>FR990057.1:18500719-20900719 GCA_905404095.1 Glaucopsyche alexis
TAGGCAGTGACGGATTAAGACTACTTGATGCCCTAAGCAATCCACGCCTGTATGCCCCCGTATGTCAACTTGATCTTGGTCTTTAAAAAGTACCGCCTAAAAACATAGTTTTTAGGGTTCCGTAATACATCATAAATTGATAAAATTTGGTCCCGTGGCAAGTTCTCGAAAAACCTTGTGTTACGGGTACCAGACATTAACGGTAGTTAATTGTATTACGTATGCATAGAAGCCGGCTGGTATAATAATATAATAAAAATATAATATATTAATATAATATAAGGTTTGGTAAAATGAATTACGGAAATTTTGGGTACGTCATATACTGCTTATGTAAAGACGTTTAAGCAAAAAAAAAAAAATTGAAACTCGTGAATTTTTTTTTATACAAAATTAAATTATGTTGCAGGAAATTACATCTTATTGCATTATATCGACCACGCGCGAACAGCTGTTCAGAATTCAGATATGAACTCGAATTGACCTTTCCTGGTGTATGCAATATGTATCGCTGTCTCTGTTGTGCTACATCTGCTGTCTTTATCGCGCGCGGACGCTTTATGCAATAAAGCGTCCGCGCTTTAATAATTTTAGTTTGTATTTTTTTTTACACGGGTTTTTTTTTTTTTTTTGCCTCAACATCTTTACACAAGCAGTATATGACGTACCCAAAGTTTCCGTAATTGATTTTACCAAACCTTATATAATAATAATATAATATAGTATAATACCTACTACTCAAAAAACAAAACATTTGATTGACATGGATTTGCGGGGGCGCCAGGTGAGGTGCCCGCGGGGAAGGGGTAGTTTGTGATTGGCTGATCGCAATTCCGGTCCATTCGAATTGCTGAATGCACTAGTCACTAGTGACTAGCGGCCAGCGAATAGGCAAGCGGGAGCGGGATTATGGCTCTAGGTCAGACTTTATGTCAACTTAAAACGCGCGAATTTTCTAATTTGTCCTAGAAACTTTTTTTGGTGTGGTTTTTGGTGACACGAGAGTGAGACGTGATGCCCTAAGGACGGATTTTTTTGTGTTTCTTCTGATGCCCCCCTAGACATGATGCCCTAGGCAATTGCTTAATTTGATTAAGGGTTAATCCGTCACTGCGTGTAGGTACCTAAAATATTAGAAATTTCCTGATTCTTATTAAAATGAGTGGGCTTAATAATTGTAGTTGTATATGGTCGCCGGCCGTATTAACCAAGAAAAAAATTATGACAAAAGTTCCTTCAGCATAACCTACCTCGATAATTAATACTTATTTTTTCTAAACTAACCCTTGTTTTCGTCACACGCAGTAGGTACAATAAATAACTGAGACGTGGATTAGGTAGGTATGATTTCCCTTTCCATATTAAGTATCTAGCTGTTGCCTGCGCCTTCGCCCGCGTAAAAATATTATATTTACGCGGGCGTAAATAAATATTTTAAATTAATTCGATGTCAACCCTAGGCTTAAGTCAACATAACTGACATTTGTCTGTGCTCGAACTGTCATTTGTAGAGAGTGTCGCCCCTGTGCCCACACCGACCTCGGTGACCGTGGCCATTGAACAAGGCCACTTACACAGGAGTAATTTTATAGTGCCCAGTACGCAGTACACAAGAGCACTCTCTCTTCCTTTACTTTCATAATGCTGTGGGATGGATAACCGACACGACTGACGAGAGATCAGGCGCAGGTCCGACTTTTTACATGCCCATCCGACGCATGGATCATCTTTCTTGTCAGACAATCAGGTGATCAGCCTGCATTATCCTAACCAAACTTGGAAACAACATTTTTGTTGTTCCAATGCGGGAATCAAACCCACGTTATGTAGTACCTGTGTTGTAGGGTTAGGTAGGTATAGTAGGTGTAGGAGTGGATGTAGAATGTGACTTGTAGGTGTAGTTCTGGAACAATCTTTTACCACCACTTCGTGCTGTGAAAACAATAGATAGCTTTAAGTCAAAACTCAAAGCACATCTAATGCGTGAACAGCTTGAAGCGTAGATACATACATATTTTAGAATACTAGTATATAACATCTGCTGACACATACATACATTTAATTTACAATATTATGTTATATTTTATTTAATTTGACATGACTATAATTTTACAATAATTTATCTCTCTTATATAATTTAATTGATCTTCACAATAAATTAAATATTATTATATTGTCTGTAATCAGTATATATTTTCTGTAATCACTCAAACACAATTATTGTTTTGCTGGATCAAACTAATTAGATTTAATTAATCATTATCATAATGCGGCGAGCCGCCCCTTACATCTTCAATGCATAATTATAATGGAGGTACCTAATTAATTCTTCATTGTTATTTTTTCGTCTCTGATCTCTGCTCTGCGCGCCTGCCTCCTCATCTCGGTAGCTGGTCGCTGTGAGCGATGACGTCACCATCGCGCGTGTCTGTGACTCTGAACCCGGGCTTGTCAAATTATTTCATATTATTTTAGAATTATTAACGTACTTATACATTTTTATATATTATTTATCTAACATTTACTCATAATATTATGTATTTTATCGGCATTTTACTACCTAGTATTAATAAATATATCTTTATTTTATGTAAGTAATTAGTATACCATATTGTTTTTTATGACTTATACTCGTATGATGCTGCTAGTGTGTATCTGTCAGTCGCCGGACAACAACGAGGATCCACAGAATACCAGGGGTTACGGTGTAGTTGAGAACTATGCCGCGACCGTACACCTGAGTGGAGTCCTTTTCGACTGTCGCTGTTCGCATTGCACTGCCTTATACCTACCTGTTCTTTTTTTATTATTATTATTTGTTATCTGGCTAGTATTTGTTGTTTGATAATATGTATAATCTATGTTTTCTCTTCTATGTGGTTAGGCAAAAATCCGCTGTATTTCTGTCATTTGTAATGTTATCGTGATTGTTTAAGTTTAATGTTCGATTTTTTGTGATAATGTAGTGTAATGTGACTGTGTTTGTTGAATAAATGTTTATTATTATTATTATTATTATTATTATTAGTTGTTGTTAGTTGTTTATTTATTCCAGTTCATACTTTGATTAATTATTTTAATATAATACATATTTGAGTTCATATAGTCAAGACAGAACGGCGTCTGTAGGGTACCTACAGCTAGTTAGAAGCACATTTCATCTGCGGTTTCAAGAGAATTGTGCATACGGATCAGTGTGAAATTTGGCACGTTTAAAGTTCAAGCAGAAGAAGGCCTGCCGAAAGCTAATGTATTTAAAAATACATACATACAGACATATAATCACGCCTTTTTCCCGTAGGGGTAGGCAGGACTGCCTCTTTCCCGTAGGGGTAGGCAGAGACCACTTCTTTCCACTTGCTACGATCCTTATATACTTCTTTCGCTTCGTCCACTTTCATTCTTACCATCCATTCCTCCTCTTACATTCAACGTAGCCAAGCGTCTCTCCATGGTCCGCTTTTCGCCTCCGCGAGAAACGAGACGTGATGGGTGGCGAACCACATCGCCGCCATTTTGGATAATTAAATTATTTTGATTATTCATTGCGTTTCTACGGATTGGTGGAGAGGGTAGGAATAGGGAAAGGGAAGGATAGGTGCTGTGGAAAGGAAGATTGGTAAGTTAGAGTGGGAAATAGGGAATGTAGGATATTACCGCCCAGGAGGGCAAGGGATAGGACAGTAATAGCTAGGGAAGCCGGGGACGCGTACCCGTATACTATACCACAACTACCGGACAGGTAAGTTGGGATGAGTATCCCATGACATCCCATTTAAAAATAACGCTTAGAAATATATTAAATTTATGAAAATATCAGTAACACACACTACCTCATACTATGATTTTTGTATTATACCTACCTAATACATAAATGTTAGTAAGTGTCAAAGTCAATATTTCTTTTTTTCCTTTTTTATTGCGTACTTTTTTTAGCTTTTGCCCGCGACTTCGTCCGCGTGGAGTTCGGTTTCCATACAAAATTTTAACCCCTTTTTCACCCCATTAGGTGTCGAATTTTCAAAAATACTTTCTTAGCGGATGCCTACGTTATTACGACTATATGTATGCCAAGTTTCAGCAAAATCCATTCAGTAGTTTCGGCTGTGCGGCGATAGATAAGTCAGTCAGGTTTGCCATATATTGCGTATGTAGGAGGCAAAAGAAACCAAAGAAAGTTGAAACTTTAAAATTGAAACATAAATAATTATGGTCCAATTTCGCACACAGAGTGACCTCTAGTAATATAAAAAGCAAGAATAATTTGAACAATAATAATTTATTTCTAACATTTTTTAACAATTTATTTACAATTTACGCTAGCCTTTTTACTTGGTGTTCGGTGGTAGGTACGATCTTGAGTTGGGATCGAAGCTCTTCTGGTTTTCGTAACCATTTGATCCGTAGTTACCGCCATGTAGATTTTCATTGTAGGAACCTGGAAAATATCATCATTAGTCCCATTGGAGATTGCTCCACCACAACAGCCCACTGCGAGTCTCCTGTCTTAGAGTGTACTAGGCTACTATGAGTTTATAAAGTAACTAGATGTTGTCCACGACTCCGTACGCGCAAAAGTTAATTTCGCAGAAACCGTACATTTTTCTGCGATAAAAAGTGGCATATGTCATGTGGTCTACTCTACATTTGTGCCAAATTTCATCAAAATCGGTTCAGTAGTTTTGGAACCTATTCAATTCAAACAAACTAACATACGAACAAACAAACTTTTCCTCTTTATAATATTAGTATCTAGATGAATTTACAACTCGTCAAAGGTTTATACAGCAAACCGTAAGTTACGACAATTTGCGTTGGCCCTAATGGTGCACACCTGTTGGAGACATTTTAACACAGGGTCTCTCTAAGGGTCCTGTCCTTACGACTGTTTAAGTCAAGTGGAACGCGACTTCGTATGTGCAAACATAAGTCTCGCGAAAACCGTACATTTTGTCGAGATGAATAGTCTATATCCCTTCATGTGGTGTACTCTAAATCTGTGCCAAATTTCATCAAAATCGCTTCAGTAGTTTTGGAGCCTATTTATTAATTACAACCAAAAATATTTATTAAATTATCTCCATCCATAGATATACTATATTAAAAAGAGGTGGATATGATATTGCGAGTAAAAAGTGCAAACTCACATTGGCTAGCTGCGGGCCAATTTTTGTGTTAGTGTGCGTCGAGCCGGTCGACGAGTAGCACGACGCACGTATTAATACGTTTACACGTCCCATGTCAATGTGTGTCGTGGCACAGAAATATTGTCAGTTTTGTAAGGGTATAACGTATTTATGTAATAACTAGCTGTTGCCCGCGGCTCCGCCCGCGTAAATACAGTTTTTTCGCGGTCGCGGATAAAAAAAAGATAAAAACATTCATTGATGCGGATTATATATCATGCTAAAATTTCAGCTCGATCGGTGCAGAACTTTTTGAGTTTTTGAAGCGTACACAAACCAACATAACATTTTTATAAGATTAATCAAAGTTACCATCATCGTAGATACCAGCAGCCTCATCACGCGCGTTCTGTTCCAGGGCTCTTAGGATTTCTTCTGGGATCGGTGGTGGTGTGGGGAGGTGGTCTCCCTGGGGCTGGAAACCGTTCTCATCAGCTGTATATCTGGAATATTGAAATATAAATTGAAGCAAAAGTTATAAATTCTGTTCAGATTTCAGAACCAATTTAATCTGAACGTAAATAAAACACAATAAAATTATTAAAATAATTTATACCTAGCAATATCCCGCGAAAAATATCCTCCTACAAGCAAGTTTATACCCGGTTTCATAACCCCAATTCTCGTTTTAACTTGAACTTTCAATTTACTTTCAATAGATTATAAATGAATCATCTTGATATCATAAACTGATTTTTGGAGTTTGGACCAACAAAACAAACACCCGTAACACAGAAATTATTCGAGAACTTACCACGGGACCAGATTGACGTGGTGTGAAGTGTCCTTTATATATTTTATTTGAATATAAAATCATTTGAATTGTCGGTCGAAATAGAATAATAGATCTAGTTATTGAATAGATAATTTTCCTGAGCTTTTTTATTGGATAAACTTTTTTATTGGATAAACCGGGCATTAGTTGTAGAAGACTGCAAATCATTCACCTTGCAAATTCAAATTTAGTCCAATTCATCTTTTACTCGTCATTTATATATTTATACCTACATTATACAGATAAATAAAATTGAAGTGTCTATTGGTATATCTTTGTAATGCATAAATGAAAATATGTTTTCCGACTAATCTCCGAAACAGCTGGACCGATTATCACGGGACTTTCGAAGGTCTTAGAAGGTCTAACATAGGCTTTTTATTTTAGGGTTACTTTTAAAAAAACTAAGGTTCCGTTTTCGTTAGTTCTATGCAAACGAAGTTGCGGGCCTCAGCTTGTCCATAAATAGAATGGTTGCTATTTCAAAATCCAGTGCTGTTAGTATCTTACCTGATGCTGTACTGCTTCCCATCATCACCGACATAGGAGAATCCACCTTGAGCGTTCACACCGTTGGTAGCCACACCGTTCTCTTCAGCTACAATGCCGTTTTCGGTATCAAAAGCATACGCATACTTTTCACCATCGTTCTCATTGTCTAGACGAAGAATAGCAGCGTTTCTTTCGAAGGCAGCTTGCGGTCTTTCGGGTCTTTGGCTATCGAATCCATTGTAGTTGTCATAGTTATTGGTTTGGTATGAACCAAAGCCGTTTCCTTGGCTGGCTGGTTGGTAATATTGATCCTGGTTTGCCTGACCAGATTTGGGTGTTTCCAGAAATTCCGATCCACCAGACGTTTGGGCGAATGTCGGGGGGAGATAGTTTCTATCTAATTTAGCTCCATGACAGACAGCGACGAATGCGAGGACCAGGATCTGAATAAAAAAAAATATAAATCACTTTTTACCAAGTTATCGATGGAGTGTAAATACTGTAGGATTCTATTAAGGACATCAGTCACTTGGACTATGTTTTGAGAGACGAGAAAATAATCTCAAACTTTATATAACATTGTAACTTGAAGATTATAAAAAAATGCAACCATGCAGGTATCCCAAGATCTACTAATATGCAGTTTGATGCACAAAATAAAGTTGAAATATAATTTATTTTAAGTAAATACTAATAAAAATTTTGATTTGTCTTAAATATGAGTTTTTTTTTTTCAACGTCTTAGGGTCAGATCACATGGCGACAATACGCGACGTTACGCGGCGCTGCATTTTTAAGATAGCTGTTCAAAATTAAACTTTATTCACTAAACAAAAAGATACACGTTTCATGTGATATAACGTTTCATACACTGCACATGCGCTGTGCGCGTGCGTGGTGACACTTGACATTCGAACTCTTACACTGAGACGTGTATCTTCTTTCTTCTTGAGCACAAATACTTAATGTTCAATTTTGAATAGTGTTTCTGTCACCAAACTTCTTAGAACGCGCTTAACGCCAAACCCGGATTTCCAACTCCCTCATTCAATGTTAGAACGGGATAGACAGATCGATAACCGTAGCTCAGCCCTCGACGTCGGTGAAATTGGGGCGCCATATTTTGTCACTTAGCGTTACGTTTCTGGGACTATATTTCCGGAATCCGGAAAACCGGGAACAATTCAGAGCACTGAAAATATAAATCTGCATTAACACAATAGAGTTGAAAATGGAAGTGTCGATTATCATTTGATTTGACACTTGTATGTTCGATTTTCAGCTCTATTGTAGAAGCGCAGAGTTCTATTATCAATGCTCTGAATTGTTCCCGGTTTTCCGGATTCCGGAAATATAGTCCCAGCCTTAGCTCTTGTTCTGACGTCATATGATTATCTGTTTCACTTTTTATACAAAAGAAATTACCGATCTCATGTTGTGGTCTTGCAGTTGCTACTAATTGAATGATAAAAAATCAGGTATGACCTCTTTATTTATACTTGCTCTTCGCTCTACATCTTAGATAAAGGTTGCGTCACACTGGTCGGTAAAGGTGAACGCATAATTGTTGCGAGTCTAATTACTTTCAATTACTAATATGATTACTGGCAATAGCGTAATCTTATAGACTCTAAAAATGGATGAGCTTTTTCGCTTAAATGATTAGTAATTGCGAACAGGTCATATTTATAAAGATCTAAATAAATTAGTGAATTAATTGGAAGTCATAAGATTTTTTCATTAATACATTTAATTTCTATAAACAGATCAAAAGTAATCTAGAAAACGTCGTCTGAGCTTCTAATTTATTTACAAAAAGTTCTGGCAAACTTATTATATATACGAAATATTATAGTTTACTTAATACCTACGATTTATAATCTGTACAAATAAATAAAATTCAAGTGTCTGTTTGTAATTTTAAACTAGCAGCTTTTCAGTTAATACATACAAAAATATATACGGTATGTAAAATAAAGAATCAATTTTAAACATTTTTGTCTCTCCATCTGTCTGTCTGTTTGTTCCGGATAATCACTGAAACGGCTGGACCGATTTTCACGTGACTTTCACTGGCAAATAGCTGATGCTATGATTAATCGAAAAAATGTTTAACCCCCAACGAAGTGGGCACGGGTCAGCTAGTTATATCTAGTAATATAGTCTATGGACGCTTACACACCACGTCAATCTAGTCCCGTGGTAAGATCTCGAAGAACTTGTGCTACGGCCTACGCTTACCAGACAACGGAAATATCTACACTAATATTATATAAAGAGGAAAACTTTGTTTGTATGTTTGTTTGTTTGGTTGTAATGAATAGGCTCAAAAAGTACTGGACCGATTTCAAAAATTCTTTCACCATTCGAAAGCTACATTATCCACGAGTAACATAGGCTAAATTTTATTTTGGAAAAAATAGGGTTCCGTAAGATATTTGGGGTTTTCGGACACAAGGTGTAAAAAATCAACCAGAAAAGTTACTTATTTTGCGTACGCTGCCTAAACTATAAAAGATAGAACCATAAAATGTTCTAATTAATTGTAGATCTTATAAATATCTACAAAAAAGTCCGCGACACACTATACCTATCTATGTCGAGTGAGGCACAACAACAATTTTTTTATTTAGAAATCTTGATTTTTTTTTGGACTACATTTAAACGCGTTTATTTTACTCTTGCTATTAATCCTTATCAAAATAAATTATTTTATCAATAAGTACAGTTTATGTAGATAATATTTGGTCTTTGAATGATTAAAATTGGACGTTTTATTTTGAAGTTATAGCGAAATTAAAATATTACGATTTCTGCTCCGCGGCCCGTTGCGAAGTAGGCGTCACCAAGGCGGGGGTGTGCGTGCGGCAGGGGAGTTTAGATCTATGAGGTAGCCGCAGTATTAGTATCAGTATTGTACCTATAGATTATACAGATATATACATTGTACCCGTGCGAAGCCGGGGCGGGTCGCTAGTATTTAATACTTTTGTAAAATATATATATTTATGATTTTTATAATACGCAGGAATACATAAATCTCTCTTCGGGATTCGAACCCGCGGTCTCTGGCTTGAGTGCCAAGGCGCTAACCACTGACCCACAGAGGTCGTCAAATATCAAAAATAATATTCAAAATATAGTCACACATTCGTTATGCTAGTCACATATTTGTTATGTCATATCGTATAACATATTATTACATCTGACTAAGTGACAGAAAAAATGCGCCCGCGCCAGTTTTTACGACTAGGTACTTTTTAATCTCAGTCACCTAATTGACAGGCAACCATCATTCGGTATCTACTCTCTACAAAGCGCTAAGAAATAAAAGTTAAAAAGACAAGTATAGTGCGAACTTTGTTACTTTACTGTTTTATAATTATTAGTTTTTTTTTCTTCAGTTTAACGTAAAAGTAAAGAAGTAAATCTAATTCGTCAGGAATTAATGTGTCGAATGTATAGTGTGTTTCAAATAGGAATAGTAACGTCAATAACCTTTTTCTGTTAAATATCACTTGAAAAGTACGGTTTGTAAAAAAACTTATTTGCATATCTATACATACTAATTAAAATAAAGAGGAAAAGTTTGTTTGTTTGCATTAAGTAGACTCCAAAACTACTGAACCGATTTTGATGAAATTTGGCACAGATGTAAAGTAGACCACGGGGAAGGACATAGGCTAAGACAGATCAAAGTGTATTCGGGACAACTAGTGCTGAATAATCATTGATTAGTATGTTTACTTTTCCAAACAGTTCAAAACTGACTAAAGCCATTGAACATACATAAAATTTTCACTGAATTTTCCTTAAGGTTGAAGTTATTGACCCTATTATGGTTAATCATCGATTACTCGTTTATCTCATGATTGATGCTCACAAGATAATTAAATGTATTTAAGTGTGCAATTAAAATATTTCTAATGTACTGCGTACTTGACATATCATATTCTGCCCTACGGCTGTCATTAAGAGTGCGCTAGTCAACGGCTCGAACTCAGTGCTGCGCGCGGGGAAAATGCTTGTTATTTCACCTAATATTGGGGAAAAAAGGATATACCCATAAAAAAGTAACCTATACTTATAAGAGAAGCTATACTGCACACATTTATGCAGATGCGTAAAGTGTTTTAGAAAAGGCGTCTTCAAATTACGCAAGTCGACACTCAGCTGTTGGTGTTTAATGAAAAAACTATATAATATTTTTGTCTAAAGTAAAATTATCTCAATTGCTGAATAATTGAACCGTGTCGGTATTTGCTTGCTTTTTTATTATCATTATTAATTTAATTTTTATTTACGTTCAAAGTTGCGCTAAAAATGCGATGTTTGGAGGCTATTATCTTCTACACTAATTTGAATTTCAGAAATATAAGTAAATACCGACCTAGATAAGTGTCATAAAAATCGATATTACGCTAGAATTTGGGTTTACAATGTTTGACTTTGGAGTAAATCACCAACAGCGTTTGTATGGAGAAAAAACCGACTGGCGCAGCCTTAAACAGTTCTATTAGCTTGATATTTGTACTATTTTGTCTGATTGTGAAATTATCATTATCATCATCATCATGTCATGGGATACTAATCCCAACTTACCTGTCTAGTAGTTGTGGTATAGTATACGGGTATGCGACCCCGGCTTCCCTAGCTATTACTGTCCTATCCCTTGCCTTCCTGGGTGGTAATATCCCACATTCCTATTACCCACTCTAACTTACCAATCTTCCTTTCCATACCACCTGTCCTTCCCTAGCTATTCCTACCCTCTCCACCAATCCGTGGGAACGCAATGGATAATAATCATAAACATAATTTAATTATCCAAAATGGTGGCGATGTGGGTCGCCTTCGCGTCTCGTTCTCGTGAAGGCGAGAAGTGGCCTATGGAGAGCCGCTTCGCTACGTTGAATGTAGAGGAGGAATGGATCGTAGCAAGTGGAAAGAAGTGGTCTATGCTTACCCCTACGGTAAAAAGGCTAGACACTCCGCTGGAATGCCCCGCATGCCCCGCGGTACTCCGCGCTCGCCTTCGTGCGATAGCATACCATCGCGATGACGTCACACCGTGAATAGGGGATCGGACAACATCTGAAATATTTAGTTTCATTAATATATTCAGAAATATTGAGGCATTACTAGGTGGTAAATGTAAAAAATATATTATTTTATGTGTAGTTTACTAATTAAATACATTTAAAAAGCACATTTTTTTTTGGGTAATTGGTAAACAAAACCTACATACAAAACCTTACATACAAAAATATTTTTCATCCCCACTTCACATGTATGGAGTCGAGCCACCCCTAATTTTTTTTTTATGATTCTGAAACCGTGATCTATACACAATCTATAACTGCACCAAATTTCATCAATATAATATATTCATAATTACAGGAGCTATAGGCACGGACAGACAGACAGACAGACGGACAGAGCGAAACTATAAGGGTTCCTTATATATTACGGAACCCTAATGACGATTTTTT
This sequence comes from Glaucopsyche alexis, assembly GCA_905404095.1. Classification (NCBI taxonomy): domain Eukaryota; kingdom Metazoa; phylum Arthropoda; class Insecta; order Lepidoptera; family Lycaenidae; genus Glaucopsyche; species Glaucopsyche alexis. Next base: position 18,512,665 of record FR990057.1, read on the forward strand.
TGGCTTTACGTATACCTAATTGAAAAACGAGAATTATCATTCAAACCGTTAATTATAATTCAAACCGTTCATTAGAACAATTAACCGTTGTTAATTGTTCTAACGAAAATCATATACTCGTACATGATGTATCATCCCAGTAGTTAAGTTAGTAAAATCTATTTTAAATTAAACTCCATACAACTATATACGGCGCAACTATATCCATACAACTATATTCATGACAAATGACGTCACTGTCACGTCACGTCATTTGTCATGAATTGTTTTGTACATAAGGCATTTTTAATGTTCTCCAACGATCTCACTTTTGTGATCACTGAATTTCGTCAACGGTTGATCATGGCATTAGCCATTATAAGGACAATATTACCCAGCTTATTACTTTTCGAAAAGCCAATAAAAATTATGCATAATATTCTCTATTCCAGTTACATGGTAATTCAGGTTGGTATTACCATTTATAGTTCTAATTTTGTTGGTTCAAATAACAGATAGACTCTTGACCCGACGTGTTACACGCTGCTGGTTTATATTACTTTATTATGCCAACCGGAGTACATAATAATTCGAATAATTGAGATAGTAAAACAGTTTTCTTTGCGGTTGTGGAAATCAGAACCTCAAATCTTGTGTAATTTTTCAATGAGTTTTAAATGAATCGTCTTGATATCATAACTGAATTTAGGAGTTTGGACGAATCAAAACGCGTTTGACGTTGACTTAATATTTACGAGAATACCATTCTTCTTTTTAAGGTTCCGTACCTCGAAAGGAAAAACGGGACCCTCACTTTGTTTTCCGTCCGTCTGTCTGTCAAGACTCTTTTTCTCAGGAACGCGTGGAGGTATCAAGCTGGAATTTATATCCAATATTCAGGGCTACAGCTGTCCCTTGGGGAAAAAATCAGTAGCGTTCGTTACACTTACTACACATCGTTCAAATACAATTATATTTAAACTAGATGTTTCTGCGACTCCGCAAAAGAAAATCCCACAGGAACCATAAATTATACCGCTATAAAAAGTTGCCTTTGTCCTACCCCGTCCTATTCTATATCCGTGCCAAGTTTCATCAAAATCGGTCAAGTAGTTTCAGACCCTTTTAATGCAAACAAACAAATCCTGTTCAAAATAATTATGTGGATGTCAATAAAGAAATCACTGTCGTATATTTAATATTATAGACGACTGACGAGGCGAGGCATGTATACAAAAAGTGAGATTTTTTGGGCCATTTTGACATTTGAAATACCTATTATCAAAACAAGATGGTTGACATTTGAATTTTTTTCACAATGAATATTTGTCTGTCAAATCGACCCCTCCCACGCATAAGGGCGTATCGAGATTATTACAACTTTTCAGTACGAGCATTTAAAGGTAACTTATATGATTACCAATCATTTAAAATAATTATTTAGTTTTTATCGAGCTTAAAATTAAAAGTATCTCTATATCTTGATTAATTATGGACTATTTACAGAAAAAATAATATAATAAGCGAGAAAAGCCCTAATTACATACATACGACTTTATGCATTGGGATGAAACTGGCTGGATATTAAGATACGACGAGCTACGACGATATGCGTGGTGAATATTTTGTGTACCTTCAAGTTACAACGGGTTACTACACTTTATGCGATGTAAAATAATTACTATCAAGTGTTACGATGTAATGATTGTTGGTCATAACTTAAGTTTAGTTACAGTGATTGTTGAAAGATACGGTTACAAAAATAAAATATTATTGATGTATAAGTTATTAAAATATATGATAGTTATTAACAACTAGAAATTAAAACAATAAATGTTTCAATAATTAAATATATTTTTGAGGAACATTTATAAACCTGTATTTTATAAAACAATCGACTTAATTAATCAGTCTTGAAATAACTTGGTCCTTAAGTCATTTTCTAAAATCTTTGAAAAATAAATAATTATTGATAGCACAATAATCAACTTCACATAAACATATTATCCAATTAGTATCATTTGGTAACTAGGAACAATTATTTCTTGTTATTTTTATCACATAATCATATTTATAGTAGTAGTCATAATAATATTATTTATCTTAAAGCTTAAATCAATAAACCTACATAATATTAAAAAAAAAAAACTAAAAAACTTAAATAGAACACTATTTTCATAACAAAAATAAAGCTTTATAAAAAAAACAGTAAGTTTACAAAAACAAAATGTAAAGTGTAATAAAAATCTAGGAATCGTTAGAAGAATCAAGATCATTATTTTGTTGGTTAACATTGCTTGTGTTTGGTAATTTTTCATAATAGTTGTGATATTCTTGAGGTATTATTCCCCCATGGCATAGGCTTTGCAAATCATTATACTTTGCTATTGTTATAGGTAAATAATCTACGTAACAACAATCTAAATCAATTTGAGTTTCATTATTAATCCTACGTGATGAATAAGTCTTTTTTGTTATTAATAAAGTTAAAGGAGTTTCATTTTCGAAGCTGTACCGATATTTTAGCATATGTGGATCATTAGAAGTAACTTCAACTTCCTTAATTTTATTCCAATTTATCTTCTGTTTCTTAGAGTTTTTTGTCCAATTATTCCCATCAAGTAACTTTTTAAAATTGTAAAAATCCGCAACACTCATCTCAATTACATTATAATACGGTAGGTTAACTTTGGACCATCTTACTAATGCATACCACTGTTCCGGTGTGTATACAAGTTTATTTTTTGAATTTCGTTCTATCAAAGCATGCACCGAGTCAGCTTCGTTCTGCGTATGTCCGCGCTCCAAGAATCTATGACTTATTGTAATACCATATGTTTTTGCCACGTGTCCATAAAATGCAAATACGATACGATTTCGATTTTGGCCAGCACAGTTGTCTGACCAAAATCTAAATTCTTTTGCGCCATCTTTTATTTTTATTTTAATAAATTTAAGTAAGCAACTAGCAACTTCACAAGCGCCATGTTTCCCATTAATCTCTGGCCACATATAACAATAACCTTCTTTGCTAGCTAAATCAAAAACTGTAAAATTATAAATCGATAGTTTTCTTTTATAATAGAAAAGGCCAACGTTGCCGTGCGGACAATTTAAAATTTTTTGGAAGTCAAAACAAGCAGTGATTATTCTTCCCTTACTTTCTATAGCAATTATTTTGTCTTTTTCCTTCATTTCTCTTGCTAAAACTTTTGATTTCATGTGTTCTTCTTGCTTTTTTATTTCTTCTTCTGTCAATTTATTTTTGTTTGTGTCGTAAACATGGCATTCGTTGCAAATATCTTTTTTTGGCTTGTGAAAGGAAATGTTCAAATTATTATTTACAATGTCTCGATATTGACGGACTGTTGTAACTTTTTTTGTTATATTTTCAGCTATGCACCACTCATTGTAAAGCGAAAACATCTTTGTGAACGTGAGCCCGCCATCTAAGTAGACTTTTGTAGACTTTTTGCGCACATAATGCGACTCCACAGGTTGAAATGTTTGCACATGATCGATAACTCCTTGTTTTATTTCACTGTCTATTACAATGACTCTCGAACCTCCTCGATGATCCGGTGAAATAGATCCACCACCAGAACACCACTTAGACAAAGCCGTATTAACTGTTCGCTCTCCTACAGAAAGGGTGTTGAGGAACATTGTTTTACACACCAACAAATTATTAGGCACATCAGAATTGACCTCACTTACCGGTAATGAGTATTTAAAAGTTTTCTTACGTCTAGATCCAGGCTTTGTATTACTTTGAGTATTACAAGCATCAACATATTTGGCAATGTAATCCCACTGTCTAGTATGGTCACCAAGATTCCAAAATGAATGAAAAATTTGCTGTCGTTTCTGGTGACTTATCTTCTCAAAGCATTTAAGTCGACATGTTGATGGACATGGAGGTTTAATCACCTTTCCATCTCTAGCAGTACCGTCTTTTTTACTTATGTAAGCCTTACCTAAATTTTTAAGATATTTTCGTTTAACATCTTTCCAATCATCTCTTCGAATACGCCGTTTCCGATTTATAGTTGGGGTACTGGCAACAGACGAGCAAGCGGAAGAATCAAAACTGGAGGCATTACTATGTTGCGGGGTGACCGGTGTTCTAGTGGTGGCAAATGCACAAGATGGCATTAAGCTGCTATCAAGTGGAATTTCAGAAGTAACATCATCATCACTAGCCTCAATAAACTCGCTTGCAGGTGACGGGACCGGTGTTTTTTCAACATTATTTAATGCTTCTCTTACCTCGTAGGAGCTTAGTCTAGCATCATTATTATGAATTTTACTTATTAGGGATTCTTCGCACGTTGATTCGTACAGATTCCAGTACTGCTCCATTTCAAGTAAATCAGGTGATTCTAAAAAGAAAGTTAAAAATACATTAACAAAGCAATCAATCAGTGTCCAAATATTTTCGCTTTTAACTTTAATTTAACAGGAATCATCTAGCATAAAGTCTTATTTTTATATTATGGTCGAAGCATATCGTCGTATGTACTAAATGCCACTATATAAATACCGTGTGAGTTCAATAAAATCAGCGCATTAAGTCGCAAGTTACAGTTACGACCCCTAACTTTAAAAAATAAACAACGCATTACGTCGTAACTACAGTGTTACGACGTTATGCGCTGTACAAAATGTAAAATAATTAATGATAAAATATTCCTAGATATTGCGATCAATTAAAATAGGTCATGTTAAAATTGAGTAACACTTAGCAAATACTTCATGGTTTCAAATTCAAATTAAACAGAACTTACCAGATCGACGAGATTCATTTGAGGTTAAATGTTCATTTGAAATATTGAGGGCTAAATTTAAAATTTTGGACGAGCGTAAGTTGTTCATTTTGCTATAATATAATAACAACACTATTTCACAAGTAAACTTATATAAAATATAAACAAAATCTAATTATTTTCATAATGCATGTCCCATAATTACCACGCGTGCCGATAGTGTCATACGACGTCGGTAACTGATGTTGATTGGTCTCGCGCGAGCCAATAACACAACGCAAATCGTCGCAACTCGTGATCGGACCATATGCGCGGGAACTTTGAATAGTTACGACTATGTGCGTTTCAAAATCTCGTTATTTCATAACAATATGAAGATTCTGATTTCAGTGATATATAAAGCTTAAGGTCCTAACCACAGAGAAATAAAAATCAGATTTTCAGTAAAAATTAGTTAAGACTTTATGCACGGGAGGTGTCGAAATGTAGGTACGTCATAACTCAAAGTCTATCTTGAGTTTTGAAATAGCGCCCTTTTATAATGCTACCAAGTTCACTTAATTACTGTGCTGAAAAAAGACACATAAATTTGTCATTGTATTTATTTATTGCACAGTTTTTTTTTTTCGGAGAAATATTCATTTACTTATTAAAAAAAAAAAAAACAGAAACCTTACATACTTATTTCATTTTTTTCTTTTGTATATTTTATACCTTTTAATACGCCCTCAAATTCTAGCTTTCTTTACTAAATGTCAAGGTATATTAATAGTTATTGACTTTCGATAACGTGATGGATCTAAATAATAAGTGTGGTCCATACTCCGAACTTTGACATCGGCAATTAGATTTTTGTCACGTTGTCACGTATCTAAAATTAAAGCTGGTATATAAAACATTATTTGGACGGGTATCGTCACATCTGCTCTGAGTTCTGACCAACCCAAGCATCAAGATGAAAGCTTTACTGGTTTGGATTTTTTATTATTTTTAAAATAAATATTTTTACCTTTAAAATAATAGCTAAATACTGAAACGTTAGTTAAATTAAGCGACGCTCAAGTCACATGCTGTCCTTGTCAATTCGGCTTGCGGAGACAGAGACAGCCTGTGAATAGGAGGGCTCTTAGTTTTGATTAGCGTTTGAGTATCCGGCCGTAAGACATTTAAAATGTGTTCTTCAAAATTAAAAAAGTCTATTACCTATGGTGTTTTGACTTGTGTGGTGGTTGTTGACTTTATTTTTAATTTATTATGTTATAACAAAATCTACAACTTTTAATAATTTATTGTATATTTTAATATATAGTACTATAGAGGTTTTTATTTTCAGATACTGCTCTTCGTGTCACTTACTAAAGGTGACAAGCTTAATTCAATTTATTTGCCTCCACCTGGTGCAAATTATTCTGGAGGTGGTGGTGATGTTGAAGTACCTTTCGAAGTACCAGTGGGAAATTTTGGTACAAAAGATGAAAGTGAAACCAGATTGACACCTGGAATATTTCGAGATGGAGGGATAATATCATCTACTTTTGCACCAACTTATAATGAAAGATTATTGTCATCTACATATGCGCCAACTTCAAATAAAGGGCTACCAACATCTACCAACGCACCAGCTTCTAGTGGAAGAATAGCATCATCTCGTTACAAACCTTCTTCTAATGGTAGGATAATATCTTCCACATATGCACCAACCACTTATCCTTCCACGACTTTGAACTACAACTCATACTCTACAACTGCAAGACCATATGGAAAGTCATCTTATGAAATTATTGATGGACTATCAAAGGAACCTAATAGTGAAAAGGCTTTCATCCTTAACCAAGATCCAGATAAAAAAGGCGGGAATATAAATTCGCCTTATTCGAGTGAAAATCAATTCGAAAATGACGACACTGATTTTGGTCGACCTATCTCCTTTGGACCTGTGAAAGCTGTTAATGACAATGATGGGAAAAATTTGTTCACTAGTAATAAAGAAATTAACAAAGTAAGATATCCTGAACGAAAGATAAGACCCCAGGAAGAAGGTGAAAGGAATGCTGTTATATTGAACTACAAGAATGTGATAACTCCTGATGGATTTGCATATTCTTTTGATACATCTAATGGTATTCATGCTGATGAAAGTGGAACAGCTTCTGATGGAGTGAAAGCTAACGGGTCTTATTCGTATATAGGTGATGATGGTAAACTTTACAATATAACGTATTCTGCAGATGAATATGGTTTTCGACCACGAGGTGATCACTTACCCACTCCTCCACCTGTACCGGATGCTATACTTAAAGTAATAGAACAAGCGGAAAAGGACAGAGACAATGGTATATTTGATGATGGTAAGCATAATTTGAAATCTATTCTTATTATTTAACATGTTAATATTTTAGTTATAGTTATATAATTATACTGTATATTAAAAAAATATTTAAATTAGTTATTAATATCTAGTAAAAGTATAAATCCCTTTCGAATAAATTTTCTTCTTTTCTTTAAATATAAATGTATTTTTTTTCTTTGTAGGTTCGTACGATGAAAATAAATATGGATTTAAAAAATATCAACCAGTTCGAGATAGAATTTTAGGAAATAATGATTCTCGTCTAAAATCATCAACGAGACAGAATAATGGTTTATCATTTAAAGAACCTTCTAATATTTCTGATGGCAGTACATTTTACAAGCCAGACGGACGTGTTTCATCAGACTCTCAGGGAGATAACAATAACAATGAAAACCAAAAAGGAACCAAATTTATCGAACCTAAAAAGTCCTACAATCAAGGTCCTAACGAATTTGTAAGAGATAATAACGATGAATTTTATCAGAATCAAAATTCTGAAAAATCTGGTTTTCCAAGTACCATACGAATCCCAGGCAACAAAATAAACATATATAATAACCCGAGGGATGGAACTACTAACGAGTATAATAATCTGCCTTCTATTACAAATGGAAAGCAAAATAATCGTAATAATTATGACGTTGAAAGAATTTCTGATCCTGGCAGCAGTTTTGTTACCAACGATAGAAAAGTAAATGGGCCTGATTTTGAAAATATACTTATGAAATCTCAAAATGGGTACAGCTATCCAAATCCAAATCGGCAATTTGGTCAACCAATTCCTAACCAACCATCAAGATTTGGTCAAAATAAATATAATGAACCAGGATTCACTCAAAAACCATACCAGTTTGCGACTGGTAAACCAATAGAATACTATTCTCCGTCAACTGAAAGAATAAAAGAGTTTGGAACGGACACAGCGCAGCCAAATAATTACTATAGTCCATCTACAGACAAAATAAAAGAATTTGTAGCGTATACAGATCGACCAAACGATTACTATAGGGGAGAAAGAATAAAACAAGTTGGCACTAAACGCCCATCAAATTTTAACTCACCATCATCAACCGAAAGTGTGAGCGATTCTACTACTTTTACTGATCGACCAAGAGACTATTATAATCCTTCGTCTACTGAGAGATTGAGTGGATATAACACATATACAGATAGACCGAGGGACTACTATAATCCATCGTCTATTAAAATAACATCTACTGAAAGAATAAAGCCGACTAGTTCCTTTATTCAACCTAGCAACTACTATAATAGTCCCTCATCAACTGAAATTCAGCAGATTGATACATATTATACTGATCGACCAAATAATAATTATTACCGTCCTAGTACATCTACTGAGAGTGCAAATGAATTAGTTACCTACACCGACCGACCAGACGACAACTATTATAGTCCGTCTATAGGAGGAGTAATGGAATCAGATACAGCTACGGGTAAACCCAGAATATACTATGGGCCTTCGTCTACTAATAGGGAATTTATTACTTCTACTGTTCGTCCCAAAAACTACTACGGTCCTTTATCAACTGAAGGAATAAACGAATTTGATAAAGTCACGGGTAGACCAAGTGACTACTACAATTCTCCGTCTACTGAAAGAAAAGATTTTGATAAATACACTGTTCAATCCAATGACTATTATAGTCCATCGTCTACTGAGAGAATAAAGAACTTTGGTACAGCTACTGGTCGACCAACTGACTACTACGCTCCTTCTTCTACTGAAAGAATAAAGAACTTTGATACAGCTACTGGTCGACCAACTGACTACTACGGTCCTTTGTCTACTGAAAGAATAAAGGAATTTGGCACAGCCACTGGTCGACCAATTGACTCCTATGGTCCTTTGTCTACTGAAAGAGTAAAAGACTTTGGTACACCTACTGGTCGACCAACTGACTACTACGGTCCTTCGTCTACTGAAGGAATAAAGAACGTTGGTATAGCTACTGGTCGACCAACTGACTACTATGGTCCTTTGTCTACTGAAAGAGTAAAAGACCTTGGTACACCTACTGGTCGACCAACTGACTACTATAGTCCTTCGTCTACTGAAAGAATAAAGGACTTTGCTACAGCTACTGGTCGACCAACTGACTACTACGGTCCTTCGTCTACTGAAAGAATAAAGGACTTTAGTACAGCTACTGGTCAACCAACTGACTACTATGGTCCTCCGTCTACTGAAAGAATAAAGGACTTTGGTACACCTACTGGTAGACCAACTGAATATTACGGTCCTTCGTCTACTGAAAGAAAGAACTTTGGTACTGCTACTGGTCGACCAACTGCCTACTACGCTCCTTCGTCGACTGAAAGAATAATTGGGGAAGATTTCAGTGGACCCAAGCAACCTCAAAGATACGACCCTGAAACCGGCTACCATTACTGATATTACGTCCGAACATTATTTTATTTGTCTTATTCTAAAACCCCAAGCAACAATAAATCTTCAAATCATACCTGTTATTTCATTTTTAGTATTATTAAGTCAAATGTTATTAGTCGATGTCTATACTTATATAATAAAGAGGAAAAGTTTGTTTGTTTGCATTGAACAGGCTCCAAAACTACTGGACCGATTTTGATGAAATTTATTACAGATATAGATTAGACCACGGGGAACTTACTTTTTATCGAGGCAAAATGTACGGTTACCGGGATTTTCTTTTGCACGCACAAAATCGCGTGCAACATCTTGTATATTATAATAACGGTCACACCATGAGTAAAAAATAGCTGATGGCTATTTTTAACCGAATTCCATATTGAAGCCGGCTATATTATGTTATATATATTTTTTGTATGTTCAACGATTACTGCTTCGTCCGATTGTTGTAATCTTATCTATACTCTACACTAATATTATAATAAAGAAGAAATTTGATACACATATAGAATAGACCATTAAGAAGGAAGCTGGCTATGGCTTTAGCAAAATGGTTTCCGCGAGATTAACGTAACTGTATCATAACTGTTAAGACATTACAAACTATATTATAAATTCAGAAGTATTATTTTTGTTGGTTCCGTATGCGCTTGTACAATGGAAAATCCATCCATCCAAAAGGGATGTCTCGGTAACAGCACTACTGTTACCGAGACATCCCAAAAAATTGCAAACTATCAATAAGTTGTACAAACATTTCGCAATAGTAACTCCATCTAACATTTCTATTATCCAATGCATACCATCAGAGCTTGAGTACTGCGTTTGACCCTGAGTCCTGACGTCGTCTATTAGCTGCAGCTAGCGGTATATTTTATCAACAGATGGTGCTTTATTGCTTAAATAAACAATTGACAGCAGCTTACAATTGTTTTGACGGACGGACGGACAGAACGAAACTTTAAGGGTTGTGAGACGTGAACAACGGAAACCTAATTAGATGGCTATATTCTAATTTGTGTATATTATTTAAAAAGCCACCTCCTGTCATTTAATAAGCTTATTTCCAAATCTGTTACTTCAGCTTCCTGGTCGATATTCGAAAGCTCCACTAGAAATTACTGCGGTTATTTTGGTAACGGTAAACTCCCTAGAATTAGTGGTTACTCCCCGTGGTTCGGTATATGTTTTATTTTTATTTTTGGGAATTGGAGCTAGTTTGACGGTGCCGGTCTTGAATTTTAGGGTTATTTTTACCCGACTACGGCGAAGCCAGAAAGATGGGTAATGATTTTGGCAGTCTTTGTATGTATGTACCATCGTAGCGCTTATACAACTGATCTGATTTTAATGAATGAGATTCGCAATAATCGCCTTCGTTGGGCTATATACGAGTAATTTAAGTTATAGTCATGTTATAGTTTTTAACTTTTGATTATTATTAGATAGAAGTTTATGATAAATCCTACAAATATTATAAATGTGAAAGTTTGTGAGGATGTATGGATAGATGGATATTTGTTACTCTTTCACGCAAAAACTACTAAACGGATTTTGATGAAATTTGGTATAGTAGTAGTTTATACTCTGGATTAAAACAAAGGCTACTTTTTATCCTGAAAAAATACAGTGTTCCCGTGGGATACTGTATTCACGCAGACGGAGCCGCGGGCAACAGCAAGTGTCTATAATAATAATACTCAGCTTATAAGTGTTCTCATTTATGCTCTATAAAAGTCATAATATAGTGTCATGACGATAAAGCGATGAAACTGTGACTAACTGTATTACTTCATATGGCATTAATCGTTTCAAATGGCATTTATAATAACGCTGAGTAACTAACTGGCCGACAAAGTACAAACGATATTTTTAATTTCAAGTCAATTTTGATTTTCTGTCCTTTAACCTTTTTTAGGGTTCCGTACCTAGAGGGTAAAAACGGAACTATTACTAAGACTCCGCTGCCCGTCCATCTGTCCGTGTGTTTGTTCATTTGGCTTGACCGATTTTTATGAAATTTTTTGTTCATATTTTGTACGTTAATAGGTTAATAATAAACCATTTTTTATATCTCTAAATGATCATACTACTATTAAAGATGTGAAAGGTTGTGACTTTGTGAGGATGGGTGGATGGATGGATGTAGTTTTTGAAAAAACAACAAATGGATTTTTATGAAATTAGGTATGGTAGCTCTGGATTGGGTTACGTAGGTAACTTTTTATCCCGAAAAAGTACAGTGTTCTCGTGGGATAATAACTCCCTACCGATCTCGGTGACGGTAGCCGGTTTCATTGAAACCGAGCCAGTTACGCAGGAGTAATTTTATAGTGCCCAAGTGTGTGCGCAGTACACAAGAGCACACTCTCTTCCTTTACTCTCCTAATCCAGTGGGATGGATAACCGACACGACTGACGAGAGATGAGGCGCAGGTCCGACTTTTTACATGCTCATCCGACGCATGGATCATCTTTCTTATCAGACAATCAGGTGATCAGCCTGCATTGTTCTAACCAAACTTGGAAACAACATTTTTTGTTGTTCCAATGCGGGAATCGAACCCACGACCTCCGAGTCGAGAGCCAATGCTCTAACCACTAGACCACGGATAGATCGTGGGATACTACTCACGCGGGCCGAGTCGTGGGCAAAAGCTGGTAATTTATGTAGCAGACATTTGCTGAGTCAACTAGAATCGATATAATGACAACCAACTTTTCACGATTGTAATATGTAACATGGTAACAATACACGTGGCAATTTCCAAGGTCAAAGGTCATTTTGATCCTCTTCATACCTGTCAAGGTCAAAGCAATTAATTTTCGAAAAAAAAAAAAACTTATAATCGACTTAAAGTTCCGTGTTCAAATCCATTTAGATCCAGAAAAAATAAAATACTTATATAATGTAAAAAAGGCCTCAACACGGCCAGCTGTACTGTCTCACTAATTCGATTATAATTATGACAAAAAACGGTCAATATAGAAGATACACCAGTGGTATTGATATAGTTTTTATTGTTTTTAGGGTTCCGTACTACAAGGGTTGTACTGCTCTATCCGTCCGTCTGTCCGCCCTTCTGATTTATGTAATTATGCATATAAATTGATGGGGTATAAGACGTTTAGTTATAGATTGTGTTTTTAGCATCATAAAACCTATTTTATGATGCTAAAAACACACAAAATAGGTTTTATGATAACCTCTAGATTATATATTTGAAGTGAGGATGATTTTTTGTTTATTCTACCCCATTGATTACCAGCCGAATGGGTTTTTAACCCTAGAGTGGGCGCGTCAATCCGCGGAACGTCAGTGGGCGCGTGTAGAGCATTTTGCCTCCCCTTTTCACTGACCATTTTACGTAGGAATACATCAATTAAATTAATTTATTTTTCAGGACGTAAATAATACACAAATAAGTAGAGATAAATCAACATATTTGCTAAATTATGTTTTATGAACTTTGATTTACAACAGATTTAATTCAAGAAGTAATATTTTAGTAGAATTTTTTTAACTTATTCTATAAAATACTCTATAATACTGAAAAAATGTAAAAAGTAACATAATTATATGTTTTCTAAATCTACAGTATATGCTTTATCCAAAAAGTCTTCACAAAGGTATATGCAATACTCATTGCACAGTAACTTTGAACATCTATAACACCCTTTTTTCGTGCGCCTATTTTTCCTTTTTTGAACATAATATGCATGCATTTGGCCTCATTCTTTGAAGTTGATGTTTTTTCTATAATGTACAAAGCAAGCGATTTGTGTGCTCAAATATTTATCTAAGTAATATTATTTAATGTATCAATAAAATACCTTTTTCGGCGTAACATCAAAATTTCCTTGATTTTGTCGTCGTCATGCAAAGTTGACAACTATTCCTATAAATAAATTGATACTATTCCTACAAAACTTACAATTAAATCGTTTTTAGTTTTCACAATAAATGCACCATAAAATATAGTCTAAATATCAATTTCGCAAAGAATAAGTGACACAATTTTTACTTACGTGAGTGGGCGCGCAGTGAGCAATTTGCCGCCTGGCGACACCTGATAGTAAAAACATCCTTCTCAAGCAGTACCCTGCGCTTTGATGGCGTCCAGCCTTTCGGTACGCATTGCTAACGAAAATGGGGGCAGCTACTAAAAAGCGCAAGCCTAACGGGCTATTGTTTTACGAATTATTAAAGTTTTTATAGCGCGGGCGGCAAAATGCTCATAGCGCGCCCACTCTAGGGTTAAATAAAGGCGAGGATGTTTTCGAGTAAAAAAGTATGTTCTGTGGCCTATCTTTTTAGGGTTCCGTAATTTAATTAAAACTCTGGACCCCGACCTAGGCGAATTAGGCGAAGAATGAAACGGAGAAATGTTCTAACACTGAGTACCAGGTTGTGTAGATACCAGAACAAGAGCCAGCAAATTTATCACAAAGAAACCTAGTACTTGATTGATGTAAGAATCTAGAACAAAAAAAATCCTAAGACGCTAAGAGTCGATATTTTAAAATTGATATAAAACCATGACGAAACCCACAACTTTAGTCCAGAACACCCATTGTTCGTAAATGTCATTGAGTTTTTGAGACCTTAATGTTTTGACCTTTAACCCTGAGATTAAATCATAACTGAACCAACTTTAGACTTAACCTTATGAAATTTTGAAACGAATCTATCATGGGAATGAAGATGTTAATTTCACAACAAATTGAGAACTTTAACATAGATTTATTTTGCCAGCCATTGTATTCACGCCTAACTATTATAATTTTCGGAAATCGTACATTTTGACGGAATAAAAAGTTTTTTTTCCAGAACATAATATACAATTGTTGAACTTAACCTATATAAGTGCGCCACAAACCGCAACGGCTTAACTGGGCAGTTTTGACCATAAGTGACCGTATGATTAACATAAATAATGAACATTAGGTAGATAGTATGTGTGTGGTTTTTATTCGTATCTGTTTTGCTGTTTTTAAATGAAAGGGCCGAAAGGTTCTCGTGTGGAGACTACAAACTGGACGTCGAAGTACGCTTCGGGAGGGCCTCCCACCAGGTGGACAGATGACCTGAGAAAAGTCGCAGGGAGTCGGTGGATACAGGCCGCGAGCGACCGGTCGCACTGGAAATTTATGGGGGAGGCCTATGTCCTGCAGTGGACGTCACCAGGCTGAAACGACGAAGTGATAAGTAGGTTTATAAAACACGTACCAAAAATATTAGGGAATAAAGGTGATAATAATGATTTTTATAGAGTACATAAAAAATTAACTAAGGACAATAGGATTGCAGAAGTTGTAATAGCTTATACAATATCTGATCAAACTGAAAAACCGGCCAAGTACGAGGCGAGCTCATGCACGAAAGGTTCCATACAAAACGGCCAAAATTATGTTTTTTGTATTGGTAGGTATTCGGAACCCCCTAAATATTAATTTTATTCTGTTCTTAGTATTTTTTGTCATAGCGGCAACAGAAACAATTCAACTGTCTAGCTATCTAGGTTAAGAAGATACAGTCTGGTGCCAGACAGACGGATAGACAGCGAAATCTCAATAACAGGGTCCCGTTTTTACTCTTTGTAGAAACGATCAAAGAGTAAAAAAGATCCCGTTTTTACTCTTTGGTGGTATGGAACCCTAAAAAGACTACTATTTATAAAGCAAGAGATGCCACTTACAAACATTATCATCATCATCTTGAGAGCATTTGCGTAATGTTTAGATTGAACACTGACAGACGCGATTCGCGAATTACGTGGGGTCAAGTGACGTCACTAGTGTAGAATCCGTCAGCAGCGACACGCGCAGGTGGGCGCCATAGGCCGTAGTCACCACTTATGGTGTCTACAGACACACGAATTTGGTACGGAGCGTACAGCGGATCTGGTACGCTCCGTACCAGATCCGAGCGTGTGTAGGGCAGTCCGACGAACATAAGAAGAAGGATAACAGTTCGCCGTTGTCCGCATCGGATCTGGACAACGACATCAGTGTTGCCAATTTATGGATGGATGTACCCCCCAAAATTAGGGAAAATATCTACTACAGGAGAAATATTTTTTAAATTGTTGGTATCACTACCCGTTATCAATGAATTGCGGGAATCATCGTCGTCGTTTAAAAACAGCACTGTAAATAGAACTCTATACTAATGTAATAGAGCATAAAATCGAACACACGAGTGTCGAGCTTTACGGTCCACTGCACCGTACCAAATCCGTGCGTGTGTAGCGACACCGGATTTGGTCTCCGGATATGGTCCGCTGTACGCTCCGTACCAAATTCGTGTATTTGTACTCTGTAGATAGCATTATGTGCTCCGTACCAAATTCGTGTGTCTGTAGAAGCACAGGGGCGACACTCTCTACAAATGACAGCTCGATCACCAGCTAATGTCAGCCATGTTGACGTATGCGTAAGGTTGACATAGATATAATTTTAAATGACGCGTCAGACATAGGTACAATACGGCCGATGTATCTTGGCGAGTCTGAACTTCGCGCAGAAGGTTGCGCAATAACTGTTTCTCAGTGTTTTCGTATTTATTTTATTTGAACTAATTGGTCAACTGTATTAGGGACATTTTATTAGTACATAGGTATATAAAAATAATACAGTAACAGTTTTCTTCACGAGTTGTACATGAGCTAAAGTTCGCAGAGCCTATGTTCACACCCGTCAAGATACAGCGGCCGTAGTGTACTCTATAATATAATGTTTTTACATGACGTAAGTAAACTAATAAAATGTATAGGTATTTTAAAATAATTTATAGAAAAACTTTGAAACTATTTCTAAACTACACATAAAATATTATATTTTTTACGTTCATCAAGTAGTAATATCTTAATACTAGATGTTACCCGCGCCGTACATTTTTCCGCGATAAAAAGTAGCCTATGCTAGGACATAGGCTACGGGGTAGGCCCCGTGGTCTACTCTACATTTGTGCCAAATGTCATCAAAATCGGTCCAGTAATACTATAAACTTTACTTTTACTTGTAGTCGTCTGCTATTTGCGCCGACACGCGTGACCATAGTGCGAATTGACAAATCTACACTATTTATTACGGTTATTTCTTTCACTAACTGTACTTCACAAGTACTTAACCTATTTTCCCATCAATATAAAAGATAGCTATTAACTATATATTGATAAGGAGGTGCACATTTATTGCAATAATAAACTTTATCGTCTTAGGAAACATACTCATTAAACAATTTCGATGTTCGCTAATAATATTACCCAGTGTGCAATGATTATAGGCTTTGGAAAGCTTTTTATTTATTTTGAAATTAACTTATTTATATTTTAAGCTGCAGCAGAGGTTTACTTTGGCAAGGAAGAACTAGAACCTCAATTTTCGTATTTAAAGTAGACTTAATTTTAATTTGTTTGGATTGAAAGTAAAGCGACATGTTACCATGAACGGATTTTATGACGTTTCGACCAATAGCGCGTTTCACGTTAGTTTAACGTTCATAAAAACACTGTTTGAGAGTTTTAGCATGTCGAGAGTCGAGAATTGATTGTAATTGTGTTAATGCAGGTTTTATTTATAGGACGTATATTTAGTTGCACGCGACTTCGTCCGCGCAAAAGGTAATCCCGCGTAACCGTAGATTTTGCCGCAATAAAAGTAGCCTATGTCCTTCCCTGTGGTCTAAACTATATCTGTACCAAATTTCATCAAAATCGGCCCATAATTTCGGAGATTTTTCAATGTAACCAAACAAACAAACAAAATTTTTCTATTTATTATATTAGTATACATTATATTGGTATTATAAACATATTTTATACACATCCATTATCCAGAAAGACTGAAAACTTTTTGTTTCGCGGGACCCGCAACCTCGGGCTTGAGCGACCACGCTAACCACTGAGTCACAGAGGCCATCGAATTGAAAACTAAAGTTTAGGCCTTTCATCCGTTAATGCATGATTTATACAGCATTCTCCGAGCGAAGTAACCACTCTTGAAATACTGTAGTGCCTAGGACAGTCGGTTTTTAAATGTCGTATGGTTGCCCAAGCTCATACGGCATTCTCGCAACATAGTCAGTCTAGTCCAGAGGAATGAACTGGACAATACGTCTGGGGCCAACCATGTGCAGGTTTCCTCACGATGTTTTCCTTCACCGTTAGAGCGTCCGTATAATGCCACAACCTGGGATTCGAATCTGCACTCTCTCGAGTGTTAACCAAACGGTCTACCCACTAGGCCGTCGAATTAAACGTATGTATATTATACACACATTTAATATAATCTCATAGCAACAAGTTTATGGTGTAACGTTGAGCCCCAGACGGTACCGTCTCTAATGAATAGCTGCGATAAAGGGCAAGTGTAACTGGTGCAAAATTTCATGTTAATTAGGATCTTCATTTGCACCGTACAGGCTGTTCATAAAACACATCCTAGTACTATTATAAATGTGAAAGGTTGTGAGGATGGATGGATGGATACGTGACATTCACGCAAAATATATTGAACGAATTACGACGATACATTCTATCTCGATAAAGTACATGATACAAGTACAAAGTCCCGTGGGATACTAGCTAGTTTTAACGGGACGTATTGCAGAAAGACAAATATTATTATTATTGTTATTATTTCGAGACTTTGTAATTTAAAGGAAGAAACTTTGTAATCTGGAAAAACCCGCTTTAAGCGGTAAGACCGCCATTTTGCACATTTTTTTTAAATTTTGTGTTAAGCTGTATTTTATTTGTGTGCAAATAAATATTTTTTTATTAATTTATTCATTTAATTTAAATATTCGGAATAAAGTGCTAGACGAAAATTTCTAGATTTTATAAAAAATGTACATATTCGTTTTTTGTTTAAAAATGCTAGATTTTTGTGACTGCATACCATCATTATTTTACAAATAAATAATAAAAGGCTTATAAATTAGATTCGTTAAAAACGTTTTTTCTCAACACCCTGTACACAAGCACAATTAGATGAGCTAGTACCATTTGCACAAGTAATGCCTTTTTACGTTTGCTGGACCGATCCTTCCTTTCGCTCTCGTTTTCTAGGCAAAGGTCAAAATAGTGAGGTCAATTTAAAACGTTTAATGGTCATTTATCGAGTGAATATTATGAATTAAATATATATTTAACTTCAGATATTTAAAGGACAGCAATTTACAGAAATGAATTTTATTATCAACTAGATGTTGCGCGCGACTTCGTGCGCGACAAAAGACAATCTCACGGTAACCGTGCATTTTGCCGCGATAAAAAGTAGCCTATGTCCTTCTCCGTAGTCTATTCCATATATGTGCCAAATTTTATCAAAATCGGTCCAGTAGTTACGGAGCCTATTCGATTCAAACAAACAAACTTTTCCTCTTTATTATATTATATTAGTATAGATAAATATTTTAGACAAGACTATTCTAACAAAGTAAACTAACCTTTCTGTAAAAAATATGGTGGTTAGAATTGTAGACCTCTGTAGCTCAGCGGTTACCGTGCGCTCAAGCCGGAGGCCGCGGGTTCAAATCACGCCAGGGAACAAATAGGTTTCCGTGTTCCTGGGTCATGGATACAGGATGTGTCATTTGTATTAAATAAATTATACTCTAACCCAGACAATATTGTATATGTCACTGTTAAAATTAAAAAAACCAACAGATTGTAATAAAACTAGTGAAATTTTTACAATCTCGTTAGTTATTTTACAATTTTACGGTGATATATATAATACTAGCATTAATTGCCTGCAGCTTCGCTCGCGTGACATTAAGTTTTAAAATTTCGTGCCCTATTTTACCCACATACCTACATACGTTAATTTTCTTTGAATTTAAAACTTAAGACCGTCCCCCGAGCAAAAGACCTTGAGGCGGTCATCAACTATAATCGAATGTTACATTCAATTATAGTTTCAGCGTCTCCATAGTATTTAAAAGTTAATTTTATTTGGGACACACACCAATAGATAGGCAATTTCATAAGCTAGATATTCGCCTTTTAAATTTTTTTTTGGTCAATTTTGAAGTAAGTTATGTGAAAAATTCTGAACTGAGTTATGCGGCTGACCGGCTCTAGGTCTTTTGCTCGGGGGACGGCCTTAAAATATAATAAAAACAAACATATTTTTGGCTACACCACAATTAACTAAGACAGTAACGGTCAATTCACTCCGAGACGATACCTGACGGTGACGCGACACGGTGCTACATTTTTAAAGGCGTGACTCCTGTTCGAAACATTACACAGAAAACATGAAACATTGGGGCGTGGCTATACACATTTGTCTAGGAATAGACAATGTTTTTGTTTTCGGAGACGGACGGAAAACATTCCCGCGCGGGTAGAGAGGGGAAGAAATGTTTCATTTCTTATCTAGTGTTCACATCGTTCACATGACACCTAGGTACAGGTTTTTTAGGGTTATAGTTTTGCTTGTTGTGTTTTTTGTGTTTGTTTTTGTGATCGCTCATAATATAGGGCCTGGCTTAATTAAAAAACACCAATTTTGACAGTTTTCAATAGAAATGCGTAAAATGGCGCACATATTTATGAGTTGAAAAAAATACTTTTATGAAACACTTAAAGTGGCCTTTTCAGAACCCCTCTTTTCTCAGACAAAATGTTTTGTTTCGACCAAAAACATTTTCTGTAGCTGGAGACAGCTTGTGTATGAAAACAAATGTTTTTGTTTCATGTTTTCTGTGTAATGTTTCGAACAGGAGTCACGCCTTAAGATAGCTATTCGGAATTGAACTTTACTCACTACACAATAAGATACACGTTTCATATGACATCAGTCATACACTGCACATGCGCCGTGCAGCACGGTGGGACTTAAAATTCGAACTCTTACAATAAAACATCTTCTTGTGTAATAAATAAAGTTCGATTTTGAATAGCTATTATTAAATCGTTTCGTTTCGGTGTAAATTGACCCTTAGTCATAATAGTTACATGAATGACGTAAATTGCACATAGTAATGATGACTACTTACATAATACCTTATCATACAATCTACATTACAAAACATGCCTAACTGACCCCTTACAAATAGTAACTGACTTTTGTGATGACTAGATAAACGGAAAACTACGGCATTCCGTAGATATTATAATGTTAGGCGTTTATATTATACATTTTAAAAAGGAATGGTCCAAGTTGGTACCCTGTGGGACTCCGAACTGTAATTAAATCATTATAGAATTTGAATCGATTAACTCAACATTTAGTGTCACATCACTTTAAGCTTATAATACATAAGAGTTCTAGCCCTACAGAAGCTTATAGAAGAGGTTTTGTTAATATTAAACGTATCGCTTACACGGTACAATCTAAATTACAAAACTAGCCTGACCCGCTGTCGTGATCGTAAACTATCTCATATTATGTTAAGATTTGATAATTATTGCAAATAGAGATGAGCGGCCTTGAACATTCCCTTCTGTAAAGCTGTATGTACACGAGCATGTAGTCCCGATTTTACCAAACTTCTTAAAATGCGTTTAACGCGAAACTCGAATTCTTAACCTTCCGCATACAAGGTGAAAAAAAGTCCTTACCCGTACAACGTGGGGTTAAAATAACCCCATAGTAAGTGTCTATCTATTAAACGTATTTTTTTAAATGTAATGGCTTAGATAGGGTTTTTGGCATAATAAATTATAAATTAATAGTTAAAACCCAATATAATTAGGAAAATATAAACTTTAATCATAAAAAAAAACACAAAATGCAAAAGCACATCTAAAATTTAACGATTTTTCCTTAAATCGAAAAAAAATTATCGTGCGAGGTTTATATTTATAGGAACTTTTGGTCTAAGCTAATATTATAAAACAAAAAATATTTAACATTATAAAAAATATAAAAATAACTAAGTTTGTTTATTTTAGCAAGATAATTTATTATATATAATTCAGTACAATGTTGACTCATATTTACGTGTTTCTTACAATATATTACTACATTGCATTTGAAATATCAGCTCTATCTTTACTTCTAGGATATATTTGCGACTTCTTTGGTTGCTTTCGTGGCGGATGTGGAAATTGTCGTTCAAAATTTGGTGCACACGTCTTCTGATATGTAAAGGAACATGAGGATTAGATTTTCCTTTTCTTCAATCAATTAAAATCCCAATTGCTTGTTCATTAAACTATATCTATAACACAAACTAAACGACATAAATATAATCAAAATAAGATTGAAAATAATAGGAAAACAAAATAATGGATACACACCTTTTCAGCACCGTCCCATACAACTTGGGGTTAAAAACACCCGGGGCCTGCTATACACCCGTGCACATACGAGTGCGGTCCGCGCAACACTTACTAAAGGTCACGGGTTGGCGTGGCAACATCTAACGCCCAGCTACTGAGAATTCCAATGTTATTGCACGATTAATACCCATAAGTTGACGTATTTTTCTCGAGCTGGGGTTAAAAATACCCCACGTCGTACGCTGAAGGTTAAACTTGGAAACCCATATATGACTTAGCCCTAAACCTCGGTATAACGCGAAAAAAGAATAATCCAATCAGTTCCAAGTATGGAGAACTCCAAAAATTTGTTGTTTTTTTTTTCTATTTTTGTGTGAAAATCTTAATGCGGTTCGCAGAATACATCTTCTTACCAAGTTTCAACAGCATAGTTGTTATAGTTTCGGAAAAAAGTGACTGTGACATACAGACGGACAGACAGACAGACATGACGAATCCATAAGGGTTCAATTTATTGCTATTTAGCTACGTAACCCTAAAAACTACTGATTTAGTTTAAAAGTTACGAAAGTTTTCTTCTGTCTTTCTTTTGTAAAATTCTCTCTTGAATGGTTTTTTTACATCTTATCTAGAAAACTGCATGAGATGATAAATTCCTCTTAAGCATACCATTTATCATAACAAACCATTTACGGAATAATCTATTTTTCATTAAAATTACGCAGCAAAGGTTATTAGTAATTACACTGTAATTAAATAGTTAAGAAGGGTGACGGTATGCACGTTAGTTTTTAATTATTACGAGTATATCGTATGCGGAAATGTTAATAAAAGCAATAAAAGTAACATTATCTAAGAATGTCATCACTTCATCTTGTTAGTCTTACGAGTAAATTAAAATTTTCTCTGGTTTATCATAAAATTTTCAAAAAAATGTGTTAAACATTTTTATGCCTTTTATTTATCTCGAATCCAAAGGACTTTTTCTGATGAATACCTTCTTTCAGAAAAAGCCCCATAGAAAGTGGACCTGGCGAAGCCCCGATAACGTGACGAGGAATGAGATTGACTTTATTATTTCTGACAAGCGCCATGTATTCAGAGATGTCTCCGTGATTAACAGGTTTAATACCGGAAGTGATCACCGATTGGTAAGAGGCAGCCTGAGTATAAATGTCAGTGTAGAGCGAGCGCATTTAGTAAGGTCAACTCTCAGGCCTACACGGCCCCAGGTAGAAGCCGGCTGCGAAAGCTTTCAGCTAGAACTCCAAAATCGATTCGCCATGTTGGAAACCACGAAGGACATAGACCACACCGCCAACAGTCTAGTTCGTGTTATTTGCGAGGTGGGTTGTAAGTACTTTCGTCCAAAGAGCCATGGACGCAAGTTTATGCTCTCCAGCGAAACTCTGGAGTTGATGAGGAAGAGACGAGAACAAATAAATGCCACACAATTTGAGCGTCAAGTTCTCAATCAGGAGATTAAAAAGCAAATTAGACGCGACACCCGCCGGGCGAATACCCAAGCCATCGAGCAAGCCATAGTGCGAAATAAGGGCTCGAAGGTATTCGCTAAGCCCAATAACTCCCGTTGTCACTTGACGAAACTCAATACTCCACAAGGCACTACCGTCACCTCGAAGCCGGAGATCCTCGCTGAAGTCGAAAGGTTCTATGGGGAATTATACACCCAAAAAACAAGCCCACCCCAAACCCATCATGCAGATGACCCACGGGCCAGACTCACGCGCCACCTTACAGATGAGCTTCCTGATGTCGACATGGGTGAGATTAGAATAGCTCTCAGTCAGCTTAATAATAACAAAGCACCGGGAGATGACGGAATAACCACAGAGCTGCTCAAGGCAGGAGGAACACCCGTCTTGACTGAGCTTGTCAAGCTCTTCAATTCCGTCATCCACACTGGCACTACCCCGGAAACATGGAGCAGGAGCATAGCGGTTTTGTTTTTCAAAAAAGGCGATAACACGCGACTAGAAAACTACCGCCCCATTTCACTCCTGAGCCACGTGTATAAGCTGTTCTCGAGGGTTATATCGAATCGTCTTGCCCAGAAGTTTGACGACTTTCAGTCACCGGAACAGGCCGGGTTTCGCAAAGGCCACATACACACACTAAGGCAAATTATACAGAAGACCGAGGAGTATAATCAGCCTCTCTGCCTAGCGTATGTGGACTATGAAAAAGCCTTCGATACCGTCGAGACCTGGGCTGTGCTGGAATCCATGCAGAGATGTCTCGTCGACTGCCGATATGTCGAGGTGTTGAGATATCTGTACAAGGCCGCAACAATGACCGTCCAAGTACAAGAACGTTTTACGTGGTAGAGCCATGCTTCGGCACGAATGGGCCGGCTCGACCGGAGAAATACCACGGGCTCACAGAAAACTGGCGTGAAACAGCGTTTGCGCTGTGTTTCGCCGAGTGAGTGAGTTTACCGGAGGCCCAATCCCCTACCCTATTCCCTTCCCTACCCTCCCCTATTACCCTATTCCCTCTTAAAAGGCCGGCAACGCACTTGCAGCTCTTCTGATGCTGCGAGTGTCCATGGGCGACGGAAGTTGCTTTCCATCAGGTGACCCGTTTGCTCGTTTGCCCCCATATTTCATAAAAAAAAAAAAAAAAAAAAAAAAGAACAGAGTACAAAACCAATCCAACTGCGTCGAGGAGTAAGACAGGGAGATGTTATCTCTCCAAAACTGTTTAATAACGCGTTGGAGGACGTTTTCAAGACGCTCGATTGGAACGGACGGGGACTGAACATAAACGGCCAGTACATCTCACACCTGAGATTCGCAGATGACATAGTCATTATGTCAGACTCTCTGCAGGACCTGGAAGAGATGCTGAACAGCCTAAGCGATTCTTCAAGACGGGTGGGTCTCGGTATGAACCTGAACAAAACTAAAATCATGTATAATGAACACGTTCTCCCGAGACCAGTCGTCGTAAATGGCGCTAGTCTCGAAGTTGTGCAAGAATACTTATATCTTGGCCAAACCATTCAACTCGGGCGGCACAACTTTGAGAAGGAGGTGAGTAGAAGAATACGCTTGGGCTGGGCTGCATTCGGGAAGCTCCGGGACATCTTTGAATCGTCGATCCCACAATCCCTTAAGACCAGGGTCTTTGATCAATGCGTTCTACCGGTAATGACATACGGAGCCGAAACGTGGACACTCACCGTAGGCTTGGTTCATAAGTTTAAGGTTGCTCAGCGTGCGATGGAAAGAGCAATGTTAAGGGTATCTCTGGTGGATAAAATACGTAACGACGTTATTCGCCAGAGAACTAAAGTCACCGACATTGCTCAACGAATTAGCACGCTGAAGTGGAAGTGGGCCGGCC
Organism: Glaucopsyche alexis; assembly: GCA_905404095.1. Taxonomy (NCBI): domain Eukaryota; kingdom Metazoa; phylum Arthropoda; class Insecta; order Lepidoptera; family Lycaenidae; genus Glaucopsyche; species Glaucopsyche alexis. The sequence continues at coordinate 18,537,781 of FR990057.1, forward strand.
ATGTCTGCAGACGGACAGACAATCGATGGAGCAGACAAGTATTAGAGTGGAGACCACGCTTAGGCAAACGTAGTGTAGGACGTCCTGCGGCACGATGGACCGACGATTTGAAGAAGGTGGCTGGCAGCGGATGGATGAGGGCTGCCCAAGATCGGGATGGTTGGCGCTCATTGGGGGAGGCCTACGTTCAGCAGTGGACGGCGATAGGCTGATGATGATGATGATGATGATGCCTTTTATTTATTATTCTTTATAAACAAAATTTATTTCTGTTCATTCATATTCGGATAAGAAAAAAAAAAAACAATTTATCCACATGAGAACAAGTTGAATTATGAATATGTGAGAATTTTTGTTGCTTTTTAATTAATGTTACTACTAAAATCTAATTTCTTTCAGTCTCACTACTCTCACTTGAAGCATTCGTTATTTTCTTGCACAAAATATTATTTATATTGACGTACGCGTTTCTTGCTTCACCGCATTTAATGTTTTCGTAATAATTTTAAGCTCTTCGTGTGTCCTTAGCTTTACGAGGTAATAATTGTGTCGAACTAAATTGCGGGCGGCAGAGTCTGTAGTCTGTAGTGTGGAATGTGCATTACATTACATTAGTGTGCCGATGTTTTAAGTCTACGAACGTTTTCTAATTAATAATAATAAGCGTCAGAACTCTGTAACGGCCCGTTTCAATAAACCATCTAGGTAATAATAATAATAATATAATAATATAATTTATTTGCAAAATATGGTACAATAAGCTGATACAGTTATATAGCGTCTCACATATTTTTGTCGAAATTTTCTCGACGTGCAAATGTTGTTGGTTATATTTTGTTTCTTTAGTCAACATTAGTTAGTCAATACATCATAATTAATAATCATTACAACATTACAAAATAATAATACCCTTATACCTAATTTATCAATACATTATTAGTCATACATACATTATTTAGCCAACATTAGTTAGTCAATACATCATAATCAATAATCATTACAACATTACAAAATAATAATACCCTTATACCTAATTTATCAATACATTAATAATTTTACCTAAGTCAATTCAATATGTTAATATAAATAATACAATTTAAATGAATTCATATTTTTTAAAATAGTTACATAAAATTATAATTTAACTGTCACAATTACATAAGCCAAACTTTTTTTCATTTTGCCTGTCTTCAAAGTATTCTTTATTTGAGTAAAAACATTTTTCTAATAGCCAGGAGAATAGCTCATTTTTAAATTTATTGTATATTAATATATCTTTTATATTTTTTGGTAACATATTATATATTTTTATTGACATACAAAATGAATTTCTACGATATATTTCAAAATTTTGTTTAGGTACCCAAATTTTATTTCTATGTCTACTTGTTCCTTGGTTATGTATATCTTGATTGATTGGGAAGAGATATTTGTGCTTTCTAATAAATAGACAGACCTCAAATATATAAAGACATGGGAGTGGAAGTATTTTAATTTTTTTAAATAGGGGTTTACAATGATCTAAATAACCAGCTCCTGTTATAGATCTGATGCATTTTTTTTTAACAATAAATGCTTTTGAGACATCAGAAGAATTCCCCCATAGTATTAACCCATATCTCAGTATCGCTGCCACATAACCATGATATGCCATTAATGCTGTGTTGACAGAAGTTATAGTTTTAATTCTCCTTAATGCAAATATAAACCGATTTAATTTATTACACACATTCTCAACGTGTTCTCTCCACTTAATACCACTGTCAATAGTAAATCCTAAAAAATTTGCTGTAGTAACACACTGTATTGGGTCTAAATCATGATCATTCTTATCAATATTTTTGTTAAATTTAATAATTTTTGTTTTATCTAAATTAACTTTTAAATTATTCCTATTTAGCCAATTTATTATATTATTTAATTCATTTTTAATTTCTTGATTTAGTTGTCCTTTTTTACATTTAATTAATAGAGTAGTGTCATCAGCGAACATTATACATTCATGTTTTGTCGATTGTGGGATGTCGTTAATATACACTAAGAACAGGGTAGGACCAAGTATGCTGCCCTGCGGAACTCCACTATTATTTAATTTAAATTGAGAACTATATTTAATAACTCTGTTATTGGATATGTTAGTTATTTCTGTGCATTGTGTTCTATTTTCCAAATAAGATTTAAACCAGTTGTAAGCATTACCTCTTATACCACATTTATTTAATTTATAAAGTAGTCGTTTATGTTCGACAAAATCAAATGCCTTACTCATGTCCAAAAATACCGCTGCAGCCGCTAAACCTTTGTCAATATTCTCACTAACTTGTTTTATAAGAGAAAAACATGCTAATGTCGTTGAACTTCCTTTTGTGAATCCAAATTGTTGCTTCGTTAATATATTATTTTTGCTAAGAAAATTTATTAGTTTAGTTTGCATAGCTTTTTCGAAAACTTTAGAAAATATAGGTATAATTGTAACGGGTCTGTAGTTCGACATATCCTCTCTATCTCCCTTTTTGAAGAGAGGTTTTACGATAGATTTTTTTAATTGATTTGGGAAATGTCCTTGTTCAAAAGATTTATTTACAATGTGACTAACAGGAATACATATATATTTTGCTGCTAATTTTATTATTCTTGTTGTAATACCATCGTAGCTTGCTGATTGTGTGTCGTTCAAGGACTTTATAATTTTGTAAATATCTTGTGGCAAAATTGGGGACAAATATATTGAGTTTGTTTGACTATTAATGCTATTATCATTATTTTTATTCGTAGGATGTACGTCATTATTTAGGCTACTATTTATATAATTCTTTGTTAGATCAATGAAGTAATTATTAAATAATTCTGCTATGTCACTACTGTTTGTATATACTCTATTATTTATTTTTATTATATTAATATTAGTATTTTTATTTATTTTACCCATATTAGTTTTTATAACACTCCACGTAGCTTTGCACTTGTTTTTTGCAGTTTTTATGTAGTTGTTATTGTATGTACTTTGCGCTTTATTTATACATCTTTTTAATATTTTTGAGTAATTTCTATATTTGTTTCTTTTTTCTTCTTTATTTGATTTCTCATGTATATATTTTAAGTATAAATATCTTTTAACTGCACAAGATTTTTTTATTCCTTTTGTGAGCCAACGCATTGATTTAGATTTCTGGCAAATTTTTATATTTATCAATGGAAAACAGAGATTATAAAACATAGTAAACGTATTATAGAACGTCTGAAATGCATTCTCGCAAATGATTTCGTTGAGTACATCTGCAAATGTAAGTGACGACAAGCAGTCTAAAAATTTACGTATGTTATCCTCGCTGAAGTCTCGTCTTTTAACGAAATAACATTTTATACTTTTTGAAACCACCTTATTTGCCATGAACGTAATTGATTGCCCAGTTTCATGATCTGAAAGAGCTACATAATGTATATCAGATTTGTATTCCCTAAGATTACTTGATATTTGATCAATACATGCCTTGCCACGGGTAGGTACATTTATATTAATATTTAGATTGTGATTATATAGTAATGACTTGAGTTCTTTTGTCTCATTAGAGTTTTTTAAAACGTCTATATTCCAATCTCCGCATACAATTATGTTTCTATTTTTGTCTTTATTTATTTTAAGTAACAAGTAATCTAGATTATTCCTAAATACATTCTGATTTGCTTTTGGTATTCTATATATAGTTATAATTATTGTATTTAATTTTAACAACTCTATACCGCAACATTCAAATTCAAAACTTTTCGCAACTTCTTTTGTTATTTTAAGATCCTTAAATTCAATATCTTTGTGTATTAAAATACAAGACCCACCTCTCTTTTGGTCATGGCGTGAGTAGTAGGATGCTAAGTTGTAGTTAGGTAAATATATATTATTTTCTGTTCCTGTGCTTAAAAAAGTTTCTGTTAGGCAAATTACATGTATAGGTCCGAGTTTAGGTTTTAATGCTGTATCTATTGTTATTTGTAAGTTATCTAATTTATTCAAGATTCCCGCTATATTTTGATGAAAGATGGTTAATTGGTGATCCGACTTCCTAAAAAATTTCCTGCCTTGTTGTAAGTTCTTTTTCCCTTTATCGGTTGAAAATAATATGTAATTTTATTTTTATTTTCGCTATTTTTATTATTATTATTATTATTTATTATTTGTGATTGTTCATTGTTATAAGTTGTTGTTGTGTCGTCTTTAATGTATTGATCATCTTTAATTATTTTATATTTGTTTTGATTCTTGCCAATTATGTATGTCATATCATAATCTTTCTTATCTATTTCTATATTAATTTTATTGCTTATCTCTTTTAGATATATTTTTGAATTATTGCTAACACTAGATTTTATTGAAAGTACTTTTACGCCCGCTAATTGATCGTAGGAGGATTTTATCATTGTATTTGTTGTTGTTATATTTATATTTATATATTTACTGTATATAATAGGCACAATAAACACATTTGTATTAGTTAACTTTGCTAATATTTTATTTAGATTTCGTCGTAAATTGTTACTATCCTTATCATTTGCTCCTATTCCTATAATTACATAATCTGATTTTGTTAATTTATTTATTGTGTCATTGTTAATATTACATACTATGTGACTACTATTAGCATTAGGTTTTATGGTAGCTGTAATTTTATATTTATCATTCCACTTGTTTCGTTTATTTTGCCTATCATTTCTTATAATACTACCTAGACCCCTTAACTGTTGGTCGCCAAAAATATAAATTTTTGGTTCTTTATTATTTTCAAATAAGGTCTGTTTATTTATTACATTTGTGACATTATTCGTATATTTAATTTGTAAATAATATTGCTCTATATTTAAACATATCTTATTTGCTATATATTGCGTATAAGTTTCATTATGATACAGTCTTAATCTTGAATCGATAAATTTACAGTAGCTATAATTTTTAATTAATAATTTAATGTTATTGTTAAGTAATTTAGTATTAAGAAAACGATTATGATTTACACCTATAATAAATACTTGACAATTCCTTAATCTAGCTAAAGTATTGCAAAGCTTAGAAAATAGTTGATAGGGATCTTTGTCATTAGAGCCCACTCCAATAACTACGATGCTTTTATCCAGTAAAAAATTATAGTTTGAACAGTCTTCAAAGTAATTCAATATATGAGAACCCGTCGCAGAGGGTTGTATATATCCTTTAACTGTATAAGTATCATATAATTGTTTACTTTTATAAATTTCATTGTGTATTTTTAAAGATAGACTGCGAATTTGTTGGTCGCCTATAATAAATATGGACTGTTTTTCACTGCTGTGTGTAAGATATACTTTTTTGTCATAAGTAAATGTGGTTGATGGTGAGACTGAGGAGCTATTGATTTTCTTCCTGGCGAGTTGCTGGTCTGCGGAAATTTCGTCATTCCTCTGTATGTTACATATTATATCCATGCTGTTGTCCAAGGTATGATTGTCTCCAATTGTGATGTCATTGACGTCAATAATTTTACGGTAATTATCATGCATTGAACGCCTACTCTTTTTTCTAGCAGTACTTATTTGTTTTTTTTGGGAACTCCTGGGACTGGTGCAAATATCCTTGAGGGTACTAATTTGCTGATTTTGTCGATTAATAATTTTTCTTAAGTCATTATTTTCTAAAATGATATTATCTAATTCATCGCGGGTACTGTTTAACTGTGTCATTAATTCCGATATTTCGTTTTTTAACTCATCTACATAGCAGTTGGTTAGGCCAGTAGAGAGGTCAAAACTTTTAACATGTATTTCCGTTCCTGATGAGTTTAGGGAAGAATTTGAAATTTCTGAATCAGTAGATTTTGATTTTGCATAATGTTTTTTTCTGAATGTTATGTTACTTGAAATATTTTCGAAGGACATTTTAAATCCACTATTAAAATATTTATTGTTAATATTGCGTATAAAGCGGCATCTATTGATGAGTAGATGAACATAGATGTGCCTAATTTTTAAACGCCATCTGTATTTGCTATCGTAAACTAACACGACATTTATTTGACAGCGCCCTCTTTTGTTGAGTAGTACGCAACTTTCATAAATGACGGTTGATTACTTTCATAAGTAACGGTTGATATACTGTTAGCTGTAGACGTGTGAATGTTTACTACCGAAATTAATAATAATGTAAACACAAAAAGTGTGCTAATATACTTGGATTTGAACCCAGGACTTTGAAACTGTCAGCCCAGTATCGGTCACACTGTGCTAATCGGACTTAAATTCTTTGGGCGAATATATTCATCTTATGTTTCGGAAATGTTCAGTTGACGGTTTTTATTTGAATTTGAAATGTCCTTTATGTGTCCTTGTTTGAATGTTCTTTGTTTCACTATTTATTTCACTTTCGATTTAAACTTGTATATATTATGTCACTATTTTTTTGTTGATTGAGTTAAGTTTGGATTATTTAGCACTGATTTATTGTTTATAAACTAATATTTATTCACTTTTGTGTCAATATTGTTCTTGTAACTTGTACTTTTTTGTATCACTTTTTTTTTTTAATTCTTGGATATTTTAAGTAGATAACAATATCTCATATTTATTATCACTTTATCTCACTGTTTTGGCGTAATAATCAATAAAATAACACTTATTATTATTTTAAAACTTAATTAAAATACGGAGCCGATATGCTTATGACGACGGTATCTTTAACTATTTGTAACATTCAATCATTTGCCGGTTTTTTGCGATACAAATTTGACGTTTATAGTTATTGGTAGATAGGTTATTGAAATGGCCTGTAAGTCGATTATGCTAAGATTATACCTGCCTGACTACACTTAAACTCTTACTGATAAAATGTTTGGGGATGCAGACGGTGGCGTAGGTAGACTGGAGTCTCCCCAAATGGAAGTCATAGGCTGTGTTCCGCGGAAAACAGTGCCAAAAAAACGTAAGCAAAATGGCGACCGCTGGCGTTAAATAAGCAAAATAGCGAATTACTCGTATGTTAGGAGTATTGAAGTTAGCAAACGATAATCTCCGAGGAACACAGCCAATGACTGCAAATTTGTTACGTGTATTACATGCGACATAATTAGACACACTGACAGTTTTTGGTAAACTGAGGTACAGAACAAACACTTGTTACTTAGTTATTAGGTATTATGTATAAACAATAAAGTTCGTAGTCTTATATTATAACCTTTTCTCCTGTCTCTGGTAATAGGCAATCGGACTGATTTTTTTTTATTGCATAAATGAGTAGTACCACAGAATGTAGTACTCTTAAATATGAGTAACGTAAGTCGCGAGTCTCGTAAAAACGCTCCATACTAAACTTAACCTACAAGTGACGTCACTTGTAGGTTAAGGTGTATGAAGTATACGGCCGCAGGAATATATTTGTAAATATCTCCAATATTTGTGCGTTTAAGTTCATACATAACATAATGAATGTTTTTGTATATGAATTATGATGTAAGTAAACTAATGATGTAGGTTTTGTTTACCAATTTCGCAAAAAAAAATTTTTTGGTACTTTTTAAATGTATTTAATTAGTAAACTACACTGGAACTTAATATTTTAGATGTAGTCCGATCCCCTATTGCGCGGGATAACAGCGGGGAAAACACCCCGCTGTCAAAGTACTGACAGCCCAGCTTCCTTTCCTTCCTCTTAACGGTGCGCTTTGCGTTTTATGCCACATCACAAATGTACCTATATCACATTGTAGTATTAGTACGTTAATAATATATGTATATTCTTTGGCATTAGTATGTACATACGTGTATATACCCGTTAGTTAGTGCAGTGGGCCAATTATTTTCAGGCAGCTACAAAAAATCGTACTTAATTTTCAACTTAGCACGAAGAGTTGAGAAATACATTTAAGTAACGTTATCGAATGAGTTTATGAAAATCATGACACTGCTCATAAAAGTTTCATTCGATAACGTTAGTCGTTACGAATATGTCAAAATACTTTTGCCTGCGGCGGCGTAAATTAAGTATCCCACGGGAACACTGTACTTTTAAGGGATAAAATGTAGCCTATATTTTATTCCAGAGGCAAAACTACTGCTATATCTACCAAAAATCAAAACCTTTTCAGTTGTTTTTGCGTGAAAAAGTAACAAACATCCATACGTTCATCCTCACAAACTTACACGTTTATAATAGTAGTAGCACTGGATCTGGGCCTCTAGTCAAGATGCATTCGATAATTTTGACGGCGAACTTTGAAATCAAAAATGTATGGGATTTGACATATGTCATCCTTATAATGTGTCATGTCGCTTGCGATACTTTATATCAATTTTTTTTTTTTATGAAATATGGGGGCAAACGAGCAAACGGGTCACCTGATGGAAAGCAACTTCCGTCGCCCATGGACACTCGCAGCATCAGAAGAGCTGCAAGTGCGTTGCCGGCCTTTTAAGAGGGAATAGGGTAATAGGGGAGGGTAGGGAAGGGAATAGGGTAGGGGCCTCCGGTAAACTCACTCACTCGGCGAAACACAGCGCAAACGCTGTTTCACGCCGGTTTTCTGTGAGCCCGTGGTATTTCTCCGGTCGAGCCGGCCCATTCGTGCCGAAGCATGGCTCTACCACGTAAAGTAAATACTATGGGATTTGATATAAAGTATCAAATTCGGGACGGCGAAATTCAAAAAGCAAATGCATGCATTTGCTTTTCGAATTTGGCCGTCGAAATTATCGGATGCATCTTGACTACAGGCCCTGAACAGACAGTTCTTTCTAGAACGTCATAATATAACCGACCGTTTAACGTTCAAATTCATCGCTGATTGCCTATTGAAGTCTCACCTTGGTAGTTGATAGCACAGCTAAGTGCCGCCTTTTTCGATACGGGTCACCTTCATCTTCTCGTTAAATATGTAACATTGTAGCTAGGTTAAAGGCCCTTCACATTTATATAAATAATTTTCTAATACAGAAAACTTTACTGGGCCTCTAGTCAAGATGCATTCGTATAATTTCGACGGTGAAGTTCGATAATAAAATGTATAGGATTTGACGTATTGCATCGCAATCTACATGTCACATTATCAATGACTTATGTCAAATCCCATATATTTTGATTTCGAAGTTCGCCGTCGAAATTATACGAATGCATCTTGACTAGAGGCCCTGTTATAGTTTATTGGTATATTTATATTTAGTTGACCACGAAAATCTTACTTTGTATTAAAACGTTCGTTTTATAAGATTCTAGTGCGAAAAGAGGGGATTTGTAAATGTATTTGTTACTCTTTTACACAAAAACCGGTAAATTTATTGGGACGCTTGACCTAGTCCATGTACTTCCCAGTAGTTTACTCTATATCTGTGTTAAATGACATCAAAATCGGCCCAGTAGATTCGGAGGCTATATAATGCAAACAAAGAAACAATCAAATTTTTCTTTATTATTATATTAGACAAATTTATTTCGAACAGCCACCGTGGTCTAGTGGTTAGAGCTTGACTTTCGACTCAGAGGTTGGGGGTTCGATTCCCGCATTATAAGAAAAAAACTGTTGTTTCCAAGTTTAGTTAGAACAATGCTGGCTGAACCTCAATTCTCGTATTTATAGTAGACTTTCATTATACTTTGATTGCATTATAAGTGGAGCGACATAATAATAATAATAATATCTATATGGACTGTTGGATTGATGGTTTTATTTAGCAGAATTGACCCTCTGATCAGTGACCTGATTATCTGACAAGAAAGATGATCCACGCGTCGGATGGGCATGTAAAAAGTCGGACCTGCGCCTGATCTCTCGCCAGTCGTGTCGATTATCCGTCCCACTGGGTTAAGAGAGTAAAGAGAGAGAGAGTGTTCTTGTGTACTGCACACACAGTTGGGCACTATAAAATTACTCCTGCGTAACTGGCCTGGTTTTAATGAAACTTGCCACCGCTACCGAAATCGGTGTGGGGAGTTATTACTATTAATACACACATTGCCAATTGGGCGATTTGGGGTTTTTTATTGCAGAAATGAATAAGTATTTTTAAATATAAGTACGTCCTCAGAAGAAAAGGTATGAAAATCAATATTTACATAGGTACAGCAATTTATTTACAAAATTTTTCGTCTCGTTATAACGCTTCATACAGTCGTACCTAGCATTAAAGCATCAAACCATAGCTGTGACGTCACGGTTAGGTTAAAGTGTATGAAATACCTGAAATATATACAGGAACATACTTTTGCGTTATGTAAATTTTATAGTCTTGGTAGTCAGTATTATTATATTAATAGTTCTTTTAACTAATCATCGTTGTAATATACTATAAAGGCAAGTTGGAATTGAACTTAATGCAAAAATTGTTGAGCCTATATCACGTTTATAGTTTTTTGTATGTTTGTTATTATAATTTAGTCCTATCATTGTGTTGGCCTATCAAGTTTTTGCCACGATATTACTAATACAAAGCTTAATGATCCTTATGAAACTTGAATGAGATGACTCAAGAAACGAGGTCTTTATTATATTTTAATACTATCAGCCCCGACACACGTTGTTCTGTCTTAAGTTCTTAACTATGAACTGGAATAAATAAATAACTACACCCACACCACCGATATTTCTCACCGTTTAAACCTTTCCTGAACTTTCACAATTATTTCATGACCAAAAAAAGCCAAATCGGTCCAGCTGTCCTCGAGTTTTAGCGAGATTATTTTATATTATATTATATATGTCACCGTAAAATTGTAACAACCGTTAGATTGCAATATTACTAGAGATATTATAAAATGTCGACAGATTGTCAAATAAAAATTTCTCCTTACAATTGTACGCGTTATTTTTCGTTATATTGTAATATTTACCGTGCCGACATATTATAATATCTCTAGTAACATTACAATCTAACGGTTTTTACAATTTTACGGTGACACATCCACTATACATCTGAGGTGCCGCAAGTGTATATTGTAGGATTATTTTTAAGCCAATATCCGCTATCTTTGGGTATTTTTAAATAATCAAAATAAGTACACAAGAGCAGAAATGATCCTAAGAACGACCTCAAAAATGTCGGGTGAAAAGAGACTGAAGAGGTTCTGGGAAATTGTTTTTGAAATACTAAAAATAAATATTTCTTTATAATGTCTTTAACCATTTTATATCTACCTAAGGAATTACTCTATTTGTGACAATTTTTATAGGATTTGGTTTCATTTTGACCAATGAACAGCCAATTTAGGTCAAACTAGATTTTGCCTGCGGCTCCGTATAAATACTACCACGGGAACATATTTTGTACTTGTTCGGGATAAAAAGTATCCTATATTTAAATCGAGAGCTTAAGCTACTACTCCGTTACAAAATTTCATTAAAATCCGTTGAGTAGTTTTCGCGTGAAGGAATAACATCCATCCATCCATCCATCCTCACAAACTTTCACGTTTGTAATAGTAATAGGATTTGTAAACACATTATTAAATCCACACGAGCAAAGTCGCAGGTCGCTACGATACCATAAAGTCAAAATATGTCAGTATTGCATGTACTCTAATATAACACCAATGCGACGCCGTAAGCTACGCCATTGATGAAGCGTGAGTTAAGATCTGTGCACAGTGAGGGCGAAATAAATACTTAGTAATAGGTACTAAGTTAGTTACTATAAGTACTGTTACTAAGTTAGTAAGAAAACAAATAAAGTTATCCAGAAATAACCTAACCAAGAGCATGTCAGTCATGTCTAAGGCGGTAACTGTCCACAACTATCAACGCCAATAGGTTTTATTTTAATAACTCCAAAAGTTATTGTGGCCCACGGAGAGCCGCTTCGCTACGTTGAATGTAAGAGGAGGAATGGATGGATGGATGGATTTTCCTTAAGAGTTTTTAACATGATCTATCAGGATGTAAACTTAAAAGTTTCAATCTTTTATTAGTTTAGAAATACCAGAGGGGGACCAACCTATAAACTACTTTGGAGGCTGATTACTCGAAAATGATTTACTGTAAAAAATCATGTATGAAACATTGCCTTTATTTAAAGAGACCTATTTGTCAATTGAGACCTAGCGAATATTGGAACGATAGACTCAGTGGCGTAGCGTAGTAGGGGCGGGGGGGCCTCCCGCCCCGGGCGGCACTTTTAAGGGGGCGGCAAAACCTAAGTAAGGGGGCGGCAAAACCTAAGCAAGGGGGCGACAAAATTGACGTCCGCCCCGGGCGGCAGACACCCACGCTACGCCACTGACGATAGTTAAATTAAGTGACGCTCACAGTAATATGCTGTCTTTGTCATTTCGGCTAGCAGAGACAGCGACAGCCTGTGAATAGGAGGGCTCTTAATTTTGATTAGGGTTTCAATATTTGGCCGTTGACCTCGAGAATACAATGAACCTATACTGAATATAAACACTGTCCCCCTTACTAATAAACGCTGTATAAGCTTTGAATAGACTCAAAACTCAAACTCAAAATTTTTATTTCCATGTAGGTTATAATATAACACTTATAGAATTGTCCTACATGATGCCTACCACCGGTTCGGAAACTAGCCCGGCGAGAAGAACCGGCGTAAGAAACTCGCACGGGGCCACCTTTTAGCAAAAAGATGGGAAAATTGTTCTTTTCAAAAAATATTTTACAATGTTGTAACTTAATCTATATAACATTAGTCATAAGTACATAGAACATACTTAAGTACATAAAAGCAGCCTTGCATGGGGCCATCTTATTCCCAAGGTGTGCAATCATTAGTGAAATCACTGACTTTATAATAAGCTTTAGCACACAAACGTTCTTTAACAGCTTTTTTAAATTTATTAATGGAAAGATTTTGAAAGTTTTCTGGGATTCTATTGTAAAGGCGTATACATTGACCTTTAAAAGATTTACTTACTTTACTAAGTCTGATCACTGGTATTTCTAACTTGTTCCTATTTCTAGTATTCCTACAATGTGTGTCACTTTTCTTTTTAAAATTCGTTAAATTCTTTCTGACATACAACACATTGTCCAAAATGTATTGAGAAGCAACGGTCAGAATACCTATTTCTTTAATTTTTTCTCTCAGAGATTCAAAACATGACATCTTATAAATAGAACGTATAGCTCGCTTCTGTAGCACAAATATTGTATTAATGTCCGCAGCGTTTCCCCAAAGAAGAATGCCATATGACATTATACTATGAAAATAACTAAAATAAACTAGCCGCGCTGTATCCTCATCGGTAATTTCTCTAATTTTTTTGACTGCATATGCTGCAGAACTGAGCTTATCTGCCAGATTTGCAATATGGGGACCCCACTGTAATTTACAATCTAGTGTTATTCCTAGAAATACAGTGGTGTCCACTAAGTTCATTTTCTCATCATTTAATAGTATATTGGTTTGTGCCTGCCTAACATTTGGGAGGCTAAACTTTAAACATTTCGTTTTATTTGAATTTAAAAGTAAATTATTAACATTAAACCAATGTACCATTTTTGAGAGAGCGCTATTTACCTCGTCATAATTTGACTGTCGTCGCTTCACATTAAAAATTAGTGAAGTGAAGTAGAATTAAGAAGAAATAGTTATACAGTGTTTTGTTCCCGTCACACAAGTGACATTTTTAATTCGATAGAAGGAGACAAACATTGTATAACTATTCAAAGCTTAAACAGCGATTATTAATAAGGGGGACTGTGTATATTTAGTTTATAGTATAGTATAAATTATATTCAGTACAATGTGCACACAGCCTTAGGCGGAGTTGGTGAAAGGTTCACCTGAGCCACCCAGCGCGTTACAGAAGACGCTACATTGTTACATTAACCCATCATCAGATTTTAGCAATCTTACTAATATTGCTAATTTACTACCTATGTAGACACTGCATACCAGTAATGCTACTAAATCTTAATATTATGATAGAGTAATACAAAATAATATAATATCTACGAACGCTTCACACCACATAGTAGAAAATATAATATCATAATATATTTAGTTATGCACAGATAAATAGCTTTTATAGAACAATTCAAAAATGAAAATTTTGACGTCCTCTTCAATGGCCCACAATTGTTTCTCATAGTCATGGACGCACCGTATGCCTGTAGTAGAGCAATCAAATCGAAAGCTAACTATGTAGCTGTTTATCTGTTCCTCTGTCTTTTTAATCTGTGCAACAACAAGAAAGTTATGTTCCTGAGTCATGGATGTGTTTTTAATATGTGTATAATATAATAAAAAACTTAAACATAATCCCCCTTACTAATTAGCGCTGTATAAGTTTTGAATAGTTATACAGTGTTTTGTTCCCGTCACACAAGTGACATTTTTAATTCGATTGAAGAAGACAAAACACTGTTTAACTATTCAAAGCTTATACAGCGTTTATTGGTAAGGGGGATTATGTATAATGTAAAAGTATTAAATATAGGTACTTCCCGTTGTCTGGTACCTGTAACACAAGTTCTTCGGATACTTAGCACGGGGCCAGATTAACGTGTTGTGAAGCACAGATTAAAAAGATCGGCGGAAGAAAGGCGGGATTCGTACCCACGACCTCTGATGAGTCTGGTGTGAGTACTGACATGCTCAACCACTGAGCCACGGAGGTCGTCAAAATTACTGACTCATTGTGTCAAAACATTGGATGGCAATTAATTTGACATGCTATTTATTATTAAAATGTAAGCTTTCATTATGAAATAGTTTTTATTTCAAAAAGCATAGCTGCGGGAAAAGTAACTTATCACCCAGCAGGCTTAGCATGCGCACAGTAGAAACACCGAAGAATATAAACTATGACAGATCGATGAAACATAAATAACATTCGGAGCAAAATAGGTCTTATTATAAGGTAGCAAGGTCGATGTATCGTCGTTACGAGAAACAATATTTCTTTTCTTCCCGAGCATGAGCTCACAAAATGGCCTCTTTTGACAGCTAAAGTAGAAACTATTTCTTATTTTAGTGTCAAAAAGTCCCTTTTGACGACCTTGTTATCATGGATTAAGAACTATTTTGCAACGACCTGTTTTGGATACAATATTTCTTCTATAAATTTTTTTTCTATGGATCGCCATGTTAAGCCTGCTAGGGTGAAGTTATCGTTTTGTAGAAAACTCAATTGCCTGAGAATAGCACCGTAATGGCCTACCAATGGCGTAGCCATTGCATTGCAACGATATGACAATATTCAGTGTCAATTTACACCGAAATCAAACGACACCGGACGCGGCGCTGCATTTTAAGAAAGCCATTCAAAATTGAACTTTATTCAGTACACAAGAATATCAAGTTTCATATTTTTACGTTGTTCGGAAATTCGAATGTGGTGGCTTCGAATCCCGTTGAGATAAATGTTTTTTTTTTAAAAATTTTTTTTTTATTTACTAGAACTCCATGCAAGCAAAGCTAGGTTACCCGGGTACTTTTACTTTATAAGAGCGCCACCAATTGATAGTGTTGGGAACAAAACTTACTTAATCATAAATTAAGTTAATTGCAAATTGCTAAACAATTGCTAATATAAAAGTTAAAAGCTTTACAACAAACAAATGAATTGTTTTTCAATAGGAGTATCTCACGCGACTTATAGTATACTCACGAGCGCAAACAATGGCGAAAACCGTTGCGTTTAGAAAAATATCGTTACTCGGAGTAATGGAATAGGCAAGCGGACTGATTTTTTTTATTGCATAAATGAATAGTACTCTTAAATATGAGTAATATCTCAGAAGAAACCGTATATCAAAAGTCAATATTTTCAAAGGTACAGCGATTTGTATACAAAATTTCGGGAGTCTTTATACCAAAAATTGCGAAATTGGTATTGGTGTCATGGGGTACTCTTCCCAACTTACCTGTCCGGTAGTTGTGGTATAGTATACGGGTACGCGACCCCGGCTTCCCTAGCTATTACTGTCCTATCCCTTGCCCTCCTGGGCGGTAATATCCTACATTTCCTATTTCCCACTCTAACTTACCAATCTTCCCTTCCTCACCACCTATCCTTCCCTTTCCCTATTCCTACCCTCTCCACCAATCCGTGGAAACGCAATGGATAATCAAAAATAATTAAATTATCCAAAATGGCGGCGATGTGGTTCGCCACCCATCACGTCTCGTTTCTCGCGGAGGCGAAAAGCGGACCATGGAGAGACGCTTGGCTACGTTGAATGTAAGAGGAGGAATGGATGGTAAGAATGAAAGTGGACGAAGCGAAAGAAGTATGTAAGGATCGTAGTAAGTGGAAAGAAGTGGTCTCCGCCTACCCCTACGGGAAAGAGGCGGTTCTGCCTACCCCTACGGGAAAAAGACGTGATTATATGTATGTATGTATGTATGAAATTGGTAAACAAAACCTACATCATTAGTTTACTCACATCATATACAAAAACATTCATTATGGTAAGTATGAACTTAAACGCACAAATATCGGAGATATTTACAAATATATTCCTGCGGCCATATAATATATACTTCATATACTACTTCATATACTATAACCTACAAGTGACGTCATTTGTAGGTCGACTTTAGTATGGAGCGTTTTTAGGAGGCTCGCAAAATTTTTTATACAAATCGCTGTACTTTTGAAAATATTGACTTTTGATATACGGTTTCTTCTGAGGAGTTACTCATATTTAAGAGTACTATTCATTTATGCAATTAAAAAAAATTGTCCGATTGCCTATTAGAAAGATGATAATAACTCCCCACACCGATATCGGTGACGGTGGCCGGTTTCATTAAAACGAGGCCAGTTACGCAGGAGTAATTTTATAGTGCCCAAGTGTGGGCGCAGTACATAAAAGCACTTTCTCTTCCTTTACTCTCATAACGCACTGGGACGGATAACTGACAGGTGCATGCCGACATACATACATTTTTTTTACATCCGACGCATGGATCATCTTTCTTTTTAGACAATCAGGTGATCAGCCTGCATTGTCCTAACCAAACTTGGAAACAACATTTTTTGTTGTTTCAATGCGGGAATCGAACACAGGACCTCCGAGTCGAGAGCCACTGAAGAAGATGATAATACATACATATAATCACGCCTGTTTCCCGTAGGGGTAGGCAGAGACCACTTCTTTCCACTTGCTACGATCCTTACATACTTGTTTTGCTTCATCCACTTTCATTATTCCCTTCATACATGCTCTTCGGTTTAGGGTACTCTTGACCTGGCCTTTTTTCAAGACGTCCCGGATTTGGTCTTGGAACGTTCGCCTAGGTCTACCCCTTCCAACACTTCCATTCACACTCGCATTATACACTTTTTTCGTCAATCGTTCTTCATTCATTCTCTCAACATGGCCAAACCATCTCAGCATACCTTTCTCAATTTTTGTCACTACATCTTCTTTCAGACCACAACGTTTCCTTATCTCACTATTTCTTATCCTGTCACCCAGTTTAACTCCTATCATGCTTCTTAATGCTCTCATCTCAACTGCATTTATTCTGCTTTCATGTTTCTTCTGCCATACCCAACTTTCACTTCCGTACATGAGTGTCGGAACCAACACCCCCGCATGCACAGCCAAACGAGCCTTGTTAGACACCTTCCGACTGTTCATAAAGGAGTGCAAAGCTCCATTCACCATGTTTCCTGCATTCACTCTTCTTTCAATATCACTCTCACACTTTCCATCTCTTGTAAACTTTGAACCCAGATACACAAAATCATTCAGCTGTTCAATTTGTTCATCTCCAATCACGATATTGCAGTCTGTCACTGCCTCATCTCTTTCAAACACCATCACTTTCGTCTTCTTTACATTCATCTTCATTCCCTTTCTAGTTAGAGCTCCACTTATCGCAGTTACCATCTCCTGCAACTCCTCGGCCGAAGACGCAAGTAATACTTGGTCATCAGCATAGAGAAAACATTTGACGAGTAATTCATTCATTCTCAGCCCACTTTCATTCTCTTTTAAATCTGTCAAGCAATTGTCCATGAACAGATTGAACAGCCACGGTGACGCTACACATCCCTGTCTAACACCTTTTTCGATATTGAACCATTCAGTGTATGCCCCGTTTATCCTTACACAAGCATTAGAATCCCTATAAAGAGATTGTAATGCTCGTATGAGGATACTGGTCACGCCGTTCACGGACAAAGCTGACCACAATTCATTACTCACCACTCTATCATAGGCCTTTTCTAGATCCACGAACGCGCAGTAGACCTTCTTGTTTTTAGCCAAACACTTTTCGGCTATGCACCGCAAGGAAAAGACCTGATCCGTACATCCTATTCCCTTTCTGAATCCCGCTTGTGCATCCCATGATAATATTATGATGAATAGTATGACCACCATATTATGTAGAGACTAGATGATTACCGCGACTTTGCACGCAAAAGTAAATCCCTCGGGAATATTATTTTACATTTTACTTATGTCATTGCCCGTGGTCTAATTTATATATGTGCCAAAATTCAAACAAAGAAACAAACTTACAAACAAATCTTTCCTCTTTATTAGAATTAGGTCAAAAAGTACCGCAGTATTTCACAACTGTACCTTAAGTAGGTAAGTAAATAATATTCGAATATATTATTTTAATTAAATAATAATTATTTAAGATGAATTACTTAAGAATCAAAACGGAAAATGTATCGGGGTCTCCGTTTTACTTGCGAGTTGTGACAAACATGCGAATTATTTCCCGTATGTTTTCAGTATGAAATTTGAAATTCCATAATTACGATGATTAAGATAACAGAATAATTACTTAATATATCTTCATTTACAGTTGTATGTTATGATTTCTTCTTTAGTACTAACTACTAACTAGATGTTACACGTGACTTCGTACGCACAAAAATAAATCCGAAACCGTATATTTTACTGCATAAAAAGTAGCCTATATTGTGTATTAACACAATCGGAGTCCAAACTCATATCATACCAAATTTAATCGATATCCGTTTAGTGGTTTTTGCGTGAAAGAGTAGCTAAGTAATATCCATCTGTCCATCCAAACATCGCTCCATTCATCCTCACAAGCTTTCAAATTTATAATAGTATAGTAGGATTAATAAATAGCGTTGTTTAAAAAAGGTGTGATGCGTTTACTTAAGATTTAACTTTTTGCATCCATATAAAACAGAGACACACCGCGAGTAACAACGAGACAGGTGTGTTTTAACAGCAATAACGTTATACGACTTCCCACATTCTCTGTTACTATGGCTCTAGCATTATAAGGGGCATCACAAACGGCGAAGATACTATATTTTATTTTATTATTATTGTTCATTGTATGTATTTTATTTCTGTAAGTGTGCTAATCCTTATTCGTACAGTTACAAAAATAAAATACAAATATATCTAAAAAATGTGCAAATGTTAATAACAAATATATAATCTAAAAAAATAACAAAGCGGTTACTTCCAGACAATAATAGGAGATCGGACTACATTTGAAATATTATTTTTCATTAATATATTCAGAAATATTGAGGCATTATTACTTGGTAAATGTAAAAAAAGATATTATTTTATGTGTAGTTTACTAAAATACATTTAAAAAGTACCAAAAACGAAATTGGTAAACAAAATCTACATCATTAGTTTACTTACATCATATTATACAAAAACATTCATTATGGTAAGTATTAACTTAAACGGACAATTATCGGAGATATTTACAAATATATTCCTGCGGCCGTATACTTCATATACTACTTCATATACTATAACCTACAAGTGACGTCATTTGTAGGTCGACTTTAGTATGGAGCGTTTTTACGAGACTTGTGAAATTTTGTATACAAATCGCTGTACCTTTGAAAATATTGACTTTTGAAATACGGTTTCTTTTTAGAAGTTAGGTTCTTATATTTAAGAGTACTATTCATTTATGCAATAAAAAAAATCAGTCCGATCGCCTTTTGTAGAAGATAATATTATAATGAAAACAAATTTCATGATGATCGGTTTAGTAGTTTTTACGTGAAACAGTAATTAAAGTATCCCACGGGAACCGCACAATTCCCTGCGATAAAAAGTAGCCTATGTCCTTTTTTCAGGCTTAGACTATTTGTGTACCAAATTTCATTTCAATCGGTTCAGTAGTTTTGCCGTGAAAGACGGACAAACAGACACACACACTTTCCCATTTATAATATTAGTATGGATGCATATCTCGCGTCGTGTCGCGTCTGGTAATTGTACTATAGAAGCTGGACAAAATATAAATCACTACGCGTGCGATGTTGTTAGGTTACTGCGTGTCGATCTCAGACCAAATAAAAAACCGAAGACGGAGTTCTGTGAACCACACACGCTGGTCTAGACTACGCCGCCGCGCCGCGCCGCGCCGGTGTGAATACATATAATGAAACTACGCCTTACGTTGAAGGCTATGACGCAACCATTAGGGGTCTGAGACGTAAACTACGGAATCCTAAAAACAGGCCTGTTTATGTTCAACGACGCTCTGTCTTCACTTTTTTATTTTGTACTAGCTGTTGCCCGCGACTTCGTCCGCGTCAACTGATGGCGAAAAAAGGTTATAGTGAGTCAATCTTAAAAGATTTTTTAGACAATTTAAAGAGGAATAATTCTTTCATACATATTTTTTGGGTAACTTGAGTCGTTTACGCAGCGCACGCAACGGAAGCCCTCAAATAAAGCTCAAATATGAATAATTTTTCCCGTTTTTTCCACATTTTCCACTGATTTTTCACTCCTGTTGGTCGCAGCGTGATGCCATATAGCCTAAATCCTTCATCTATAAATGGACTATCCAACATAAAAATAATTTTTCAATTCGAACCAGTGGTTCCTGAGATTAGCGCGTTTAAACAAAAAAACTCTTCAGCTTTATAATATTAGTATAGATAGCTGATGCCCGCGGCTCCGCCCGCGTTGGAACAGTAGCCCACGGGAACCGTATATGTCCCGCGATAAAAAGTAGCCTTCTGTGCCAAATTTCATGATGATAGGTTTAGTAGTATTTAAGTGAGTGTAAATAAAGTTTCCCACGGGAACCGTATATTTCTCCGCGATAAAAGTACCCTATGTCCTTCCTCGTGGTCTACTTTATATGTGTCCAAATTTCATGATTATCGGTTTAATAGTTTTTACGTGAAACTGTAAGTAAAGTATCCCACAGAAACCGTACGATAAAAAGTAGCCTATATCCTTTCTCAGGCTATACTCTCTGTATCTGTGTACTAAATTTCGTTTTAATCGGTTGAGTAGTTTTGGCGTGGAAGTCTGACAAACAGACACACTCTTTCCCATTTATAATATTAGTATGGATGTATTATGAATATTTAAATATTAAATGCAGCCCTCTTTTTAATATTATATATCTATGAATGCAGCATTCGCAAATTTTAAGTGCCTACTTTTTCAAGAGTAAGATTTTCATCAAAAGCGATGTTCAAGAAATGTATGAGGCCTGGGCCAGCCCTACGTACAGTATATGTAAATATAGCCACATAATATAGTAACCGTTTCCTATTCTTTATTTTGTTTAATTTCACTTCGTTTCCATGTACATTTAAATTAACTTCGTCAAGGAGAGCAACACAAAGTAAAATAAAACATGGCGGATCAGATCAAAATTAACTAAATAATGTCATTTTGTCAATGACATGACTTTTGACAAAGTCAGACGTATGGTATTCAAGACGTCGTCTCTTCGTAAAACTGTCTACTACGTCAAAAGTCAAGTCAAAACAACTGTCATGGCCGTCCTAAAAATAGTGTTCTCGCAATAAAAAACTCTTCAAATAATCATTTATGTACGCATGTATAGGTCTACCAGAATCTGATGGCATTTTAAAAAAAATAAAAAATGTGATTTTCATATGGCAATGTCAAGTATGACCCGTCAAATCAAAGTACGTGATCTGTCAACAGCTGTTAAAATTTTGTGATTATGTTCTTGGAATTTGTTGTTTTTGTGAAAATATCCAAAAAGGCAATTCGATCTCAAGCGAGAAATATTGTTTTCTATGTCTATAGTAAAATACAGAAAGAAGAAGGTGTAAATCGAACTCAATCTTATAATTTAAAGCTTGTGGTAGAGTTGACCGGTAAGTTAGAGTGAGCTGTTTTGATACTTTTAGTTTTTTTATATTTTCTTAGGTAATTATTGTGACTTCTTTAAATGTGTTTCCAGTACTACTATAAGGTGAATCGTAGCTGATGGCACATCGAATGATGGTTTGTTTTCCATGCCTGGTAAAAGGAGGAGAGGAGGAAAAAAGAAAATCAATATAAGACAGTTTCGATTTATAGTTGATTAAGAATTAAGTAAACGAGTTCTATACAGTTCGGAAGGAAATTACAACATTAAGTAAACTGTTGCTAATTTAATTGTATGTTATTCGTAATAAATAAGTATATAAAGTAATTCACGATTGATTTATTTTTCATGAAATATCATTATCATTACATAGTATAAAACAAAGTCCCTTTTTTGTCTGTCCCCTATGTATGCTTAAATCTTTAAAACTACGCAACGGATTTTGATGCCATTTTTTTAACAGATAGAGTGATTTAACGGGAAGGTTTTTAGGTATGTAACATGCATAACATAGTAGAGGTACACAAATAATTTTAGAGGTTTCTAAAGTCCTAAAAAATCACATATTTTGCGCTTACATTGAAAATGCTGGCTGAACACTACGAGATAGATCAAAATTATGTACTACAGTTGTATTTATCTTTAAAAAGCCTACAAAAAAGTCCGCGATGGCATATGTCTATCTCTTAGGGATAACCCACAATAACCATTTTTTTATCCTTTACTTTGATTTTAATTAAATAGCTTATTTACAAAGCGATTTTAAGCAATACAGTATTAATCCTTATCCAATTAAGTACCTTAAATACATTGTGCATTTAAGATAGATCAATACTGCCCTTTACGGCATGTAATTTAAATGAATATTTTCGAAGATATTACAGATTTAAAATGCAGGGATATAGTGTTGCTGCGCGGCGCGGGCGCTCGCGTTTCTACATCGCGCTATCGAAAACGCGGGACGTATACAGTATAAGGAGGTTCACGAATATTTTGAACTGCAGCACAGAATACATAATAGTAACTGCAGTTCTTAATTCTTATGGAATATCCAGAGGTGGTTTGTCAGTTTTGTTGGAATGTCAAATAACTTTACTTACTACATAGTACATAGTATTTATACTATGTACTATGTAGTAAGTAAAGTTTGTTTTAACAAGTCGCTTAATCTGTCTGTCCCTATGTAGGTATAGTATATTGTATGCTTAATCTTGTATGCTTAGATCTTTAAATCTACGCAAATCTTTAAGTATTTAGTCTTTAAGATTATGGTAAAATTTATATTCAAGTGCCATAAATATAATATTATGTAAGTATATTATCAAGTGGTCGCGCATGTCGTGTCGAGGTTATAGAGTCCCATTTTTAACAATTTGCATTGGGCAAACCTAAAAGCATTTTCAATATTGTATCAGAAGTATATTGCTGTAAGAAGGTAGAGCGTTATTCGCCGAAGTAGTTTTTTCTCCAAGAACACTATTCCACGCGGGCGAAGCCGCGGGCAAAAGCTAGTTTTCTATATTATACACCGAACATTCTTCACACAGTCTTATTATTCATGTTCAATAATACTAAAGACATAATTAAAAATTAACCAGTATCAAGATCGTTTAATCCTGTTTCCCCAGTATTGCACACTACAAAATTTTATTTCCCTATTTGCCATGAGATTCTGGTACACCTATACCCTTCTTCAAATTAATTTTTTCGTATTTTTATGATATTCCCATATTTTTTTCCTATTTACCTATGTAGTGTACATAGAACTGGCCCAAAATCAAACATGTCTTTTTACTTTCGCATTCAGATTGTCAGATTTATTTTTCAACATGATGACAATATATATTATGTCAAAATAAAAATAAAGCTCCCCACTCACGGCTATCGATTGCTTCGATCAAATTGGAAATTAATTCGTATTTGAAAGTAAATTGCTAAGGACAAACTATTACACAAAATGATTAGAGTAAGACCTACCAGCTAGTTTTTGCGGTGGGGGTCAAAAGTTGGAACAAAATTTACGCGTATATTTACGAGTTTCACATAAAAAGTATAGTATATATGGTCCTAGGATCTCAGACTATATTTAATTTTTATATAAACCGATTTACTTGCAACTACGAATCCAGTAAATATTTAAATTGTAAAGACTAAATCGATCGATCGCTTGTGAGTGGGAGCTTTAAATCAAAAGCACTAAGGAGTATCTATATCAACTTTAAAGCAAATCGCTCCCAAACAACTTCCTTTCCCTTTTTATTCCCGTTAGGGGACGAATTTCAAAAAACTATGATACACGAATTCCATCAATTCTGTTACATAATGTTTGTGCAAAATATGAAGTAGATTGGATCAAGGAATCACGTTGCCCCATACAAACTGTTTTCCCCCTTTTCACCCCCTTAGGAGTCGAATTTCGAAAAATCCCTTCTTATCGGATCCCTACGCATTACTAAGAGCAAGCCCTGCAAGTTTCAGGTCTCTACGATCAGCGGTTTAGGCTGTGCGTTGATCCGTCAGTCATTCAGGACAAAGGATTTTATATGTATAGATGAGGTCAATGAGCAAATTTGCACATCTTTAGCGATTGGTCAGATATTAGGTACTTAATATTAGTCTAGATTTAGTACATCATGCCGAGCCTAGTGACAAAGGTTAATCTGTATTTATGTCTTTGAAATAGGTCAGTGAGAGTGAGTTAAACTATAAATATTAGTTCATCTTGTGATTCAGTTACTAAATTCTATAAATAGCTGTTACAAACCTACCGAATAGATGAAACAGACTCTCGGAAAATCGGCGTGAAATATAGTTTTTTTTTTTATGAAATAAGGGGGCAAACGAGCAAACGGGTCACCTGATGGAAAGCAACTTCCGTCGCCCATGGACACTCGCAGCATCAGAAGAGCTGCAAGTGCGTTGCCGGCCTTTTAAGAGGGAATAGGGTAATAGGGGAGGGTAGGGAAGGGAATAGGGTAGGGGATTGGGCCTCCGGTAAACTCACTCACTCGGCGAAACACAGCGCAAACGCTGTTTCACTGTATTAAGTTTTGTCAAATTAGTAAGGAAACGGAAGCTATGGAAAGTTAAAAAAATAAGGTAGCGAACTAGTGATATCTAGGGGCGAAGATAATCATTAACTAACTCTCCCCACACCGATCTCGGTGACGGTGGCCGGTTTCATTTAAACCAGGACAGTTACGGAGGAGTACTTTTATATTGCCCAAGTGTGTGCGCAGTACACAAGAGCACTCTCTTCTCATAACGCTCTTCCATAATCGGCACGACTGACGAGAGATCAAGCGAAGGTCTGACTTTTTACATGCCCATCCGACGCATGGATCATCTTTCTTGTCAGACAATCAAGTGATCAGCCTGCACTGTCCTAACCAAACTTGAAAACAACATTTTTGTTGTTCTAATGCGGGAATCGAACCCACGACCTCCGAGTCGAGAGCCAATGCTCTAACACTCTAGACTACGGAGGTTGTTGGAGGAGGAAGATCACTAACCAGACACCGTTAGGCGATCCGCCTATCCATTTACTGGTCCATAAAGATATTCAATACTAGCTGGTGCCGGCAAATTCGTTTGCGTAGCGTTTCACTTAATGCATAATACAAAAGTATAATATACGGTTCTTACAAAATAAACAACTTTAAAAATTTTTGTCTGACAATCTGTCTTAGGGTTTCGTTTAAAAATAAGGGTTTTTACTTATTTTCTATAAATAGCTCCATATACACGAATTGCAAAAGCTTATTAAAAGTTTAGATTGTGACAAAACAAGTGTATTCAAGTATCCATACTAATATTATAAATGGGAAAGTGTGTGTGTCTATTTGTCCGTCTTTCACGCCAAAACTATTGAACCGATTTAAATAAAATTTGGTACACTATCTATGTACCAAATTTTATTTAAATCGGGTATAGAGCCTGAGAAAGGACATAGGCTACTTTTTATCGTGGGACATATAAGGTTCTCGTGGGTAAGTACGCTGGCGGGGCAGCGAGCATCAGCTAGTCGTATATAAAGATGTATAGCGTTACTATTATCAAATTACTATTATAGCAATTGTTATTTTGTAATTTTTATAACCTTCATAATGAAGCTTTTACAATAAGCGGTGTACAATTTCATCTCTAATTCGAGGCCAGAATATGACAATAACTATTGTATTAAAAATATTCTTGAAACATTACTAAAGTACTGTTCCATATGGCTAGATATTTGGAGGGTTCTCAAACTGACAACGCGTCCCCGCGAGGAGGAGCAGTGGGACTTTACAGGAGGGCTACCTAAGCCTCACAGAAAACCAGCCGGAGGTAACTTTTGCGATGAATGAGTGAGGTTATTGAAGGCCTAAGATGGAGGTTATATAACTGAAACGCACTATAGTTACTCCTCTGGTATCGCGTGTATCTGTCACCGTAAAATTATTAGATCGAATTCGATTAGATAGAATTAAAAACCATTAGATCTCACTAGTTATATTACAATCTAACGGTTTTTACAATTTTACGGCGACATATTCATGGAAAGCGAAAACGCGCTTACAAATTTTATTCCATTGTCTTAGAAAATTTTATATTGATTGTTGGATACATACTATCAGGCGATCCATTTGATTGTTTGCCGGAGTTGTTCCACAAAAAATTGACATTATCAAACGTCTGGTATTATTTGAACCTGTCAGCTAATGATATCCAGGGTCCCATGAGAATAACAAGACGGATGAGGTCACAGCGTCAGACCAAATAAAAAAGTGTAGACAGAGTTATGTAAACCACGTCTAAACCAACCAAGAGTGACGTCTAAACTACGCCTCGCCATGTAGTTACACAGTACCATACATACACATGCGACAAAACTACGCCCTACCTTGTAAAGTGAGCTGTCGCTGTGTGTGGTTTTTATGTATGTGGTAAGTAGCTACACGCTCACTACATACATACAATAACGATAACAAAATTATAAGGTGCTGTCTTCACTTTTTTATTTGGTCTGAGGTCACAGCTTATTATTAGAGGATCATCAGGTACACAAGTTCATGGGCAAATGATTCATACATAACAAAACTAAATAGATCTTTGTTATCTATATTCTATACTAATATTATAAAGAGGACCGAAACTAGTGGACCAAGGCAACGGGAAAGGACATAGGCTACTTTTTTGTTGTTACATGAGGTAAACTTGTAACATCCCGTTTTAAAAAAGTATTACCGGATGTGAACCATTCAGTAGTTGATCCCTACATATTTTAATAAATAATGTAACTAATTTCCCACACCGATCTCGGTGACGGTGGCCGGTTTCATTGAAACCAGGCCAATTACGCAGGAGTAATTTTATAGTGCCCAAGTGTGTGCGCAGTCACAAGAGCACTCTCTCTTCCTTTACTCGCATGATCCAGTGGGACGGATAACCGAGAGAGATCATCACGCTCGAACCAGTAGACCACGGAGGCTGTTATAATGTTAGTATAATAATAACTCCCCACCAATCTCGGTGACGGTGGCCGGTTTCATTCAAACCAGGCCAGTTACGCAGGAGTAATTTTATAGTGCCCAAGTGTGTGCGCAGTACACAAGAGCACTCTCTCTTCCTTTACTATCGTAATCCAGTGGGACGCATAACCGACACGACTGATGTGAGATCAGGCGCAGGACCGACTTTTTACATGCCCATCCGACGCATGGATCATCTATCTTGTCAGACAAACAGGTGATCAGCCTGCATTGTCCTAAATGCGTGAATCGAACTCATGACCTCCGAGTCGAGAGCCAATGCTCTAACTACTAGATCACGGAGTATAATAAAGTAAGTGTAATAATGTTAGTGTAACCAAACATAGTTCCTATTGTTAACATTCTCAGTGCATTAAACCAACTTTACAGTTATGTATTATATTTTAATTTGAATGTGAAATGTCAAAATATATAAACACAAAATAATAATTACCTTCTAGAGATATTGTTGTTCTGTTTATTAGTAATTAGTTTAGTAGTACTTACATGTTAGGTTCAATAATGTGAGTGTGGAACTGGTAGATAGCTGATGTTATAAATATAAACTCAGGCTACTCTTATCTTCAGGTTCCTACCAATATTATACATGTGAAAGTTTGTGAGGATGGATGGATGTTTTTTACTCTTTCACGCAAAAACTACTGAGCGGATTTTGATGAAATTTGGTATAGTAGTAGTTTAGCCTCTGAATTAAAACATAGGCTACTTTTTATCTCGAAAAAATACAGTGTTCCCGAGGGATACTGTATTTACGTGGGCGGAGCCGCGGGCAACAGCTACTAATATTATAAATGTAATAGTTTGTGAGGATGTGTGGATGGATGTTTGTTACTCTTTCACGCAAAAACTACTGAACGGATTTTGATGAAATTTAGTATGGTAGTAATTTAGGCTCTGAATTAAGACATAGGCTACTTTTTATCCTGGAAAAATACAGTGTTCCTGCGGGATACTCGATAGTATATATAGGCGGGCGGAGCCGCAGGAAACAGCTAGTTTAAAAATAATAGGGTTCCGTTTCCATTCATAGTTCCACGCTAACGAAGTGACGAGCACCTGAACCTCAATTCTCGTATTTAAACACTTTAATAATTTTACTTTGATTGTATTATAATTTATAAGTGCAGCGACATGTTAACATAAACTGCTTTTTTTTTTATGAAAAAAGGGGGCAAACGAGCAAACGGGTCACCTGATGGAAAGCAACTTCCGTCGCCCATGGACACTCGCAGCATCAGAAGAGCTGCAAGTGCGTTGCCGGCCTTTTAAGAGGGAATAGGGTAATAGGGGAGGGTAGGGAAGGGAATAGGGTAGGGATTGGGCCTCCGGTAAACTCACTCACTCGGCGAAACACAGCGCAAACGCTGTTTCACGCCGGTTTTCTGTGAGCCCGTGGTATTTCTCCGGTCGAGCCGGCCCATTCGTGCCGAAGCATGGCTCTACCACGTAAAAAGTAAAGTTTGTATCAAAGTTTGTGTAAAGTTTACGAGAATACCTTTTGGCAGTTTTAGCGTATCGGGACTTGATTGTAATTATATTAATGCAGGTTTTATTTAGCAGAATTGGCCCTCTGGTTGTTAAATAAACTATTATGAAAACCGTTTGACACTAATATTAAATCTATTGACACAGATAAAGAGGTCTAGGTCTCATCTTAGCTAAACCTATTAAGGATTAATTAAATTATTTGTAAAAATAACGATTAAATACTTAATTCTTTTCTATATAAGTAAACCAATTATCTTGGAGTTTACTTAATTAAAGATGACATTTAGAATGTATTTTCTTATATAACGTTCTGTAAAATCAGTTACAGAAAATTTGATCACAGGATTTAATCTATACTTTATAATAAAGAGGAAAAGTTTTTTTGTTTGTTTGCATTGAATAGGCTCAGAAAGTACAGGACCGATTTTGATAAAATTTGACACAGATGCAGAGTAGACCACGGGCCCTTGCCCGCCGGCCCATGTCCTTGACATAGGCTATTTTTATTGCAGAAAAATGTACGGTTTCCGCGAAATTAACTTTTGCACCTGTAGTGATTTTGTTACAGCTTAAAAGTGTTATAGACCTGAGTATTTGACATGAATTTCAATTTAATACCTCTACGTGTTCATGAGGAAAGGGGTAGTAAGTTTTAAATTACTAAAAATATTTTTATTATATGATGTAACTAAAAGTTCGGTTTTCGTAATTCTTCCTTTATCTGTTGCTTCGAACCTAATTTCAAGATTCTGAGTTCACGGGAAGTACCCTGTAGCACGGGCGTAGCCAGGTTTCTTTTCTTGGGTGTTCAAGAAAATAAAACGACAAACTTTGTTCCAAGAACTTTGGCTATTGATATATTTTGTATTTTTTCGCATTACATACCTAGTCATTCAGGGTTTAAAGTTTAAAAAGATTTTATCAGGCCAAGGAGTAAAAAACATTTGCTTGCTTTCTCGGTTTGAACACATTTAACATAAACACATACATATAGTACAAATTATTATCAAAGTTCTGATTTAGGCTGTTGATTATTTTTCTAAAATAACTTTAAAAAATCATCTTTCAGATAGGGTTAATGGGGCGGCAAAATATGTTAATCTGCCTGGGACGCAAAATTCTAAATACGCCTCTGTATATTGGTCACATCTCTGTATTATTGAATTTTACTTGTTCAATTTATTAATTTTATTGGTTACATAAACTTGTTTAGCATGGACAACACTTAAACCATTGTTGCCATGATGGTTACGTCGATTTTAATATGTCAATACATTAACAATCATCGCCGACAAGTCGTTACATTAACTTTAATACACAAACTATGAGAAACAACGTCTTAGTGCGATTGCGATTTTCTTTACTAGCGTTTTGGTTTCTGTAAAAGACCATAGACTAAAGACATGATGTTATCTATACTATATATACCTCTATACTTTATATTATAAATGCGAAACTGTGTCTGTCTGTCTGTCTGTTACCTCTTCACGCTTTAACCGCTGAACCTATTTTTATCCCCGAAAAAGTAGTGTTCCCGCGGGATAATGTATTTACGCGGGCGGAGCCGCGCGCAAATGCTAGTTGAATATAAAACTAAACTTACTTTAAATAATTACCAGTGTAGAAGACTCGAACCTCAAATCTCGTATTTAAAGTAGACGTTCATTTTACTTTGTTTGGATTGAAAGTGTAGCGTCATGTTACCGTGAACGGATTTTATGACGTTTCGACCAATCAGAGCGCGTTTCACGTTGGTTTAACGTTCATCAAAACACCTTTTGAGAGTTTTAGCGTATCGAGACTTGATTGTAATTCTATTGATGCAGGTTTTATTTAGCAGAATTGCCCCTCAGATCTCTTTCATATGGAAGCCCTAGCCTGTAGGCTGTATAATAGGTATGGATTTGGAAGGTCTTCAAAAGCATAATTAAGATGGCGATTCAAAATCGAACTTTATTCACTTCCCAAGAAAGTACACGTTTCATTACAGAACGGCGCCGGCGCCGTGCTACACAACTCCGTATGAGGGGTCGTCCATTAATCACGTGATGTTTTTATCAACTTTTTAGACCCCTCCCCTCCCCCTACACGGTGAGGTTTTATACTACCCCCCCCCTCCTCCACCTAAGATCACGTGTATTTTTTTACATAGTAAGCAGGTAATATTTGAAGAAAAACTTATTAAGCAATATGTTATTGATTGTACTGTAGGTTCTTGGTGGAAATTCATATTTCACAGTAATAATACACAAAATTTCTTGCACTATTTCCACTTTTAAAGTGAAAATAGTGCAAGAAATTTTGTGTATTATTACTGTTATTAAGCAATTACAAACTATACGAGTCAATTGTCTTGTAAGTATTTAAACAACACTACGAATCTACAACCGATAATAATTTCGGTATGCATAGACTAGATTCGAAAACTAATACACGTGATGTCTCCTTATACCCCCTCCTCCCCTAGGTGATACTTGGTGATTTTTTTTCGGACCCCCCTCCCCCTTTAGGCATCACGTGATTAATGGACGACCCCTAACTAGAAATTCAAACTCCTGCAATGAAACGTGTATCTTCTTGTGTATAGAATAAAATTCAATTTTAAATTTACCTCTAAGCTTAAAATGGAACACCGCGACCCGTCGCTTTTTGTCTCAGTGCGAACTGGTGCTATGGTAAAAAATTCGATTATTTACTGTTGATAGCATAGAAATAGTCACATACAAATTTTTCCTGGTACGCAATTGCCATTCATATCAGGACATTATTGTTATATAAATAGGGTAATAGCCGGATAGTTGCCTTGGTTGGATACTTGCCACGGTTCTAAATTCGCTATGTTATGACTTAGGAATGTTTTTTGCTAGTTTTTGGTTAAGAACTAGACTTTGATTATGATCGGAAGTCATTATTTCCCTAAAAATTATTATTATAGGCGCACCCGTTTTGTCTATGAGAACCAAAATCTTTCACGGTGAGACTTAAGGGTCAATCTGCTAACTAAATTCTGCTAAAATTTGATGGAATCCTGTACTATAATTGTTATCGGAAATACGCTAAGTCAATTAATCGCATAAACAAACACGTAATTCTATATACAACAAGATAAGATGGAAAATGGGGTTATGACCTGTCTACCGCGAATCATAACGTCAAAGCGATAACACAGCATCAACTGTTTCTCCAGATACACACTTGGCAGCGGCCCGGCAAGTTAAAAAAATGCTATAAATCTATACTAATTTATCAAAGAGAAAAAATCGTTTTTTGTTTGCATTGAATAGGCTCCGAAACTACTGGACCGATTTTGATGAAATTTAGCACAGATGTAGAGTAGACCACGGGGAAGAATATACTTTTTAACGCTGAAAAAATGTACGGTTTCTGTGAAATTAACTTTTAAGCGTACGAAGTCACGAGCAACATCTAGTAATAATATAACAAAGAGGAAAAGTTTGTTTGTTTGCTTGCATTGAATAGGCTCCGAAACTACTCGACCGATTTTGATGAAATTTGACACTGATGTAGAACAGACTACGGGGAAGGATATAGGCAAC
This sequence comes from Glaucopsyche alexis, assembly GCA_905404095.1. Lineage (NCBI taxonomy): Eukaryota > Metazoa > Arthropoda > Insecta > Lepidoptera > Lycaenidae > Glaucopsyche > Glaucopsyche alexis. Next base: position 18,570,383 of record FR990057.1, read on the forward strand.
TTTTTATCGCTGAAAATGTACGGTTTCTGCGAAATTAACTTTTACGCGTACGAAGACGCGAGCAACATATTATAGTAATATAATAAAGAGGAAAAATTTTGTTTGTTTGCATCGAATAGGCTCCGAAACTACTGGACCGATTTTGATGAAATTTAGCACATATATAGAATAGACCACGGGGAAGGACATATGCTACTTTTTATTGCGGCAAAATGTACGGTTCCACGAAATTTCCTTTTGTCGCGCACGAAGTCGCGCGCAACATCTAGTATTTATTAATTTCATCGCCCCCGGCAGCCGAACAGTAATTGCCATCTGATATCATCGTGATAGAATAGCAATGTGACGTCTTATTTTAGCAAACTATTTCTTCTATAATCTGCAAACCTTCAAGAAGGGAGCGTATTTCCTCCTAAAAGGCCAGCAACGCACTTGCAACTTCTCTGATGTTGCGGGTGTCCATGGGCGACGGTAATCGCTTTCCATCAGGTTATCCGTTTGCTCGTTTGCCCCCTAGTTTTATTAAAAAAAAACTATGATTTCTACGAAAAAGACATGAAAGGTGTTGTCCACAACTAACCGAGCTAACCATGGATGTTATTTATTAAAAAGTGGTAGATATGGTATTGCTCGTAAAAAATAAAGACTCAAATTGGACCGTTGCGGGCCAATTTTTTGTGTTAGTGTGCGTCGAGCCGGTCGACGAGTAGCACGTATTAATACTTAACGTGTCCTTTGTCAATGTGTGTCGAGGCACAGAAATATTGTCAGATTTGTATGGGTATAAAGTATCTATGTAATCTATACCATAATATTATAAATGCGAAAGTGTGTCTGTCTGTCTGTTACCTCTTTAAACTTTAACCGCTTAACCGATTTTTATGAAATTTTGTATAGACATACTTTGGGTCCCGGGAAAGGGCAGGATATGTTTTATCCCGAAAAAATAGCGTTCCCGCGGGATAATGTATTTACATGGGCGGAGCCGCGGGCAAAAGCTAGTAATTAATAAAATCAGCTAACTAAATTAAGTCTTAAGTCAGTGCCATTTTCACATTTGACGTTATATTTTTTTATGAGTACTACGCAACAATTATGACGCGATCTTATTTTAAGATGCCCGCTTCTGGGAATAAGTTTCTGGCCTGAGGCACCGTCGAACGATGTACCTATTTAAAATATCACACGTTTTATCATAGTCAAAAGGTCAATTCTCTTTGTCTTCCAGAGCTGTATGATAGAACTAAATATTTATAGAGGTTTAAAGTTATAAGATTTATTATACTTTAAACCCCTTACTAATAAACGCTGTATAAGCTTGGTATAACTAATACAGTGTTTTGTTCACGTCACACAAGTGACATTTTTAATTCGATAGAAGGAGACAAAACACTGTATTAGTTATACCAAGCTTATGCAGCGATTATTAGTAAGGGGGTAAACCTCTAAAAACGAGCTATTGTATTATAAAAAATCAGTCTCGGAAATGGCTGCGAGTATTACCATGAAATTTAGAATGTAGGGAGTTTTGGGTGAGAAAAATCGATCTAGCCTAGGTCTTATCCATGGCAAACTGCGTATTTATAGGTTACCGCATTATTTACATTTATATATATTTACAAGCATTAATTGCCTCAGCAAAAATCCTCAGTGGACGCCTGCGTCATATGAGAAAACGCGAGCAAAATTTCTAATTTCTAGCCTTAAGGATTTAGCCTTTCGTTGATATTTTTGATATTTCGTTGTAAACTATATAGATTAAATATACATGTTCTTTTTTTTGTCGTGCAACAATAATCAATAATATTATCAACGATTCTGACTCCAAAATGTCTAAAAGCCAATAAAATATATCGATAAAATTTCTACAATATATAATAGCACATTTTGACATAAATTTGGGAAACCGCTAGAAATTTGAAATTTTGCACACGTATTTCTCATAAGACGTACCTGCATCCAATAAATAGGAAATATTTTTAATAGGTGATAAAAGTTTGTATGAAAAATTTTATTCCTTGCACATAATGTTATTTGCATGAAATTTCGTATTAATTGAGTACGGAAAAAATAATAAGTTACATATTTCAGCGTTTTTTACAATTCTATCCCTAACTCCCTAGGCACAGATTACTAAATAGTTACTACGTAGCCCTAGGTGGGTAAAATAGGGGATGACAGTTTAAAACATAATATTACGTGGGCGAAGCCGCGGGCAATTAATGCTAGTTGAAAATAATAATTGCACCACTTGACGACCTCAGTCTGTGGTCTGTGGCTCAGTGGTTGAGCGCGGTTCGGATCCCGCCGAGGGAAAAAGTTTTTCTGTGTTCCTGGGTCATCGATGTGTATTGTATAATATAGTAAAAATTTATAATATTTATGTATAATAATATAAAAATATTAGTACCTGGGTAACAGTCCTTTGCTCGGAGTTCTGATAAATTTGAAAAATAAAAAGAATCACAAAAATATTCATCTGAACGGGATTCGAACTCACCACAAACAGAATTTTCGAACAAATCATAAATTATACATACCAAACTGCCAATCGGACTGATATAATAGAATTAAAGTTATTACACGACGGCAAAAAAAATATTTACAGCCCTACAAACTTATCTTTGATTAAAATATATACAAAAAATAAAACTAAACGAGCTTAATTTTAAACTAGTAATTGCATCAGATACCATTATATACTAATTGTAATAAAAAAATATATGTGAAATTCATGAAATTAATCAGTAAAGTCCAATCAGATTTACTCTAATTTATATGTCTGTGGTCTTTAACATAAATATTCTGTTATAGATAAGATAACTATATAAAAAAAAGGTTTTACATGTGATTTTAAAGAAAAAAAATTGTGTAGCAGTAGCACCCTAATAGTTTTTTTTAATCCAAAGCAAAAAAACAATAAAAAGTTTAAAACTGTTCCGGATTTTGAACTTTAAACTTTGCATAACCTTATATGCAAGCGCGGCCCTGATACCTTTTTCAGTACAATCTAAGGTAAGATGAGAGGTATATAATCATCAGATGATCAGGCTTAGACACAGTCCATCGCCAGCCACCAGACACATCAGTCAATATGAAGCTGGTAAGTCTAGATTTTTTGTGGCTAGGATAATAGATCTATACAAAAAAGATCGATTAGTTTTTGAAAGAAAAAAATCCGTAAAGTGGGTTTATTGATTGTGAAAAAAATGGATTTTGTTAAATAACTAAATCAGTTTACATGTCAAAGTACGTTTTGGAAGAACTGAAAATGAGAACAAGTAGAAAAAAAATTTGCTAAATAATATAAAAAATATTAAAAATTAATGTTAATTTAAGGTGAAAATTGTCTGAAACTTGAAAGAAAAAATTCAAGCTTTCCATCCATTTTGCCCAGAAAGCTTTTTTTGGCCTACTTTGTAATCGAAGCTTCCATGAAAAGAAATAAAGATTTAATCCCTATACATATTTTACTATCATCAATTCATTAATCTCTTCTTTCCCTAGAAGATAAAAGAATCAACCATCTAGATGGTCTTTTCATCTAGATTTTCCAAATCATAACAATAATAATTTTTCTCAACTTTTGTTGATCCGATAGAATTTCTATTGTGACCCAAAAATAGTTCCAGCTTTTAGGACATGTCTCACAAATGTTGCCACTATCTCTCGATATAGAGTAAGCAGCGACAAAAATTGTAAAACTGGCCTTTAATGTTGAATCGATAAAAATAATTTTAACTTATATTTGGTAGCTACTGTTTTCTATTGATCATAAACTCTACTCAATTGTACTGTCCAACTCTGCTCTATACGGATATCAAAAGGTTACTAAAACTTTACTTTTGACATTTGCTTAACCTTTTCGTTCTAATTATGTACTAGTGTTCATTACAGCATAATTTATGTTTCTACACCTACGAACTCATTAATCTTATAAATAACATTAAAATATAATCATAGGTATATAATTTGGTATCAATTAGAAGTACTAATAAGTAATAGGATTCGATGCGGCAAAAGATACTTTTTCTGGACCAATAGAAACATCTTTGTACGGCACTGGTCATCATTAGACGCCCGCGTAAATACAGTAGCCTACGGGAAAACTACATTTTTGGGATAAAAAGTAGCCTATGTGTTAATTTAGAGCTCAAAATACTACACTACCGAATTTCATAAAAATCCGTTCAGTAGTTTTTGCGTGAAAGAGTTACGAACATCCATCCTCACATACTTTCACATTTAGAAGAGTAGTAGAATTTAAGTCCATCTTAGTTGATATTTACTTTGCTCCGTTATTTTACTAAACCATCATTCAGCGTTATATACGCGTCACAATTATTCATCATTAATAAATAATATGTAACCAAACGGCGCAATATTTGTATAAAACAATATGCATAGTACATTTTTAATGGTTCCGTAATTAATATTTATGTTTAATTAAATAGTCCTCTACAAGATATTCGTATAATTTGTATGTTATATAGTGTGTATATGTACGGTGATATATACATTATAATTTCGAATCAATTTTAGTATAGCTTCTACGAGTACATCAAGCTTAAGATCCCACTTCCGAAATATTCAAATATATATTTTCTCTAACTCTTTACACCTGTCTCTTTCTTTTCCAGTTCATAGTTGCCGCCATCATCGGAGTATGCTCCGCAGCTCGTCTGGACAATGCCTACCTGCCTCCTAGAGGAGGACAGGGTGCAGGATATGGAGCCACAGGTGGCGGTGCTGGTTTTGGCCAGGGTGGCAGCGGCGGTTTTGGTCAGGGTGGCAGCGGCGGTTTCGGCCAGGGTGGCAGCGGCGGTTTCGGCCAGGGAGGCAGCGGCGGTTTCGGCCAAGGAAGTTACAACCAAGGAGGCAACGGAGGTTACAACCAGGGCGGTTCTGGAAGCTTCGGAGGCGGTTCTGGACGCTCAAACTCTGCTGATGCCAATGCCCAAATCCTGAAACTCAACAGCGAAGTCACCGCCGAAGGATTCCAGTACGAATACGAGACCTCCAATGGCATCAAGGCTGACGCCTCCGGAGTTGCCACCAACGGCGTCCAGTCCCAAGGTTCCTTCTCCTACAAGGGCGATGATGGTCAGGACTACTCCATCACGTACACCGCCGACGAGAACGGCTTCCAGCCCCGTGGTGCTCATCTGCCAACCCCACCACCGATCCCAGAAGCCATCCTCAAGTCTCTGGAGCAGAACGCCCGTGATGAAGCTGCTGGCATCGTAGATGATGGTAAGTCCATATCAAAGTTAACTATTAGATTTAGAGAGAGCTATAGAGTTGCTATGATACTATATTAAATTGCGAGTAGATGGTGTTAATCTCTTACCATTAGGCGATCCATTTGCTTCTTGCCGGTCTGATATCGTAAATAATATTAAGCACAAATATTTAGTGTAGGTTGGATACATCGATTAGCAGCTTATCCGCGTTAGATCTACAAAAAGGTGTTATTAATACGTGCATAACGTTTATGATTCGGTTTTTCATTAAAGTGTTAATAAAGACAATGTTTATTAATTTAATAGCTTCAATCATTTTTAACAACTATGATAATCTTGGATATTTTTGTTTTCACCAAAAAAGTAGATTTTCCTCTTAGGCCCGTTATAAAATAATTTATCCAAAAACCCCAGAGATTGGCATCGAGTTCAATTAAACCTAAACTTTTATAATTACAAATAATATTTTAAAAGTGTAGAAACGTTAATCATCTTTGTAATAACCTTAGGTAATATTTTCGCCCAAAGGTTTGTTCAGCATTGTCGCAAAACTAGCAATGCTTTTGAAGTGAAAACTGCTTTAGGCGTATTGGGCATTTTTAAGATGGGAAAACCTTTAACTCACGACACTGTTACCGAAACATATGCAGGATGTGGTAAGGCGGGCGAACGGGATCGCGCGCCGTGCTTGCCTGTGCTTTTTACTCGACAAAAACCGAGGGGTGCTATAAGTTTGACGTGTCTGTCCGTGGCATGGTAACTCCTAAATGAATTAATCGATTTTGATCTAGATTTTTTTGAAAGCTGAAATGATCGATAGTGTTCTTAACTATAACTCATCATCATAAGCTCGCTCACTGCAGAACAATCAGGGGTTACTTATTTTTATATTATTATTAGCTGATGCCCGCAACTTCGTTTGCGCAAAACTAACGGAAGCGGAACCCTATTTTTTTTTAAACGAAACCCTAAAATAAAAGTAGCTTATGTTAAACCTTATAACATTAGCTATCTGCTAGTGAAAGTCCCGTGAAAATCGGTCCAGCCGTTTCAGAGATTAGCCGGAACAAACAGACAGACAGACCGACAGATATACCGACAGACAAACCGACAAACAAACCGACAGACAGACAGACAGACAGACAAAAGTTAAAAAGATTGGTATTTTATTGTAAGTATAAAATATACTTTCAGATGCATTATATGAAAAGCTGTCAATTTGAAGTTACAAACAGACACTTCAATTTTATTTATCTGTATAGATCATTTATCTGTATAGATTTTCTCTGCTTCATTGCCATTTGCCATATAGTTTCGCTGTTAAATAACAATAAGCTTTTACCCATATATTCTATAGTACTGATACTACATTCTGATATACTAGTAATTTACATTCTAATGCGTCTTCATTACAAAACAGTTGTTAGAGTAAGTTGCTCAAGTAATCAAGCACATTATAATAATTGCTGTGTGTCGTCCTTTATAATGAAGTTCGGAATTTCATCTAAATATAGCGTCTCATGCGCCGACTACACGCTCTGATTTATACGCATTATGGCTTGTTTCACAATCTATCATAATGTGTTTTGTTTCTGTCGGTATCTGACACTTATTAGAAGTGAAACAGACTCTTATTTACTTACCCCCTTACTAATAATCACTGTGTAAGCTTTGAATAGTTATACAGTGTTTTATCTCCTTCTATCGAATTAAAAATTTCACTTGTGTGACGTGAACAAAACACTGTATAACTATTCAAAGCTTATACAGCGTTTATTAGTAAGGGGCTTAATGTTTTGTTTTTATAATTTTCGGCAAAATTTTCCGTTTGATCACGAAATCTGATTCTAAAACAAAACATGTTGCATTTCACCCTGATCACCTGTTGGTGTGGCATCAGACGTGGCGAAGAAACGCATACCAGGCTTATTATATCACTTACAATTTCTATATTTTAAGCGATTATAAACAGAAAGGAATAGAACCGCGGGCATCAGTCTACTAGTCGATAATATTTGGCACAAATTATACTAATAATTTGTGCCAAATATTATCGACTAGTAGACTGATGCCCGCGGTTCTGCCCACGTAAATTAAGTATCCCACGGGAACCGTACATTCCCCGCGATAAAAAGTAGCCTATATCCTTTCTCAGGCTCTAGACTATCTGTGTACCAAATTTAATTGAAATCGGTTCAGTAGTTTTGGCGTGAAAGACGGACAAACTTACACACTTTCCCATTTATTATATTAAAGTATGGATGTTTCGCAAATGCTAAGCGTCGTTAATTTTTTTTTCATAGTCCTTGACTTAAAACAATCAGTTCAAGTCTGCACTCGAAAGTTGGAACGTGTAGTCGGGTTATAACGAAGATCGGAGTAATTTCGTCTAAATATGGCGCACCGCGTCTTAACCTTGCTTTTGCTATTACATCCCATCAATTATTTGTAGGCTCGCCATAAATAATGTTTATGGTAACCCTACGAATAATTTACAAAGTATAAAAAACATTATAAACTTTGTATTCAGTAATTTGATAGAGTGCTCTATATTTTAGTATCTGTATCTAAATATAATGTAATAAACTTTAAAATTATCCTAAAATGTGCACTCATTATTATCAATCATTTAATTATAAATTATACGTCTGTGAAGATTTTAACACCTTATTTTTATATTTTTTATTATTTTTATTTTGTTTTTACTGCAGTAAAAATTCCATACAAAACATTACAGAATTAAATTCTTACTTACTACATAATTGAAATCTCCACAAAAACTGAAAATAATTATGTCCACTGCAATATTAACATGTTAGACAGTCCCGCGAAAGTCCTCTCATGTGGTCACCCCGCACTGATGAGCCGTTGCATCAGGTGGAACCAGGGCATCTAGGCCGTAGGTCATATTGCACTAGAAAATTCTCCGACGCTAATCATTAGAAAGGAAGTTAATAGAAGTTAATATAGTTTATCTTAGCTGATTGATTAAGAAATTATTAGAAAAAGGTTATCGAGAGTTTATCTCATGATTTTTGCACTTTGTACCATTGCGTTATTGAGATTTTGCGATAAAAGTGCAACGATGATCAGCTAAAGATTATAAGCCGATTTAAAGCCAAGATCATCATAAAGATAATCTTAAGTTAGCCATGTTCTAAATGTAAATTTGCTGTTTTAAAAAACAATAGTTTTAAAATGAAAGTGTCTTTGTATCCCTGGTCCTTAATATCCTCACATTCGGCCTCTAGTAACCTTACTCGCTCTGTGAAACACAACACAAGCATTATTTCACCCCGGTTTTATGTGAGACCGTGGTATTTATCCGGTCGAGCCTACCCATTCTAGCCGAAGTATAGCTCTCCCACGAAAAATGGACAATTAAAATAATAATTTTACTGAAGCCTTTCCATTTGTTTCCGTTTGTTCCATTTGTCCATTTAAATCCAACACTTTCCTTCTATCTGCAGAATATTATTTCTCTTGTATCACCATTTTTCATCAATTTATTTTTTTACGAATAACTTTAACCCTTTCTATCATTCCATTCATTCCAAATGCCCCAATATTCACGACGTCATTATCAAATCCGATCGCTAAATATCAGACGTCCATCCCGCTCACTGTAACCTTTGCTCACGGATGTTCGGAGATTGGACATTCTATTGTTGATCGAAATCTACTTCGAATTCCAGAAATAGTTCAATAATTCCAAATCTTTCAAAGACAATACGGAAATGAAATCGTTTATTGCTAATTTTGTTTGTTGAATAATTTACACTCCCTCGATCTTTTTCGTGTAATTACTCATAATAGAACAGTCCCAAGACACTTGTCTATCGTGTACACCTGAGGTCATTTGTAAAGGCCTGTTGGTAGTTACTAGTTACCACTGTCCTGCTTATCGTCAAAAACATTGATTTCTCAGTTGCTGGGGTCAATTGCCCAGCAATTTAGTAAAATTAAAAAAATATGCCCATGCCTTTCAATATCGTGTTTAGGCTGTAGTTTAACACTTTTCCACAACATGTGACATTGTTCTTGTTGTGACAATGATAAACCATCTATAGATAAAAAAATAAATAAAATTTAAGTTCAAGTTTGTAACTTCAAATTATCAGCTTTGCACTATATTACTGCATATATACGGTACCTACGTGTGAAAGGAGGAATATGATATTTAGAAAAGTTAAAAGTTATGTGGTGGAGGTGTGCCGAAAGTTAATATTTTTAAGTCATTCTTAGAAATACATAAAATTAATAAAAATAACAACAGGCATTACACGAGACTATTTCTATCAAAGAACCCTTATTTAGTTCAAGCTTAAAAATTATAATATGACGTAAATATAGTATCGGGTATCCCGCGGGAATACTGTATTTTTCCGGGATGAAAAGTAGCCTATGTTTTAATTCAAATCCTTAACTACTACTATGCCAAATTTCAATGAAATCCGTGTGGTAGTTTTTGCGTAAAAGACGAACAAACATCCATCCATACATCCTCACAAACTTTCACATTTATAATATTAGTAAGAAATAATTATAATAGGCGAATTTTGACCACATGGTGACCTCTAGTAATTATAATCATTCGCATTATCAATAATAGATTGAGCTTTGAGAATATTTGTGCACAATAAGATTGCTCTGTTACCGTTCCCACAACACAATGGCCACCAATGACCACATTTCCCATTTCCCACACCTTACCAGACATTAACGTGAATATATTATTGCTACATATAATGCGAAGGAACTAGATGATAGGTTCTTGAGTATGAAATAATTTTGATAACAAAAAATTAAGAGACATTCGAAGGGACAGATAAAATTGTCTGAAAGTATTATGACAAAGTGGCGAGTCTATTTTCACCTGAAAATCTAAATTATTATTATTCTGTAAAGGCACAATTTAATAAAATATTATAGGAATATAAATAAATAACGCCTGATATAAATATGAAGCAAAATGTTTTAAACGTTATAAAATTTTATTAGCTGTTATTAAATTTTAAGTTGAAAACATAATATTACTGACGATAACTAATTTATCTGATTTGTAATTTGAAAAACTTACAGCTTATTCGTTCATCTTTCAACATTAAATTTTCTAACAAAGACAAGTAAATATATTACTCAACTGCTAATCATGTAACAACTGCTAACACCTACAGTATAGAATTGTATGATATTTTATATCTTATTGTAACATTACCTTCTAATAATAATGTTGGAGCTCTAGTACAATTGCAACACGCCCCTTCACTGACTGACAGATATAAATACGAATCATTTACTCCCAGTTGTGAAATTAAATCGTTTTACTCATCTTCAGTAATAATAATAATATACATTATTTTGCTCCGAACATCCACAGTAATAATATACATTATGCTACTGCGAAACACATAAGTGGGTAGAATTAGATCCATTCCAAGGTAAAGGCCTAAGTGACGATAATAATATAATTGTACCACATTAAAATATGTGATGCTTGGCAAGGTTTATCACGTGAGGTCAGGAGATTTGATGAAAAATTAAATCTACAGTGACCAAATATACACAAAGGAAACCAAAATCAAAATAGGTAATCAAAAACTTAAGTCGACTAAGTACGTAAATTATTCCGAATCTATTGACACCTCATTCATTAAAATTGGATCAGTAGCTTAGATGGTACAGTGAAACAAACATACATACATAAATTGCCAAAATCATCACCCTACCTTTTGGTTTCGCCGTAGTCGGGTAATAAAGACAGAAACTGACACCAAATGGTATCATATTAGTTTTCCTTTTGTGTTAATATAATACAAACATTTCTAGACATTTTCTACACTAATATTATAAAGAGGAAAACTTTGTTTGTATGTTTGTTTGTTTGTTTGTTTGTTTGTTTGTAATGAATAGGCTCAAAAAGTACTGGACCGATTTCAAAAATTCTTTCACCATTCGAAAGCTACATTATCCACGAGTAACATAGGCTAAATTTTATTTTGGAAAAAAATAGGTTTCCGTAAGATATTTGGGTTTTTCGGACACAAGGTGTAAAAAATCAACCAGAAAAGTTACTTATTTTGCGTACGCTGCCTAAACTATAAAAGACAGAACCATAAAATGTTCTAATTAATTGTAGATCTTATAAATATCTACAAAAAAGTCCGCGACACACTATACCTATCTATGTCGAGTGAGGCACAACAACCATTTTTTTATTTAGAAATCTTGAATTTTTTTTGGACTACATTTAAACGCGTTTATTTTACTCATGATATTAATCCTTATCAAAATAAATTATTTCATCACTAAGTACAGTTTATGTAGATAATATTTGGTCTTTGAATGATTAAAATTGGACGTTTGGTTTTGAAGTTATGGCGAAATTAAAATATTACGATTTCTGCTGCACGGCCCGTTGCGAAGTGGGCGTCACCAAGGCGGGGTGCGCGTGCGGGTTAATGTTTAGTTTAGTTTAGTTAAATAGTTTAGTTATTTTATAAACATCAAATTGATAATATCTTAAAATATAATACATTATAATATCTATACATCTATACAGTTAAATACAATTTAAGTGTCTGTTTGTACCTTCAAATTAACAGCTTTTTACATAATTAATCTGAAAGTATATTCGGTACTTACAATAAAATACATTTTTTTTAATTTTTGTCTGTCCGTCTGTCTGTCTGTCAGTCGGTCTGTCTGTCTGTTTGTTCCGACTAATCTCTGAAACGACTGGACTGATTTTCACGGGACTTTCACTAGCAGATAGCTGATGTTATAGGGTCTAACATAGGCTACTTTTATTTTAGGGTTCCGTTTAAAAAAATAGGATTCCGCTTTCGTTAGTCATAAATAAAGTCGCGGGTAAATTTCAGCGATATCCCAAAGTATTGTTCCACGCGGACGAAGTCGCGGGCAAAAGCTAGTAAACTATAAATCAGATATTTGGTTGTCACTTCTCATCAAGAGATTGATTGGTACAAGTCATCAATAGCTAGTTCCTCATAAGTAGCTATAGGTAGCGCAACGAATTAAGATCTTTCGACAAAAGTAGAGGGGGTATGCGCAGAAGTCAGTTTTTGGGTGTGTTTGGCGGTAGCGGGCTCGGGACACCTCCCCGGTGTGGATGCGCCGAACGCATGCCGAACGTGGCTGCCGACACGCTATTGGTACGTTAGTAAGTTTGCTATTGGTCACATGCGCGAACGACCCCCTCCACTTTCACTGAGCGCTCATAAACCGTTGCGCGACCTATAACCGCATAACAAATAATGCTATTGATTTCATGATTAATGGCTTTTACATCACCTATGTAAACGATACAAGCTGATCTTTGAACTTTATTATTCACGTCTTGACTACTTAGTCTAGTAGATGTCTTCACCCACACGATGATATTATGAATGATACTAATCTAATAATAGATTTTAGCTGCAACTACGCGTAGAACAAAAATTATGTATCCTACGAAAACCGTACATTTTTTCAGGAACACAGAATCTTTCGTCTGAATACTGAAACGATAGTAAAATTAAGTGACGTTCAAGTCAAATGTTGTCCTTGTCATTTCAGCTGGCATAGACAGCGACAGCCTGTGAATAGGAGGGCTCTTTTTTTTGATTAGCGTTCAGAATTCGGTCATTACTCATTAGTTTCAGTAGTAAATGTGTAAAATGACGGCAGTGTACATAAGATAATAATAATATTATTATTATCTTCATTTAATTATGGTTTAAGATCGTAACCTAAAGGAACACTATACTTTTGATGAAACGTAGCCTATGTTTTAATCCAGAATCTAAACTACTACCATACCAAATTTCATCAAAATCCGTTCAGTAGTTTTTGCGTGAAAGTGTAAAAAACATCTATCCATCCATTCATTCATACATCCATTTATAATATTACGAGTAGTAGGATTCTCACAAATTTTCAAATGTTCTACCTATCTAGATTAGGTAAGTAAAGCTGTAGATTGTAGTTAGAAATTACTACGCGTCGAACAATCCAAAATGATTATATTTTAACGATGCAGCGAAATCACGTTTTCACAAAATACTTAACAACCATGATCGTTACCGAATATTTCAAAGTACGTGATTCACAATTCTAGTATTTATTCTAAACACTAACCTTTAGCACTTTCAGACCACAGTCTTGTGATGATTTCTGATTTTGTTGAGGTTAATTTCTTTAGGATCTTCTGGCTATAGTTTACTAACTCTAGGAATTGTAAATGTTAAAGTTTGTGAGGGTGGATGGATTGATGTTTGTAATTCTTTCGCGCTAAAACTACTGAATGGATTTTGATGAAATTTAGTATAAGCTCTGGATTAACACGTGGCTACAGTGCCCGTGGGATACTGTATTAACGCGAGCGGAGTCGCGGGTCTAGTTTTACATAACATTTGTTTTAATCTAATTAATAACACTGCAAATTTTTCTTTGGACGTTAATTTCTAGTCCAACTAAAGTTCTTATGTATTTCTGTATTTATATTTGTATTAATAATAATAATAATATCTATGGACGCTTCACATCCAGTCCAGTCCCGTGGTAAGTTCTCGAAGAACTTGTGTAACGGGTACCTACCAGACAACGGAAATATATTTAATACTTTTATTCTATACACATATAATATATAAGATTTTTATTATATTATACACATATTTAATACACATCCATGACGCAGGAATACAGAAAATCTTTTCTGTTCCATCTGCGGGGCTTGAACCCACACACAACAACGCTCAACTACTGAGCCACAGAGATCGTCATTCTTCGACCATACTTTACACCTTGCTGTAAAAACTGAAATGTTTTTTTTTCTTCTTTTACAGGCACATACCGCGGTGAAGGTGCTGGTGCAGGTGCCGGTGCAGGCGCCGGTTCTGGTGCTGGCTATGGATCCGGCAGCGGCGGTCGTGGTGGATACTCCGCCCCGTCCAACCAATACGGAGCCCCTGGCTTCGGTGGTCAAGGATCCAGCTTCGGCGGTCAGGGATCCGGCTTCGGAACCAAAACCTCCAGCTTCGGAGGCCAAGGATCCGGCTTCGGAAACGGTGCCGCTTCCCGCCAATACTTGGCGCCCAACGCGGGGCCAAGGGGCTCAGGAAACGGTAACTTCAACTCTCAAAGCGGCTACCGTTATTAAGTGCATCCCTCTCTAATTATGGAGGTGCGCAGAGGATGGAAAGCCTCCTATGTAGAATCCTCTTTGAACAAGCGCCATCTGTTGTCGTTTTCCAACAATAAAAGCTATGAACGGTTTTGTGATGTAAAATATTGTAAAAATCTTGCTGTTAGTGCCAAATGTTATAAATGATCTGATAGTTGAACTTCGCGAAAGATCTGTTAGTATCTAAGAAATCTTTTGCGCAAAAGTCTATTTAAAAGTTCATTTTTTAATCTACCCTCAGATCAAGTATAATATTTTTCGCGTCTAGAGTTGCTATTCTGTTATTTAATACTCATCTTTGGATACTTCTTCTTCCCTTTTCTATAATAATGATCTCAGTAACACTTTACTGCTCTGTAATATTTCTGTTTCTTAGTTGTAAGTAGATCAGCTATGTAAATGGACAGTACTAGTTCTAAGAAGTTTTTAATAAAAAGCAAAAATAATAGTTTTTACGATTGTAAATATGATATAACGAATAAACTATTTAAAGCAATTATTTCTTGTTTCTTTACTTAAAAGTCTACCTATCTACCTACTCGACTAGTTGAAATTGGTGGAAAAAGGATACCTAGGTACCTACTATTCCTACAAATACCTTGATATATTCGGAATTATCCTAGAAGAGTATATATTAGCAAATTGAAATTGCAAAAGTTTTTAACAATTAAAAATACAAAATATACTTTTTTGGTTTTTTGTTAATGAATAATAATTCATAAACTAGAAATATGTAAGTGAATTTAAAAAAAGATTCGGAAAGAACATAATATTTCTAATAAAACACTATCAATTTACTAAACTTTGTTCCCAATATTTAAAAATTTTATTTATCGGTCTCCACGCGCCATTTCAAATTAGGCGCACATCGTCAAAAGTGACTAAGGGCCGATTTTTCAATCGTCAGTAACACCTTAACTGAGGAATAAGTAAGTCACTTTAACATATTACTCTTCATACAAAATCTGTCAAAGTCACATATTTATTCCTCAGATACGAGTTATCTGATGATTGAAAAATCAGCCCTAAGTCGCATTAAATTTATTTTTTTAAAGAAATAAATATAAATTTAAAAATAAAATATATTTTAGTGTAATCCGGTCACTATAGAGAATTTATTTGCGTTGAAAATTCATATTTGCCGCGGGAAACGTCTAATATATATCTAATATATAGACACATACCTATTTGAAGTCCCAAAGTTTGAGTTTGTGGTTGACTTTCTTACGCAAAAACCACTAAACAAAACCAGATTAGAATAAAATTTAGCACACAAAATATAGTTTTGTAATCTGGAATAGCACATAGGCTACTTATTGCTCCTAACTGATGATTAACAGCCACTAACGGCAGGTTTCAATAACCTCTCTACCAAAAAATATTTGTTAAAATTTCGTTATAAAATTATTTGCCGGTTTTTCGCGATACTGGGGTAATTTCGTAAAAATATGTCCCGGTTACAAAATGGAGTACAATAAAAAATAAAGTTTAGAACAACTATTTTCAGGATGCCGATTGCTTCGTTTTTTCTTTAAGTATGTTATTTTCATAACAATATTACCCAAAAACCTTAACTTTTTTCAGAAAGTATGAATTTTTGGTACATGATGGGGGTTCTGGGTTCCATTTTGCAGCTTTTTGAAACGAATACTACTTAACAACGCAGAGTTTTTTATTAAAGAACTTCTTTATTACGAAAAGTACAAAATAGTTTTTATGTTTTAACAAAGTTTTTTTTTTCAAATACTTATCTATTGTTAAGGACAGCGGCCTCGCCTGTGTTTTAAAGTGAATTTAAAGACAATGAACACTTATCAGTGCTTTAAAACGTTTCTAAAAACTGTGAGTAAATAGTACATAAACTTTTAAGAGTGAAAATAGTGAATATAAGTGTTGTACATAAGTGTTAAGTTCATTAGAATAGCGGTAAATAATTGTTTTAAAGTCACGAGTTTATTTTCTTTATAATTTCTTAACCGTAGCTTATTTCACTTAGAAAATTAGTGTTGTACATAGGAAAAATTAGTGGCTAAAGTAAATAACATTTAGGTAAATAGAAATGTAAATGGTTTTAGAGAAAATTAGATTATAATGGTGAAAAATATATGGTTTTTCTTATACTTGTAATTTTGCTTATGTGTTACTAAGTATCTATGTAAACTGTGTGATTATGTATTGTTTTATGGTAAATAAAGAATTTCACGTTATGCGTTTCACTTATCCTGGCTCAGGGGAAATAAAGGGAAATTAGGGAAAATTACGGAAAAATAGCCGTATAGAGAAATAAGAGAGAGATAGCTTATATGGAAATTAGAAGAGTACATTTGTGCTCTCTATACGGCATTGCCCTGAGCCAGGTAAGCTAACGAGTTAATGTGAAAAACGTTCTCCTCAAATCAGTGTTATTTTTTATACGCCCCAGCTCTGCCCGAATCGGTGTAACCTTGCTATCTTCGAGTCTGATCAGAGCCGGCGGTGAAAACCTAGTGGAAAAATACAGTCCCATACAGTAGTGCGCGTGGTCCTTGCGATCCGGATTGCAAGTTAGTGAGTTAGTCGCGTGTGATCCGAGATACAAGATTGAAGAAATTTTCGAAGTCCAATACCAGTTGAAAACAATCAAGACGACACTTAGAAGAATTTATTGATGACGGAACATAGAAAAATTTACTGAACATCGGACATAGAAAAATTTTACTGAGCCAAGGAGATAGAAAAATTTATTGAAGACCGGACTTAGAAAAATTTACTGAACACTGGACATAGAATAATTTCATCGAGCCAAGGACATAGAAAATTTTTTGAAGAAAATTTATCAAGCCGAACATAGAATTTTGGAAGAAAGGAATTCAACACCGGGGATCGACGGACTCAGATTAGAAGATTGGACTCGAAGATACAAGACAACACCAAGGAAGAGGGAAGCAAGGATTCGCAGATTTTTCGCCTGAAAAACCTACCGAGGATTCTTGAAGAGTCGTGAAGACTCTGAAGATTTTTGGAGTTTGAAGACGAATATTTGAAGATTAATTTTTGATTTGAGGATTTAACTTAACGTAACATTTAACTTAAACTATGGTCATCACAAGGAGTCAGAGCGGGGCCGAGGAGAACCAACCACAACAACAACAACCGCGAAGATTTCCAGATCCGCCACGATCGCCGTCTGCTGCCGCCACGAGCCAGCCGCCGCCGACCGAGGGAAGGGCAGATCTGCTTCAAACAATTTTAAAACCGAGACCAGGTACTAGCAAGGCACCTGTAGCTCCGGAAGTGCAAACACTAGCCAGGAAGAAGGCTATTTCAATTAGGTCGCGTCGATCGACAGCGAGTGTCGTCGCACGCATGCAATATGAGGCGGAAGAGAAGCTGGCCGCTCTCCGTAAAAAGGAACTGCAAATAGAAGCAGAACTTATCAAGAAGAAACTCGTCGCCGACGTCGCCGCTGCAGAGGATGGAAGCAGCCCCGATGACGACGAGCCGTCTGAACAGGTGGAGCAACGTGTACGAGCCTGGCTAAGCGAACAAGGACCCGACCATGAAGAGGCTAGACAAGAGCCGGTCGTGTTAGAGGAGAGAGAGACGCCGAAGCCAGAAGACATGCCACCAACTGGAGGACGACGCGAAGGCCAGAGGACGAGATTTGAGTGGCCGGAACAGCGCCGCCCACGCTCACCCACACCACCCACGTCTAGGGCCAACGGAGTGGAACATCTCGCTGAAACGTTAGACAAGCTGCTGAATCAACGCCAGACGCGCCACACAACGGAGCTGCCTACATTCTCAGGGGCTCCCACCGAATGGTTGTCCTTCAAAGCAGCCATGGAAGACACCACTGCATTCTACAAGCTGAAACCGATCGAGAACTTAGCTCGGCTGAGGAACTGCTTGCGGGGAGAAGCCAGGGAAGCCGTGGCACCACTGCTGAGCGTCGCTACGCCACCCGAACAAATCATGAAGACTCTAGAACAATGCTTCGGACGTCCAGAAGTTATGGTGGACCGCATGATGGAAGACCTGAAGAGGCTACCGAGGCTCGGAGGTTCGGCGGCGGAACTCAACCAATTCGCCGTGAAGATTCAGAACATGGTGGCTATCCTGAAGAGGCTGAGGCACGGGTACCTTTTCAACCCGTTGCTCACGAGAGACATTCTAGAGAAGCTCAGTCCCTACGAGAAAAGCAAGTGGTACGACTACGCAGAAGAGACGTCGCGCTTCAGGAACGAGCCCGATGTCGTCCTTCTCTCTGAATTCTTAATGAGGGAAGCGGACAGGGCACTGCGCTACGGATTCAGCACGACATCGAAGAGAGAAACACCGCGTCAACCTCCGAACAAGAGTGAAACCAGAGCAAGAAGGCCAGTCTTCGCGGTGACAGATGAGGGCAGGGGTTCGCCGAGCCACAGCCAACCCAAGAAGGTACGCGAGGAAGCAATGAAGTGCCCGGTATGTGCCAATGATCACGCTCTGCCTCGCTGCGCCACCTTCAAGAAAATGAGCGTACCAAAGAGATGGGACACAGTCAGGAAAGAGGGGCTGTGTTTCCTGTGCATGTCGAGTCGACACAGAAGATTCAACTGTAAGGCGAAACGGTGCGGCGCACAGGGTTGTAAGCGGCTGCACCACACGTTGCTGCACGAGGAGAGGTCCGGCGGCGCTCCACAGGCTGAGGACGCCGTTATTACCGCATCGGTCACGTCCGACCGTGCGGTAAAACTCAAGATGAGAAGGGTTCAAGTCGTAGGTCCACGGGGCGAAGCGGACATCTTCGCGCTGTTCGACGAGGGCTCGACAGTGACTCTGCTGGATGAAGACGTCGCGAAGGCTATCGGCGCAGACGGTCCGTCGAAAGTGCTGCGGATGCACGGGATCAATGCCGAGAGGAATGAGGAAAAAAGCCGACTCGTACAACTGGGCGTACGGGGTCACGACGGTACCAGGCACGACATCACTGCGAGAACGGTGGGCGGATTGAACTTGCTCACTCAATCCGTTCCGGAATCATTGCTGCAACTCGCTCACCTGCACGATCTCAGGGATGAAGAGATGTGTTATGAGAACGAGAAACCCCAACTTCTCATCGGTACGGACAACTGGCAGCTCATCGTGTCAAGAGAACTGAGAATCGGGAAAAGGAACCAGCCTGCGGCCTCAAAGACCAAACTCGGCTGGGTGATCCATGGCAGCATCCCGAGGCGCATCATAAGGCAGGATGATGAGAGTATCCTGCACATATCCACAATCGAGACCAGAGGCGAACGGCTCGAAGAAATGGTGAAGAAACACTTCGATATAGACGCATTGGGAATAGCGGCTAAGGCGAGGCTGACAGACGGCGAGCAGCGGGCCATCGACCTCTTTGGCAGGACGGCCAAGAGAACGGAAGACGGTCGATTCGAAGTGGGACTTCTGTGGCGCAAGGACGGCGTCAAATTACCCCTCAGCTACAACAATGCGCTGAAGAGGCTTAAGAACTTAGAACACAAGCTCAGGAAAAACCCAGAAGACGAGGCGCAGTACCATGGGCAGATGAAAAATCTCATAAGCAAGGGATATGCGGAAAAATGCGACGGGACGGAGGCCGGAAGCGACCGTACATGGTACCTGCCGCACTTCCCGGTCAAAAACCCAAACAAACCGGGTAAGCTGCGACTGGTTTTCGACGCGGCGGCGAAGACAAGCGGCGTGAGCCTTAATGATCACTTGTTGGAGGGGCCTGACCTTCTGACGTCACTGCCACGAATCCTGTTCCGGTTCAGGGAGGAAGCTGTTGCTGTGAAGGCCGATATACAGGAGATGTTCCTTCGTGTGAAAGTCAGACGAGAAGACCAGCCGGCCCAGATGTTCCTGTGGAGAGAGGACCCGAACGAGCCGCCGACCAGGTACAAGATGGTGGTGATGATTTTTGGAGCGTCGTGTTCGCCGTTCCTGGCACACTCAGCCCGGAATAGGAACGCGGAAGAATTCGCTGAGTCACACCCGGAAGCCCATCGCGCTATTTCCGAAGCCCATTACATGGATGACTACGTGGACAGCTATCCGGACCGGGAGAAGGCCAAGCAGGTTGTAGAGCAAGTGGACCAGGTGCACAGGAAAGGTGGCTTCCACTTAAGAGGCTGGACGAGCAACGACCGGAGGGTGCTAGAGGAGCTGCCTGAGGACCGCCTAGCTGAGAATACTACGCAGCACGTCACCAAGGACGAGCAGAAGACCCTGGGCATGCTGTGGGACTCCAAAGGTGACAAACTAAAATTCAACACGTCGCTATCTAGAGTTCCTGTGGAGGTCCGTGAGCTGCAGCGCGCGCCGACGAAAAGGGAGGCCCTTAGCACCGTAATGAGTATCTACGATCCGCTGGGGCTACTTAGCTGTTACACCATTACCGCCAAAGTCATCCTACAAGGCTTGTGGCGTCAGAAGCTGGACTGGGACGAGCCGCTGCCAGCTGAGTCAGCCGAGGACTTCACCCGCTGGCTGACAGACATGGAATACATCAGCCATCTCGAGCTGCCCCGGAGCTACAACGGGGGGAGCCCGACGAGGAGCCGGCAGCTGCACGTATTTTGTGATGCGAGCAAAGACGCATACGCCGCAGCCGTCTATTGGAGGATGGAACAGGAAAATGGAGATGTTCGAGTCGTGTTGGCCGCAGCCAAGGCCAAAGTAGCGCCGTTGAAGGCCCAAACCATACCGAGGCTGGAACTACAGGCCGCCCTGGTCGGAGCGAGGCTGGGAAACGCCGTCGTAGCAGAGCACAGGTGGAAAACAGATACCGTTTTCTACTGGATTGACGCACAGGTGGTGCTGTGTTGGATACAGAACGGCAGCCGGAAGTACACGCCGTATGTCGCGCACCGCCTGGGGGAAATCGCCGAACTGACATCTGTCCACCAGTGGAGGTGGGTGAGCACTAAGAACAACGTCGCGGACCTAGCCACGAGAACGGGCTATGTTCCGAGGAGCGACGAGGACCCATGGTTTAAAGGGCCAGACTTCCTGCGCAGGCCTATGAGCGAGTGGCCCGCGGAGAGTCCCGCCCAAGTTGAAGATAAGGAAGAACACGTCACCTTTTACACCACAAGGGCGAGTGAGCTGGATTGTCTACCGGATGTGACGCGCTTTTCGAGTTACGAGCGCCTCATAAGAAGCACAGCGATGGTTTTGTTATTCTTAGAAAAGTGCCGAGATCGTCGAGCCAACCTCGAGGTACGACACCTAGAGCGGGCCGAGACGTTGTGGTATCAGAGGTCACAACGGGACAGCTTCACGCAAGAAATTGAAAAGATCACAAGTGGCAAGACGGCGCCTAGGTGGAGCCCCTTGTACCGGCTCAGCCCAGTGTACAAAGACGGGCTGCTCGTACTAGACGGAAGAATCAAAGCAGCGCAGGTTGCAGCGGAGATGAAGAACCCAATCATCCTGGACGGAAGACATCCGTTCACGAAGCTCCTGGTGGCACGGGAGCATGCCAGGGCAGGACACGGGAGCCGTGAGAGGGTCGTGAACGACCTCAGGCAAAGGTTTTGGATCCTGAAGCTGCGGCCGACGGTGCGCAGCATAACAAGTAAGTGTGCGTTTTGTCGGCTACGACGGGCGCACCCGAGAACACCACAAACTGGAGACCTGCCGGCGGAGCGCCTGGGGGCGTTCCAGAGACCATTTTCGTACTGTGGTCTCGACTGTTTCGGCCCGATGACGATCACCATCGGCCGACGTCACGAGAAGAGATGGGGAGCGCTCTTCACCTGTCTGACGACGCGGGCCGTGCACCTGGAGCTGGTGGCCTCGCTGTCGACAGACTCAGCAATAATGGCCATGAGAAGGATGGCTGCGCGGCGAGGATGGCCGTCAGTCATGTACAGCGACAACGGGACGAACTTCAGAGGCGCGGACGTCGAGCTGCGGCAAGCGTACGCTGAGTGGGCACCGGCTATGGCTCAGCTGGGCCTCACGCACCGCATGCAATGGAAATTCACCCCGCCGGGGGCGCCGAGTCAAGGAGGTGCCTGGGAACGGATGGTGAGGTCAGTGAAAACCGCCTTACTCGCTACGCTGAACGAGAAGTCGCCGAAAGAAGAGGTACTCCAGACCCTGATGGCCGAGGCGGAGTATTCCGTGAACGCACGACCGCTAGTTCACGTTTCCGTGGACCCCAGCGACCCGGAGGCAATCACACCGAACCATTTCCTCCTCGGGTCGTCCACCGGACTGCCGTACGTCGGACCGTGTGTGCCGGCGGACAAGAAGACTTGGAGAGTCGCGCAGGCCCTTGCCGACGAGTTCTGGAGGCGCTGGGTGAGGGAATACCTCCCCACGCTCACGCCACGCTACGGGGCGCCGCAGAGCAGCCGTGCCCTGGTTCCGGGCGACCTGGTCGTGGTCGTAGATCCGGCGCTGCCGCGTAATACGTGGCCGCGCGGGGTCGTGCACCGGGTCTACCCTGGCCCGGACGGACAGGTGCGTTGTGCGGACGTTCGCACGCGCAGTGGTGTGTTCCGCAGGCCCACATCAAAACTGGCAGTGCTGGAGGAGGCGCCGCAGTCGCAACCGCGACCGCTGGCGGAGCAGACGGAGCCGGGGGCGGTGCCGGGCGCGGAACGAGCGCCGGGGCGAGCTACAGACAGCTCGCAGTCGCCTGAGCGAGCTACAGACAGCTCGCAGTCGCCAGGGCGAGCCACAGACAGCTCGCAGTCGCCTGAGCGAGCCACAGACAGCTCGCAGTCGCCTGAGCGAGCTACAGACAGCTCGCAGTCGCCAGGGCGAGCCACAGACAGCTCGCAGTCGCCTGAGCGAGCCACATTCGGCTCGCAGTCACCATCACGAGCTGTAGCGAGCACAGACAGCTCGCGGTCGCAGCCAGTTGCAGCGGGCACGGTCAGCCCGCAGTCACCGGAGCAGTTTGCGGCGGACACAGACAGCTGGCAGTCAGCGGAGCAGTCCACGGCGGGTCCAGCGAGCCCGCGGTCACCAGAGGAGGCTACGTAGAACCTGGCTACTGCGCCGGGGGGAGGATGTTAAGGACAGCGGCCTCGCCTGTGTTTTAAAGTGAATTTAAAGACAATGAACACTTATCAGTGCTTTAAAACGTTTCTAAAAACTGTGAGTAAATAGTACATAAACTTTTAAGAGTGAAAATAGTGAATATAAGTGTTGTACATAAGTGTTAAGTTCATTAGAATAGCGGTAAATAATTGTTTTAAAGTCACGAGTTTATTTTCTTTATAATTTCTTAACCGTAGCTTATTTCACTTGGAAAATTAGTGTTGTACATAGGAAAAATTAGTGGCTAAAGTAAATAACATTTAGGTAAATAGAAATGTAAATGGTTTTAGAGAAAATTAGATTATAATGGTGAAAAATATATGGTTTTTCTTATACTTGTAATTTTGCTTATGTGTTACTAAGTATCTATGTAAACTGTGTGATTATGTATTGTTTTATGGTAAATAAAGAATTTCACGTTATGCGTTTCACTTATCCTGGCTCAGGGGAAATAAAGGGAAATTAGGGAAAATTACGGAAAAATAGCCGTATAGAGAAATAAGAGAGAGATAGCTTATATGGAAATTAGAAGAGTACATTTGTGCTCTCTATACGGCATTGCCCTGAGCCAGGTAAGCTAACGAGTTAATGTGAAAAACGTTCTCCTCAAATCAGTGTTATTTTTTATACGCCCCAGCTCTGCCCGAATCGGTGTAACCTTGCTATCTTCGAGTCTGATCAGAGCCGGCGGTGAAAACCTAGTGGAAAAATACAGTCCCATACATCTATCAAACATTAAATCTTAAAATTATATCCACTTTGTAACTTTTAGGTAAAGTAGTCTCATTATTTTTTGGTTCTGATAACTGTAATAACAGTTTTAAAACTGATAATAGTATGAAATAACAACTTAAATCTGTTTTACCAAAAACCAAAAGAATATAATATATTGTCTCATAAAACACTCGAAATATTTTATATTTTAAACATAAAAAACATGAGACAGTAACAAATTGGAAAGACGCAGTAACGCGTTCACAAGTCTGCACCTACTAAGGTAACTTAAGGTAACTATTTTGAATTTGTTTTATGTATTTTGAACTTTTTTAAATTATGATTCGAAACTAAAAAAAAATGTTTTTGTTTTATAAAATGAACTTGAAAAGGACTGTTTTATACTATAACATGTAACACTTTCTTTGTATTAATAAGCTTAACTAAAGATACAAAAATATAATTTTTTAATTATTTCTTCTTTCGTCATATCTTGAATATTTATTGTGTTTTTTTTTTAATTTTTACATATTTCTTCTTCTTTTTCCAGATTATTTTTGATATTTTTTTTCTATAATGTTGTTACTTTTTTTTCATAATTTTTGCACAATGGATTTACTTAAAAACAAACTATATGTTTAAATTAAATATTTTCTAAAAAAATTGGCTTCCGACTTCAGTAAAATTTATTTTGTAATCAGAATATAAGGTGGCTCAATATTGAAAAATGCAGATATCTGTTAAAAAGTAAACAAATAAGTATTAAGTAAGTAATAATCTATAAAAATGCCTCTCAATCGCCGAAAACCCTAGCTATATAATATTTATTCAAATTTAAATGTCAAAAGATTTTATTGAAATTCATAAGTAGCATTAAAATTCATCTTTAAAAAATGTATACAATTACGTATGAGAACTTGACCTGATGTTTCCATTTTGTAACTTCAATGTTCCCCATGTATGTAACCAAACAAAATGGAAGTAACGGATTACCGAATATTATGATACAATTGCATGTAATTTAACTTTGTTGTTATGAAATTACCAAAAACATAGTTTCTTAATTTTTCCTATTATTTATTCTTTCAATTTAAATCGCTTGATAAAGAAAAATATACAAATTTACCAGCAAAATCACAGTTATAAATCGGAACAAAAATTTGCACAGTAACGCTTTGAATACCCAAAATGAATTAACTTTTTAGTATTAAATGATTATTTCTTCAAAATAGCAGTATTAAAAATAGTAATGTTGCCAGGAATGAAACGAGTGATAAACTTAGTATTTTCTTTTTCAAACTTTTATTATAGACGGGTTACAAAGTGGAATTTCCGCACATGGCTGAAATCGTAGGACACAATATAAATTATAAAATTTATGAAAAATATTATAGCAGTACCCACATTTCTTGTTTTATTATGATAGTTCTAACATATTTTAATATCCTTAAACCCTCTTTAGCTTCGCACTGAATAATATACATAAATAAACCGAATACAAAATGTAACTGGTCACTAAAGGACACGTGAAAATAAGGGGGTACATAACCAAATTTTATTAAATATTTCAATATATTTTATAATAATTGAGTTATTTGTATATGCTTTCAATATAATTTGAACATAGTAATCAAATAAAGTGAATATCTTAATGTACAAGGTCTTCCGTTTCTATGAAAAATAAGTAAGAACTGATAGGACAGGCCATAACACAATGTGGACATATTTTTACGAAATTGCCCACTGACGTTTCTAACAAATAGTTATGGTAGCTACAGACACACAATTTGGTACGGAGCGTACAGCGGACCATATCTGCAGACCGAATCAGGTGTCGCTACACACGCACGGATTTGGTACGGTGCAGTGAACCGTACGAAGTATTTATGAAGTATTTACAGTGCTTTCTTTCAACTACGATGAGGATTCCTGCTATTCATTGATAACGGGCAGTGATACCAACTCTCAAAAATATTTCTCTTCAAACTTTACCCCTGATTAATTATACCATTGACAGGTCTAAGAGATAATAAGCTAGAAAGAAAGGTTATGATTTTAACATAAAGACTTACGCGTGAATAACATAAAACTAACTTGTCTTAATCTGATTTCACTCTCAATAAATTTTCATATCCCTGGCTATATACACTCATATAAATATTTTTTATTATTACATACAAATTGATTCATAAGGAGTAAACTCTAAACATCCTGTCCCCTACTAATCCCCGTAGATATTTTCCCTAATTTTGGGGGGTAAACCCCTAAGTTGGCAACACTGATACCGTTGTACGGCCTAACCGCCGGACTGCTCTACACGCATGGATATGGTACGGAGCGGACCAAATCCGATGAGGACAGCGGCGAACTGTTAGCCTTCTTCTTATGTTCGCCGGACTGCCCTACACATGCTCGGATTTGGTACGGAGCGTACCAGATCCGCTGTACGCTCCGTACCAAATTCGTGTGTCTGTAAACCCCATTATAGATGGATAGGTTATTGAAACGGGCCGTTAATCAAAGAGTAACGTAATATTAAATCAAAATTCTTGGTTGGCGTGAGGAAGTTTGGAATTTTCAAGATGCCATCTGGAGTCTTAATTCTAATTACTTTACTTAACCTAGGGTCAAATGAACTATTTAATTGCAATCTCAATAATGCAATAAAATCTTCAGTAGGTAATATTGTCTATAATTACAATTACTTGATCAACCGAGTTTTACTCGGAGTTCTAGTAGTTAAAAAAAGGAATCACAAAAATATTTTACCGAGGTTCGAACTAGATATGAGCGCCGCATGGGCGCGCCACCGCCGCCGCCGAGTTTGCCGCGCCGAGTAAGCGATAGGAATAGTCATAATGTGTAATTTCAGACAGTGACAATGAGAATTCATATTACCCAAGTCATAATATATACCCATATAAGCCTTACATCTTTCACACTTTAAACAAGGAGAACATCCACATAAGTGACATCTATCTCATCGAAAGAGTTCTGCATAAAAGACAACATGCTTACTAGAAAGTTAAATCTAATGAATTGATGGAACTAGTAGATCGAGCTAGTAGATCGCATTCATAAACCCATCGAGGATAAGAAGTTTGCGCTAAACGCCTTCCTTAGATATTGACGGCGCGTTCAGCAAAAAATGAACCTGATCTATTACCCTGATAACTTGGCTTCAAGAATTACAATATAGTCGATCAAAGCTAAGCTAAACAGCAAAGTAGCGTCATCAATTATCATGGGCTTGACGCTCAGAAGTAGGTTAACCCAAAGATGCCCTACAGGAAGGGGTGGGGTACTGTCGCCGCTGGAGTGGTCTCTGGTAGTGAATGGGCTGCTAAAAGAACTGAACAATAGAAGGTTCTATGCTCAAGGATATGCTGACGACCAAATAATAATAATAGCTCCCATACCGACTTCGGTGACGATGGCCGGTTTCAATGAAACCAGGCTAGCAGTTATTATTATAGTGCACTAGTATGTGCGCAGTATACAAGAACAAACAAGAGCACTCTCTCTTCCTTTACTCCCGTAATCCAGTGGAACGGATAACTGACACGACTGGCGAGGTACGGGTCCGACTTTTTACATGTCCATCCGACGCATTTAAAATAACTTCATCAAGGAGAGCAACACAACGTAAAATAAAACATGGCGGATCAGATCAGAATTATCTAAAGAATGTCATTTTGACAATGATATGACTTTTGACAAAGAAAGACGTATGACATTCAAGAAGACTAAAACCAAAGACTAAAACTGTGTTTCTAAAACTGTCAACTACGTCAAAAGTCAAGTCAAGACATAATTATTATGTCATGACCGCCCTTAAAATAGTGTTCTCGCAATAAAAAACTTTTCAAATAATAAGTTTTTTACGCATGTACCCTTCTTCAATTTTTTTAAATTTTTTTATGAAATTCCCATATTTTTTCCTATTTACCTATGTAGTGTACGTATAATATAGAGCTGGCCCAAAATCAAACATCTCTTTTCATGGAAATACTTGCAGCCCTTTCCGAAATTACGATTAGGTATATATGTCACCGTAAAATTGTAAAAAGTAAAAACCGTTAGATTGTAAAATAACAAACGAGATTGTGAAAATATGTCGAAAGATTAAAAACTATATATTTATAATCTAACGAAAAATAATATGTTAAATTATAGGCAGCATATTTGCGTCGGAAGTCTATGAACATTTTACAATTTCACTAGTTTTATTATAATCTAACGGTTTTTACAATTTTACGGTGATATATATATACAAGTTTAGCTCGTACCGTACCATACTTTTAGTATAAGAAATATCTCACTTGATGTTGCCCTTGTCTTCGTGCGCGCAAAAGAAAATCCCGCGGTACCTAACCATCTTGGCTCGATAAAGAGTAGCCTATGTCCTTCCCCGTGGTCTTCTTAATCTTTCCTTTCATCGAAACTGGTCCAGTATTTTGTTAAACAGTGAACTAAAAATATAAAACTAAAAAATTCTAGGTTTCCTTGGTATAAGACTTTTAATAGTATTTCACCTGTAAACCCCTCGCATACTAAATTTTATGGAAATTGTTGCAGCCGTTTCCGAGATTTAGATTATTATAAAAATATGAAATTATATTATTTAAAATAATTGTATGTATAAGAATGTTTTAATTAGAATATTAAAATTTAAGATTAATTAAAAACGCAAAACACAGACCTTTAAAATAAAACTTTAACGAACTGCATCTTCAAATATTTTCACGAAACCAGTAAATTCAATTAAGTCAATACATGGCTTGGCTAAGCATTCTGCAGCCCTATAAAGCTCTGCAAGGTCAAGCGCAGACGGCGAGACAGATTTGGATGCACTCTTTCCTTATATTCTAGTGTTTTAATTGGCATTTGGTTAATTATTCTATTACTCATATACACATCTGTAAAGATGGATACTTTATCTAATATTATTTGCTAATTTAAAATCCATTTGCCACATAAAAAATATGTTTTAGGAATAAAATGAAAAGTGTACCCACCAAAAACATTCTGTAAAAAACTAGCCAAGTCTCGATGGAGCTGCTTGTTTATCTCTAAAAAGTAATGAAATCTAGACAAAATCGTGCCAAGTCTAAGGTTCCTTACTGCGGTTTCTTTATTATTATAGTTAATGTTGAGTGACTTGGCCGTTGAACATTCTTTATACTTTAGTGGGTACAAGTCAATTTTGTTTACATTTGTAACTACCTATGTTTGTTAAGCGAGATAATAGCCCATACTGGTATTGGTAATTGGACGCTAGTGTCTCATTTTAGGCTGTTGTTGATTGTACAACACACGTATTGGAGCAATGGTGTCATGAAGCCCCTTTTGTACCCTTGTGTGCCCTTCAACGGCCAAGTCACACAACATTAACTATAATAATAAAGAAACCGCAGTAAGGAACTTTAGACTTGGCACGATTTTGTCTAGATTTCATTACTTTTTAGAGATAAACAAGCAGCTCCATCGAGACTTGGCTAGTTTTTTACAGAAGGTTTTTGGTGGGATTTCACTTCTTTTTGTAGAAACGTGGGCATATTGATTTATTTTCCTAGATTTTAGTGTAATTTGTTTATTTAATTTGTGTAATGTTCGAGTAGAATAAAGGGGCCTGAAAATGCGGCAAAATGGTTCTAGTAAAGAATGGTACGGCAGTGTTTGCTTCGCGCTCGACTTGGCGGGGGCACTGCCGTGCCCCCAGATCGACGTTCTGGTCTTATCTAGAGGTTCTCAAATAGGGGCCTGAAAATGCGGCGAAATGGTTCCAGTAAAGAATGGTACGGCAGTGTTTGCTTCGCGCTCGACTTGGCGGGGGCACTGCCGTGCCCCCAGATCGACGTTCTGGTCTTATCTAGAGGTTCTCAAATAGGGGCCTGAAAATGCGGCGAAATGGTTCCAGTAAAGAATGGTACGGCAGTGTTTGCTTCGCGCTCGACTTGGCCTAGATCGATTATCCTAGTTTTTATAGTTTTCCCTTTATGTGGCCATTAAACCCCAACTCTGTACCAAATTTCAGCTCTCTAAGTTTATGGGAAGTACTTGTTCTATTTTGATGATCATGAGTGAGTGAGTGAGTGAGTGAGTGAGTGTCGAAAATGCGAAACTTTGCTTTCGCTTAATTTCGGAACTAAATGACCTACAGACTTGAAATTTTGGATTTTAAGTACGTGATTATAGCTTATTGGATGACGAAAATTTCTGCGTTCTGGTCTTATCCAGAGGTTCTCAAATAGGGGCCTGAAAATGCGGCGAAATGGTTCCAGTAAAGGATGGTACGGCAGTGTTTGCTTCGCGCTCGACTTGGCGGGGGCACTGCCGTGCCCCCAGATATTGTTGAAAATCACATCAAAATTACGAATTGTAATTACTAAGTTTATATGAAACCTAGCTGTCCCAGCAAACTTCGTACCAGCTTAGAAGTTAGAATTAAATTTGTTGACGCACTAACAGCAGCGCCACCTACCTACCAATTGTAAATCTAAGCTATTTGATATGAATTTATTTTCTCACAACAATCTAACATTTAGGTCATATTGCAATATACAAACACGACCTATGTCCTAGGGATATAGGTCTTGCCTTACCACGTAGACTATTACACAATCTATCTAGCTCAAACGAAGATCTCAAAGAAAGACCTAACCTCTTATGGAA
The DNA here is from genome assembly GCA_905404095.1 of Glaucopsyche alexis. Lineage (NCBI taxonomy): Eukaryota > Metazoa > Arthropoda > Insecta > Lepidoptera > Lycaenidae > Glaucopsyche > Glaucopsyche alexis. The sequence goes on from FR990057.1 coordinate 18,601,241, forward strand.
ATAAGCCCATCTACCTGTATATGGCGGTTAGGCTGTAGTTAGGCTGTTTTTGTGCCCGCCATAAATGGTCTGTAGCCATCTTGTCTAAATCGTGACTTCAAAGTGTTAGGGACTATACACACTTTGTCGTGTTCAATCGTATGTTTCGCTGAAGTCTAGTATTGTTTTTGTTTCATCGTATCCGTTTTTTTTTAGAAATATTAGTAACATTTTACAGGTACTTGGTTATTCAATAATTTAAAAAAGTGTTCACAAGTACAGTTATAGATATTAGCGTTTTTTAACATTTTCTACTTTAAAAGAAAACAACGCTAATTGTTTATTAGTTATTCTGTTTAAAACAATATATCTAAAAAAATCACTACTTTTTATTATTATATATTATAATATATATTATTATATATCATACTTTTGCTATGATCTGAAAACAATGTTTACATTACTTAAGATAGTGAGTTTCAAAATTATTTCGTACAACAGACGATTAGTACAAAGAAATATAATATTATAACACATCTGTGTTGGAAAATTATAGTCTAGTGATCTAATTTGCCAAAGCAAACTTTTGCCAGATATGACGCGTAACTAATTAGTTGTGTAAAAATATTTAAATCAAACAACAATATAATAAGCGTTAAAACAATTAACTAAATTCGCTTGTGTCAACGCTTTGATGATTCGCAGCGCGCGAAAATTAGCTTTCCGACACCAGACGAAAAAGTGTGTTTAGTCCCCCATGCATTGAAGATGATTTATTTGCATAGAGATTTGGATTTTCGCTTGTTTTAATTAGTAATGAATTATGAATGAACTAGAATAGTCTTGAGCATTATTAATGATTGATTCTTAATGAAAATTTATTAAATAATGCAATGACTAATGGATAGAGTTGAGAGGTTGAGTTTTTGTGCAACAGCTAATGGGTTTTCAATACTTAAATGAAATTTATTATATTTAAATTAAAATGTTGTTCAGCGGAGTCTTAGAAACAGAGTCCCGATTTTACTTTTTGTGTACGGAACCCTAAATGAAACATATCTTCGTGATTAAGCTATAAATATATCCATTTACGTTTTTGGTCAGTTAAACTGAGTTAATTCTGTTTCCAGTTAAACAAATTAAAAGATACTTTTACTAAAGCGCCCTAATCACCCGCAGCTATGTAAGTGTTATGACGGGTATGTGGATAATTAATTGATCGGTAATAATTAGATGTGTTCTTGATTTAGTTGCGAAGTTCATACGTTTCACAGTGGAAAGTTTTTGTCCATCTTAAGCAAGCCACACATGTAAAGATGACACTGCACAGTTCGGTTAAATTAAACGGTATAAATGGGAATCAATCCGTATTAATTCCGTAGACTTTTATTTAACTTCGATTGTAATGGATGTAAACAGCCTCCGCGGTCTAGTGGTTAGATCTTGGCACGGAGATCGTGGGTTCGAACATTGGAACAAAAAAAATGTTCTTTCCAAGTTTGATTAGGACAATGCAGGCTGATCACCTTATTTTCTGATAATCCATGCATCAGATGGGTATGCAAAAAGTCGGACCTGCGCCTGATCCTTCGCCAGTCGTGTCGGTTTTCCGTCCCACTGGGTTATGAGAGTAAAAGTAGAGAGAGTGTTCTTGTGTACTGCGTACACATTTGGGCACTATAAAAAATTACTCCTGCGTAACGTTTCAATGAAACCGGCCACCGTCACCGAAATTGGTGTAGGGTATTATTAATGTACCTATGTGAAGCGACTTGCTTTTAACTAAAACTGATTTTGTGAAGTTTCGACCAATCAGAACACATAATATCACGATGGTTTAACGTTTACGAGAATACCGTTTGGCAGTTTTAGTGTATCGGGACTTGATTTTAATTGTATTATTGCAGGTTTTATGTAGCAGAATTGGCCCTCTGGTATAATTCAAACCCAAGAAATAACGGTTAAAAAATCAACGAAGCGCGACGAAAAGGTGGTTATCTGGTAGTACTTCGCTTGGCTTGTCTTCCCAGAATCTTACGTGCTCCTAGATAATTTAAAAAAATAGAGTCACATTGACGCGGATTTCCGACTACCGATTTAACCGAACTGTGCAGTTATACGTTTTTTTGCTACTTTTCTACATACAGCTTACGCATGTAGCAGGCTTAGGGTTAGGGGCGACACACTTTACAAAAGATGTAAGTATTATTATTAAATAACTAGCTGCCCGACACAATTTGTTCTGTGTTTGTGAACTGGAATAAATACTCCTACACCTGCTACACTAACATCTACACCTACAATAAATACCTACCAACCTGCGGAGATCTGGGGTAAACTGAAGGCACCTATGAATATTTGACAGTCAAGAGATAAATTAAACTTAATGATCAGTATTGGAAAATCGTTTTTAGTATTTACCCACAATTGTTCCAATATCTCTCACTGTTTAAATTCTCCACGAACTTCCACAATTATTTCAAGACCAAAATTAGCCAAATCGGTGTAGCGGTTCTCGAGTTTTAGCGAGACATTGGTATTGCACTGACTTCCAAAAAAAGGAGGCGGTTATGCGTTCGGCTGTATTATATATTTTTATTTTTTATTTGTTTTGTATGTTCAACGATTGCTCCGCCGTTTGTGGACCGATTGTTTTATATTATGTAAAGATTTTAAGTCTGCGCCCGCTATCATCGTCAAGCTTGAGAAATATGTGTCGATAATATTCATCTAACCGACACTAAAAATAGACTGGGTGGTGATCTTTTATATACAAAAATGCCTCAAGAATAAAGGCGTTACTTATAAAGTTTTGGAAGGGGCACAATCGCTCTCTTAGTAGCAAATATGTGGCAATAAGATTAATTAATAAACCATCAGAATATTGACTTTAATGAATAAAAACGTGTTGAATGTAACAAAAACGCGTAAGTCACGATTATATTGAAACATGATTGGGTAATTGATTTGCTGTCAACGGTTGTTATGGTAACCAATTATGATGTTAAGAGGTTTTTACCGGCTGTGATGTAGGGTCCCGCTTAGGAAGTATTTAGTTAGTAATATATGGTCTTATACAAACTTAGAGAGCTCCGTGGCTAGGTAGGTAGATCGTTTGATTCGCACTCGAGAGAGTGCAGGTTTGAATCCCAGGTTGTAGCGGATACTAATGAGACTTTTCAGATCTCAAGTAGGTGAATTATACGGATGCTCTAATGGTGAAAGAAAACATCGCGAGGAAACCCCCACATGGTTGGCCTCAGATATATTGACCAGTCACTCCTCTGGACTAGACTGTCTGTATTGTGAGAATGCTTAGGTAACCATAGGACATTTAAAAACTGACTGTCGTAGGTGTAGCATTCGCACGCTAACACACAGTAACACTGGCTCGCCAATGGTCTAGCGCACACGACCAGCCCGCTTGGCTTCACGATAGAGACTGATATCTAAACGTCAACTGTCATCTGTCACCGGACCACACGAGACAAGTATGTTATCTATACTTACATACACAGCAATACACTACATCCCTTCCTTGTTTTAATTTATTTTGTGCATGTATATATTCTACCGTCTTACTATTGTAATTGAATTAATAACCATGAATATTAATACCCTATGTTTATGTTGTAACGTCTCTTTTGGATATCGTTATTTTATCAAGAATTCAGCATCATATTGAGTGACCAATAAAGTATAATTTAGAAAACATAATTAATCTGCGTCCAATTTAAATCAATACATTCACCTTCCTAATTATTTCCACGCTCCACTCTTTTCGACCGATATGTATTCTACCTTCCTCTCTTTGTCTTTTAAAACCTTCTATTGTCATATAAAGTATACTACACTTCGTTTTGGTACTTTTTCCCCTATTAAATTATTTCAAACCTCTATATCTCAATTTGTATTTATTTTCCAGATTCGAGAACCAAATTAACGCTTAACTTGGTTTCTTTATTAAGATTTATCCCTTGGCCCTACGTAGCACCCTTTGTCTTTTCCTTTTCCGTCTGCATAGTATTTTCAGCTTTTATGACCATAAGTCGTTCAAATTCACGTTAATTCTAACGCTCAACTTTTCTATTTCTGTGTCTAACAGGGTACGGTATAAAAGAGTTTTGTTCGTTTATTTTGGTTATAACTACGCAGTTATTTTCGATGCATTTCCTTAACGACATGCATAATATCTGTTTTAGATTTTGTGGAACTTGAACTTAAAATGGAAATCGTACAGTAACATTTACTTACCCTAACGTCTAACTTAATCCGCCTCAAATGACAAGAAAATTCCACTCAGAAAAGTTCCCATTACATTGATGTCTTAAGTCTACCCTATGGTTCTCACCTTTAGTGTAGTTGTAGCTTATATACCTAGAATGCGTATTTTATCCTAAAACCTCTGATCTTGTTGCCGGCTCTTCCTTCAGTCGTATTCTGTAGTGGTTGTGAAGCCGGGCTTAGGATGTCATTTTAGATATTTTACAACTGTGTACAATGTTACTGATGATGTTGTCTGTTTGCCCCCCTAAATGCCTTGTCACAGAAAACCTATATTTGATATACCATCAATTAAATCACTTTTATACTGTGAGTCCCCCAGCCTATATCACATTACAATTCACTATTTTCATCAATTTCCAATACCGAATTAAAAGTCGAACAGCAATTTTACTCTCTAATCTAATCTAATAAAATAAATTTAATCTCTTGACTTCTATCTTGTAATAATAAATCTTCTGTTCTCGATCCCACAACTATATGTATCATTTCCTTTCCCAAAAGTAGCTTACGGGTGTAAGCAAAACTATCTGAAATGATTGTTCAGTGTGTGTTGTTGTTATTTTCATTAAAGTATTTATTTCTGAGCATTATTCAAAACAATATTAAATTTCTTTCCACCTAACTCCACATAAACTTTAATTTACTGGTCAAACTTCATACTCCTCCATTTGCACAATTCTCGTATAAATGTTTTTATAAACCATTCAACCCAGAGTAGCTTATCATTGTCATTCGAAAACAATTATTAGCAATTTCACTTGGACGGACTGTAGTCCGTGCGATTGTAATCTAGCGTCTGACATAATATGAATTGACAACCATCGACATTACCCCATTTTTCCAGGTAAATTTCGCAGGTTTATTATTCAAGTCTATGACAACATGACGAACCTCACAATGTTTGTTTACATTTTTTCCTTGTCACGTGAACTCCACTTTACTAAATGTTAGCGAATCTCCTATTCGTAGCATCCTCGCTCCTCCCCAGTTGCTCTTCCTTATATTCAAGTCAACTCTTGTGTTCATATGTTGCCTAACTAGGCGAACCGAAACTGGAACCTGCTTTTATGAAAAATACGAATCAACTATAACCGGCGATATTACAAAAACTTCTTGCTAGTTCTAGCAACCAAAAAGCAATAACCATTTATTGTTTTTAAACAAAACAACATCAATCTAATAATCACTCATACAGATTGTCTGTAATTCTTATGACCTTATCAATTATTATATGATCAACTATATTGCTGACATGTCTTACATGTCAATTTCAATAATCAGCCCACGGCTTACATGTCACGTAATTTATTACTTTATCAATTGCCTTATTAGCATTGCCACTTTCGTATCACCTTTATGGCCATAATTATTTAATGATTGGCTATACCACTTCCAAGTCATATTTATGACGTAATTTAATGATTATTATCATTAAGTATACTATTATATCAATTAATTTCCAGCTTTTATGCTGATTTTTTTTGCACTTTTATAATGGTATCAATTTAATGATCAGCTATGTACTGCTTTTATGTCACTTTTGTGACGTTATCAATTTAATGACCAGCCTATGCAGCTTTTAACATTTTTAAAAACCGTCATCAATTTAATGATGCGCTGCACTGGTCAGCTATGCTGCTCTTAACACTTTAAAAACCGTCATCAATTTAATGATGCGCTGCACTGGTATGTATTTATGATCAATAATACTGCTTTTAATATCACTTTTCGTTTCGTTTCCTAATTTTTTTTTTTTTTTTTTTACCGTCATCAATTTAATGATGCGCTGTACTTTTATACACTTTTTAACCAATCATCATCAGCTTTGCTGCTTTCATAAATTTTTTAACCGTCATCAATTTAATGATGCGCTGTGCTAGTATGTAACCTTCATAACGTTATCAATTTAATGATCAGCTATTGGCTATTGCTGCTTTTATACTTTTTTATAGTGTTATCAATTTAATGATCAGTTATACTGCATAAAACCTATATGTTACATTCATAAAACCTATATGTTACATTCGTGATATTACCCATTTAGTAAGTCAACTTTAGCTATGCTCATAAGCAGTAGACTCAGAATAATAAACAAAGCCCGGATAAACTATTAATTAAAAGCTAATATACTAGATAATACCACAATTATTTAAAAATATCAACAAAATAAATGATATACGTCATTACAGTTATATTATACACTAAAATGTTACTAAAAAGATCTAAGTAGAAACATATTAAATGTAAGACTCAAGGATATAATATCTACTGTATTTAAAAGTATAGCTTGACAGTGTACGCGAGCTTTAGATAACACTGAGTTCGATGAATAGCGAATATTTTCAACTACCCTATATTTTTGAATGCAAAAGGTTAATAGTTATAAATTAGTATCGAAACAGTTTGCTGTGTTCTTTTAAATTCCTAGTTTTTTAATGTTATATATTATAATCTGTACGCTGTGTTTTGTACTGGTGTAAGTTAATGACGATTGTTCTTATTCTCAAGTAAGTGAATTATGTATTCTTATTGAGAAATAATAAGTCTTAAACTGTAAACCGTAAACTGCCCGGTTACACTGCAGTGCGTGTATCAGAGTCACATCACACATCAAAGCCTGCACTCGCGAGGCGCTGTCTTATTGATATTATGATACAGTAAAGCAATGTACCTAATATATTTATTAATATAGCTATCGAACGCAACGCTTAAACTTTTTAACAATTATTCATCAAAACTATTAGGTATGTTAAAACATAATACATTTTACATATTGCATTCTTATTTGATAAAACAAATGAACTTGTATTGTTATGTGGGCTCGTGTAATATTTCGGAGATCTCATTTATTACGGTACGTTAAATAGTAAACATCTGCAGTTGCAGAATACTCTTATCTTACTTGGTTATCGGTAACAACATATTACTTTACTTTTTTTCACTTTTTCTTTATTTTTAGCAATACATGATGATTGCATAATTATTATGCAGTAATACGTAAGCAAATACTGAGGTTATTTACATTGCCATTTCATTACTATGCAGTATACCTAGTATATAAATCACTCGACTTGGCGGGGGCACTACCGTGCCCCCCGATCTAATAATATCTGTAGGTACAGCGACATGTCGCTTCTATATCATAATCCTTACAGATCACAACCTTACAGATGTGCCTACTTAACAGTAACACCAACTCAATGAAACAATTGTTTTGCAATTGGTTTTATGATTTGGAAACCTTAAACTTACCTGATAATAATATTTTACATTCCTTTTCACTATTCTTTACCCCTTGCACTGAATAGTATAGTTTGGAGTATAAACTTAATATAATAAGGTCATATAAAACCTACAGGTAATTGCAACAATTATCTGCTAGTATAGATTCTGTTGATTCACTAAGTTTTGTAAGTAGCCAGTACTCATTAGTTAAAAATGCAAAATCAAGTACAAAATGCCTCACTTCAAATTACCTACATGTATCAATATAAAACATGGTATCAAAACTTACAGTAATTATGCAAGTTTCACTAGCACTTAAACTGTGATTAGTTATTCCTAGTGATATTTAGATTCTAGTTCTTATATTACTTATGTAACCAACATATTATAATATATTATAATGATTTTATTTTAAAACATAATAATCATAGTGGCTTTTGGGTTAGAGTCCTGCTTACTTACCACTATTTAATGTCGTTGGCTTTTAATAAACCATAATATGTAACGTGAAATAATTATTGTAAATAATATAACTAACTAAATAACAATAAATTTATATTAAAATTAGGATTGTATTAGTAATAAAATTATTACCATGGAATCTTTTAGTATACTAGAAGTACACCACAACTATAGTCATTCCTTATCTTGACCCGCACACAGAAAATGTAACAAGAATTAAGCAAAGAGGCTGTGTACATTAGGTGGTTAAATTTTAAACAATAACTGATGCGACACCTGCTTGACACATTTTGCTATATTTAATATATAACTGCCACACCGATTTCGGTGACGGCGACTGGTCTCATTGAACCAAACCAGTTACGCAGGAGTCATTTTACTGTGCCCGGTACACAGCACACTCTCTTCCTTCACTCTCATAACCCAGTGGGACGGAAAACCGACACGACCAACGAGAGATCAGGCGCAGGTCCGACCGTTAACCGTCAGACAATCAGGTGATTAGCCCGCACTGTCCCAACTAGACTAACTACACTTGGAAGCAACACCTTTCGCCGCTCCAATGCGGGAATCGAACCCACGACCTTCGGGTCAAGAGCCAAGCTCCCACCGCTAGACCACGGAGGCTGCTATATGCCTGCATGGGCAATACGATATGTTTTGTTTTAATCAATCTACAAGATTGACTGCACCTACAGGCTTCAACTGACTGATCCCTCCATTACTTCCTTCCTTTGTTATTTTCAAAGCGGATTTGTAAGATACGATAATCTTTTGTATATTTCTGTAGTTTTAACCACTGACCTTTTTCCCTCGTCGCCACATGTAGCATTCGCACGCTAACACACAGTAACACTGGCTCGCCAATGGTCTAGCGCACACGACCAGCCCGCTTGGCTTCACGATAGAGACTGATATCTAAACGTCAACTGTCATCTGTCACCGGACCACACGAGACAAGTATGTTATCTATACTTACATACACAGCAATACACTACAGTAGGCACTACAGTATTTCAAGAGTGGTTACTTCGCTCGGAGAATACTGTATAAATCATCTAATAACGAATAAAAAGGCCTAAGTTTTTATACGAACTAATGAACAGGTTAAATTCCTACGCTTTGTCCCAGTGGGTTAGTAGAATAATGGGGAATATGCATAGCATTTTTATTGACTTTTCGAGAATTACATAATAAGCCATGAAATATTGTCTTTGCTATGGCATATCTACGATCAACCGTTGATGAAATACAATCATCATAAAATCGAGATATTTGGGTAACATTAAAAATACTCTAGTTATAGCAGTTTAAAATTTATGAAGATACAATACAAGATAGATTTTACTATCTAACTTTCGTTTTTCGATCATACCAAAAAAAAGCGTTTTTTTTTGTCCTTTTAGTCCTGTAACTTATTAACTTAGCTACTGATTCCTGTAACCACGGACACTCGTAACGTCAGGAGAATTACTGCACTTGTGAGGTACTATATTCTCTGATGTTGCGACTTGCGTTCCTGGCCCTTAAAATTTCCAACCCCTCTTGGGCCTCGAGTAACCTCACTCACCCGGCGACACACAGTGCAAGCGTTATTTCACGTCGGTTTTCTGCGAGGCTGTAGTTAAATACCAGTCGAGCTGATCCATTCGCGCCGAAGCGTGGCTCGAAGTAAAATATTACTCAGCCTAATTTATTTATTTATTTTAATGCCCCCGTAGTCCAGTAGTTTAGAGCTAGGCTCTCGACTCGGAGGTCATGGGTTCGATTCCCGCGTTGGAACAACGAAAAAAGTCTTTAAGTTTGGTTAGGTAAATGCAGGCTGATAACTTGATTGTGTGATAAGAAAGATAATAATAATCCATGCCACAGAATAAATATTAGTTACTATCCATGCGTCGGATTTACATGTAAAAAGTCGGTCCTGTGCCTGATCTTCGCCAGTCGTTACGGTCATCCGTCCCACAGCCCACTGGGTTTCGAGAGTAAAAGAAGACAAAGTGCTCTTGTGTACTGTGCACACACTTGGGCATTATAAAAAACATACGTAACTAACCTGGTTTCAATGAAACGGCCACCATCACCGAAACTGGTGTGGGAAGCTATTATACTCAGCCTAAACTAATATGAAGCTAAACGGATCTTGTCAATCGTACATTCCGTGGCGCAAACTCAAAACAATTTACATCAAAATCAATGATGTACTCACGATGTTTCAATTAGTGGGATCCTTCTGTAATATCAATTAATAACACCCTTGAGATTAATACACTTTTGACAATCAAGGCTGCCACACAAAAAGCATTTGCTAATCACTAGGCCATAGCTGTGACGTCAGATCAGGATTAGGTTACTGCTATATAATCCGTCTCTGGGTATATGGAGTACAGTTTGTGTGAGCACCACAAAGGAACTAGCCGAAAATGAAATTGGTAAACTTTTGTGTTACTACAACTAATAATTCGGAGTAAATCTATACTAATATTATATAGAGGAAAGAGTTGTTTGTTTGTTTGCATTGAATAAGCTTCAAAATTACTGGACTGCTTTTGATATATAAAGTAGATCACGGGAAATGTACTTCTGAAATTTTCTCTTAACAGATTTCTGTTGATTGCGGTAAAATGTATGGTTCTAGCAGGATTTCCTTTTACGAGCACGAAGTTACGGGAACATCTAATCTTATTTTTATGAAAATTGGTACAATTGAAATTGTAAGCTTTTATTACGATAATAATAATAAATTGATATTTTGTTGAAAGCTCAAAACGGAACCAAATGCTCATAATTTAACTTTACAAACATATAATAAATTGCTTGAAATTTCTCGCTCAATGAAAAGTGTGTCATAAGACTCATAAGATTCTGGCAATTCACAAAATATAATTTTGAATGAAATACTTTCTTTATGTTTCAAATATTTCCTAGTCAAAGTGATTTCCAAAATATTCTAACAGTTAGTTTACACCGAAACGAAACGTTGCTATTCAAAATTAAACGAAAGACGGTTCAATGCATAAATTCACAACGCTGCACAGCGCATGTGTAGTGTATTGTATTTCGTCATATGAAACGTGTATTTTTATGTAGTGAATAAAGTTCAATTTTGACTATCTTAAAATTGCAGCGCCGCGTATTATCGCTATATGAACTGACCTTAACTAAAACGTTGTTACAGTTCGTAGTAGCTGCGTTAATCGCTGTGGCCGCAGCTGGCCGTTTGGAGCACTTGGAAAGGTCCTACCTTCCACCAGACAACAGTGGCAACAACGGTGGATCCCACTTCGGCTCAGGCTCAAATGGTTTTGGCTCAAGCGGCAATGGTTTCGGCTCAAGCGGTTCAAGTTTCGCAAGGAGCTCGAACGGTTTCGGTTCTCATGACTCAGGCAGCAATGGTTTTGGACAAAACTCATTCGGTTCCAGCCAGGGATCCTTCGGTTCCAACCAGGGTTCCAACTTCGGTGCAGCAACCTCCAACCGTTACCTTCCCCCTGACCATGGACCCTCAGGTTCGTCTGGTTCCTCAAACGGATTCAACAGCTTCGCCAGATCATCTGGAGGTAAGTTGTTAAATGTTATGTATATTGAAAGCTTACCTTTGATCAATATTTATTTGCTTTACTTAGGGCCTGATTCACTATCTTCTAATATATGTCGGATAGCTTATTCGGAAGTTTTGTCGCTGCTACAGGGCGACAGAGAAAAAACATGCAAGTAAGCTCTTATCAGTACTTTACTTTGTGAAACAGGCGTTTATCCTCATAAATTTTTATTATAATTGTATAGATCGAAGATAATGTATTGGCCTTAATAAAGAAGAGGTCTTAAAGTAATAAAATAATACATCCAGACTAGCAGTATAAATATCTAAATAGTTAATATTTTACAAAATTATTACACGTTTGTTGAATAAAAAATTTAGAATGAAGTGAAAAATGTGACGTATGTGTTCCAAATTTAAATGAAATAAAAAAATAAATATACATTGTGCCAGTACTAAAATAAGTTTACATAACGTCCTGAACCATAATAATAATCCTTATAATTAGATATTATTATTAACTGTTCTTTTTAACCTCATAATCTTATCAATTTAAAAATTTATAACAATGCGCTTAAGACTTAGAGCAAAATAAATAATGCCTCTCATTAATAATAACTAGTGGTCGCCGTGTAGTCGAAATTCGCCTTTATGTAATTTTAAGTTTGAACTTTTTATGCGTTCTTTTGCCTCTTAGATAGAAAAAAAAAACTGGAAATGTTATTTATTTATTTATGGCGTCGGCTTATCACCATTTGCCAATGTCAAGTATATTATTTTCATCAACGTACTGTATTTCTAAATCGTCAAGTCCAAAGTCTAGTCAAAGTCCAAAAAAAAAAAAAATAATAAAAAAAAAAAAAATCAACTGGAAATGTTAATAAAAAAAAATTATAATAACAATAGATATTAAAATAATAAAAACAGATTGACAAAATTTGTCAAATTGTCACAAGTTCACAATTATACAATTTTGTCATCATAATTCACAATTATACAATTTTGTGACATTAAATGTCATTGTGTGACAAAATTGTATGAAACGCACGGTCGCGGTAGTGTACGCTATTAATATAAGGTAGTATAATATGTTGTTGTTATTTTTATTAATCTAAAACTATAACTGTGCCAAATATCATACTCTTCTGTTCGCACAATTCTCTTAAAACTGTACTTAAAGTCTTTGCTCCACGTATTAATATATTATACTCGTAATAATATAAATCATTACATTACTTATCATTACGCAAATCTTCTAGCGCAGTCGCTATCTATAAAGGCTATTATTATTCTTCGCTATAAATCTAACACTTGTTTGTGAGTACAAATCTGTAATTTTGTTAATTTTTCCACATTTCCAGCTTCATCCAACTTCGGTCAGTCCAACGGCCTCAGCGGTCAGTCCCATGGTTTCGGTGGTCAGTCTAACGGCTTCGGTGGTCAGTCCAACGGATTCAGTGGCCAGTCCCATGGCTTCGGTGGCCAGTCCAACGGCTTCAGTGGCCAGTCCAATGGCTTCAGCGGTCAGTCCCAGGGTAACTTCGGTGCCGCCACCTCCAACCGCTACCTCCCTCCCAACCACGGATCCTCCTCATCCAACGGAAACTTCGGAGGATCCTCGTTCAGACGTAAGTTTTACATTTAATACAACAAAACTTTCAATCGCTAAAACAGAGAAATGTAATTAAAAATACAATGCTTAACTAAATCATAAATGTGAAAATTTGTGTGGATGTTTGTGAGAATGGTGAGGAGTAGGATGGATGAATGGATGGATGGATGTTACTGCTACTGTTTCACGCAATATCTACTGATCGGATTTATATGAAATTTGGTATGGTATTAGTTAAGTCTCTGGATTAACACACAGGCTCATCGTTATCCCAATAAAGTAGCGGTCCCGTAGGATACTATATACTCGAGTGCATCCGCGGGCAAAAGCTAGTCATAATATTAAGGACTATAATTTGATTTACTTGATTTTCTTTTACCTACTAAAAGATGCTTTTCAGGTAGCCGTGTAAACAGTGTGATATTGTATAAAACAGTTATTCTCGGACATTAATCATAAAACAATATTTACTATCTTTAATATTTTTATTCCCGAACAAGAATAAAATATGTCGTCGTGAGTCAACCGTTTTAAAACTAATAACGATCTTTTTACCTATTAAAAGATGCTTTTCAGATAGCCGTGTAAACAGTGTCATATTGTATAAAAAAGTTATTCTAGGACATTAATCGTAAAACAATATTTACTATCTTTTATTCCTGAACAAGAATGAAATACGTCGTTAGTCAACCGTTTTTAAAATAGTTTCGTAACATTCTTTCGTCCCATTAAGTTTTTATTTTTCTTTTTCCAGCTGGTTCCAACTTCGGATCCTCCTTCGGTTCTCAAAACCAGTACGAGTCCCAGCCCCAGTTCGGTGCCAGCCGTCAGTACCTCGCACCCAAAGCTTCGTCGAGCTTCCGAAGCGCCCCACAGCAAGCTTTCGATGAGCAAACCGGATATCAGTATTAGATGTACAGCTCGAGCTTTTTAAGCTAGATCTTCTGCTTATCCAGGATTTAAGCTGTATCTTAAGCTCTGTCAATTTTTAATGTGTTCAATTAAATTTTATAAATAAAAGTTGACCTATATTTATTGTTTCATTAAATAATTTTCTCGTATTTCTTGTAATATACATAATAATATTTACTACTGAATCTAAATATATTAAAGACAAACCTGACTGACTCATCTATCAACGCACAGCCGAAACTACTGAACGGATTTTGCTGAAATTTGGCATACAGATAGTTGTTATGACTACGTCATCCACTAAGAAAGGATTTTTGAAAATTCGCCCCCTAAGGGTGTGAAAAAGGGGTTAAAATTTTGTATGGAAACGGAACTCCACACGGACGAAGTCCCGGGCAAAAGTTAGTATGTGTATAATTTATTAAAAATATTAAATATATGTATAGTATAAAAGAATTAAATATATTTCTATTGTCTGGTACCCGTAACACAAGTTCTACAAGAACTTACCAGGGGACTAGATTGACGTAGTGTGAAGCGTCCATAGATATTATGATTATTATCCAAATACCCACTAATATGATTCAATTAATCTTGGTCTCTAAAACGATTTCGCGCCGTTTCAATAATTATTAAGATTAAAATAAATGAGTGATTTTGTTTTAGTTATGTTAATATATTGTATTATTATTATTAATGTAATCTTATTGTAAGAATTTTTAGGCCGTAAGTTTTATGAATGAAATAAAATAAAATACGGAAGCTTTTACAAGCTTGAGTGAATAAATAAGCGCCTACAAGTTAAGACATCAACGCGCGCGCTGCTGCACGACATTGGAAATAATTATTTTCAAACTTTTTATCGATCACAAATTCAATTAGGTACAGAGTAAAAATATTTTATAGGCTCCGAAACTACTGGACCGATTTTGATGAAATTTGATACAGATATATATTACACCACGAGGAAGGCTATAGGCTACTTTTTATCGCGGCAAAATATACGGATAACGCAGGATTTCCTTTTGCACGCACGAAGTCGCGTGCAACATCTTTTCTTCCAATAATTAAACTGGGTTCATTCCTATTTGGATTGCAATATTGTAATTAGAAAATACATTAAAAACGTTGTAGCTGTATGTCCGATCGTGTGCCTGCAGCTTGTATTAGCAAAAACATTTATTGGATATTGCTTTTATAAATACACCCATCTTCCGTACCCAAAGGATAAAAACGGGACCCTATTGCTGAGGCATCGCTGTCTGTCTGTCCGTCTATACGTCTTTCTGTCACTGGGCTGTATCTCATGAACGGTGATGGCTAGACAGATGAAATTTTAATAAATATAGTTATAACAACAAATACTGAAAACAGAAATAAATATTCTGTTGGGCTCCCTTATAATAAACTTGAATTTTTTTGCCATTTTGTACCTTTGGAACCCCTCGTGTGCGAGTCCTATTTGCACTAATTAAGATTTTTGAATTTTGTGTATGTCACCGTAAAATTGTAAAAATCCGTTAGATTATAAAATAACAAACGAGATTGTAAAAATATGTCGAAAGATTAAAAACTATATATTTATAATCTAACGAAAAATAATGTGTTAAATTATAGGTAGCATATTCGCGTCGGAAGTCTATCAACATTTTAAAATTTCACTATTTTTATTACAATCTAACGGTTTTTACAATTTTACGGTGACATATTATTATATAACATGCATCTTGGTACATTTTATCGGCTTAAATGTTTTTCGAGAAAAAACTATTTATGTTGCAAAATTTCGCGTGAAATAGTAACAAACACACTCCACTACTTTTCAATTTATAATATCAGTAAGAAGATAGAATAAAGTAAGTTTGGTTCATGACCCCCAAACAGATTGTTTGGAATAAGCAACAATAGATTGGAAACAATATCATATTTTATGAAATACTTATATATCAATCAACATGACGTGGTATATATTTTGTGTAACTTGATAGTATGTTACACATGTATATTATAATACTAACTTTTTCCCGCGGCTCCGCACGCGTAAAATTAAATACCGTTTATTTCAGGCTGCATAGTCCTCTAAAGCTTCTGTAGACGACTCCAATCGGCCAGAACTCCTCCTCCTCGAAGGTCGGTAAATGCCATCATTTACGTTGGAGATCTCACCACAAAGGAATTAAAATTCACTCTATGATGAGATTCCAACCGCTCGACTCTCAAGGCGAAGTTAGTTCTGCTTCTCATGTATTTCCACGACCTGCTCGACCGTCGTAGACCAATGCAGCCGGGACACGTACAGCGGTGTTGCGGGAGTCTCACACCGCAACAGCTGCTCGGGTCCTCCGGGTGCGGTGCCGCGATGGTTGCGGACGACGGGTTTCTTCTTCTTCCTCTCGACCTTGATGAACCCGTCATCATCGCATGTTCGGTCCTTTTTAGAAAGAGGACGTTCTGCAGGAGCCTCCTTCTTCCCTTTGTTTTCGAACGCGGGGAAGATGGCGGGGGGACGCAAGTGGCGACACTAATTGCGTAACTCGACACCGGCAAAGAATATATATACGTGACACCGGCTCCTTCGCGGGCGGGGAGGGGGCGGCAGCGACGTAAATACAGTAGGTAGGTATCTACCTATACCACGGGTAACTATATTTTTTCGGGCTAAAAAATATAGTTACCCTAAATTGTAGTACCATACCAAATTTCATTATAATCTGTTCAGTAGCTTTTGCGTAAAAGAGTAACAAACATTCATCCATACGTTCATCTATCCATTAATCCATCAATCCATGCTCACAAACTTTCACATTTATAATAGTAGTAAGAGTACCTACTGTAGTAAGACCAAAAGCTAAAATCTGAAGCCCAAATCTCTTATCTATTTTCGACATCATCTCGTTTGAAAATCCAAACGAGATTACGAGAATTGCCCCTATATAGAAAATGTATATAGATATGTAAACTTAATCCCACCAAAAACATTCTGTAAAAAACTAGCCAAGTCTCGATGGAGCTGCTTGTTTATCTCTAAAAAGTAATGAAATCTAGACAAAGTCGTGCCAAGTCTAAGGTTCCTTACTGCGATTTCTTTATTATTATAGTTAATATTGTGTGACTTGGCCGTTGAACATTCTTTATACGTTAGTGGGTACAAGTCAATTTTGTTTACACGTAATGTTATATCTGTTGTAACTACCTATGTTTGTTATGCGAGATAATAGCCCATACTGGTATTGGTAATTGAACGGTAGTGTCTCATTTTTGGCTGTTGTTGATTGTACAACACACGTATTGGAGCAATGGTGGCATGAAGCCCCTTTTGTACCATTGTGTACCCTTCAACGGCCAAGTCACACAACATTAACTATAATAATAAAGAAATCGCAGTAAGGAAACTTAGACTTGGCACGACTTTGTCTAGATTTCATTACTTTTTAGAGATAAACAAGACTCCATCGAGACTTGGCTAGTTTTTTACAGAATGTTTTTGGTGGGATTTCAGTTCTTTTTGTAGAAACGTGGGCTTATTGATTTATTTTACTAGATTTCAGTGTAATTTGTTTATTTAATTTGTGTAATGTTCGAGTAGAATAAAGTAAATCGTTCTACTATTTCTTCTTGTAAACTTGTAAGTATAAGTATAAAAGCCAGTCTAGTCTTATCTAGAGTTTTCCTTTAATTTTATTTATATGCGTATTAAAAGCAGAAGGGGAGGCATTCGCCCAGCAGTGGGACCCTACGGGCTAGATTAAATTAGAAGATTTCGCTGGATTTTTGCAATGACAGACGATTTTTTATGTACCAATAGTAGAGGGGGGCATTAGTATATTATCTCTAAATCAGCTGAGACCAGCTGAGGGTTCATTAGATACTTCAGACCTTCGATTTTTAAAATCAAATAAAGTGGCCCACCAAGTTGAATATTTTTTATATATGTGATTGGATGGATTTTAAGTATGTGATTATAATTTACTGGATGACGAAAATTTTTTCGTTCTGGTCTTATCTAGAGGTTCTCGAATAGGGGCCTGAAAATGCGGCGAAATTGTTCCAGTAAAGAATGGTATGGCAGTGTTTGCTTCGCGCTCGACTTGGCGGAGGCACTGCCGTGCTCCCAGATCGATTATCCTAGTTTTTTATAGTTTTCCCTTTATATGACCATTAAACCCTAACTCTGTACCAAATTTCTATTCTAATCTAAGAGTCTATGGGAAGTACTAGTTCTATTTTGATGATCATGAGTGAGTGAGTGAGTGTCATAAATGCGAAACTTTGCTTTCGCTTAACTTCGGAACTAAATGACCTACAGACTTGAAATTTTGGATTTTAAGTATGTGATTATAGCTTACTGGATGACCAAAATTTCTGCGTTCTGGTCTTATCCAAAGTTTCTCAAATAGGGGCCTGAAAATCCGGCGAAATGGTTCCAGTAAAGGATGGTACGGCAGTGTTTGCTTCGCGCTCGACTTGGCGGGGGCACTGCCGTGCCCCCAGATTGCATCTGGATTCGCGACGCGTGATTCGCGATTCTGAGTTAGCGACGACCTCTGTGGCTCAGTTGGTTGAGCGTGTTGGTGCTCAAGCCGGGGGTCGCGGGTTCGAATACCGCCGAAAGAACAAAAAGATTTTCTGTGTTCCTGGGTCATAGATGTGTATTAAATATGTGTATAATATAAAAAAAATCTTAAATATGTGTATAGTATAAAAGTATTAAATATATTTCCGTTGTCTGGTACCCGTAACACAAGTTCTTCGAGAACTTACCACGGGATCAGATTGACGTGGTGTGAAGCGTCCATAGATATTATTATTATTAAAATTGCATATTATTGTCATAACTTCAGGAGGTAGGGTTAAATCTATATACTATAAATGTGAAATACTATTAATATAAATGTGAAACTTTGTCAGGATAAGTATCGATGGATGAATGCTTGTTACTCTTTTACGCAAAAACTACTCAATGGATTTAGATTAAATTTGGTGTAGTTTTTAAGTTCTGGATTAAAACATGGTTTAAGGTAGGTACTATTTATCCCAAAGAAGTACAGTGTTCCTGAGGGAACCTGTATTTACGCGGACGGAGCCGCGGGCAACAGCTAGGTCTGTAATATTTTAACTCATTTCAATGAATATTCATCCTACTAATCCTACTATAATATTATAATTGTGAAAGTTTGTGAGGATAGATGGATGTTTGTTCCTCTTTCACGCAAAAACTACTGAACGGATTTTGATGAAATTTGGTATGGTAGTAGTTTGGGCCCTGGATTAAAACAAAGGCTACTTTTATCCCGAAAAAGTACAGTATTCCCGTGGGACACCCGATACCCGACCCGGGGATAAAGCTAGTATAAAATGTGATTAAAAAATTATTGAATAGGTAACTCCACTTCTCAATGGATCTGAATTAAAATAATTACGGACAGTGAAATGTGACTAAATAATGTTCTATCTAATTGTATCTTGGTTTGTGGTCGCGACCTTTTTGAAAAGCTTGAAAACTTTTTTCGCATTTCCTGAATGTCATGTCCAAAATGCGTGCAGAGCCCCTAAATTCCCTAATCTATATATGTATATACATGGCAAAGTTGATTGACTAAATTTAATTTATCAAATATCAATGCACAGGCTAGAGCTAGAAAATTTAAATTTTGACAAGAAAGATGATCCATGCGTCGGACGGGCCATCCGTCCCATTGGATTACGAGAGTAAAGGAAGAGAGAGTGCTCTTGTGTACTGCGCACACACTTGTGCACTATAAAACTACTCCTGCGTAACTGATTGAAACGGGCCACCGTCACCGAAATCGGTGTGGTGAGTTAGTTATTATTATTAGTGACAAACTATTTCAATTATTGCTTTATTTGCTACCTATAGATGATCCAGCGTATTTCCTAAACAAATTTAACAAAATCCACGTGTTTAAGTTAACCTGAATTGAAGATTAAGCATCACGTACAATCTGATTTCGTAGTATGTGATCTTCCTTGTTTTTACAAAGCAGGAAATATAAGGGCTGAGCAAGGGCTATGTAACATCTTGAGGTCAAATATAGAATACATTACTTCCGTGATCAGATTTAAAGTTAAAACGAGTTTACGAAAGCATTGACTTTTATATTGGTTCAATTCCTAAATTAATTTCTCAGCCCAGTTTAATGTAAAACATTCAATTGAATAAAATTTAAAATTATATTTTTTAATGTTACGGTTAATTAAGATACCAAATATCCTTACTAATAAAACATATTTACACAACTGATTTAGCTATATTCTGTCTTTGTTTGATACGTTGGAAGAATTACTAGACAGAAAAGGATAAGGATTTCGATCAACTAAAGAATGGTTTAAATATTTTCATTAGTATGTAGTTACCTGGGATTTACAGTTTCTAAAATCTAGGATACATGATTTTTCTTAGATGCCCGCTGGAGCCGAAAGGTTCTTGGGTGGAGACCACGAACTGGACGTCGAAGCGTAGGGCGGCCTCCCACCAGGTGGACAGATGACCTGAGAAAAGTCGCAGGGAGTCGGTGGAAACAGGCCGCCAGTGGCCGGTCGCACTAGAAATTTATGGGGGAGGCCTATGTCCTGCAGTGGACGTCACCAGGCTGAAACGAAGATGATTTTTATTTACATCCATTCCGTCGCTTCAATTTGTCACTATAAAATTATTCTTGTCAAAATATTTCAAGTCAGGAGCACCCAAAAACGTTAAATATTTAAGATTAATAACTCCCAACACCGACCTCAGTGACGATGGCCGGTTTCGTTGAAACCAGGCCAGTTACGCATGAGTAATTTTATAGTACCCAAGTTAGTGCGCAGTATACAAGAGCACTTTCTCTTCCTTCACTCTCTCAGGCGCAGGTCCGACTAATCTTGGAAACAACATTTTTTGTTGTTCCAATGCGGGAATCGAACCCACGACCTCCGAATCGAGAGCCAATGCTCTAACCACTAGACCACGGAGGCTGTGTTTAAGATTAATACGAATGAGGGCGAAATAAACCTGCCAGGAGCAGACAAGTGGCAATCTGTGGTTCCGTCGATAGAAAACCGGCGATAGTGCACACATGTACATTGGCATACGTATTGGCAAAAAGTACTAGACAATTATTTTTAATTATCAAAATTTTTAACAATTCACACCAATTATTGATTGCTCAACTCACGACGTTATTGCAAACGTGATCATTAATCCCTATTCACAATATGTCTCTTCAGATCAATTAAAGACACCCTTGAGTCTAATACGAAGGTCTCAACAGAAGTCTTCGCTAATTATTGTTGTCTCCAAGTATATCTCAGTGACGTCAAGGTACGTGAGATACAGGATTAGATTTGGGTATATATTAGATGTGTGGATAGTCAAAAGCACAGTTCAGTGGAAGCCGTCGTTGACATCAAATATGAAACTGGTAATATTTTATTAATATTAATAACTGGTTATAGTTAATCTGCTAAAATTAATTATATTAATTTTAGCAGATTTACCCCCGGTTTCTGAAAGGTACACCAACGTTAAAATTAACTAATCAGCGGTAAAATCTCTTGCCAAGTGTAAGTTGAGTTGCATAAAGCTTGATCAATATTTTGATTTGATCAACGTTTGTTAACAGAACTAATGTGAAACCAAATGTCAAATGCTGTTTTTGGTATCTAGAAAGCTATTTAAAGAGCGAATGTTGATGATGAAAGCCATGTTAAGATGATAAATTATTAGTAATTTTTTCACTAATTAGCGTTTCAGGAACGCAAATCATTTAACATGCATGTTCACTCAACATATGTGATAGTTCATCAACTATATGATAAGCCTTTCAGAAACCGGTATGTGTTGATGTTGGCTAATTAAATTATTGTATTCGGGCATTACAGTTTCTACAAACACTGATCAAAACATTTAGCGCAATCTTCTAAGGTCGCCTTCATTCAGTAATTTTAAGTTGTTCACGCCCATTGAAAATTTCTATGTTAGCTCGGCAAAGATTTTTGGCTTCTTATCTAAAAATCATAACACACCTTAGCAACTATTACTAAGTATATTTTGTCAATCATCTTATTACAAAATCTTTTCTTTTGTTATTCCGCAGTTCGTACTCGCAACCTTGGTAGCTGCAGCTGCAGCGGCTCGTTTGGAGCACCTGGAGCGAGGCTACCTTCCACCCGAAGGATCCCAAAGCTCCAACTTGGTTTCATCGTCACAATCTGGCTCAAACGGTGGTGCTGGCCAAATCTCTTCTGAATCCAACAGCGGACAATCCTCTATTGGCTCCAGTGGATCAGGAGAATTTAGTTCAAGCCAGCAAGGTTCTGGCCTTGGTGCAGCCACATCAAACCAGTACCTCCCCCCTGATCATGGTCCAAGCGCAGGTTCCAACAGTTTCGGCAGCTCGAGTCAAGCGTTCAGACGTAAGTGTATAGTTTTTTTAACATGGACAATTTACTGTTGTATTGAAAGCACTTTTAAAATAATTATATTTGAGATTTTGATTATTTTGATTAGTGGTAATTGCAGTCATTATGAAGTAATTATGTTTTTAAAATGTTTAGGATTTTCCAAATGCTAAAATACTCTCATCTGTTAGCAATTTTTACCTTCTCATTATAGAGAAGCATTAGATCCATGGACAAAATTACGCTTTTGTCTAGTCGATCTTTAATCCAGTAACAAGAAATATATTTAATTTTGACGACCTCTATGGCTCAGTGGTATAGCGCGTTGATGCTAAAGCAGGGAGTCGCGGGTTCGAATCTTGCCAAAGGAACAAAAAGTTTTTCTGTGTTCCTGGGTCATGGATGTGTATTACATGTGTGTATAATATAATAAAAATCTAAATTATATGTATTATAATATAAAAGTATTAAATATACTTCCCGTTGTCTGGTACCTGTAACACAAGTTCTTCGGATACTTAGCACGGGGCCAGATTGACGTGGTGTGAAGCGTCCATAGATATTATTTTTATTCGTTTTAAATACTGCATTTTGTGTAAAATCAAACAGCAACATCCACAACAACAACAGAACAATTTAAATAATTATGTAAAATTCCTAAGAGTTATTTTATTCTTAACAGCTCTCTAACCGTGGTTTTATTTACAGCTTCAAACAACGGTAACGGGCTAGGTTCTCAAGGATCCCGATACCAGTCTCAATCCGGAGCTCCAAACCACCAATACCTCGGTCCACAGTCAGCTAATATTCAGAGCTCCACCCAGCAGCCTTTTGATGAGGAAACTGGATACCATTATAAGTAAACAAATATTATGCCGAATGTCTTCGAACTTTGCTGTTAATCTTCTATAGCTTACAAGCCAATGCTTCATGCTATGGTTCGTGGTACTGTCTCTATAATTTCTGTTTTTTTGTATTCTCTCTCTTCAAGTATTTTTTTGATAAATGAAATGAAGTTTACACTATACTTTGTGACTCATTCTATTTTCTTAATTTCTGTAACAAACTTTAAATTTATATCTCTAAGAACCGTACCAGTAAGTTTAATTTGCAGATCAGTATTATGTTAGTTTAAAATTATGTATAAATTGTCTATACCAATGTGTTCAATTTTATGTGTATGTAATAAAGTATTGTTTTGAATATTAATATTATTGTTTCTTTTTTGAAAAATTCTACCCTTAAAGATGGGATTAGGAGTTGAAAGTTTGTATGGAAATCTTTAAATGTGCACCAATTGAGGGTGTAATAAGGGTTTAAGTTTGTATGGAAAAAAATTAATACCTATCCCGATTTCTATGAAAATAAATAAATAGAAATTATAGAGTCCGTGTTTTATTATTTTTTTGAAATTTGACCCCTAGGTGAAATGGGGGTCCAAATTTTGCATAGTGAAATGTCAACAGCTGGTCGTATTACGTTGAGTTTTGTAACACAGCTATAATCATGACGCAGAAATCCGGTAAAAATATTTTTATAAATAGATACCCCACGGGGTATAATAGTGAGCGCGAACGAATTTGTGCGCAAAACCTAGTTATCGTTAAATTGAAGCAAGACCCCCTAGATTCCCTAAAACGAAATATAAATAGTTGATTATGATAAGCCTAGTTGTGCCTCAACCATACGACATTTAAAAACCAACTGCCCCAGGCACTACAGTATTTCAAGAGTGGTTACTTCGCTCGGAGAATACTGTATAAATCATCCATTAACGGATGTAAAAGCCTAAGTTTTTTAGTTGTGCCTATCTTAATTACCCTACTACGGCGAAACCAAAAGATAGGTTAATGATTTTGGCAGTCTATGTATGTAGGTTTGTTCCACCGCAAAGAGTAAACTACTGAGCCGATTTTAACAATATATTCGTAATAATATCACGGGTAACATATGCATATATTTATACCTACATGGTGTTTTTTCAGTCACTATCCAAACTTACAGGAATAAATATACTCTTGAATATAAGCAAATTTTACTATAGAGTATATTATTTTTATATAGAGTATATTCACTCCTGAAAGTTTGGATAGTAACTGAAAAAACACCCGGTATAATAATTTGAAGTAGTCAGGTTATAGATTGTTTAAAAAATATTAGTTACAAGTAATATTAGGAAGTATCATATAATGCCTTTTTGGGTGCCCTTCTTTCGACCTTGGCTTAGTGACCCACAAGATTTTGATCTTAATATGTTACAATACGTTTTTTAGTTGACAATGATCACAGTCATGTTTGTCCTTTGTTACGGCGAAGGTCATCTAGGACCTGCATTCGCTAGCACTAAGCTTTAACTACTATTTCATCAAAATTCGTTAAGTACTGTTTGCGTAAAAGAGTAACAAATATCCATCCATACATTCATCCTCACAAACTTTCACATTTTAGTAGTAGGATAGTAGGATGTAGAAGCTTTGTGAGGATGGACCAACACATAGGCTACTTTAAATTAAAAAAGTAGAGTGTTCCCGTGGGATTCCGTATTTACGCGGGCAGAGCCGCAGGCAAAAGCTTGTTTAAAACATACATACATACATACATATAATCACGCCTTTTTCCTGTAAAGGGGTAGGCAGAGACCACTTTTTGCCACTTGCTACGATCCTTACATACTCGTTTCGCTTCGTTCACTTTCATTCTTACCATCCATTCCTCCTCTTACATTCAACGTAGCGAAGCGGCTCTCCATGGTCCGCTTTTCACCTCCGCGAGAAACGAGACGTGATGGGTGGTGAACCACATCGCCGCCATTTTGGATAATTAAATTATTTTTATGATTATCCATTGCGTTTCCACAGATTGTTGGAGAGGGTAGGAATAGGGATAGGGAAGGATAGGTGGTGTGGAAAGGAAGATTGGTAAGTTAGAGTGGGAAATAGGAAATGTAGGATATTACCGTCCAGGAGGGCAAGGGATAGGACAGTAATAGCTAGGGAAGCCGGGGCCGCATACCCGTATACTATACCACAACTACCGGACAGGTAAGTTGGGATGATTATCCCATGACAGTAACAGTTTAAAACAGTAGTGAGATAATTCTTATTTTACCGGCCTTTAGCGTCCAAACTATAGACGTATATATATTATAGACATGGCATGTTGAGGAAAAAAGTATCCCCAGTTAAATGGCACCACTTTTGAGGTTTTTGGGTCCATTTTGACATTTGAAGTATAGTGAAAACAAGATGGCTGACATTTGAAGTATGGTGAAAACCACGATGACGTACACTACGGCCGCTGTATCTTGACGGGTCTGAACATAGGCTCTGCGAACTTTAGCGCGTGTACAACTCGTGAAGAAAACTGTTACTGTATTATTTTTTATACCTATGTACTAATAAAATTTCCGTAATACGGTTGACCAATTAGTACAAATAAAATAAATACGAAAACACTTAGAAACAGATATTGCACAACCTTCTGCGCGAAGTTCAGACTCGCCAAGATACATCGGCCGTATTGTAACTTTTTTTGTATGCATATTTGTTCTGTCAAATGTATGTCATAGCCTATCTTGAATTTTGAAATCTTTGGTCCAAACAAAAAACGTTATAACAATTATAGAATTTATAACTAAAATATAGACAGAAATAAACTATAACATGATAATGATATGATCCACAAAATTACGTCAACGTCACCACTCCGTCACGACTGTAGGAGTCGTGACGGAGTGGTGACTGCAGTAGTATCGAGGGCAGTGTATGATGCAAAGCATGTACTGAACTGACGAGGTACTATCGAACAAGTTTCCGCTCGACCAGGCAAAAGATGAAAATTCACGGACACATACTCACGTGTAAATACGGAGTTCAACTACATCTGCAGTCGCTTCGATCACATACTTTAAATTTAAATATTTAGAGGCGTTCTAGTGCAAAGGAAAATGTTTAGAAACTGGTCGATCAGGAACTTTGTCTATATTGTACCTACATTCGAACGTATTAAAAAAACTACAAAATGTATTACAAAATCTTTAAGTAAAGTAAAAATGCATGCAATCTCACTGTCATTATTGACAAATATTTTTGACCATCTTAGCTAATCATATAATTATGTATATGTAACTTCTACTACTAACATTTTCTCTTTTCACTAAACGCATCCAATTCTTCAATGAATTAATGATTAGTAATAAAAATATGTTTTAATAATTCCCTTTAATAATATCAGATTCCCATAATGTATTTTATGCCTCGTGATAACAAGGCCTCTAGTCAAGATGCATTCGATAATTTCGGTGGCGAAGTTCGAAAACATAAATGTATTTGACTTAAGTCATCGTTAAGTTCTCAGGACTATTCACATATTTTGTTCCATTTTACACTAACTTGATTTCCATTTTCTTCCTCTAAAATCTTGGACAATTTTGATTTTACTACTTTCCACGTCCTAAGCCTTAACTTGACATTAATGTATTACACAATATTGACAAAGGTAATGAAATAATTTGGCAATTTCTTGCAGCTAGCAATAATTCACTTCGGGACAACATTAGCTGGCAGACTACCAGAAAATAGAGATCAAGTTAGTACAGGAAACAGAAGACCACAGCAGGATACTGAAAAAGACGCTGCCATATTAAGACTGGAAAAAGACATAAGAGAAGATGGTAAATAACTTTCTATGAATAGATTTTTTACATTTAATATATTATATAAATCTTAAACGTACGTCTCTAAAAAACTATCAATCATATATTAATAATAATTAGTAAACTTCTGAAATTAATCGTCTTATCAAATACCTAAGTGTCTGTTAATAATAATAATAACAATAACTCCCCACACCGATCTCGGTGACGGTGGCCGGTTTCAGTGAAACCAGGCCAGTTACGAAGGAGTAATTTATAGTGCCCAAGTGTGTGCGCAGTACACAAAAGCACTCTCTCTTCCGTTACTCTCATAATCCAGTGGGACGGATAACCGACACGACTGACGAGAGATCAGGCTCAGGTCCGACTTTTTACATCCCTATCCGACGCATGGATTCTTGTCAGACAATCTGGTGATCAGCCTTGTCCTAACCAAACTTGGAAACAACATTTTTTGTTGTTCCAATGTGGGAATCAAACCCACGACCTCCGAGTCGAGAGCCAATGCTCTGACCACTACACCACGGAGTCTGTGTTAATAATAATCTGAGTTAGAGTCTGTGATTGTTATCTTTATTAATTGTATGTTTTTCTTAGAATTATTTAAAAAAAATTACCGGCCTAATTTCATACTCCTCGGGTTTCCTTAAAAAATAAACACCGTAAAACTTTACGGAGTTTATTTTTTATTTTTATGAAATGAACCAGGAAACGAGCAAACGGATCGCCTGATGGTAAGCGATTACCGCCGCCCATGGACACTCGCAACACCAGAGGAGTTGTATTTGTAACTCCTCTGGTGCGGTAGCGACTTGCGTTCCTGGTCCTTAAAATCCCCAATCCCGCCCTTGGGTCTCCGGTAACCTCACTCACTCGACGAAACACAACGCAAGCGTTATTTCACGCCGGTTTTCTGTGAGGTCGTGGTATTTATCCGATCGTACCGGCCCATTCCTTCCAAAGCGTGATTCTCCCACAGTTAGTTTCGTTTCACGTATTAATTATTTACAGGTTACCACTACGCCTACGAAACGTCAAATGACATACAAGCTGAGGAATCTGGAGATACCTATCAGACGCGAGGAGCATTCGCCTACAGAGGTGATGATGGGAAGATCTACTCCGTGACCTTCACGGCAGGAGAAGATGGCTTCAGACCTCATGGCGATCATCTACCGATCCCACCGCCTACTCCCGACGAAATACTGATAGCGTTGAAGAAAAACGAACAAGACGAAGCGGCTGGGATTTTTGATGATGGTGAGGATTTAGCTTTGACCGTATTAGAGTTAAAACTAACCATGATAAAAGGGGAGCCCTAGTAGGAGATTCTTCTAGTAGCTTAAGTGCGTCAGATTAAGATATATATGTTATGGTCGTCCTCAAGCTCCAACTTAAAGCACGGAAATTTGAACGTAGGATATCGCAGGAACTTATGTGAAAATTAAAAAATGAACTACCATATTATTTTTAAGAAATGCTTCTCAGATACTTTATATTAAAATCAGCCGCCTAGTCTGTCTTGGCTAAAATCTTATGATAGATTAACCTTAAAAGCTAATCTAAGCTTTATTCTAAG
Source organism: Glaucopsyche alexis (assembly GCA_905404095.1). Taxonomy (NCBI): domain Eukaryota; kingdom Metazoa; phylum Arthropoda; class Insecta; order Lepidoptera; family Lycaenidae; genus Glaucopsyche; species Glaucopsyche alexis. Next base: position 18,629,892 of record FR990057.1, read on the forward strand.
TTGAATAATTCTGTCCCTACTCATCGCACTTTTAAAATCTTTTTTTCTACCTATCACCTACCTACCTACTGACCCAGTGGACTTTGTAGGTAAAAAACCTACTGTTGGTCTCGACGACTCGAGTAATTACACAATCAGCATCATGGGCTTCCCTAGCTATGAGAATACTAAAAATTATGATAATAATTGAAAATAAAAATTTCGTCCATTTTAACTAAAATGAAAGCGCTATCTAACGTCTATACTTGTAACTACATTACATAAGATTCATTCAGTGAACGGCGAGTGCGCAAGTTTTGACGTTTTATAGCCTTATAACGACATCTAGCGAACGTATTATGCATTCACTCACGTAGAAACTATCTTAGTTAATGTAAATAAATAAATAAAATAATGAATAGTAAAAATGGTTTTAGTTCCACGTATAATAGCTAGATGGCGTTTATTACTAACTTACAAATTTATGCGGAACTTGATTTGATTTCTTAAAAGAAAATAATGTGTGACCACCAAATCATGTGTGTAGAATGGTGACCATTTCCTACGGAATAAAATAAGCAATAGAGCAGCCACATCGCCTGATGATAAGCTTTTGTCTCCGCCCTTGGATTTGACCGCCTATTATTATAGATGACCACGCTTATTTTACTAATATTATAAATGTGAAAGTTTGTGAGGATGTATGGACGTATGGATGGATGGATGTTTGTTCCTCTTTCACTCAAAAACTAACGAACGGATTTCGATGAAATTTGGTATGGTAGTAGTTTAGGCTGTGGATTAAAACAAAACATAGGCTACTTTTAATCCCGAAAAATACAGTGTTTCCGAGGGATATTTGACAACATGTTCAAATTTTGTGTTTATTCATTTATTCAGAAATTATGAGGTTAAAATAACTAAGTAACTATATATTATACTAGTCTAGTTACTTATTCTAGTCTAGACTATGGTATATACTAGTATAAGTACTTAAAAATGTTTAAAAAATATTGCTGTACATCTTACTAATATTATAAATCTTACTAATATGTATTATAAATATGAAAGTTTGTGAGGATGTATGGATGGATGGATGTGTGTTCTTACTTCACGCAAAAACTACTCAACAGATTTTGATGAAATTTGGAATGGTAGTAGTTTAGGCTCTGGATTAAAACAAAGGCATTTTATCCCGAAAAAATACAGTGTTCCTGAGGGATACTCTATTTACGCGGGCGGAGCCGCGGGCAACGGCTAGTACTACATAAGTCATAAGTTTTAATTAAAGCAAACGCCTGCACAAGGCACTAAGTTGTATTATCTTACTAGCTGATGCCCGCAACTTCGTTTGCGCAGAACTACCGAAAGCAGTACCCTATTTTTTTAAACCCTAAAATAAAAGTAGCCTATGTTAGACCTTATAGCATCATCTATCTGCTAGTGAAAGTCCCGTGAAAATCGGTCCAGCTATTTCAGAGATTAGCCGGAACAAACAGACAGACAGACAGACGGACAGACAAAAATTTAAAAAATTGGTATTCTATTGTAAGTACCGAATATACTTTCAGATTAATTATGTGAGAAGCTGTTAATTTGAAGTTACAAACAGACACTTCAATTTTATTTATCTGTATAGATGTATAGATGTACACTACTTGGTTGCTAATAAAGTCTTTGAACCTTTGAATAAGTAAAAATAAATGTTTTAAGTGTAGTTTAGAAACGTGTATTTTAAAATTTTACAAAAAAGCTTGAACATATTTGTACTACTATTTAAAACTTATCAAACATGCAAAAACCTATATGATTAGTTGACTTACATCAGGTTAACCATGGAAAGTTTAAGTTAAGCACAAACTTTGTAGGATTAGAAATTGTATGCATGTGAGTGACTTGTGACCATACATTTCGTAGCAACTTACAAGCGATGTGACGTCACAATCGTAGTGACTACTATGGGGCATTTTCTTTTCAGACCCACAAAAGTGCTTCAATCCGCAAGCAATGGATGTGTACCGCGGAAAAAAGCACTTGTTAGCACTTGCTAGCGCTAAAAAAACAGATTATCGGCCCAGGACAATGGATCTAGTAACTACCCAGGACACGTTTGCTAACTTCAATTTATAACTGCTAACATAATCCGCCATTTTACTTATTTAACGCCAGCGGTCGCCATTTTGCTTACGTTTTTTGTTAGCGCTATTTTCCACGGAACACAGCCAATAATTTGAAAATATTGATTTTTTTGTATAAAAAAAAATACAATCAAGTACCCTGTTAATGCATTATCGTCTTTTACTCGGCGAGACACAATGCCAACCTTTCGGCGGTTTTCTGTGAGACCGAGGTATCTCCAGCCGCGATTTATGAGAACTTTTTTCATATTGTTTAATACAGGTACATTTTGTTTTCAGGCCAATATCGTCCAGAGGATTTAGAACATGAACACAGAAATTCAGATCCCGGGTATAAAATATACAAGTAAATTAGATAATATTACTAAGTTTTTAAATATATAATGGGATACTCATTATGTCATGGGATACTCTTCCCAACTTACCTATCCGGTAGTTGTGGTGTAGTATGCGACCCCGGCTTCCCTAGCTATTACTGTCCTATCCCTTACTCTCCTGGGCGGTAATATCCTACATTCCCTATTTCCCACTCTAACTTACCAATCTTCCTTTCCCCACCACCTATCCTTCCCTTTCCCTATTCCTACCCTCTCCACCAATCCGTGGAAACGCAATGGATAATCAAAAATAATTAAATTATCCAAAATGGCGGCGATGTGTTCGCCACCCATCACGTCTCGTTTCTCGCGGAGGCGAAAAGCGGACCATGGAGAGACGCTTGGCTACGTTGAATGTAAGAGGAGGAATGGACGGTAAGACGGTAAGAATGAAAGTGGACGAAGCGAAAGATGTATGTAAGGATCGTAACAAGTGGAAAGAAGTGGTCTCTGCCTACCCCTACGGGAAAGAGGCGGTCCTGCCTACCCCTACGGGAAAAAGGCGTGATTATATGTATGTATGTATGTATGTTAAATATATAAATATAGTTCACTTTGTTTTGTATTTACATACTATACCTCTCAAGATTTGAGTCAGACTCACCGAGGATTCTACCAACAAACCTAAATAAAAGAAAATTATTACGTCATTAATACCCGGTGATGCAAAAACTTTCAGTACTTACACAGTTTTCTGAAATTTGTGCAAACGGACGAGTGTGAAATTTGGCCGGTAAATTAAAGCATATGTTGAGGTTAGTGTGCAGAAAGCTATATTTTTTAAAAATAATACTTAGAAATGCATAAAATTAATAAAACTAACAACAACACACACTACCTCATATTAACAACACACACTACCGTGCATTTGATAGATACAATTTTGTTACACGTTGACGTTCGTCAATCTGTCACAACTATTATATTTTTTATTTTTTAAGGTTCCGTACCTCTAAAGGAAAAAACGGTACGCTTATAGGATCACTTTGTTGTCCGTCCGTCTATCTGTCAAGACTCTTTTTTCAGGAACACGTGGAGGTATCAAACTGGAATTTATATCAAATACTTAGGTCTATTGTCACTTGAAGCCATAGATATATAATATTAAAAAGAGGTAGATATGTTATGCCGCGTCCGCACGTTTGCCACTTGCCGCAAACTCCAAACCTCCACAAATGCTTGACTTGAAAAAGGGAATCAAACGTCGCCATCCGCACGCTTGCGAGTGAGTTAGTGTGTTCTGAACAGGCAAGCATGACGGACGTTGAGCTCGTATCGGCAATAGCAGTGTTTTTCAACCTTTTTCATGATGCGACGCCCCTTGTATGAAAAAAATATTTCGCGACCCCCCGAGCCTTCGTTTTTTTATCATGTACTATGTGTATGTTACAGTATTACAAATATTCATTCCATACGACGTTTTTATGCGTCTCCATAATTATTATTCAGATATAAGTACATAATATAGTACATCAAACACATTATTTTACAATTACTTTACAAATATCGATGATCGATTTATGAGTATATCCTTTTGTTAAAATTCTCTTATTAAAAATAAATAAATAATAATAAATAAAAAAATCTTTATTGTTTTTACTAAAGTTCTCTCGACCTCCGGCGACCCCCCTATAGAAGCTTCGCGACCCCCCAGGGGGTCGCGACCCACAGGTTGAAAAACACTGGGCAATAGCATTTGCTTTGAGTTATTTTTATTGTAAAAACAACAGCCTCGGTGGCCTTGTGGTTAGAGCTTGGCTCTCGACTCGGAGGTCGAAGGTTTGATTCCCGCACTGGGATTATGAGAGTAAAAGAGAGTATGCTTTTGTGTACTGCGCACACACTTGGGCACTATTAAAAAATACTCCTGCGTAACTGGTCTGGTTTCAATAAAACCAGCCACCGTCACCGAAATCGGTGTAGGAAGTTATAATTATTATTGTAAAAAAATTACATAAATAAAAACAAACAAAAAAACGGCAAAGAAGATGGTGCATTAAGTTACAAATTCATAAAAACCGTATACCTACTGGCTTATTCATTACTGTACTAAGCCACGCATCAGCTACTTTTTTCTCATAATAATAACAATAATATCTATGGACGTTTCACACCACGTCAATCTGGTCCCGTGGTAAGTTCTCGAAGAACTTGTGTTACGGGTACCAGACAACAGAAATATATTTAATACTTTTATATTATATATGTCACCGAAAAATTGTAAAAACCGTTAGATTGTAAAATAACTAACGACATTGTCAAAATATGTCGAAATATTTATAACTATGTACTTATATATTTATAATCTTACGAAAAATAATGTGTTAAATTATAGGCAGAATATTCGCATCCGAAGTCTATCGGCATTTTACAATTTCACTAGTTTTATTACAATCTAACGGTTTTTACAATTTTACGGTGACATATACATATTTAAGATTTTTATTGTATCTAAGTGTATTATCTATGATCTATGACATCTATGACCCGGGAACACAGGAGACTTTTTGGTCCTTCGGCGGGATTCGAATTTCGAACTCGCGACCCCCGAGCCACAGAGGTCGTCTCATCTTTGTGATGCTTGTTTTTCGGGTCCCAAATGTATGGTTCAGCCTGATAACATTCGAGAAAAAACAAGATGTCTTAATTTGACCAATCACCACTCATTTTGTGCGAGCGTATGCACGTCTGCCCGTCTCCAGTACACAAACCAGACTGAACGCACGCAAACGTGTGGATGCATTGCAAGCGCTTGCGGCAAATTCCCTTTGATTTGTGTCAAAAAACCGACACTCGATCGGAACGGCTGCAAGCGCTTGCAAACCTACACAAACCATGGCAAACGATCTATCCGCACGTTTGAATTTGTGACAGCTTGTCGAGGTTTGGCAAACGTGCGGACCCGGCATTATAAACGCGTAAAAATGAAGACTCGAATTGGCCCGAGTCGGGCCAATTTTGGTTAGTGTGCTCCGCGAGTAATAGCGTGTTTTGTGTTACTATGCGACGTTGACACATTGACACGCGTCCCATGTCAATGTGTGTCGTGGCACAGAAATATTGTCAGTTTTGTAAGGATATAACGTATCTATGTAATAATTAATCAAAGCTTGAAGCTGTGAAAAAATCAAACTTCTAAGCGAACGCAATTAAAAGATACAGTCGTTTATGCCGCAAATTTCCACAAATTTTCGACACTCGCAAGAGAATCAAATTCTACAAGGTACTTCTCGTGAACTCAGAATCTTGAAATTTGGTAAAAAGCAACGTCTATAGAAAAAATATTGTGAAAACTGTACATTTATTGATAAATCATATAATAAAAATATTTTTAATAATTTTAAACTCACTACCCCTTTCCGCAGCGGAGGTATTAAATTGAAATTCATATCAAATACTCAGGTCTATAATACCTTAAGCAATAACAAAATCACTACTGGTTTGTACTATACCCTTGGTGCGCGAGTCCGACTCACACTTGGCCGGTTTTTTCTATCTAAGAAGTAAATGAACTTAAATATTATATTAATTAAGTATAATGGGTGAATTTCGACCACAGGTCGACGCGACGTCTAGTTATTATTAAGTTAGACTATATTTTTTGTTTGTAATTGAGTAACTGTTACATAATTTATTGATGCTATAATAATATTTTGCCTGAGCTTGCTATTCGTGTAAATACACACACTACTATCAGTGGTCAAAAACAACACTCACAATATTATGCTAAGAATAAAAATCAATTTTACAAACGATATTATAATAAGAATAAAAATCAAAATAACTCGGATTTAAATAAATTAATTAACAATGACAAAAAAATACAAAAATATATTACTGACTATTTTAAGCCACAGCTACTTTTTCGTGAATAACCAAAAACAACAAATTAAAATATTGCATCAGAATATTGCAAGTTTTCATGCTAAAAGATGTCAATTTGAAATTGCACTTAAAGAACTTAAATCTAATAATAAAGAGCCTGATATAATTTGCTTAACTGAAACATTTATTAAAAAAGGAACAGAAACAAATATACACTTAAATAACTATACTTTAGCAGCATTTTATACTAGGACAAAAAAACAAAAAAGGGGTGGGACTTGTATACTTGTTAAAAAAAATACGTTCTTATATTACACTAACATTGAGTTTACCTTTTCAAGTGATAATGATTTCGAATGTTGTGGAATAGAAATTTTAGATCTAAACATGATTATCATCTGCTTATACAGAACTCCAAGCTCTGTAATCAGTACATTTTTTCAAAAGTTCGACACATTGTTACATAACTTATGCAAAAAATCTAATAAAAATATAATAATTGCAGGGGATTTTAATGTAAATTTACTAAAAAGAACTAAAGACTCAGATACCTTACGAGACATTTCAAATAATTTTAATTTAAAAATACACTTTAATCAACCGACAAGAAATTTGACATGCATAGATAATATATTAAGTAATTTGACACATGCAAATAGCGAACTTTTACACTTGGGTCTTTCTGACCATAACACGGCACAACTAATTTCAGCAACAATAGAAGGATTTAAAAATAGTATAAAAAAATGTCAGTATATTTATAAAAGAGCTTATAACAATGACAATATAAAAAAATTTAAAAACTATCTATCCAGTATTTCCTTTAATGAATGTTATAATTTAAATGATTTTAATGATGCTTTTAACCATTTTTATGACATATTCGTACTGCTATATAAACTCTGCTTCCCTGTAGTCCGCTTCAAGATTACAAAAAAACATATATTGCCACACTGGATTACCAAAGGCTTAAAAATAAGCTGCAAAACAAAACGCAAATTGCAATTTAGTGCCTACCGGGAGAAAAATATAGCAACAAAAAATAAATATAAAAAATATAGCCGAACATTAAGAAAGTGTTTTAGATATGCTCAAATAAATTCTCATAATAAATATGTTGCAACAGCAAAAAATAAGTGCAAAGCTTCATGGAACATTGTTAAAAACTACTCGAACAACTGTGAGGAAAAAATATATGTTTCAGAAATAATTAATTTAAATAATAACAGAATTGACACACCTTTAGACATAGCAAACACATTTAACGAATATTTTATTAAAACTACCAACATTCATATAAACTCTAAATCTAAACTAACAAACTCTATAGACGACAATGCTATGAGTATATTTTTGAACCCATGCACATATGATGAAATAACACAAATTATCTCTTCCTTAAAAAATACTAGTACAGTTGTCTACGATGAAGTTTCCACAAAAATAATAAAAAGATGTAAACATATAATAGCCCCAATTTTAACAGTACTTATAAATAAATCTTTTACGGATGGTGCTTTTCCCGATAAATTAAAAACTTCAATTATTAAACCCTTACATAAAAAAGGCGATCGAAGACAGTTACACAATTACAGACCTATTACTTTAGTTCCCATTGTATCCAAAATATTTGAAAAGGCAATGCATAAAAGATTAACTTCGTTCATAAGTAAATTCAACATATTAAAAAATGAACAGTACGGATTTCAGAAGAATAAATCTACACAACAAGCTTGTTTTAATATTACTAATCAAATTGTTTACAGTATTGATGACAAAGACCATTGTATAGTTATATTTATAGATATGACGAAGGCATTTGACTTTGTGTCTCATAAACTGTTACTAGACAAATTAAGCAGAATGGGAATAAGGGGGCCTGTACTTAACTGGATTAAATCATTTATTGAAAATAGGACACAATACACAGTTATAGAGCACATCAACATAAGTAAAGAACTAGTTAACAGTAAATCCAAAAGCCTATTAAATGAATTTGGGGTCCCACAAGGCTCGGTTTTAGGACCTTTGTTATTTTTACTATATATTAATGACATTCCAATAAAGGCTAATTATAAATTGACATTATTTGCAGATGACATATCAATCCTATTTAAATATAATAATAAAACAGACGTGAATAAAATCGAAACTGACATTAATTTAATACTTGAACATATAATTCAATGGCTTACTTCTAATAATCTGAAAATCAATCTTAATAAAACCAGATATATACAATTTAGAAACTATAATAAAAAACCTTTACTACTTAAATTAGGATATAAAGATGAAATTATAGACCAAGTAGATGAGAATTTATTTTTAGGTATACAAAATTGATAAACATTGTAACTGGCATGCACACATAGAAAAAATATGTTCTAAACTAAACAGATTCGTATTTGTCTTACGTAGATTAGCGTGGACTGTAAGTGTTCAGACTGCAATTATGGCCTATCATGGCTACGTTTCGTCAGTCCTGCGCTATGGACTAGTATATGGGGAAATTCCACACATATAGATAAAGCATTTATTGTACAAAAAAAATGTATCCGTGCCATAGCTAAAGTTCCACCATATGAATCGTGTAAGCCTATATTTGAACAATATGGTATATTGACTTTAACAAGTATGTACATTTTGGAAATTTTTAAATTTGTTATTGATAACAATCACATTTTCACACAATTAGTTGATAAGATACCTACAAAATATTTCAGAAACTCAAATAGACTAATCATAGACAAAACACCAAAAACATCTTTATTCTTAAATAATGCATATGCAATATGTGTAAAAATTTATAACAAGGTACCTGCACATATAAAATCACTATCAAAAAAACACTCCATAAGGGAATTAAAAAAAATGTTAATAGAGAAATCCTACTATAATGTTAAAGACTTTTTAAATGACTAATATTATGCTGTAAAATTAAGTATTTTTTGTATGACATAATATGATTTTGCTGAATTTTCATCTGAAATTTGTTTGAATAAGTATATGAAAGTTCCGGACATTATTGAAATTATTGAATAAAAATTGTATAAACATTTTATCATAAAGTTTTATATCTTTATAGTGGTATAGTGGTATTTATTATCTTTGACATTCTATTAGATCATTTATTTTCTTGACATATAATATGTAGAAAAATATGTAGTTTGACATTCTTCTAATATAAAAATTAAGTTTTGACTAATGAATGATGATAATAATAAATTGTTTATGGTTAAAATGTACCTTTAAGTAATAATAAACTAATTGTGAACTAGTTAATATAAGTATTTGGACGTCGTTAATGCGACAAAATATGCGGTCTACTATAAAATATTGTAACACCTATTGTAACCATATTTTTACCAAATAAACATCATTTCATTTCATTTCATTGTTACGGTACCGTGTGGTGTCCATGCATCGGATTTTTTACGATATTGTGATTATATAAATAAGATGTTTAAGGTGGTTCGTTTCCTATACAAAAAAACAATGGACATTTATTAGGTAATTTCATACTATTACTACATAAATTTATATGCACATCTATTTATTTTGCAATACAATTGTCGCAAAATATATTTAAAATACTTTATTTCACACAGAAGTCACATTTTTATTGAATTTTCGACAATAAGTGACATAAGTTACAAATGTCACTTTTTGTCGTTATGTAGTAATGGTATGAAATTACCTAATAAATGTCCATTGTTTTTTTGTATAGGAAACGAACCACCTTAATGTATGTACCTATTATTTTGTGTATTTTATCATAAACAAGTAATGGGGTGCTGTATTTATAAGATAGCTATTCAAAATTAAACTTTATTCACTACACAAAAAGTTACACGTTTCATATTATGGCAATAGTCATACACTGTATATGCGCTGTCCAGCGCGGTGCAACCTGACATTCGATCTCGTACAATGAAACGTGTATCTTATTGTGTAATAAATAAAGTACAATTTTGAATAGCTATTAAAATGCAGCGTCATGTCGCGTATCATTTAATTTCGATGTTAATAGGCAAGCGGACTGATTTTTTTTTTTTATTGCATTACTACTCGCGAAATTATAAATATGCATTAATACTCGCGATATAAGACTCGCGACATTTTGTATACAAATCGCTGTACCTTTGAAAATATTGACTTTTGATATACGGTTTCTTCTGAGAAGTTACTCATGTATTCATTTATGCAATAAAAAAAAATTGTTCGATTGCCTATTGACCCTTAGTATCGCTTATAACTTCTTGATTATTTCGTGTTTATCGCGTCGAACTGCGAATTAATACTATCTGTATTGGGGAATGAAATGAGGTAATAAGAAAAAAATATTATTTTGATAAAGTTTTTTATTCATAGAATAAATAATTATTCTCCAACGAGTGGATAAAATCTTATACAGTAAAGAATATCACATTTTGTATTGAAGAGTAATACTAGAAGAATAGAAGTATTTACATGCTAAAGATTTGAATCGAATAAGCTAAATTCAGGATAGATGGCACGTTTGAAGACAATTCCTGGTTGTAAAGTTTTATAAACCTGTAACCAAAACGATTTGATTACAGATTTAAAAAACGTGTCGTAGTATAGATAAAACAGTAGGTAAATCTAAAGATAAAGATTGTATATTATTCATAGGTCATTAATTTTTTACTTTGTTCAAATTAGCTTTTTGTCCAACTTAGCCTCTACTAGCCCAATGAGTATTAGAAAGGGAAGAATACACTATTAGTTTTTATTCTAGAACTTGTATGGTTGACGGAAGGGCTGGTTCTGGATGGGGCGGTAGGTCTGTTTGGCGGAAGCGGCCTCGTACTTGCCGGGCTGGTATGAACCTGAAAAAAGAAAAAGAATTCTTGTAAAAAACAAATAGAAGACTAGCCAAATTCAGATTGTTTTTCTCTCTTACTTCCCTCATCCGATAGAAGAGAAAAGAGAGTAGGGACGCGTCGGTATGATTTTCCCAACAATGTTAAAGTGGTTTCCAATCATCATTAAACTATTATTAATAACCATTTTTGCAATTAAATAGTCAATTAAATACATGTAACTGAAAATAGTGTACTGGGTCAAGTAATATTTATATCAGTGGCTCATTTTATGTAAATGGTTGGACTCTTTAAAATGAAATTAATTTGAAACCCGAGTCTATAGAAACAAAGAATAACAAAAACTCATGATGCTATAAGTAAATTACACGTTTGCTCAACATAATTTATAAACGGCCTATTGCCTATGACTCGCCGACAAAGAAAATGGCCGCCATTATGCGTGAGCACAAATAAATTATAATTTATTATCATTTATAATAATGTTGTTTCAACACATCATTGCAAAGTAAATTACCTAATCCTAATGTATTGAATTATTTATTTTATTAATTTATTTCCAAAGTTTCCTCTAGTTCTCATTTAGAACTGTTTCCTAACGCTGACCTTATGAACTGATGTAAGAAAGACGTTAAAAGTTTTCACGCCACGTTAACTTACTGTTTTTGTTTACTGTGACGAATATGATAAATAAACTCAATCATACTATTCTTGTTACAGTAGCAAAGAAGCAATAATTGCTTAATATGTCAAAAGCAATAATATCAATCATTTATTCAAATTATTATTATTAGCACTTGCCCGCTATCGTCCGTTTGCAATAGTTACGACAATAATAATAATAAATAGTTTTTTCTTTTAACTTTAGACATCAGCTGTAAGGTAGTTAATTGTACCATCATAATGAGTTTCAGCTATTTAAGAGATTAGCCAGAATGGACAAACATTTTGAAAATTGCATAACGACAACTAATCGAATATACTATCACATTTCAATTTTATGTGTCTATAGATTAAGCAATAATTTTATTTTTATCCTTTGTTGTAAATAATTGAACTTTTGTATTGTAACTGCTATGCGGTTGCGTTAGTAAATTAAATTCTGTGTTAAATTGGAAATGAATTGAGTAAATGAGTCATAAAATGAGGCGTGGATGAAATGTCAGATTCTCAGGCTAAGAGGTGCTGAGGTCACTTTAGACTTAAGGCTATAAGATTTCTAGCGTTCCTAGACCTTCGTATAGGAAACACAGATACATTGTTGCCTTTTCAACAATGATTTGATTGAATGATGATTTCTATTCAATGTTAGACAACATGTTAGTAAACAATCTAAAATCCATTTTTGTAAATCTTAAAAAAATAAAGAAGATACAAACAATTATTTCAATTATTTACAATACGAAAGAGAGCGATGTATCAGCCTGTGACGTTGTGGCGGACCAATCAGCGCACAGTCCTGAATCGCGCTATCGAAGTTTCTAAGATCGGCGAGATATATACGGCATCTGCAACCACTACAGTGGGCTTCGGCCTGACCGGGCATACCACCTCGCTCGGTCGGAGATCTCCCTTTGGGGCTTGCCACAACATTCCCACATTGGTGACCCTCGACAGAACACGCCTCCTTCTGGACATCATCATCATCACTCCCCACCCCTCCGCACCACGCCAGCCAGCTTCAGCCTCTTCGAGTACCTCGACCACCAGTCGCAACGCAGCGCGGCCTGGTCGAACCCTCATCGGCTTCAACGGGCAGTCCACTACATCGACCGGTCAGCAAGCAGAGCATGAAGCACCTCTCCTGGTCAGCACACGTAGCTACACGATCAGTAAGCAGAGCACGCGGCACCTCTCCTGGTCGTCACACGTAGCTACAACGATCGGTTAGCAAGCAGAGCACACCTCTCCTGGTCAGCACGTAGCATCGGCCCCGCACGGCAGCACTCTGACTCACTGGAGCCCGTGCAGCAGCATCAGCACAGTTCCGACTCACTGGAACTCTCTGGCACTGGCGACTCAAGCAGAAAACTCAAAATTCGACCTCCGGTCTTAGGGGGGAGTGATGTGGCGGACCAATCAGCGCACAGTCCTGAATCGCGCTATCGAAGTTTCTAAGATCGGCGAGATATATACGGCATCTGAAAACCACTACAGTGGGCTTCGGCCTGACCGGGCATACCACCTCGCTCGGTCGGAGATCTCCCTTTGGGGCTTGCTACAACAACGTCACAATGTGCTACCGCCATACATTAATTGTCAAATGTATGGTATTGATGCATATAAAAAAATAATAAAAAATACGATTTATTGATGAAAAAAATTAATAAAAAATTATGATTCAATGATTGGTTACTATAGAAACGAATAAAAAATGTATAACTGATTGCTAGACATCTGCAACACCAGAGGACTCGTTACTCACCATCATCGATGATGCCGGCTGCCTCATCACGGGCGTTCTGCTCCAGGGCGACGAGGATCTCCTGGGGGATTGGCGGAGGGGTGGGGATGTGAGCGCCCTGGGGGAGGAAGCCACCCTGGCCTGCGGTGTAGCTGATGGTGTAGATCTGGCCATCATCACCGGTGTAGGTGAAGCCACCTTCCGCTTCGATGCCCTGGACCTGGTGACGATGATGACAGTTAAAGAGGTGAATTTAGATATAGGATGTGTTTTTTATAGATGTATCAATTTACTGAGTTTATTATTGTGAATCAGGCTTTTTTTGTAAAGTCAAAACACAATAATTAAATAGAATGTGATAATTTATCAATAAATGTTATATTTGAAATAACTAACAGAGAGTTACAAAATACTCTATCTAACATAAATTCTTTGGCGAATATCAATTTAATTTAAAAATCTTCATCTAAATTTGATACGCTAAAGTCACGATTTCTACATTTACAAAATCATTTTTACAATTTAGGTAAGTATTTAGGTTTTTTTTTTTTTTTTTTTATGAAACTAGGGGGCAAACGAGCAAACGGATCACCTGACAGATTTTACAGATTTTATACAGATTTTTTTCCCCATTCAATATTTTAAGCATCCTTGTGACTAAATAATCGTTCATTTTACGATGAACACTTTACTAGTTAATTATTGTAATCGATACAGTCGATCGTATGAGCAATAAAATTAGATGGGTCTATAAATACTGACATTGCAGGTACAGTCGCATAGATAATATCCTACACGTCTTGTTATTAGTAAGTTTAATGTTTATAAAGAACAATTATAATACGAATTTTTGGGAATACCACGTGAAATGCCAGGTTTTAATGAAAATTTAAACCATTTGAATTAATAATACAATAAAAGAAGGAGTTTAAATATTAAGTTTCTATATATTACTTTATTATTACTACAATAAAAAAATATAACTATTGAGTTTGCTTTAAGTAAAAGGAAAAAGAAAAGAAACATCCGAGAATAGACAGCAAAGTTTTCAAAATAACGTATCGAATATTTTTAACGTACCTAAACATTTCACTATTATGACCTCCTAGCATCCTTAAACAAATGAACCGTCAGAAATTGATATTAAAGTAATTATGCACGCAATTGTACAAGTACATGACTAACAATAAATCTAAAAATGTGAAGGTTGCACAATCTGAGCGACCTTTATGGATGGACAGTGACCTTTCGACCCGGCTAGAACACACCCTGTATCTGTTTAAATCATATTAATGGTTGTATATCGGTTGTAATAAATGTTATGCGGTATATTGTTACTCGCAACATATTTTAGTTGTATTAAGTGCATTAGCACATAAACTAAGCAATCATCTTCGAAAAACTTCAGCAATAATTCTAGGACTAGTAACAACAATATATAATAGCTAGTCATATAGGAATAGTATTAACTATTCCTATATGACTAGCTATTATATATTGTTGTTACTAGTCCTAGAATTATTGCTGAAGTTTTTCGAAGATGATTGCTTAGTTTAGTTTTATACTGCCACATAATATTTCGGTTAAAAAGAACTAGGTTTCTATATAGTAAAAAAAAAAACAAAAATTACATGTTCATTATTTGAATATCTTAAAAAATGTTTAAAAAGTCATGAATTTAGGTCACCCTATAACTGCGGGGGTGACGAGGCGCCGCCTTACGCACCGCGCGCCGTTATACGCTCCAATTGCGCAAAGCGTAATACGGTGACAATTATTTATTATTTCATTTTTTTATTTGCAATTTAATGGGATGTTGTAAAAAAAATGTGTTCTTTTTTTTTCAAAAATATTATTGTTATGTTAATACCTCGCGTCCCTGCTCCTGAGCCTTGATGCCGTTCTCCGTCTCGTAGCTGAATCTGTACGAGTCCTCCTTCACGTCAGAGTCCAGGGCGAGAATTCTCGCGTTCCTCTCATACTGCGCCTGAGGACGTTCATTGTAGGCGGGGCCGAGAGCGGCGGCGGCAAAGCCGAGGACTGAGGCGATGATTAACTGTGGAGGAAATTGTTGGTGTGAATTGGGATTTTCTACGTAAAATGGGATTGTTTGTGAGAATTGGGATTTTCTGCGTAAAATGGGATTGTTGGTGAGAATTGGGATTTTCTGCGTAAAATGGGATTGTTTGTGAGAATTGGGATTTTCTGCGTAAAATGGGATTATTGGTGAGAATTGGGATTTTTGTGTACAGTGGGATTGTTGGTATACATTGTGATTTTCGGTGTAAAATGGGAATGTTGGTGAGAATTGGGATGGTTTGTGTAAAATGGGATTCTTGATGTTGTAAGATGGCATTTTTGACAAAGTTGTGTTGGTTAATGTTACATGATAAAATTATTGATGTAAATTACATATTGGAGATAACGTAAACTATACAGATAAAATTGTTTCATTATTTGTTTGTTTGTTTGCATTGAATAGGCTCCGAACTACTGGACTTTATTTGATGAATTTTTATATCCGTAATAAAGTAGACCACGAGGAAGGACATAGGCTATTTTTTATCACGGAAAAATGAATGGTTGCACGAGATTTTCTTTTAACACAAGAGAGAGAAACAATTAATTGTAAAATCCAGCAAACATTGAATATTTCAACCACGTAAAAAAGGCGATAAAATCTGACATTTAAAATCTCATAGAGTCTGTCGTTAAACTAATTACGGCACGAAATAATTATTCTTGCCCACCTCGTTGTAGCTTTAATGTGAGAAAATATTTATCTCCATCATGAAGGTTGCTACTGATGTTAGACAAGACCGATTCATTAGTTTATTTTTTTAATGATAACTATCAAAATAGACGAAACAAAACAGGGGAATGCAGTAATTGTGTAGAAAATAATTATTATGTTCGTCGAAAGGTGCCACAATTAAATCATTTATATTGTTATTAATTACTAACTTTTGCTCACGGCTCTGCCCGTGTATATATAGTATCCCGCGGGGAATACTGTACTTTTTTCGAGATAAAAAGTAGTCTATGTTTTGAACCATCATGCCAAATTTCATCAAAATCCGTTCAGTAGTTATTGAGTAAAACAGTAACAAATATCCATCCATCGATATATCTAACCTGACAAACTTTCACATTTATAATAGTTGTGTGATTGAGTACGGATTCAAAATAAAAACACTATCGTTTTGAGGCAAATATATTTTTTTTTTTGATTCATTATATAAATCAATTCAGGTTGATGATATAGAGAAATAGTGGTGTCACGAAAATATAAAAATTCCAAACAATATTACGTCATTTATGCAAACCAATAAATACAACAGTTGCGTCGAACTAATTTAATTTACAAAATTATAATAAGATTATGTTAAATTACATCAAAATTAGCATAATTAATATAAAGATGAAGAAAGCCTGATTTAAGTGCTTAATTTGATTTTGTTGAGAAACAAAAAATAATAGAGTCCACTCTTTATAAAAATAAACATTTTTGTGTAGATTCTTCCGATATTTTGTTTCATTTCTTAGTTTCCAATTTATAAAAAAAATCTCATCATTTTTTTATCTAAACAAGTGTAGAACTATTAAGCTAAGAGTCTAGACCTTGTTTAGATTTTTTCTTGTGAGAAGTAATGTATTCACGGGTAACAAAACAATCGAAAACATTCCCACGGCAACGCATTGTGTGCAACCTTAAATTTACTTTGATCAAGAATGTTTCTAACTTGTAATGTGATCCTTTCGATTTTAAATAGAGATAATGTTAAGAAAAAGGCAATAATAAATTTTATATCACACTAGCTGTCCCGACAAATGTTGTTCTGCCTTAACTATAAACTGAAATTTCTCACCGTATTCTCACCATTTTAAGATCAAAATAAGCCAAATCGGTCCAGCCGTTCTCGAGTTTTAGCGAGAGTAACGAACAGCAATTCATTTTTATATATAAGATGATAATAATCCAATAATGAATGTTGAATTTGTTTGAAATGTATTTCTTTAATTAGTATTTTGAAAGATACCTACTTATTTGACTGACAAAAAGCACTGCTTTAACCATTTACTAGTCACCAAATATTTGTCGTATTGAAGTCATATTTAACAAATCGATCATTACAATAAGGACTCATTGACAAGAATACGAAAAAAAGCTCTAACAAAAGTTAAGATGTTTGTGTAATTATGTTATCATGATAACACACAGCAATAAAGTTATCTATGATTATATTGAAATATTGGGTCATTATTAAAGTGATATTGTGGGCTTATGGACCATGAGGTTTACAAAATGTGAGCTACAGGCTGTTTCACAAGCTATAATGAGCGTTTCGAGTACCTTATGATCTTGCGATGATTTAGATGACACAATAATTATATGCCTGTTTGTTACGAATGTATATTCTGTTCAGATCCCCAATTCTCGAACTTAATTTAGACTTTAAATTTACTTCCAATGAATTGTAAATGAATCGTTTTGATATTATAAACAGATTTTTGAAGTTTGGATCAATCAAAACGCGTTTGACGTTGGTTTGGTTGAGAATATTATTTTGCTGTTTTTACATATCGATTATTATCGATAATGTAATTATTGTATTATTTAAGGATTTTATTAGCAGAATCGATATATTTAGTTGGATTATATTAATTAGTAGCAATAAAATATAAAACAAAAATTTAATTATAATAATAAAAACAATTATTAGTCATCTATGTGAATAGGGTTGTTGAATGGATTTAAGAATTAAAAAGTATTAATATTATAAAAGAATGATATAAAGTTTATAAATATCCAAAGATGTAAGTTTTAAAATGAAATGGAATTTTGATTTAACTCAATGTTTTTAATTGATTAACTTCAAGATTAACTATCGAAATCGAGTAATTGGAATCAAATTTACATTATATTTTTTTAAATTAAGACACTACATAAAAAGTAACACTTAATATTCTAAATGCTATGGATTTTAAAATTTAATCACTGAATACGGGATGAAAAAGATGTTATGAGTTTTCGATAATCTCGACTTTTCGATTTCAATCTCGAGCTGTCGATAATCTCGAGTTTTCGATAATCTCGAGATGTTGCGAGTTTTCGATGTACTCACCAGTTGCATGTTGATGTGTTTGGTTCGAAGTTGAGAGGACGAGTGATGTCTCCAGTGAACTCCGGCGTATTTATACATGCGAGCAATGCTCTTACAAAATTAATTCATACGCTTTTCCTAATAAATAAATGAACTTTTTTGCGCAATTGTGATAGATAAGATTGATTGTGTAAATAGAGGATCAGGAACTGGTCATTTAGAGATGCTGGGTAGAGAAGAGCTCTAGCAGAGACATTAAGAAATATGTAGAGAAGAATAGGCAAATAAATGTAGAGTTCTATAATTTCTTGACGGTTTGAATTTAATATGTAAATTTAACTTGCTATTTTCTTCCTTTTTTTTGTAGCTTTTTAAGTTTCGGAGTCGTTATTATTTTTTTAGTATTAACCTACTTTTATACTTTGTAAATATTATAAATAGCTAGCCATAGATATTATCAAATGTTATTAATAAATAAATAAGATTATTTATTTATTTTTAAATTTATTTATTTTTAAATTCATTAAACCTAAATAAATAATAAAAAAACAGCAAGTGAAGTTTCACTTGCTGTTTATTTAGGCTTAGTGAATTATAAAATATATGTATTTTTTTATTTTACAAGTATTAATATTTATTCATTTACTTTTAAGCAATAGGATTGCTAAACTCTTTAAATAGGGTTCCATACCCAAAGGATAAAAACAGGACCCTATTACTAAGACTTCGCTGTCCGTCCGTCCGTCTATCTGTCTGTCTGTCACCAGGCTGTATCTCATGAACCCTGAAAATTAAATAGTTGAAATTTTCACACAATAGAAATGGCCGCTATAACCACAAAAACTAAAAGCTCCCATACAAAAAACGTAATTTTTTGCCGTTTTTATAGATAATGGAACCTTTCGTGCCCGAATCTGACTCGTACTTTGCCGTTTTTTCTTATTACCTTATTTTCTACAAACTTCTACTTTCTATTATACAAATTATTATTACCTATTTCACAACTAGGACCTTTACAATTAATGTCTCTACTTATATTGTTATGAACTTTATACGACACTGCGTTATATTACCTATCCTTTTGCATTACCTATTATATATCAGGCTACAAAAGCTTTTTAATATTATCTATTGTTCTATACTAATATAATAAAGAAGTTTGGTTGTTTGCATCGAATTGGTCCTGAAACTACTGGACCAATTTTAATGAAATTTCGCACAGATATAGAGTAGACCACGGTCAAGGACACAGGCTACTTTTTATCGCGACAAAATGTACAGTTTCCTCGGGATACCCTCTTGCGCTCACGAAGTCGCGGGTGTGAGATCTGTTTAGTATATTATAAAGAGGAAAGATTAATTGTTTATTTGATTGTATTGAACAGGCTCCAAAAGTACTGAGCCGATTTTGATGAAATTTGGCACAGTTACAGAGTAGATCGCGGGCCATATTGTGTCTTTATATAGGCTACTCTTTATCCCGCAAAAATTCGGTATTCCCGTGGGATAATGTATATGATCCAGTAATGTCATATTGACATTATTCTAACATGGCACCATACTGCCATATTAGAAATGTCGACTGACCTTGACATTAAAATTACTCTCACTGATTTTAACTGTTAAGTGGTTAAGGTCGTCACGACGTTAGTCTACTGGCATAGACGGCGGAAGTCGAGAGATACCGATAGTTTAGTTTAGGAATTTCGTTACTTCCGTTCGTAATTTTTACACAGTCTTTAAGCTTTTTAGACAATTACTTTGCTAGAACATAATAGCTCATTATATTCTAGCAAAGTTCATCAGGTATGAATGTAATTCTTGCTGGTAACGTCCCTCCGGACCCCTCCGGACCCCCCCGGACAAATATAAGTGGCTTATGGAGCGTACAACAATCAATATTGTATGTTTTATAAATAGTAAAAAAAAGGTGTCTTTGATAATAATAATCTATGGACGCTTCACACCACGTCAGTCTGGCCCCGTGGTAAGTATCCGAATAACTTGTGTTACGGGTACCAGACAACGGAAATGTATATAATACTTTTTATACTATACTTATATTTAAATTTTTTATTATATTATGCACATATTTAATACACATCCATGACCCGGGAACACAGAAAACTTTTTGTTCCCTGGCGGGATTCGAACCCGCGACCTCCGGCTAAAGCGCCACTGCGCTAACCACTGAGCCACGGAGGTCGTCAGATTTGGATAAAAATTGCAAGGTTTTCAATAATATTCTCATGAATACACTAGCTTTTGGCCGCGACTCCGTTTGTTAAATACGGTTATTATCGTAAATTCGGGGTAAAATGAAAACTACCATATTAAATATCATCAAAATCCGTTTAGTTATTTTTGCTCAAATGCTCAAATTGTGAATAATTCTCAAACATCCATCCATCCCATTGAAGTTTATATTATAGAAGGGGCATGTTGAGTCAAAAAGTGTATCCGGTTAAATGGCTCCAATTGGGGCCATTTTGAAATTTGAAGTGTGATGAAAAAAGATGGCTGACATTTGAAATATGGTGAAAAACAAGATAATTTTAAAATACTTGATCCATCTAATACATCCCCACAAACTTTTATAATGGCAGTAGGGAATAGGGGTTTGAGATTAATGCTTAAAACATTACATAAATAATGCAGTTGTGCTTTAATGGATTTTAAAATCTACGGCGTAAATCATTGAACTCCCAAAAAAGGAAATAAAACATTTTCATCGTTAAGTATGTTACAAAACAATCAATAAATTAATTTGAACTTGGAACACAAATTTGGCGGGAAATTATGGCCAAGGTCGAGCCTTGTCTATTTATCGTTTATTTACGATGTAATAATTATTTTATTACTAACCATTTAAAGTTGAATATAATAAAAAATAGAAACTTTAGAGTTTTGTATCGAAAAAAATATATATTTAAGAGGTTTTCAATAAAACTACGTTTCTTAATATAAATCCTTTTAAAAGTTTATTATATGATCCTTTGACGACCTCTATGGCTCAGTGGTTCAGCGCTTTGGTGCTCAAGCCGGGGCTCGCAGGTTCGAATTCTGCCGAAGGAACAAAAAGTTTTTCTGTGTTCCTGGGTCATGGATGTGTATTAATATGTGTATAATATAATAAAAGTCTTAAATATGTGTATAGTATAAAAGTATTAAATATACTTCCCGTTGTCTGGTACCTGTAACACAAGTTCTTGGGACACTTAGCATGGGGCCAGATTGACGTAGTGTATAGCGTCCATAGATATTATTATTATTATTATCCTAAGGAAATAAAGCCTCACAAGTCTAAAAAAGAAGAAATAGATAGCACCAAAAATTTTTTTTACACAATCTTTACAAAAAGGATGATCTGTTACATGATAAAATAAACGTGGTGATGCGTTACATCGCCACGTCACGCGTATTGCACAGTTCTAAGCTCTGTCTGAAGACGTTACATAAACCGCGACCTTCACACTAGCGGGTCACCGGTTGTTACAGTATCGCGAGGAGCTTAGAAATGGACAGATGTGGCAGCATCCACGTGCTCATACATTACTAGATGTTGCGCGCAACTTCGTACGCGACAAAAAGAAATCCCGCGATAACCGTAAATTTTTTACTAACCGATAAAAAGTAGCCTATGTCCTTCCCCGTGGTCTATTCTATATCTGTGTCAAATTTCATCAAAATCGGTCCAGTAGATTCGGAGCCTATTCGATGCAAACAAACAAACAAACACACAAATAAACAAACTTTTCCTCTTTAATATATTAGTATAGATAATATATTTTATTACTATACGACTACAAAATATTGTAATAAAATAATGACTGGAACTGTTTATAGCAAAACTGATAATAGGGGTGAGGTTAGTATAAAGTTCTAAGTTTAAAATTTAAGTTAATGTAGAGCTTACGAAGGGCATGTCACTTTTTATTATTATTCTTATTAATTATTACATTAGTTCAATTGACATAATATGATGCAAAAATGAAGATATGCTATATTTATTTCTTTAATTAAAAAATAAATATAGTTTTCAGATGAATGCTAAACCGTTGAAGAAATAAACATAGCATAAGTATTTTTTATTATAATACTATTTGTATAACTCGAACGCAATATTATTTTACTAGTGAGTACTAAGTTTAAGAGCGTTTTTTATTATTTAATAAAAACAAATTACAGCCTTAATTTCCATACCTTTTTTAACCACATATTACAATTATCATGCTCAGGACATTTATAACTTTCTTACAATTATTTTATTAACTATATGAGAGTTTTCCGCTTGTGTTAATGATGTCTGCAATATTAGAATAACTAGTCTGCTAGATTCTTAGCTCTATGGCCTATATTACAAACACTATACACTTCATCATCAGATAAATCATTGCTACTCTCGTAAATGTTAATCATTTTTAAATTCGGAATGTTTGAAATAATTATTATTATCATATTATACATATTTATAACTTCATTATGTGCTATACAATGAGGGCAAATGTTCTATTAATTATAAAGGACTGAAGTTGTATCTTATGAAATTCAAATTATTATTTTTTAAATTGTGTACGAGTGGTCGACTAGTGGTCGAAATTTTCCCATAATTAATATAATTATTAAGTTTCAATTTTATACTTGACTGTGCTTTTACCTTCTAAATACGAAATATTTTTTTTAATTTATCTATTATATATCAAAGACAGATTGAAAAACGTTATCCAAAATTGTATCAAACGCATAGTAGTGTGAGTTATTAATCTAGGGTAGTGTGTGTAACGTTATTACAATCTTTTATTTTTAGTAGTTTAATATATTTTCAAGCATTATTATAAAACATTCGTACAGTTCACTTTTCCTCTATACAAACTGCAAAATTTCATACTCCTCGGTTCGTATTATTTTCGTCAAAATGTGAACTGTTTTTGCCTCATATCTGCGGGCACTGCAGTGCCTCCGCCGTGCCAAGTGCCAAGCGAAGCGCATGGACACTAGATCACTTTTTCTCTAAACGTTTCGTTTTTGAACCATAACTTGGGTTTTAATAATACCAGATATATTAATATATTGTGAGCTTGAACTTGGCTTGACATGCTACCGTGTGTATAGATTTTATGTGATTATTATTAAATTTATATTATTTATGCAACAAAAAGAACACATTTGAGTTGTGATCTATTTTAACGCTCTATAAGTTGTGATCTATTTTACTTTGTAATTGTTCATTTCCTAAAATAAGAGAGTTACATAATATTTACAATGTATTATTGATAAAAATTCGAGATTGTAAAAAACTCGAATAAAAGACTTAAACGCGAGCTAAGCTCAACAGTCATAATCTGTTTTAAATACATTGATGAATAAATTACTCGATAAATAAATAATTTCGATGTTTGAATAAGTAATTATAATGCTACAATATCAGTTTGTATTCATTCAATAAACCCAATTCATTGATACAAAATTAAACAGTACAAAATGATAAGGAGCCGCGCTCTCGTTGATGTCTAATACTTGACCTTTTGTTCCTCTACGAAATCGTGGTTTTGGTATGCCGACAGGTGTAGACCATTAAATTAATGTTTATTACAGACTGTTCTGTAACTATAGGTTACATCAAAACATAACAAAGATATCTCTTACTTCATGTTTTAATTTAGATGTATTTAATTAATTAACATTAATTTATTTTTATGGCTCATTAAAAAAACAATAAACTAAATTATAGCAACACAGAAATCAGAAGTTACTATATTTGTGACAAAATTTCTTAATTTTGTAGGATTTCGTTTCAGTTGGTCGCAAAATCGAACTAAATACAGCCTTAACCCGCGGTGCCGTCCACGTAAATATAGTATACTATGGGAGCACTGTACATTTTCGGGATAAAAAGTAGCCTATATGTTAATCCAGAGGTTAAACTACTATTTGTAGTGAAACACAAAAATATCGGTACAATTCATTTTGAACTCTTCATTTTTCCGTAGTAAAATATAGCTCATAAGATTGACTACTGGAATACCACTTAAATTATAACGGAGACTTAAATTTTTGAGTAGTCCTTATAACAGACTTTCAGTGACAGTCGCCGGTTTCAATGAAACCAGGTCAGCTACGAAGAAGTAATTTAATAGTGCCCAATTGTGTGCGCAATACACAAGAGCATTCTATCTTCCTTTGCTCTCGTAACGGAGTGGGACGAATGACCGACACGACTGGCGAGAGATCAGGCGCAAGACCGACTTTTTACATGCCCATCCGACGCATGGATCATCTTTCTTGTCAGACAATCAGGTGATAAGGCAGCATTGTCCTAACCAAACTTGAGAACAATATTTTTTTTGTTCCAATGCGAATCAAACCCATGTCGTAGAGTCAAGCTCTAAACCACTGGACCACGGAGGCGTATATTATTATTATTATTATTTCAAGTACAGTTTCACGGGAATTGAGAAATGTGCATACGGTTGAGTGTGTAATTCGGCATTACTAAAGTTTATGTAGAGGGCGGTGTAGCAAAAGCTAATATATTTTAAAATAATGCTTAGATACATTCAATTAATAAAAAAAAACAACAAAACACGACTACTACAGATTATTAACACACACTGCGTTTGTCAATCTGTCGCAACATTTATATTTTTTTTATCAAAGAGGCAAAATAGTGCTTATAAAATTCAAACTTAAAGAACCAACGGAAGCGGATCTCTATTTTTTAAACGGAACCCTAAGTAGCCTAATAACTTAGGTAGCCTTATAACGTCCAATATCTGTCAGTGAAAGTCCCATGAAAATCAGTCCAGCCAATTTAGAGATTAGCCGGAACAAACAGACAGACAGATGGATAGACAAAAATTTTAAAAATTGATTTTTTATTCTAATTACCGTGTATAATATATACTTGCATTAGCTTTTAATGAAAAATTTATTAATTTGTATAGGCTATGAGCTAATTTGGGCGTTAGTTATCTGCGTGCATCCTTTTAGGTATGCGACCTTTGGCACTATCCCCCGTTACTCATCGTTTTCGTCGCTATGTCGAGGCCGGCTCTATTGTAGAGACGGTAGAGACGGTAAAGTTCAATAGCTCGATATACAGATAGAGTGGGTGGATATGGTATAGAGTGATAGAGGAGGTGTTTTCCTGTTGCAAGATCATTATCATCAGCAATAAGCATGTATATTATATTTTTTTTTTAATTTCAGAAGTATTATTATTAGCGAATTGTATTAACTAGAAATATATTATATAGGTACAAATAAATAAAAATGAAGTGTCTGATTATAATTTTAAACTAACTTTTCACTCAATGGAAACGAAAGTATGTACTTTACTTACAATAAAAAATATTATTTAAAAATTTATTTTTTGTTCGTCTGTCTGTTTGTTTCGCCTAATATTTGAAATGGCTGGCCCTATTTTGACGGTACTTTCTTCTTTACATCAGGCAGATAGCTGATGATATAAAGTCTAACATAGGCTACTTTTTCTTAGTTCTTAGGTTATTAGTTTTATGCAAACGTATTTGCGGCAGCAGTTCTAGTTACGTAGGGTGCAGATCTGAATAAAACTTGAAGTTTTTACATTTAAATTTGTGCTCTATTTTTATTCCTTTTTTGTTTTTCCTTGAATATATTTATCCAAATATATTCAAGGAAAAACAAACCGCTTTCTAACCTCCAAAACGCCTAGATCTTTCATCAAGTGATCAAACAATATAATGATAGAGTTGGCTCTATCATGACATTTAGCGTCTAACTGACCGCGGGTCATGTTAGGAAATCTAGTTAACTATCATTGTTAAACTCATACGGTTTTGCAAAGGTGTGGTCAGTTCGATTCTTACTTTCGTCTAATAATAATATATACATACCCCCTTACTAATAAATGCAAAAAAAATATAAGCTTTGAATAGTTATACAGTGTTTTGTTCACGTCACACAAGTGATATTATGTTTAATTCGATAGAATGAGACAAAACACTGTGTAACTATTCAAAGCTTATACAGCGTTTATTAGTAAGGGGAATAGTCTAAAGGAATATTCTTTTTGATTATTCTTTTTCTGCATATGCACATATGGCTTTTTTCCAAAATACAAATTGATTACGAAATAGATATTGAACAAAATATTTAATGTAAGCGGCCGCGAAAGTATTAGGTGTTAATTGTTATTATCCAACCGGCGGCGGCGACAAGATTTGATTATGTAGTTTTGTATAGTTAGCGTAGTAGTTAAGCACTCAAGCTAGAGTGAGGTCGCGGGTTCGAACTCCGCCAGGGAACAAAAAGTTTTCAGTATTCCTGGGTAGTGGAAGTACTTAATATTTTTATCATATAACAAATATCTAAACTATAATATTATGTATATGATTAAACATATTTCCGTTTTCTGGTAACACAAGTTCTTCGAAAACTTATCACAGGACCACTTTTACGTAGTGTTAATACGTCTATAGATATAAAAAGCTATATAATATTCTTTGTAACTCTGATGAATGTTTGTAACCTTAGTTAAAATCCAAGCGTCATATTTGTCAACGTTACGATTTTCAGTGATTTTAATTTCCAATTAATGACAATTATTGTGTTTTGGATTTTATGGGCCGTTACTTCTTTATGAGATATCTTGCGCACTTGATGCCATAAAGAATGAACCAATAACTTTGTATTGTATGATAAATCGATTACAGTAGATATATTTATTAGAACTACAGAACTGTATAATTATATTTACTAAATAGCATTTGCCCGCGGCTTCGCCCGCGTGAAATTGGTTTTTAATCGATATATTCTTTTAATAATTTAAAACTTTCTCTCCATATTTTACCCTCTTAGGAGTTGAATATTAGAAAACGCTAAAATACGTAACTCATTATTTTTCCATACTCCATTATTACGAAATATCATGCAAATAATATGTCCAAGGAATAAAAAGTTTCAAATCAACTTTTATCCCCTATTTTACTCTCTTGGAGGTTGAATTTTGAAATCCTACGTCGTATGAGAAATTTGTGTGTACAATTTCATTTTCTAGCCTTAAGGGTTTGTTCTGTGCATTGATACAGCAGTCAATTGCCTTTTACATATTATAAATAGATTTTCCACTTACAAAACTTTACGATCCTGCTGAACTTCAAATAATTTTGTAACTAAAACCAATTATCGATAATGCGTCTTATATTAATTATCATGAAGACGCTTAATAGACATTTCATATACTGTAAGTTAATAATTATAATTAATAGATACTGAAGTTAGTTAATATAGTTATTAATTATTATTATTTTAGTCTAAAATTGATTTATTCTACAATTTACTAAATTCTTATCGCAAGTAGACTATAAAGCGAGGCTACAATACTTATGACGAAGCATCGCAAAAAACGAAGTTGAATTTTGAAACATTAATTATTATTTACAACAATAGGCTACATGACTGATTTTATTTTATTGCATAAATGAATAGTACACTTAAATATGAGTAACTTCTCAGACTTCTCAGAGGAAATAGTTAAAAGTCAATATTTCCAAAGGTACAGCGATTTGTTTACAAATTCATTTGTTTCTCGTGAAAAAGCTCCATACTTAAGTCGTACCTAGCTGTGACGTCAGGTCTAGGTAAAAGTGAATGATCTAATATAAGTCCGATGGAACATATTTGTAAATTTCTCTGATATTTGTGCATTTAAGTTTATACTATTAATGTTTTTTGTTATAATATGATGTAAGTAAACTAATGATGTAGGTCTTTTTTACTTATTTGGCAAAAAATGTTATTCCTAAACTACACAAAATATTATATATTATTTTACATTTACATACTAGTAATACCTCAATATTTCTACTCAGAAATACTACTACCTACTCAGGTATATCAATGAAACTGAATGTTTGCGATGTCCCCTATTGTACGACTTCATAGCAACGCAGTACTGTCAGTATTTACCTAAAGAGAAACAGCACACTTTATGGAATGATCCAAATTGATCCAAATTTTGACGGGATTTCAGCGGCCTACAATTTTCCACACAATTGTGGACACACCGTTCACTTGTAGTAGTGCAATCAATTCGAAATTAACTATGCAGCTGTTATCTGTTCCTCTTTCTTTAATATCTGGTATTGTGGCCACGCTCACTCGCGTTGATAAGTCAGCCAATCGCGCGTACAAAATATGTCAAAATTGCTCAATGACGCATCAGCTGTTCACGTTAACTATTTGAAGTAGGTAACAAAACTCGTTGAGACCACCCGAGACCCCAGAGCCGGCACATTTCTGGTCCAGAGAGTGAGTATTGCATTTCAGCGAGGAAACTCTCTGAGCCTTCTAGGTACTCTGCCTGGTGTGGACGACCTGGGAGAATTTTTTATAGCTTTTTAAGTTTTGTATTTTTAATTTCCTTTTTAGTAATTTTATAATTTGTAAATATTTTAAATAGTCATCTATTTTATTAGATTATTTATTTTAGAGCAGTTAGTTATTTTGATGATTCACTGATTTTTTAATGCGAAAAGATTTCGTTTATTACTCTGCTGTTGCCATTCACGGCGGTAGTGGCATCAGGCGATTCGTCTGCTCGTTGCTGGGCATAAAAAATACTATTAGTATATAGGTCGATGATGGTGACCTTTTGTCCATCCATTTACCCATTATTGATGCAATCTAACGTCGTGTTTGCAATAAAAATGTTACGGTTAATGTAAACGGTGGCATTTAACCAAGGTTGGCTAGTTACCGCAACCATCCCGGATGAAGATGGTCTGACCTTGAGCCCTTTGTGGACATAGGTCAGGCTCGTCTTCTGTGAGTGTTACTGTTTTGTAATTAAGTTGGATTTAGAACTATAAGTGCAAAAAGCATAATAATATATTCTTTATCTATATTTAGGCGGGCGGATATGATATTATATCCGCCCGCTTAAATATAGTATTGCGTATCCCGCAGGAATATTTTTTTTTATTTATTTAACTGTTTATTGCACACATAAATGATTCACAATAATATACAGAAAGAAAGACGACACAAAAGGTACTGCTTATCTCTAAAAGAAATTTCTTCCAGCAGTCCTACGGAGAGAAATTAGATGAGAAATATCAGATAGGGCGTGCACAATAAAATTATGGTTATAATATTATAATAATATTATAACCATATATACATACTTAAACAACACAAAATAATATATAATAATATGTCTAATTATCAAATTAAGATTTACAAAATATATAAATACTATATGTATATTTAATAATGCTATCAGGATTCAATTTGGAGGTAATGCTCTTTCAAGCGCCTTTTAAAGACAGTGATAGTGGGACTGTCACGAACGGTGTGAGGAAGGGAATTCCACAATCTGACTGCATGAACAGTAAAGGAGTAGGAGAAGAAGTTGGAGCGATGGGAGGGGAGGGAAAGATTCGTCCTGACACTAGCCCTACAAGGCATGTCAGGGGGTCGCGAAAAGTTGAAACGATCTACAATTCTATTGTACTTTTTCGGGATAAAAAGTTGCCTATGTTTTAATCCAGAGCCTAAACTACTACCATACCGAATTTAATCGAAATCGATTCGATAGTTTTTGCGTGAAAGAGGAACAAACATCCTTCCATCCATGCATACATCCATACACCCTCACAAACTCACACATTTGTAATATTGGTAAGATAAGATAAGATAATTAATTCCTAGTCCTATAAAATTAAATGCAAGGAAAATTAATAGCGATTTACACCATCTTCGTCTCGTAATGTGAGAAGTTACCAAAACTGTATTAATTATAATAAAATCTACATAAATATTCGTTTGGCAATACTAAGAAGGTTAGTGTATTAGATCGACTATGTTATAATTGGCTTAGGGTTCGTTGGTTGAAGATTTTTGTTATACTAGCTATTGCCCGCGGCTCCGTCCGCGTAAATACAGTAGGTATCCCTCGGAAACACTGTATTTTTTAGGGATAAAAAGTAGCGTATTAATCCAGAGCCTAAACTACTACCATACCAAATTTCATCAAAATCCGTTTAGTAGTTTTGGCGTGAAAGAACAAACATCCATCTATCCATCCATCCATCCTCAGAAACTTTCACATTTATAATAATAGTAGGACGTTGACACAAAAATGACCGAAACAATTTTGCTTTTTGAAACAGGTTGCTCATTTTCTACGGAACTGAATTTCGCAGAACAAGTCTGACTTAACCATAGACTAGAGTAGCAGAAGCGACATTGATGTTAGGTAATAAATAATAGCCGTAATTGAGTGCCACCTACTGTTTATTATTTGTTGTGTTTGAAGTTTATGAAATAGCGGCGGAAAGGGTAGGAAAGGAAAGGGTAGGTGGTGTGGAAAGGAAGATTGGTAAGTTAGAGTGGGGTATGTGCCCAGGAGGGCAAGGGATAGGACAGTAATAGCTAGGGAAGCCGGGGTCGCGTACGCGGTACTATACCACAACTACCGGACAGGTAAGTTGGGATGAGTATCCCATGATTACAGGTATTATAAAAATAAAAGAACTTAAATATTATACAATACACAAAATACAAATTAAATAAAATTTGCATAATATTTACATGTAATTATTATAATTTTACATTGTATAACTAATTTTTACATCCATAATTTAAACAGTTTTCAAAATGTTACTTTAATTCTTTTTTAAATAATAACTAATAGGTACTTACTCATATTAAAAGTAGTAGTAGTTATAACAACTGAACGGATTTTAATAAAATTCGGTATAGCACTGGATTAACATATAGGCTACTTTTTATTGGAGCGAAATGTACGGTTCCCAATGGATTTCTTTTACCGCACCTTCTAAAATCGCAGGTGACATCTAGTTAGATTATAGAAATGAAAATTAAAAGTCCTATGGTATCTATAATCATTCAAAACAATTATTAATCAACTAACACTTTCAATAGGCAATCGGACAATTTTTTTTTATTGCATAAATGAATAGTACTCTCAAATATGAGTAACTTCGCAGAAGAAACCGTATATCAAAAGTCAATATTTTCAAAGGTACAGCGATTTGTATAAAAAATTTCGCGAGCCTCCTTAAAACGCTCCATACTAAAGTCGACCTACAAATGACGTCACTTGTAGGTTATAGTATATGAAGTAGGTTATGAAGTATATGGCCGCCGGAATATATTTGTAAATATCTCCCATATTTGTGCGTTTAAGTTCATACTTACCATAATAAATGTTTTTGTATATGATGTGAGTAAATTAATGATGTAGGTTTTGTTTACCAATTTCGCAAAAAAAAAACTATTTGGTACTTTGTAAATGTATTTTATTAGAAAACTACATATAAAACAATATATTTTTTTAATATTGACCAAGTAGTAATGCCTCAATATTTCTGAATATATTAATGAAACTAAATATTTCAGATGTACTCCGATCCCCTATTAACTACTATTGAATATAGATTCATTAGTATAGACTAATATTAGTTAAATTAGATATTAGTATTAGATATATTAGTTAGATAATATTATACGCGCAAGTGTGTCTGTCTGTCATTACCTCTTTACGCTTTAACCGTTGAACCGATTTTTATGAAATTTGGTATAAACATACTTTGATTCCCGGGAAAGGACATAGGATATTTTTTATCCCGAAAAAGTACAGTGTTCCCGCGGGATAATGTAAATACGCGTTTTAGAGTTTGGACCACTCAAAACGTGTTTAACGTTGGTTTGATGTTTATGAGAATACCTTATTTCAGTTTTTAAGTTTTGAGACTGGATTGTAACTGTATTATTGCAGGATTTAATTAACAGAATCGAGCTTCGGGCAATGACTTCAAAACTAAGGACGGGCTATGACATACGTTTGACAGAACAATGATAAATTTCACTATACCTCAAATGTTAAATTGGCTCAAAACCCCCAAAAGTGGGGTCATTTAAGTGAGGACAGTTTTTGCCTCGACATGCCTCGTCTATCTATACTAATATTAGAGAGGAAAAGTTTGTTTGCATTAAATAGGCTCCGAAACCACGGGACCGATTTTGATTAAATTTTGAACAGATGTAGAATAGACCACGGGGAAGGACATAGGCTACTTTTTATCGCGGAAAAATGTACGGTTACTGCGAACTTTTGCGCGCACCAACTCGCGGGAAATATTTAGTAATACATACGTATAGGTCTTCAGGACATTTACACGTGTCACACCTAAAGTAGGTGTTAAGAGGTCTGCCAGACGTGTATTTCAACAGTAGCAGTCCACTAGACCCGCTGTGGGCGGTAATGTGGCTAATGAATGTGAACGTCTTTACCAGTGTTTCTACATTGGACAATGAGTAGACAACGAAATAGAGTCGTTATTTCATACGTTTTCATACTTACTTTAATTTACTTACATAGTTAAATGCTCATTAAACTAAGACGACTCACGTTACAGCCTCCGTGGTCTAGTGGTTAGAGCATTGGCTCTCGACTTGGAGGTCGTGGGTTCGATTCCCACATTGGAATAAAAAAATGTTGTTTCCAAGTTTGGTTAGGACAATACAGGCTGATCACCTGATTGTCTGACAAGAAATATGATCCATGCGTCGGAAGGGCATATAAAAAGTCGGACCTGTGCCTGATCTCTTGTCAGTCGTGTCGGTTATCCGTCCCACTGCATTACGAGAGTAAAGGAAGAGAGAGTGCTCTTGTGTACTGCGCACACACTTGGGCACTATAAAATTACTCCTGCGTAACTGGTCTGGTTTAAATGAAACCGGCCACCGTCACCGAGATCGATGGGGAGTTTATTATAATTAAAACTAAGACGACCTCTGTGATTTTTGATCTGTGGCTCAGTGGTAGAGCGTGTTGGTGCTCAAGCTGGAGGTCGCGACCCGCGGGTTCAAATCTCGCCAAAGGAACATAAAGTTTTTTCTGTGTTCCTGGGTCATGGATGTGTATTACGTATGTGTATAATATTATAATAAAAATCTTAAATATTTGTATAGTATAAAAGTAGAAAATATGTTTCCGTTGTCTGGTACCCGTATCACAAGTTCTTCGAGTACTTAACACGGCATCAGACTAACGTGCCTTTTCGGCCTCATCACCTTGTTATTGTGTTGTCTTACGACAGTGACAATCTTCAAGACTATATCGTTTAGTCTACCCATTCTAAAACTGCACGTCTTGCATGAAATTGAGAAAAATCTACCTAAAATTATTGTTTCTTAAATAAAAAACTAGCTACACAAACTTAAGTATATTTAACTATGAACGGACTCAACACTCTATTTTGCTGCCTACTCTATGCTCTCTAATATGTTATAGATTATAGACGAGTGACCTTAGAGTATTCAATAAATTTTCAACAACAGACTTACGATTATATTTGACCTTTTGTTGTGGTGTAATTTGTTCTCGTACACTCGGATACGAAAATATTTGTATTCTGTATAATATCGACATAAGGGTTCAACTTTCGAAACCTTCTCTTAAGAAAACGGTTCAAGGGTTGAATATACAAAAAAAACACCCAAAAATTGCACATATGGAGACTGAAGAGCCAACCCTAAAATATTAAATTATTAATAATTTATAAGCACACAAACCTTAAACGCATAGTATACCAAATTCATACATTTATATTCATAGTTATAGAAGTTAAAAACGTTTTAAGTTATTTTTATTTACTTACATTTGTCTGATTTGAATTTATTAAAATATAACCAAATAAATACACATAAATAAAACAGTGTGTTAACTAAAACTATTTGTGCTTTAATTTATCACGTAATTTAAATAACGATTTACTTTTCGAGTCTAAAATATAAATAATGTAGTATTTATGATAATTATTACCTTGATATTGACATTTAATTGTCTAACTAATATAATGAAGACAAAAAACGATTATTTGTTTATATGTATGTTTGCATTGAATAAGCTCCAAAACAACTGGACTGATTTTGAAGAAATTTGGCAGTGATATAGATAAGACCACGGAGAAGGACTTAGGCTATATTTTATAACGGCAAAATGTTCAGTTTTAGTATAAGAATTTAGTATAAGATAGCCTGGAATATAAAACACATACAAGCTACCATATATTATGGTGAAACATACAGTTTACATGCGAGTACGATACGGCCTAGTGGTTAGAGCTTGGCTCTCGACTACGAGGTCGTGGGTTTGATTCCCACATTGGAACAAATAAAATTTTTATTTCCAAGTTTGGTTAGGACAATGCAGGCTGATCACTTGATTGTCTGACAAGAAATATGATCCATGCGTCAGATGGGCATGTAAAAAGTCGGACCTGCGCCTGATCTCTCGTCAGTCGTGTCGGTTATCCGTCCCACTGATTATGAGAGTAAAGGAAGACAGAGTGCTCTTGTGTACTGTTCACACACATGGGCACTATAAAATTACTTCTGCGTAACTGGCCTGGTTTCTATGTAACCGGCCACCGTCACTGAGATCGGTGTGGGGGAGTTAGTTAGTAGGTTACGGTAAAAAGAACTAAATTATTTATTTTCAGGTATTCAGTTTGAACTTACAATCAGGTAAAACAGAGCTTATTTGCAGCTACTGTAATACATTTTTTGCCATCATTAGAGATCAGTTGAATGAATATAATAGCATACATTTAGATACGACATTGGACATAATTTATTATTGATATTAAACAAAGATCTATCATTTTTGACGTGAGAATTTTAATTTGCATACATTTTATAAACATTTAGGGTTGACACACCAAAACGAAATATTTTTAAGATAGCTATTCGAAATTGACCTATATTCATTATACAAGAAGATATATGTTTTAATGTCAAGTTGCACCGCACTGCATATCGCATGTACAGTGTATGACTGATGTCATATGAAACGTGTATCTTTTTCTGTAGTGAATAAAGTTCAATTTTAAATAGCTATCTTAAAATTGTAGCACAGCATAGCGTCGTGTATCTTCGCGGCGTGAACTGACCATTAGCTGAAAAATAATGGCAGTTCCAGTAGGCATATATTATTGTAGCACAACAAGACTATTTGTATAGCAGGTGTATGCAGATAGGCGATAAGAATAATACGGACGCTTTCACACCACGTCAATCTATTCCTGGGTAAGGGCCAGGCCACACGGTGCGGTACGGCTGCGGCGCGGCGCCTGAGCGGTATCGCAATGGGTCTTTTACATATAAAAATGTATGGTATGCCACACGGCGCGTCCGGCGCCGCTCCGGCGCCGCACCGCAGGCGCACCGGACAGCGGCGCGAGGCAGATGACGCGGGGAGGGGTGCAAGCAGTGCGGTGCCGCAGCGGCACCGCTCAGCGAGTAATAAGTGTTCTGTGCCGCTCAGTTTTATGTACGGCGTAAGCGGAAGTGTACGCTCGTTAGGGTCAACGATTAATTACGTGATACCTATTATATTTATATTACATTTATATTTATATTACCTATACAAAAAAATGAGTACAAGTATGGAATCAATAGACGTGGACTACCTCATTTCGTTAATTCAAGAACGGGAAACTACTGTGGGACAAGTCTCATGAGAATTTTAAAAACAATTATTATAAAAAAATATTGTGACTGTCGTCAACAGGGCAAGCCATTAGCAAAGTCAACCCTGTTGCGGTGCCGCAGCAGCGCCGTAAGAACATTGCGACGCCGCAATGATCGTGTGGCCGCCAGTGCGGTGCGGAGTACTGCGGTGCGGTGCGGCGCCGCGCCGTGTGGCCCGGCCGTCATGGATGTGTATAAATATATTGTATATACATACATACGTCTTTCCACTTGCTACGATCCTTACATACTTGTTTAGCTTCGTTCGCTTCATTCTTACCATCCATTCCTCCTCTTACATTCAACGTAGCGAAGTGGCTCTCCATGGTCCGCTTTTCGCCTCCGCGAGAAACGAGACGTGAGGAATCGCCGCCATTTTGGATAATTATATTATTTATCCATTGCGTTCCCAAGGATTGACGGAGAGGGTAGGAATAGGGAAAGGGAAGGAAAGGTGGTGTGGAAAGAAAGATTGGTAAGTTAGAGTGGGAAATAGGAAATGTAGGATATTACCGACGAGGAGGGCAAGGGATAGGACAGTAATAGCTAGGGAAGCCGGGGTTGCATATCCGTATACTATACCACAACTACCGGACAGGTAAGTTGGGAAGAGTATCCCATGAAAATATTGTTAAGGTCTTAAATATATTATGTTATAGTATAAAAGATGTATGTGTATTTAATATACTTCTCGTTGTCTGGTATCCGTGACACAAGTTCTACGGGTACTTAGCACGGGGCTCGATTGACGTGGTGTGAAACGTCCATCGGTATTATTATTGTGGTACGGTTATGATGATGGTGATGGCTAAATCAAGTCAACGACCTTGTGGAACAGCTGTCTAGGTATTGCGCATCGTATAGAAATTTTAATCAGTGTGACTATAATCGGCGAAGCTTATACCTAATAAATTCGTCATCTGTCCGTAAGTCACTCTTCTATTTGGAAATATCGTGTTGCAACATTATTAAAATAGGACTAGTATTAGTACCAAAACAAGCTTTTTTTAATCTATTACAACATGTTTTATTAAATGGAACAGGAAACGAGGAGACGGATCGTCTGATGGTAGGATATTACCACCGCCCATTCACACTGGCAACACTAATACGTATAATACGCGTATACCCCGGTTAATACCTGTTTAAAAGTGGATGTATTTCATCAAATCTGCAGAGTAGCTGTCATTATTATTTTGAAGTAAAAAAAAACTAAAAAAAAATAAAGAAAATTGATGTATTATTTTTCAATATTTGCTAAGACTTAGCTTTTTATAGTTAGCGACATTAGTGGTACTACTAAGAATAAAACACATCTTTAGCTGCATAAATAAAACTAAAAAATTAAAAGCACTAATTATAACAAAAAATTGAGAAGAGCGAAAAAGTTGTCAATTAAAAAAAACTTAAAAACCGAAATCATGTAAAATATAAATTAGTAAATGTTTTTCACTGAAGAAAATATTAATAACTCCCCACACCGATCTCGGTGACGGTGGCCGGTTTTTATTCAAACCAAGCCAGTTACGCAGAAGTAATTTTATAGTGCCCAAGTGTGTGCGCAGTACACAAGAGCACTCTCTCTTCCTTTACTCTCATAATCCAGTGGGACGGATAACCGACACGACTGACGAGAGATCAGGCGCAGGTCCGACTTTTTACATACCCATCCGACGCATGGATCATCTTTTTTGTCAGACAATCAGGTGATCAGCCTGCATTGTCCTAACCAAACGGGAAACAATATTTTTTGTTGTTCCCATGCGAGAATCGAACCCACGACCTCCGAGTCGAGAGCCAAGCTCTAAACCACTATACCATGGAGGCTGTTTTATTGAAGAGAGAAAATATTGGAAATGATGCAAGCTACCACCCCTTAAATCGTCACGTTAAAAATAGAATACCTCAATTGGGTTTAGTTATCACACTTTAACTAAATGAGTAATAAGTAGAACTAGATAATTTACGTAAACGAAGTCGGGTGACCTAAGTAAGTGTAATATAATTAAGACCTAGGCACCTATGTAGGGTCATCATCTAGGTAATAAGCTGTCTTTGAGTTAAGTGCTTTCCTGTTTTATTGAAGAGAGAAAATATTGGAAATGATGCAAGCTACCACCCCTTAAAACGTCACGTTAAAAATAGAATACCTACATTGGGTTTAGTTATCAAACTTTAACTAAATGAGTAATAAGTAGAACTAGATAATTTACGTAAACGAAGTCGGATGACCTAAGTAAGTGTAATATAATTAAGACCTAGGCACCGATGTAGGGCTTTCATCATCTAGGTAATAAGCTGTCTTTGAGTTAAGTGCTTTCCTGTACAATATGACAATTTGATTTATTTGCCTACTTCATACATAGGCAAAGAGTAAATAATATCAACATAGGTACCTAGCGAACGGTTATACATCGACCTATGCGTAGAACAAAGTCTGATGTGATCATAGAGCAAAAGTGCGTTTTTTGGATAAATGAAATAAGGAATCAAAGCTCTACAGACTGACATTTTCAGAATTTTTGTATCTGGCTTATTTTCGGAAATACAGAATCGTACAACGTCTTATTTGATGTAAGCTCCATGATAAAATGCACCAAGTGTTCATAGGACGGAGAAATTGGAGCGCTCACGGCGTGGGCGCCTCGCGCGATCTTCACTTCAGGCGTTGTCGAGCGGAAAGAAGGGTTTTTTGCGTCATGTGTGTGATATTTTTTTCGGTTTGACGAAAATTATAATTTTACTAATTATTGCGTACTAAAAGTATTTCTGAGACGTCATGCTTACGGATAATGCTGGATATGCTTTAAGAAGAGGAGAAAAAGAGCCTGAACGTAGTCCTTATTTTTCAAATAAGCAATATATTTTTATGATGAATGGTGTAGATCCGTGTAAGCTAATATTTTTACTTAAATTATTCTTCAAATTTAATATTATCATGCTTTGAAATTATAGTTTTTTACTATTTCGCTTTTTAAGCTCATAAATAGAAATGGGAAATCTATATTCATATAAGACATTTTTTGACGGAGAGTTAGAAAAATACATTTTAGTTCGAAAAGTATGATTAGTTTCATGTTTATTTATTAGGTAAATATTTGTCGTGTTATGAATAAAAGTTGATGTACCAAATAGTTGAGATTATAAGTAATATTAGAACTATGTAAGACTAATACTTTAGAATTTCTAAGAGTTTCATGTAACTATGGGACGTTTTTTTACGTAATCACAGAATAGTTATAATACATTTTGTCAGTTCGATATGCAGATGGGACGTTATTGCCTGAATAATGACATCAGTTAGGACGTTGTTCTTTTAAAAATATCGTTAAATATAAATATATTTCATATTAAATAAATAAAAATAGTTTAAAGCTGCGTTACCTTACAATATATATACATTTGTAGGGTCTTTGGCGAATCATATAACATTATGATCGACAGTTAGTTCTGTAATGCGATGTTCATTAAACCTTGTATATTCAAACTTTTTTAATAGCTTTGTACAAATGTTATTAATTTTTATTGATGTTTTCAAGTTATATATATATCATACATAATATTATTTTTAATATATTATGGTGCAGTGTAGTAATACAATTTTTAACATTTCAGTTGTTGACAACAAGGTGCAGAAGAAATAAGTCAGCCACTAGATGATGTTTGAAATAAAATTGATGCCGCACCTCCTAATCAATCTACTAATGAGAGAATTTTTTATGGCCTTCGGCCATCAATACTTTCTTTAAAAGTGACTCCTAGTTTCGAAAAATCACCTTTAATACAACTTAAAGACTTAAAAAATTCTGACCATCAGTTGATCAATAAATTTCGGTGCTAACTCATATGCAGTCTCCTGCTGATAGTCATTCCACCTATGACAGTGTTTTCAGGTCTAACTATGTAGATAGTAGTATACAATTTAATTAATATTATATCTAGCAATATCTCGAAAGTATAATCTAGAAAAATACCCAAAACCTGCAAGCAAATGTGTGAGTGTACGTTTAACCATGGGTAATGCAAGTCTATTGTTGCTCTTTTATTTAATTATTTCTAATAATTATTCCAGCACGCTCGGTCAAAAGCCTTTGACCACTATATAAAGGTGTTTTGCAAAATGTGATCATATGTAACTCTGAAACGGGATACAAAGTTTGACTCAAACTGGACGTAACTTTGAGACTCGGTACAAAGAATACCTACATTGCGTCTTATAGAAATGGTTATCGTGATAAATCACATACTGCTAAATACCTTTTAGATATTATGTTAAATCATTATAGTGTAAGTACCTGATGGTCATTGCTATAAGGAGTTACAGAAAATATAATAGTGTATACACTATCACATTCAGGATAATCGATTTTATAGACACTTGATTGATACTTTAAATCAATCCGAACCTTATTATGACAAAATTGATTTTTTATGTATTATTTCTCCTGAATGCGACATGCTTATTATAATAGGATTATGGCCATAACAATATTATGGTTATTTTTCATTATTTTGGATAAACGTGCAGATACCTCCTCCCATGTAGGTTAAACTGAACTTGTACCTATCTAATTACATTATACAACATAGCTAGAAAGCTTAGATACAGTACCAAAGCAGTTTAATTTATAACTACGTTTTAGAAAGGGTTAGGTGTTAAACATATCGAGCGAGGTCAGTTCCGATATCATCTGGAGGGCAAGGCCAAGTTAGCCTCCAAGAAGCTTGGTGTTCTGAACAGGTCAAAGCAGTATTTCAGTCCGGTCCAACGCCTACAACTCTATAAGGAGCAGGTTCGACCTCACAGGGAATACTGTATCATCTTTGGGCAGGGGCGCCAAAGTACCAGCTTCTCCCTCTAGATCGTATCCAACGTAGAGCCGCTCGAATTGTCGACTGCCATAGTATTTCAAACAGACTTGACTATGTAGCATCGCTCTGCATCCTCTATCGGTTATATTACGGGGAGTGCTCCGAGGAATTGTTCGGATTTATACCTGCTGCAACTTTTCGCCACCGTTCCAAGCGACAAAATATTTATCATCTTCATCACCTTGATGAGTGGCAGTCCTCCACCGTGCGCTTTACCCGAAGCTTTCTGCCGCGCACTGTAAAACTCTGGAAAGAACTGTCGCCAGCAGTATCCGGACCATTACGACCTGCAAACCTTTAAGAAGGGAGCGTATTCCCTCCTAAAAGGCCGGCAACGCACTTGCAACTTCTCTGATGTTATCGCTTACGATAACAGTACGGTACCGTAAGCACTACGGTAATCGCTTTCCATCAGGTGATCCGTTTGCTAATTTGCCCCCTAGTTTAATAAAAAAGTTTTAATTGTTTATAAGTTTAAATTTTGTTTTGGGCTTGATGTATTTTTTCAAACAATATTTATTTTTATGGGCATATCTTAGAGATTTTAATTTTTTTGTAGGTTTTAGACTATGGTAACTAGTCTTTAATTTTAAGTAAGTCCCTAGTACCGACTATTATAGTTCAAAACACCACCTATTTTGAGATTTTTTAATGTAAATAAACGATTTTAAAAAATAATTATGTATCATAATTCATTTATACGTAGTGTGGATAGTGCTATATCAAAATAATAGATTATAATTCTTCACATAGGACTTAAAAATGTCAGATAACTCCAACAAAAAACGAGTCATATGAATATAGAACGGCGTTTCATTCAAATGTCTCCGTAAAACAACGTAATATGATCACTACGAACTCTCGCTTCTCCGCTGTAAAACGTCCTAGGTTGATATAGAACTCGTTATCTCAGTAAATATAATAATTATTAATAAACAGTATAAAGTGGTTAACTAGACTAGGATGTCATAATAACATACCAAAATTTCAAAAATAAAAGTCTCACCGTTTATGAGTTATTCAAATTTTTCAATTCGCAAAACTTGTTTTGCCTCTACTGAAAAGTAGCAATTTTTCAAATCGGACTTTGTTCTACGCATAGGTCGACATATACTGTATTAGTATCGAAATTGTACTACCACAAACACCAAATGTAACGAAAAAGAATGATGAATGTACTATATTTATCACCGTAAAATTGTAAAAACCGTTAGATTATGTAACATAACTAGTGAAATTGTAAAATTTCAAAAGACTGCGGACCCGAATATTCTTATAATTAAAACACGTTATTTTTCGTTACATTTTAAATATATGGCAAATCTTAATAATAATCTTTCGACAGATTTTTACAATCTCGCTAGTTATATTACATTTACATCGGTTTATACAATTTTACGATGACATAATTATACAACATACAGGGACTTCTAAACTGGTTGTAAAAAGATTCATATGTACATTATAAAGTTTAAATAATAATTATATATAAAAACAATTAAAATATTTTAGCTAAATACTGAATATAAAAGTTCAAGTACAAGAGCATGAAACAGTATCTCTAAGGGTCAATCCACACACGACGATACGCGACGCTACGCTGCGTTGCCTTTTTTCAGTCAGCTATTTTTATTAAATTGAACTTTTTTCACTACACAAAAAGATACACATTTCATATGACATCAGTCATACACTGCGCCGTGCACATTATATTCGAAGTCTTATAATGAAAAGTGTATCAGGTATCTTCATACGTAATAAATTAAGTTCAATTTTGAATGGGGTACTCTTCCCAACTTACCTATCCGGTAGTTGTGGTATAGTATACGGGTACGCGACCCCGGCTTCCCTAGCTATTACTGTCCTATCCCTTGCCCTCCTGGGCGGTAATATCCTACATTCCCTATTTCCCACTCTAACTTACCAATATTTCTTTCCTCACCACCTATCCTTCCCTTTCCCTATTCCTACCCTCTCCACCAATCCGTGGAAATGCAATGGATAATCAAAAATAATTAAATTATCCAAAATGGCGGCGATGTGGTTCGCCACCCATCACGTCTCGTTTCTCGCGGAGGCGAAAAGCGGACCATGGAGAGACGCTTGGCTACGTTGAATGTAAGAGGAGGAATGGATGGTAAGAATGAAAGTGGACGAAGCGAAAGAAGTATGTAAGGATCGTAGCAAGTGGAAAGAAGTGGTCTCTGCCTACCCCTACGGGAAAGAGGCGGTCCTGCCTACCCCTACGGGAAAAAGGCGTGATTATATGTATGTATGTATGTAATTTTGAATGGTATCTAAATAGTGCAGCGACATGTCGCGTATCGTTTCGTTTCAGTGTGAACTAACCCTAACGATTTATCAACCAGATAACGTCTTTAAAAGTCTACTAAAACGACTCACATTAACAAAGACTAAATATCTTCATGTCTTAGATTAATAAAATGAACACGGTGTTGAAGTATGAACAATAGCGTTGATAGCAATGACCTATAATGCTATAGTCAAATCTCATGTCTATAACTCTATACTCAAGACCAGCAAAAGACCAACCATCCTATATCGACTTATATTTCACTAGCTTTTCGGGTATCCCACGGGAATACTGTACTTTTTCGGGATAAAATGTTGTTTATATATGTATCAATTCAGAGCCTAATAAAATTACATTGAAATCCGTTCAGTAGTTTTTGAGCGAAAGAGTAACAAACATCCATCCATCCATATATCCATCCATCCATAAATCCATTCATCCTCACAAACTTTCACATTTATGATATTAGTAGGTTGAGGGAATGTGGATCTCTGGTGGGTAAATGGCGACAAAGAAATTTAATCTTATTACACTCGTGTCTCAGTGTTTGTAAGAGAACTCCTCCAAAACGGTTTGACCAATTTTTATGAAGTTTTGCAGGTATATTTGGTAGTAATTTGTGAACTATTTTTATGCCCCTAAAC
The DNA here is from genome assembly GCA_905404095.1 of Glaucopsyche alexis. Lineage (NCBI taxonomy): Eukaryota > Metazoa > Arthropoda > Insecta > Lepidoptera > Lycaenidae > Glaucopsyche > Glaucopsyche alexis. The sequence continues at coordinate 18,673,938 of FR990057.1, forward strand.
TATTTTATGTGCAGGGTGACCCAACCCAATTTTTTTTTAGTTTTTATTTTTTTATGAGTTGTCATTAAAAATATATTTAACCCTAAATATTTGTCCTTCTAGCCAAAACCACCATGTACTGTGACAATATTCAACCCTCAGTTGTCAATAATATAAGTCTTTCACACAGTTGTAGGTGTAGGTAGTAGGTGTAGGTTTAGTTGTAATTGTTGGTGTAGGTGTAGTCCACTATAACCTTAACCCTTTATATCTATCTATATTGTATATAACTTGGCTCAGCAAAGTTTTTATAGATTAAGCAGTTGCGTAATAAAAACAGACATTATATTGGTTAATAGATTTATGACATTAATTACAAATAATCAGACATAATCATCGAGAGAGTAAATGACGGGTAACACAGGATGTCAGTAAATCAATAGACTTATAATAATTACCTGACATGTCTAAAACTGAAGGTGTTGGATGACATGTTATAGTCTAGGAGGTGGCTGTGGATTTGTATTTAATACGAGTTATTTGCAATTTACTGGAAGATACCATTATACTTTCAGCGATGCTGAATTTTGGAGCAAATATTATAGCCTAGGGTAACACGTCAGCTAGAAAGCGTACGCCAAAGCATGAGTCAGGTGATAACGTTATCTACATTCTACACAATTCAGAAACTAAAAATATATATATTTTTCATTTGTACAATTACTGGCTGTCCCGACTCCCGGGCCCCGGCACACTAATAATTATAATATAACTATGATCTGGAATACCTAAATAAATCACTACATCTATAACTACAACCTACATCTAAATCTACACCTACAACTGCACCTACAACTAACCTACATCTACACCTATCAACCTACTGGAACCGTATATGGTATCTAAAAAAACGGCCGTTTTTTTTAATAAATCAAAGGGGTAAACTGAACGCAAGTAACAAAATATAGAACACATTAAACACTTAGTATGAATAAATAAATTGATGTTTTTTGATTTTTCCTTGAATTTTTTATATTTCACACCGTTTAACCTTCCCTAAGCTTCCATGATTGTTTCAAGATCAAAATGAGCCAAATTGGTCGAGCCGTTCTGGAGTTTTAGTGAGATATTGAAACTGCAATCCATTTTGATATACTTAAATAAAAAGAGAAGAAGATTTTAGACTGTATTAAATGCTACAAAAACTGTGTTGTCACGTAGACAAATCCATTCTAGATTACAAACACCAATAGCTGTATTTTATTTAACTTACTTTTTTGGTAAGTTATAATTACATAAGTAATACTGTTTTATTAAATAAATAAAATAAACAGTTAGGTCTCAAAAACTACGTTTGCCTCTTAGATTACATTTGTAAGCGATGTTTCCGAATACAGCCTGCGGCCTTGGCGGAGCGGGGAATGTGGTGTGTTCCACTTGGCATTTATTTTTAACTAGCTGTTGCCCACGGCTCCGCCCGCGTAAATATAGTATCCCTCGGAAACACTGTACTTTTTCGCGATAAAAAGTAGCCTATGTTTTAATCCAGAGCCTAAGCTACTACCATACCCAATTTCATAGAAATCCGTTCTGTAATTTTTGCGCGAAAGAGGAACAAACATCCATCCATCCATACGTCCATCCATCCATCCTTACAAACTTTCACATTTATAATATTAGTAGGATAGGACTAGCAACTAGCATCTTCGCACAGGTGCAATGTAACGTATTATACATATAAACTTTCCTCTTGAATCGCTCTATCTATTGCTGCAAACTGCATTAAAGTCCATTGATGAGTTTAAAAGATCTAAGCGTACTGACAGCGGAAGCTACCTCATTTTCAGAAACATGTAATACGACAATTTTATACCATTCATGTTAATAGAAAACATGCCAATCCTGTGTATAAAATAATTTGGTTATGTCTAGCAAGTGGTTCACTTTGGGCTATTGGTTTTAATACTAATACTGCAAGCAACGCAGCATATTGACAATTACCATTATATTAATTAGAGGTAATTAATTATGATTAAAAATAAATTAGATAGATTTATCTGTAATTCGTATATAATTGGCAATAGCTGACAAATACCTTTTCTATTTTAGTCTACAAATTCAGAACATTCGTAAAGCCGGTGAAATTTAATCTTGATCTTAAAATATTCACTTAATACAAAGTTTAATTTTGTCACAATCCTAAGATTCTAAGATCCTTAAAATATCTAAGTGTACTTAGTTTTTCAGTTTTCACAACTTCAGTCAGTAAGTATTCTGAAACGAACCTTTAAAATTTACTGTCTTATTTATAAGTAAAACCAAATTCCTTCTGTCCAAATGCAGTCGCGCGTTTTACATACTGTCTCGTACCGAGCGTAAATCGCATCGTCTAGTCAGGTACTAAGTGGAACACACCTATGAGTGTTATTATTTAATAGTTTGTGGCTAGTGCGTTGGATGCCATTGTACTGGAAGACGTGGGCTCCGGCAGATGACTCCGGTTGGATGATGAATAATCCATTCGCTAGGGGTCATGATCATCAAGCCTAATCCTTTACATACGAGTATACCGTGAAAGTTACCTACTACACTAGATAGTTGATCTAAATAGCATTACTAGCTGATGCCCGCGGCTCCGCCCGCGTAAGTACAGTAACCCACGGGAACCGTATATGTACCGCGATAAAAAGTAGCCTATGCCCTTTTCCATGGTCTACTTTATATCTGTGCCAAATTTTATGATAATCGGTTTAGTAGTTTTTTACGTGACACTGTAAATAAAGTATCCCACGGGAAGCGTATATTTCCCCGCGATAAAAAGTAGCCTTTATCCTTGCTCAGGCTCTAGGCTATTTGTGTACCAAATTTCATATAAAACGGTTCAGTAGTTTTGGCGTGAAAGACGGACAAACAGACAGACACACTTTCTCATTTATAATATTAGTATGGTTGTAGAACTTTGAACGTTTCAACAATAATAAGTTACTAAGAGAAGGTTTCCATTCTGAACATAATATTAAAGAAGAATACAACAGACTAGAATACACGAATTTGACTACCTTTAAAAACCGTAAGGGTATGTTCGTAACATCGAAACAAATGAGTATTCGCGACGACTAATCTATACTGACAAAAAGTAAAGTACTTTTTTGCTTGTGTGTGCGTGAGCGCGTGTGTAAAATTGAAGTAGCGTAGTTTTTTAGGCTTCACTTCAAACAAACGCCACGCGCTATCTTGGTTTTTTATTTGATCTGAGACTGCAAGGCGCGGCGCCGCTTCAGTATGAGCTGGCCCTTAGTCCAAATTATTTTAATAGTTTAATTACTTTATTATCGTTCGTATCAAGTAATTATGTTACGCTTTCTAATTAAAATAATATATTATAGTAGATGCCTTCTACTTACTGTAGCGTACTCATGTTAATCATCATCTTTACTCTAATTCATTTAGGGGATACTTAAAATTGTTAGTATCCCCTTAATTATTTGCTCCCAAAATGTTATTGTACACGCATACATACTCTATGTTGGGCATTCCATTTATACACAAACCACGGAAACCGTACATTTAGCTGAGATAAAAAGTAACCTATATCTTAATCCATAGCCATAGCATAGCATTAGTTATAGCGTGAAAGAGAGACAAACGGATGTTTGATTTTGATGTGTGGATACACATCCATACCTTCTTACAAACTTTCACTTTTATAATATTACTAGTTGTTTCCCGCGGCAATATATAATTGTATATGTAAATATGTAATCGCGGCAATATGTAATCCCGCATATTATACAATCGGGTATCCCGCGGGAATTCTGTACCTTTCGGGGATAAAAAGTAGCCTATGTTTCAATGTAGAGCCCAAACTACTACCATACCAAATTTAATCCAAATCCGTTTTTGCCTGAAAGAGTAACAAACATCCATCCATACATCTATACATTTTTTCACATTTATAATATTATTAGGATTCAAGGAAAACGTTTGGAACATTTCCATAATAAACTAACCGTCCTCGTCAGGAAACGTAGGTATATAAAAAATTTTATCATTTTAAAATTAGATTTCCTCGATTATGTTAGGTAAAGTAAGAAACTGGCATTTTAACATTGTTTTCTATTTATTAATTATAATAAAATAAGGTCAACAATAACAACTCATACGTGTATAAATTAAAATTAAATTACTTAAAATATATTAGTGGTAGTGACCATTTTGGTCTACAATAGTGTACTCCTCTTGATTATCATGGGTTGGTTGTTGGTTGTTCTGGTCTATTTGTGGTTGGTGGTACTGGTGGTACTGACCTGTATGAAGATTAAAATATGAATTAAAATTAAAAGAATAGGCCTAAACTTTAAACTGAAACAATATTTTATTATTTTATTGTTTTGATTATTTAAACAATAACAAAACATGTTCCAAATTATTCAAGTCTTAAATAAAATTTTCTGTTAAGTTATATTACCAATAGTCACTACAATTTTAAATAATTTGTTAACACGCGAAGCCCGTTAATAAGACCGACTTTTAAAACAAAAACAATCAGATGAATCCGCTGATGGTAAGAGATCCACATCCGCAATACTGCCAGAAAACCGTTACGGTTGTTATAACTAATTTACAGAACGACTTAATTGCGTTATGTCTAAACTTTGGTGATTTTGAATCCGAACTAATGGGAAGATTTAAAAAAAAAGAATATCTAGGCGGGTTGCCTATATGGTTAAAAAGGCCAACTCTCGTATTGCCTACTTCGTGATTTTATTTAGGCATAACGTGAGTCGTTTTGTATATTAGGTATACCAAACGTAAAGGCCAGGAAGTTATCACGCGTCGCTAGTCTGTAAAAAAAAAGCATTACTTTACCATCATCAACGATTCCATTAGCTTCATCTCTCGCATTCTTCTCCAAAGCCTGTGCAATTTCAGCCGGTATCGGAGGTGGTGTTGGTAGATGATCACCCTGAGGTCTAAACCCATGCTCATCAGCGACATATGTCACTGTGTATGACTTCCCATCATCACCCACGTAGCTGTAGGCTCCTTTGACTGTGGAGGCTTTGCCTATCTCACCAACTTCATGGGCTTGGATACCTGGAAACATAATATTAGGTTGGGGAAAAAGTTTCTTCGCATTTTATATAAAAATTCAAAAGGTTTTTTTATAAAGTTTATTTACAAGTGGCTAAAGTATATAGGTGCCATTTTGTTCGATAACTTTTTGCCATCTTGTTGGTAGGTACATGATCCCATTGCTATAAAATTTTTGGGGCTTCTGATGAAAAAACTGCGACAAGTGGTTTTGGCAGTCCTCTTGTGATGTCAACCTGACACTGCCTAAGGAATTCTGCAGCGACCGAAACAGGTGGAAATCTGAAGGTGCAAGGTAAGGACTATTCGGCGGATGCATTAACACCTCCCAGCCAAACTCCCGTAATTTTTTCTGAGTGGCTAAAGATGTGTGAGGTCTAGCGTTATCATGGTGAAAAACCACACCCCTTCTGTTGATTAATTCCGGCCGCTTTCTCTCAACTTCTTGCTTTAATCTCATCAGTTGTTCGCAGTACAGTTCAGAATTGATGGTCCTGCCTGGCGGTAACAGCTCATAATGAATAATGCCCTTCCAATCCCACCACACACACAGCATCACCTTGTTGCGAGTTAACCCGGGTTTCGCCACAGTCTGTGAAGCCTGACCGGCCTTTGACCACGATCTTTTTCACATGTTCTTGTCGTACGTGATCCACTTTTCATCACCAGTTATCAGCTTCTTCAAAAATGGTTCGGTTTCATTACGTCGTAATAAAGAATCACAAATGAGTACACGGTTTATTAGGTTTCTTTCAGTGAGCTCATGAGGCACCCAAATATCGAGCTTTTTTGTGTACCCAGCTTTTTTCAAATGCGCCAAAACCGTTTTGTGGTCAATCCCCAGTTCTTCAACTACATCGTAACTACTAATATGCCGATCTTGCTCCACTTTTTCAAAAATGGCAACAGTTTTGTCCGTAACAGGGCGACCAGAGCGACGTGCATCTTCGATATCAAAATTTCCGGATTGAAAACGCTTAAACCAAATTTGCGTTACTCTCACAGATACTGCATTAGGTCCATAAACATCACAAATTTTTTTCGCGGCTTGTGTTGCATTTTTACCTTTTTTGTAATAAAATTTTAAAATGTATCGAAATTCTTCATAAGAATCACTCATTTTAACAATAAGAAAAACAAATGAAAATCTCAAATTTACCTAATTTGAATTTGGAATTGTCTTCTGTAAAATTAAAACTTTTTAATGATACCAAAATCAGCCAGATACAATTGGTATAGCCCAAGATATTTTATGACAAGTTCATACATACTATAATGCGAAAAGACTTTTTCCCCAACCTATTATTAATATTTGGGTTAAAATAAACTATTGTTACTCGTTATTTGAGAGGTGGGTTAGAATTTTTCACGATTCATAATAATCTTACTATACTATATTTTAACATAATATTCACACAGCATTTTTTTTGTTATGTAAATGATTTGGTATATGAGCGACGTTTTGTTTTTTCTTATTAGATTTAAGTTTTCATTTTTAATCGTATCAACTTACATATTATGACTATCTCCATTTTTACATAAATTATTTTATCATCAAAATACTTACCATTTTCTGTGTGATATCTATATTCGTATGCATGTCCATTGGTTTGATATTCATGTTCAAGTATCTTCGGTGTTTTTGCTTTATATTCTAATTGAGGTTTAGCATATTCAATATGTTGGTTTACATTTTGTTGTACATCATAGCCTTCTTTACCAAAATATTGGCTAGCATAATCATTATTAACTGCTGCATTTTTATTATTTTGTATATATTCTGCAACATGTGTATACATTTTATGATTATTGTTCTGGCTACCATAATCTTGCTGACTTTGTGGTTCACTATTTTGGTACATAATTATATAGTTTTCTTGTAAATTTTGTTCAGGTATTTCAGAACTATGATCACTCAAATGTTGCTGATTTTCATAAATGGGTTTTTCTACCTCTTGTTGATATTTTATCGGTATTCTATATTGAGCCTGATTTGAGTAGTTTGGGGAATGTGAAGGTAGACTCGGTGGTGGTCCATAGTAATCTTCTGAGGCAGAAGCAAGGGAGACTACTGAAAGTATTAATACTACCTGTGAAAGAAATAAATTTTCAAAGTATTATTTTTAAAAATATACTCTTATATGTGAACTACGTATAATAATATAATAACAATAGTTTAATTCAACACCCGATATGAAACTTTTACACAAAAGTGACACATGCACTCAGGGACTTAACAAAAAAATGTTTAGTATCATCATTAAAGTATTTAACATCTATAACATCTGTTTCAACCATTAAACTTTGTGACTTTTTATTCGTAAAAAAATATTAGCACTAAACACTTAGACCAATAAATACTGAATTTTATTCATTCACACACTTTCAAAGCACTTAACAACAAAATTAACCTACCAGCCTCATGTTGCTATACTAACAAATGTATCCGAATATCTTCACTTCCGCTTTTATATGCCGACAACAACAAATCTTTATTGCTGTTCTTATTCCTTTCATTTAGAGTAAGAGCTACATAGACGATGGACCTGTGAACTTTACATAAAACGCGTGAGTACCTTAAACGTTTAAGCTAGACGTAGCCTATTTATTTTACCCTGTAATTATCCTAAAAAATTATGTATGTAAATTAACTATTCTTTTACATTTAATTTAATTTAATTTTAATCGTGCATATTAATTAGGGACAAAGTCAAATACTTGTAGTTTTCTTGTCTAATACTTAAAAAAATTAAATGATATTCTTTACAAAACTTTGCTCGCATTCGTTTGCATAACATTATAATCTACCTACCTATCCCACTGAAATCTACAGGGTCAAAGACATAAGTCTAGACCCTTAGCCCAGTTGTTATCATTATAATTACGAAGTTCGAAAATAAAAATGTAAGGCATAGCAATGTTTAAATCACGTCGTTACATTAGCGATACTCATGTCACTTACCAATACTTAAGTCAAATCCCATAAATTTTTGACTTGAACTTCGTCATCGTAAGTAGCAATGGCAACATATCTAAAGGCTGAGGTACTATGTAATTAATTATTCTTAATTGGTTTATAGGTTTTCGGAAAATTACTCATAGAAATGTAGAATCACAGACAACCGCTTTTTTAAAGGTATTCCAAAGTCCATAGTTTATGTAGTCGCTAATTTTACAGTGAGTCTGGGCCGTGCCGTAATCTTAGGTAACAAGATGTGCCATACCACTGCACATGTGGTACAGTTTTAGGACAGAGCTACGAATGTTTTAGAAGTACCAGTTTAAGAAAGTTGTAGCCAAACAAACAGAGACAGTTTAGAAATGATGTGATGAAAATTAATTTACAAATTTTATAGCAAACACCTCACGTAGGTTCATCTTAAAATGTGATCACAGCTAATATTATTATAAAGAGTTTCCTCTTTCCTATTTGATTGTTTGTTTGTTTGTATTGATAGGCTCCGAAACTGCTGGAATTGATGAATCAAAATGGTGATGACTGAAACTGATTTTGATGAAACATTTTATCGCAGTAAAATTGACGGTTCCCGCGAGATTTCATTTTTAACCAAAAATGAGGTTATTATATTATATTTTTCGGTCAAATCTAGTAAAAAATATTATGAAAATCTTGAGAAAATAATAAACTAAGATAATATTATTAATTTTAGACTGGAAAATTCAACGTAAAGCAAAATATTTTTTACTATTACAATATCATCACACAACTTTTTAGTTGATTTTAGAATATTTACAGTCTTGTTTAGGTATACTTTTAGTTAGGTACGCACTTATAAAGGTTTTATGAATTCTTGAAGGTTTTCAGGTCGTAATAGTCCGGAAATACTGCTGGCGACAGTTCATTCCAGAGTTTTACTGCTTCAGGTAAAGCGCACGGTGGAGGACTGCCACTCATCAAGGTGATCAGGATGATGAATATTTTGTCGCTTGGAGCAGTGGTGAAAAGTTCCAGCAGGTATTAGTCCAAATATGTAATTCCTCGGAGCACTCCCCATAATATAACCGATAGGTAGAGGACGCAGAGCAATGCTACATATCTACGTTATATTTATGAAAAGCCACTTCTATACATCCATAAGTCTATTAAAAGTTTACAGTTTTGCTATTTTCAAATAAAAACGAATTAAATTATATCATTATTGTTTAAAGTCTTTTGTAAGCTGGCATTATGTGATAAATCATTAAAAAAATTTCTTGAGTACTATTTTGTATGACAAAATCATATTAAAAAAGGTATTCTAGGTTTTTACTTCGGATTCTTATTTCGAAAACAAATAAACGTGAAAACATTAATACTCACCAATGCTAAATTATTTAATCTATTTTATAAAATTACAATGAAATAAATGTAATTTAATATTATTAAAATTAATATGATTTAATTGAATTAAAGATATTATATAATTTTAATATATTTTTTAATATCTTAAATTATATAATTAAAGATATTAAAAAATATATATTGTAATATATTTTACTAAAGTAGCTTTGACTAATTCACGTAAGATATTATATCAAATAATTTAATTTACTATAGGTATTTAATAGTATATTAAAAAAAAATTGTTACTCAACTTCACAGAAAATTATTTCATGTGAAAATTGTATTCGCGTCAAAACGACGTAATCCAAAAATGGCGATTTTTGTAAAGATAAAAATGTACACACCATTTTTACAGCCTCTAAATATATAGAGATTGTCTTGTAAAATTCAAACAATGCCTTAATCATCGGACAATGGGGCGAGGTTAGCAATTTGCCAAAGAATTAGAGGATACACTTCAAAGACAATATGCTAAGGCGTGAGAACAACCTATATTACATTACTTATTCATAGCTAGCTCCCGATATCTGTACTAATATTATAAAGAGGAAAGAGTTGTTTGTTTGCATTGATTCTATAACCACGGGGTTGATTTTGATAAAATTTGGTAGATACACAGAGTAGACCACGTTGAAAGAAATAGGCTACTTTTTATCGCGGCTAAATGTATGTTTTTCGCGAGATATCGCATTGCAGGTAACATTTATTGTGATGTTTCAAGCAGTATCTTATTTAAGGTATCCAAAGGGTATAAACGGACGGATGAACCTATATCTTAGTAACCTAAGACTCCACTGTCACCAGGCTGTATCTCATGAATCGTCTCGCACTTGGCCGGGTTTTTTTGGTAAATAGCAGATTGTAATGCAGCTTATAGTCTTACTCAATAGGCAAGCGGACTGATTTTTTTTATTGCATAAATGAATAGTACTCTTAAATATGAGTAACTTCTCAGAAGAAACCGTATATTAAAAGTCAATATTTTCAAAGGTACAGCGATTTGTATACAAAATTTCGCGAGTTTTTATACCAAAAAAAATTTTTTTTTTTTGCGAAATTGGTAAACAAAACCTACATAATTCGTTTACTCACATCATATACAAAAACATTTATTACGGTAAGTATGAACTTAAACGCACAAATATCGGAGATATTTACAAATATATTCCTGCGGCCATATACTTCATATACTTACTTCATATACTATAATCTACAAGTGACGTCATTTGTAGGTCGACTTTAGTATGGAGCGTTTTTAGGAGGCTCGCGAAACTTTTTATAAAAATCGCTGTACCTTTGAAAATATTGACTTTTGATATACGGTTTCTTCTGAGAAGTTACTCATATTTAAGAGTACTATTCATTTATGCAATAAAAAAAAAATAGTCCGATTGCCTATTGAGGTACAATGTCCCTATGTGTAAGTAGCTAAGTTACCGATGAGGATAATGACTAGTTATAGTTAAGTAGACCAACAATGTGTAAGTAACTAATTTACCGATACCGATGAGAATTAGTATTCTCATCGGTACTAGTCATAGTTAAGTAGACCAACATAATATCTAATAGGTATTATGATCCTTAATAATAACAAACGGCTTAATTTTTAATCGTATACGTCAAGCAAAAACTTTGAGTACAGTTTTACGAGAATTGTGCGAACGGTTTACGAGAATTGTGCGAACGGGGAAGTATGTAATTTGGTATAGTTAAAGTTTATATGGAGGAAGTTGTAAAGAAAGTTAAAGTGTAATTTTTTTAAGTAATACTAAGAAATTAATAAAAATAACAACAATATACACCACCTTAATTTAATTACTCACAGTAGCATTGATGACACAATCACATTTTGTAAGACCTTTACGTTTGTCAATCTATATTTGACATTCAATAGACAATGGCTATGTTCCGCGGAAAATAGCGCTAGTTAGCGCTTGCTAGCGCTAAAGAAAAAAAATCAGATTATCGGCCAAGACACGTTTGTTAACTTTAATACTGCGAACAAAATCCGCCATTTTGCTCATTTAATGCCAGCGGTCGCCATTTTGCTTACTTTTTTGCTAGCGCTATTTTCCGCGGAACACAGCCATTACATAATATTATTCCTAGAGGTAAAATAACACTAATCAAGACTTAAAAAGCTGAGCGACTTCTAGTATCAATGACCAGGGAATCTGTATTAAAATGAATTTAGGAGTGTTTTAATTATTACATGCCTTAGTAAGAGATATTATCACATATTATTAACCTACTAACTTTAAAATCGGAGGCGTCAAATGTTAGTAACTTTATCCACCCATAAGCCTTTTAAGCTTACGACTTAAGGTTGAAGGTTGATCTCTGAGGTCGAACCATATACGTGTTGATGCATATAAATTGGAAATATTTACAAATTTAAATCATTAAGGCTCTATACCATAAATACAAGGTGCAATAAATTTTGAAAAAAATCGAGTTATGGCTCTTTGTGTGGCTGATGTTATAAATTGTGAGTTATCGACCACACCCCGACACAACGATACATAAATTGTATTATTTTGTAACAATCCTTGGAATGTTTTTATTGTAGCTTCATCAAGGACCTCCATAGATCATGTCCTTACTAGTTTTTTCCCGCGGCTCTGCCTTTTTATCAATTTTTTTTTTTGAGAAAAAAGTTTTCTTGATAAAAAGTAGCCTATGTAAAAAGTATCCTAATCCAGAGCCTAAATTACTACCCTGCGAAATTTCATCGAAATCCATTCAGTAGTTTTTGCATGAACGAGTAACAAACATCCATCCATCTATCCATAGTCACAAACTTTCTCATTTGTAATAGTAGTAGGATATACATTTTTTACGCTAACACTATGTTGACAGTAAACTTGGATTAATAAACCAGGACAAAGGCGTGTACCTAACTGCAGTAATTTCTTTTTAATTTCTTTTTAATTAAAAATTAAATTTAAAGTATCTAAAATATTTATTGTAATAATTTTATCCTACTAATATTATAAATGTGAAAGTTTGTGAGATGTATGGATGGATGTTTGTTACTCCTTCACTCAAAAACTACTGAATGGATTTTGATATACATCGGCTACTTTTTATCTCGAAAAATACAGTGTTCCCGAGGGATACTGTATTTACGCGGGCGGAGCCACGGGCAACAGACTAGTATTGTCATAAATTACTGAATACAAAATATTATATCCGTTTAGAATTCAATTGAGGATAAACTTTACTATTCTGCAACAAAAATTAACCGAAACACACGTATTGTAGCTATCTATTAATTAATCTTTAATTAACACGTCTGTTCAAATTCCCCGACTTCAATATTTATGGAACGTAGAATCAATTAGCGAAAACGCTGAACGTGGGAATGTAAAAGGTGATAAGTCACAAAACCTAGTTTTACAATGTTTGCAGTATAATTTGCTACTAGCAGTTGCCCGCGGCTTCACCTACGTGAATACAGTATCCCTCGGGAACACTAACTTTTTCCGGGATAAAAAGTAGCCTATGTTTTAATTCAGAGCCTAAACTACTATCATACCAAATTTCATCAAAATTCGTTCAGTAGTTTTTGCGTGAAGGAGTAACAAACATCCATCCTCACAAACTTTCACATTTATAATATTAGTAGAATTTTACGCAAAACTAGGTCTGTAATGCATACTTACTTTTCTATGGTCAAACTGAAACATGAAACAAGAGTCCGAAAATTGTAAGACGTTGTGAGCAAAGCAGTGCGATGCTAAAAGGTAAGCCATCAAAATGAAAAAAAAAAGTCAATATCACGTGATTTATTGCTTAAAGATTATATACAATACTGTTACTATATCTATATGGCACTATCGATCTTTTAAAACCGTCGGTATGGGCGGTAGGCGGGTACAGGTATGGCTGGTACGTAAGGCTTCTGAGCGCGCGCAGCGAAGATTCCGGAGTCGTATTTGCCTGAGTGGTAGCTTCCTGTAATTTGAAACAGTAGAATTAGAACTGTCATATTATACACAACTAACTGTTTCCCGCAACTTCGTCCGCGTCAATTTCTGTTATTATGATCGCCATAAAAAAGGTCAACCTTAAAAGATACAGTCGCGGACATTTTTTTTAGATCATTTAAAGAGGAATAATTTTTTCATATATATTTTTGGGTAATTTGAACCGTTTACGCAGCACACGCAACGGAAACCGTCAAATATGAATAATTAGCGAAATAGCTATCCAACACAAAAAGAATTTTGCAATTCTATCTAGCAGCAGTTTTGCACTAAATTCATGTAGCTGGAACTATTTTCACGGGACTTTTACTGGCAGATAGCTGATGATAAACGTAGATTAACCTACGTTTATCTTAAGGTTCCGTTTAAATAGAGTTCTGTGTCCCTAAACACAAAAAAGTTGCGAATACCAGCTTGTACACAATAGATTAGACGCATGTATTGTCGAGGAATCTTACAGTGGTAGAGCCTCTATCGGAAAGATAAGATAACGTCACAGAAAACTGGCCTGCAATATTGCTGGCGTTGTTTTATAAGTAATTGAGGGTACCGGATTCCTATAACTAGTCCTATAGCTTTATTATCCACTAGCTTTTGCCGGCTCTTGCCGGCTGGAACACTTTCTTTTCAGGATAAAAAGTAGCTTAGGTGTTAATCCAGAGCCTAAACTCCTAAGTCCTACCATACCTTTCATCAGGATCCGTTTAGTAGTTTTTGTGTGAAAGAGTAACAAATATCACTCCATCCATATCCATTCATCTATCCTCACAAACTTTGACATATTTTGTAAAAGAAGTAGGATTTTACCAATGTAGCATTATAATATCAAAACTATTTGTAACATTAAGGCGAGTTAAAAATTAGAAAATAATCCATTTTAACCCCTAACGCAAAAAATAAATAATTAAAAAAATAAAAAAACCCGACTGCAAAAAATACATATACCTAAGCAACGCACTAAAAAGACCGAAACAAGTTTGAGAAAACTGACTACACTATGAGCTGAAACCCTAAGTGAAATAATTGACATTATGTTTGGTAGCAGGCAGGACCCATTCGCAAATTATAAATCGTACAAAAATATATGGGCCCCGCCTGCTAACAAACATAACGTCAATTATTTCACTTAGGGTTTCAGCTCATAGTGTAGTCAGTTTTCTCAAACTTGTTTCGGTCTTTTTAGTAAGTTGCTTAGGTATATGTATTTTTTGCAGTCGGGTTTTTTTATTTTTTTAATTATTTATTTTATTTCAGTCTTTTCAGTTGCTTTTGAATTGTAGTTATCTATGCAGGCGGGTTTTTGTTTTTTATTATTATTATTTATCGTTATATTTAATATAAAAGTGCAAATTATATACATATTTAGAATCAGTGTTTAAAATCCTTCATTTTGATACCCCACTCGATATACTTGGTAGATATATTTTTTTTTTTTACCTCACAATATGGCGTCAAACATCCGCCATTTTGTTTTTTTTTTAATGTCACCTATCTAAGAACACTTGGGCTATTAAGACGAATCTAAAGATACCTCAAATGTGAAAATCCGTTTAGCGGTTCTGAAGATACAAGGTAATAAAGAATATTACATACATACATACATACATACATACATACATACATACATACATACATACAAGATACGCGCCAAACACATAACCCTCCCGGCAGTCGGGTAAAAAGAGGGCTGTTATAAATTTAATGTATCTGTGTGTCCGTGGCATCTTACCTCCTAAACGGAAGGTCCGATTTAGATTCGTTTTTTTTTTTGTTGGAAAATTGACGTGATCGAGAGTGTTCTTAGCTATAATTCATCATCATCAGATCACCGCCACCTATGCATATCCAGTTTTTATTCACCATCTCCCTAGAGCCTAACTTAGCCGGTAGTAGCTTTAGCTTCTTTTGATCCAGACCATTCGTGCAGAAGCATGGCTCGCACAGTTTAATAATACAATATGCTTCCAGCGCAAATTAATTTAAATTGAAATCAGTTTTCGATGTTGTAATACTAAAACACTGCCATTTATGCTGTCATGTCATCCAACATGACATGTCATTATTCAATTTGCTAAATACCAACATCAACATGAAGTGATTATTTCACACTCTAGATTAGTTAAGTAATAATAGAAAACAATGGGTGGGTATTTAGAAGGCAAACAATATAAATATGCTCTGTTCAAATCAAACTAAATGCAAGGGTAAATAACAAATCTACGAAATTAATATTGAAATACCCTTGCTTTATTTATTGCAGGATAAAGAAGTGATATTTAAATTAGTAGCATTATAACGAGCCATTGTGTCGTTGTTTAAGTTCAAATTAGATCTAATCTTAATAAGTTTGTTTATCCTTTTGTTTCATTGAGAGTGTATTTTTGTTAAAAAGTTGATATTGCGCTCTCTCTTGTTATTGCTTGCTATTTTTGAAATCAAGGCGTAAGCATTTACTTGCTGTTTTAATACTTTTAAACTTTTGAATTCTATTAAGCCTAAAATTGAATAAGTATACAATATAAATAGTAGAATAATAAAACGTAAAAAACGTCTCGTTAAAAGTTGACCTACATAAGTATAAATATTATTATTTTCTTTGTCATAGATTTACAAAATTAATATTTAAAGATTACATGCAGTTTTGCTAATATTATTTATGAGGCTATTATAATTTCTTATATTATTTATTAAAAAAATATACCGTACTATAAGAAGAATGCTGTTTAAAACAGTGTCATCCACATCATTCACATTTCATTTCCTGTAATTATTTTAATTCAGATCCATGGAGAAGTGGAGATATATTATATTGTTAATCATATTATTATATGAATATTCGTTGAAATGAGTTAAAATGTAATTTACCCCACTTCTGCACATATGCGACCTATGACTTTGTAAATGGTGTAGTTACACTTGTGTCTATCTTAATTTTGTCTTTGGTCGCCGTAGCAAATTGTTCCATACAAAATACCCGATTTCCTTTAAACCAAAATTTCCTTATATATTTTAATATTATGCTTACAAGTGAATGGAACAAATATAAGATTGTATTCACAGCTAAGTATTATGAGTATTAGCATAGAATAGGTGACAGTTTGATTAGATCGTAGGTACTTAAGTCCTTTGTTACTCCGTGTCTTGTCAATCAATCCTTTATTAGCTATCTCAAATTTTGTGTACAGTGTAATTGAAGTAATTTTAGGTAATGCATGTTTTGTAATAAGTACTAGTTTTTAGACTGTAATTAATATTAATTTTTGTTGTCAGATTAAACTGTCATGTCAGTACAAGAACATATTTTGTAGTTTACAGTAGAATTCGATATTCTAGATAGTAATTTAGGTATGAGTGTAGTGAAGGAGCATGTTACAATTATTTGCAGAAGAAATCTGACTGGAATCCTTTATAATGACAGTTTAATTTTTAAATACGTTAATTTGTTACTTTTGAAGATATTGGATGACAGTATTAGATAAGTATATATATATATATATATATATTTAAATTATTATTATTTAACAGTCAGATAATAGTACTACCATAATTTTGAACACTTCTGCGTTTACCTTTTTAACGTATAAAATATTTATTATCACATCTACAAAATTATCATGCTGATTTCTATAACTATACTACTTCCTCTCACTCTTCATTTATATTAATCTGCATTTTATTATTTATTAATAACGTCTTTTGTTTCTGTGAATTTCAAGTTTTTTTAATCATTATTTTTAATTGTGTTAATCTGCCTAATGCGGGATTTGCATGGGTCGATTTCCGCCTAACGATTTCGCCCGCACGGCAAAAATCGACCGTGTAAGAGACAATCCAGCGTTCTCCAAAAAAGCCTCATAATTTTTTATTGCAATATTGCCTAGCAAAGGCGAAACAAAAATTATGAATTTATCAAGCCATGGCGAAAATTGATACATATAGTGCCTTGTTTTACTTTAATTCTGCATATTATAGTCACTATGGAAACAAAAACTTCTCTACTTCTCTAACACATACGACTAAGTACCAACAAAAAACTCACCATCAT
Organism: Glaucopsyche alexis; assembly: GCA_905404095.1. Lineage (NCBI taxonomy): Eukaryota > Metazoa > Arthropoda > Insecta > Lepidoptera > Lycaenidae > Glaucopsyche > Glaucopsyche alexis. The sequence goes on from FR990057.1 coordinate 18,691,390, forward strand.
CAAAGATCCCACTCGCCTCATCCCTCGCGTTCTCAGCTAGAGCCCTAGCTATGGCCTCGGGGATGGGGGGAGGGGTAGGTATATGCGCCCCCACGGGTTGGAACCCGTTCGCATCAGCCGTGTACCTAATGCTGTACACCTGACCGTCATCGCCCGTGTACGAGTAGCCACCAGCAGCTTGAATGCCATTGGCTTCACGGCCATTTTCTTCAGCTGAGATTCCTGTAATTGAATCGGTTGATATTTTACAAACTTTTCTGTGGTTTCACGATATTCGGGATATTTTGGATGTTGTATTCTCTTAGGGGTTGAATTTGAAAACTTTAATGGATTTTTTTTAACCTTTTGGTTAGCGGATGCTTTCCGCATTATAACTGTGTTAGTGAATCCGCTTTTCACTGTAAATAGATTTTTTTAACATGTACCTCAGTACATGTTAAAAAATCTATTAGTAGTGATTTTCTTTTGTAAGTCATAAATCGTTTAAAAAAACTGTACGTATTCTTAATAAATAAATATAGGAAGACTTAGAAACGCTAATCATAATTAGAGCCCTCCTATTCACAGGCTGTCGCTATCTCTTCTAGTTGAAATGACAAGGACAGCATGTAACTTGAGCGTCACTTAATTTAACTGTCGTTTCAGTTTTCGGACGTCAATAACTCAATTTGCCACGATAAGCGCGCGGGAGTGGAAATTGTGATATCAAAGGGCTTAGGATACTATCACAGTCTATGGAATTTTTAACACTGTCTCATTTCTCTTGCGTTTATCACGGTTAGGGCTGCCATTCGTCCGGGGTTCCCCGGATTTGTTTAAGGGGAGCATCCAGACCGGATTTCAATTGCTGTCCGAATTTTTTGTAGGCATATTTAGGAATGTCATGGGATACTCATCCCAACTTACCTGTCCCGTAGTTGTGGTATAGTATACGGGTACGCGACCCCGGCTTCCCTAGCTATTACTGTCCTATCCCTTCCCCTCCTGGGTGGTAATATCCTACATTTCCTATTTTCCACTCTAACTTACCAATGTTCCTTTCCACACCACCTATCCTTCCCTTTCCCTATTCCTACCCTCCGCCAATCCGTGGGAACGCAATGGATAATCATAAAAATAATTAATTATCCAAAATGGCGGCGATGTGGTTCGCCACCCATCACGTCTCGTTCTCGCGGAGGCGAAAAGTGGCCCATGGAGAGCCGCTTCGCTACGTTAAATGTAAGAGGAGGAATGGATGGTAAGAATGAAAGTGGACGAAGCGAAACAAGTGTGTAAGGATCGTAGCAAGTGAAAGAAGTGGTCTCTGCCTACCCCTACGGGAAAGAGGCGGTATCTGCCTACCACTACGGGAAAGAGGCGTGATAATATGTATGTATGTATGTATGTATATTTAGGAAGGCGTCGTGTCGTTTTGATTTGCAGTAATAATAAATCTTCACTTTCTTTGGCATCGCAACCCGGACGTAGAACAGCTTTAGTAAAAACTGTTCTATGTCCGGGTTTAGGGGTCCAAAATTTGGGATTTTCACGCGTCTTTTCTGAGTTGTCATATGTAAGCGATGGCAACCCTAATCACGGCAAATTCTTATAGATCAGAATTCTCATAGAGGCTGGTACTAGGCTAGCGTAAATATGTAAGTACATACCGTTCTCAGTGTCGTACGCGTAGTAATATCCCCCCTCATTCGCGTCTGATACTGAGCGGAGGACGGCTGCGTTTCTCTCTAGAGATGCCCTGGGTCGTTCCTGGTAGTAGGGCCTGTAGGTTGGGTTGTAGGGGTTATACCCGGGCACTCCGGGCAGTGCGCAGGCGCACGCGCCGATTACTGCGAAGAGGATTATCTGTGGAAAACGATAAGAGTTGAATGACTTCCAAACGTACGGTATTCGGCTGTGGATATTACACTGCAGATATTTTGGAAACCTTTTTGGGGAGATGAAAGAGAAATTTCGAATGTTGTAAGTCTCACGTATATCCAACAAATCAAGCATGTAAATATTTTCAAATAAATTTTTACGTCATTATAATAACGTCACAGCACAGGAAAATCGCGTAGTTTTTACTAAAGAAAATCTTGTAGCACTGACTGATACCGTCGGGAAGATTGGCTGGTCTGAACCAACAGTTAAAACAGTTAAAGTTTAGAAACTTATAAAACTCGTTTCAAAATGCCTTATTTATTTGCTCTACATAGAGTCGTACCTAAAAATCCAAAGATTTGAACAATTAAAATTATTGTTTGGAAAGAAAACTATATTATTTCTTTATATTTTTACTGAAATCCGCGGCTCCATCCACGTAAATATAGTATCCCACGGAAACACCTTACTTTTTCCGGATAAAAAGTAGCCTATGTGTTTCCCCGTGATCTACTCTACGATTACATCTGTGACAAATTTCACTATGATCGGATATGTAGTTTTTACGTGAAAGCGTAACAAACAAACTCACATTCACATTTAAAATATTTGCAAGGATAACATAGCCAATAGCACAAGATATAATAAACTTGAATAAAATACATTTTTTTTTTAATTTTTCGAAACAAAATAAAAATAATTGAACACAATTTTATATAAATCCAAGCAACCGATTAACCTACTTGAACGTACCGATTTCATGTTGGCTGTTCAGCTATCTACGTTGGAATACTGCTGTCGGCGTCCAAAATACCTTATATACATCTATCTCACTACCAAGGCTAAGGATCATAGGCGTTTTGGATTATAGGAAATATGTCTAATTGTTTTTCGATGAGGATGATTGCTAGGAAGATCTTGAAAAAGAGATATAATTGTTTTTCAATGACTATTATTTTGAGATTATAATAGTTTGGTTTTTTGTTTTTTTATCTAACTACGCCGAATAGGAAGGGAAATGATTTCAGCTATGTACGTAACATGTATGTTTTTTCCATCGTAACGCCTAAATCACTTACCCGATTTTAAATAATAAGGTATCAATAGGTAACTTGGGTTTTTTGCGTAGTCGGGTTAAGGGTAGCTTTTTTTTTATACAAAATATAATGCAATATTGATATGGGCTAATTTTGTTGTTGTTTACTATTATTTTTTCTGCTACGTAGCTAAAAGAGCCGTACCTCGAAAGGGTAAAACGGAACCCTTATAGGATCACTTTGTTGTCCGTCCGAATGTTTGTCAAGAACCTTTTTCTCAGGAACGCGTGGAGGTATCAAGCCGGAATTTATATCAACTCAGGTCTACGGTCCCTTAGAGCTGTGAAAAAATCAAACTTCTTAGCCAACGCAATCAAAAGATATATCCGTTTATGCCGCAAAGAAGAAGGGGCATTTTTGTATGGAGCCCGTCCCCACTAATGTAGCATTACAAGACATAATATATCAAATGAAAGGGCTTAAAAAGTGTGTAATTTTATTGTATGATGAAAAATCTCTAAACCATGGGAGAAAAAAGTTAATGAGGGTTAAAGGTTAAAAAAATCTTCCTGTATTATTTCACCATTTTATAGTGTTGCTAATAAGGAACAATTTTTGGGAAGTAATGGTATACAACAAACTTCATAAAAGTGGTATATTTTGAAAAATTGCCTCATATTTTGAAGAAATGTATGGAATAATAATAAAATGCTAAAAAAAGCTATTTCCTTAATTTTTTCGCACATAATTACTTTCTGAAAATGGTTTCTTACTTGCGATACTATCGAATGGTGCAATAGACAGGATGTATTTTTTTTACAATTTAAAGGTTCGAATCCTGGCTAGGAAAATTGAGTTATTAAAAATCTAATTATGCAGTTTATGTTTTCATCAAGTCGGACTCGACACTCCATTGGGCTAAATTGCTATTCCTAATTTGTTTTAGACTTCCCTTACAACGCCCAGAATAATAGTTCACCATGTAATATGTTTTTTTTTTTCCTTTTTTTCAGTTCTTAATCGTTTTAAAATAATTTTTGCTTTCATTATATGTATTTTAATGTAATTGTTTCATCTGCATCATTACATTTTACATAAACCAATTTTCCTGGCCAGGATTCGAACCCGCAAATTAGGAAAAAAAATACATTCTGTATTATTGCACTATTCGATAGCGTTGCAAGTAAGAAACAATTTCTAGAAAGTAATTATGTGCGAAAAAAATAAGTAAATAGCTTTTTTAGCATTTTATTATTATTCCATACATTTCTTCAAAATATGAGGCAATTTATCAAAATATACCACTTTTATGAAGTTTGTTGTATACCATTACTTCCCAAAAATTGTTCCTTATTAGCAACACTATAAAATGGTGAAATAATACAGAATGATTTTTTTAACTTTTTTTTAACCTTTAACCCTTATTAACTTTTTTCTCCCATGGTTTAGAGATTTTTCATCATACAATAAAATTACACACTGGTTAAGCCCTTTCATTTGATATATTATGTCTTGTAGTGCTACAAGGGTGGGGACGGTTTGCCGCAAATTATCAACACTCGCAAAATCAAAACCTATAGGGTACTTCCCGTGTACTCAGAATCTTGAAATTTGGTAGGAAGCAACGTTTTATAGCACAGATAAAGGAAAAATTAGGAAAACCTTAAATTTTTACTTACATCATATAATAAAAATATTTTTAACCCTAGAGTGGGCGCGTCAATCCGCGAAACGTCAGTGGGCGCGTGTAGAGCATTTTGCCGCCCCTTTTCACTGACCATTTTAAGTAGGAATACATAAATTAAATTAATTTATTTTTTCAGGACTTAAAAAATACACAAATAAGTATTGATAAATCAATATATTTACTAAACTATGTTTTCTATAATGTACAAAGCAAGAAATTTGTGTCCTCAAATGTTAATTTAAGTAATATTATTTAATGTATTAATAAAATACCTTTTTCAGCGTAACATGAAAATTTCATTGATTATGTCGTTGTCATGCAAAGTTGACAACTATTCCTACAAATCAATTTCTACAAATCCTACAATTAAATCGTTTTTAGTTTTCACAATAAATGCACTATAAAATATAGTCTAAATATCAATGTCACAAAAAATAAGTGACACAACACCTGATAGTAAAAACATCCTTCTCAAGCAGTACCCTGCGCTTTGATGGCGCCTAGCATTTCGGTACGTATTGCTAACGAAAATGGGGGCAGCTACTAAAAAGCGCAAGCCTAACGGGCTATTGTTTTACGAATTATTAAAGATTTTTGAGCGCGGGCGGCAAAATGCTCATAACGCGCCCACTCTAGGGTTAATAATTTTAAACTTACCCCTACTATGACTCGATTGTCGTGATGGGTGAACTTTTACTTATAACTACAGGTTTGTAGGGAACCCATGGTGCGCGAGACTGACTCGCACTTGGCCGGTTTTTTTATGTTTATGCAAATATTATTCATTGTTTTAATCACTGCCGGTACTTAGTGTATCGGATAAACAAAATGTATGGGATTTGACATAAGGCATCACAAGCGACATGTCACTTAACGATGACTTAAGTCAAATCCCATACATTTTTGATTTCGAAGTTCGCCCATGAAATTATCGAATGCATCGTGACTAGAGTTCCCTGCACTGTTCCCAGCAGGAGAGACGATTGTCAGTGATGATGATGATATAGAAGAGTACCTACTTCCAAAACGAAATCTGTGTAAATTCACGCTTCGACACGTTTTCCTGTTTCGCACCATGTTATTACACTTAAGCTACATTTTTTGCGATATTCGGGTACGTGATATGTTTATAAAGTGTGCTTTTTAGCCTGTTGAACCCAGACGAGCAGTGCTATTCAAGGAATGTTTTTATAGGTCAAGGGAACAGGTTGTTTTTGGGTTCCGTAATCAAAGGGTAAAATCGGAACCCTATTACTGCGCACGCACGTACACGCAAACGCACACGCAAACGCACACGCACACGCACACGCACACACGTGCACGTACACGCACACGCACACACGTGCACGTACACGCACATGCACACGCACACGCTCACGCTCACGCACACGCACACGCACACGCACACGCACACGCACACGCACACGCACACGCACACGCACACGCACATCACACGCACACGCACACGCACATGCCACGAACTCGCACATGCACACACACACCTTCGCGGGGGTAGTCAGGGAAGCTTCCTGTGACCTCAAAACGTCGAGATCTGATGAGAATACGATTTTTGCAAAACGGGGTAAAACCAATAACTTCCCGATTTTTGAAAATCTTAAATTTTCTTAGCGGGAAGTTTAGGATATAATAACCATTATCCTTCTGGAACCCTAACACGGTGAGAAGAACTGGCGAAAAAACTTTTGTATCTAGACAATATGTGGTACTGAGATAAAATTAGTAGTAGATTGTAAATTAATAAAATTAGTAGATTGTTTGTCTGAAATTATACGTGATTAGAATAAGAAGACTACCTGAAATAAAAATCAGGGTACTGTTATTATGAATTACAATTTAAATTTTATCCTGCTTTACAACACGATAATATTTTTACTATTCAGTAATGTTTAATTTTATTGATGCATTGAAGGCTATATCCGCATACCTTGACACAAGATGTGTAGGGATTCTATTGTTTTAGCCCATAGCTCTCATTACCTTCGCACAAGTTTCAGATTTCTTCCGTTTTCAGACCTTTCGTACTGCCATATTTAAACAATATCATAATATCCTGTTATTCCTTCGGTTCCTGTACTTCCTGTCATATAATATGTTATATTCATTACGTTGACCAAAAATACTGATATTCTTATATGATTTTCTAGTAATCCTACGACGACTTCTGTGGCTCAGTGGTTGAGCGTGTCAGAGCTTAAGCTGGAGGTCACAGGTTGCTGGAAATGAAACAAAAATAACCTATGTCCCTAGGTCATGGATGTGTATTAACTATTATGTGGAATTAAAATATTAAATACTAGATGTTGCACACGACTTCGTGCGCGCAAAAGAAAATCCCGCAGTAACCGTACATTTTGCCGCGATAAAAAGTAGCTTATGTCCTTCCCCGTGGTCTAATCTATATCTGTACCAAATTCCATCAAAATCAGTCCAATAGTTTCGGAGCCTATTCAATGCAAACAAACAAACAAACTTTTCCTCTTTATTATTATATTAGCATAGATGTGTGTACTAAAAACGTGTTAAATATAATATTTCCGTTGTCTGGTATTCGTAAATCGTAACACAAGTTCTTCGAGAACTTAGCACGAGACCACTGACGTGTTGTGGACGTCCATAGATATTTAGAAAATCCTATATGTTCAGGATCATGTCATATAGTTCTTATGTTATTAGGTGTTATAAGTGATATGTTTTGACAAAGTCTCAAACAATTACGCATACCCATCTTGATCAATTGTGCCACCTACACCACGCCAAGGATTATGATTCATGAAGGAAGTGGGTTCAAATCTGAGTGCCTTGACCGGAATTCTAGACCTTTAAAAACCAAATTCTTTCACGGTTCAACAATTACATTTCTATATGTACTCTTCATATACTCTTCAATTTACATCGCCGAATTTAACTGGTTCGAATTGGATAATACGGCATGATATTATTATGGCCAAATAATTCCAGAAATGTCCAGATAGAACTAGTTCTATCTGGACATTTCTGGAATTATTTGGATTTACGAGTATATTAAGTAGAGTAAAACCATGTTGCTTATGGCCCTCGGAAATCTCCTTTTTGTATGAAAATGACAGACTATATATGAAAAACGACGATTGCCGAAAGACATTGAGTTCATAGTCAAACAGCCAGTGAATCTGAAAGGTAAATTTTTTCTCCAGATAATTAATGACAGTTTTTAACCGACTTTCAAATTACCACTCCTTTGCGTCGCGCAGTCGGGTAAAAGGGGGGGCGGTTATTATTAATAGTTTTGCTTCTTCATTCTTTGGTTTAACTATTGGTCTGTATGTTTCCAGATGTTTTTTTTTACACTGCACTTTTCCAGGTTTTCGGGTACATAGTTCGTATAGATAAATACGTATTTAGGCACCTTAAATCTATCCCTATTATATATTTTAACTGCCACTTGACTGGCACCCAAAAATACAAGAAAAATAGAACCCTTTACCGACTTTGCATCTTAAATTCCTTTGATGAACCTAAAATTCCACCTGTCTGTAAAATGCCTTCCTGGTTGAAGAAGATTTATCGTGACTTCGATTAACTTACAGCTACAATAGGCGTGGGTGACTTTAATTGCACAAGTCAACCTGACAAATGGATGTTTATGTATGAATTATTCATCGGACTGATGGTATTTCAGTTTTTTTTTTGTGGTACTGCCTATGGTATTTATTGTTACATTTTTGGATCGACGTCGATGAAGTCTTAAATGTTTTTGGTCTATAAAACCTCCCATATACCATAGATGTTTATATTATAGATGAGGCATGTTGAGGCAAAAACTTTTCCAACTTAATAGCCCCACTTTTGGAGCTTTTGGGGCCATTTTGACATTTGAGGTATGGTTTAAACCAAGATGTTGTAACTTTTTCTTGTATGCAGATTTGTTCCGACAAATGTACGATATAGCCTATCTTTCGTTTTGAAATCTTTGTCCCATACCGATTTCGGATATTAAAACCAGACCGCTACGCAGGAGTTTATTGTATACTGCCTAAGTATGTGCGCAATACACAAGCACTCTCTGTTCCTTTAGTCTTGTTACCGAGTGGATAATCGACACGACTAGTGACTGGTAACTGATGAGAGATCAGGCGCAGGACCGACTTTTTACATGTCCATCGTTACTTGAGTATGTCAAGTAACGATGGGCATGTAAATGTTATCAGCCTGTATCGTCGTAATAAGACTTGAAAACAATTTTTTTTGTTATTCCAACGCGAGGATCAAATCCATGGCTTCCGGAGTCGAAAGAAAAAAAAAATATAGGTAGAGCACCGGAGGCGTTACTTTAATTTGGTTGTTAAACAAGTATTTTCAGTAGCTAAACACGTCAAGTATCGGTTATTTAATTTAATTACCATCGTTTTTTTACATTCATTTTTTAACATCGCCTTTTACCTTTTCTGCTTATTTATCTATACTATATTTACTAATATAATAAAAAGGAAAAGTTTGTTTGTTTGCATTGAATAGGCTCCGAAACTACTGGACCGATTTTGATGAAATTTGGCACAGATGTAGAGTAGACCAGGGGGAAGGACATATGCTACTTTTTACCACGGAAAAATGTACGGTTTCTGCGAAATTAACGTTTGCGCGTACGAAGTCGCGAACAACATCTAGTATATTATAAGCTGAATTTGTGTCATTTCAAAACTTTGTTGCTCTAGGTATCATCTTCATTGTTATAATTATAACGGTTAATGGAAACGATTTGAACCTATTATCATCTTTTCCACGATGATTTGCATCTAACAAATGTTTTGCAACCGCAGCCTAAAAACTATCACGAATTCGATCTTTATTATTTAATAACCCACTTAAATCTTTTATGGTATTATTGTTATTTAGAACATTTCTAGAGAACGTTTGTATATTTTCTGTTAGTGTAAGATGGTTTATGTGTAAAGAGGACCAGATAAATGATTGTTTTATCAATAAATAAAAAGAATCCTTTCATTTCTTTAAAATATACAATTAGAGTTTATAATAGAATATAATATCTCGTGAAAAATAGAGTCAAAAACTTTGATTAATTATTACATAGATACGTTATATCCTTACAAAACAGACAATATTTCTGTGCCACGACACACATTGACATGGGACGCGTGTCAATATGTCAACGTCGCATAGTAACACAAAACACGCTATTACTCGCGGAGCACACTAATCAAAATTGGCCCGACTCGGGCCAATTCGAGTCTTCATTTTTACGCGTTTATAACATATCTACCTCTTTTTAATATTATATATCTATGGTCAAAAAGTAATAACGTTTTGTTTGCTTTGGTATTATTACTTTATTATTTGGTCGTGATGCGCAATGTACTCCTGCGCATCGCGGCACCAGAGAGGAATGAATCATGCAAGACCATGCCTCTGTTGACTGTTTGGCCTGGAGATAAATACGGAAGCACCCAGAAGGGCCCGTACGATAGCAAGCGCACGCTGGCGGAGTCACGGTGCAGGCTCACGTGATCCCGTGACTCGTCAAGGGCATTACTGAGTGGAATACCGCCGAGTTTTAGATAGTAGTCAGTAGTAGTTGTGCCCATTCGGGGTAGCAGAGTCTCACATACTCGCTCAAGTTTTATTCATTCAATATACTTATTTTTAGCTAGCAACAGATTTTCTTCCTATAATACACACATAAGACATCTCAGACCAAATAAAATAGTGAAGACTATATCGAACAAGTTATCGCTTGACCTGGAATGGATGTAAACGTTGAATCGACCACGTCTACAGTCCTTGCGGTCACTTACTATATTGTGTTTAAATACTTTGATGCGTCCGTCCTGGTGCAGAAGGTTTTTTTTTTTTAGAAACTGGACGAGCAGGAACTTTGTCCATATTGTAATTTGTATGTAGTGCGCGTGTCGCTACGCACTACATGCATAACACACACCATTACAAGATAAGGCGTAGTTTAGTTTTATGTGTGTGCAAAGCGTAGTTTAGACCGGCCAGACTGTGTGGTTCGCAGAACTTTGTCTTCACTATTTTATTTGGTCTGATCGAGGCATACATAGGTAATTACTTGAGCCCTAGACTAGACTAATAACTTGATCAATAGACGTCGACACAAATTGCGCTGTGTCAATCACGGATGATGATTATTAATGTTGTAAATAATGTAATTAGCTTATTATTCGTAGGTTAACTAGGGTCAGCAGTACCATCGCTCGCTTATATAAAACCTATCGAATGGTGAAGAATCTAATCTGTATGGAAGAGACAAGCAGTGCTAACTTAGCCAGCGTGGAACCAGAACATGTCCATTGTCCAGATGTTAGGAGCAGTCGATGATGATGACACTATAGTCTATTCGCGTTAAGAAGTCAGTGAAATGTCAAAAAAAACTGGTCAAGTGCGAGTCGCACTCGCGCACTGAGGGCTACAAACCTGTAGTGATTTTGTTACAGCTTAAAGGTATTATAGACCTGAGTATTTGATATGAATTTCAATTTAATACCTCTACGCGTTCATTAGGAAAGAAGGTGTGCGTGTGGTTTGAGGGACCAACCCGAATTTCCCCAAAATAAGTATACCAAGTTTTAGTAGAAGTCTAAAAACAATTGTAGAACAAATCTGGGAATTTGTAAAAAGATAGTTTAAAAGATATAGCCCTCAGAGTGTGGTCCCTCAGTTCACACACCGCTATTTTCCAGATCTCGAAAAGTATGTGGAAAATTATGGTTTTTTCACTACAGAATTTTAGTAGAACTTTTGTAAAAGTTTTTACAAATTTATCAGATACATAGCATTAGAAATAAAAAAGCTACAACCACCGAAGTGTGGTCCCTCAGTTCACACAAAAATGACATACTCATTTCGCGATATATGACTGACTTTTTTAATTATTTTTCTACGTAGAGTTTTAGTAGAAAATTTGTAGAATTCATAGGCAAAATTTCAGAAAAATCTATCGGCGCATTTGGAAGATATACTGGGTGTCCCAAAAATACCGTCTCATAGTGACATGGGAGATAGATTAGCCTTATATCTCTCGGATAAAATAAAAATGACCTTAGTAAAAGTTGCTTAGTTTTCGAGATATTTGGATTTTTTTGGTTTTATTCAAAATCTCCATTTTTAGTTAGTTTTTATTTCCGCATTAGTACAAATTCCTTTAGTTTATTCATTTTAATTTTTTTTAAGTATCTCGAATAGTTGTTTGATGCATACAAAATAAACTTTTGTCAAATAGTAGTGTATTTTTTAAGAAAAAAATATTTTTGTGTTGCGTTTTAGCTCTCCCAAAATTTCGACCCAAATTTTGACAATCTGCCGTAGAAAAAAAATGTACTAAAGTAATCTGGCAAATTATTTTAAAAATTACTCAATTTATTGCAGATTTAGAAATGGTATAACACTTACATGAAAAATTTACAGAAACTTAGAAATTGCCATTTTTATCATTAAAGTCTGATTCAAGCCAGACTCTTATGTAGTAAAGAAGATGAAAAAGTACCAGGAATTTTCATCGCAATCTTATTATCTATCGACCTTTATTATCTTTTGTATCTGTAGACTTGTAAAACTGAATGTACTATTGCAACCCTAATTTGTTATTTCGTTCTTTCCTTCGCTGTTATGGGGCACTGTGATAGTAAATAAAATTAGAAAAAAACTTTAGAACTTAGATTTATTACAGTAAATGCTCGAACTGTCGACCTCCAACACGAATGCACAATCGACATCTTCTGATAAAATTATTCTTTAATCTTCTCAAACTTATCTGAGATATTTCTTGAGCCGCTGCGGTGACTCTGTCGCGTAGTTCCCTTTCGTTGCGTATTGGTTTACCATAAACTTTGTCTTTAAGACATCCCCAATAAAAAAAATCCAGGGGATTAAGATCAGGGGATCGTGGTGGCCATAAGATTGGCCCCAGTCGCCCAATCCACCTTCTCGGGAACCTGCGGTCCAGGTGTGCTCGAACGTCTCGAGCGTAATGTGCTGGGCAGCCGTCGTTTTGAAACCACATCGTTCGTAATGATTCCAGTGGCACATCCCCGAGGAGCGTTGGCAATTGGTTTTCTAAAAATTCCAAATAGGTGTGACCATTTAATATTGGAGGCAGCTCCACTGGTCCTACTATTGTACCGTTGTAGATTCCGGTCCATAAATTTATTTTAAACATGTGTTGCGACCGATCTTCTCTATTCTCGTGTGGGTTTTCTAGCTGCCAGCTATGAATATTATGAAGGTTTAAATAACCATCTCTTCTACATTGCGACTCGTCACTCCACAGTACTTTATGAAAAAAGTCGGGATCTTCCCTATTTTTTTCCAACATTCGTTGACAAAATTGTACCCGTCTGGCATAGTCACTCGTAAGGAGAGTTTGCACTCTTTGTATGTGGTACGGATGATACCTGTTCCTTTTTAAAACGCGATGAGCAGATGATTTCGGTATTCCAGTCCGACTTTGAATCAAGCGAACCGAAGTTGACGGATCTTCGGTAACTTGCTGTAACACGACATCTTCGTCGGTTGTTTGCGGTCTCCCTTCACCACCTCGAGTTCCTGGGACTCTACCCTCTCTGTAGGCAGAATCCAATCGTTCAATCACATGATACGATGGCGGTGTACGGTTTGGATAACGTACCGCGTACAATCTTGCAGCTAATCTTGAATTTAAAGTTACTACGCCTCGATTAGAAACACGCCTGGTTTCCCCATAAATTAAGTACATGTCGGCGTACTCACGATGAGTAAATTGAGTAGCAGCACCTCGTGGATTTTCCATTCTTAGCACAGTAAAACCAGCCAGCTGTCTGTAAGAGCGCAAACCGTCGTTGTTGTCACCAAATCAGTTCAACAATAGTCCAAATTGAAAGCAAATCAGAGTCCAAAAATAACGCCTAGTAATAAAAAAAATGAGAGAAACGAGAGCAGTACAAAATAGCACGTGTATCGCACAAAACGGAAGAGAACGTACTAAAGTCCACGAGATCGTTCGTGGAACACGGTGTTGTAAAATGTGGGAAGAGAGTAGCGCATATTGCGCGCTCCCTTGCACTTATTAGGCCTTTAACAAACATTACCGTTGATCATTGACAGCTATCTCACTCAGTTTTTAACCTAAGAACAGGATCACAAACGCCGAACACAAAGGACAACATGTGGCCTTTTCATTGTGTTTGAATATTGAATATTCACTTCATAGTTGAGTCCGGCTTGAATTAGACTTTAATGATAAAAATGGCAATTTCTAAGTTTCTGTAAATTTTTCATGTAAGTGTTATACCATTTCTAAATCTGCAATAAATTGAGTAATTTTTAAAATAATTTGCCAGATTACTTTAGTACATTTTTTTTCTACGGCAGATTGTCAAAATTTGGGTCGAAATTTTGGGAGAGCTAAAACGCAACACAAAAATATTTTTTTCTTAAAAAATACACTACTATTTGACAAAAGTTTATTTTGTATGCATCAAACAACTATTCGAGATACTTAAAAAAAATTAAAATTAATAAATTAAAGGAATTTGTACTAATGCGGAAATAAAAACTAACTAAAAATGGAGATTTTGAATAAAACCAAAAAAATCCAAATATCTCGAAAACTAAGCAACTTTTACTAAGGTCATTTTTATTTTATCCGAGAGATATAAGGCTAATCTATCTCCCATGTCACTATGAGACGGTATTTTTGGGACACCCAGTATACCATTATGTTGGGTCCCTCAGTTCACACACTTGTGTATAAGAAAAACTCAAATAACTAATAAACGAGAAAACTAACAGAAAGTCTACTATACTTAAGTTTTAGTAGAAGTTTTTTTCTCTTGGATTAGCACATAAAATATTTAATTTCTTGCTTCCTAACTGAGATAATGTTAATTTTTTGATTGTATGAAAATGCAGAGTAGGGTTACCACACAAGAAGCAAAATTCGGACAGTACCTAATATTATTGTGTGTGTTATACCTTATTAAATTTACCTTTTCACTATTATATGGGTTCATAGTACTACAAACAACCTATATACCTACTTATGTACCTATTTGTGGTTTCGCTCTGCCCGCCCTTTTCTCTGTCCGTTATTGCTAACTCCTTATATGTAATTACATATATATTATATGAATAAAAAACTGGCCAAGTGCGAGTCAGGCTCGCGCACAAACGGTTCCGTACAAAACGGCAAAAAAAATCACGGTTGTTGTATGGAAGCCCTCGTTAAATATTAATTTTATTTTGTTTTTAGTATTTGTTGTTATAGCGGCAACAGAAATACATAATTTGTGAAAATTTCAACTGTCTAGCTATCGCGGTTCCTGAGATACAGCCTGGTGACAGACAGACGGACGGACAACCAGCGAAGTCTTAATAATATTTTGGGTCCCTTTGGGTACAGAACCCTCATTTATGAAATTTCATATTTTTATTATACCTACCTATTTTCTATTAAAGAAATATAGAAATCTTAGGTCTTTAAATTAATGTCAAGCTTTTATGAAAAGGAGAAAGTTAATTTGTGGGATGTACGGTGTACATAAGGCTTTTATATTTTAATACTTGAGGTAGTCACATTTATGAAAACAGAAAAACAAGAAAATCTGGTACAGTATATTGTTTCTCTTCATAAAGAACCTTCATATGTACCATATAAACACAAAGGAAGTGACCGCACAGACTGCAGACGTGGTTGAACTACGTGTTTACACGTAAGTACGTGTTCGTGCGCACGATTCAACGGCGCTGTTATGCGATTTACATCGCAGGCATACGATGTAAATCGCATAACAGCGCCGAGCGGCAACTTTGTTAATAGTACCTATTTAATATTATACAGAGAGAATTATTTTTAAATTTTGCAATTATTCAACAATTTGCATTAATCATGAATGGATGAGTACAGCAGCATTTTAATTCAATATAAATAAAAATATAATGTTAACATGTAATATCTTTGTTAAAGTTGTCCGCTGTACACAATTGAGTACAGCAGCATATCAGTCACAAATAATTAAAAATTACAAAAAATATAAATGTGTACACACAACTATAAATCTCACGCGACATAAAACTTAACGCTAAATGCGTCATTTTCTACTCACTAAAACTTATACTTAGTCATAGTTTGTATGATGAATTAAACTCATCTCCTATGTCCTTGTAAATATTCTATATTTATTATTAGATTTATTATCTCATTCTTACGTCGTACCTACGTAAGAAGGAGATATTATAAGTGCCTGATTGACTTACAAAACTACAAACATTAAATTTATGTAAAAAATAAAATTATTTTTATTTTTTTATTGATTAAATAATCACAGTAATAATCACAATATTTTTCTTACACCTACGTAAAAATCGGATGTCACAAGTGGCTTAATATTTAGCTTACAAGAATATAAAGATTAAATAAAAACGGTTAATAAATAATTTAATCACAGTCATAATCACATTATCACAATATTTCCTTAAACCTACGTAAAAATCAGAAATCACGTTACGGACAATTAGCTTACAACACTACAAAACTTGTATAAAAACGGTTAAAATTATTTAATCACAGTAATAATCACAAAATTTCCTTATACCTACGTAAAATTAGGAATCACAAGTCGCTGATTGATCTAGAAGACTAGAAAAATTGAAACGATAAACAATTATTATTAAATTCCAAGCTAACCTGCCGCCATTTTTGGAGGTATCAATGTGGTATGTCATTAATCTTACACCCATTAAGGGTTTTATTTTTTTCCATTCGTGTATGTCAACAGTAAAGGAAAAAAATAATGATTGTACTTTATCTGAGCTAAAATTATTCTTCGACCTTGAGGTTGGGGTCAGAATTGATGGACTACTGCTACTACTTGCTGATGTTTTTGATGAAGGACTGGGTGTGCATTTATCAGACAGTTGATTATTGAAAATGGCGTTCCAATTTCGTTTAAGTGCTACATATAATGCTAATGGAGTCATTGTATAATCTACTTCCTGGGACAATATTACAAAAATTTTGTCATTATATTTAATAGTTGGATCTTGTAATTTATCTTGATATTTTCTAAAAACACTAAATAGATCTTCATTGTTGATTTTTGGCTTTCGTCCCCTGGCCATTATACAACTGAAAAAAAACCATTCATGAAATTAAGAGGAAAGTTTAGTCTTATTATACAATTAAAAACACTAACTTTAGGGCGTTTGGGCATGCAGTTTAATGATGTTAAGTCAGAAAAGTAATTATCTGCCTAAACGTCATTTTAAAATCGTCAACATTCGATGATTTTTAATGAAAATTAATAAAATGTGTAAGTAATTTGTACAAATAAAAATAAATATTTTGTACGAGATTGACATTTATTAAATACATAATTTGCCCAAATATACTTTTTGTAATCATATCAGTAAACTTTAATCATTTTTATTTTAAATTAAAAATATTTTTTACAGATGCTTTTAAGGAAACCCTGATATAGATTTTACTTAGAGAAAAAGACTAGAGAAACATTAGACTATTGAAAATATATTTTCCTTGTCAAGTATTCTAAAACAACAAGATTTTTAATTAGGTTTTGCCCACTGTTTCGCCACTGTTTTATAGGGTTTCTTCTTAAAATTAAGCATGTTGCGCAATTGTTTGTTGTCCCAAATAAAATAAATAAATAAAACCCCGTAAGTTATGTGGTGGGAAAAGTTTGTATGTGAAAACTCACACTCACTCATATGTGGGGTACATATAACTTGGGGTGAGTTTTCCTTCTAAAAATAGGTAGGTACTCTATACTTTTTATAACAAAATTACTAAACAAAATATATTATCCCAATCACTTCAAGGTTTTCCAAGGTAAGAGGTAAAGTAGCTCTTTACCAAATTTCCTTAAAATCTGTTCAGTGGTTTTAGCATGAAGGTGTAATCTAGAATCCTCCACCTTCTGTACACAAATGTGTACAACGTTTCAGCCCTTGTACACAATTGAGTACAGCAGCATTATACACAATAATAAAATTATAAACTATTACAAAAACTTTTTTCCTTAGTTTATTCATTTTGATCAAAGATTATTTTGAGTCATGATTTTAAAAGATACTTTATTAATAATTTTAATGTAAGATATTGAGCCCATATTGAGCCTAGCACTTTTTTTTTGTTGTCTTCGTCTTCTTCTCTTACTTCAGTGACAACTGACAAGCTACAACATAGTTCATATTCCTATCACGCTGCAATGTTTATTTATAATTTTGTCAAAAATTCAATTAAGAAGCTTAGTGTAAACTCTAAATCTTAAATTTTTTAATCATCACTGATAGGTAAATGAAAAGAGAGATAAGAATAACCTCAAAATGAAACGGTGATTTTTCACTTTTCTATTGGTACTTGGCAGTTGGATTGATAAACAGTATTTATATAATATTATGTTCCTATTCCTATTTTAACTGAATCCTTTTTAATAAAAACTGAATTATTACAATAGGTATTGCACATCATGCTCAAACAATAAGATTTGACTGTGTACACTTGTCGCTTTCTGCTGCAGTACAAAATAGTTTTAAAATTAGGAACCTATTCAGTAAAAAAGCAAAACAGCATTCCGGTATCGAGAATATACAATAGAAATTATCTAAGGGCCCCCATATGGTAATATGTAAAGGTACTACAATCTACCTACTAAGGCAAGCTTCACGGTATTTGATTTTCAAGTTTTCTGCATGATTTATGTAGGTACCTTATTTTTAAATTAAGTTTGTTAGTTTTTAAATATGATTGCCTATAAAATAAACTGCCAAATATCCTAAAAAGTTTGACATTTAATCAATTTAAGAATAGAATATTCAAGTTATTATTAAACAAGTATTACATATACGTACTGTTGATGAATTTACTTTATGTAGTAAAAGCTATAAAATATAAAATTAAAATTTTGACATTTATTAATTTTCAATATTACATATTTTATATTTTTTAACAGATACTAACATTTTATTTATTATTTTTTTATTGTATTAATTTATTGCTTAGGACATGTGATAATTATAATTTATTCTTAACTTTACAATAATTTGTCCTTAATTTGAGTGTGTCCTTCAATTTTCCTTAATGTGATATTAATTATTTGCTATATTAAATTTAATTACACAAAACATTTGCACGTCAAGATAAATCTGGCAAAATATGAGTGTCATTTAACATTGTACTATCTTATTGTACCATATTTTTGCAAATAAATATTCTTATTCTTAAGAATGGGGCAGCAGTGACATGGTGTAACTACACGGGTTACCAAAGATTACATAGGTATAGTGCTCCAATAATCAATATAAGATGGAGGCTGAGTTCGTGGCTCAAACAATGGAGGCTGATTTCATGGCTATGTGTCGGAACATACTGTAGCCTCTTACAGGTCCTTTATGATATACCTTTATGGACTATACCAAGACATAATGCAGATCATAATATTATACTTGTGTATATGTCACAACTTAGATCAAATTCAAGTATGCTTTACCACGGACTTATTGCAATAATCTTAGTCTTTTAACAAATACCTATTAACTTTTATCAATAATAATATTATATTTAAAATATGATAAATAAATATTTCTTGTACAAATAGCAATTTGGGGACATTCAAATATTTATACTACATATTATTACATTAACTCTTCAGAAACATTTTTTTAAAGTAGATATTAATTAATAACAAAAATATTAGTTTGGAAATCAATTTTTTTAGCTTAGATTGGCATGATGTCCACATGTTTTTGCAGAAATAATTTTTTAAAATTAGTTAAACTTTTGTTCCAGTCTCTAACTTTGTTCAAACATAACTGAGTTACTTAATTTTGAATTAAAATATACACAAATACACTATTTATTACTTAATCGATGACAATTTAAAGCTTAAAAAAAGTTAAACATAGTTTACCAATTTAAGAGTAGGCGTTGAGTTTACGCACGTTATTCTTCTATCTTAACAGGTAGGTATTGGTGTCAGAAGTAGCACTAATTAAAAAACTACTTTATCAATTATTTTGTGCCCATTATTTTTATAAAAAATATTGGCGGCGCAGGTGAGCAGATTCCTTAGCGGAAAGTTGCAGAACTAACGTATCAATGACAGATAAAAGTACGATTAGACTTACGATTTTAAATGGTTTTCAAAATTTGTGTAATTATATATATAATAAAAAAAGTGCTATCAATTTTATTTTAAAATTACCACACACGATATTAAAAAAAGGAACTGACGGTTGTGTTCCTCAATGTTATAAAATAATATTACATAAAATTTAAAAGATCTGCACAGTAATTCCTATTTGTGTTGCTTTTATGTGTGTGTGCGTGCTTTTTTTGTGCGCATTTTTTTGTAGGTAGGTACACCAACACACAATAGCATTACACTTTTAAAATACAGTTCACGAGTGGTCTTAGTATTTTTTACCACTTCGTAGATGTCCAACAACGAAAGCATGATGCAACGAATGTATATTAAAGCGCGACAAATATTATAATATTATGTATAATAATATATCAAGCGGTCGCTCATATCGTGTCGAGTAGGGATGGGCGTTGAATGAACGAACTGTTTTATTAAACTGTTTATTTGTCATGAACGGGTAAACTAGTTTAGCGCCTACTGATGAACTAGTCTATGCGTGAACGGTTGCCATATGCCAGAACGGTGCGTGCGACAGAGACCTTTCGTCGCGACGCGACGACACGATCGACGGACGGGCGCGGGCACGACGACTTGGCACGAGCAATACGTCTATCTTTGTTCTTTACAGTAATGAACCTGCCTGTCTACCAGTCCTAAGCCTGGAAAAAGTATGAAGGGAAGTTCATTTCCACCGCTCACAGATTAAACCGTCTCGTCGTTCGTCGTCATCACTAGTCGCGTCGATCAGCAAACGACAACAAGTTTGTCAAAACAGTTAATGCTGAAAGTCGTTCATTCAACAAAACTACTTTGTTTGTCATAGTTTATTGCTCAGTTCAGTATTCGTCGAACACGTAAACTAGTCGAAAAAAAAATCAGTTTTTTCAACTAGTTTACGATGAACGATAAACGGTCTCGTTTCGTTGATCGAAAAAGCGTCGACGACCCACCACTAGTGTCGAGGCGAAACTCGAAAGGGTCCAATTTTTTACTATTTGCATTGGGTAAACCTAAAAACATTTCAGTATTGTATCAGAAGTATATTGCTGTAAGTAGAGACTTAGAGAGTTATTCGCCGAAGTAGTTTTTTCTCCAAGAACACTATTCCATGCGGGCGAAGCCGCAGGCAAAAGCTAGTATAACAAAAATATTAGGTGCAGTCATAATATTACATTGAGTATGTATAATCTTTGGTGCTGGGGGCGAGACGACGACGAGACGAGGACGAGGGCTCCGATACAACAACCGTGATTTTTTTTGCCGTTTTGTACGGAACCGTTTGTGCGCGAGCCTGACTCGCACTTGGCCAGTTTTTTATTCATATAATATATATGTAATTACATATAAGGAGTTAGCAATAACGGACAGAGAAAAGGGCGGGCAGAGCGAAACCACAAATAGGTACATAAGTAGGTATATAGGTTGTTTGTAGTACTATGAACCCATATAATAGTGAAAAGGTAAATTTAATAAGGTATAACACACACAATAATATTAGGTACTGTCCGAATTTTGCTTCTTGTGTGGTAACCCTACTCTGCATTTTCATACAATCAAAAAATTAACATTATCTCAGTTAGGAAGCAAGAAATTAAATATTTTATGTGCTAATCCAAGAGAAAAAAACTTCTACTAAAACTTAAGTATAGTAGACTTTCTGTTAGTTTTCTCGTTTATTAGTTATTTGAGTTTTTCTAATACACAAGTGTGTGAACTGAGGGACCCAACATAATGGTATATATCTTCCAAATGCGCCGATAGATTTTTCTGAAATTTTGCCTATGAATTCTACAAATTTTCTACTAAAACTCTACGTAGAAAAATAATTAAAAAAGTCAGTCATATATCGCGAAATGAGTATGTCATTTTTGTGTGAACTGAGGGACCACACTTCGGTGGTTGTAGCTTTTTTATTTCTAATGCTATGTATCTGATAAATTTGTAAAAACTTTTACAAAAGTTCTACTAAAATTCTGTAGTGAAAAAACCATAATTTTCCACATACTTTTCGAGATCTGAAAAATAGCGGTGTGTGAACTGAGGGACCACACTCTGAGGGCTATATCTTTTAAACTATCTTTTTACAAATTCCCAGATTTGTTCTACAATTGTTTTTAGACTTCTACTAAAACTTGGTATACTTATTTTGGGGAAATTCGGGTTGGTCCCTCAAACCACACGCACACGAAAGAAGTAGTAAGTTTAAAATTATTTAACATATTTTTATTATATGATGTGACAAAAAATTTACGTTTTTCGCAAATTTTCCTTTATATGTGCTATAAGACGTTGCTTTGTACCAAATTTCAAGATTCTGAGTTCACGGGAAGTACCCTGTAGGTTTTGATACCCTTGCGAGTGTCGAAAACCGTATCTTTTGATAGCGTTGGCTTAGAAGTTTGATTTTTTTACAGCTTCAGGGGACAGTAGACTTGAGTATTTGATATAAATTCTAGGTTGATACCTCCACGCGTTCCTGAGAAAAAGGGGCTTAACAGACAGATGGACGGACAACAAAGTGTATAAGGGTTCCGTCTTTTCCTTTCGTGGTACGGAACCCTAAAAAACAAAATTGACGCATAAGCCGTGTTCAAATTAACCCATTATTAAATGTATGTGCATGACTTACTGATACTTACTGCATAGATATATAATATTAAAAAGAGGCACTGCACTTACTGACTCTAAAGACTATTAATATAAAATCGGAAGCGAATGAAAAATTATTTCATTTTATTTCGATTACTACAGGCACGAAAACGATGAAAAGATGCTGTAAAGATAAGCGTCCACCAAGACGTATTGCGTCGGCCGTCAGAGTCCCAAATTTTGGGACTATATTATCATGATCCGAAATCCGGAAGGCCGGGGAAAATTCAGAGCATTCAAAATAGAACTTTGCGCTAAAACAAATAACAATAGAGTTGAAAATCGAACACACGAGTGTTGTCAAATGTCAATGTCAAATAATATGACATGTCGAGACTCGACACTCTTATTTCAACTCTATTGTTTATGCGCAGAGATTTATTTTCAGCACTCTGAATTGTCCCGGGCTCGCCGGTTTCCGGATAGTTTATTATAGTCCCAGCATTGCAGTTCGGTTCGGGCGCGGCGGGTTAGAACGGTGAAGTCAGAATTGTATGTGTGACGGGCGCTAATATCACAGAACATATTTTATGGGCCTTTACTTAATAATAATAACTCCCCACCGATTTTCGGTGACGGTGGCCGGTTTCATTGTAACCGGGCCAGTTACGCAGGAGTAATTTAATAGTGCCCAGGTGTGTGCGCAGTACAAAAGAGCACTCTCTATTCCTTTACTCTCATAATCCAGTGGGACGGATAACCGACACGACTGATGAGAGATCAGGCGCAGGACCGACTTTTTACATGCCCATCCGACGGATGAATCATCTTTCTTGTCAGACAATCAGGTGATCAGCCCGCATTGTCCTAACCAAACTGGGAAACAACATTTTTTTGTTGTTCCAATGCGGGAATCGAACCCATGACCTCCGAGTCGAGAGCCAATGCTCTAACCACTAGACCACGGAGGCTGTTAATGAGCCAGAGTCAAGTACAACAAGTTTGTTCCAGGTTCTTCTTACCCCAAGGAGATAAAAATATTGCTCATACTCCACTAACTTGACCTTACGTTGATTTTTTATTACTCATTTAAGATTTGCCAGTTTTTCTGTGGTTATTTTAAAAGTGGTCTATAGAGTACCTATAATACCTTGACATTATCAAGAGTAACAAATTACTAAGAAAATCTTCTTTGTTTATTTTTTATATGTTTGAACAACGGCAATGAAAGTACTATTTTGGAAAACTCTACATGATAAAAAAAGTTGATTGAATATAACCAATTAAAATGCAATGTGTTAATAATTTGCAATATAATTCCGCATATTACATATTATTTATTTTCTCTATTACGTACGTAGGTACCTTCGACAAAGTACCTGCTCGACCAGTTCCGAAACATTTTCCCTTGCACTAGAACGCCACAAAATATTTTAACCCAAATGAAGTGACCGCAACGACTGCAGACGTGGTTGAACTACCTATTTACATGTGAGTATGGGTGCGTTCGCAAGATTCAACGGCGTTGTTGAGCGATTTTTATCGTATGACTGGTAGAGCAAGAGCGGCAAGTTGTTCGATGGTACGTACGGGATGATATAAGAGTGGAACTGTGACAAATGAAGCCTTCATACGATATTATGTCAACTGCTCATGATTTATTATGTAACAGCCTCCGTGGTGCAGTGGTTTAAAGCTTGGTCTCGACTCGGAGGTCGTGGGTTCGATTCCCGCATTGGAACAACAAAAAGGTTGTTTCCAAGTTCGGTTAGGACAATGCAGGCTGATCACCTGATTGTCTGACAAGAAAGATGATCCATGCGTCGGATGGGCATGTAAAAAGCCGGACCTGCGCCTGATCTCTCGCCAGTCGCGTCGGTTATCTGTCCCACTGGGTTACGAGAGTAAAAGGAAGGCAGATTGCTCTTATCTACTGCGCACACACTTGGGCACTGTAAAGTAATTCCTGCGTAGCTGGCCTGATTTTAATGACACTGATCACCGTCACCGAAATCGGTGTGGGGAGCTATTATTATTATGTAAACTTTGTCTTAAGCCCTCTCTTTATTTGAACGAATATTTTTCAGTGACATCAAGGGTTCTTTTGGCTTCTATTGGCTTGGTTTGGCAACTTTAACGTTTTCACAATGCGCGGTGCAATATCGCAAGTCACACAGGGCAATGTGAAAACACTCTTATGGTTTACCCAATAAATGACCCTAATAAGCTGCTGACCATATAAATGCATCTTGATGCTATAATACCATAATATTATAATTCTAATATGTTAATATGGTTGTATATTGTATAATGCCATTAATCGTAATATTATAATTTATAACGCAATCAAATTAAGTACTCCCACACTTGTTGTGAGTTAAAAAAGTTATTTGATCTAATCTGGGTTAAAAGTTACAGAAATTGCTCCATAAAAGCTCCTCACACCGACTCCGGTGACGGTGGCCGAAGTTATTTTGTACTGACCAAGTGTGTGCGCAATAAACAAGAGTACTCTCTCTTCCTTTAGTCTCGTAATCCAGTGGGATGGACAATCAACACGACTGGCGAGAGATCAGGCGCAGGTCCGGCTTTTTACATGCCCGTCCGACGCATGGATCATCTTTCTTGTTAGACAATCAAATATCAGCCTGCATTGTTTTATTTTGTTGTTCCAACGTGGGGATCGAAGCCACAACCTCCGGAGTGAAAGCCAAGCTTTAAGCAACTGGAACCACGAAGGCGTTTATTCTACTACTATTATAAATGTGAAAGTTTGTGAGGATGGATGGATGGATGTTTGTTACTCTTTCACGCAAAAACTACTGAACGGATTTAGATGAAATTTGGTATGGACTACCTTAACTACTAAGTTAAGGCTCTAGATTAAAATAATATTCCCGTAGTATTCCCGTGGGATACTGTATTTACGCGGGCGGAGCCGCGGGAAAAGGCTAGTTGCTCCATATTTCACGAAGAGCAGCGGGTCAAAACTAGTTTCCTTTGAAAGGTGTTATTACAAAACGCGATGAGCAAGTTACATTCGTGATAATTTATGTATAAGTTATAATCTATTTGTAGGTACAGTTGCTTGAATTAAAACCTTATGTAACTTTAAAAACTAAGGGTCAGGCTCAGGAGGCCTAGCAAAAACATTTGACAGAGGCGTAATTAATTCATTCTACTAGCTGCTGCTCACGGCTGCGCCCGCGTAAATACAGTATCCCTCGAGAACACCGTACTTTTTCGGGATAAACAGTAGTATAATAAACTAGTACCATACCAAATTTCACCGAAATCCGTTCAGTAGTTTTTGCGTGAAAGAGTAACAAACATGCATCCATCCTCACAAAATTTCGCATTATGATTAATTTGTATGGGCGCTGTCATAAATTTGATTTTCATACAATCCTCTTTCCATAACGTTACATTTAAACCGCTGTCAAACGTTTCTGCTAGGCCCACTTGTCACACCGCGATGCGGCGCTCCATTTTTAAGATAGCTATGCAAATTTTAACTTTATTCACCACACAAAAAGATAAGTTACGTACTCATATGACATCAGTCAACCACTGCACTTAACATTCAAACTCTTACACTGAACTTACCTCACAGAAATCCGGCGTGAAATAACGCTTGCGTTGTGTTTCGCCGAGTGAGTGAGGTTACCGGAGGCCATGGGGGGGATTGGGGATTTTAAGGATCAGGAACGCCAGTCGCAGCACCAGAGGAGTTACAAGTGTAACTCCTCTGGTGTTGCGAGTGTCCATGGGCGGCGGTAATCGCTTACCATCAGGCGATCCGTCTGCTCGTTTCCTGGTCCATTACATTAAAAAAAAAACTGAAATATGTATCTTCTTGTGTATTAAGAGCTCCGTGGCCTAGTGGGTGGACCGTTTGGTTCGCACTCGAGAGAGTGCAGGTTCGAAACCCAGGTTGTGACGTGTACCAATGAGACTTTTTCAGATCTCAAGTACATTATACAGATGATCTAACGGTGAAGGAAAACATCGTGAGGAAATCCGCACATGGTTGTCCCCAGACGTATTGATTGAGGAATGACCGAATGACTGATTCCTCTGGACTAGGCTGACTATGTTGTGAGAATGCCGTATGTGCTTGGGCAACCATACGACATTTAAAAACCAACTGTCCCAGGCACTACAGTATTTCAATAGTGGTTACCTACTTTGCTCGGAGAATACTGTATAAATCATCCAATAACGGATGAAAAAGGCCTAAGTTTTGTGTATTGAATACAGTTCAATTTTGTATCTCTCTAATATCTCAAAAATGCAGCGCTGCCAACATAGTGGATATCATTTCATTCCGGTGTGAACTGGCCCTATCGCCTTAAAGATAAGGGGTTCTTAAATCACAGGCTATCACTGTCTCTGCTTGGTAGAGTGACAAGGACAGTATGTGACTCTCAAGTCTCTTAACTTTACCAAGGTTTGAGAATTTGGATGTTAATTTCCACAAAAATTCTTTAGACGTAAAGTTACTTGGGGCTAGGGGGCTATTTGATGACAGCGTTTTTATATAAAATGAACCAGGAAACGAGCAGATGGATCTCCTGATGGTAAGCGATTACCCCCGCCCATGGATAATCGCAACACCAGAGGATTTATACTTGTAAATCCCCCCCCTAGGGCCTCCGGTAACCTCACTCACTCGGCGAAACACAACGCAAGCATTATTTCACGCCGGTTTTCTGTGAGGTCGTGGTATTTATCCTGTCGAGCCTTTCCATTCGTGTCGAAGCATGGCTCTCCCACAGTAGTGCCATAGTCATCAAATTATGCAAAAGTTGCTTATATATATATGTAACTTATTGTACCTTCAAACGGGTGCCACCCATAACATGTAATTTTATATTAAACTTCGCGAATCATAAAAGAAATTTATTAGTTCGTGAATACCAACCGGCCGGATCTAGACAACCAGATTTGTGGTAGTAGCAATAACTAGATTACTAGAAGATTCGCAAAAGTTTTCTATTGAGGACGCGTTTGCAAAATGTCGTATGACAGCGGCCGAGTACGGACTGATACCAAAGAATATAATATGTTACTAACGTACTGATACGGACTGATTTCTTTAGAAATCAGGGCCGGATCTACCTAAGGGCTACTTGGGCTGCAGCCCAGGGCCCCGGGGTTACAAGGGGCCCCCAGACCCCGCTTAAAACAATAGGCGATAATTTGAATTTAAAAAATGGTTGTCTGTAAAGTCAGTTTACGGGCGATATTTTTACGTGATATTGTCATAAGAAAACATTGTAAAAAAATTGCATACTTATATGAATTGAGTTAAGGCGGAAAATACGTGTGAAAGGATGTTTTGATGCTGATTTTCATTAATTTTTTTAGAGTATTAAAATTAATATTATTTATTGAAACTATTTGATTATTTTATACATATCGCACCTTCAGAATTGAAGTGGCTTAATCCAAAATTCTTGATTTTTGGTAAACGCCTAAAATGTTATTGGAGAATAGGCAATTTTTTGGTTTTTGTTATTTGCCGTAGGTGAATAGTTGTTTTAGTGATTTCTTACTAAAATATGAGTTTAATTAATTAGAACCTTTGTTAATTAATCATAAAAAAAAAATGACACTATTTTCCCAAAAGTTTTAAAATTTAATGGGCTTATTTAACTTTCTGTTTATATTTTACTAAAGCATTCAAAAATAAAACGTAACTATTTTAAAAATAGGCTATTTAATTCTAATGGAAAATTTATTTTTGGTGACTAATTTTGGAATATGCTAGTTTACTAATTTGACTTTTAAAATTAAAGGTAAATTAGAATAGAGGACACTGAAAAAAACTTTTATTTTGTGGTAATAAAGTTAAACTTATACCTAATTTGTATGTATTAGGTACCTTATATTTTTATGTATTTACTGTATGTTACATAAAAAAAGGTACATAAGTTACCGTGGCGTCTTCCTATCAAAATAATGTTTATTATGCAGGAAAATAAATGCTATATCAGAGGTCAATATTAATTATTATCGACGGGGAAATTTCATCATCATCAGCCTACGGATATATGAATAGCCCACTGCTTAACGTAGGCCTCCACTAATGAGCGCCAACCATCCCGATCTCGGACAGCCCTCATCCATCTGCTACCAGCCAACTTTAATTCATCGGTCCATTGTGCCACAGGTCGTCCTACACTACGTTTGCCTAAGCGTGGTCTCCAACTCTAACGCTTG
This sequence comes from Glaucopsyche alexis, assembly GCA_905404095.1. NCBI lineage: Eukaryota > Metazoa > Arthropoda > Insecta > Lepidoptera > Lycaenidae > Glaucopsyche > Glaucopsyche alexis. The sequence goes on from FR990057.1 coordinate 18,719,961, forward strand.
TCTGTCCGTCTGCAAACATGGCCGGCTCACTTCCAGTTCAGCGTGCTTATTCTATGAGCAATGTCAGTGACTGTAATTCGTAGTAGTTGTCCCGGAGCTTCCCGAATGCAGCCCAGCCCAAGCTTATTCTTCTATTTGCCTAGTTCTCAAAAAGTTATGCCGCCCTAGTTGAATAAGAGTTTACCCAAGATATACGTATTCTTGCTTCTTAACTTCAAGACTAGTACCGTTCCCTGGAGAATATGTTCAATATGCATAATTTTGGTTTTGTTAAGGTTCATCCCGAGACGCACCCGTCTTGAACAATCGCTTAGGCAATTCAGCATCTCTTCCAGGTCCTGCAGATATTCTGACATAATGATTATTTCATCGGCAAATTGCAAGTGTGAGATGTATTGGCCGTTTATGTTGTCTCAGGCCGTTCCAATCAAGCGACTTGAAAACGTCCTACGACGCGTTAGTAAACAGTTTCGGAGAGATAACATCTACCTGTCTCATTCCTTGACGAAGTTGGATCGGTTATATGGTCTGTTCTTTTACTTGGACGGTAATCGTTGCGGCCTTGATCAGACATCTTAACACCTCGAAATATTATCGACAGTCAACGAGGCATTTCTTCATGAATTCTAGCACAGACCCGAACCTCAATTCTCGTATTTAAAGTAGAATTAATTTTACTTTGTGACGTTTCGACCAATCAGAGCGCGTTTAACGTTGGTTTAACGTTTATAAAAACACCGTTTGAGATTAGCGTATTGAGACTTGATTGTAATTGTATTAATGCAGGTTTTATTTAGCAGAATTGCCTCTCAGGTCTTGACGGTATCGAAGGCTTTCTCATAGTCCACATACGCTAAGCAGAGAGGCTGATTATACTTCTCGATGTATGTATGTGGTTCCCGGTCTGCTCCACTGGCTGAAAGTCGTTGAACTTCTAGGAAGGATGATTCGAGATAACCTTCGATAATAGCTAATAATCGTGGCTCAGGAGCGGAATGGGACGGTAGTTTCAAGTCGCGTGTTATCGCCTATTTTAAAAATGAAACCATCATGTTCCTGCTCCATACTTCCGGGGTAGTGCCAGTGTGAATGACGGAATTAAGGAGCTCAGTCAAGACAGGTGTTCCTCCTGCCTTAAGCAGCTCTGTGTTTATTTTATCATCTCCTGGTGCTTTATTATTATGAAGCTGCCTGAGAGCTATTCTAATCTCACCCATGTCAATATCAGGAATCTAATCTGTAAGATGGCTCATAAGTCTGGCTCGTGAATCATCTGCAAGATGGGTTTAGGATGGGCTCGTGTTTTAGGTGTACCCCATTTCGACTTCATCAAGAATCTGTGATTTCGTGGTGACAATAGTGTCTTGCAAGTTACGGCTGCGTTTTGTCAAAAATGACAACATGAGTCATTGAGTTTAGCAAATACCTTCGAACCCTTGTTTCGCACGCAAGCATAGTTTACTTGATGGCCCTAAATGCCCAATATTTTTATATTTATAGAAAAACCCAAACCTTAAATATCTTTTATACGTTTAGGTTTTGCTGAAATCATCTTTTCTCGTATTGTATTTTCATTCCTTAGATCTTATACTACGGGATACGCCTTACATGAGCTTTCCCCTCTGCCGAGGTATAAGATTTTTGAATCTAATGCGTTCATAAAAACTATTTGCGTAATCGATTTTAATCATTATGTGCATCGGTATAGCATCGAAAGGACGTCCGAAATGCTCCGCTAAAAATGCCGATTTGTGCTCTTATGTCCTGTAAAAACAAGTCCAACACGTCGAATCTTAAAAAAGATGGAATAACCTTTCATTTATGAGTATTTTTTTATTTAATTATTGTATATTTCTATTTAAATGTAATTTCGTAAAAATCGACGATGTATCGAATAGCGGTGTACACGAGACAGATAATCGTAGAATATTCGATCGTACTCCCCACGAGACTATTGTTGTTAGATATAGAATTTTAGTCTTTATTTCCTATGCAATAGATTCGAATTTTACTATGGCACTTAATTCTCGAAACATGGCGGAACTTTTTTATTACTTTTTGAGTGACGTGACAATCACTAGAATAACGATGTCGATAAAAATTAATTTTTTTCTTGGTAAACTAATTTTATATTTTGTGATGTAAAAATATTGGATCTGGGGGCACGGCAGTGCACCCGCCAAAGTCGAGCGCGAAGCAAACACTGCCGTACCATCCTTTACTGGAACCATTTCGCCGCATTTTCAGGCCCCTATTTAAGAACCTCTGGATAAGACCAGAACGCAGAAATTTTCGTCATCCAGTAAGCTATAATCACATACTTAAAATCCAAAATTTCAAGTCTGTAGGTCATTTAGTTCCGAAGTTAAGCGAAAGCAAAGTTTCGCATTTACGACACTCACTCACTCACTCACTCACTCACTCATGATCATCAAAATAGAACTAGTACTTCCCATAAACTCAGAGAGCTGAAATTTGGTACAGAGTTAGGGTTTAATAGCCACATAAAGGGAAAACTATAAAAACTAGGCCGTGCCCCCACCAAGTCAAGCGCGAAGCAAACACTGCCGTACCATTATTTACGGGAACCATTTCGCCGCATTTTCAGGCCTCTATTTGAGAACCTCTGGATAAGACCAGAACGTCGATCTGGGGGCACGGCAGTGCCCCCGCCAAGTCGAGCGCGAAGCAAACACTGCCGTACCATTATTTACTGGAACCATTTCGCCGCATTTTCAGGCCCTTATTTGAGAACCTCTGGATAAGACCAGAACGCAGAAATTTTCGTCATCCAGTAAAGTATAATCACATACTTAAAATCCAAAATTTTAAGTCTGTAGGTCATTTAGTTCCGAAGTTAAACGACAGCAAAGTTTCGCATTTATGACACTCACCCAGTCACTCACTCATGATCATCAGAATAGAACTAGTACTTCCCATAAACTCAGAGAGCTGAAATTTGGTACAGAGGTAAGGTTTAATGGCCACATAAAGGGATAACTGTAAAAACTAGGATAATCGAAGATCTGGAGTACCTGGTGACCCTTATTAGAAAACACAAGAGCCCAACCAAACTATTAGAGATCGACATACTGCCTTTACAAAAAATATTCAACTTGGTGGGCCACTTCATTTGATGTCAAAAATCGAAGGTCTGAAGTATCTGATGAAGAACCCTCAGCTGGTCTCAGCTGATTAGAGATATGGTAATGCCCCCTTCTACTATTGGTACATAAAAAAATCGACTGTCATTGCAAAAATCCAGTGAAGTAGGACACATCTTCTAATTTAATCTAGCCCTAGCGTCCCACTGCTGGGCGAATGCCTCCCCTTCTGCTTTTAATACGCATATAAATGAAATTAAAGGAAAACTCTGGTTAAGACTGGACTGGCTTTTATACTTATACTTACAAGTTTACAAGAAGAAATAGTCGAACAATTAACTTTATTCTACTCGAACATTACACAAATTAAATAAACAAATTACACTAAAATCTAGTAAAATAAATCAATATTCCTACGTTTCTACAAAAAGAAGTGAAATCCCACCAAAAACATTCTGTAAAAAACTAGCCAAGTCTCGATGGAGCTGCTTGTTTTATCTCTAAAAAGTAATGAAGTCTAGACAAAGTCGTGCCAAGTCTAAGGATCCTTACTGCGATTTATTTATTATTATAGTTAATGTTGTGTGACTTGGCCGTTGAAGAGTACACAAGGGTACAAAAGGGGCTCCATGACACCATTGCTCCAATACATGTGTTATACAATCAACAACGCCTAAAATAAGACACTAGCGTCCAATTACCAATACCAGTATGGGCTATTATCTCGCTTAACAAACATAGGTAGTTACAACAGAATCTGATATAACATTACGTGTAAACAAAATTGACTTGTACCCACTAACGTATAAAGAATTTTCAACGGCCAAGTCACACAACATTAACTATAATAATAAATAAATCGCAGTAAGGATCCTTAGACTTGGCACGACTTTGTCTAGATTTCATTACTTTTTAGAGATAAACAAGCAGCTCCATCGAGACTTGGCTAGTTTTTTACAGAATGTTTTTGGTGGGATTGCTTTTACACTTTATACGACAGATCAAGCAATGCATGTATGTATGTGATGTTTATTATTTACCCTACCGCAACTTTGAAACTTGAAAGGCTGAACAGTTTATTTGGATGTTTGAAATATGGACTATGGGGTATCGTTATAAAATCAAGATGTTCCCAGCCAGAGGGACACAAGTTTTCCTTGTTTGAAGCGCAGTTCATTTTTAGGGTTCCGTAATACTTGAGGAACGCTTATAGTTTCGCTCTGTCCATCCGTCTGTCTGTCTGTCCGCGCTTCTACCGTTAGCCTAATTATGAATATAAATGGATGAAATTTGGTACAGTCATAGATCACAGATTAGTATTATGTAGCTAGATCATAGATTGTGTATAGATCTCGTATTTGGCATCATAAAATAATAATAATTTTAGTACCTGGGTGACTATTTATTGTAATATGGTGGGTGGTGTTTAGGTGATAATCTACATAAACTTAAAAAGTAAAATGTGAACTGATAATTATTATTATTTACAATCGATTTCTGTGTAGATTAGGTGTTTAATCTCAAACATTAACTACATTTTTTAAACTTGTCTAAAAACTATAAAAAATAAAAAAATTATAATTATATACTTGAACATATAAAAAAAACAAAAGTAAGGCACCGAGCAGGTTTCGAACCCGTAACACTCGTTTCTTACCATTCGCGTCTTAACCCGCTGGACCAAACGGACAGTGGCCGGCAGGACGAAATTAGCGACCATATTCTGCGTGGAAAGAAAAACGCATTAAAACACGAACACGCATTTTCCCAAATATAAGACTAATCTAGATCGATTGTTTACCCCCGAAAACCCCCATATACCAAATTTCAGCGAAATCGTTAAGAGCCGTTTCCAAGATCATAGTTATATACATATACATAAATATACAAGAATTGCTCGTTTAAACGTATAAGATATTCTAGGTGTGGGGATGAACTTTTTTTTATTTCTTTCCCATCGTGTGGGGTATCGTTTAATAGGTATTTTAAAATAAAGGCAAGGTTTCATACATAACTTTTTTATAAAGTCAACCATTTTCGAGTAATCGGCCTCCAAAGTGATTTATAAGTTGGTCCCCCCTAGCATTTCTAAACTATAAGACTTAAAAACTTACAATTTTCTATGCTGATAGATTATGCTAATAACTCTTTAGGAAAAATATTTTGAACCAAATCAGACAGTAACTTTTGAAGTAATTTGACAAAATATTACTCTTATAGTTACGGAACCCTCCTTAGACGTGTCCTGATATATTCTTGATTAGGTTAGGTTATTTTTTCTTTGATGTTTGCAAAAAAGGAGAGTTGTATGTTTAGTGTTCATAATAATATCTACGTATGTGAGTATTAGCGTATGTATGTGCGTATATGCAGTCTATAGTATACGTAGAAGCTATGGCGGTTTTAAAATGCTTCACATAGATAAGTGGTAAATACAGCCTATAGGTACGCGTTAAGTTTCCAGTGAGTCATCAGTGCAAATGTCTAGAAAGAAATGACGCTTAGCTCGTGTTCACTTTTGACAATAAAGGTAAGCCAGTTTAACATTTGTAATTTGTACTGACGACTCATTGCAATCTTAACGTGAATAGACTGTATTTACTACTTATGTATGTGAAGTTTTCTATTGCTGCCATAACTTTTACATGTAATATAATATAATATGTATATCGGAATTATTCGGAATGGTTTTATTTCAACAAAATACATTATTTTCAAATAACGAAGATGTGACCAATACAAATTCATATCGACAATATATCGATATAATTTGTATTGGTAACATCACTTAACATGTCAGTGTATTAGTGCGTACGCTACACTGTTATATTAGCGCGAGTCTTATTTGTGTGAAATAAATAAGCTAGTGTTGCAGTTTTATAAATGTGTGAGTTTGTAACGATTACAATATTTTTGTGAATGTGTGATTTTGTTTTCATTGTGGGAGTTACCCTCCCCGCACCAAAATTGGCAGAAAGTTTTGTTTGAAAATTTCCTCGCGTGCCTTATCTTGTAGTATATAATCTAAGTTTCATTCCGATTATATTTTAATAGTAATATAACATAACTGTCACACACATAACCTGTCAATTCTTTTACTAATTCATAATAAATAAATAAAATTATTTTATTGTTTTTTATAAGCATATAAATATCACTATTTTGGTTTCTCTCTCACCCAAAGGTTGCCTGGAAGAGATTGCTACCACAGCAATAAGGTCGCCTTTTGTACAACTTAGTAGTTGCTTTTGCCCGCAGCTTCGCTTGCGTCAGAGGGAAAGCTTGTTCGGGAAAATACCAATACCAAAATTGAATACATAATGGTGTAGGCACTGCACTTCGTAGATACACTCAAGAAATCTACCGAGAACTGTACCATAAATAAAATTTAATAAGCTGAAAAAGTATTCTGTGTTAATTCTGCTTAACCTACTACCATACCTGATTGCATTAAAATTCTTTACGTGTTTTCTTTACTTTACTTTATTGCATGAAAAACTAAACATATTATTATTGTACATACAAACTTTCCCGTTTAGGTATAATATTAAGTAAGGATTTCTTTGTAGCCGATAATTAGTATTTTAACGATTTCGATAAAATAATTTGGTTTGTGATCGCCCATCCTAGTTGGGACCACGACAGAGTTTGAGAGATACATGAGTTAGCAGTACGACCACGAAGCCATCTAGCTTCTCACTTATTCCTCATATAATAATCATACACATTAATGATTAGGGTTAACCTAGGTAAAGTTTTAACCAATTCAAATATCTGGTTATTTTATAGCATTTTATACTACATTACTTTTTCGATTGATAAAACTTTTTATAGGTACGAACCGATTGAATTGAAATACCTACACAAAATTATAAGCAGAGCTATCCTAATTCCTATCAACGTGGAACCCGTAGGTAAGGTACCCAAAAAATGTCCGCGATAAAAAGCGAGTCCTCTGTATTTATCCAAGGGCTAAACTACTACAGTAACAAATTTTATAAAAATCCGTTCCGTAGTTTCTGAGATTAGCGCGCACAAACGTACAGATCAAAAATATGTTAAGAAAATCTTAAGAGTCATTGTTGTGGGTTAAAAACTAAAAACCCTTTGTAAAAACCTATGTATTAAACACTGATAAATCAAGCACAAATAAATTAAATATTACAAAAAAAAAATTAATTATACCTACACTCAAAATATTCTACTGAAATAGTATGTAACATAGATATATAATATTAAAAAGAGGGTATGTAATATAATAAGTATTATGAATATAATTAATGCAGCAATCGCAAATATTTAGGTGCCTAGTTTTTCAAAGACATTTTCATCAGATTTAACTTTCGCATTCTTGTCAGATATTTATTTTTCAACATGATGACAATATATTATGTCAAAATAAAAATAAAGCTCCCCACTCACGGGCTATCGATTGCTTCGATCAAATTGGAAATTAATTCGTATTTGAAAGTAAATTGCTAACGACAAACTATTACACAAAATGATTAGTGTAAGACCTACCAGCTAGTTTTTGCGGTGGGGGTCAAAAGTTGGAATAAAATTTACGCGTATATATACAAGTTTCATATAAAAAGTGTAGTAAGGCGGTCCAAGAATCTCAGGCTCTATTAAATTTTTATCTAAACCGATTTACTTGCAACTACCAATCCAGTTAATGTTTAAATTGTAAAGACTAAATCAATCGATCGCTTGTGAGTGGGAGCTTTTAATCAAAAGCACTAAGGAGTATTAATATCAACTTTGAAGCAAATCGCTCCCAAACAACTTTCTTTCCCTTTTTTAACCCAGTTAGGGGATGAATTTCAATAAACTGTGATACACGAATTCCATCAATTCTGTTAAATAATGTTTGTGCAAAATATGAAGTAGATTGAACCAAGGAATCACGTTGCCCCGTACAAACTTTTTCCCCTTTTTTCACCCCCTTAGGAGTCGAATTTCGAAAAATCCCTTCTTATCGGATGCCTACGCATTACAAAGAGCAAGCCCTGCAAGTTTCAGGTCTCTACGATCAGCGGTTTAGGCTGTGCGTTGATCCGTCAGTCATTCAGGACAAAGGATTTTATATGTATAGATTACTTGCGTAGATTTAAGTAATATTTATGTTTTTTGTGCAATAAAGATTATGTAATAATATCATTATGAGTACTTAGATAGGCCCCTAAGTAGTTACAGCCCAGGGCCCCACAAATTCACGATCCGCCCCTGTTAGAAATGTTTGGTGCTGTGTATAATAATTGACAGTGACCTCATAAAATAAACCTAATGCCACGCATTAAGGTTCATGCATAATGTAAAAAATATTATAATTATTTAAATGAGACCCTTTTAATGTGTGTAGGTCATAAATAAAATTATTTATTTAGTTTTATTCAATAAACCGACGAACGACGTTATTCGTCAGAGAACTAAAGTCACCGACATTGCTCAACGAATTAGCACGCTAACTGCTACAGTACTGGTGGAGGCCGAGGAGGGAGGCGCACCTTACCATCTGGTGCGCCTGGGGCCTTCGGGCCTTGGATGGAGCCGCTTGTGGACGGCTGCCGCCGGCGGCGTCGCGGATGTGTTTATCGTTCCCGTGGCCCCGTCACAGGGCGGCGAGGAGGAAGGTGGGGGGTGGTTTTTAGTGGGTATACCGTTGGTCTCATTAGCCAATCCGGGAGTCACACATCACCACTCGGGTGCCCCCTGCGCCTGTGTGGTATGTGTAATGCATTCCCCCCCCCCCCCCCCCCGGAAACAAAAAAAAAAGGCCTACGTTCAGCAGTCGACGGCGATAGATAGTGATGATGATGATGAACCGACGAACGAAAAACGACCCCCAAAAGAGGGGTGTTTTGTCGATAAAATTAAACGTATTATTATTGCTGTTACAATTTCGAGATGACACACACTACATATAGAATTATACATATAATGTTATTCATAGTTTTTATTAAGCTATTGCATAGCTTCTATCGCGGGCCTTGAGCGTGGAGACCGAATCCAGAAACTCCGTAACGAAAATAACCTAACACTTTGAGCTGGGGTGGGGGTCTTATTAATTTGGTTATAATCGAGCCGCTGGTACTGAATCGCTTTCCGTCTAGTGTAACGTGAGCTATGCGTTATTTAAATTAGTAGCAGGAATATTGAATTATTACAATGGTTTCGCCATCTATGTGTTCAAGCTTAAACTACGACGTGTGTATGTTCCCTACACATTGCTGAAGATAATGAAGTACTTGATTGGTAGATGGCGTTGTACTTTTAAATAATATGTATTTTATTTTAAAGTACAACGGAATTGAAAAAATGCTATACTATAATTGTATTTATATTTTATGCAATAGCTTTACCGCGGCAATCCCCGAGTGCCACACATCTTTTTTATATTATTTGTATGAATTGAGAAAGAATTTAGACGTGCCATTATAAAGCCATAAAACCATTTTTGGAGTTTTGAAAGTTATTAAACTAGACTAGGTGTAAGGTCACAACTCACAAGGCAATCGGTTAACATATATTCCATAATACCTCTATAAGGCTTTACAGTGGCTATTAAGAACAAAAGGCATCGGAAACCAAAATATAATTACAATTAATCGTTTACTTTTAACCGTTCGTAGCCATAAAGTATAAAAACAATGAAGTTTTGAATTTATGATGTCAATTATTTCATAACCGACATTTTAGTTTTGTATGATATTGAGAATACTATTAAATATACTACATATAATAATCTCATCGCACACTATAGCAAACTAAAAGTGTTAAAATTAAATGTTGATTAAAAAAAATACTGAACAAAAACAATTTTAACTTGCCTTTGTTCAGCAAAATATATAGTTTTAATAAAATAAATATATTTTGTGCAGTTCAGACGTGTAAGAACTTTAAGGCTGGGGCTATAATATGACCCGGAAATCAGATTGCCGGAAAAAATTCAGATTGGTAATAATTTATTATTCAGCTTATGGTATTAGCGCAGTTTTAATTCTGCGCTGCTGAAAAACAGCTGAAAATAGAAGTCGAGTCTCGAGTCAATGTCATATATGACAGCTCGACACTTGACACTTCGAGTTTCAACTGTATTGTATTAACGCAGAGTTCTATTGTCAGTTCTTTGAATTTTCCCGGCCCGTCGGATTCCGAATCATATTACAGTCCCAGCTTTTCTCTCCGAAATTCGGTAGAACACGAGGATAAGGAGATAAGGAATATTGAAATTGGCGAAAACCCATAGTTTCCTCGGATTACGTTGCTGTCACGGTGACTGTGATGGTGGCAAAACGGTGACAATTGCCGCTCTGTAGGAAACCGTGCTAGTTTGTTTACATAGAAAATACTCCATTTTGTTTACATAATTCATATTACTGCAACGCCATCCTAAAACGCAGAACTCAAAATTTTCTCGCCCTTGGAAAGCTTTACCCTAACACGGTGACCATAATAATTATTTTCTTCCTTTCTTCTTCTTTTGCATAATATATTTTGTACGAAATACTTTTTGACTATAGTCTTCGTCTGTCCTTATATTTACAAAGCTTCTTAAAACCTTTGACTAGAACAAGGTTAAATATAACAATAACCGACACCAAATACGGACAGATACATGTCCAATATTTCCGGTAGCTTATGGGAACTGTTATTATTTACTGTTTACATTAAAAACTAGTTGACCCGACACACCTTGTTCTGTCCTTACTATGAACAGGAATAAAAAAATAATTACACCTACACCGACATCTTCAACTACACCTAAAGCTATAACCTACACCGACAATCTACATCTACAAATACATCCAAAACTACACCTACACCAACATCTGAAATAGAACTGTTTTGCAGTCCAATTAAACAAATAAACTGATCATCATCAGCCTATCGCCGTCCACTGCTGAACGTAGGCCTCCCCCAATGAGCGCCAGCCATTCCGATCTTGGGCAGCCCACATCCATCCGCTGCCAGCCACCTTCTTCAAATCGTCGGTCCATCGTGCCGCAGGACGTCCTACACTACGTTTGCCTAAGCGTGGTCTCCACTCTAATACTTGTCTGCTCCATCGACTGTCTGTCCATCTGCAGACATGGCGGGCCCACTTCCACTTTAGCGTGCTAATTCGTTGAGTAATGTTGGTGATTTTAGTTTTCTGGCGAATGACATCGTTACGAATTTTATCCGCCAAAGATACTCTCAACATTCATCTTTCCATCGCACAAACAAATAAACGTGATCTGAATTTAACAGAAAACCATGCTACCATTGAGGATTCATACTTTAGCACAAATATAGACCGGAGAGATATCGCGGTCTTTCAGAAAACTGTCGTTAAACAACGTTCACCGAGTATGGGTATCGGCAGCCCAAGAAAGAGTTGAGGGCTTTGGTCAAACACTCTTGGAACTCCTCTTGTGTTGGTTCGCGTTAGACAGTATTCGCTTAGCTTCAGGCGATCCGTTTACCCGTTTTCCGGTTTACAAAAAACCTGCCGATAAATTGAATACTTTACTAATACGATTATAATTCATAAATGATGATAATTACATTTTATGCTTACACAGTATGTTATTACTTTAATATAAATTTAAATATTATAATTCATGTCAGGTATTTCATTATTTGATATTAATCACTCAGGTACATTTAAGTCATGCCGTAGGCTCATGATAATTGCTATCAAATATGCTTAAATAAAATAAAAAACGAAATCCACGGAGCTACTTTTTTTATTTAGGCAATACACATTGCCATACAGAAAGAGTTTCGAAGTAGTAGAATTAATTACTCCTGTTACTAAAAGAAATGGTAAAAATTTCGAAAAGCTTAAGCTATTATAATGTTATAACATAATTAGACAGATATAAAAGTTATACTTTCACAGCTTACTAGACTAGATGTTGCCCGAGACTTTGTCCGCGCAAAAGAAAAACTCGTAGAGACCGTACATTTTGCCATGATAAAAACTAAACGATGTGCTTTTCCGTGGTCTACTCTATGTCCCAAATTTCACAAAAATCGGTCGAGTAGTTTCGTAGGCTATTCAATGCAAACAAACAAAATGTTCCCCTTTATAATATTAGTTTAGATTAGTCTCCTTGTAAGTTAAATCAAAATATAAGTACAGTAAAGTACCTAATAAACTTGAGAATTAAAAAAAACTTGTAAACGAAAGTTAAAAATTGATACACAAAATAATATATTTTCTTGAATATCAAAAAGTAAACGCCTGTTTAAAGCGAATTGCAACTACAACTTGAAAAATACGATAAAAACAGAAGGATTTTTTTTAAATCCTATTTCACAATCTACTGATAACTGTCGTCTGTTAGCATTATTTGTTTTGTTTCTGTTGCTCGATATATAGTAAGAAGCGACAAAACTTTCAAATAAGCTATCCAAAACTCATTACGAGATTATAAAAATATAGCCTTTCAATAAAATGTCAATGAAATAAATATTATGGTTCACTTTATCATTTACCAATATATATAAAAAATTACCTAGGTACTAACTTTATTTTAAATTTACAAATAAAAAAAAATTAATAACTTAATTAATTTGCTATCGAAAATTGGTGTTGGTATGCTTTTCTTGTGTCTCAAATGTAAGTCTGTAAGTCAAAATATTGCAGCAAAATACTGCAATATTTTGAACAGGCGTTACTAAATTTTTGTCTTTAGACATTAGATTAGTAGATTATACAAACATTCATTTACATAATAGGCAAGCGGACTGATTTTTTTTTTTATTGCATAAAGGAATAGTACCTACTCTTAAATATGAGTAACTTCTCAGAAGAAACCGTATATCAAAAGTCAATATTTTTCAAAGGTACAGCGATTTGTATACAAAATTTCGCGAGTCTTTATACCAAAAAAAATTTTTTTTTTGCGAAATTGGTAAACAAAACCTACATCATTAGTTTACTCACATCATATACAAAAACATTCATGATGGTAAGTATGAACTTAAACGCACAAATATCGGAGATATTTACAAATATATTCCTGCGGCCATATACTTCATATACTACTTCATACTACTTCATATACAAGTGACGTCATTTTTAGGTCGACTTTAGTATGGAGCGTTTTTAGGAGGCTCGCGAAATTTTTTATACAAATCGCTGTACCTTTGAAAATATTGACTTTTGATATACGGTTTCTTTTGAGAAGTTACTCATATTTAAGAGTACTATTCATTTATGCAATAAAAAAATTGTCCGATTGCCTATTGCAAATTGTTGTTATAAGGCATTTCTATTATGTTGCTAATCCGCGGCGCACAGTGGTTCCAATTCCAAAATTCGTGGACATAGACCCCGAAGTCGGAATTTCGACTTGATTTTTTTTTCTGTGATAGAAAACAACATTTCAAACAACTTTTACTTCTGAACAATTCTTCGAAAAACTTATATTTTTCAAGATATAAAATAAATAAAAAAAAATTGTATGGAGAAAAACACATTTTATTTTTTTTCTTCAACTGCCGTAGTTTGCGGGGTGTTTTGAGGCATAGGCGTATTAGATAAGGTGACAAGGAATATAAAAATAATTTTATTTGGTCTCGCAGAGTGCGGCCGCGCAAGAAAATTAAGTTAATTTTTTTTTAATGAAAACGCTTTTTTTACAAAAAATTAAATGTTTTTCGTAATGTTTTACTTATTTTTTGTATTTTTACTTTTAATTATATCATGTAAGAGTGAAATATCCTATAAAATACTGTAAAAATGGTTTTTGTTGAAAAATTTAATTTAATTTTATTCATTATTTTTACAAAGTTAAGACCTTTTTTAGGAATGATTTGTTACTTGGAGGACTTGTTAGCAGGATTAAACGTCTGTTTAGCTAAAGAAAATGCTATATCGTAACAAGAGGGTCTGAAATGTTAAATTTTATTTTTTACATTACTTCTTAATGTTTCCTTCAGCTAAAACAGCCCTTTTGAGGGCTACAATTTTATCTAATTATTTCTTTGATCAATGTCGAGAGCAAGCGGGGCAGTTTTGACTGTGAAGCAGTTAGTTATATCTCCTATTTGTATTTGAACAAATACCCATCATCATCTATGACCGGGTATACAAACTTTGCACTATCCGGTCATAGTCGATGTTTGTTCAAAATATTTTTATTGCGGGAGTTATTACAAATAGTAGGAATTTCTAAATAGAACGTAATGTGGACCGCTAAGACCAACCTCAACTCCATTTGAGCCCCCAAAGACCCTGCTTGGACCCCCAAGACGTTTTCCCACCAACAAATCCTCTAAGTAACAAATCATTCCTAAAAAAAAGTCTTAACTTTGTAAAAAAAATGAATTAAAATAAAATTAAAATGTTCAACAAAAACCATTTTTTATAGTATTTTATGGGATATTTCACTCTTAGATGATATAATTAAAAGTAAAAATACAAAAAAGAAGTAAAACATTACGAAAAACATTTCATTCTTTGTATAAAAAGCGTTTTCATTAAAAAAAAAAAAAACTTAATTTTCTTGCGCGGCCGCACTCTGCGAGACCAAATAAAATTATTTTTATATTCCTTGTCACCTTATCTAATACGCCTATACCTCAAAACACCCCGCAAACTACGGCAGTTGAAGAAAAAAAATAAAATGTGTTTTTCTCCATACAATTTTTTTTAATTTATTTTATATCTTAAAAAATATAAGTTTTTCGAAGAATTGTACAAAAGTAAAAGTTGTTTGAAATGTTGTTTTCTATCACAGAAAAAAAAATCAAGTCGAAATTCCGACTTCGGGGTCTATGTCCACGAATTTTGGAATTGGAACCACTGTGCGGCGGTGCGGCGGATGTGTGCCGCGCTAACAAAAAAAAATCGAAATGGCATTTTTTCAATTATGTTAGCAGTATTGAAGTTAGCAAACGTGTCCTGGGCTCCTAGCCGATAATCTGTATTCTTTTCATTAGCGCTAGCAAGCGCTATTTTCCGCGGAACACAGCCAAAATCTTACAAACTTTGGATTTTCTTGGTTACCCTACCGACTTGGTTTCCGAACCGACGCGATGGTAGGCATCATGTAGACCAACGTTCAGTAAGTGTATAAAAATATCAATTTTGAATAAAAAAATGACTGACTTTGAATGGGCTGAATAATACATAATAGCACCTGCGAGATTGAGCTTTGCTCGGAGTTTTAGCAGAGCGATAAACTAATTATTTTATCATTCTACTTATAATGATTAATGCTATAATTTTTTAATTATTAAAAAATACCTATATAAAGGAAACATTTCTATATGTATTTTTTTCCTTTTTCAACAACACAAAAGTCCAATGCTAACTATAGCGCCATCCGGATTTTCCATTTGGAAAATGTTCTGAAAAAAAATCTTATACATTGGAAAAGTTGCTTGACACTCAAGGACAAACCTGCAATAATAAAATCACAATCAAGTCCCGATACGCTAAAACTGCCAAACAGTATTCTCGTAAGCGTTAAACCAACGTGAAACGCGGTCTGATTGGTCCAAACTTCACAAAATCAGTTTACGATAACATGTGGCTTCGCTTAAAATACAATTAAAGTGAAATGAAAATCTACTTTAAATACGAGAATTGAGGTTCAGAGTGTTTTTCTTTTCGTATGCGATCGTGACCGCGTTTGGTGTTTAATAGGACTAGGAATCTGATTGGACTTAGTTGTACACGCGACAACTAGATGGCGCTGTACAAATCACATACAAATTCCTAGTAAACGCCAAACGCGCTCATGGACGAATGCGAAAAGAAAAACTGACACTTAGCACTCAGTTATGGCTTTAACTATAATATTTCACCGATTGACTACATTAAACGTTCTACTAGTAATATTCCTGCTAGGCCCCCCGACCGTGTACGAGCGTCATGCAGTTTTTTTTTTTTCAAATATAAATGACTGTTAGTATTTATTTTCCAGCAGCATTTTCGTCATGCAGATTGGACAGGCACTACAGTACAAGCTGTTGCCCGCAGTTCCGCTGCAGCTATCCCACAGGAATATAATAAGTCCCATATTTTAATCCAGAACTTAAACTACTTCCATACCAAATTTCATCGAAATCCGTTCATTAGTTTTGGCGTGAAAGAGTAACAAACATTCATCCTCACAAACTTTCACATCTATACTTCTATACTAATATTATAAATGCGAAAGTGTGTCTCTGTTACCTCTTTACGCTTTAACAGCTGAACCGATTTTTATGAAATTTGGTATTTTTATGATATTTTTTATCGCGAAAAAGTAAAAGTATAATATATTTAGCCCGGAGCCGTGGGCAAAAGCTAGTTTTAATATTAGTAGGATTTATAATATTAGTAGGATGTCTACTATAATACGAACTAATTACGATATTGACCAACCTGCTAAAGGATCAAATTCCCTGACAGTACATAAACACTCAAACGTGATGACAACACAGAGTTGCGCGCACGCATCAAATGTAACGAAATGTTATATAAAGGTCAATGTTGGTACTTGGTATGATATAACTCCTAAATCATTGCGGACCTAGTTTACAAGGAAAATTCTAAGATTCTGCCACACCTATATCGTGTTTGTAACCAATTTAGTAAAACAGAATACTTACAATCTGGTAAGTAAAAGTTCACCCATCACGAGGGGCACTTAGTAAGCTTAAAATTATTATTATTTTTTATTAAATGATGTACTTGTTCGGGGTTGGGGTTGAGGATTAAGATGAACAAAGATTAGGATAAAATTCACTATATTGAGTCAGCACAGCTTAGGATAATTATGAGGTGAGATAGGATGCGAGCCACGCGCTCTGTAGGATGTCGCGTCGTGAACTGAAGTTAATTTATTACATTATAATAAATGAAGATATTTACAAAAATGCAGCGTGGCGTTATTGCGACTAAATCTAGGTAACACGCGTTGTACGGGTATTGACCCGTACATGCTCCCGGGGGAGAAAATAGGGGTTAGTAGAGACCTAAGGTAATGGAAGATGATACAAGGTGATAAACAATTTTGAGATAATAAACTAGGGTTAGTATTGATAATAATATGACAATTTTATCATAACAGAGGTATACATAAGATTACAAAATTAAATATAACTAGTACTATTAAGGTCTCTAAGAGAAAAAACACGAAAGATTGGGGACGAAGCCCTGTCCTTTTTATGCAAGCACTCACTAGAATTGTTTTTAGGATACTTTTTCACTGATTGGCCTTTTTCACTAAGATCACACTCACTCACACTCACACTTTTCACTTTAGCTAAAGATTGCCTTTTTTCCCTAACTTCACAACACTCACTTATCACACTTTCTCCGCGATGTGTCGAGGAAGTCGCCTCCGCAGGCGGTGCCTCCGAAGGTCTCGAAGTCTCCCGACGCTGAGCCTGGCGCCGCCGTCGACAGTAGAACGTTACAGCAGCAAGCAAAAGTCCTATGATGAGGACGTAGATGACGGCGTAGTGGTGCACGTCATGATAGGATACCTTGTCGCTCAAAGGTTCACTCTGCTTTAGAGTATCAATACTTTTCTTAAAAGAGTCAAATTGTCTCAGTTATTATTGGGATCAATCTCAGCGGGAAATTCAGTTAAGGAAATATTCAAGATGTGATTAATAGAAGGTATTTCTGGCGCATCTATCCTTGCACCAGTCTTGATAGTACTAGACAGCATTTTTGTAGGGTTAATAAGAAAGTCTTCTGTTTTTACCATGCAGTCTTCACCCACATTCAACAGACCTGCATTTGTAAGTTTTGTCGCTGAGCTTTGGCCTTCACAAAGAAACTTAAGTTGACATTCGTTGCAGCAAAAATAAAAATACTTGTTGACGAAGCTTAATTCCTTCCACACATTTTTACAAGGAGTTTTCCGGGTTCTACATGTTCTTGTATTAGGGATTGTCTCGCAGAGGTTGTGGTCGTCTTTCAAGTGGTAAATTGGATTTCTGATATGACATAATATCATTTTAGGGTTTCGTCGTATGCAAGATTGAAGATCGGCCTCAGAGATAGTTACATACGAATCCTTCCTGATGTTAATTGCAGCGAACTGAGATATGATTTCCACGCTAATCATGTCATTGTTTAGAGATCTTGGGACTGGAATAAGATTAAAAAGTTCATAGACGTCTCTTTCTATTAATGGTATTCGAACTTCTATGATAAGGTACTTAGAAATGTACTTAGCTCTCACCTGTAATAAATTATAGAGATCTTTGAGGTGGAGATTATCGACAGGGATCGCCAAATCCTTAGGAATTTGTGCGGAAATAGAGCTAAGTTCGCTTCGAAGCTGGGATGGTGAGATCAAATGGAAGTCCAGTTTCCCATTATAAATATTAGTCACTGTGTCCAAAATCGAGTCCTGTATTCTTCTAAGGCTATACATAAGATTAGTAGCCGTTATTGAGGATGTTAAAAAGTCTGTAACCAAACTCATGTTTTGAACGTAGTGCTGGATGTTTCGGTAAGCTGCCTTGATTTCGTTCATCTTCTGGTTGATAGATTTATGATGCCTGCTTATGGTGCTTTCCATTCTTTTTATAAGATTAAATTCAGCTTCCACTATTGAAGTTTGATTTTTCCAAAGGTTAAACAAATGCTTGTCATTTGCTCTCAGAAGATCGATGTCCTTTTCATATTTGTCGGCAAATCGTTGGTCAAGTACACCGAACAAACTATTTGCAACGTAGCCTACTCCGTCTATTAAGCCTCGGCGCCGGCGCTTCCGAGCTTCTCCAGTTACAAATGATTCATTCATCATTATAATATTATTATAATGTTTTATTTCTTCGAACTCGTGCCCGAGTTGTAATGTGATATCGTCGCAAGGTGGTCGATGATTTATTTCTAAACAAATCGTTTCGAGGTAATTAATATACTTTTCGAGTGCCGACATGCCTTCTTTATAGGAATGAGTATCATAGTAGACAATTAATCGCCAGTCATCTCGAATAATATGCATGTTTGAGATTTTGTCGAAATAAACACTATTGTTGACTGGAGTAAAGTTGTAGGATGCTTGAGATGAGGATATTAAAGATAGTAAAAATACCGTAAGAGATAAGGCTATTTTTGAGAACGAGATACGGTTAGGCTTCCTTTTCCTTGGAATTTTGTTGTTTACTTCCTTGTCCGCGGGAGGGTTGGCGGTTTCATTTACAGGCAATAACGCAAGCTTCACAATGGGCCGTTTTAATAAACCGTTTTTAGTTTTTAAGGTGACAACTCTGACAAGGCCGTCGGTTCCAGGGTGCAGCTCCACCACTCGACCTAGAGCCCATTTTCCAGGAGAGAGATTTTCATCTTTTATGATGACAATATCGTTGAGATTGAGATCCTTTTGAGGTATTTTCCATTTAGCTCTTGTAGATAGCTGCGTGAGGTATTCATTTTTCCACTGAGTCCAAATATCATTGTAAATTTTTTGTACTAAGTACCACCGGGTTCTAAGATCGCTTTCTGTGTCGTATATCGTCAAGTTGGGCCCGCTTGCCAAAAAGTGAGCCGGGGTTAAAAAGTTTATATCCTCGGGATCTTCTGATAAGGGGCAAAGTGGTCGAGAGTTCAAACAGGCCTCGAGTTGGGATAATAAAGTATTGTATTCTTCATAGGTCAGTTTTTACTCTCCGACGACCCTCCTAAGATGATGTTTTAAACTCTTTACAGCAGCTTCCCAAAGCCCGCCAGCAGATGGCCAGGACGGCGCGTTGAAATGCCACTCGATGTTCATTTCAGAGATGGCGGCGAGGTTTTCTTGGCTCGATAAGGTTCCAGAGATCTCGGAGTACTCTTCTCTTAGGATTTTGTTAGCTCCGATAAAGTTTGTTCCCTGATCGCTGTAGATATGACCAGGAACTCCTCTTCTAGCCGACATACGCCTGAGCGCCGCAATAAATGCTGACGCAGTGAGATCCGACACGAGTTCCAAGTGTACGGCCTTTGTAACCATACACACAAATACTGCGACATATCCTTTTGTCGTTTTGATTCCACGACCCTTACTTGCTTTGACGAAAATATGTCCAGTAAAGTCTATCCCGGTGTGGTAAAAAGGTCGACTGGGATTTAATCGGGATGGAGGTAAGTCTCCCATAAGTTGATTTTTCAATATGGGTTCGTTTTTACGACACTTGACGCACATTCTTAGGCGCTTCTTGGTAGCTCTGTTGCCGCCAAGGATCCAATATTTTTGCCTAATAAATCCTGACGTCATCTTCACTCCACCGTGAAATACGAGTTTGTGAGATTCGTCGATAATGAGATCTGCTAATTTTGAGATATTCGGGATAATGATCGGATGCTTCATTTCAGGATTTATATGCGAATGCTTCAGTCGTCCACCGACACGGAGTATTCCGTAGGCGTCTAAGATAGGATTGAGATTTAGGATTTGGCTTTTATTGTTTAAGGATTCGCCGTTTTGAAGTTGTAGGATTTCCTTAGAAAAGTATTCCTGTTGTACGTGTTTAATCAACATATTAGTAGCGCGTTTGAGATCTTGCAAGGTAAGATAATTTACAGGTTTGTTTCCATGTAAATAAATATCGATAAACTTGTTGATGTAGGCTAAGACTCGTATTACCTTTCTAAGTGTACTATATTTATTTAATAATTGTTTTATTATTGAGGTATCGAAGTTTGTAGTGGCAGTATTTACTAACTTATTTTTTCTGAGATCTTCCGTCGTGTCATAGGATACATCGACGGGACAATTTTCGGGTTTGAAGGTAGGCAGCCAGCAGGGTCCTTGCCACCATAGAGAATGCTCAGCAAGTTGAGATGCGCTTAAACTACGACTTGCGCAGTCAGCGGGATTATCTTTAGATTTGACGTATCGCCAGTTATCCTTAGGGATTACGTCACATATTTTCCTCACTCTTGTCGCTACAAAGGGTTTCCATTTCTCGGGTTCTCCTTTCAGCCATCCAAGCACTGCCATAGAGTCCACCCAGCCATATAGTCGTACTTCATAGCTTGATAAAGAAGATAGGATTTTAGTCATAAGTTTAGTTAGTAATAGAGCTCCGCATAGTTCTAAACGTGGGATTGATTGAGATTTTTTCAGAGGTACAACTCTCGATTTTCCTGCAACGAGGGATATTTGCGCTGTATTGCTTTTTAGGATCTTACAATACACCACGCATGCGTAAGCTTTTGTGCTTGCGTCGCAGAAACCGTGGAGTTCAATAAAATCTTTGTCCTGAGATTTAATCCAACGAGGTATTTTAAATTGAGATATATTTGGTAAATCGGCCTTTATGTTGTTCCATACATGGGCAATATCCTGTGGAACAGCTTGATCCCAAGTCAGCTCGGTTTTCCATGTTTCTTGGAATAGGATCTTGAGCTTTATTGTGACCGGGGATAGCCAGCCTAAGGGATCAAAGATTTTTGAGATTTCGGACAGGAGTTGACGTTTAGTTGGAGTGCCTTCGGTTGCTATCTCTATAGGATGAAAGATGAATACGTCATTTTTATGGTTCCACCGAAGACCCAAAGCTTTTGTAGATTCTGGCTGCTTGAAATAAAATTCTTCCTTTTGAAGGTCAACAGGGATATCTGACAGTTCAAGCAAGTTTGAACGCCATTTTCTTAAGTTAAAACCACCCGCCTTGAGAAGATAAGTCATTTCTGATTTGAGTTTTCTTGCTGACGCCATGGTATGAGCACCGTACACGAGGTCGTCCATATAAAATGAGTTTTTCAGGATTTCAGGAGCACAGCTGTTAAGATAATTAGGCTTTTCATCATCAGCGAGACGCTTAAGAGTCATCATAGCGAGAAAAGGTGCGGCCTTAGTCCCGTAGGTAACTGTCGCGAGTTGATATTCTTGCAGAGGTTGAGATTGATGATCTCTCCAGATAATTTTCTGGAGATTCTGATGATCAGGATGCAGCCATATATTGCGAAACATTTTCTCAATATCGCTTGTGAAGGCATATCTAAATTGCCGCCATTTCAGAATAAGGCTAAGAAGGTCCTGTTGAAGATTCGGGCCTCTATACATGAGATCATTGAGGCTGTGTCCAGATGTTGTGGCTGCAGAAGCATTAAAAACGACTCTAAGTTTTGTGCTCAGTGATTCATCACGAAGTACACAATGGTGAGACAGGTGACAGCCTGGGATTACGTCAGCGCTACCCACGACGGGTGTCATATGTCCGAGCTCAATGTACTCAGACATAAACAATTTATAGTCGCGTGCCAGGTCCGGTTTCTTAATTAATTTCTTTTCAATTTGAAAGAATTGAGCTATTGCTTTTGTTTTCGATTCACCTAAATTTTCCTCGAAATTTTCTTTTAAAGGTAATTTTACGACGTAGCTACCATCCTCGCGTCTTGAGGTTGAAGATTGGAAAAGCTCGATGCATTTTTGGTCTTCTTCGGATATCGGTAAAGGGTCTTGAATATCCTCGATTTCCCAAAACTGCTGAATATCTGAGATATTATTTAGGATGACGTTGCATTGATAAGTTTTGCAGCTACCACTTAGGATCCATCCCAGCTGAGTTTGCTGAGCGATTGGTAACGTACCTTGAGATCGACAGATGCCATCTAAAAGGATAAGCGAGTAAACATCAGCGCCAAATAGGATATCGACCGGTCGGCTTTTATAAAATTCAGGATCAGCTAGGGTTATTTGATTGAGGGATGGCCAGTCAGGCTTATTAAATGTATGACTCGGCAAGTTGTTTACTAAGCGTTTCATTATAAACACGTCGGTTTCAAATGTGAAGTCGTTTGTAAGTGATACGCACTTAATAGAGATCATGCCTTTACAGTTGTTCTCCTTATTCCCGACTCCAGAGATATACCCGTTACATTTGCGTCGAGGTAACTTCAACAGCTGAGCAGCCCTTTCAGTGATGATCGAGGTTTGGGATCCTTGATCCAAAAGGACCCTCGTTTCATGATAAGATCCATCAGCTGCCTGTGTCTTAATTATTGCTGTCGCGAGTAAAATTTCAGCAGGGTTATTTTGCAGTTCGACCGAAGAATCGATGTTTTGGGTATGCAATTTCGTAACCGTGGCTGTATTTGGCCTCGATCGTGCGTCCGGCATTACATTTGCTGATGCATAGGATTCGTGAAGAATGGTATTATGTGCCTTATTGCATTCTCTACATTTTACTTCGGACAGGCATTTTTTACCTTCGTGGTAATGTAAGCAATTGACACAAAGGTTTAAATTCGCTATAGCATTTTTGCGTTCAGAAGGTTGCATTTTCAATAACTCCGGACAATATTGAATGCGATGATCGGACGAAAAGCAAATTTTACACGTTTTTCGTTGGTCATTACCCCTAAATTTGGACTTTGGCGATTGCATATTATGTACTTGATTCGTTGAATAGTTATTATAATTTAGTTTGAATTTAGGATTAAAATATTTAGAAGATTTTTGATCATTTTGATGACCTTTGGATGACGAAGGATATTGTTGTATATGCGATTGAGATAAGGATTTTTGGCTGGAATTTTCCTGTTTTTTCCTTGAGGTTTCTAAAGACATAAACTTATTTTCCAAAAATTGTAGAAATTCCTCCAGCACAGGCAATTCTCTAGGTGATTTTAGGGAATCGATATAATCATCGTTGGTTTCAGGATCCAATTTTTCCGCTAAAATGCACACTAGGAAAGGGTCCCACGTAGAGACGTCGACTCCGAGATTTTTTATTGCATTCACGCTCTCGTAGGTTGTGTCGTGAATGCGCTTGAGATGATAGGCTGATTTTTGCTGACTCACAGGGATATTTAGGATATTCTTGAGATGAGATAAAAATATACGCCGCTTATTGTCGTAGCGATGCGTGAGGATATTCCAGCATACGGGATAATTACTAGAACTGATTTGGAGATGCTGAATAAGCTTTTCAGGCTCGCCTCTTACTTTGCTCTTCAGAAACAGCATCTTCTGGGCGCAGGAAAGTGAAGGATTGTTGTGGATAGTCTCCGTAAAGAGATCCTTGAAAGAGACCCACTCGGTGTAGCTTCCCGCGAAGGTTGAAATTTCCAATTTTGGGGTAGAGGTTTCAATATGTGCCACGGACCACATTTTCTTATTTATATCCCGTTTAAGATTTTTATAATATTTTTCATAGGATGTAAACTGTTCTTCATATTGGGTATTGGAACCATTGAGCTCATTGTCCAGCTCCCAGTGCAGGGTATCAATGGCTGACCAACGACTTTTAAGATTATGTAAGATGTCTTCAAACTCCCATTTTTCCGAGATAATATTAAGATTAATGGCTTGAGCTTCCCGTGAAAAAGCTCTAAAATTTGTTGCTTGTTTCCTCAACAAGTCTTCAACTTTACTCTCGTCGGAGCTGACCTTCTGAGGGGGAATTTGAGACGAAAATTCTGATGCTTGAGGTGTTGATGCCGTAGGTTGAAACGTAGGAGGTTTCAACACAGGGGTTTGAGGCCTATCAATTTTAGGATTATAGTTTTGAAGAGCCGCCTTTATATTATTATATTTAATTTTGAGTTGCTCGTACTGGTTAGTTGTGAAATACGCATGAGATTGATCACCAAAAGACAATAAGTCCATATGATTATTATGGAACTCTGTAAAGTACTGTTTTAAGTTGTCTAACCGCCGACGGAGATAGTCGGAGGTTTTCCTATCTGCTCCATCTTTTTTGAAGTTGGAGTAGAGTGCGTCTACCGCATCTATGATTT
Source organism: Glaucopsyche alexis (assembly GCA_905404095.1). Taxonomy (NCBI): domain Eukaryota; kingdom Metazoa; phylum Arthropoda; class Insecta; order Lepidoptera; family Lycaenidae; genus Glaucopsyche; species Glaucopsyche alexis. The sequence goes on from FR990057.1 coordinate 18,744,741, forward strand.
GCTGCTGCGTAGCTAAGATGTCTTCCTTTTGCGCCATAGTTAGATAATAAAAAAAAAAGACCTTACTTGTAGATTCAGCAAACCGCAAGGTTGTAGGTTGCGCCTTCTGCGGCACAGAGGTTACAGGATATCCGATGAGCTGACGAAGCGCGCTGAGGATCCGGGAAGCACCGAATCACGAGATGAGATGAGGTGATGGCGCCGTCAGGACACCGGGGTAGCACAGGATTACGAGATACCGTTCTCCAAAGGTACTGAGTTCGTACGCGAAACCACGAAGTGCACACACAGGATTTTGTTTGTCAGGATTTAGGATAGGTACACTCGCGTAGGGTCCCGCTAATACGTTTTTTAGCTCGAAGGACCAATGTTCGGGGTTGGGGTTGAGGATTAAGATGAACAAAGATTAGGATAAAATTCACTATATTGAGTCAGCACAGCTTAGGATAATTATGAGGTGAGATAGGATGCGAGCCACGCGCTCTGTAGGATGTCGCGTCGTGAACTGAAGTTAATTTATTACATTATAATAAATGAAGATATTTACAAAAATGCAGCGTGGCGTTATTGCGACTAAATCTAGGTAACACGCGTTGTACGGGTATTGACCCGTACAGTACTTAACTAAAAAATTACGGCTTTCGCGATTTTTCCTTTATCTGTGCTATAAGACGTTGCTTTTCTTTTTTATTTATTTCTCTTTTTTATTAAATTCATATTTACGTCCCATCAGGACGAAACTGTGGGACGAACGAGCGAACGACTCAAACGTGAAACGGCTCTATCTTTTGATTGCGTTGGCTTATTGTAATTGACAATTCTCGTAAATTATAATCGGTTAGATCCCGTTTGGATTTTCAGCACGAGGCAAGACGAGGCATCACTCGCATCAGGCGTGTCGAGGCAAAAACTGTCCCCACTTAAATGGCCCCATTTTTGGTGTTCTTTGGGGCAATTTTGACATTTGAACAGCCTCCGTGGTCTAATGGTTAGAGCATTGGTTCTCGACTCGGAGGTCGTGGGCTCGATTCCCGCATTGGAACAACAAAAAATGTTTCCAAGTTTGATGATCCATGCGTCGGCATGTATTAAAAAGTCGGACCAGTTATCCGTCCCACTGGATTACGAGAGTACAGAAAGAGACAGTGCTCTTGTGTACTGCGCACACACTTGGACACTATAAAATTACTCCTGCGTAACTGGCCTGGTTCCAATGAAACCGGCCACCGTCACCGAAATCGGTGTGGGGAGTTATTTATTATTTGACATTTGAGGTATGGTGAAATCAAGATGGCGTAACTTTTCTTTTATGAAGATTTGTTCTGTCAAATGTACGTCATAGCATGGTCAACTTTGAAATCACTGATGTTCACGCTGTCCCACTCGCGCGCGCATAATATCATATCGACGCGGACGGGAATGAGACAGCGCGTGGACTGAATCGGGATTATATCGAAAATTTTTAAGTTGGGCTTCAGATGACGAGACCGCTGCCGCGCTTTCAAATTATGCACGTATTCCGCCTCACTAAATTCTAATTATTAGGATGCTAAAGCAGAAAGCTAATTTGAATTTAGCCAGACACACTTACTCCGATTTGGAATGCTAAATAGAAACTTCTTAAATGCTATTTCACTTGACTGAATTCAGTTACTGGATTATTTAGGACTTTTTAGTGTGCTTTAGTATATTATCGTTTACATAAAGAGGGGGATTGAAACAAAATAATGCAAATATAGTATTTTTAGTTTTATTTATTTGTTGGTTTGCTTACATTGATAAAACTCCGAAACTACTGGACAAATTTTGATGAAAATTGATGAAGATATACCGTACCATATAGGCTAGTTTTTATCGCGAAAAAATGGGTAATGTACGATTCCTTTTGCGCGCAACATCTAGTGTAGTAATGACAACATAAAAGATACAAAAGTGAAAAGATACTAAAACCTTTAATATAAAATTGCTTCAGAATTAGCAACAGTTATTTAGAATTCATAATGATATTAAGTAGCGATATCCGAGACGTAAAAGGTCAACATTTACAACGTAACCAACACAACGAAAATATTTCGCTCGATTTGTTTATTAGAAGTTAGAACCTCTCATCATCATATTGTGGTCCAAGTCACAAGAGTTGAAAGTACGAATTACGAGAAATTGGTTCATATGAAAGGTTCCGTACCATTGCCTACACAACTATTAGAAGTACCTAATATCGAGCACTAGTTTTTATAAAAGTTTTTATTATTTTTTATCAAGTTTTTTTCTATGGGAGCCTCCCTATAATATTTATTTCAATTTCATTATATTATTACTTTTATTAAAGAGAATATATACAGTACACAGCTCAATATTAATTGAATATTGAATATTTCTATATTTCTCAACGTCCTGTCGTAGGTCTACTGGCTCAGATCTCTTTTAGATATAACTACCTATGTACCTTTATACTGTGTTGTCTTAGTTTAATTTTAAAATTATGTACATAAGTAATCGATGGTCAGAATACTACAGTGTGCTTAGTTTTAAAATATTATAATATACATAATATATAGGTAACCGTAAAATTGTAAAAACCGTTAGATTGTAATAAAACTAGTGAAAGTGTAAAATGTTCATAGACTTCCGACGCGAATATGCTGCATATAATTTAACACATTATTTTTCGTTAGATTATAAATATATAGTTTTGAATCTTTTGCCATATTTTTACAATGGTTTTTACAATTTTACGGTGACATATATACAAATTGTAGTTACATCTTCACGGCGAATAGTGACGAAAACTCGCACTCAGCACATTGATAGCGAGTCCTGCAAGCTAAAGGTTATGACTTGTACCACACGCATATTAAGCTCTCAACTAAGCTTATTAGCTATTAACTAACTACTTACTTTCGCAATCACAATTAAATACGAACATTTGACAAGTACAGTCACAACCGCTTACTTGCGTATGCGCAGATCTTTTGATGAAATACGCACAGTACGTAATATAGTCCGTTCATTTATTTTACCTCTGACAGAACATTTAATGCCGATGACACTTTATCTGGGCCCCGATTCTCGTGCTTCGAATATCGGTTCGATTGTCAGTCTGTCCCGCTCGCGCACGCATGATTTGACGCCTGTGTGAATGAGTCAGCGCGAGAATCGAATCAAGATTCGAGGTACGAGAATTGGGGCCCAGAAGTCCCGAAGTAAAGTAACTTCGAACGGACTATGATCTATGCTGGGTGCAATAGGGGATCGGACAACATCTGAAATATTTAGTTTCATTAATATATTCAGAAATATTGAGGCATTACTAGCTGGTAAATGTAAAAAAAATATGTTATTTTATGTGTAGTTTACTAATTAAGTACATTTAAAAAGTACAATTTTTTTTTGCGTAATAGGGTATTATCCTATGATGAAAATATACATCAGATTGTTGATATTTTATCGCTAAACATTAATTTAAACCAATTTAATCAACTTTTTACACAAAAATATGTATGATTTTTATAAAATATCAAAAATAAAATTATGAATTTTTCACGTTTGACCACGTGACTAAAAATGCACGAGATTGGAATATGACGTCATATTCTTGTACTTCTTCTTCTTTTATTAATGTCTTCCCGATTTCCATAAAGAATAGCCAGCATCGAATCATTAACGTCATGCGTCAGCGAGTAATAGCCACTTTGTCCGCATTTCAGTGTTCTTTGGTATGGTCACAAAGATTTTCCCCGGTATTTTAATAGACGTATTAGTGCATTTTGGCACTACGTACCATTTATAAGGCATTTATAATAGGCTTAAAACATTTATTTAAAAACGTAAATAGTAGGTATTCTGGGATTTGGCATTTTCAGTGTAATTTGACACTTGACACTTGACAGTTACAATGTTACAAGAATGTGACGTCATGACAACTCATTATAGCGTTTTCGCGCCTATAATATTAATTTAAACTTTTAGGCTAATTTGCAAGGAAAGGAAAGAAATTCACAAAGAATGGTTCAAACTGCTAAAGTATTTTGGTATTAGGAACAATTTAACATACTTTTCAAAAACTTGGAAAATACCCTATTGGTAAACAAAACCTACATCATTAGTTTACTTACATCATATACAAAAACATTCAAGTATGAACTTAAACGCACAAATATCGGAGATATTTACAAATATGTTCCTGCGACCATATAATATTTTAAACCTACTTCATACACTGTGACGTCATTTGTATGTCGATTTTAGTATGGAGCGTTTTTACGAGACTTGCGAAATTTTATATACAAATCGCTGTATCTTTGAAAATGTTGACTTTTGATATAGAAGTTATCATATTTAAAAGTAGGTACTATTCATTCATGCAACAAAAAAAAAACAGTCCGCTTGCCTATTGGAGACCATCGGGAAACTTTCGGGAAAAATATATACGTATAGTAATTATAATTATTTACATAATATTATGTACAACACATACAAATAAATAAAATAATTTAAGTATCTTTTTGTAACTACAAATAACAGTTTTTCACTAAACGCATAAGGGGGCATCCATAAATAACGTCACACGTTAAGGGGGAGGGAGGGGGTCGACGAAGTGTGACATTGTGTGACAAGGGGGTGGGAGGGGTCCTAAATGTTGTGACGTCACATTTCAAAATCTATTATATTATCTAAGTATTAAAATACGAACTATAAACTATTACTTTACGAAAACCTCAAAAACATATATGCCAGTTATAAATAATTTAAAGGTTTTTGGTGATTAACGTCTGGCTAATCTTTGAAACCGCTAGATCGATTTTCACGAGTCTTTCACGGCATATAATATATAGCTGATGTTATAAAGAGTAACTTATGACTACCTTTATCTGAGGGTTCCGTTTCCGTTAGTTCTATTCAAACTAAGTTGCGGGTAATAATAAAAAGATAATCTGATGTAGTGTGTGTTATTGCAATTTTTATTCATTTTATGTATGAAATTATTTTAAAAAATATTAGCTTTCTGCACACCTTCCTCTACATAAACTTTAACTGAGCCAAATGTGCCTTTAAGTGTAAGATACACCTCCGCTCGCACAATTGTCGCTAAAAGTAGGTATTTGCTTCACATACATACTTAATAATATTATAATGAGTAGGTATTATGTTTTTGTTGACATTTCGTACTATCAATCCGGCCTCATACATTCCTAGACGTGACATTTCTTCAGGATAACCTATGAAACGATATCTGCTGTTCATATTCTAAGTTCAAGCTAAAATAAACTTTATTACTAAGGTTTAAGCTTTAAATTCCGATGTTTAGTATACGATTTTCAATTACACAATTCAAAGAAATATGTGACTTATGCAATGTTAGAAATAATGTTCATTTTTGATAGAAGTATTTCAACACTGAATTATCACGAATTCGGCATGCACTTTTCATCACCAATCGTGATACAACAAATATCCCTTTGTAGTTCATCAATAAGCTACCGTAGTACGAGTAAGTACAAGGAACCCAGGGGACCCACACACGGTCCGGTCTGCCTTCAGTTCATAGCTCCTGCCTGAAGGGATGCAAAATCGTATCATGTGTGGGCTCGAATCCGATCAGGCCGAACTGACGTCAGTTGGGTCTAGGGTTGCCACCTCTTTTTTTGCAGATAAAGTTCATTCATTTCATTCATTCCAACTTAAGAGCTTCGCTCTTGTCGGTGGAGCTTTCTCCATTCCTCTCTGCACTCCGCCCTTCTTAAGATAAAGTACAATGATTATATATTATAAAAGTACAATGATTATATTATATTCTTCAGATAAAGTACAATGATTATATATTATAGGTAGGAAAAAAGTACATTGTATTTAAAATAAAGTACAATTTATTTATTATCGTTATTATGTTTAAATACATATATTATAGGTACCTACTTTTTATTATTTTTTGCACTTCGTATCAAATTAGTATATCTGCCTTTATTGTGCAGTTGATCGTTCTAAACTATATTGTAATAAAGTTAGCTAGTTAGTTAGTAAATAAATTTTTCCATATAGATCATCCATATCTACATTATGTTTTTGCAGATTTATATTTTCAATTATCTTAAAGTGCAATCAACATCGATTTAACAATCGATGTATTTCGCTATATGTACGAAAAAATTATAATATCCCACCAAAAACATTCTGTAAAAAACTAGCCAAGTCTCGATAGAGCTGCTTGTTTATCTCTAAAAAGTAGTGAAATCTAGACAAAGTCGTGCCAAGTCTAAGGTTCCTTACTGCGATTTCTTTATTATTATAGTTAATGTTGTGTGACTTGGCCGTTGAAGGGTACACAATGGTACAAAAGGGGCTCCATGACACCATTGCTCCAATACATGTGTTCTACAATCAACAACAGCCTAAAATGAGACACTACTCACTAGCGTCCAATTACCAATACCAGTATGGGCTATTATCTCGCTTAACAAACATAGGTAGTTACAACAGATATACATTACGTGTAAACAAAATTGACTTGTACCCACTTGTAACGTATAAAGAATGTTCAACGGCCAAGTCACACAACATTAACTATAATAATAAAGAAATCGCAGTAAGGAACCTTAGACTTGGCACGACTTTGTCTAGATTTCACTACTTTTTAGAGATAAACAAGCAGCTCTATCGAGACTTGGCTAGTTTTTTACAGAATGTTTTTGGTGGGATTTCACTTCTTTTTGTAGAAACGTGGGCATATTGATTTATTTTACTAGATTTCAGTGTAATTTGTTTATTTAATTTGTGTAATGATCGAGTACAATAAAGTTAATCGTTCGACTATTTCTTCTTGTAAACTTGTAAATATAAGTATAAAAGCCAGTCTAGTCTTATCCAGAGTTTTCCTTTAATTTTATTTATATGCGTATCAAAAGCAGAAAGGGAGGCATTCGCCCAGCAGTGGAATGCTACGGACTAGATTAAATTAGAAGATGTGTCCCACTTCGCTAGGTATTTGAAATGACAGTCGATTTTTTTATGTACCAATAGTAGAAGGGGGGCATTACCATATCTCTAATCAGCTGAAACCAGCTGAGGATTCTTCATCATATACTTCAGACCTTCGATTTTTGACATCAAATGAAGCGGCCCACCACCATGTTGAATATTTTTTGTAAAGGCGGTATGTCGATCTCTAATAGTTTGGTTGGGCTCTTGTGTTTTCTAATCAGGGTCACCAGGTACTCCAGATGTTCGATTATCCTAGTTTTTATAGTTTTCCCTTTATGTGGCCATTAAACCCTAACTCTGTACCAAATTTCAGCTCTCTGAGTTCATGAGAAGTACTAGTTCTATTCTGATGATCATGAGTGAGTGACTGAGTGAGTGAGTGTCATAAATTCAAAACTTTGCTTTCGCTTAACTTCGGAACTAAATGACCTACAGACTTAAAATTTTGGATTTTAAGTATGTGATTATAGCTTACTAGATGACGAAAATTTCTGCGTTCTGGTCTTATCCAGAGCTCCTCAAATAGGGGCCTGAAAATGCGGCGAAATGGTTCCAGTAAAGAATGGTACGACAGTGTTTGCTTCGCGCTCGACTTGACGGGGGCACTGCCGTGCCCTCAGATCGACGTTCTGGTCTTATCCAGAGGTTCTCAAATAGGGGCCTGAAATGCGGCGAAATGGTTCCGGTAAATAATGGTACGGCAGTGTTTGCTTCGCGCTCGACTTGGCGGGGGCACTGCTGTGCCCCCAGATCAACGTTCTGGTCTTATCCAGAGGTTCTCAAATAGGGTCCTGAAAATGCGGCGAAATGGTTCCAGTAAAGAATGGTACGACAGTGTTTGCTTCGCGCTTGACTTGGCGGGGGCACTGCCGTGCCCCCAGATCGACGTTCTGGTCTTATCCAGAGGTTCTCAAATAGGGGCCTGAAAATGCGGCGAAATGGTTCCAGTAAATAATGGTACGGCAGTGTTTGCTTCGCGCTCGACTTGGCGGGGGCACTGCAGTGCCCCCAGATCGACGTTCTGGTCTTATCCAGAGGTTCTCAAATAGGGGCCTGAAAATGCGGCGAAATGGTTCCAGTAAAGAATGGTTCGGCAGTGTTTGCTTCGCGCTCGACTTGGCGGGGGCACTGCCGTGCGCCCAAATCGACGTTCTGGTCTTATCCAGAGGTTCTCAAATAGGGGCCTGAAAATGCGGCGAAATGGTTCCGGTAAATAATGGTACGGTAGTGTTTGCTTCGCGCTTGACTTGGCGGGGGCACTGCCGTGCCCCCAGATCGACGTTCTGATCTTATCCAGAGGTTCTCAAATAGGGGCCTGAAAATGCGGCGAAATGGTTCCAGTAAAGAATGGTACGGCAGTGTTTGCTTCGCGCTCGACTTGGCGGGGGCACTGCCGTGCCCCCAGATCGATTATCCTAGTTTTTATAGTTTTCCCTTTATGTGGCCATTAAACCCTAACTCTGTACCAAATTTCAGCTCTCTGAGTTTATGGGAAGTACTAGTTCTATTTTGATGATCATGAGTGAGTGTATAAGTGAGTGAGTGAGTGTCATAAATGCGAAACTTTGCTTTCGCTTAACTTCGGAACTAAATGACCTACAGACTTGAAATTTTGGATTTTAAGTATGTGATTATAGCTTACTGGATGGCGAAAATTTCTGCGTTCTGGTCTTATCCAGAGGTTCTCAAATAGGGGCCTGAAAATGCGGCGAAATGGTTCCAGTAAAGGATGGTACGGCAGTGTTTGCTTCGCGCTCGACTTGGCGGGGGCACTGCCGTGCCCCCAGATTATTATGACAAATTTGTCAAAATCCTAAAAAAACCAAATCGTAAAAATATAATATTTTCGTGTACTTTATTATTCTCATAAAATATAGAGTAAAACCTGAAACAGCGTACAATACTTAATTATAAAGTACGGGTGGCAACCCTACTTTGGTCGGATGCGATTTTTCCGTGTGTGTGCTCGCATCCGTTCAGGCCGAACTGACGTCAGTTCTAACTGAAACGATCGGCCTCTCGTCTGTGGGAGCCTTTATAGTTTCGCTCTGTCCGTCCGTCTGTCCGTCCCTCCTTTGAATAATTCCGGTATAGGTATTTTTAAATAAAGGCTAAGTTTCATTAAGTTTATTTTACATTATGTTTTAATAATTTCAACCATTTTTGATAATCTACCCCTAAAGTGGTTTAAAAGTTGCCTCCGTATATTATAATAGTTACAGAACCCTCCTCAGAATTGTCCTGACAATTTCTCGAAGAGTTTCTTGTAAAATACTGAATTAATGTGATAAATATTAATTTATTTGTTTCCAGTATTAGGTAAAAGTTTATAGTTTTCTTTAAATCTAATATTATTATAATATAATAAAGAGGAAAATTTGTTTGTTTGTTTGCATTGAATAGGCTCCGAAACTACTAGACCGATTTTGATGAAATTTAGCACAGATATAGAGTAGACCACGGCGAAGGACGCAGGCTGCTTTTTATGGCGGAAAAATGTGCGGTTTCTGCGGAATTAACTTTTGCGCGCACGAAGCCGCAGGCGACATCTAGCATTTAATAGAAACGATGTAGCATTGAATTATTTTCACGATTGGCTAGCCGCACACGTGCAATAGTATTGACAGAATAAATTTGTCAATACTAGTCAACACATACAAAAAAACGGCAATATGGCCCGCACACAAAAAATAGTATTGTCAATATGAACATTACTGTCAATAATATGGTGTGTGTGCGGCTAGCCAATGATTACAATTATAATTTTTCACCAAATAAAAGAGTAAGAAGGCTGTTTTTTTTTAATAATTTCCATGTCAATGCCATGATAATTTTGATAATTATTCTAACAATAGTCGATCATTATTTTTGACACTGCTAATTCACAAAACTAAGCATTGCTAAATACAAGGCCTCAAATTAAGAAAAAGTTAATTTAATTTAATAATGTTATGTAATGTTGTTACTTGTTAATATTTTAAATAGAAAAAATATATTTTTAGAAGATTTTAATTGAATTTTGCCAGGTAGATTTAACTGCCTATGTATAGAAACTAGAGTTAATCTTTTTTGGAAGTTCGAAGTCTGTCTATCCCACGGGAACTGACAATTTCCTGTTAAATTCCACATTCAGAGATCAGGCTTCGCGTCGCGTTCTTACTACGAATTTCCGGGAAAGAAAATAAGGAACTCATTTTCCCTATGCATTATTTTTTGTAAGAATAATTAGGAATGTTAGTAACTCCCCACACCGATTTCGGTGATGGTGGCCGGTTTTATTGAAACCAGGCCAGTTACGCAGGAGTAATTTTATAGTGCCCAAGTGTGTGCGCAGTACACAAGAGCACTCTCTTTTCCTTTACTCTCGTAATCCAATGGGACGGGTTTAACTGACACGACTGGTGAGAGATCAGGCGCAGGTTCGACTTTTTACATGCCCATCCGACGCATGGATCATCTTTCTTGTCAGACAATCAGGTCCTAACCAAAATTGAAAACAACATTTTTTTGTTGTTCCAATGCGGGAATCGGACCCACGATTTCCGAGTTGAGAGCCAACGCTTTAACCACTAGAACATGGTCGAGGCTGTTTAGGAATGTTACTAGGTATGTAAAATCATTTGAAACTTTTTTGATATAGATTAATAAACTTGTCTATGTTCGTTTTAAAAATACCCCATAGTACCTATATAACACGCATTCTAAGCATATTGAAGAACGAGGAACAGATAAACAGCTAGATAGTTAGCTTTCGATTTGAATTCACTACTACCAGCATAAGGGTTACGGCGCGTAAGTCAAAATTTTATAAAATCAGTTTATGACATCAAGACGATTAATTTATTATTTATAATTAATTGAAAGTAATTTGAAAGTCTAAGTTAAATATGAGAATTGGTTCTGTTTTTTAAGATCGGCTCATCTCGCCGTAATGAGCGAATAATCATGAAGGTATCAAGCGACAACTTCAGAGGGGCAATTCTGCTAAATAAAGCCTGCATTAATACAATTACAATCAAGTCCCGAACTCCCGATACGCTTATACTCCCGAACGGTGTTTTTATGAACGTTAAACCAACGTGAAACGCTCTGATTGGTTGAAACGTCATAAAATCCGTTCATCGTAATATGTCGCTACACTTTCAATCTAAACATTGTAAAATTAAGTGTACTTTAAATACGAGAATTGAGGTTCTGGACTCCAAGGTCGCTTTGCACCTTCTCGACATTCTAGCAAACTGTGCTATAGCTATATGTTTATATAGCTATAGGTTTTAAATTTCGAACTATCTAATAGGATGTGTAAAACGCATTGCATCTAAAAAGTATGCGGTTTTTAGGGTTCCGTACCTTGAAATGAAAAAACGAAACCCTTATAGGATCACTTTGTTGTCCGTCCGAATGTCTGTCAAGACCCTTTTTCTCAAGAACGCGTGGAGGTATCAAACTGGAAATTAAATCAAATACTAAGGTCTACGGTCGCTTGGAACTGTGAAAAAATCAAGCTTCTAAGCCAACGCAATCAAAAGATATAATGCCGCAAATTTCCGCAAATTTTCGACAATCGCAAACTCAAAACCTACCCCGTGAACTCCGAATCTTGAAATTTGGCACGAAGCAACACGTCTTATAGCACAAATAAACGAAAAATTGCGAAAACCATAAATTTTTAGTTACAGTATATACTTAATAAAAATATTTTTAATAATTTTAAACTTACTACCCCTTGTAGTAAGTTAAAATTATTAAAATATAGGTTTAACCCGGCGTGAGTGAGGCCGGGTATGTCATACCCGAGTAAAATTTAAAAACTGTTCATTTTGCTTTAATTATCGCCTGGCAGCTCTAGTTTGCTTAGTAGCTGGAGGTATGGGCATCCTGGAGAGGTGAATGGCGTGATCTAAGAGAGGCGCGGGCACGAGTCAGGATAATCGGGTGCAAACCCATTTCGGGTATGTCATACCCGACCTCATAGCAAACGTACCTTTTTTGGAAAATTATCATAACATACATTTTTTGGTTTATTTTTATTTATTCAATTATTATTAGTTTATTGTAATGATTTTACAGAATACATTTGTAATTTATTAATTTATTGGTATATATATTTTTAAAATTATCAAAATGGATATTTTCAGTATGAACAAGAGGTGAGGTAACTGTGGGATGATAGAGTAGGTAGTAACTGATTTCTTTAGTGAATACAGTTCAGAACAAGTAATTGATTACTATAGTCTTCGTATGTTAGCGTAATTTTAACCTTTATGTTTGCAGCATGTAAAATATTTTTGCGAAAATTGTGCATATCTGGACAGTTGTGATTAATCATATTTTCAATTAAAAATAATAATAAATAATTTCTTAACGAGGAGGATCTCAACATATTTTAGTTTCTAATTGAGTTACAATCCAAAAAATGATTTTTCGTTAAATTCTAAATAATTTGTTAACCTTTTTTGTCTATGCGTGCCTCTAGGTCCCATAGCGGTGATCCCGAAATAGACCGACTCTTTGAGCATCTGCAAATGGCTACAGACTTCATGCAGCGGCAGATCCCATCCGCAGAGATCATACTACTTGGCGATTTTAATGCCCACCACGCCGACTGGCTCAATTCCAGTAAAACTGATCATGCGGGGAGATCTGCCTGTGACTTTGCCCTTGCATATGACCTTACACAACTGGTTACTGCGCCTACGCGAATTCCAGATGTGGATGGTCAGATTCCTTCCCTGTTGGACCTTCTGCTGACGTCACATCCGGACGGCTACCAAGTATCCGTGGCCGCAGCACTTGGCTCATCGGATCATTGCCTTGTCCGCAGCTCTGTGCAACTCACGAGCGCGTTGCAACAGCGTGTTGCTAAATACCGTCGTGTGTGGCACTACAAGTTAGCAGATTGGGATGGGATGCGGTCATTTTTTGCTTCCTACCCCTGGAGGCAGGTGTGCTTCTCGCCGGATGATCCTGATGCCGCTGCCAACTCTGTTGCCAACGTGGTGCTACAAGGAATGGAACTTTTCATTCCGTCCTCTGTGGTCCCTACTGGCAGCAGATTCCGTCCCTGGTTTGGTTCATCTTCCAAAAAAGCTTCTCGCCGGAAGCAGGAAGCTTACCAAACCTGGGCTAATGCAGTGTCAGCACAGGATTTAAACACCAGCAAACTTAAAAAGGAGTACAACCTTGCCTCTAGGTCCTTCAAAAGAGAGATCGCTTGGGCGAAGAAACAGCACATCAGTAGAATTGGCGAGAGACTCGAGCGTCTCCCTTCAGGAACCCGTGCATTCTGGTCTCTCGCCAAAGCTATCGAAGGGAATTTCTGTAAGCCATCTCTTCCACCCTACACGTAGGAAATGGCTCGTTGGCCCATGACGCAAAAGAGAAAGCTGAACTTCTTGGCAAGCTCTTTGCGTCCAACTCGACCCTGGATGACGGGGGACAGGAACCGCCGACTATACCGCGATGCAAGAGCATCATGTCGGATATTCGGTTCCATCAGCGTTCAGTGCGAGTTGCTCTCCGTTCCCTTGATACCCAAAAGTCGAGTGGGCCTGACGGAATCCCGCCTATAGTGTTGAAAATGTGTGCTCCAGAGTTGGCACCGGTCTTAACGCGTCTTTTTCGGCTCTCCTACTCTTATGGCACAGTCCCAGCATCTTGGAAGACAGCTTTGGTGCACCCGATCCCTAAAAAAGGCGATCGCTCCAGTCCTTCCAACTACAGACCAATCGCTATAACCTTTCTCTTCTTGAAGATAATGGAGTCCATTATTAATAGACAGCTCCTTCGATACTTAGACGTTTAGCAATTGCTAAGCGACAAACAGTACGGGTTCCGTAAAGGTCGCTCGGCTGGTGATCTGCTGACGTACCTAACTCATCGTTGGGCACAGGCGATCGAGTCTAAGGGAGAGGCATTGGCTGTAAATTTGGACATAGCGAAAGCCTTTGATCGGGTTTGGCACAAAGCGCTTCTTTCGAAGCTTCCTTCCTATGGGCTCCCCGAGAAATTATGCAAGTGGGTCACGAGTTTCTTAGCAGACAGAAGCATAAGGGTCGTAGTCGACGGTGAATGCTCGGATACTCTGTCTGTTGATGCTGGTGTCCAACAAGGCTGTGTGCTATCACCTACCCTGTTCATGACAGCACGGGTGATGCCTTATATACCGGCCACACGAACATCTCTCGGCAAAATGTCATTGAAAGTCGAAACAAACTTGTCTCTCAAATTGAAAATTCATTGGAGAAGGTCTCTGAATGGGGTAGACTTAACTTAGTCCAATTCAACCCCTCTAAGACACACGTTTGCGCGTTTACCGCTAAAAAGTTACCAATAGTCGTATGTCCTCGTTTTGAAAGCATACCCATAACTGTCTCCTCCAACATTGGAATACTTGGTGTTAACATATCGAGCGAGGTCCAGTTCCGATATCGTCTGGAGGGCAAGGCCAAGTTAGCCTCCAAGAAGCTTGGTGTTCTGAACAGGTCAAAGCAGTATTCCGTCCGGTCCATCGCCTACAACTCTATAAGGCGCAGGTTCGGCCTCACATGGAATACTGTTCTCATCTCTGGGCAGGGGCACCAAAGTACCAGCTTCTCCCTCTGGATCGTATCCAACGTAGGGCCGCTCGAATTGTCGACTGCCATAGTGTTTCAAACAGGCTTGACTCCTTAGAGCTACGTAGAGATGTAGCATCGCTCTGCATCCTCTATCGGTTATATTACGGGGAGTGCTCCGAGGAATTGTTCGGACTTATACCTGCTGCAACTTTTCGCCACCGTTCCATGCGACATAATATTTATCATCCTCATCACCTTGATGAGTGGCAGTCCTCCACCGTGCGCTTTACCCGAAGCTTTCTGCCGCGCACTGTAAAACTCTGGAATGAACTGTCGCCAGCAGTATTTCCGGACCACTACGACCTGCAAACCTTCAAGAAGGGAGCGTATTCCCTCCTAAAAGGCCGGCAACGCACTTGCAACTTCTCTGTTGTTGCGGGTGTCCATGGGCGACGGTAATCGCTTTCCATCAGGTGATCCGTTTGCTCGTTTGCGCCCTTGTTTTATAAAAAAAAACCTTTAAACTTTTGGAGCTATAATTACATAGTCAAAGAAAACCTTAAATAAATAAATAAACTTTTTTCATTTATATCTATTAATTTATTAATTATTGTACATAACTAAATCAACAAAATATAAATTATAATAATAATATCAATATTATAGCACTTTGAATTTTGGGTACGTCATACCCCACCTCATAGTTGTTGCAATTTTTTTTCACCTCATTCACGCCGGGTTAAAATTATTAAAAATTAGGTCCTCATGAACACGTAGAGGTATTAAATTGAAATTCATATCAAATACTCAGGGCTGTAACAAAATCACTACAGGTTTGGTTGTACGAGTCCGACCTGCACTTGACCGGTTTTTACCCGACTGCGCGACGCAAAGGAGTGGTAATGTGTTTATCAGCCTATGTATGTATGTATGTATGTATGTATGTATGTATGTATGTATGTATGTATGTATGTATGTATGTATGTATGTATGTTCCTTTGAAGCACTATACAGACCAAACGCCTGGGCCGATTTTTATGATTCGCATGTTTCTTTTCATTCCTCTTAGTCCGGCGAGTGTCACTAAAGACATGACGTTAGTGAAAATTCAATATGGCGACTACTGGACGCCATATTATGAAGATGAAAAAAATGAAAGTCAACAAACTATGTCAAGTGGGGTATCGTTGAATAGGTATTTAAAAATCATTTTTAGTTTTCTCTTAACATTTTTCGATTCGACTGACCGTTTAAGATCTATATCGATTTAAAGTTGCGTAACAACCATTCTCACATTAAGCCTTTAAGTTAGTGTTCGTATCATTGTATTGTTGTTTTAAATCGACCAAACGTGTGTTGGTTAAACTAAAAAATCTAAAATAAAATAAATAATAAAAAAAAATTAAAAAACCCGACTGCAAAAAAAAAAGAAAGATACCTAAGCAACGCACTAAAAAGACCGAAACAAGATTAAGAAAACAGACTACACTATGAGCTGAAAGCCTAAGTGAAATAATTGATGTTACGTTTGTTAGCAGGCGGGGCCCATATATTTTTGTACGATTTATAATTTTGCGAATAGGTCCCGCCTGCTACCAAACATAACATCAATTATTTCACTTAGGCTTTCAGCTCATAGTGTAGTCTGTTTTCTTAATCTTGTTTCGGTCTTTTTAGTGCGTTGCTTAGGTATCTTTCTTTTTTTTGCAGTCGGGTTTTTTAAAATTTTTTTATTATTTATTTTTTTCCTTATTTTGTAATAACTTTGATATCATTTATCATGTTCAGCTTGTGAATTTTTAAAACAATTTGTAAACAAGAACTTGTTCCACTGACTTACTAGAATATAGTTACTGAAAAATTTACCTTGTTCAATTTGATTTGTTGTAAGTTTTTGTTGTAATTATTAAAATGTAGATTATACTCTACTTAGTAATTATAGAGAACTAGAAAAAAATTAAAGTGTTTGTAGAATACCTTTTTTATGCTGAGTAGCATCATCAATATTGTATTGTTTATTACTAGATGAGAGATGTTTCCCTACGTGCGCGCAAAAAGAAATTTCGGAGAAACCGTATATTTTGTTACCTTAAAAAAAAGCCTATGTCCTTCCCCATTGTTTCCTCTATACGTGTGCCAAATGTCATCAAAAACATAAAGAAAATAAACTCTGTATTATTAGTATGAATAGGTTTTATAATAGGTTAAATAATAATAATTTAAACATAATACTATATACTCTACCATGGACCAATATAGTTTTATTGGTCCATGACTCTACTATACTCTACATAAAATACTAAAAATATGACAAAATTTTACCCCTTATTCATAATATAACATTTTATAATAACATAATTAATAAGGAATTCACGACCTTGGTGATAATTTTCGATCACAAATGATACGAATTTTTATAGCACGAACTCTAAAGGACAAATTGTTCGAACGTTTTCGATGCGTGAAGGGGTATCCCTATAGTATAAATAGCTAAGTGTGTAGCATTAGCGACATTGTACCATCCTCACTACAACAATCACCATGAAATATGTTAGTTAAGTTTATCTCTCGTAGTGTTAAAGTGTGAATAAAAAGTTTAACGTGTGCCGATTCTGAATTTCAAAGTGTATTAGCTGTAGATTTTTTTGTGTTTCTTATAGAGCTAAAGTGTTTTATGTATTGTGTGGTCTCTCTTTAGTTTTTCAGTTTTTTGAAAAAAGCTTAGTGACCAGTTTAACAATCTACTGATAAGCGTGAATAGCATTATTGATATGTTTTGTCTTTGTTGCTTGATATATAGAGTGAGCAGCGACAAAAGTCCCGAATAAGCTATCCAACACTTATTAGAAGATTGTGGAACAGGCTCTTAAACTAATAGTGGCAAAACAGTAATAATCGTCGTGAAAAATTAAGAATCAGATTTTCATTCGAGAGTCCGTTCTATATTCCTAATTGCAGCTAAATACTTAAAAATATAACATCATTTAGGTCAAATTGGAATACCAAATAATGGATTGCTTGATAATATTTTCTACTCAGACACTTTCAATCCGATTTGATAATACAGTATCTAGTTCTATATGAGTTTCGGTAAAATCAATTACGGATATTTTGGGCATAATATGATCTATTGCTTATATCAAGACGTTTAAGTAGAAAAATAATTGTCGTACCTACTAGAAAAAAATATGGTCTTTTTATATGAGTTTGCGTTTTGCGGAGAGTCACCCATACAATATGGTATTATGTGTTCTGTGCATACATGAGGTGATTTTTTACTTTGAGTATAACAATTTTTTTTGCCTATTACGTCTTTACATAAGCAGTGAATCATGTGCCTGAAGTATCCGTAATTGATTTTCGGAGACATTATATATGTGCCTTTCATCAAATTTCGGTCAAGTAGTTTCGGAGCCTATTTGATGCAAACAAACAAACGTACAAACAAACAAATCTTTACTCTTTATGTATTAGTGTATGTTAGTGTATTATGAATTTATGACTAACTAAAACACTTTACAGCTAGCAGTCATTTTCTTCGCAACCGCAATGGCGGCGAAACTGGACAAAACCAGCCCACCCCGCAACCAGGCGTCCTCCAGCGGAGTTAACGCTGGTCTCCAAGCGCCCTTCGGAGCCAGGACCCAAAACCAGGCCCAGATCCTGAAGTTCGAGAACGATCTTAACGACCAGGGATACCATTACGCCTATGAAACCAGCGATGGAACTAAAGCTGAGCAAGATGGTAAGCTGTAGCATTAACTAGAATAACTATCTGGGGGCACGGCAGTGCCCCCGCCAAGTCGAGCGCGAAGCAAACACTGCCGTACCATCCTTTACTGGAACCATTTCGCCGCATTTTCAGGCCCCTATTTGAGAACCTCTAGATAAGACCAGAACGCAGAAATTTTCGTCATCCAATAAGCTATAATCACGTACTTAAAATCCAAAATTTCAAGTCTGTAGGTCATTTAGTTCCGATGTTAAGCGAAAGCAAAGTTTCGCATTTTCGACACTCACTCACTCACTCACTCACTCACTCACTCATTCACTCATGATCATCAAAATAGAACTAGTACTTCCCATAAACTTAGAGAGCTGAAATTTGGTACAGAGTTGGGGTTTAATGGCCACATAAAGGGAAAACTATAAAAACTAGGATAATCGATCTGGGGGCACGGCAGTGCCCCTGCCAAGTCGAGCGCGAAGCAAACACTGCCGTACCATTCTTTACTGGAACCATTTCGCCGCATTTTCAGGCCCCTATTTGAGAACCTCTAGATAAGACCAGAACGTCGATCTGGGGGCACGGCAGTGCCCCCGCCAAGTCGAGCGCGAAGCAAACACTGCCGTACCATTCTTTACTGGAACCATTTCGCCGCATTTTCAGGCCCCTATTTGAGAACCTCTAGATAAGACCAGAACGTCGATCTGGGGGCACGGCAGTGCCCCCGCCAAGTCGAGCGCGAAGCAAACACTGCCGTACCATTCTTTACTAGAACCATTTTGCCGCATTTTCAGGCCCTTTTATTCTACTCGAACTTTATTCTACTCGAACATTACACAAATTAAATAAACAAATTACACTAAAATCTAGGAAAATAAATCAATATGCCCACGTTTCTACAAAAAGAAGTGAAATCCCACCAAAAACATTCTGTAAAAAACTAGCCAAGTCTCGATGGAGCTGCTTGTTTTTCTCTAAAAAGTAATGAAATCTAGACAAAATCGTGCCAAGTCTAAGGTTCCTTACTGCGGTTTCTTTATTATTATAGTTAATATTGTGTGACTTGGCCGTTGAAGGGCACACAAGGGTACAAAAGGGGCTCCATGACACCATTGCTCCAATACGTGTGTTGTACAATCAACAACAGCCTAAAATGAGACACTAGCGTCCAATTACCAATACCAGTATGGGCTATTATCTCGCTTAACAAACATAGGTAGTTACAAATGTAAACAAAATTGACTTGTACCCACTAAAGTATAAAGAATGTTCAACGGCCAAGTCACTCAACATTAACTATAATAATAAAGAAACCGCAGTAAGGAACCTTAGACTTGGCACGATTTTGTCTAGATTTCATTACTTTTTAGAGAAAAACAAGCAGCTCCATCGAGACTTGGCTAGTTTTTTACAGAATGTTTTTGGTGGGATATTTTTTTGTAAAAACTATAACCCAACTACTTTAATTATATAGCCTATGTTACATGGGTTGCGTGGGGTTCCTACAACTCCATTCCTATCGGCTTCCCTTACCACGCAACCTTTGAAGACCTTCATCGGAATCCCTACCTATTATACAGGCTACGGCTTCCCTATGAAGGAGATCCAGCCTTCGCCACTGCTATGTTACCCGAGCTATTATTACGAATCTATTCACACCTTATTTATTAAAATCGCATCAGTCGTTTAGGCGCTATGGCTTGCTATGGCGGAACAAACATTCATTGACTGCCAAAACAATAATAACCTAACCTAACCAAGAGCATGTCAGGACATGTCTAAGAAGGGTTCCGTAACTATAAACGCGTAATATGCTTTTTTTTTAATTACTCCAAAAGTTACTGTCCGATTTGGTTCACAATAGTTTTCCTAAAGAGTTTTTAGCATGATCTATCAGCATGGAAGTTTGCAAGTTTCTATCTCCTATAGTTTAAAAATGCTAGGGGGGGGACCAACTTACAAACTACTTTGGATTCCGATTACTCGAAAATGGTCAACTTTATAAAAAAGTAACGTATGAAACCTTGCCTTTATTTTAAAAGACCTATTCTACGATACCCCACACGATGGGGTAAAGTGAAAAAATATTTTTCATCCCCACTTCACATATATGGAGAGCCACCCCTAAAATATAAAATTATTATTTTTTTATAATCCCGAAACCGTGATCTATACACAATCTATAACTGTACCAAATTTCATCAATTTATATTCATAATTACAGGAGCAAGAGGCGCGGACAGACAGACAGACAGACAGACAGACAGACAGACAGACGGACAGAGCGAAACTATAAGGGTTCCTTAAATATTACGGAACCCTAAAAAGGCAAAAAAGAATAACTCTTGATATTTCTGAGTGAAGTAAGAGATTTTTTTTTTATTTTCCGACACGTTCGTTATTTCAGAACAACACACGTTGTTCTGAAATAACGAATTTACGCTTCCGACAGAACGAACACCAAGTGTTTTACATACTAGAAAGAGTTAAGTAGTATGGGACAATTTAACTGTCGTTTATATTATTTTTTTCGATTTTTTCCAATATATCTTACCGTTGAAATCTTCTCTGAATTCCCACTTTTCAAGATCATAATTAGCCAAATCGGTTCAACCGTTCTCGAGTTTTGGCTATATAGAAACTGCGATCCATTTTTATATTTAAGAAGATGACTTCCAACTTCTGTGATGTTAAGACTTTATCATTGAAGTAATGTTTACCTCAAGACCTAAAAAAGTGTGGTTTCAAGAGTAACGTTTTGCGGTACAAGTAACGAAATGTAAGAAATTAAATTATAAAATGTGCCTGCAAGTAAATTATAAGTTTGGTTCGTCAGTGTTAGGCTGTTAGCAGTAAGTTCGCGGGCAGAAGCTAGTAGGTACTTAGGCCTTTTCATCCGTTAATGGATGATTTATACAGCGAAGCGAATAGATATTTATTCGAGCGAATAATCACTCTTGAAATACTGTAATGTCTCGCACAGTCGGTGTGTAAATGTCGTATGGTTGCCCAAGCACATACGACATTCTCACAACAATCAATACGTCTGGGGCCAACCATGTGCGGGTTTCCTCACGATATTTTCCTACACCGTTAGAGCATCCGTATAATGTACTTGAGATCTGAAAAATTCTCATTGGTACACGCCACAACCTGGGATTTGAAACTGCACTCTCTCGAGTGTAAACCAAATGGTCTACTCACTAAGCCACGAAGCTCTTAGTAGGTACATAAATATATAAACGAATGAAATATTATGGTTGTTCTGATCCTGAAACAGAGTTTTCCATTACCTCAAAGAAAACCTTCCCCACTCAGATTAAATAGAGTCTTCTTCTCTCTATAAATGGATTGCAGTTTCAATGTCTCACTAAAACTCGAGAACGGTTGGAACGATTTGGCTTACTTATTTTGGACGATTGCATTCTCATACTAACTGCTCATGTACTGAATTTTTAAACTGACTGTCAAATAATTACATAATATAATATTAGACCGTGCGTTCAGTTTACCTGTTTGGTTTGTTTAAAAGAATTGGCCGGTCCCAAAGTAGGTTGTTAGGTGTAGATGTAGATCTAGTAGTAGGTAAAGTTTGTAGATGTAGGTGTAGTTATTTATTAATATCCAGTTCATAGTTAAGACAGAAAAACGTATTTCGGGACAGCTTGTAATTTGTTAAATCTTCCAATGTACAATTCATATAATAAATCTTCTTTGCGTGGAACTAATGGAAACGGAACAATATTTTTTAAAACTTAAGATAAAAAGTAGCCAAAGTTACAATACACCTTATATCATTAACTATCTGCCCAGTGAAAGTCCTGTGAAAATCGGTTCAGCTGTTTCAGAGATTAGCCGAAAGAAACAGTTTTTTCATTGTTAGTGCCGTCTGCCGTTTAATTTGCCTTAAGATTTTTTTTTTATTATTTCTTGATCCATCTTGATCTTGATTGATTAACAGGGCTTGTTGTTAACATTTTTCTTTTAATGAATACAATTCCAACTTACAACTAAATAATAAAAAGTTGTTAATTTAAAGTAAGTACTAAACATTCTAACTTCTCAATTGCTTAGGTCAAGTCCTGCCCGGCGCGAAGCCCGAAGAAGGTTCTCTCCGCGTCACGGGGTCCTTCTCCTACGTGGGTGACGATGGTCAGACCTACTCCATCACGTATACCGCTGACGAGAACGGCTACCAAGCCACTGGCAACCACCTGCCGACACCACCGCCCATACCACAGGATATACTGAGGAGTCTGCAGCTTACTGCCGGGAATGGTGAGTGGAAAATTCTAGTAGAATTATAATAACTATAGAGTTTTGGATAGTTCCAGAATGTTTTCTAATAACTAGATTAGATAGTTCTAGAATGTTTTGTTAGTGTTATATGGTGTTGCAGTATAAGGAAAGGTTTTTTTATGAAAATGACCAGGAAACGTGCAGACAAATCGCCTGGTGGCAAGCGATTACCGCTACCTATACCCGAGAAGTTACAAGTTAGTTCTGAGTCCTCAAACCTTGGAGGTTTTGGGCCCTTTTGAGCCTCTGGCCTTATTTACGATTTTTCAACAATTCAGAAGCATTACATTTGCTGCAATTTGCAAGTTCTATTTTCAATTAATGACAAGCTATTTTTACCATCACAATAAAAGTAAAAGTTAGAAATTGGCAGCTGGGAGTCGATTCTCCAAGGACAATACAATATTGTTACTTACGATTGATTAATTACAATGATAATATTGTGTACTTACTCTAAAGTAAAGTAAGCAAAAAGAAATCCCTCGGGAACCGTATACTTAACTGCGATAAAAAGTAGCAAAGTAATAGATAAAAATCCAGAGTCTAAACTACTACCATACTAAATGTCATCAATTTAAATGCGTTAATACAGTGTGGACAGACAGACAGACGGACAGTAAGAGCGAAACTACTTAGGGTTCCTTTTAGTACTAGGGATACATAAAAAACATGTATGTTTTAGGTATACCACGCGACTGACTAAAACTCGCAAACGAACTACTGACTGATATGCTATGAGAGAGAGAAAAGTTGCTCGTGCACTGCTTTCTCTTGCTCCTACAGTAATGTAAAAAACGTAACTCTCTCTCTTTTCGTCTTCACTAACTTATATCTCCCTCTCAACTTCGTGCTCGCCCGATCACACTTTTCGTAACGCTCTCGTTACGCATTCCAACTTACCAACCAGCTTACTCCCCAAGTTAAGCGTACGTAAAGAATTTCTACTTCAAAATGTGATATCCTACTAATATGCTAAATGTGAAAGTTTGTGAGGATGTATGGATGGATGGATGTTTGTTACTCCTTCACGCAAAAACTACTGAACGGATTTTGATGAAATTTGGTATGGTAGTAGTTAAGGCTCTGGATTAAAACATAGGCTACTTTTTATCCCGAAAAAGTACAGTGTTCCCGAGGGATACTGTATTTACGCGTTTACGCGGGCAACAGCTAGTTCGATATATGGCAACATCCCTATTCCAAAGATTTCTAGAATAATCTCCAAGCATTTTGATATATCACGCGAACGACCTCACCCTGTACATCGTCCTGACCTCACCCTATTGATCTCGAGTCAGATCTCATCAGTATGAACTTTATCAGAATTCAAGGCGATCCACTGCGAGTTCAACAATTATACTGCCTTATGTGATTTGTTGGAGTATACCATAGACGTATTATACTAAGGATAAGGCATTTCAAAGATGAGCCAAAAAATCTTCATACAAGAAAAAAACTACCGCCATCTGTTGAAAACCGATCGAACTACGTACATGTCGTAGGCCGCGATGGCTTACATAGCAGGCTTTTTTACCCGACTGCGCGACGCAAAGGAGTGGTAATGTGTTTATCAGCCTATGTATGTATGTATGTATGTATGTATGTATGTATGTATGTATGTATGTATGTATGTATGTATGTATGTATGTATGTATGTATGTATGTATGTATGTATGTATGTATGTATGTATGTATGTATGTATGTATGTATGTATGTATGTATGTATGTATGTATGTATGTATGTATGTATGTATGTATGTATGTATGTATGTATGTATGTATGTATGTATGTATGTTCCTTTGAAGCACTATACAGACCAAACGCCTGGGCCGATTTTTATGATTCACACGTCAATCGATTCCTCTTAGTCCGGCGAGTGTCACTAAAGACATGACGTTAGTGAAAATTCAATATGGCGACTACTGGACGCCATATTGTGAAAATGAAAAAAATGAAAGTCAACAAACTATATCAAGTGGGGTATCGTTGAATAGGTATTTAAAAATCATTGTTAGTTTTCGCTCAACATTTTTCGATTCGACTGACCGTTTAGGATCTATATCGATTTAAAGTTGCGTAACAACCATTCTCACATTCCAGTGATGTAGTACTGATGCTGATAGGAAATCCAGTCTGGTAAATAGCTAGCTAGGTACTCATAACTAAAAAGTATAAAATAAAAAATTATAATTTAAAAAATTTAAAAACCCGACTGCGTAAAAAGTGAACCAAACTAAGTAGGTACATAATTAAAACTGAAAAGAAAAAAACAAGCACTTAGATATCCGGTGGTCTAGAATTCTATAATATATTATTGAATTAATACTATTGGAACATAACAACTGAACAGTCGGGATCCATTATTCGACAGCCAATCTAATTTTTCAATGGATCCTGACTGTTTAGTTGTTATGTTCCAATAGTATTAATTCAATAATATATTATAGAATTCTAGACCACCGGATATCTAAGTGCTTGTTTTTTTCTTTTCAGTTTTAATTATGTACCTACTTAGTTTGGTTCACTTTTTACGCAGTCGGGTTTTTAATTTTTTTAATTAAATTAGGTAGATAATGTTATATTTAACTAAAATATATTCCGTCCATCTTTTTTACTTCTGTGTCAGTTTTTACAGCTTCTTACAGCGCAACACTGATATTGTCAAAAAAAAAAACTCGAGTGCCGCATTGGGGCACTCGAAGTAAGGACTGTTTTAGTTTCGACATGCCCTGTCTCTAGTACAAACGGCTATGGTTACGGGCTACGGTCCTTTGCATAAATTGTTTGAAGATTGATAGGAATTTGCTACTCGTATAATAATCAATGGTATTTTTGTCACCTGCGACTAATTTTGCATAGAACTGGAATCTTCTGTCTATATAATATCTGTTATCCAAGGACATAATCTTACTAATATTATAAATAATTTCTCATTAATTTTCCAGAGCCACTACTACCATACCAAATTTCATCGAAATCCGTTCAGTAGTTTTTGCGTGAAAGAGTAACAAACATTCATCTATCCTCACAAACTTTCACATTGATAATAATACTAGCTTTGTTCCGCGGCTCCGCCCGCGTATTTACATTATCCCGCGGGAACACTACTTTTTCGGAATAAAAAATATCCTATGTCCTTTCCCGGGACTCAAAGTATGTCTATACCAAATTTTTTTAAAAATTGGTTCAACGGTTAAAGCGTGAAGAGGTAACAGACAGACAGACAGACACACTTTCGCATCCTACTATAATAATATTTTAAATGTGAAAGTTTGTGAGGATGTATGGATGGATGTTTGTTTCTCTTTCAAGTAAAAACTACTGAACGGATTTTTATGAAATTTTGGTATAGTAATAGTTTAGGCTCTGGATTAAAACATAGATGCTACTTTTTATCCCGAAAAAATACAATGTTCCCGAGGGATACTGTATTTATTATATTAGTATAGATTAGTAGGATTTACCACCCTTTTTTTACCATATTTTTTAAATAGAGTATTCTTATTCTTAATCTAATTTTTGCAGGGAAATACGGCAGCTCGAAAAGCAGTTACGACGCGGATGCCGGTTACTAGATATTAAATTAGATTAGTTTAGATTAATTAGTTATCCTACATAGGTTTAAGTACCTATATAAGTATATTTTTGTACCTACCTAACGTAACCTATGTTTCTATTTAATATTATTTACACATTAAATTAAAACCTATTCTGTGGTAAAAATTAGCTGAATTAATGTAAATTTAAAGTTGGAACACAATTTATGTAATAATTTGCATCATATAAAACATATCTAATAATTCATATCTCTGTAATGTTTTTTTTTTTTTTTGGCCAGTAACTACTATTAAAAGTAAATCATATTATTTTTGTTGTAAAAGTTATTTTATTTATAAATCCACTTTATGTTTTTGCTAACCAATGTTCCAAATACATTTTAAATTTATTACTGGGTACCAAAGATATTTCTATCGGCTAAATGAGTTTCCAAAAATAAATATTAAGCGCCTATAAAATAAAAATGTAGATTGTGCAATTTATATGCGCGCCTATGAAATAAAGAATGTTTATTTTGCTATTTGTAATCCGTAAGCGTTTTTATAAAAATTCTGGTGCCCGTCATACAAGTTCATCAAGAACTCACCACGGAACCAATTGACATGGTTTGAAAGCCTTCATATTCATAGATATATTATCGTAACTTGGGGTAGAAAGGGTGTATAAAGACTTTCAAGAAAATATTTTTTTGCATTTTTTTTAAATTTTGTTTTTTCCTTCTCCTGTGAAGTAGGGTTTTGGCTTATACGCCCTTCCTACCCTAAGGTATCCATATTATTTTTAAACGTATATTATAAGGGTAGTTCTGTCCCTCATCTATTACCCAAGAATAAAATCGCTATTTTTCGGCGAAGACGAAAATAAGAGTAGACCGTATCAATTGACATTTCAAAGAACTCAAAAAAGACTTTATATTATTTAACTGTAGTAAGGACAGGGCTTATACGTCTTCTTGACGTGGTGGAAGTCCGGTCCCTATAGAGTTAGACCGGCCGGTCGCGGGGGGTGTCCTGTGTTAGACAGATCCGGGACACTTCCCATTATAGCGGCTGATGGCAATCCGCAGGTTCAGTTTTAGTGGGTAAACCGGCGAGTCGCGTCGGGAGTCCCACATATCCCCGGGATACCCCTCCCGGGGAAGGCGTAACGACCTTACTTGTTTTGACAACTCTACACGTATTTATTTACAATATTGTTTTTTCGGCGATGTGGTTCGCCACCCATCACGTCTCGTTTCTTACGGAGGCGAAAAGCGGACCATGGAGAGACGCTTGGCTACATTGAATGTAAGAGGAGGAATGGATGGTAAGAATGAAAGTGAACGAAGCGAAAGAAGTATGTAAGGATCGTAGCAAGTGGAAAGAAGTGGTCTCTGCCTGCCCCTACGGGAAAAAGACGTGATTATATGTATGTATGTATGTATTGTTTTTTCCATCTCGACCAACAATTGGGAACGTAGCCTAAGTGTCGGATTTATGTTTGCAGGAGTTTAAACATAAATTGATCGCAGAGGCCTATCCTTTCTTTGAAATCATCGCTGTCAAATGAAATGACATCATATTTATAAGTTATAACTATTAGCAAAAACGGTTCTCTTCACACTGGCTCTTATTACAATAGCTCTTATTACAAGGGCAATAAGAACACTTATATTAGTAGTCCCGTTAGGACCACAACAGCTTGAAATGTGTTTTAGAATCTTTGGTCATGGGCCATGGTAATAATATAATTGAATCTAGGTTAAGCATTAACGTGGAAGTGAGTAACGAATACCTAGGTAATAACTAATAGGTGTCATGTAAATGCCTAGGTCTAGGAAGTAGTGTGTCCTAAATTATAACAATTTGTCTACTGACAATATTTCTAGTCTGCGGTTGTCGTATATATGCCTATAAAACTTGAACATTAACGTCCGTCTTATGAATTTTCGATTAGGTAACGTGTCCTGACGCGAGTTTAACATTTTTCAAATGTCCCAAAAAAGCCATACCATTGGAAATTCGCCATCTAGGTCAAAAGATACGAACTAAAATAGTCATGCTCGCGTAAGGGAAGTAAGACAGCAAACAGTTGCAAGTTGCATCTTACGAATTTTCGATCAGGTCACGTGTCCTGACGCGAGGTGTCCTGACGCGAGTTTAACATTTTTTACCCATCCCAAGAAAAGTGCATAACAAGCCGCTAAAGGAGTTTTCAATTCAAAAAAAAAAATTCGGGGTACCTCCCCTACACGTAAAATGGGGGTGGGGTTGAAATACAATTATCATAAAAGCGGGATCGTTGAAAAACATCAAAAACGTTAAACAATTCTCGTAAAACTGTACAGTAAGTTTTTGATTCTCGTATTAATACGACAATGAATTAAAATTTATTTTCCAAGATAATATATTATTATCATACTTGAAGTGTTACTAAAAAGAAATTTGCCCCTAAACCACCGATTACTAAACAGTTACTAAGTAAGCTAAACTAATATTTTTTAATACTTTTCGGAACTGATAATAAAACAGACAGTCTGTGGGAGTAGATACAAGATAGTATTATTGTGTCGCTGTTGTCACATTTCTGGGTATCATCATCATCATCATCCTCATTGCGTCCACATACGTGAACATAGATACAATAGTAGGTACCTACGCACAGTGTATTTTTTGTCCAAAAAATTGGCCATGCCGTTTTTATTACTTAATTTTATAGGATTTGTGATTATAAATGCAGGACGAGAACACCCGACTGCCCATTTCATATAGAAGAATGCAAATTAGTACTTGAAAAAATTTTCTATGGTTTCCAGAAAAAACATAGAAACAGTTATAGTTCAAAAGTTTGATATTCTTTCAAGATTTTATTAATTGGTCTAAATAATGTCTTAAAAGCCCTACGATAGCGAAAAACATCCAGGCTTTATTTGTTCAAGATAACGTATTTATGACTGATTTTGTAAATTTATGTTTTAATTTTTTTAACGCCATGCCGTTTCATATTTGGATTTGAAACTAAGACTGAAATATTCTTTTTATTGATACTTATAACCCAAAAAAAAATGGGATCCAAATGAGGCGGGGCATCGGAGTTATTCAATTTTATATTATTTTGGATAGGGTTGTCACCGCATAGATGAATATTTGAAGTAGGTTTTTATATGCTCATTTTTCTAATGAAGTTCGTAACTTCAACAAAACAATTAATAGTAATAGTCTTTTTTACTTACTAGCTGCTGCCCGCGACTCCGCCCGCGTGGAAATTCATTATGTTATCCATAGTTTACATTTTCTTCGCGTTATACCTTTGCTCCCTTTTGCTTCACTGCTGTTGCACTCTTATATTGAAGTCAGTGAGATACTGAGAAGTTCAGTCACTATTTGGTTTGAACCTTTCTGTTTTTGGTTATTTATGTTTATTATACTGCATATTATATGATGTACCTCCGCCGTGTTCCATATTTGTAAGAAGTATCGATCTAAATATTTAAGTGTTAAGATTTATTTCAGCATAAAAAATCTAACATGCCTTGAATATACATAAATAATATAAATAAGTAAAAAATATATTGTCTTGTTCGCATGTACTAGTCGAAACACTGTGTGTTTGGTAGAGTAATATTTCAGGAATTTCAAGTGAAAACAAAGTTTTATTCAATTACCTAGCAGTTGCGCGCGGCTTCGCTCGCGTGACATTCAATTTCTCTGCACCTTCTTAATTTGATCGTTTTGGTATCAGAAACAGACACTTATTTTTTTAGGCATGTATTTACTTGCGAAAAAACAATTAAATTTTGGATGTGAAAATACCGAATATTGAATACTAAATTACCAAGTTGGCGAAAGAATGTAAGGAACAAAAAAATTACAAATCTGGTGACTAAATAATACCACTGAATTTTGGCGACAATTTGTGAGTGCACATTTAATTTAAAAATAGGCACATATATTTTCCCTGATATAGGTAACTCAAAAAACATACAAGCAGCAAAACGAGGATACATAAAAAAAACATAAAGGAGCATACAAAATATCCAATTTTTAATTTTTCTCGGTTTTAGGGGGATGTAGATATTGTGTAGATTAATTTTGAAATTTAAAAATGGCTGATATTTATTTTTCGTAAAATTGATATGGGTGTCTCTTATAAGGTTTTTGGGAGTGCTGGATTACGAAAATGACATTCGTTTTGAAATTCCAATATGGCGGACATACTTAATTTTATAAAAATAATATGGGTGTCCTTTTATTGGTTTCTGGGGGTGCTGATAACAAAAAAGTCATCCATTTTAAATTTCCTTAGTAACCCCGCAACCTCATATTTTCTTTATGATGGGAGAAAAAGAAATTTGAAAATATGGAATTTTCCAACATTTCTATAGCTTTATACATTCCTAATATCTCAATGTGCAGCATTTACATTTTTTTTAATAAAATTGATTCTATCTCGGAAACGGTGCATCCTATTGAAAAAATAATGAAAATTTCGTCCCCCTTAGGAACCCCGCAACATCATATTTCCCTCATGATGGGAGAAAAAAAAATTCGAAAATCCGGAATTTTCCAACATTTCTATATAGATTTATACATCTCTCGTATCTCAATGTACAGCATTTACGTTTTTTTATAAAATTGATTCTATCTCGGAAACGGTGCATCCTATTGAAAAAATAATGAAAATTTCGTCCCCCTTAGAAACCACGCAACATCATATTTCCCTCATGATGGAAGAAAAAAAATTTCGAAAATCCGGAATTTTCCAACATTTCTATAGATTTATACATCTCTCGTATCTCAAATGTACAGCATTTACATTTTTTTTTTATAAAATTGATTCTATCTCGGAAACGGTGCATCCTATTGAAAAAATAATGAAAATTTCGTCCCCCTTAGGAACCCCGCAACATCATATTTCCCTCATGATGGGAGAAAAAAATTTCGAAAATCCGAAATTTTCCAACATTTCTATATAGATTTATACATCTCTCGTATCTCAATGTACAGCATTTACGTTTTTTTTATAAAATTGATTCTATCTCGGAAACGGTGCATCCTATTGAAAAAATAATGAAAATTTCGTCCCCCTTAGGGGCCCCGCAACATCATATCTCCCTCATCATGGGAGAAAAAAAATTTCGAAAATCCGGAATTTTCCAACATTTCTATATAGATTTATACATCTCTCGTATCTCAATGTACAGCATTTACGTTTTTTTATAAAATTGATTCTATCTCGGAAACGGTGCATCCTATTGAAAAAATAATGAAAATTTCGTCCCCTTAGAAATTCCGTAACATCATATTTTCTTTATGATGGGAGAAAAAAAAATCGAAAATCCTGATTTTTCCAACATTTTTATAGATTTATACATCCCTCGTATCTCAGTACAGCATTGCCATTTTTTTCTATAATCGCTTCTATCTCAGAAACGGTGCATCCTACTGGAAAAATAATGAAAATTTCCTCCCCCTAATAAACCTGGAAATTGCATATTTTCTTCATGAATAGCAGAAAAATTCATGAATCCTGAATTTTGAAAAATTTCCATACATAGCTGGTACCTTGAACTACATAACATACTGATTACAGATTACATTGATGATTATTATTAAATAATCATCAATCCTAATCAGCATCCCCAAGATCTTTTAATTTAGTATTTATATTCATTTTACGAAGATTGAATATTCTGCATTTTGGAAAATGAAATTGGAAGACAATTTTGTAATCGGAACCTAATAAGGTATGGCGTACATTTTTGTTATTAAAATTAATAAATTTTAATAACAAAAATGTACGCCATTGTGGAATTACAAAACAGATTTTATTTTCATATTATTCTGCACCCCCAGACACCTAGAAAATGACACCCATGCAAAGAAAAAACATACTCCAACAGTATCCAAAAATAGGATTTTCCGTAGCCTGCAAATTGGATTTTTAGCAGCCATTAATTTATCGACCAAATCTGGTTTTATAGCTGCTTATATGGTATAATGGTCACCAACTCGGAAATTAAGTCACCAACTTATAAATGTCGGTGCTAATTTGGATTAAATTTCGCCTCTTTTTATCTTCCGACTTTTGAATTTTTTGTCACCTGAGTGATTTTGCCAGTTTAGTAATTTAGTCGCCAACATATTAATTTGCTCACGTGCAGCCGCCAACTTATTTTTTGTTCGCTCGATTAATTATATCCCTTTTTTTTAATACTAAAGATTTATTTTAAATTCAATGTAAGTCTGATAATTTTTAATATTTTGTATACAAATAATTATCCGGCGTTGTAAATACCTAATATTTTTACAACAAATATGCTGATAATTCGGTCTGCCAGTGAAAGTCACGGTTAAAAATACATGCAACCATTTCAAAATTTAGTCAAAAGCAAAACAAACAGACGGACGGGCATTCTATTTAAAATCCAATGAAAGGTAATATGTGGTGCAGGGAAGGGGTTCGTTAGGTTACAGCTAAAACCAGGTAATAAAATCCGAAACCGGACCCGGTCTGCACCGGCTACCTATTAAACAATAGATTTCCGGTTATAATTAAACCTATATGAGACTATTTTATACCGGAAATATATAAAAGATTTTAAATGTGTCACCATGTGTACATTAGAAAAGTATTAATTTGTTAAAAAAATTCCAAGTCAGTATTGTAGGATTGACATGTCAAATTAATATGAAAACTGCAATAAAAATAATCGTTTTTTTTGTTTCTGCTCAAAAATATTTCACGGCATTAATAAAATATTTTCTCGATTTATCGAGTCACTTTAGTGACTCAATGCAGTTTCTCTAACCTTCTGTTTAAGTATTAGTCAGGAATAAAAAAAAAAAACAAAGTTCAAATGAATAAAAAAATTTGGTATAGAAATATTGACAACCCTAAACCCATAGTTACCATAGAAAACTTTAGAAGCCTCTAACTTCAGTGCCCTTTATTATTTGGACCTAATTTTTTTTACACAAATTCTAGTACATTTAAGTAACAATTCTGTATAAAAATAAAATCCAAATATTTAGAAATACGTTCATAAAAAATTAAAGAAAAAAAAACATAAATCGTAAATAAATCTTTAAAAACTTATTTAAGAAATATGTAAATCAGGTTAAATTGTGTGTTTTTTGATTATTGTCGATCAGAATAATCAAGAAGACAATTAAGTAAATATTTAAAAAGTTATGGCAATTTTTAATTTTATTGAAAAAAAAAAAAAAGTGTTTTTTTATTGTTCATAATAAGATATTAACGCATGTAAATACTAATAAATTATTTACATAACATTTCTGTACGAGATTTCCAAAAAAAAAGGCATGGCCAATTTTTTGGACAAAAAATACACAGTGCTACGTTATATAAGGTTTGGTAAAATCAATTACGAATATTTTGGGCATAGACGTTGGGGTATAGACGTTTATATAGAAAGAGCTCCGTGGTCTAGTGAGTAGACCGTTTGATTCGCACTCGAGAGAGTGCAGGTTCGAATCCCAGGTTGTGGCGTGTACCAATGAGACTTTTTCAGATCTCAAGTACATTATACGGACGATCTAACGGTGAAGGAAAACATCGTGAGGAAACCCGCACATGGTTGGCCCCAGACGTATTGGACCAGTCATTTCTCTGGACTAGGCTGACTATGTTGTGAGAATGCCGTATATGCTTGGGCAACCATACGACATTTAAAATCCAGTTGTCCCAGGCACTACAGTATTTCAAGAGTGATTACTTCGCTCGGAGATTACGGTATAAATCATCCAATAACGGATGAAAAGGCCTTAGTTTTTTTATGCAGAAATAATTAAATATTATTAATAAAGCAAATAATTGTCGTACTCGAAAAAAAATCTTCCTATAAGTTTGCGTTTGCTAAAGAGTTTGCGTTGAGCGGAAATTCTCCCATACATGAGATGATTTTCTTGCTAAAAAAAATTTGTCATACTCAAGTATGATATTATTTTAAGCTATTGCATAGATTTTATCGCGGGCTTTGAGCGCGGCGACCGAATCAAGAAATTCCGTAACGAAAAAAAAACCTAACACCGCTGAGCTGGGGTGGGGGTCTGATTAATTTTGTTACAATCGAGCCCTCCGCGAGTATTATGTGTGTGATCGAGCCGCTGGTACTGAATCGCTTACCATCTAGTGCAGTGGTCCCCAACCTTTTTTTACGCGGGCCACAAACCCGTTGTACTCCTGGTGTCGCGGGCCGCAACCAAAATTTTTAGGGGCAAAAAAATATGTTGTTTAAAAGAGATGTTTGATTTTTGGCCAGCTCTATGTACACCACATAGGTAAATAGGAAAAATATAAGGGAATTTCATAAAAATACAAAAAAAAGTAATTTGAAGAAGGGTACGTGCGTACAAAAATGATTATTTGAAGAGTTTTTTAATGCGAGAACCCTATTTTAGGGCGGCCATGACAGTTGTTTTGACTTGACTTTTGACGTAGTTGATAGTTTTAGGAAGATACATCTTCTTGAGTGTCATACGTCTTTCTTTGTGAAAAGTCATGTCATTGTCAAAATGATATTCTTTGGTTAATTCTGATCTAATCCGCCATGTTTTATTTTACGTTGTGTTGCTCTCCTTGACGAATTTATTTTAAATGTGCATTGAAACGAAGTGAAATAAAATAAAATAAAGGATAGGAAACAGTTACTATATTATGTAGAGTACATTTACATATAGTGTACATAGGGCTGGCCCACGCCTCATACATTTCTAGAACATCTCTTTTAACGATTTAATAATGGAATAACACAAGGTAGTTAAAAGAGTGAAACTAAACATTTAAGATGATCTAACGACACAAACTAAAATAAAATAACAAATATGTATTATAATAATTATGTTCACTCAGTGAGATTTTTGGAATTGTGAACGCTTTTTCACAACTTTATCTAACGGTTACAGATTTCACGCGGGCCGCAGATAAAGGCCCGGCGGGCCGCATGCAGCCCGCGGGCCGCGGGTTGGGGATAGCGGATTTAGTGTAACGTGAGCTATGTTTTATTTAAATTACTAGTTTCGCCATCTATGTATGTTCCCTACACATTGCTGAAGATAATGAAGTACTTGATTGGTAGATGGCGTTGTACTTTTAAATAATATGTATTTTATTTTAAAGTACAAGGGAATGGAAAAAATGCTATACTATTATTGTATTTATATTTTATGCAATAGCTTTACCGCGGCAATCCCCGAGTGCCACACATCCTTTTTTTTTACCTAAACGTTTTTTAGTAGATCATATACCTACCCAAAATATCCGTAATTGATATATAAATGTCACTAAAAGTGATGCTTTCTATTTTCCAAGAACATTTTTAAATCTCGACAGCTGAATCCGCGGTGAGTGTCTTGTATATATGATATTTGACACTCACCGCGGATTCAGCTGTCGAGATATTTGAAAATGTTCTTAGAGAATAACACTGCAGTAAAGAAATAATGACACAATAATTTGGTGGAATTTACTCTTTTTTCCAAAAGGTAAAAACATTTCCATAATCCCTATTACTGAAACTTAGCGAAGTTTCAGTAATAGGGATTATGGAAATGTTTTTACCTTTTGGAAAAATAATTTGGTGGAATATACTCTTTTTTCCAAAAGGTAAAAACATTTCCATAATCCCTATTACTGAAACTTAGCGAAGTTTCAGTAATAGGGATTATGGAAATGTTTTTACCTTTTGGAAAAAGAGTATATTCCACCAAATTATTGTGTCATTATTGACACAATAATTTGGTGGAATTGACAGAGAGACAGACGGAGGGATGGACAGACAGCGGTCTGTCCATCCCTCCGACTGTCTCTCTGTCACCAGGATATATCTCATGAACTGAGATATAGCTAGAGTTAAAATTTTTACAGAATCTACTAATATTATAAATTTGAAAGTTTGTGAGGATGGATGATTGATTTGTTACTATTTTATGCAAAAACTACGGAACGGATTTCTATGAAATTTGGTATGGTAGTTGTTTAGGCTCTGTATTAAAATATAGGCTACTTTTTTATCCCGAAAAAGTACAGTATTCCCGTGGGATTTACGCGGTTGAAGCCGCGTGCAAAAGCTGATAGTATTATTTATGTTTCCGCTATATCGACAAACACTAAAAACAGAATAGAGTAAATATTTAAGTGGGTCCGTTTAAAAAACCGCTAAAAATTCACGTTTGTTGAATATCAAACGTGAATTTTTAGCGGTTTTTTAAACGGACCCTCCGTGCGCGAATCGCACTAGACCGTTTTTTACGCGTATAGTGTAAAGGTGTCACACACCAAAGCCGCCGGCCGGCCCGGCGGGTAAATTCGGCGGCTTCTACAAACCAAACCCGGCGGCTTTGGTCTTGGTTCATAATCAGGCCGCCGGCCTTGCCCGCCGGGTTCGTGCCGCCGGCGGCGGCTTTGTTGTGTAGACAGCTTTACGAGTAGAGAGTATAGTGTATATAGTATATATACACCCAAAAGGGTGCAGGTTCGACTTCGATCCCGAGTTGAGTAAGTACCAATGAGACTTCTGATTGTTGGACTTTTTAGACACATACCTATAACCTACGGCCTGTCCGCAAGTCCACATTTGACGTCACGGTGCGTTGCAGCATCGTAAGAGTATATTGCTAAGTTCCCTCACGATCTTTTCATAGTCATTTGAGAGTCTGTTCTTTTGTCTAAGGCTGAGACTATATGATCCGGAATACGGCGGTTCCGCGAAAATAAAGAACATTGAAAATGAAATTCTGCACTACTACCTACAATAAAGCTGAAAATCGAACACACATGTGTCGAGTCAAATGTCAATGTCATTCGCCGAGCCCGCAAAATTGTTAAATATTATGGTCCTAGGCTCCAGCCTAAGGCCACTAGACCACTAACCGCGACTAGACCTGTCACGGAACAGTTATACATTAGTAGGTCAAAAGTGGGGTCGTTGACTTGAGCCTATTGAAGATTTATGAACGCTTTGTGCCAAAAAAATCCTGTTATACTGATAAAGCACAACAAAAATTAAAGTAAGTTTTTTTCTATAATAACCATTGGGTATGTTCTATATTTAAATTATGGGTATTAAGTTAATGGTGCCTGTTCCGCTCTGATACGCTAGCCTAATAGAATGAAGATGCATTTGTTTTAAATCAGCAAAATTCTTATATTTTCCGAAAGGTAACAATAACGGTGTGTGATATAATATAGTATCTTAATAGTCGATGATGTCAATAGATTACAGACTATTAGTGATTTCATAGTACACTGTAAATTGTAATACACAGTACACTACTCTTAATTATTTCTGAGTCATTTCAAACGATTAGTGATTGGATAAAATTGATATTTTATTGCAATATCTAGATCTTAATTTTTAAAGGTAAAAATATACACCGTTGATAAAACATTACCAGGATTGGTTTTTGGGAAATTCGGTAAAATATAATGAAAAACCTGACAAGACCGAGTCAGACTAGCGGAACTGAGTCTTCCGTATAATGTAGGAAACTCTTATAGTTCAGGAATTGAGTATCGCAGTTTTATTCGAGCTTGCAGCCGAGATTCCGATTATATATATAAGGTTTGATAAAATCAATTACGGGTACTTCGGTCATATGATCTACTGTTTATGTAGACATTTAAGCAGATAAATAATTGTCATTTTCGAAAAATATTTTTGTTTAATATGGGCGAGTTTGCGTTTTGCGGAGAGTCACCCTGACATGAGATGATTGATTATTTTGAGTATGACAATTATTTTTCTACCCAAACGTCTTTACATAAGCAGTAATTGATTTTTGGACACCTTATATACCTATACGATTGCTCGTTTAAAGTATAAGACATATTATTATATTATACTTTAAACGCATACAGTTTTCAGATTTCTTTATTATAATATTGATAACCATAAACCAACATAAATTAACAAGGTAAAAGTATAAAATTTTACCCTCGCAACACCAGAGGAGCTACAAGTGTATTATGTACAGCCACTCGGTAAAACACAGCGTAAAATAAGTAGGTAACCCCCAAATTCCACAAATTGCACGGTGTTATATAAAGACTAGCCTATCTTTCCACTACGTATTTTGGACATAGAATATATATACACAATATCTTAATTTATACACATTAGTAAATAAGGACTGTCGACTCCCTATTGGGGCGACTTTTAGAGTAAGTTCTTAAACTAAAAACTATATTTTAACATTATTCTATTACATATTTACATTTTAAAACTTTACAAACTAAATACATATATAAAAATTAACGATACTTAATTATATTTTAAATATACAATTAAACATTTTTACATTGACGCGTTCCCCCGGTCAACTGTAAAATGGCTATGGTACATACCCCTCACAACCCAAACCCCAGAAACCCTACCAAACGATTGTCCCTGGAGGGCCCTGGGAGAAGTAGTAGCCAACGAAATAGCCCAGCGGCGGAGTCCCACATCCGGGGCCCCGCTGACATCTTGACATCCTCTTGACTGAAACAAAAAACACAATTAAAAATAGTATTTACCTGCTAAACCAGACTAGAAACATGAAGGGGGAGTTGAAGGCTGGTTTGGCAGATAATCTCACAAAAATATCAAATCAAATAGGTAAATTGGCTACATTAAACAATGACAGAATGAAAAATGAGAGGAGAAACAGGGACACTAAGGACACGGAAGTGCAGTGTCAAAGGGATGTAGTGCAAAATATCGTGAAAGAGTGTGATTGTAAGGAACTATTTATGGAAGTTTACGCTAGAATGAGAGAGTTGATGAATACAAGGATAGATGAACTGAAACAGTATGTAGAAGAAAAGCATGATATTACAATTGAAGTGGTGACAGAGATGATGAAATTAAAAGTTTAAATGTGTGGCTAGTATAAATAAGAAAAATAATGATGATGCACGTGAGATAATGGGTAAGGTAAAGGAATTAAGTAAGCAAGTAAGAGATGAGACAAGTAGTAAATTTAAAGAGATAAACAATATAAACCTAGAAACAATGAAGGAGTGTAAGAGTATGAAAGTGGAAATAAACAAAAGGATGGAGGAAATAAGACAGATAAACCAGGAATCAGTGAAGGAAAACGAGGAAAATGTAAAAAGTGCAGTCGAAGAGTGGGCGGTTGGGATCCCGGCGGAGCCGCAACCAGCGACATACGCGAGGCTGGCATCGATGCCGGAGCCAAAGTATAAAAGCCTCCACTCTTTGATTGTCATGGACAAGGATAATTTCATGTCAGGATCGGAAATAATAGCAGGAATAGGAGAGATTATAGAAGCAAAGAAGGAAGAAATAAAAATAGATAGAATCCGGAAAGGAAAGGATAGAAAAATTATAATAGGGTTCAACGATAGAAACGAAAGAGATAGAATAAAAAGTAAAATAGAAAGCAGTAAAAGTAATTTTGAAGTAGAAACGATAAAGAATAAAGACCCGCAGGTAGTGTTGTATGGGGTGCTCAAGCCGAATACTGATAAAGAAATCCTCGAGGCGAATAGGACACAGAATGGGCACCTCATGCAACCCCCGTCTAGTGGAACAGATGAAAGAATATTAGTAAAATATAGAAGGAAAGCAAAGGATGAGCAAACAGAGCACGTGATACTGACGGTGTCGCCGGGGCTGTGGCTGCGCTTTACCAAGGCAGGACATATTTATATAAATACGCAGCGTGTCAGAGTCGCCGACCAGTCCCCCCTATTAGGGGGGACTGGTCGGCGACTCTGACAGTGTTCACGCTGTTTAGGGTACGGACATGGAAGGCGACACTGTAATAGTGAAGCCGAAGAATAACAGTGAAGCCGAAGAAAAGTGCAGCCACTGCGCCGGACTACACCACCAGTCCCAGTGCGAGAGCCGGATAGAGGGAACAAAACCATGCTGTACAAATTGTGAAATAGAGCAGTTTGATAGAACTGATCATAACGCGTTCAGGGGGGGGTGCCCGATGCGGTGTAAGTGGGACGCCATAGCACGAGCAACAGTAGCTTATGACACCCAGGAAGGGTAAATACAATTGCACCAGTGTAGCCAAGTAGCCCAAAAGCGTGAAAATTTGTTTGAATTTGTTAAACTTAGTTTAAGGAATCCAAAAAAAAAAATACTGACTTTGCGTATATATGGTTATATTTAAGCACAGCGTACACAACTGGTGCTATTGTAATTATTCCCGACGCAATGCAATATGGCAGAACACGTTATTGTGAAATACAAGTTATTGTGAAAATAATTTCTTCGCAAAGCGCCTACCGGGGCGCCCCGTGAAATTAGCTATAAAACAATATATCGTACAACAAACAAGGCAGCATGGCTAACAGAAATGTATGACAAGTAATAAGTGAAGAAACAATAAACCAGAAATGTAACCTAGGACAGTAATAAATTGATGTAGTAATGAAAAGATGTACAATGATGATAAATATTAACATAAGTGTATGGGGTACCTAATGTAAACAAAAATGTAAACCAAAAGTAAAAAAGGAAAGCCATAGGACAACAATTAATTATATAGTAAAAACATAAACGTATAAAAAAGGCGGACACCGCTTCAGTAATATAAATAGTGTAGCCATCAAAGTAAGACGGCCGTATCGTAGCGACACGTGCCGCACGCACACATTTACAGCAAAGTAAGACGATCGGCTGCCAGTACGCCAATGGCAATTATCCGCAAAACTCACACAAACGTAAGTCGCCGCTATTGTTGGGCTTCACTCAATGCTTAGCTCACCTTCCGTCCGCCTTTTTTTTTACGTCCATGAGTAATAAATAAAAAGCCAGATTGAAGTGTATATATGATGTAAACATTAATTAGATAAATAAAACATATTGTAAGTAGATAAGATATAAATGAAACGTAGAGATACATGATGTAAACATTAATTAGATAAATAAAACATATTGTAAGTAGATAAAAATTAGATAGTTGTTACTATCTTATTTTTATCTTTACTGTTTTGTTAAACAAAATTGTATAAACTATATAAAATTGTATTAATGTAAAAATTAAAAATGCAAATAATTGGCCTGGCTTACGGTCGGAGGAACAATATTAAAAAAATATATCAGGCAGTGAGCCAGCTACATGGACGTAAAAAAAGGCGGACGGAAGGTGAGCTAAGCATTGAGTGAAGCCCAACAATGGCGGCGACTTACGTTTGTGTGAGTTTTGCGGATAATTGCCATTGGCGTACTGGCAGCCGATCGTCTTACTTTGCTGTAAATGTGTGCGTGCGGCACGTGTCGCTACGATACGGCCGTCTTACTTTGATGGCTACACTATTTATATTACTGAAGTGGTGTCCGCCTTTTTTATAATATACGTTCATGGCCAGCTAATGATGATGAATAATTATAGCTAAGAACACTCTCGAAGTCTCAATCATGTCAGCACTCAAACAAAAAAAAAATTAATCGGTTCATCCGTTTGAGAGCTACGATGCCACGGATAGGCAAACAGACAGACACGTGAAACTACTACTGTCGCCCGCGGCTCCGCCCGTGTAAATATAGTTTTTCGCGGTCCCGGATATTTGTTTTTATTTATTTTTTGCATCAGTGACTGATAAAAACAATCCTTGATGCGCATTATATATCATGGTAAAATTTCAGCTCGATCGTTGCAGAACTTTTTGAGTTTTTGAAGCGTACACAAACCAACATAACATTTTAAATATATAGATAGCTGTTGCCCGCGGCTCCGCCCGCGTAAATATATATTTTTTTCGCGGACGCGGACATGTGACTGATGAATGATGGAAAAAATAGATAAAAACAATCCTTGATGCGGATAATCCGCTAAAATTCAGCTCGATCGGTGCAGAACTTTTTGAGTTTTGAAGCGTAAACAAACCAACATAACATTTTTATATATAAGAAAGATACAGATAACACCCCTCTGTTTTCTTAAACAAAAGTTTTAAAAAAGGGGGTAAAAAGCCGGCCTATTCGTGCCGATGCGGCTCTCACGAATATA
This sequence comes from Glaucopsyche alexis, assembly GCA_905404095.1. Taxonomy (NCBI): domain Eukaryota; kingdom Metazoa; phylum Arthropoda; class Insecta; order Lepidoptera; family Lycaenidae; genus Glaucopsyche; species Glaucopsyche alexis. Next base: position 18,786,835 of record FR990057.1, read on the forward strand.
ATTATGTAGCCCAAATGTAGCCTATCTAAATGTCATGTCTTTATTATGTACGTGACATATACGAGTAGTTCGCGGTAAATGGTCTAAATTGGGCGCTATCAGTTGCTACGATACTCAATTTTTGTGACTACATTGAATGCTAAAGGCGTGTGTACACTGCACTATTATTTTATTCATTTATAAGACTTAGTTAATGCCACGCCTTTTATAATATGGTATTCTCATAAACGTCAAAGTTCAAACCAACATTTAACGTGTTTTGATTTTTCGAAATTCGAAAAATGAGTTTATGATATCAAGACAGATTCATTGATTAATTCATTGAAAGTAAATTGAAGATTTTTTTTTGCCCGAGTATGATAATTATTTTTCTGCTTAAGCATCTTTATGTTTATTACATAAACAGTAGATTATAGTAGATCATAGCCCGAAGTATCCGTAATTGATTTTACAAAACATCAAATTTTACCAAATCATGTAAGGAAAATATGATTTTAATTGTTCCAAATTGTTGTATAGTGTATAGTTGTATAGTGTACACTTACCCTAATAAGCTTATTCATACAGTTAGACCACACATTTAGTGCTTAGTCTATGCTAAGCTTTTGGAGTGGAACGATGAGGTACAGCTTTGTGATTTGTGTGTTGTGCTGTGCTTTATGCTGTGAGGGCTATGTGAGTTTCTTTTTTTTTAAAGCTCAAAGTGGGTCATGGAAGATTATATGGAAGGATGGTAACTAGGTTACTTTAAAATTTGGTGATTTATTTGAAAAAAGTATTCATGATTATGTTGTAATTTTTACAGCACTATAATTAATAGAATGCCACTTTTAATCAATGATGATCAATTATTATGATCTAAACTGAGAGATATTAGTAGGTATAGAACATCGTTTATTTTATTTGCAACTGCTTGCTAATCAACTTAATAGCGTCACGGACTCACAGTGTTTTATAGTAGGGGGGAGTTTTGAACTTTTGAAGTAACTCGATTTCGTCAGAATAAGAATGTACAATACAATACAAAAATACTTTATTGCACACCAAAAACATTTTGTATGTTATACAACAATATTGCTAATACTTACTTAAGTAATATGATGTACAAAAGGCAAACTTATTGCTACTAAGCAATCTTTACCTGTCAACCTTTTGTTGATGAGATGGATGGAATAGGAATTGAAGATGATCGTGTAGGTGTACAAACTATCAAAACTGTATAAAAAGTTAGGAACTTAAACGAAAATTTAGACTAACAATTTCAGGTCAAGCGGACAACCAAAAAAAAGTGAGGTCGTGAATTTTGTTTATATAAACAAAACTCACTTTTTTTTGGAACAGAATATTCTGGTCAGTTATACTTCTAGGTGACGTGGATGTGTACACACAATTTTTTTTTCGTATCATACTTTATTGCCAAAAGTGAACTTCGTTATTTTTGGATGCTTAATATTTTCATCAATTAATTTGTAACAAAGACCAATAAGTATTGTTTCTTATAGCTAAAAAGTTGAATTTTTATTTTTTTTATCGAATTCTTAATTTGATTTTTTTTGCGTATAGTAAACCGGAAGTGAAAATTTTAAATCGATTTTTGAGTAACTTCGACTATTTTAATTTTAAATATTTTAATCTTGAATTAAAGCTTTAAGTGTACTAATTCTTCACAAAAAAAAATAGAAAGTGATCTCTGATAGTTTAAGACTTGGAGCATATAGAGTACATACACATAGCTTTTAGAGGGACTATTTTAACAAAAAATCCATTTAAAGTTGAATATCTCGCAAACGGATACCTTAATCAAAAAATCTATATCCCTCTCAATATGACAAAAACAAATTCAAACCGTATCAGAAATGTCCGTGGACTTATTAAGGAAATACAATTTTATCTTGTGTTTAAAATAATTTATTGATTCCCCACGGCGAATTTCTAAAGGCAGTGAGTTCCAAGGAGTTGCAGGTTGTAGCACGAAAGCATATAATTATTATAATAGATTATAATAATTATATGTGTCCGCCGTATCCCACAAATATGTCTTTGGTAATGAAGGTATAAAAATCAGTTGTTTGTTTGTTTGGGGCATTATAAATTATTAATATTTAAATACGGTTATACCGATATTTAATCGGGTCCGTCAGATTAAGATAGAGGCATCTTCCGGTCTGGCTGACCCTAAATAACAGAACGCAACCTATTATTATTATTAGGGAATGTAGCCTAAAATTTATTTACGTCTATTCAATGTAAGACAACATGATAAGTCCATTTTTGTTAAGCTTAAAAAATAACGAAAATACAAACAATTTATAAAAAAGAATAATCAAAAAACGAACAATTTAATTTTGCATTATGAAAGAGAGCGATATTATGGGCCTGTGACATCATAAACCGCTAAGTACCACCGTACATTTTTATACATAACAATTTATGGCGATAACAATTTGTGACGTAACAAATCGTTTTGTGAGAAAAGGATAGGCAATATTTTTATTTGCTTTTAATTTTTTAAATCGCATCAACCTAGTTACTTCACTCGACTTTAAAAACTACTTTCTTATTTTCAAGGTTCGTTCTTGGAAACGAAATACGCCCAGCATAGCATACAGAACGAAACAGAAGGACATCATCATCAGAACACTAGTCCACATCGACATTGCAGCAGCCAAGAAGATGGTAGCGCAATACAGAACCCAATCCAGAAGGAAAATAAAGAGCATCATAGCTGGTGTTCTAGAAGACGCTAGAATGTTTCTATCTCATTCTAGTCTGAATCAGACGGTTAGGTTTAGGGTTTTAGGCATTAAGTTTTTGAGGCAAAATAATATGATGGTTTCTGAAGATGCTACTAAGTATCTAGCTAGCTACTGCGATTGGCAAAGTAAGAGAAAGAAGCAGCAGATACATTACTCCATCCTCTTGACAGGTCTAGACGTTTATTATTTGAATAGAGAGGGAGAGAAGAATAGAAGAAGTACAGGTAATATTCATTTCAACCCTCGACGAATATAGAGGATTGAAGTTTAACGTGTCTGTGTGTGGGTATGTCTGTATGGTGTGTTATTATTCTTAACTTATTTAACCCTCCGTAAACCACGTGGGTAAAAGTTGCGTCCTGCACTATGTGGGGTTTCCTATACCCCAACATCATTTTATCTATATATAGAAAATATCTTTATAAAATTTATTTTATACTTATTTATATTGTTCTTGGACTATTAGGAGATAGAAATGAAATAAATTTGTTAGGTAAAATAAATATTTTTAATATCTATAGGCATTGTAACAAAAATAGTACTTTTTAATAACTAAAGGGAGACCATATTATTTGGTTTAGCCTTATAAAAAGAAACTTATCTAAAAACTTCTTATTGCCCTTTATTTCAGGGCCGAATGAGATAAGAAACAATAATAAAATAAAAAAAACTAAACATAATTAGTTTTCATGAGATCCCAGTTGGTTAAAATCTGCACAATTTTTACAAAAAAAAAATATGCGTGCTCTAAGCATATAGGTACTTTGCATCGCTCGCAACCGTCTGGTTGCATCCTCTTCGATGTCACTTTCAGATTAAGTAGTCAAATGATTCGAACCGCCTTCATCTCCGGGTAAATATAGCTCATCTGTGTCGCTATCACTATCGTCCATAAATGCCGATAATATATTTTCATGTTGATCTAAACGTCGAGCCATTATGAGACCTGCAAACAAATACCTACACAAACGATTAAAGTAATTAAAGAACAAATTAAATAAATATTTCTGTAGAAATAGGTATAACTTGCATGTCAAACTGCTTACCTTTTAGACGACGTGCCGAACTACGTGGGGTTTGTGACACCCTGCCACAATTTGCGGGCGACCTTCCACTGCGCCTGCGACGCTACTACTAAATCACTGTTACTATGCGACCCGGCAATGTCACAACTCCAGCTACTCGAGGTTTCGTGGAATTCGCGCAGCCGTTTAAAAAGATACGACGATTTTTGTTTCGCTGGGGTGTATTAAACCCCACGTGGTGCACGGAAGGTTAAAAACGAAAAATGTTCTTAACTTGCCTAAAAGACATCACTTCAAAAAATAATAGAAAAAAATGTATACCTATGCCATCTATGTCATTTTAAAAAGTTAAGTTTTTATGTAAGAATTACAAGTAGTTTTCGACAGACGGCGTTATATCTTTGGAGTTATATCAAGAATCGTATCATGACGCGTGTCGTGGCGTGTCGTGTAGTGACCTTAAAATTTCACTCATAAGTCACAACGCCGCTTAAGGAGTTTCATTCCAAAAATTTATATTATTTCAGGTCGTGGTTACCAATCTGGTATGTGCAGCATGGGGAAAAGTTGTACCCTGCTAGAGTGGGACAGAAAGACTATCGCATTCCTGTTAGCACATGAAATTGGACACAGGTAGGTAGGTAATATTATCCTAGGCATAGATGTATAATATTAAAAAGAGGATCATAGGTAAACATAATTTAAGTCTATTTGTAAAAGAATATACTCCGTACACATCCAATTTAATCCAAACGTAAACAAAGAGAATAGAACACAATATAACGCTAACATTTTAATGTCGATGACGAAAAAATACGATGACTCAAATGTTTAGTTTAATTTTATTATTTTTATTACGTTTGACAAACTTTTTGTAGCATAATATTCTATTAGCTTGCTGAAACTAGTACAAACCCGATAAAATTTACATTAAAACGTTTTCCAATAAATTATATAGGTACGCTTGCTGAAACTATATACTAGTAGAAGCCCGATAAAATTTGTTTTAAAACGTTTTACAATGAATTCTATTAGTTTGCTGAAAGCAGTAGAAACCCGATAAAATTTACATTAAAACATTTTCCAATAAATTATATACGCTTGCTGAAACTAGTAGAAACCCGATAAAATTTGTTTTAAAACGTTTTACAATAAATTCTATTAGTTTGCTGAAACTAGTAGAAACCCGATAAAATTTACATTAAAACATTTTCCAATAAATTATATACGCTTGCTGAAACTAGTAGAAACCCGATAAAGTTTACATTAAAACGTTTTCCAATAAATTATATACGCTTGCTGAAACTATATACTAGTAGAAGCCCGATAAAATTTGTTTTAAAACGTTTTACAATGAATTCTATTAGTTTGCTGAAACCAGTAGAAACCCGATAAAATTTGCATTAAACGTTTTCCAACAAATTTTATACGCTTGCCGAAAATAGGTAAAAAAGTAGGAATCCAAATAAAATTGTTTTAAAACGTTTTGCAGCAAATTCTATTAATTTGCTGGAACTTGTAGAAATAAAAAAATTTAGATGCGTGGTACGTCTACATTCTTTTGCAAGCCAATGTATTATAATTTCTAGCAGACGTGCCTTCGATAGTGATTAGTTATTCTTCGATTTAATTTTTACTTTTTCGTTTTCAGTTTGGGCGTGAGCCATGATGGTGTACGAAATAGTTGCAACGATCAGAAATACATTATGGCTACAAAATACGATCAGACCCATCCTCCCAAAACATGGTCCAAGTGCAGTAGGCAGTACATAAAAAAGTATTTACTGTACGTATCAAATTCGTCTTAATTTATTTACTGCTAGAAAAATTAGTTTTATTTTAAAGCCTTCTGAAGAAAATTAGCAATCAAAACAACGATTTTATTGTTAGCATGTATTTAGGCGCTCACAATTTATGTATAGTAAAGCCTTTTGAGATTAACGCAAAAAGTAATTAATAATTGTTTTTCTTTTCAGAAGCAGAAAATCTTGGTGCATTAAATGAAATTTAAAAGCACATTGTTGTTTAATTTTCATCTTAATAAACTATTTTATTAGATTACTAGGTGTTGCCCACGTCTTCAAACGCCCAAAAGGTAATCCTGCTCGAACCGTATATTTAGCGGAAAATTGAGATAAAAAAGTAGCTTATGTGTTAAATGACAGTCTAAACTACTACCATATCAAATTTCATTAAAATACGTTCTGTAGTTACTGAGTGAAAGAGTAACAAACATCCATAAATACTCACAAACTTTCGCATTTATAATATTAGTGTTTATTTAATTAGACAAAGCTAATTATAATAATAATAAGCTACTTAATCTGAGATATTAAGAAGCATATAAAGTATGTTGCCTTTTTAATTCTAGGAGGAAATTAAATTATTATTTTTAATGCGCCTTACAAAATTGTAATAGCAACAACAACATTATTATCTGCTTTATTTCATCGTAGAATTCCCAGATGGATTACTATTAGTTTTGCATCCCACGATAGAAAAAGAAAATTCATCAAATGCAGGTGAGGAAATTCTGGAAAAGTTCGCATTAATAATGTAACTTTAGTTATGTTCTTAGGGAAATAATTAAATTCGAATAATATATCCAGCAGAGATTTTGGCCCCCTAACTAAAAAAATTATTCCAAAAAGTTATTGCATTGTTATGCCTACCTTACACGTTCGATCCAACATCAGTAAAACTTTTGTCATATTTCATGAAAAGATATGATGTCCATTCCATCCACGACCTCTGTGGCTCAGTGATGCTGATGACTTTGATGCTCAAGCCGGGAGTCACGGGTTCGAATCCCGCTGAAGTGACAAAAAGTTTTTCTGTGTTCCTGGGTCATGAATATGTATTAAATAATATGTGTATTAAATAATAAAAGTCTTAAATAATATGTATTACTATAAAAGTATTATATATACTTCCCGTTTTCTGTTACCTGTAACACAAGTTCTTCGGATACTTAGCACGGGGCCAGATTGACGTGGTGTGAAGCGTATGAACCCTTGGAATATCTATGGAGATATTATTATTATATTTTTATTTGCCCACACATGCTGACATAATTACTTAAATACGAATTTTATGTCATTACTCTTTATAGCTTTTATCATTATTATGGTCGTTTAATCACTTACCATTAGATGACTCGCCTTTCACATTACAAAAGTGCAAAAACTGTTTTATTATGCACATCAGTGAGTGAAAGTGTTTTTGTTTTACTGATGTACTGGGGCGAGACGGGACGATGATGGAATTAAAACTGAGTTTTAGCCGCCGTGGTCCAGTGGCTATAAGGCAGGCTCTGTCTATAGGAACAAGTTCGATTCCCGAATAATAATATCGTACTTCTATCATAAAAGAGATGTTCTAGAAACGTATGAGGCGTGGGCCAGCACTATGTACACTATATGTAAATATAGCTACATATTACATAATATAGTAACAGTTTCCTATTCTTCATTTTATTTAATTTCACTTCGTTTCCATGTACATTTAAAATAACTTCGTCAAGGAGAGCAACACAACGTAAAATAAAACATGGCGGATCTTATCAGAATTATCCAAGGAATGTCATTCTGATAATGACATGACTGTTGACAAAAAAAGACGTATGATATTCAAGAAGACGTCTCTTCCTAAAACTGTCAACTACGTCAAAAGTCAAGTCAAAACAACTATCATGGCCACCCTAAAAATAGGGTTCTCGTAATAAAAAACTCTTCAAAATGTCTTCATTTTTGTACGCATGTTCTCCAAATTATTATTTTTATATAAAATATAGCTTTACTGGAACTTTACTGTAACAAAGTTTCAAGTGATTTTACATAAGTACATAGAAGCTTCTTTTTATGCAAAAATCTTCATTATGCAAAAGGCGTACAATACTCATGAATAATGTCTAGATTGCTATATTATTCCGAATACCATTCTGTTCTAAATTTTACCCATTAATAGTACTTTCTCAGAAACTTTCAGCTTCATACACGCGTTGAATACTAAGTCGAGTGTTTTGTGACAATGCCTCAGGAGTCAGGCGCCAGACTTTCGTTACTACACAATATACATCATCATCATCATCATCATTCACTAGCTTCCTTAACTGTTTGGGGATTTAAAAGACCAGCATCATTTGTATAAGCTTCCTTGGTGCTGTTTGAGTCTATACTAGAGTAATAGATTACCATCAGGCGTTACGTCTGATCGTCTACCATAAACCTACAACAACCTACAGTAAGCCAGGTTGGCCGAAAGACCCAGACTGGCGTAAACTACAGACAAAAGACTAGCGGTCCGTCACGGGTGATGGCGAGTCACTTTATAAATGCACTTAGGCCCAATGAGACTTTTTCAGATCTCAAGTACGTTATACAGACGGTCTAACGGTGAAGAAAAACATCGTAACCCGCACATGGCTGGCCCCAGACGTATTGACCAGTCATTCCTCTGGACTAGGCTGACTATGTTGTGAGAATGCCGTATGTGCTTGGGCAACCAAACGACATTTAAAAACCAACTGTCCCAGGCACTACAGTATTTCAAGAGTGGTTACTTCGCTCGGAGAATACCGTATAAATCATCAATTAACGGATGAAAAGCCTGAGTTTTTTTTTTGAGCCCACTTGCGCAGATCTAGGTTAACCAGGTTAAAAGTTAGCCCTGGGTAAAAATATGCCTTCTCTTTCATAAATACGAGGAACGAGAGTGATAACATGATATTTAACCCAGGGTTAACTTTAGCCCAGTTTTGCGCAGGTGGGTTTAAGCCCTTAGCTGTTAGCATACATATACCTACTGTATAATATGTAGCAATAAAAATATCCCACCTTAACAAATATTGCAATAATACCTAACCAGGGAGTAAAAATGGTAGCATGGTGGACTAAAGACTAATGTTCCTCGAGGACCAATAGTCAGTGGTCGGTGATGGTCATCTATCTATATATCTATCTTCTTCTATCTTTATTTTAAAAAGGCAAAGCTGATTGACTGATGTGTCAATGCACAGGTCAAACCCTTAAGGCCGTCCCCCGAGCAAAAGACCTTGAGGACGTCAGCCGCATTGCCGAGTTCGCACCGAAATATTAAATTTTTCACATAACTTAGTTCAAAATTGACAAAAAAAATATTAGCGGCGAATATCTAGCTTATGAAATTGCCTATCTATTGGTGTGTGACCCAATTAAAATTAACTTGTAAATACTATGGAGACACTGAAACTATAATTGAATGTTAATATTTTGATAATACTTTGGAAGCTCCTATCGTCTGTATAATAAACAAAAATAGGAAATGAATAACAGGGAAAAGAATGTTCAAATAATGAAGATTACTGCTGTATTTTTATTATAATTTTGTAGCTTTCAAATAATGAGTTATAAGTCTCTCAAAAAAGGTAAATTACAGCCTAGCGCAGCGTCTCCGTATGGGGAGCGCGGCGCCTTAAGGATAGAAATTTGAAATTTTGCACACGTCTTTCTCATATGACGTAGGCCCCAAGGGGATAAAATAGGGCGTAAAAGTTTAAAACCAAATTTCACGCGGGCGAAGCCGTGGGCAATTAATGCTAGCGTGTTTATAAAACTCGTATTCTCCAAGTGTTACAGTTTGTATTTAACTATTGGACTGACATATTACATTGCGTTGCCACGCTGACGCCAGCAGACCACTTGCTGACTATTTTTACTCGACTACGGCGAAGTATGTATGTATGTTTCTTCTACCGTACCGCCCAAATGAGGTGTGTCAATAGATTCGTAATAATAATTATTTTAAATCAAATTGTCGTTATAACTTAGTTTTTTTAACAAAAAAAAATGTAAATTAAAGCGCCTCCATACCCTTAACCTTTCTACTCTAGTTTCGCTCGCGCTGCAACAATGGTCTGGAGAAAGGGCGACAATAGGTTTAGTGGAGCACGTGTGACATATCGAACCTATACATCTTGTGGAACAGAGGCGGAGTGGAGTTTTACAATTTTTTTAACGACAAAGAACAAAATAGGGTATGTTTATTTACATTATAAAAAAAACTGTATTAATCATTGTAAGTTCATGTATCCACTATCCATTATTCTTTTCAAAACAAATAACGTGAAAAAAAAATGTTGCTAGAGCAACAGCCATGAGATTCATGGTCGGATTTCTAACGTATTTTTTTTATTTGGACAAAGACTCAGCTCTAAATCGATACAGGGGGCTGAGAAAAAAATGCAATAACAAAATTATAATGAACTGCTTAGAAAAGATAGAAAATAATAAAATGTAAGTGATGCATCATGCATCTCGTGACTCGTCATAAAGTAAAAAAATAATAAAATTTACGGTATAGTTCACGTGATTTAGCGATGAAATAGGTAAATACTTTGTCTAAAGGCCCCACAGACGAGAGGCCGATCGTTTCAGTTAGAACTGACGTCAGTTCGGCCTGAACGGATTCGAGCACACACACGGAAAAAAACGCATCCAACCCAATTTACGTCAGTTCGGCCTGACCTGATTCGGGCCCACACACGGAACAGTCGCATCAGTCCATTCTGGTTTGCCGCGCGCTACGGTCGTGTTTATCAATTTTGTATTTAAACACCGCGAAAACTCATACACCGCTTGTACACGATACACGCACACACGGTCAGGACAGGCCGCGCGTTCAGGCCGCTCGGTCAGGCCAGAATTAATGTTGCCAACTTAGTTATTTTACAAAATTTTACTAAATTGAGTATTTTATTCCTTGCTTGGTAGAAATTTAGTTATTAGTAGTATTTTAGTAGGAAAGAGCCAGACCAAATGGCCTAGGTTAAGCACAAAAAAAAAATACATCCTATCATAAAAATACATTCGTCCGTAATTTTCTTAAAACTACCCGTTTAATTACTATATACGTAATATTTGATAGTATATTTTAATTTAATAGTAAAATTTATAGTAAAATTCAATGAATGAAAAAAATTTAATATAACAAAACCTAAAATGCAGTAGTTTTTGGGGGGCTTCAGGAATAGGGAATATGCATAAAATATAAAAATAGCTTAAAATATAATAATATGATACTAGACAGAAAAATAAAGAACATGGCGAGAAAATTTTCAATATTTGTTGATAAATGAGCAAGATATAAGCGGTCAAAGTTTGTAATCTATCTCTTTCTAGCAAAACGAAATTTAGTATGAACTTTCTATGAAAGTCGTGTTATGTGACGTCACGATACACGTCGGATCTCTCTGTCTAATAGACCACTTTAAACGTTCATATCTTCGTTATTTTTAATGATATCAAAAAACTGATTTTACCATACGGTTTACCAAACAAGATAGATCTATATAAATAAATAAAAAAAATACGTGCATATTCCCTATTCCTAAGTAGCTTCTTTAGTAGTTTTTTTGTACTTTTTAGTAGAATTCAATACGAGTTTAGTAGTTTCACAAAAACAGAGCTGGCAACACTGGAACGAATCGCTTCAGTCCGTACGGCCGATCGCATCGATCTCGAAATTGCACACAGACGATACGATTTTGCATCCGTTCAGGCCGAACTGAAGGCAGACAGGATCATGTATGGGGCCCCTAAGCCGCGACTAGGGAATATTATTCGAATATTCGAATATTCGAATATTCGTTTTATTCGAATATTCGAATATTCGTTTTATTCGAATATTCGACGATTTTATTATTCGAATATGACTGGGTTCAATATTCGAATATTTCAAATAAAACGAATAATAAAAATATTTTATTTATTTTTCAAAAATATGTTAATAATAGTAATAAACTTGTTCATAAACCGGAAAAGTTTCGTTTTTTAATACATTATATTTATTATTTATTAATATTGTCGTCAATAATATCCTAAAACAGATTTTATTACGCTGTTTGTGAAAGAATACAAAACTGTTTTTAAATAAAAAAGGTAAATACTTCCTATAGGCCTCAGCGAAAGAAATCCATACTCACACGCTTGTCAAAATAACATAACCAAGAGCGTGTTAGGATATTTCTATGTTACTATAAGCGTAATACGATTTTTAGTTTCTTAATCTTACTGTTCGATTTTGTTCAAAACAAATTTCCTAAAGAGAATTTACCATGATCTACCAGCATGGAAAATTGTAAGTTCCTAATCTTCATAGTTCAGAAATGACAGAGGGAGGTGAAACCAATTTGGAGGCCGATTACTTGGAAATGGTTGACTTTGTAAAAGTCATGTATAAAACTTTTCCTTTATTTTAAAAGACATAATATTCAACATACACTTCACATGTACGGAAGGCAGGGTGGCTTTCCATACATGTGAAGTGTACTTAACTCTATAATAAAAATTATATTTTTTTTCAAACCAACACCGATATCTAGACGCAATATAGCTAGAAGAGCAGATAGAAAGAGACAGGTGGACGAACAGTGTGAAACGATAAAGGATACCTAGTTAAGTTGATTATTAGAGTATTACACTGGCCTATAAAACTATTAATCTTAATCTTAGTCTTAGACTAAATTTATATGTTATTAAAATTGCGTTTTTGAATAACTCCTCGAGGCCTAACAACAGCTTGGAGGAGGTTTGTCATACTGAAAACGAGGTTATGGAGCCGAATTATGCAATATTCTATCCCATTCTTATATCAGGGCGTGTTTTAGTGCTGTGAGGGTACTAACTGTAGGTGACAATTTGCGGTTTCTGACTAGCCTTCTAAGCTCTTCTCAGGGTATACTTAATCGGGTTGAGGTGAGGACATTAAAGATAATCTTTAAGAATCTCTTGACCATATCTTTCTCCAGGTAGAGATCCAATTATCATGGCCACATACTGTGCGGATTCCTGAAGGTATGCTAGCCCATTGTATATGTACTCCGCCTAAGCATACTGGACTCTTTCTGAAAACTAGGCTTGAAGATATTATCCCCTCCCAGTTCACGTTTACTTAGCCTCCTTCAGAAGTTCACTTTAACTTGTGAAGTTAAAGTAAGTAAATCCACTCATCTAGGACCAAAATTCTGGACCATTCTCGCTTATCCTTTTGTATGTGTTTACGGACGTATCACCGTGTTGCTACTCGATACCAGGGCTCTCGAGTTTGGTCTCGAGGTAAAAGCACTCGCCCTTAATCTCGGACTTAAGGGTTTCAGATTTACTTAAGCAATCTTCTTCACTGTGCTGTGAGTAACATAGTCCCTTCGGGTCTGAAAAAGCTGTTTCTGAACTTAACTGTATTGAAGTGTTGATTTTCAACAAGTGGAAACAATTTAACGGTCTTGCTAAGCGCTGAGTCTGCAATTAGTCTTGCACGGCCTTGTCAAATGTTTTTCAGTCTCTTTGTATCGTCGCTTCATCTTCGGAAGGTTCGTAACATGTCACACTCCGTTCTTGCAGTACAACGCCTGATGGCTACTTTTGCACTAATGCCTAGTTTCAGAAAAATCATCAACGCATTCTTCAGGCTATGATACAATTTTTAAATCTACTGTTGTCTAACTTCCTTTTGGTAATAAGAATCATCGTTCAAGAAAAAATTGAAAACAAAGAAACCAAAAACATGGTTAACTTGAAAATGGAAAAAAAGGTTATTTTTGTTTTAACGATTTTCCACTCACTTTTTACCAACTATGAAGTTTTTTGTTATAATAACAAACATTAAAATCTTTTTTGAGTGCTTTTTATTTTGACGGTTTATCTTGTTTAAGTTATTTTTATCACGGTTTATGTACATGTACCGATTAGGTCTGGAGCAGACCATTATGACAGCATGATACTCGCGTGTTAAGAGTTTTCAGCTGCATTATATTAGAACATATATTATAACAGAGCATTATTTACAGTGCATTCCGATTTCTGTGCAGTGTTCCAACTCTGCAAATATATTTCTTTTCAATCTTAAACAAACTGATATATAAATAATAAAAAAAATATGTTCTGTTATATTACTGTTATTTATAGGTACATTAAATTATACTACCAAAAGCTTAATTTAAAAAGTCAGACTGTAGGTCTGACTTTTTAAATCGATTGTCTATGTTGAATCGATCAATAGCTTGACTCAATTAAAAAACAGAAAATATTAACCTCTAAAACAAACCTAATTTTTGGGAGAAACCACTTAGTTGGCAACCAAATCCATGGCTCCAGACCTACACCGTTCATGTGTTAATTGTTTTAAAAAGTTATTGCAATTTAGTATTTTAAGTTTGAAACATTATTTTTTTTTTTATTAAAAAGACGTTGATTTTTTTAGAGTAATTTGTGAAACACTTCACATTTTAATATTATTAAATATGCAGGTATATATAAACGCATTATATTACTTGCATTTAAAGTTTATTACCAATATTCGTATTATTCGAATTATTCGAATTTATTCGAATAGTGTTTAGCCATTATTCGAATTATTCGAATAGTAAAATTTGTCGAATAATAACATTCCCTAGCCGCGACCGTCGCGAGCAATATTAATTTCATAAATAAAGATTTTACCAGTTGAAGTCTCCACGTATTCTCTGTTCCATATGAAGCATATTAATCGACGCGGAACAGAGATGCATTTTCACTGTTCTCGCGATGTTTCAGCTCGTTATGTAAACTAGAGCAGTAAGAAAGTTGCAAAAATATTTAGCTAATTAACTCATTGTTTAATCCATTGTCCATACTAACATTATAACGAGGAAAGATTTGTTTGTTTGCATTGAACATTTGCATTGAACAGGCTCCGAAACTACTGGACCAATATTGATGAAATTTGGGACTATTTTAATGAAATGAAATGTACCAGGAAACGAGCAGACGGATTGTCTGATGGTAAGCGATAACCGCCGCCCATGGACACTCGCGACACCAGAGGAGTTGTACTTGTAACTCCTTGCGACTTGCGTTCCTGGTCTTTAAAATCCTCAACTCCCCTTGGGCCTCCGGTAACCTCACTCACTCGAAACACAACGCAAGCGTTATTTCACGCCGGTTTTCTGTGAGGTCGTGGTATTTATCCGGTCGAGCCGACCCATTGGTGCCGAAGCGTGGCTCTCCCACAGTCCCAAACTACTTTTTATCGCGGTAAAATGTAGGGTCAAGTGGGATTTTCAGTTGCGCGCACGAAGTTTCTAGTTGTTAAATATGCTTGTTTAGTTAATTAAACGTACAATTTGGTGGTTTAGTAATAATTAATTTGTTAAAGTGTTGCATTTGGTCCGTCGCGGACCAATGAGGGTGTTTGATATTTTTTTCTGCCGCTGGGGGGCAGACCCAACGCACACAACGCAACATCTGGTGGCGTAAGTAGTATCAAAAATGGTCAATAACATTTTCGGTTTTATTTTCTAGCTCGATGGTCCTTGTCGTGTCAAAAAGATGTCAGATGTCATGAATTTAAAAACCGTCATTAGCGCCACAATCCTGAATCGCGCCATCGAAGTTTTTACATAAAACTACTTCAATGGCTTCTACATAGTGGGCTTCTTCTTCTACTTCAATGGGGTTTTTACATAAAACTACTTCAGTGGGCTTCTATTCGGCCTGACCGGACCGGACTCGGTCGGAGATCTCCCTTTGAGGCTGCCACATTATATCAGTACCAAATAAATAGTTATAAATTATTTATGCCCAAAATGTCGTTGAATAAACCGATTTCGCATTCGCAATAGTGCAACGACATTGATAGCAATGTGATAGACAAATCAAACTCAACTTTGGCCTTTCACCTTGGCGTCTATTGCAGATTGATTGCAGATGATATAGACGCCAAGGTCAGGATTACGGATACGAATTTGGATAGTTTAGAAGGGCCAACCTGACAGTCCAATCTGCAAATCCAGCCAAAGACTCCAGCAGTCAGTAGTGTCAATTAGGCGTCAATAGTGACAATCAATAATATTTTTGCCTAATTACTCTGCTTCAATTTGAGGCAAGCAGGATTAGCAAGATGGATGAACCTTTTGAAATATTTGCGTCACTTTTACTCCTGCTGTCTCTGTTTAGTGTTTAACATTCACAGTTCCCTAGTGTTTTTAGATAACGTTAATCCGTTACAGTTTTTCGTCCGTAAATCTAAATTAAATTATTATAAATTAATCTACATTTTATAATACATCGCGGCAAATCCCAACCCTACCTCTAACGTTCTAAACATTACACGCAGTCGACATCGGCGAAACCGCGCGAACTGTCGCCGCAATGCTCTAGGCTGTTTAATCCATTGCCGAAAAAGAGTTAAAAAAAACAATCTGTCAAATTCAAATTGTGCGGGAAAATGATTTTATTATAATTTTTAGTATTATGTTTTAAATTAGTTTTAATTAGTGTATAATATGAGATAGTGATAATGTTTTGGAGAAATGTGCTTTTAGTGGTGACCATTCCACATTTCATTGCAAGATGCGAACAGCTGTTCGGGGACGATGTAAGTTTTTTTTTTTTTTTTTTAGTAATATTCACATAAAACACTGGCTATACTACAGTTTTTTAATTTGATTTTACAAAAGTAATATTTATGATTAGAACGAATGATACGTAAATTATACTTAGGTTTACTTATAAAAATCAAGTTAGTAGCAATATTTCGAAGTGTATGTATAAAAATAATAAAAAATAAATTTGATTAAACAAGAGAGTCGGTAAAGTTTGTTAACATTAGGTACAGCATCCCGATCGAATTGCTAATTTTAGATGTTAATTTTAGTATTTGTTTGAAAAAAAAAATTTCGGGTAGATACATGATAATACATTTTTATGGTAAAATTAAAAATACATAAGTATATTGAAACATTATTGTTGATTTTTCACGACCTCTGTGGCTCAGTGGTTGGCGCATCGGGGCTAAAGTCAGAGGTCCCAAGTTCGAATCCTGCTAAAGTATTCGACTCTATGTTACTATTTCCTGGGTCATGGATGTGTATTAAATAAATGTGTGTAAAATATAATAAAAATCTTAAATATATTTTGTATACTACAAAAGTATTAATTTATATATTATGTACTTCCCGTTCCGAACAAACGCACAAGTGCCGAATCAAATGTCAATGTCATAATTATGACAGCTCCACACTTGACACTTCGATTTTCAGCTCTATTATTTAATATAATAGAGCTGAAAATCGAAGTGTCAAGTTCAATACAAGTCGCAGAGTTGTATTTTCAGTGCTCTGAATTTTCCGGATTCCGGATCATATAGTCCCATCCTAAGTATTCGTAATTCGTATTATTTTACTGAAATACCGCGTATTACGACCTATATAGTACGACCTATTAGATTTACGTCCCACGAAGGATCAACGACCTTCATCATTGGCCTGTGATCCCAGGATTACGTGTATGAAGCCTTAGGCCGGGTCCACATGCGTGTAACGTGTAATATAATCTATGTGTGTGTGGACGGCACTACGAGCATTACATGTAACGCACGCCCCTGCGCTCAGGCTGTTCCATCGGCTGTCGATTTTTTGCGCGAACACAAAGCCTTCCTATTCGGCATGTCCGTAGCAACTGAGTGGAAACAAAGATTCGTTACACGATTCGTGTTGCGTTCGTGTGACGTCCACACTGTTGATGCTAAATTACTCGTAATCTTACATTACAAGTTACACGCGTCTGGAGCCTGCCTTATATAATTTACCATAGTGTTTGTTTTTATTAATGTTATTAACTAAAGTAGTGAGGACGTTAGTAGGAGGTGATGATGATTATGATGATAATGATGACCGCGGCCTTGACAATGGTGTCAGTGGTCCTCGTTATCACAAACAAAATCCAAATGTAGAGTACAGAAAACCGGATTTCTGCGTCGCTTAATACATAAACAAAAGTGTTTCTGTCGGAAAATTTATATTGATGGAGAGAAAAGCTTAACAGTTTTAAATAGTAGTATCTATGAGTATGTACTTATTCAGGATAAAAAATATCATATGTATCCCGAACCTAAACTACTACCATACGAAATTTCATCAAAATCCGTTTCATCCATCCATCTATCCTCACAAGATTTTCACATCATTCAAAACAGCCCGGATAAAAACAAAATTATAACATGAAAAAAAATCTTCTACATTAATCTTTACTACTGGTAGTTTTGATAATGTACATGTACATGTATTTTTTGGCTTTCACGAAATTTAATGAGTCATGTGATTATTTAACGAGTCTTAAGATAATTTTCTACACTGTAACTTAATGTTATCAATTCACATGTAATTTGTGACGGGAATTTAGTACTTAACGAAGAGAGATCGAGGTGATGGGTGTAAATTTTTAGTAGTTTATGACCAACTAGCTTTTTTCCACGGCTCACGTGAATACAATATCCCACGGGAACACTATTCTTTTTCGGGATAAAAATTAGCCTATATTGTGTTAATCCAGAGCTCAAACTACTACCCACTATACGAAATTTCATTAAAATCCGTTCAGCAGTTTTTCCATGAAAGAGTAACAAACAACCATCCATCCATACGTCCATCCATCCCCACAAACTTTCATATTTATAATAAATAGTAGTAGTATTATAAAGTGGAGAGGTTTGTTTGTTTCTTGTATCGAATAGGCTCCGAAACTAACTACTGAACCGATTTTGATGAAATTTGACAGATATATAGAGTAGGCCACGGATCATTAATATTGCTGAAAAATGTACGGTTCCCGTGGGACTTTTAAAAACTTTTTAAAAAAGAAAATTTACCGAACTGGAAATAATTCACAATACAAATTTGTTTAACTGGATTACACCATAAACTAGGACATTAGATATGCGTCCGTGGTGGCTCGTATCTAGCTCTGAACAGAACCTCGATTCTCATATTTAAAGAAGACTTTAATTTTACTTTGATAGTAGGTATTATGTGGTAGAGCCATGCTTCGGCACGAATGGGCCGGCTCGACCGGAGAAATACCACGGGCTCACAGAAAACCGGCGTGAAACAGCGTTTGCGCTGTGTTTCGCCGAGTGAGTGAGTTTACCGGAGGCCCAATCCCCTACCCTATTCCCTTCCCTACCCTCCCCTATTACCCTATTCCCTCTTAAAAGGCCGGCAACGCACTTGCAGCTCTTCTGATGCTGCGAGTGTCCATGGGCGACGGAAGTTGCTTTCCATCAGGTGACCCGTTTGCTCGTTTGCCCCCTTATTTCATAAAAAAAAAAAAAAAAAAAAAAGTAGGTATTATAAGTGAAGCGACATGTTATCATAAACTGATATTATGAAGTTTCGACCAATCATGTTTAACGTTTACGAGAATACCGTTTGGCAGTTTTAGCGTATCAGGACTTGATTGTAATTGTATTATTGCAGGTTTTATTTAGCAGAATTGACCTTCTGATTTGCTGCTCAAGACTAACTAACTAAGAAGGTTTTATTTAGCAGAATTGACCTTCTGATTTGCTGCTCAAGACTAACTAACTAAGATGGCAGAGTGGTGATGATGCATCAGCACTCTGTCAGCAATTCTAAGAACAGAATAGGGATGTAAAAGTACGAAGTTGCGAAAAACATAGGCTATATTTATATGATGTAACATTAGCATCGTTAGGATCACGCGACAGAGGCGATCGAAAAAGGAGAAGTGCGGAAATGAGACATAATATATACAAGGGATATAATGCTGTGTGTACACTGTAAAAAGTTAAAATGAAATAAAAAAATATATTTTCGAATAACTTTGCGATCCATAGTTTAAAACTTATAATATCTAGTTTAAAACACATCTAGTTACGTTAGTACTTATATTTAACTAGATGTTGCTCGCGACTTTTACATACAGTACATTTTTCCGCGATAAAAAGCAGCCTATATCCTTCCCCGTGGTCTACTCTACATCTGTGCCAAATTTGATCAAAATCAGTCCGGTAATTTCGGAGCCTATTCAATGCAAACAAACAATATTTTCCTCTTTATTATTAGTATTAGTATAGACTAGCAATCTTGGTATATAAATTAATTGCTAAGTTTGCCAACAAACGATCAAACTTCCCCCGCGTTCATCCCCACTGTCGGCTATCTCCTTCAGAAGACCGTAACTGCTGCCTCGTCTCCCTACGTGACAATAGAGTTTCACGAGGACTCTTTTTATTTTTTATTTTTAGGCAACTTAGGCTTATTAGCTCAACGAGCATTCAGTAAAAGTTGAAATGTCCACTCTAGCCTACTGTAGGTTGTTAGATGATTTTCTTGAAATTTCCAGGGATGTTGTAGTGATATTTAATGTAATTTTAAAATTATTCTCCTTTCAGGTAAACGCTTAACAAAAGCAATTGTTGCAAATTTTGACTCTACATTTAGTAAAGACTTTTTATTAAAATTGAAGATTTAAATAGCAGTTCATTTTACATAAAGATAACAATAATGAGCTTTAAAACTATTTTATGATAAACAGTTTTTTTATCAAAGATATTCCATTCCATGAGTGTTCATGGAATTTTCTCACAAGTCTAAGATAACATTACTGTTTTTAATCTAAAATTATTATAATTAAATCTATTTTCTATGGTAAGGGATGAAAATGTAACCAATTTACAGGATATTAAAACTATCTGTGTGCCAAAATTTATTAATATACGTTCAGCTATTTTGATTGAAAATGTAATAAACACGATGTCATAAATCACAAGATTTTACATTTATATAACTATGTATTTTATGAAAAACTATTACCTGACTACGTCAATTATAATATAGCCTATGTCACGCGGAATATTCATTAAGAGCATCAGTAGTTTAGACGCTAAGGTAGAACAAATATACAAACATAGGCTGCCAAAATCATGACCCTTCCTTCTGACTTCGCCGTAGTCGGGTAAAAATTGACAACGTACAGTGTATTCATGGCTTTACGCCAAGTGCATCTGCAATTTTGTGTCATCGACCGGCGCAGGCGCAAGTCGCAACTGTATAAGGAAACCTGTCGTCGTCTTAAAATGGTTGCATAATTACTGAATAGCACGCGATAAGGCATTTTAGAGATTTCTGGGTTGTGAACATTTAAAGAATATCTATGAACGCTTCCACACCACGTCAATCTGATCCTGTACTAAGTATCCGAAGAACTTGTATCACAGGTACCAGACAACGGAAGTATATTTAATATTGTAATGGTAAATATACATACATTCAAGTGTTTTATTATACTATATATAAGGAAAATAACACAGTTAATATAGTAACTACAATATATTCAGTAACCAAAACTTTCACAGACAATCACTGATAAGATATTTTAGTTTAATAAATAATACTTATAATCATTGAACACATTTCATAATTAGTTATTAATACTTTACCACCAATTAACACTTATCACTCAACACTGCTATAATCCACATTCACATTAATAATATAATTAGATATACCACACACGAGACTATTTAATGTTCACTTCACCACAGTTTGTCACTAACAAGAGAGCGTTTCAGTGTGTTTTTAGGCTTTATAAAAGACTCGTTCGCGCCAACTAATAGGCGGGAGTGCGCTAGTGGCGCCATCTATACTGGCGCCATAACTATTACGGCGGGAGTGGCGCTCATGAAGCATAGATACCAGGAGTCCGAACGGTATAGGCTTTTTAATAATAATTATGTACACAATAATAGGACCAGATCTTAGTTCTCTTTTCTGCCGCTAGGCGTGCGAGACCGACGAGTACCGCGTGTTGCCAATACTATTATACCGAGTGTTGCCAATACTATTATTTATTACAATTATTTTTAAATTACCGTGAGGCAATTACCGTGTTCTACGGTATCTATTTTTCGAGAACAGTTTCTAAGAATTTCCTAAAACTTTTATATAATAAGATTTCAATCTTTCCAGAGCTGTCAATAGCAACTTTAAACTTCCCGCGTAATTTCAAACGAGTGCATGTCGGACCGTCGCGCGCTCTACCGGCAAAAATCTGTCCCCGTAATTGAGACCATTATTTTAACATTACGTTCGGACTCCTTGTTATCTATACTTCGTGGTGGCGCTAGTGGCGCCGTCTATACTCGAGCGATAACATATACATGTATTTATTATACATCCAAGACCCTTGAACACAACCACGGAAAATCTTTTTGTCCCTTCGGCTGGATTCGAACCCGCGACCTCCGGCTTAAGCGCTGACGCGCTAGCCACGGAGCCACAGAGGTCGTCAATTTGGGTAGATTCAGCTGTTTTTATCATAATGTATCCTCTGAATTCCTGATAAAGATTTACGACTTACTGAAACGATAGTTAAATTAAGTGACGCTCAAGTCACATATTGTCCTTGTCATTTCGGCTAGCGGAGACAGTGACAGCCTGTGAATAGGAGAGCTCTTAATTTTTATTAGCATTTCAGTATACTGCCAATACTTTGCCAAATGCCTTGCTTAGCTCAGAGGAAACTGGCCGTGCCTGTCTGAGCGAGGGTGTCTTAGATTTTCCCCCGTTTCTATGTACCTAATAAAGCTCGTTGAGTGCTCTTATTCTGGAGTTTATATCTGATGCGTTCTATGAAAAACAAATACCATGAAAGATTTCGACAAAAGATTCACTTTTAATTGAAATAAAATGAAATAAGCTTAGATAAATTATTAGTCGCGGCGCTCGACTAGATACCGCGCTACAAAAGCTTCGTGGATGCGGCAACTCATTGTAGTGTAAGTTTAATATATTTGTGTAAGACAATTTCTAATGTGCGTGAATTCGGTACGTACATCTGACACGAAGTAGTAAAGAGTACGTCGACTTCGGCGTACTCTTTACTACCGCATTTTTCAAGTACGTCAGCGGACCTGGTCGTGTGCCGAGACCGATCATTTATCTATGGAAATAGGTTTATTATTAATTTATATTATCAACTGTCACCAGCGCCAGTAGCGGTCAATGACACGGCCAGCATGGCCTCACTAAACACCGTAACTATTGCGTAACGTCAGCAAAAACTATATCTACAGTTTACAAAACAGATACTTGCACAAAGTCAGACTCGCGCACGAAGGTTCCGTACAAAACGGCAAAAAGAAACACGGTCGTTGTATAGGATATACTTTGATACCCAAAGGGAATAAACGGGACCATATTACTAAGACTCCGCTGTCCGTCTGTCACCAGGGTGTATCTCATGAACCGTGATAGTTGCCGCTATCAACAAGTACTTACTAAAAAATAGAATAAAAAAAAATATTAAAGGGACCTCCCATACAACAAACGTTATTTTTTCCATTATATATGGAATCTTTCGTGCGAGAGTCCAACTCGCACTTGGCCGTTTTAAATGATTATGTACTTCGACGATCCATCATCAAGAAAGTAGGTATCTACTGCTCCCGGCCAGCTAAAGATCTCATTGCCAGTGTTATGAAATAGTTGTGATGATTGACACAGTTGTAGTTTAAATAAGTCACGAACTCACGACTATGTAGTTGCTTTCTACTGTACCACTGCAGCACAGTGGTGCTACCGCCCACCGCGCCGGAAGCACGGGGAAAACGTAGATAACAGAATTGTTATAGATATGGCCGGGACTGGACGAGGTAATTCAGATTTCAGAGCACTGAATAGAACCGTCCAGTGTCGAAGTGTCGAGTGTCGAGCTGTCAGATCTGACATTGGCATTTTTATTTGACAATCGAGTGTTCCATTTTAAGCTGTATTGTATTAGTGCATGGTTCTATTTTCAGTACTCTGTTTTTCCCCGGCCTTACGGATAATATAATACCTACCAGCCTAAGGATACAGATAAGTTACTAAAGTTAGATGAATGTGTTTGCAAATATGGATATTTAATTTCAAATTTAGTAACATAAACAATGCTTAAAAAACAAAATGTAATCTATGAATAGAAAATTAACTCTATAAATGATAGGTGAGACTGATAAAACAATTAAAAAATTAATAAGTTTATTAACATAGAATAACCTAAGCTATCTCCTACTTACGAAGGTATAGATAAAACTAGTCTGAATACATCAAACATCATGAAAGGCAAGATTAACAATTATTCAATATAATAGTGTCTACAGACACTCGAACTCGGTTCGGGGACCATATCCGTCGACCGAATCCGGTGTCGCTATACACGCACGAAAATGGTACGGCGGACCGAATTGAAAGCTCGACACTCGTGTGTTCGATTTTATGCTCTATTGCATTAGCACAGAGTTCTATTTACAGTACTGTTTTTCAACGACGACGATGATTCCCGTTATTCATTGATAAGGGGCAGTGATACCAACTCTCAAAAATATTTCTCCCCAAACTTTACCCCTGATTATTTATACCATTGAAAGGTCTAAGAGATAATAAGCTAGAAAGAAAGTTTATGTATTTAACATAAAGACTTACGCGTAAATAACATAAAACTAACGTATTTTAGTCTGATTTTATTCCCTATATTTTTTCATATCCCGGGTAATATCCTACTAATGTATTAAAGATGTGAAAGTTTGTGAGGATGGATGGATGAATGGATTTATGGATTGATGGATGGATGAATGGTTGCTACTCTTTCACGTAAAAACTACTAAACGGATTTTGATGAAATTTGGTATGAGAGTAGTTTAGACTCTGTATTAAAACAAAGGCTATTTTTTATGTCGAAAAAGTGCAGATAGTGTTCCCGTGGAATACTGTATTTACGCGGGCGGAGCCGCGGGCAAAAGCTAGTACACATATAAAAATTGATTCATAAGGAGTAAACTCCAAATATTCTCATTTCTAGAAAAACCCCCGTAGATATTTTTCCCTAATTTTGGGGGGAAAATCCCTAAGTTAGCAACACTGACATCGTTGTCCACCCCAAACGCCGGACTGCACGTGCACGGATTCGGTACGGAGCGTACCAAATACGATGCGGACAGCAGCGGACTCAATCTACTATATAAAAATAAGTCGGGTTTTCCTTCCTGACGCTATAACTCCAGAACGCACGAACCGATTTCCACGGTTTTGCATTCGTTAGAAAGGTCTCGGGCTCCGTGAGGTTTATAGCAAAGAAAATTCAGGAAAATTTTAACAGAAAAGCGGGAAAATCTTTTTTACATACAGCGCCATCTCTGATACATAGCATGTACTACAACCCAATAAAGAAAATTCAGGAAAAATTACAACAGCAAAGCGGGAAAATCTTTTTTCACCTACAGCGCCGTCTCTGATACATAGCATGTACTACAAACCAATATTTTAAGTAGATGGCGCCGGTGCGTGATACATTGTTTGACAGCTACTCATTGTTCTCTGCTCAGTTAATTTCATGTGACAAACCGGTAAAAAATGTGAAATTATTGTAAAAATAATATAAATTGTATAAATATAAATTATAATGTATTGTCTAAATTGTGAAAAAAAAAAGTAAAAAAAAAAGTTATTCGTTTCCTAACATTTCAATTGGAAACCATCAAATCAATCACGTGTATTGTGCAAATTTTTATTGAATTTCAACAGCAGGCATTTGTCTTTAAGGTGGTAAGTTGAACTGTGTAAATTATGTGGATCGTGCATTTGAGGTTAAATTCACCACTTTGTCCATAGTCCAAAATGCCTAGAGTACGACGTGCGAACATCGGCCGCCGCACAAGACATGCAAGCCAGCAACAAGTGTATTCACCGAACTTAAGCGAAGAAAGATAAAATATAATAAGAGAAAATGCCCGATTGAGACAACGCGTGAGCACACGAAGATCATTGGCATCATACAGTCGCTTGGCATTCCAAATATGATCCCACTGCGAACTACAGTGATGATGAAAATTTAGATATTGGACCAATGACGACTATATGCCGATATTGCAATGCGTTAAAGTTCAAAAGAGAAACGGCTGGATTGTGCTGCGCAAGTGGAAAAGTCAAACTGGATCCATTACTTACACCACCACAGTCACTGAAACCATTGTTCGATGGAAGTGATCCCGATCCAGCCATTTTCTTCAACACATCCTTGAATACAATAACTGCTTTCGCATGACTTCCTTTGGAGATAATATCATTTGAGAAGGCGGCTTCATGCCGACTTGCAAGGTAAAAGATACAACACACATAACCAATCACTCACACCAACACAATGAATTGCAACACATAACAACTACATATTATACACCACACACTACACCATCAACTGGATATCGACTGTTATGTGTTATTTCCAATTACCTGTTCCTTTTTACCTGTTACGTTAAACACGTCCCACCTAATCGATAACGGCCAGGGGGGTGAAACTCTCATACATGCACAAATTAACAGAGAACAGAGACATCTAAAAATGACTCGCCGGGCTGCTCTACACACTCGAGAGTTTGTACGGAGATTTGGTATGGAGCGGACCAAATCCGCTGTACGCTCCGTACTAAATTCGTGTGTCTGTAAAATGTAGATACCATTACCTTAATTGTGCACAAAATGCTTTGACTATGTGACTACTAAAAGCCAGATCTTAATAAGAAGACTATACTCTATTTCAAGTAGTTGCCATTTTCAGAATTTAAGCTCATAGATAGCTCATATCATATCAGATGGCGTATCTATCAATTTTCTTGATCTATGGTAAGATGTTTGAGCTGATCTTGTAATAATTGTTTCGTAACTTGGAAAGTTTTGGTCATTTCTATTGCACTATTCAATATAATAACTAAATATTCCCATTATGAAATATCAATAGAATCGACTAGAGGTCACCCTGTGGTCGAAATTCTCCCATAATAATTTATATTATTTAAACTTTTAAGTTTGATCTTTATGATAGATTTTTCTGATAGAAAAAATAAAAAAAATGAAATATTGTTTTAAATTGACGAACGTCAACGTGTAATAAAATGAGCAGCTTGCGCATCAAAATATTTAAAGATAAAGGAAGGGATCGCATCGACTGCAGAGAGAAAATGAAGGCGCGAGTATGTGTGCGTTGAATAAAACCTGTGGAAAGACATGGCTGTTGTCACTATACAAATTCACTTTTCATCAGTTCTTGGTACAGATCGTCATTGCGTAAACCCTTCGGAATGACGGAACACCATCAACTCGCAATCTATCAATGCATTACGTATGATGATGGTAAAAACTTTACTTGTAATGAAAGTGAATTTGGTTCCGTATGATCAGAACCGGTTGAGTTCCACGTTCGCTTATCCGATACAATCGCGGTGTCGAACACATTCGAAGGTGCGGTTCGTGCGACGACCCTAGTGCTAGTATTATTTAATACTATTATAAGTTTGATTTAGCAATTTTAGAACATAAAAGCAAATATATTATGAATATAAACATCTGATAGCAATTGTTTTGCTGTATAACGTTTTATTCGCTAGGACTCCCCCAGGGGTTCATTTTAGGGTGCAAATATTTTATTTTCTTTATTTAAATAAATGTATACCTATTATTATAGGTTTTATTATACAATAACTGTCGATAAATTAATGTAAAATATCAATTAAATACGAGCGTTTGTGTTAAAAAATTGATGTGGTTTTAAACATTAAAAATGCTTGGACCCCAAGGGTGCGTTTTAAGTCCTTTTTTTCTTTATTTAAATGACTTATCCTACTACTATTATAAATGTGAAAGTTTGCGAGGATGGATCTATGGATGGATGTAAGGAGAGATGGAGGGATGGACGTTTGTTATTCGTGCACGCATCTATTACGCAAAAACTACTGAACAGATTTTGATAAAATTTGGTACAGTAGTAGTTTAAGCTCATTAAACTGGATTAACACAGCCTTGATACTTTTGATAATGAAAATTTAAAAAACGTTGAAGGCATGTTTTGAAGCGTTCTTGTGAGATACAGTACCCCAAGCAGGAACATTTTGCGGTATCGTTACGTGTACGTAAACGAGAAATATGAGGAATGTTGTATGAAAATTTTAGTTACTTTTATGTCCGCTAGAGGCGCTTTCATGGTTTTCATACAATATTTCTCGCTTACGTACACGTAACGATACCACAAAATATTCCTGCTTGGGGTACTGTATTTATGTATTAATGTATTTGCGCAAAATATTCGATTGTTAAACAATCAAATACATTGCCGTTACAGTAGTAGCTAATGTGGAGAAATTGTCAAACGTCAAAAGTAAGTAAGTAAGTAAGTAAGTATTTATTTGCCAGAATATGGTTACAGTAGGTGTTAATAATTGTTAAGGTACATCATATTCTACGTTTACAGTGTGCAAATATTAATGTCATTTAAATCTAAAAAAGTTACTTTTCTGACAATTTATCTAGTCTTATTATAATACCAATACATATAACATAGTCAAATAAAATTTCATGATTAATAATTAAATAAACATTTCACATTATTACACAAATTACACATTATTTCAACAAATATATTTCCATTATTTCTCATTAGTCATTACAGTACACATTTTTTTTTTAATTTAAAATCTAAAGGATTTATGTCAATTGAAATTAATATAATAAGTATTAACTAAATACAGTTACAGTTATAAGTTATTTATTATCATCAAAATATTCTTTCACTGAATAATACATTTTATTTAAAAGCCATGTAAATAGATCTCTTTTAAACTTTTTTTCGGGTAAAGATTTTAGGTGGTTGGGTAATTTGTTATATACGGATATAGCCATACAAGACACATTACTACTATACATTTTGATCCGTTGCTTTGGTACTTCTAATTTAAATGTATGTCTACAGCTTCTCGACATCGTTTTTGATTTTTTTATGAAATATTCGTCACCATTTTTGTACACAAATAAACATATTTCTAAGATGTATTGACTTGGAAGAGGTAGTATTTTGTTGTATTTAAAAATTGGCTTACTTGACTGTAAATTGTTTAGTCCAAAGATGCATCTTAAGCACTTCTTTTGAACTTTGAATACTCTCTGAACATCCACGGAATTCCCCCATATAATTAGTCCGTATCTTAGAATTGATCCGACATATCCGTGATAAGCCATTAAAGCCGCGTTAGTTGATGCTACTTGTTTTATATTTTTTAGAACATATACATATCTGTCTAGTTTAGTGCATATTTTATTAATGTGATCTTTCCAGCTACAAAGCTGGTCTACAGCTATACCAAGATACAAAACGGATTTAACTTCTTCAATTACAATATCATCTTTATAGGAAATATTTAAAGGAGTTTTCGTGTCTTGTTTTATTTTAAAGTTAATTAGTTTTGTTTTTGTTGCATTTAGGTCTAAATTATTTGTTTCTAGCCATTCTACTATACGGTTAATTACATTCTTTATTTCTGTTTCAAAATTCAAATTATCTTTTCCTTCAACTAATATAGTCGTGTCGTCTGCAAATAGAATACTCTTATGTCGTATTACGTTACATAGGTCATTAATGTAGCAGAGAAACAACAGTGGACCTAAAATTGAGCCTTGTGGTACTCCACACGAATTATGTGCAAATGATGACCTATGTTTACTTTTTAATTTTCCTATTATTTTCGTAATTTCTACGCATTGTTGACGATTCGACAAATAGCTTCTTATCCAATCTAAAGCCACTCCTCGGATACCTAGTCTTTCTAATTTATCCAGTAATTTTTGGTGGGACAAATCAAAAGCTTTAGTCAAATCTAAAAATATTGCCATGATTGGTATTTTGGAGTTTAGACTCTCTGTTATTGTTTTTACTAGAGAGTAGCATGCGTGTATGGTTGATTTATTTCTCCTAAATCCAAATTGTTCTGATTGCAAAATATTATGCTGACTAAGAAAACTATAGAGTTTTTCGTACATAACTTTTTCAAAAATTTTCGAAAATATTGGAATGAGTGTAACAGGTCTGTAATTATTCATTAAATTTGGATCTCCTTTTTTAAACAAGGGTTTTATTATAGAAAATTTTAACGCTGTTGGGAAAGTACCTTCTGCCATTGTTAGGTTGATTATGTGAGTGAGGGGTACCTTTATTTGTGATTTACATGCTTTAACTATTTTTGTGCTGATATCATCAAAACCTGTTGAGTTTGTATTTTTTAAGCTGTCGATAATCTTGCAAATGTGCACGTCAGATATAGGCGATAAGAAGATCGAATGAATATTATAACTAGATTTAAAAATATTTTTACTTGTGTTTTTGTTTGTTAATTTATTATTCGATGACAAATTAATAAAAAATGAATTAAATGATTTTGCTATGTCAATGGGATTAGTAATAACTTTGTCATTTGATATAATTGTATTGATTTCAGTAAATTCACGACCGTTTCCTTTATAATGTTTAATAACGTCCCAGGTGGCTTTCGGTAAGTTCTTGGAACTAGCTATATATTTAATATTATTATTTTTTTGAGATTGTAGAATACATTTTTTTAATATTTTAGTGTATGTCATATATTCCATTTTATTAATATGTTTATTAGCTTTATTCTGCCGGTATTGTAAGTATAACATCCTTTTTTTAGTGCAACATTTTTTTATTCCCTTAGTTAGCCATTTATTTCTAATAGCTTTGTTTGTCCTTTTAATTGTTATAATTGGGAAGCATAAATTATAAAATAGATAAAAATAGTCATAAAATACTGTGAAGGCTACATTTGCATTTTGCTCTGAAATAACTTCTTGAAATGATAGAGCTTTTAAACATTCTATAAATTTCCTTATATTGTCTTTACTATAATCTCTTACTCTTTCAAAACAATAGTGTAATTGATTATTATAATTTTCAGTTATTTCTCTGTGTTTAAACGTTATAGATTGCCCGGTTTCATGGTCAGACCATCCCAAATAGTGTACCTCCGGCTTAATGTCGGGGCTTATCATATTGCTACAAATTAAATCGATACACGATGATTTTCTCGTTGGACGGGAAATGTAGCTTTTAAAGTTGTGGTTTAAGAGTAAGGATTGTAGATCTCTTGAAGACGGAGTATCTTTTAATAGGTCTATATTCCAGTCCCCACAGATAATTACTTGTTTAAGCTTTTTGTTATTTATGTATGTTAACATGTTTTTCAATTTATTTAAAAATATATTCGTGTTTGATTTTGGAGTTCTATATATACATATGACTATAATATCATACGAAATTATATTAACGGCACAGTATTCGAAATGATACATTAACGGTGTAATATTAAAGTAAATTTTTTTATACTTTAGTTTTTTTTCCAACAGAATACATGTTCCTCCACGTCGCTGGTTGTAACGGCAAAAAGATGCTACTAAGTTATAACGATCTAAAACTAAATTGGATTCACAACCATGTTTAATAAATGTTTCGGAAACACATATAACTTGAACTTTATTATAATTTTTGTTTAAATTTTCTATGCATATTTGGAAAATATCTTTTTTGTTTAAAATACCTGCAATATTTTGATGCAAAAGTGATATTGATTGTGTATTATCATCGAAAAAACGGCTGATTATCACTATTTTCTATTTTCTTAAAATAAAAAGGAATGGTTCCTTTCCCTTGTTCCTTCTCTTGAATACTAACTGATTTATTAATTAAATGAGATCTATTTACATTTTGATTAAAATAATAGGGAATCGTACCCCTTCCAATAATGTTTTTATTGTGAGAAGAGTTATTTGTTGTTTTTAACGTAGTATTTTTATAACATGGTTTTTGTTTCGTATTACGTAAATATTGTTTTATACATTCATAATTGTTAATATAATTATTGGTATATAAGATATGGTCAAGTTCAATATTTAATTTAAAATTTAGAGCATTAATATATTTATGATCAAAGTCAGTGTGTTTTATATTTAAGTAATACGTATAGTTATAAATATCTAGAAAGTTGCAGTTTTTATAATTTTCGCACAATTTTTTGAGTTGGTAATTAATTAGCTTAACATCAAAAAATTTATTATCTTTAACATTTATCAAAAATATTTTGTTATTACTATATTTATACAATGTGTTACATAACTGTGAAAATAGAGAGAATGCATTTTTATCATTGGTTCCTAATCCTAAGACGAGTATGTCTTCTTTTTGAATTGTTCGACAGAGCACATCACAGCTGCTTAATATGTGGGTGCAAGAGGCGCCAGGTTTGATAAATGACTCTACGGTGTATTTGTCATTCCACTTATATTGCCTACTATCAATTAATTTAAAACATAATCATTTTATTTGCTCATCTCCTATGATTATGATTCTATTTTTTTCTTGACTTTTTATACTTGATCGTATTTCAGAATTCCTAATATTATCCTCATGATTATTTAGCTGCGTTTGTGGTTTAGGTTCTTTATCTGATGTTGAAATGAATTCGATCTTGTTGCTGTTCATATTAGAATTTATTTTTCCTAATCTTCTTGAGATAGGGGTGAAAATGTTTGTAGTAACAATTGAGTTTACTTTCGCCTGTTTAGATAAACATACAGGAGTTACATATGGACTGCGTACTGGGCTGGAGGTCTTTTTTGGAGTTTTTGGTAAGTATTTTTTGGTTGGGGTTAATAATTTGTCTTCATTAATTATTTATTTGAAAATATTAATTTGTTTGTCTTTCTCTTGTATTTGTGAGTGTAGAGATCGTACTTCACTATTTAAATTTGCAATTTCTTCATGGGCTACTTCAATC
The DNA here is from genome assembly GCA_905404095.1 of Glaucopsyche alexis. Classification (NCBI taxonomy): domain Eukaryota; kingdom Metazoa; phylum Arthropoda; class Insecta; order Lepidoptera; family Lycaenidae; genus Glaucopsyche; species Glaucopsyche alexis. The sequence goes on from FR990057.1 coordinate 18,819,077, forward strand.
TCCACTTTAAGATCATTCACTTGTTTTTTTAATTCAATTAACATCGATGTATCAAGGTCTAGAACATTAGGTAAGCTCTTAGCTGAAATGTCAATACTGGTAGATGATGATAGAATCGAATCATTATTTGAAAAATTACTTATGTTTAAGTTTAAGTCTGATTTAACTTGTCTCTTTTTTCGCCTGTATGTAATGTTATCCATGTCGTAATAATATTAACCAGAGTTGTAAATTTGTATATTTTTTTTTTCGGTTTGATAAGTACTTATAACGCCATCTGTTGTTGATAGATGATAAAAAAGATGAAGGCATGTTACACTTGTACAATTATGATGAAATTACTTGTCAAAAAAGTCAAATTACATGTACAGTTTGAAATTCTCGTGCGTAAAACAACAGTCACACACAATTATAATAATTTGTGTCAACGCATCTCAACAATCCAAAATAACGGTGGAGCCGTTGTCGGTTACATTGGATAATTACGATGTTATTTTTATAAAATTGGTATAAACATATTCTTTGGTATAAAAATAGGCTTAAAGTTATATTTGTAGATATAAAATAATGAAATGAGCGGCTTATTTAAATGGTTAAAAATAACATTTTGCTGTATTAACTGGGTTGTTTTTCCTGGGGCGTATATAACGATTAGTTATGACCGATAACTTTGTATAAATAAAAATGTTATCTTTGAACTAGGGTCTATTCTTAAGAATGCAGTGAATCACCAGTAAATATGTCAAAAAGTATTCACATTAACCAATTAAAGCTATTTTGGCATTTATACTGATGATTTACTATGTTCTTAACGCGAATATTCTATAACTATGTAGGTTATTTTAATTGTAGACTGGCAAATTAACTGATGGAAAGCGACATTGTGACTCATTCACGCAAAAACTACTCAACGGATTTTGTTGAACGCTGGTATGGTAGTAGTTTTGGCTTTAGATTAAAACATAGGCTACATTTAATCTCAAAAAAAAACAGTGGTCCCGTGGGATACTGTGTTTACGCGGGCGGAGCCGTAGGCAAAAGCTAGTTATTTCATACTCATCTCAGAGCTAATTTTAATTATATTTATCTAGTCAACCTTGACATTTTTATTTTTTAAACTCTACATTTCACAAATACCTGTTTTTAGGCCATAAGTTCAACTGTATGAGTCACTGAGACTTATTTGAATATTTTTTAATTTTTGCTAACATTTTTTTTTTATAAATTTAGATAACTATGGATCATTATGGCCCATTATGGATCGTCGAATTTACTATTTGGGACTTTGGCAGGCAAGCTTAGATTGGATATATTTATTACCCTCGCGTGGACTTCTCACGAAAAAGACGATTTCTCGCGAGACTTCACGTCGTGAGTCTGAATGCTGTAGGTAGGTAGGTAGGTAGGTAGGTGTAATGTGTAATGTAGGTCATTTAATAACGACCTACATTACACATAAGCATCATTTACATAAAAGTTGTTCCTCCTAACTAAGTTTAAGTTAACCTAACCTAGGTCCAAGCGGATCATGGAGAGCCGCTTCGCTATGCTGAATGTAAGAGGAGGAATGGATGGTAAGAATGTAAGTGAATGGAGCGAAACAAGTATGTAAGGATCTATGACGACCTCCGTGGCTCAGTAGTGAGCACAGTGGCACTTTAGCCGGAGGTCGCGGGTTCGAATCCCGCCAGGGAACAAAAAAAGTTTTCTGTGTTCCTGGGTCATGGATATGTATTAAATATGTGTATAATATAATAAAAATCTTATATATTAGTATAGTATAAAAAGTATTAAATATATTTCCGTTGTCTGGTACCCGTAACACAAGTTCTTCGGATACTTACCACGGGGCCAGACTGACGTGGTGTGAAGCGTCCATATATATTATTATATTATTATTAATAAGGATCGTAGCAAGTGGAAAGAAGTGGTCTCTACCTACCCCTACGGGAAAAAGGCGTGATTATATATATTTAATTAATGTTAGGAGGAACAATAATTGTAAAATCGCCAGAAAAAATAGCTTGCTGTGATTTTGTTACTGCTTCAATAACAATTTATGTAAGGGTCAATTCACATTGAAACGAGATGATACACGGTGCGGCGCTGCATTTTTAAAATAGCTATTTAAAATTTTACTTTATTTTCTACACAAAAGGATACAAGTTTCATATTATGACATTAGTTATACAAGGTTCGGTAATTACGGATATTTATCATAGGCATATGATTTGCTTATACATCTTTATATATTGCTTAAGTAAAGATGTTTAAGGAAAAAATAATTATTATACGAGAAATATATATATATATATATATATATATATATATATATATATATATTGATATGAGCGAGTTTGCGTTTTGCGGAGAGTCACATCATTTTTTTGCCTAAACGTCTTAACATAAGCAGTGGATCATGTGCCCGAAGTATCCGTAATTGATTTTCGTAGACATTATACACTGCACTCGCGTTGTGCAACATAATATTCGAACTCTTGAACTCTAGCAATGAAACGTGTATTACAATAGCTTTTTGTGTCATTAATATAAAGTTCGATTTCGAATAGCTATTTTAAAAATGTAGCGCCATGTCCCGTATTGTTTGTTTCGGTGTGACTCGACCCTAACGCACACATAATTGGCCTAGTTTTTAGTTGAATTAATTTAAATGAATAACACAAATGTTTGAATGCACTATCAAAGATAACATCTGTTGCGCAGTTTTCGTAAGATTTTCGACACGAAAATCACGGTAACTCTATTCACACTAGTGCATTTGTGAACTATGGGCTGATGGACTATCTTATTAAATTTCTGTTACTTTGGAATCTAATGGCATATATTTTTAAGCCTCGCTCTTTTTCGGAATTTTCACAGTTTGACGCTATAAATATTATACAACACTAGCGGCTCCGCCCGCGTAAATATAGTGTCCCTCGGGAACACTGTACTTTTTCGGGATAAAAAGTAGCTTATGTTCTAATCCAGAGCCTAAACTACTACCATACCAAATTTCATCAATATCCGATCAGTAGTTTTTGCGTGAAAGAGGAACAAACATCCATCCATACATCCATCCATACATTCTCACAAACTTTCACATTTATAACATTAGTAGGATCTGAAAATTACTACAGCAGGCTTCGGCCTGACCGCTTAGTGGAAGACCTTTGGGGATGTCACTATTCCTATAGTAGGAGTGTGTAATCTATACTAATATTATTAAGAGAAGTCTGTTTAATTAATATTGTATATTAATATTGGACCGATTTTGATGAAATTTGGCAAAGATATAGATTACACCACGGGGAAGGAATATGTCCTTTTTATCGCGGAAAAATGTACGGTTTCCGCAAATTTATCTTTCGCGCGCACTAAGTCGCAGACAACATCTAGTTTATTATAGTTGACCGCGACTTCGTGCGTGCAAAACTTAATTTCGAAGAGACCGTACATTTTTCCGCAGTAAAAAGTGGCCTATTGTCCTAATTTCAATAAAATCGGTCAAGTAGTTTCGGAGCCTAATGCCTATTCAATGCAAACAAACAAACAAACGTATCTTAGATTAAATCATTTATGTCTGTAAGTCCTTAAAGCAAAAATAGTTTTACGTATAATCCGTTCAGTTATTTTACCATGAAGCTTCTATATGAGAGATAAAATAACTCTGAATGGACTATTTCTGATAGGTACATTGTTTACGGCCTGTGTTTTGAGATTAGGTCTCCTAATAAAATGTACAGTACTATACAGTTTAGATCCAACTAAGTCGCAGAAAAAGCTTGTATTAATTAATGCGAAGAACTAATTGTGCGATAATTATTTGATGTTGGCAACACCGCGAGGTCAGAGTGCATAATCGGCTCGACCTTGCAACACTACATTTACTAAGTATTCGTCAAAACTCAATGTCTGGGGCACAGGAGTCGCGAGAACTGTAATAGATAGAGAATTAAACGACAAAACCTACTATTATAAACATAGATTATACAGATATATTATACTAGTAATTATAAATGTGAAAGTTTGTGTGGATGGATGGATGTTTTTTACTCTTTCACGCAAAAACGAGTGCACGAATTTTGATAAAATTTTGTATAGTAGTAGTTTAAGCTCTGGATAAACACATCTAAGGATTCTCTTTATCTCAACAAAGTACAGTGTAGGATACTGTATTTATGCGGACTAGTTTAAGAACAAAATTATTTACAAATGAAATGCAAGATGTAGGTAAACTAGAGTAGAGTAAGCTAGAGTACAATATTTTTCAAAGAAATGTAATAATTGTAAGTTCACATTTCTTTTAAAAATTAGCGCATATTTATGTTAATGCTCTTCATTTCATATTTGTTGAAATAAGTCCTTACTCCTTGTAGACCATATTCATTTTATTTTTTTAATGAAATCGAGCAGACGCACCGCCTAATGATAAGCGATTACCGCTGCTAGCTGCTGCATGAATACTCGCGACACTAAAATAGTTACACTTTTACAGTCGTAACTCATAACTCCTCTATGTTGCACACTTGCGTCCCTGGTCCTTAAAATACCTACTGGAGGCCCAAAAGTTTGGGCAAATCATTCACTCGGCGAAACACAACGCTAGCATGTTTCACGCTGGTTTTATGTGAGGCCATGGTATTTAAGATTTTTAACATCGATGTTACAAAGTACTGGTGAGTGGCGACTGGCGACGCACTTGGTAATATTCTAGTGTTGCATTGGCGAGCACTAAGGATGCTAACGGCCGACACAAATCGCTTACCATCAGGCGGTATATCTGTCCGTTTGGATACAAAATGTAGACGTAACATCTGATGATGATGATGTAACGCAAGAATGCGAAAGACGCTGGATTTAGTTCAGTCATGACTTGTCTTCTCAAACGATCGCTTTATTATTCTAAGGACGTGCACAAAGGTTAAGCCCTTTTACTTTACCTGTTACATACAATTCTATTAGGGACAGAAGATTATCTCTTTACCTAAGTATCATTGGCGAAGGTTGGTTCTTCATAGGGAAGATATAATAGGTAGGCATTTAGATGAGGGTATTCAATAGGTAAGGGCAAGTGAAGCCGATAGGAATAGAGTTATACCCCACGCCATTGGTAGGTTACATTCTCTGTAAACTCAAACTCAAAAACTCAAAATTTTTATTTCCATGTAGGTTATAATATAACACTTATAGAATTGTCCTACATGATGCCTACCACCGGTTCGGAAACTAGCCCGGCGAGAAGAACCGGCGTAAGAAACTCGAAAAAAACTGTTCATATCCAATTTCAAAATTTTGCAAAGAAGAAGAGAATAAAAAAACTTAGGCTTTTTATCCGTTAATGGATGATTTATACAGTATTCTCCGAGCGAAGTGACCACTCTTGAAATAATGTAGTGCCTGGTACAGTCAGTTTTTAAATGTCGTATGGTTGCCCAAGGAGTCGTTCGCTTGTTCGTCCCACGAAGTTTCATCCTAATGGGACGAAAAAGTGAATTAATTTTTTTGTGATTTTTTCATTCGTCAGGGCATTCTCACAACATAGTCAGCCTAGTCCAGAGGAATGGACTGGTCAATACGTCTGGGGCCAACCATCTGCGGGTTTCCTCACGATGTTTTATTTCACCGTTAGAGCGTCCGTAAAATGTACTTGAGATCTGAAAAAATCTCATTGGTACACGCCACTACCTGGGATTCGAACTTGCACTCTCTCGAGTGCAAACCAAACGGTCTACTCACTAGGCCACGGTGCTATCAAAAAGAGAATACACTTTATTCTATTACACACTATAATCTATTTCAAACTAGATTACTCGTAATCTATAACACACTATAATGATATTAATTGAAGTGTCACTTATTTTCCGTTCAATAAAAAAATACGGCACGGTTTTATATATTTTTAAGCAACTGATAACTGAAGCAACTGACAATGTACAAGGTTAATCTTTGACACCGATGTGATAATTGTATTTGACCCCCGTTTGACCGATTCCGGTCATTGAATCGCCCAGACCATAAACTCTTGGACAAAGTATTGTTAGAAGGAACTTGGTGCCATGACTTCTTTTCGCGAAGAAGATTTCCTACTTTTCGTCCTATTAGGGCCAAGGGTAAAGGTAACTTCCAAATATACTAGCTTTTAGCTGCGTTTCCGCTCTCGTGTGTATTTACACATTCCACGTACCTTTTCGGGATAAAAAGTAGCATAATATGTGTTAACCCAGGACTTAACTACTGTCATACCAACATTCATTAAAATCCGTTCAGTAGTATTTGCATAAAAGAGTAACAAACATCCATCCTCACCAAGTTTCATGTTTATTAAGTAGGATTTATAATAGTAGTTGGAAGTAAGAGTAATATGTTTTAAGCTCCCTTTAGACGATACAATTCGGACCGCGCATCTGAGACTGCGTTCCAAACCGCGAATGAATGCTCGCGTGCTGTAGACAAATTGCTAAAAACGAACAAATTGCGCCCATTATTTTGCTTCGAACGAATCTGAGATATGGTGAACGATCCAAACTGCGTGTGAGTTTAAGAGTTAAAACTGCAGTTTTGTCTAAATTTTAAAAGTTTTGCTGTCAGTAACTCAGTAGTAAGTTGACGCTCCAAACCGAGATATTTCATTTTGCGTTCACACGTGAATCATAATGCGCACGCAAATCCGTGAAACCTACGCTCACATCGACATGCCAGATCGCACCTAGCATATATCTGTATAATCCATGGATCGGACTGTCAGCCATAGATCCTGTTAGCCTTGTGCATCTACAGTCTACATCAGTCATACTCAACCTGCGGTCCTTTTGCGGCCTAGAGTTACAAATATTATATTGTGTACACTTTTAAATTTCGTGCCCATCATAGAAACTGTTAGCGCGCCGAGTAAAATAATAATAAAATTAGTAATTATATTATTTGTTTACTTACTCTATAGTCTATAAATAATATTTTTTTCTAGTGGCTCGCGACACTGTGACTAAAAAGTGTTTCTTCGATTCGGGCTGTTTAACGCATTGAACTCATCGTGTGGAGGGCGCTATAAGAATTGTAAGAAGGAATTTCGTCCATTAATTTCCTGTTTAGCGTGGATGAATTTTTTTTCTACGTCCATGCTGTTGAGTTTCGAAATGTAAAAATATTTATAAAGGTATGTGGCATTATAAAATATCTATCAAAATAAACTATTTGCGTTTTTAAATCAAAGAAATAAAAAAAAAATTAAATAGTTTGATGAGCATCAAGGAAGCTATTAAATTTTATTTTTTATATTTATTTAACGAGCTTGTTCACTCAGTAGTCAGTGAACATGTCTATTAAATGTTGTGACTTTAAAGTTTTGATAAGTTTCAGCAACGAATAAGACTTTTATAAACAATATTTTAATAGTAAAATCATTTTAATAGTACTTAATATCATATTGCAAGAATTCAAATTTCAAGCTGCGTAGCACGGCGTAGCTGGATTTTTTTTTTTTTATGAAATATGGGGGCAAACGAGCAAACGGGTCACCTGATGGAAAGCAACTTCCGTCGCCCATGGACACTCGCAGCATCAGAAGAGCTGCAAGTGCGTTGCCGGCCTTTTAAGAGGGAATAGGGTAATAGGGGAGGGTAGGGAAGGGAATAGGGTAGGGGATTGGGCCTCCGGTAAACTCACTCACTCGGCGAAACACAGCGCAAACGCTGTTTCACGCCGGTTTTCTGTGAGCCCGTGGTATTTCTCCGGTCGAGCCGGCCCATTCGTGCCGAAGCATGGCTCTACCACGTAAAATTTGATTATAGCAATGAAACTTGTATCTTCTTGTGTTGTGAATAAAGTTAAATTTTGAATCGCTATCTTAAAATTGCAGCGCTGCGTCGCGTCCTGTCGCGGAACTGGGAACTGACACTAAAAATAATTTCCAGTCAAACCTTATTTGTAAAATAAAATATTCAATGGCATGAAGCTAAAGAAATTAACCCTTAAATACCCATTTGATCTGAAGATTAAACGAAACACTGCACCGCCCACCCATCCACGCTCACAACCTCTGAACGTTGCTTAATCACATTATAATGCCAACACCAGCGTGAGCATTGACAATAGATTTACGAAATATATACAACAATAGTACCAACATAATAGCAGTAGAAAGCAAAATATCAACAGCTGTTTTGTGGACCGTTCATTTACAAAAGTATTATATTTAGACATAATATTATAATAATTAACTAGAGGTCGCCTTGTTGTGAGATATTCGACCATAACAATTAATTTAATGTTTAAGTTTGAACTTTAATAAGGGTTCTTTTGTCTCTAAGTGTATTTTGCGACATACTGGCATACAGTCTGACAAGGATCTTTTGGCATGTGGACAAAATCAGTACTAACATCGCCGTCTTGTAAATTGTCACTTTTAGTAATAAGTATTGTTTTTATTTGCGACACTCACGCCCCCATCCAAGTGCCAAAAGATCCTTGTACGACTGTACTATTAAATATCTTTATAATCTATGGATTGACAAACGTCAACTTGTAACAATATTGTATCCATCAAAGTGTGCGTTAATAATCTGAGGTAGTGTGTTGTTGTTTTTTATTAATTTTAAGTATTTATGAGTTTATGAGCATTATTTGAAAAAAAAAACCAGCTTTCTGCATACCTTCCTGAACATAAACTTTAGCTGTTCCAAATATCATACTCCTCCGCTCGCACATTTCTCGTAAACCTGTAAGTTAAGTTTTCGCTTTACGTTATAAGTATTAATATAATACATAATTACTAAACACTAAAAAGTATATGGTATCAAGACAATTCATTCATGATTCATTGAAAGTTGATTGAAAGTTTAAGTTAAGACGAGAATTGGTGTTCAGAGGGGCAACTCTGCTAAATAAGGCCTGCATTAATACAATTATAATCAAGTCCCGATACGCTTATACTCCCAATAGGTGTTTTTAAGAACGTTAAACCAACGTGAAACGCGCTCTGATTGGTCGAAACGTCATAAAATCCGTTCACGGTAACATGACGCTACACTTTCAATCCAAACAAAGTGAAATTGACTGTTTAAATTGTCTACTTTAAATACGAGAATTGAGGTTCTGATCTATCTCCGTACAAACTAAAGGTGTTTTAATGTTCGTACAGAGAGATAGAACGCGTACAAAACCGCTGGCAAAGTTATGTAAGAAAATTAAGCGAACCCGTAGCCATAGTCGTGACTTGTGCAGCATCAGTTCACACCTAGACTAGTATTTTTAACCGACTACGACGATAATAATACCTATGGACGTTTCACACCACGTCAATGTGGCCCCGTGCTAAGTATCCGAAGAACTTGTGTTACAGGTGTAAGTAGTGTGTAACTTGTGTTACAAAGTGGAAGTAAATTTAATACTTTTATACTATACATATATTTAAGATTTTTATTATATTACACACATCCATGACCCAGGAGCACAGAAAAACTTTTGTTCCTTCGGCAGGATTCGAACCTGCGACCCCCGGCTTAAGCACCAAAGCTCTGAACCACTGAGTCACAGAGGTCTTAAAAAAACGATGTCAAAAGGAAGGTATGTTTGTATCTTTGTTCCACCGTAGCGCTTAAACTACTGGTCCGATTTTAATAAGCAAGGTGTCAATAGATTTCTAATATCCGGGTAACTTAGGCCATATAAGATTATTTTTTTTTTCACCACAAGAAGGTACATGTTAAATTTCAAGAGTTCTAATGTCGAGCTGCACGTAGCGCGGCGTTGCTCTCGCAATCAAATGTGTATCTTATTGTGTAGTGAATTAAGATCAATTTCGAATCACTATCTAAAAAATGCAGTCTCGGTATGACCTGACCCCTAAGCTCTTACGTAAGATAAGCTCATAGGGTATTAGGTCAGATAAGATTATAAGGTTATGCGATTGAAATTTCTAATGTAACACAGATGCATACATACATTTTACATAAGACTCCTGGAAATTGTCTAGGAGTCAATGAATATTGAAAATAACGCTCTACCTACTAAATGAAAATATAGCTCCCCAGTCGCTACACCGACTTCGATGATGAATGAAATGAAAGGGGAAAGGGTTTTACTGTCTCTCTCTAAACTCTACTCTAAAAAGGAACACTAAAAAGAAATAAGATAAGTTTATTTAAATTAAAAAAAAAACACTTTAAATGATCATTTACCTATGGAGACGCCATTATCAGGCGTTCCCCGCTGCCAAAGGTTAGACCCTCCGGTCGTGAGGGTTATATAAAACTAGTTGCTGCGCGTTTTTGACGTATTCGGAAAATTACAGCGAGGCGGAACGAACCGGAGCAGAAAATGCCGACTTGCTGTATTTTTTCCTGCAAAAACAGATCGGAAACATCAAATAAACAAAAGGATGGTGTTACTTTCCATGTGTATGTATTATTTTGCCTAAATATTAACAATAATTGCGATATATTAGCAAAAATCCAAAAATTTTACTCGATGAACAAATGTTGCTACTAAATCGTACAACATCCAAATTTAGGGTAATATTTAAAAGTAGTAATTTATAAAAACTTCTATTTCATATTCGTTCTTGTTTTTACTATTTCATAATGAAGAAACATGACTAATTAATTAGTACACTATTTAAAATTTTGTTTTTCTTCATGATATTATTTCACGAAACACATTGAAAATTTGCAAATTATTATAAAATAATTATTTAATTGTGTTAACAAACTTTTGTTTATATTAATTATTATTTATTACAATAAAATATGTGCTGATAAATTTATCCTGAAATTATGCATTTTTAATTTATAAACAGGCCACACTTCATAAAAACTGAGGGTTGTGACAACGTAAAAGAAATATCGATATCGACTTTATCAGTATGTTATTCTGACCATTATTTTTTTTAGATTTCCTAAAAATAGGATGATTAGGAATGCCTGGGTCCAAGCTTGCGCTAATCATTTTTCTTGGTTTCCCAAACGTACGAGTACAATTTGCTCGGTGCATTTTGAAGTTTCATGTTTTATTGTTCAGACGAACAACAGTAGGAGATTAAAACAGCGCGCCTTGCCAACTTTGAAATTATTAAAGGTGCATTTTATAATTAACTAGTTTTTGCCCGTGAATTTGAACCAATCTTTGAACTACTTATGGTGAACATTGGTAAACATTGAGGTGGAACAGAACTATTATAAATGCAAAAAAAAACGTATTTAGGGTGGACCCTATTTATCAAAACGATTCCGCATTTTTACTTAGCTCTACCTTTTTTAACCGACAAAAAACCGAAGGAGGTTGTCAAGTCAACACATACTTACGATTATAGTACGATTTTGGTTTTTTTTTTATTTAATACTATAGTATATTTTAAATATAATATATGGATGCTTCACGTCATGTCAATCTGGTCTCGTGGTAAGTTATCGAAGAACTTGTTTTACGTAGGTAGACCCACGGACTCCTTTTTTTATAACAACAAATAAAAAGCGTGAAGCGTGCTAGATAATGGGTTTCAACACGTATGAGGCTAATTCTTGAAGCTATTATCTATTTTACTTTAGTTATTACGGCTGCTCCACCCGCGTAAATATACTATCGGTTATCCCGCGGGAATACTCTACTTTTCCGAAATAAAAATTAGCCTATATTTTAATCCAGAGCCTAAACTACTACCATACCAAATTTCATTAAAATCCGTTCAGTAGTTTTTGCATGAAAGAGTAACAAGCATCCATCTATACATCCAACCATCTATCCATCCAACCATCTATCCATCCATCCATCCTCACAAATTTTCACATTTTATACTATTACCTACTAGGATAGGATGTGAAAATTTGTGAGGATGGATAGATGGTGAATGTATGGATGTTCTTTAATATTGTAAAACATACTTTTGTTCTATCATCAATAGTTTCCGCAGCGCATGCGACGAAAGTTGTTTAATGGCATTTTTGACACCTTGGGTTACGTTACTAAAGTTTTAGTAAGAATCCCTAATCTTTTCTAGCAATAAATATAGCCTATTTTACTCAGGGTGAATGTAGCTTTCTAATGGTGAAATAATTTTTGAAATCGGCATAGTAGTTTTTTAGTTTATTCATTACAAACATACACACAAAAATACAAATCTTTCCTCTTTATAATATTAGTATAGATTATTATATACTACATAGGTTTATAAACAAATATTTTTTTAAACGACGTACAGTCAGATTAGACTGCAAATTAATATTTATCTATACTTTCTCTCATTAGTTATTCTATGTGCTAGTTAGACTAGTTAGACATACAGAAACTTATAAGAGAAAATATAGGTGAAAAAATCGATTTCGAATTGATTTCGCTCAGAATAATTTTCCCTAAGAGTTTTTAGCATAGTCAATCAACATGGGAACTTACAAGTTTCTATCTCCTATAGTTTAGAAATGCTAGGAGGATGACCAACTTATAAACCATTATGGAGACCGATTACTCGAAAATGGTTGACTTTGTAAAAAGGTAATTTATAAATTCTTATTTCAATTTTAAAATACCTATAAACTATACTAAATTTCATTTATATATATTCATAATTACACATGCTAGAAAGACGGACAGACAGACGGATGGTCAGTGCAAATTTATTAGGGTTTCTTGAGTATTACGGAATGCTACAAATTGGTTGTACGCACCAGCCGCTCCGCAACTATGATATTCGCAACACTGCTAAAAATGCTAAAATTCTTCTTCACGCTGGATGACGCTTCCATTTTTGCATGTTTCAACATTTTAATACTTATTTACTTTATGATACTGAGCGAAATTGTAAATTAAATATTGTAGTTAAGATTTAATAGATATAATTTTTAAAATTTACTTTTGCCACATAATTATTACTAGCCGAACTCATCGATAGTAAAACATCGATAGTGTCAAGCACTAGCGGTGCGGTCCCCCCTCCCGCAGAAAGTGGCGAGACTTTTTCGCATAGAAATTAGTGTGCGTTACCCCAGCCAGATGTTGTGGATTTTGTTAACTATTTACCTATGCTCAATTAGAGCGTTGTCTCCTGTAATTGAGCGTTGCATTTTCATAATTTGCTCCTTTGTAGTTTTCGAGAAAAAGTCGAAAAACAGATCTGGCTGGAGGAACGTTTCAAAACGTTACTCCAGCCAGAGATTTTTTCTTCTAAAGGATATTTTAAGAAAAATAATATGCAAATAATTAGAGCGTTGCAGGGTGTAATTGAGCGTATAAAAATTTCATTTGTAGCTTGATCCGTTATGAAGATATTCAAAATCCTGCTGGAGTAACGTTTGGCGATTTCTTAGATCTCGAAGACTGTTGGATGCAGATGTACAATTTTTGGCACACGGCTTCTCACAAATGTGCTTAAATTTGCTCGCCAATAAAAAATAAATAATAATACACGCTTTAAAAGTTTTTTGATATTTTATAAAAACTACTTAGCACGTTCTAGCACTTTTTTTAACAGGTCTAGAGACCTAATTCAAATTGCATATTATAGTTTACATCAATCTTCAATTGAGCATTAAAGTCTTATCAAGATCCAGTTGGTAGTTACCTAATTATGACGAAAATTAATTCATAAAAGTGCACAATACCAGCGAGATTCTATAAAGTCGGTATCTTGTGTGTTTCCTATTTCTAGGTGATACCAATAATTAGAGCGTTAGTTTAATTATATACAGGTAAATTTTTACCTAAAAACACTCAATAATTTGGGAGATAATAGAAATAATAACAAATCGATAAATACGCTTGACAACCCGACCGAGTTAAGATGGTCACAAAAAAGCGGCCGTTTCATACATCAAGCATATATTCTGAAATGTATAGGATGATATTGGTACTAAAAGTACAGTTAAGTAAGCAAGTATTAAAATGTTATAATACTAGAATTTAAGAATCACCCATATACATAATACACAATAATACTTTTTAGGGTTCCGTAGTACTCAAGGAACCCTTTTAGTTTTGCTCTGTCCGTCCTTCCGTCTGTCTATCCGTCCGCCCTTCTAGCTTCTGTAGTATAAATATAAATTGATGAAATTTTTTGTTGTATTTATAGATTGTAATATATAGATCTCGGTTTTGGCATAATATAATCATAATTTTATATTTAAGGGGTGGCTCTCATACATGTGAATTGAGGATTAAAAATATTTTTTCATATTACCTCATCGTGTGGGGTGTCATTGAATAGGTCTTTTGAAATTATAGGTATTTCTAAACTATGAGACTTAAAAACTTGCAATTTTCCCAGCTGATAGATCATGCTAAATACTCTTTAGAAAAATTGTTTTGAACGAAATCGGGCAGTAAATTTTGAAGTATTTTGAAAAAACCTACTACGCGTTTATAGATATGGAAACCTCCTTAGATATGTCCTGAATTCCTGACATGCTCTTGGTTACAATTATTGGTGATTAATACTAATCACTACATACTCGGCATGGAGAATAGAGGTAAGGAGAACCATCTCGTGTATTAAAAAGTGTCCGTTGAAAGGGAGCAAGATAAGATGGCGCAATAGTAGCGAGTGGAAAAATTTCAAAAAGAGCGCCACAAAATGGCCACAAATATAGTAACTAACCAATAATTAACTTTCAAATAACTTCACTCCATCTCTTATTGCTAACTTCAAATCATTTCCACTTCCTTCACGCTAGTGTATAGCGCTATTTCGGTGAGTTTTCGAACTATAATATTTTGTTCTTTACGGGTGGACACTTTATCAAGTTATCCCTTTTACAAGATGGATCTCCTTACCTCTATTCTCCATGATACTCGGGTTGAATCGGCCCATTCCTCTCGAAGCATCTTCTCGAATTTAAAATAACCTACCACTTCTCAATTTATGACGTTTGGTAAACAAATAAGGATTACAAGGTTACCAGTGAACTTATACATTTTGTTTATGTGAATTCTTAATATACATACATACATATAATCACGCCTTTTTCCCGTAAAGGGGTAGGCAGAGACCACTTTTTGCCACTTTCTACGATCCTAACATACTCGTTTCGCTTTGTTCACTTACGTCGCATACCCGTATACTATACCACAACTACCGCACAGGTAAGTTGAGATGAGTATCCCATGACATACGCAACATCTAGTAAATTATAAAATCATTATTTTTATTCAGAATTTTTACTTTTCCTATATTTTCCCTTTACTTGTAGCAAGATTACCTAGCCTGGCAGAAAATTTAAATTTCTAAGTCTGCTATAAGTATGCTTTGAATTGTGCTTACGATGGCTCCATACCTCCATCCATCTTTCAAAATAGTTTTCTTTCCCGCTTACCTAAAATGTATCTCCTAAACTATACACACGATTTTTATGAAATTTAAAATATTAGCTTGTGCCGCCAACGACGTCTTCGTTACAAAATTCAGACCGCTAGCTTGATTACAAATACAAACGAAAATATGGGGGCACGAAAAAGCCGCAAAATGCTTCGAGAAAAGATAGTGCGTCCGCTTATAGACTAGCTAGCTCTAGCTAGGTCGTCTACGACCTCTGTGGCTCAGTGGTTAGCGCGTTGGCGCTCAAGCCGGAGGTCGCGGGTTCGAATCCCGCCAGGGAACACAAAAAGTTTTCTGTGTTTCTAGGTCATGATTCATGAATATGTATTAAATGTGTGTATTATAATATAATACAAATCTATACTTAATATTATAAAGCTGAAGAGTTTGTTTGTTTGAACGCGCTAATCTCAGGAACTACTGGGTCGAATTGAAAACATATGTTTGTGTTGAATAGTCCATTTATCGAGGAAGGCTTTAGGCTATATAACATCATGCTAATCTCAATACGAGCGGAGCACCAACCAAGAATGTTTCAAAATCGGGGGTTATTTTTTCCTTTTGAGAACTTTCGCTGCGTACGCTGCGGAAACGGTAAAAGTTTTGCTAAAATGATGTATGACAGAATTGTTCCCCTTTAAAAGTTCTAAAAAAAAGTCCGCGACAGTATATGTCTATCTTTTAAGGTTGGCTCACAATAAACTTTTTATGCTAACCAAATTTGTTCTAAAATTAAGCATTATTTGTGAGGGTGTTTTCATAAAGATTATATTAATCCTTATCCAAGTAAATACGTTATTCATTACAAGCATTTAATTTAGAAGAAATTTGCCATTTACATCATTTGATTTCAACGATTTTTAGGAATGGTTTGATTTAAAACTTTTCGAGCGATATTAATAAAGTGAAGTCTGATGATCTCTTAGATTGAAATAAATTTAAATTTTTACACTTGCTTACATACCTGTACTAATATTACCCTATAAATTTCAGAATGTCAGCTTAATGTATAAAACGGCCGCTTTTTTGTGACCATCTTAACTCGGTCAGGTTGTCAAGCGTTATTTATCAATTTGTTATTATTTCCATTATCTCCCAAATTATTGAGTGTTTTTAGGTAAAAATTTACCTGTATATAATTAAACTAACGCTCTAATTATTGGTATCACCTAGAAATAGGAAACACACAAGATACCGATTTTATAGGATCTCGCTGGTATTGTGCACTTTTATGAATTAATTTTCGTCATAATTAGATAACTACCAACTGGATCTTGATAAGACTTTAATGCTCAATTGAAGATTGATGTAAACTATGATATGCAATTTGAATTAGGTCTCTAGACCTGTTAAAAAAAGTGCTAGAACATGCTAAGTAGTTTTTATAAAATATCAAAAAACTTTTAAAGCGTGTATTATTATTTATTTTTTATTGGCGAGCAAATTTAAGCACATTTGGGAGAAGCCGTGTGCCAAAAATTGTACATCTGCATCCAACAGTCTTCGAGATCTAAGAAATCGCCAAACGTTACTCCAGCAGGATTTTGAATATCTTCATAACGGATCAAGCTACAAATGAAATTTTTATACGCTCAATTACACCCTGCAACGCTCTAATTATTTGCATATTATTTTTCTTAAAATATCCTTTAGAAGAAAAAATCTCTGGCTGGAGTAACGTTTTGAAACGTTCCTCCAGCCAGATCTGTTTTTCGAGTTTTTCTCGAAAACTACAAAGGAGCAAATTATGAAAATGCAACGCTCAATTACAGGAGACAACGCTCTAATTGAGCATAGGTAAATAGTTAACAAAATCCACAACATCTGGCTGGGGTAACGCACACTAGAAATTAGCTGTAATGTCGTCTCCGTATAGTTGGATACTCAAAGTCATTTACTCTACGTATCACATTGACATTATATTTTTCTCTAAATTAATTCAACTTTATGGTTTCCTGTACGATAATGTATCTAGTTTCATATGGTTCGTGACCAATTAAAACAGCGGCACAATTATACTTTCAAACTCATACGCAGGTCGAAACTCATCAAAGCTTGAGCAATGGTTAAACTAGAGTTCTAGTTTCACGTCAAATACATTCGAAGCTTGCTTTTCACGCGGGATTAATTTTCATTATAATATTTGTATACATCTTATCCATACAACTGTATATGTTTAATATAATAAGGCTTATTGTAGTAATTAGTAATGATTAAAAAAAATTAAATAGACTTCCAATTAAATCATAAAAATATTTAAGTACTTTTGTTGAGGCTTGGGAAGGATTTTTTTTTTTTATAACTAAGAAAAAAATTCATTGATATGTATAACTAATAACATGGTAGGTGCAATTAGTTCCCATATTTTTGAGACGTACGATCATTATGTTTAAGCAAGTTAAAAATTTAAATCGCGTTTATAATATAAAATTGTAAACGGTCGTTTAAAGGTTGGTAAGCACGAGCCATATTTGGTATTTTACATTATTTCAAAGTGATTGATCATGACTAACAAACAGATCAAGTGATAATAATCGAGTTTACAAATTGACATAGACAAATTTTGACACTAGGGTCATGGCCAAATAAAGACATAATA
Source organism: Glaucopsyche alexis (assembly GCA_905404095.1). Classification (NCBI taxonomy): domain Eukaryota; kingdom Metazoa; phylum Arthropoda; class Insecta; order Lepidoptera; family Lycaenidae; genus Glaucopsyche; species Glaucopsyche alexis. Next base: position 18,836,974 of record FR990057.1, read on the forward strand.
TTATATTATGGGACAGCTCCATGAGGTCTCTTTAGACGCCTTAAAGTTTGTTCCGATCTAATGAACAAAAAGATAAAAGTAGGTGCATTATATAATATAAAGCTACCAATTTAAATATCACATATTTACCGTGAATAAGGAAAAACCCGTCACACGGACAGATAGCACGTGCCGTTCCAACCCCCGTTTCGTACTATGGAGTGTAGAAGAAAAGAGGACCATCTCAGTGTATTAAAAAGTGTCCGTTGAAAGGGAGCAAATTAAGATGGCGCTATAGTAGCATGTGGAAGAATTTTAAAAAGAGCGCCACAGATTATTAGATTAACTAACCAATAACTAACTTTGAAATAACTTCACTCCATCTCTTATTGTCAACTTCATATCATACCCTCTTCTGACTCTAGCGCCATTATGGCCAGTTTTGGGACTGTTATTTGACTACCTTTGTTGGACACTTTTTAGCTTTTCTGCCTTCAGTCTAGAGAGATAGTCCTCCTTTCCTATATACTCCATATTTCGTACGAACGTGTAAATACGCGCAGGCTAGCAGTCAAATCTAGTACGTCGATAATAGCGATTTTTCCTTAGTTTAAACTGCACACAGTTTACAATGCATGATGTATTTTGACGTAATAAGTATGGGACCGGCAAACCATGGACGAATTTGACGTCGTAATTAGCACGACATGAGAGTTCGATTCGCAGTCCAAACTTTACGTATGCAAGGCACTTATGACACATAACACATTGATTTGGCTGAATTAAATTATTTTTTTTACAAAGAGATTAGATTGGATCTAAACTTAGATTGTATCTGAACAAAAAGTATCAAGTGTGTTGCTTTCTGAGACGTTTTTGAGCCTCTCGTGCTTTTTGTAAATCAGAATCAGGCAGATCCGAAATCCGAATCAGCTTAAAATAATGTAAAACCATTATTTAAAATCCAATCTAGGCAAAGGCAAACCTGCAGTAAAATCTGGATTACCTAGGACCTAGGTTTACGATTTCGTAAGAGTTATTAATCTTAATTACTAAGTTTGGACCTTTATTTTCAAGCTAAACTTTATTATTAAAGCATTGGTCTAAATGTAGGGTAAAGAAATAGTTAGTTCGACTAGCGGTATTAGACGCTAGGTACTATTAGCGGTATTACTAGCCTACCTGCCTACCACTTCGTTTGTATAGAATTAACGGAAACGAAACACTTTTTTTAACGGAAAAAAGTAGCCTAGACCTTATAACATCAGCCACCAGCCAGTGAAGATCCCGTGAAAATCGGTCCAGCCGTTGTAGAGATTAGCCGGAACAAACAGACAGACAGGCACAAATTAAAAAAAATGATATTTTATTGTAAGTGCTGAATATACTTACTTATGCATTAAGTGAAAAGCTGTATACAGAAATTACAGACTCTTCAATTTAATTTATCTGTTTAGATGTATTGATTAGTTGAGAATTAAAAAAAAATGTTTGGCATTTATAAGCACCCTTCGAACAAACAAGAAAAAAAGGGACAATTATTTACACCTTGCCTTACTGCTGTTTTAAATGAGAAAATTTGTGAGGATGGATGGATGAATGCATAGATAACACAAAAAAACTACTAAATGGATTTTAATGAAATTTGGTATGGTAGTAGGTAGTAGTAGCTTAGACTCTTAGAATTAAAACTAGGCCTGTGGGATTCTGTATTTACGCGGACGGAGCCGAGGGCACAAGCTAGTGCAACAAATATGTCAACTTCAAATTCCCAAAAATGTCGTCATAGATTCTTACTTACTAGAAAACCATTAAAAATGCTTTCCTTGAAGAATTATTGTCCTGGCATATCTACTCCTTCTTTAGTTCTATAGGCCTAAACCAGTTTTAGCCTACAGAATAGATTTGGCTATTTACATTTTGTGGTCTAGTTATTCTGGTGCAATGTTTATACTCATGGTCGCCTACAGAATTCATAATTTAAGGTTTGTTTGATTACAGCAATAAGGCTTAATTTAAAAATTAAACGTCCCAACTAGCAAAAAGATCGTATAAGCGATTACTCTCCCGATTATGGATCGGAAAACACTCGTATGAAAGATCCTATTATTTCAAAAAGGCGTATAAACGCATCTTTCTAGATTTTATTGCATTGAACGCATTTTGGCTGTGTAAACATGTGTAGTAAATGTTTACTCGGCAGATTTATATTGCATTCACTCGATAATTCTATAAAGATATCTTCCAGTGACGTTCATAGCACCTTAATTCTTATGACAGTTCTTTGAAAGCAATTGAATTGCCGAATTATCGTCAAATCGCCTTTTACAGCACTATTATCTGATAATTAAATCTGAAAACAATATTGTAGAGTAAAGGCAATTCATTCAACAAAATAGCATGGCAGTTGCTATTTCAGCACTCAATGTTATAATATGATAGCTTTCTGGAAGGCTTTCATTTGACCTAAATTTTGAAGTTGAGAAAACGCTTTGAAATTATCTATTACAGCATCGGAGGTGGTCTAAACATTATTTGAAAGTTAATATACAGCGTAAGAGTTAAATGAAATCTTTTACAGCACTATGAACGCCATTTTAGTAAAAACAGTCATCTTCATTGACAGTAACAGATGGCAAAGAACAATCGTTTAATATTAGTGCGGGTTCAGTAGGAAATATTTACACACCTAATAATAAAATCTGTGGACCGAATTCTAGTAAAGAGAATTCTCGTACCGAAAAATGTCATGTAATCAAGACTCTGAGTGTGATGGTAAATCTGATTGTAATAGCAGTGATGATAATGACAATTAGGTATAGATCTGAGTATGAGGCTAGTGATAGTTCAAACTCCGAAGACAAGGAATCTTTAAATTATGAGCTTCGGTCTAATTTTAAAGAGTGGGCACTCCGATTTAATATTTCTCATGATACATAGTACATACATACATACATACATATAAACATTCCCGTTGGAGTAGGCAGAGACCACATCTTTCCACTTGCTACGATCCTTACATACTTGTTTCGCTTCGTCCACTTTCATTATTCTGTTCATACATGCTCTTCGATGTAGGGTACTCTTGACCTGGCCTTTTTTCAAGATGTCTCTGATTTGGTCTTGAAACGTCCGCCTAGGTCTACTCCTTCCAACACTTCCATTCACACTCGCCTTATACACTTTTTTCGTCAATCGTTCTTCATTCATTCTCTCGACATGGCCAAACCATCTCAGCATACCTTTCCAAATTTTTGTCACTACATCTTCTCTCAGACCAAAACGTTTCCTTATCTGATTATTTCTTATCATGTCACTCAGTTTAATTTCTATCGTACTTCTTAACGCTCTCATCTTAACTGCATTTATTCTAGATATGTTATTGATTGTACTGTAGGTTCTTGGTGGAAATTCATGTTTCACAGTAATAATACACAAAATTTCTTGCACTATTTCCACTTTAATAAGTATTTTACATTAATTTTAATATTTTACACGACCGGTTTCGACAACGTCATCATCAGGTCTGCATGCATTTATTCTGCTTTCATGTTTCTTTTGCCATACACAACTTTCACTTCCGTACATGAGTGTCGGAATCAACACCCCCTCATGCACAGCCAAACGAGCCTTGTTAGACAACTTCCGACTATTCATAAAGGAGTTCAAAGCTCTATTCACCCTGTTTTCTACATTCACTCTTCTTTCAATATCATTCTCACACTTTTCATCTCTCGTAAACTTTGAACCTAGGCACACAAAATCATTTGTTCATCTCCAATCACGATATTGCAGTCTATCACTGCCTCATCTCTTTTTAACACCATCACTTTCATCTTCTTTACAATAATCTTCATTCCCTTTCTAACAAAAGCTCCATTCATCGCAGTTATCATTTCCTGCAACTCCTCGGCCGAAGACGCAAGTAATACTTGGTCATCAGCATAGAGGAAACATTTGACGAGTAACTCATTCATTCTCAACGCACTTTCATTCTCATAAATCTGTCAAGCAATTTTTCATGAACAGATTAAGCAGCCACGGTGACGCTACACATCCCTGTCTAATACCTTTTTCGATATTGAACCATTCAGTGTATGCCCCGTTTATCCTTACTTAACTTAAGCACTAGAATGCCTATAAAGAGATTGTAATGCTCGTATGAGGATACTGCTCACCCCGTTCAGGGGCAATGCTGACCACAATTCATTCCTCACCACTCTATCATAGGCCTTTTCTCATGATGCCTTAAGAAAATTGACGACAATTTTAAACAGAAGACTACCGTATATACTGCCAAAAGATCCTAGTACTATTTTAAAAACGGATACATCAAAAATTAATTTATTTGCCGTTGGTTATGCATAACGGATTAACTGAACCTTTACAAAAATGTTTAGAAATTATTGGTTACGATTCTGATGTGTTAAGTCTTCTCATAAAAATTGACGGCCTACCAGTATATAATAGCTCGAAACTTCAATTTTGGCCAATAATGTGTAAAATAGTAGAAATACCCGACACCTTCTCAACTAGTTGACGGAATATATATAGGTCAAGAAAAACCATCGGACTTAGATAAATATATATTTTTACGAGGTACAGTGTGATGACGAATAACAGTGATTTAACATTTCACACAAGGAACCCGAAACAAGCTGTAATGGCGCTCTGAGAAGTTGTAAAATGGAATCCCCGAATCTATCTCTCGGCTAAAAGCAGAGTGAATGCTTTGTGATGGTAAAGTAAGTGCTAATAATGGCGAGTCAATTTTAATAATTAAATAAATATTATTATGATTCAGTTTTTACAAAGAAATTTTGCGGCCCATGAAAATATTACTTAAAATGTGAGGCATACAGACGAAAAAATATAAGTATAAAACTGTGGCATAATTTATAAATGGCAGAATACTAGTAATTTGCCATTTTTGTTCTTTTCATGAACTTGTACAACACGGACTAATAAAATCGCTTGATTACTTTTACGCGATTGAACAGTCGAGTGATAGTAACCGGGCTGCTATTTTACTATAAATTAGTCGAATGAAAGAAGTTCTACCGAATTGTAAGCTGCTAATGTGTGGAATGATGGCATTCTGATGTCAATATACAGCACTAATTACATTCGAGTTGCGATTATTCGGTATTCTTTCGACTATTTGGTTGTTCAAACGATGATTTAACAATATTCATAGCATTTAAAGCTGAGAGAAGTGCGCCCAAATCGCGTCGAGAGAACGTGGACAGATCGCTCACTCGACATTTCTCTCGCCGCCAATAGCTGAAATAGAAACGTGCTGCAGATTTTTATACGATTAATTTTGCTAGTTGGGGTAGCCCCGATTTCAACAAAACTCTTTAAACGCGGTTAACGCTAAACCTGGAGTCGATCTTTCTATCTCATTCAATGTTAAAACGCGACAGCCAGATAGAAATCTTCAGAATTAAACATGGTTTTAATACGTTGGTGATCTTCTTATGAGTGTCGGATATAGCTTATTCGGAAGATTTGTCGCTGCTTACTTTTATATAGAGCAACAGAGACCAAACATGCAAATAATCTGAGTTCTGACTTCTGACACATATCCGTAGATTGTGAAACAGGTTCTAAATCTTATGGCCAATTAAATATGTTACGGCCGAAATTACTGGAACGCTAATCAAAGTTGCCCTCCTATTTACAGGCTGTCGCTGTCTCTCCCAGCCGAAATGACAAGGACAGCATGTGACTTGAGCGTCACTTAATTTAACTATCGTTTCAATATTTACTCCAACATTAACTCTAACAGCCGTTAGAGTTATGGTCATATAATGATTCAAGGTGGAACTCGGTTTATAAGCGCCGCGGTTATCGTGTCTTTGGCTAGCCCAACACGCAATATTATTGACACAATAAATTTGTCAATACTTGTCAACACACAATAATAACGGCAATATGGCCTGCAAATATGCAATAGTAATGTCAATATGAGCATTATTGTCAATAATATTGTATGTGTTTGGCTACCCTTACAGTAGTTACAGCCGATTACTAAGACACTGCTTAAATTAAGAGGTTCTCAAATGACATGCTGTCTTTTCCCTTGATAAGCAGAGACATTAATAGCCATTGATTTAAAGGACACCTAAATTTAAGTAACGTTTGGGAAGTCGTTAGGGTTACCACATGGCCATTTCATAAAAAGACTTTGAGAAGTCGTTAGGGTTGCCACATGGCCATTTCATGAAAAGGTATCTTTGTTTAATTGTTTGTCCGTCACGTTACAAATACCCTCGTAATTTCCGGTTACCGCGGTTAGACAATTGCAAGAAAGTGTAATTACTACATTGTAATAGTAATTGTTACATTTACTATTATTAACATTAATTAAATAAAATAATCATCATCATCATCTAACGACCTCACTATAAAGTTTGAGCGCTCCTCAATATGAGAAGACTTATGGTATAACATGATAACACCTTTTATACGTAAAGTTCGGGTCGAGGAAAATAGCACGTTCCAACCTTCATTCCGAAACGAACATGTAAATTGCGCGCGGGCTGGCAGCACCTGGCAGTCCAATCCGACATGTATGATAACGAGTTTTCCATAGTTTAAACTGTACCTACCATACTAAAAGTGTAATTATTTTTAACCCCCTGACCACAAAGAGGGGTGTGTCTGTCTATGTGTATGTCCGTCGCATCGTAATCGTGTATGTCCGTCCCAAACAGATGAAGCTATTTTGATCTAGTTTTTTTTTTCTTTTTATTTGAAACCTGACGTGATTGAGAGATCAGAACCTTAATTCTCGTATTTAAAGTAGACTTCATTTTACTTTTTTTGGATTGAAAGTGTAGCGACATGTCACGATGAATGGATTTTATGACATTTCGACCAATCAGGGCGCGTTTCACACGTTCATAAAATAACCTTTTGAGAGTTTTAGCGTGTCGGAACTCGGGACTTGATTGTAATCGTATTAATGGAGGTTTTATTTAGCAAAATTGCCCCTCTGGTCGCTCAGTGCTAGACATTTCGGGGGTTAAGTAGTTACAATTTTTAATTTTGTTTATATTCTAAATTGTAATATAGTCAAGAAATGTGGTTTTCATTACAATTATTTGGTTTACAGTATAATGAAACAAGTATTCGGTTGTCAATTATAATTATTATTATATTAACACTACGGCTGGGCAGCACCGCTGCACCCAAACTATTTCGACAATGCAAATCTTTTCCTACTAATATTATAAAGAGGAAAATTTGTTTGGTTGTTTTTATTGAATAAGCTTCGAAACTACTGGACCGATTTTTATGAAGTTTGGCAAAGATATAGAGTAAACTACGGGAAAGGACATAGGCTACTTTTATTATAAATTACTTTTTATTTATATAGCAAAATGTTTGGTGGGCATCATCATCATCTAGTATTATTATAATTCAAGTGAGTGTATTCAATTCAGTTTTAAAATTGATTAGAATTATACTGATTGGGTGATAAAATTCAGAACCTGTCTTACAGCAAAATAGCGTTAAACATGGTCAAAGAAAAGAATACTGATATATTTTTATCTAAATATAAAAAGGCAAACCTGACTGACTCATCAACGCACAGCCGAAACTACTGAACGGATTTTGCTGAAATTTGGCAAACAGATAGTTGTAATAACGTAGGCATCCGCCACGAAAGGATTTTTGAAAATTCGCCCCCTAAGGGGGTAAAAAAGGGGTTAAAATTTTGCATGGAAACCGAACTCCACGCGGACGAAGTCGCGGGCATAAACTAGTTATATATAAAAGACAAAGCTGATTGACTGATGTAGCAACGTACAGGCCAAACCCTTAATGCTAGAATTTTGAAAATTTGCACACGTATTCCTCATAGAACGCAGGCATCCAATAAGGAAGGATTTTTCGAAATTCAACCTCCAAGGGTGTATAAAATGAAAGTTTAAAATCTAATTTCACGCGGGCGAAGCCGCGGCCAATTAATGCTAGTCCTACTAATATTATAAATGTGAAAGTTTGTGAGGATGTATGGATGGATGGATGGATTTGTACCTCGTTCACGCAAAAACTACTGAATGGATTTTAATGAAAATTAGTATGTTAATAGTTTAGGCTCTGGATTTAAACATAGGCTACTTATTATCCCGAAAAAGTACAGTGCTTCCGAGGGAATTTATATTTAGGCGGGCGGAGCCGCGGGAAACAGCTAGTTAGTTATAATCACATTCCGTTGGAAACAGCGGATAAAAGCTGTATTTAGTTACCTACACATAATATGTTAATGTGGGAAATCATAAAAAACATGCAGATAAGCTAATCTAGAAATAACAATATACTATAAGGTCAGGTTGGGAAAGACCGGCATACTTCATTGAAAAATTTACTCAATTTAATAAAACAAATATTTGGTATGTTCTAGACCGATCTTAAGTATTCCATGTGCTGAAACATATTAACAGTAACAATTTTGTGCTACATAAATTACAATATAATAGCACATCTTTCAAATACAAACCCTTTTTTAAAATTCGGCGTGCAGACGGTCTTCCCGTGCTATTGGAGGCAAGACCGTCTATTGACATTTAACACGTCACTTGGTATGTTATATGTATTTATACCAACTTATATCTAAAAAGTGTATTTTACCTTCAAATATGCACTTTAACTGTAGGATAATAAAGTTAAAAGTCATATGAAATTCTTGTTTTCATATTTAATGGACCTTCAAAACCCAAATAAAAATGGCGGCAAATTTTCTCCCATCATAGTGTTGCCAGCGACATCTATGATTAAAATTTTTAACCAAAGTATGATACTGTTTTACCGACTATCAATTCAAGCTGCATAGCTATTCATAAATATAAGTTATTGCGTGCAGACGGTTTTGCCTTGTAGACGGTCTTCCCCAATCTGACCCTATATAAAACAATCTAAAATACCTCGCGCGCTTCATAGTTAAGGGTCAGCTCAAACCTAAACGCAATTTTAAGATTTTAAGGCCGCTGACTCGAATTTTGTGGGCAGCGGGGCGGCAGCGTTGGCGGCGCCGCGGGTGGGATCATATGCTTATAATCAAATAGACCGGTTTTCGAAAACAGCGGCGCGTCATTTTTAAAATCCAATCAAACAGTTGTAGATGTATTCACTCTGTTCGTTTTATTTTCATTGATTTGTGTAAAATTTCACACGCCACGACACGATTTGGATACAATGTCACGACTTTGGATATAACGCCATCTGTCGGAAGCTACTTAGTTCTTATACTTCTTAAATAACAACTTAACTAAAGTACGGCTCAATACACAGATGACGCTAGGTATATTACATTGTATATGTCACCGTAAAATTGTAAAAACCGTTAGATTGTAAAATAACTAACGAGAAAATTGTAAAAATATGTCGAAATATTAAAAACTATATATGTATAATCTAACGAAAAATAATGTGTGAAATTAAAGGCAGCTTATTAGCTCGGAAGTCTATCAACATTTTACAATTTCACTAGTTTTATTACAATCTAACGGTTTTTACAATTTTACGGTGACATATACGTTTTATAGTAATAAACTTAATATCACACAAGACGTATACATTTTAATTTTTCTACTCTTTTAAAGTGATGTTATTTAGGCTGTATTTTCTTTTTGTGCAGATACATCTGAACCAACTATTCAATATATTACGTATGCATAATAATTATTATATCAATGTAACCTTGTGCCGCTTACATCTCTTTGAAAAATCGCGTATACTTATAACTAGCATTAATTGCTATCATTCCCTGTTTTACCCTGTTGGGGGTTGAATTTAAAAAAAATCTTTCGTAGTGAATGCCTACGTCATATTATGAGAAATACGTGTGCAAAATTTCAAAATGGCCTGTGCCAAAGCATATAATATTACTAACGTAGTACCTGTGCGTTCACATAGATTGTTCGTATACATCAGTGTTTTTCAAAGTGTGGGTCGCGACTCCCAGGGTGCATAGTTTTTCATGTCCTTTGAAAGAATCGACAACAAAAAATTTTTTGATGGAAAATTTCGGAGTATTCAGAAATAACACTTTTTCGTTTTTTTTTTTTTTTTTTAAATAAAACTAGGGGGCAAACGAGTGTAGCGATATTTGGGTTTGCGAGTCGACAAAACCGCTACGCTTATCGCTCCGCGCGCCGTGTGTCCGTCTCCCTTAAGGTGGGTTTAGACCAAAAGAACATAGAGCAAGAACTTCACAAGAACATTCTTTTGTATTCGTTTAATGTAAACGATAATTCCTTAAGACATAGTTTACATCATTTACACTAAACATTCCGAACAAGAATTTTTGCTCTTTATATGAGAATCATTTAGACCAAATGAGCGAATGCTCATTGCTCATTTGCCAACGATAAGTAGTACTGTTCACACTACACTATGTCTGAGTGTGATAGCGACTATATTGTGATTTCAAGTGCTTTATTTATTGATAATACGTAATTAATGAAAAAGAAAAGAAGGAAGAGACGTTGGTGGGTGACGATTGCTGTTGCAATTTGCCTCCAGGCATCTAATGTTCATAAAACATAAGTTGTATCCCATAAACACCTTATATTATGGTACATTTCTATCATACATTTTTCGTTGCTCCAATCCATATTTACGAATAAACCTAAAAGTAGCCGCCAAAATGTACAAGAATTCAAGAACACTAGAATCCCTTTGAAGAGACCGCCTCAAGTAGCGAGCACGTCCGAACACGAAAGAACGCTCTAAGCCACAGATCTCTAAGCAACTGTTTGTGCGCTCTTGCGTCGGTTATACTTACCAAACAAGCGAGTGTTCTTAGAGCATTCTACCAAATTACCGACGAACACGTGGCGAATACACCAGAACAACGAAAGAATGCCCGTTGTTTGTTTACATCAAAAGAGCTTTACTAGAATGAGCATTCGCTCGCTTGGTCTAAACCCACCTTTACAGAACCGGTCGGGCTGGCCGCGCGCCGTGCTACGCAGAGCGAACGAGCGCGGGCGCACTCCGCTTTAGATTCCCGAACGCATAGCTTGTGTCCCATCTATATCGATCTGTGCCTACTTTCATTATTACGCTATTCATTTACCTAATTTCATATCATAATAATCTTTGCTTTCCCATTGTATTTTCTGTGCTATTTCTTATTCTTGTCATTTCATTGTGCTTTAATTCTTGTGTGCTAATCGCTTTCAATAAATTTCATCCTGTAAGTATTTTATCTTGTTTTCTTTATTCTCAAATCTATATTCTTTATTCAGTGTTAAGCGCTTCACGCATCAATTACCTATACTTTCTTTATTGCTTACATATCGGGTTCGATCCCCGTTTGCGGAGTATTTTGTGGGTTTTTAGTAAGCCGTAGGAAACAAATATAACAGACCTACAGACTGACTAATTTTATTCCGAACATAAGAACAAACGGACAGATCGACACATAGGTAGAATAAATATCCTCAGGGATATTTAGTAACAACATTTCTACAGTGGTGACCCCGACGTGATACGCCTCCTTCTGGACATCATCATCATCACTCCCCACCCCTCCGCACCACGCCAGCCAGCTTCAGCCTCTTCGGGTACTTCGACCACCAGTCGCAACGCAGCGCGGCCTGGTCGAACCCTCATCGGCTTCAACGGGCAGTCCACTACACGGACCGGTCAGCAAGCAGAGCATGAAGCACCTCTCCTGGTCAGCACACGTAGCAGCTACACGATCAGCAACAGAGTACGCGGCACCTCTCCTGGTCGTCACACGTAGCTACAACGATCGGTCAGCAAGCAGAGCACATCTCTCCTGGTCAGCACGTAGCATCGGCCCCGCACGGCAGCACAGTTCCGACTCACTGGAACTCTCTGGCACTGGCGACTCAAGCAGAAGACTCAAAATTCGACCTCCGGTCTTAGGGGGGAGTGATGTGGCGGACCAATCAGCGCACAGTCCTGAATCGCGCTATCGAAGTTTTCTAAGATCGGCGATATATATAGAACATCTGAAAACCACTACAGTGGGCTTCAGCCTGACTGGGCATACCATCTCGCTCGGTCGGAGATCTCCCTTTGGGGCCTACCACCACGTTTCCCACATTGGTGACCCCGACGTGATTGTGAAATTCTTTTAATTAATTCACTTTTTAATTTTTCGTATTTATCGCTCGACGGTGGTTCGATAATTATGTCTTTTACGATCCTAGCATGCTCCTGGTCTAACTGACTAGTAATAAAATTAAATTTGGTAGCGTCACTACTTATGCCCGAAATTGTAAATTGGGATTCCACTTGCGCAAACCACACTTCAGGTTCTTCAGGCCAAAAAGGAGGCATACGTACGCCCACGCGGCATAATTCGCTCGCGCTAATGTGTCCACCGGCCATTTTATCGCTTGCGTCCTCTATGTCCTGCATGACTTTGAGCGTCGTCGGAAGGTCACCACCGTACAAGGTCCTAAGAAGAGGTAGTAAGGCGTATGTCATCGATGTTCAGGGACAAGAGCAGACGGTGACCATCGATCGCCTCAAACCAGCCTACATCACAAGGGAATTTTCAACCCCACCGGTGAAACCTTTACCACCATCAGCACATACCACATCATCAACCCTGATGATTTTCCAGAATGCAAATTATGTCGGTGTATCGTGAGTAAAAGCAATAAATACTCAGATTTAAAAGCTCACATGACGTCGAAAAAGCACATTGCTAATTCAAATATACTAGCACCAGCTCGGCAACGCAAAATTGATTTCCCAAAAAAAGCTGTAGGGAAAACAAAATCATGTGAAGCTTACACGACGCTTTTTATTGCTGAACATTGTAGCGTATTAACTGTGGATCATTTAAGTCTGATGATGAAAAAAGTGGGCGTTGATTCTGATGGAATTAAAGATATGCATTTACACCGCACTAAATGTAGCCATATTATAAAAAACGTGTTAAGTCCACACTTTAAAGATGATTTGAAACAGGACATTAGACAGGGAAAGTTTAGTCTACTCTTAGACGAGTCCACGGACATAAGCGTGACAAAATATCTTGGCTTGGTGATTATATACTACAGTATAAAAGCAAAAAAAATAACAACTTCATTTCTAAAATTGGCTCCACTAACTGAATGCACTGCAGATGGAATAGTTAACGCACTCAAAGATACTCTAAACGAATTCGGATTGGACTACAAAAATTTGAGCGGTATAGGAACTGACAATGCAAGTGTCATGACTGGCGTTAATAACGGTGTGTATGCAAAATTAAAGGCTGACATTCCTGGACTCGTTCTCATTCGATGTGTGTGTCACTCCATTCAGCTTGCTGTATCCCATGCTTCAGAAGGCACAATACCGAGAAATCTGGAATTTCTGATTGCCGAAACATATAATTGGTTTTCCCAGTCATCGACTCGACAGGCCGAATATAAAGAGTTGTACAAAACAATAAATGAAGGTCATGATCCGTTAAAAATTGTTCGAGCATGTCAAACTCGCTGGCTATCGATCCATTCAGCAGTAGAAAGAATACTGAAACAGTGGTCTGAATTAAAAACGCATTTTGAAATATCGAGCCGAAATTATACTGCTCAGATACTTTACCGAATGTATAGAGACGACATGAATTTGGCATTTATATCATTTTTATGCCCGATTTTAGAAGAATTGCAACGAGTAAATAAAGCCTTTCAAGCCCAGAATGCCGATCCCTGTAAATTGTTTAATGATTTATCCACACTGCTTGGATTTCTGGTTGCAAAAATAATTATTCCACGTCCGCAAGTCGATCCTTTATCGATAAATGTCGAAAATTATTTGGACCCAAAACCTTACCTTGGTTACGGATTTGAAGCAAAAATAAGGGAAATGAGAGAAAAGCGTTTGATAAATGAACAAACAGAGCATGAACAGCGACAACGGTGCATAAATTTTATAGTAAAATTAATACAACAACTGCGTTGTAGGCTACCTGATAATATTGAGATATTGCAAAAAGTGACATTGCTGTCATGTAAAAATGTTTTGAAAGTTCATAAAGAATCCATAAACACCTTATTGGTTCATTTTCAATACTCAAATAATGAGATCACATTAATAGAATCCCAGTGGAATGCACTCACGAAGTGGACGAAAGTTAACGATACGATAGAGTTTTGGTCAGAAGTGAAAGAGTACAAAGATGCCGCTGGCAGTAATCCATTTAAAGAACTGTGTGATTTTGCGATTTCAATGTTGATTTTACCATATTCGAATGCAGAGGTTGAAAGAGTGTTCAGTGTAATGAATGGCGTAAAAACAAAGCTACGAAATAGAATGAAGACAGATATGGTTAATGCCATTCTTAATATACGAGCAGGGCTAAAGCGCAATGGAAAAACTTGTTACACATATGAGTTACCAGATAAGGTAATAAATACAATTGGAACCACTCAAACCTACCAGCCGTCAACTTCTACTGCTACTGCATCCGGGATGGTTGAGACTAATAACGATAGTGACGATGATTTAGACAATATAGTATTAGAATCTTTTTAATAAAACTTGAGTTATTTTTTTATTGTGTAGTTTTTTATTTACCTTAATTTTACACCCTGGTATTTTAACGGATTTTACTGACGACAAAAATCCGAGGTTTAACGGATTTCTAACGGAATTTCGTAATGAAGTCGGCGGAATTATAAAACTGTTGTTGGCAACACTGCGCAGAGCGAACGAGCGCGGGCGCACTCCGCTTTAGATTCCCGAACGCATAGCTTGTGTCCCATCTATATCGATCTGTGCCTACTTTCATTATTACGCTATTCATTTACCTAATTTCATATCATAATAATCTTTGCTTTCCCATTGTATTTTCTGTGCTATTTCTTATTCTTGTCATTTCATTGTGCTTTAATTCTTGTGTGCTAATCGCTTTCAATAAATTTCATCCTGTAAGTATTTTATCTTGTTTTCTTTATTCTCAAATCTATATTCTTTATTCAGTGTTAAGCGCTTCACGCATCAATTACCTATACTTTCTTTATTGCTTACATATCGGGTTCGATCCCCGTTTGCGGAGTATTTTGTGGGTTTTTAGTAAGCCGTAGGAAACAAATATAACAGACCTACAGACTGACTAATTTTATTCCGAACATAAGAACAAACGGACAGATCGACACATAGGTAGAATAAATATCCTCAGGGATATTTAGTAACAACATTTCTACACGAGCAAACGGATCACCTGATGGAAAGCGATTACCATCGCCCATGGACACCCGTAAGATCAGAGAAGTTGCAAGTGCGTTGCCGGACTTTTTTCTTACCTTCACGATATCTCTCGAACGAATCATCCGATTTTGACCGGATTAGCGGCGATCGACGTGGTCTTTCAAGACTAAGAGCTTAATTAGTTTTTGGAGTTGATCGATAAAGCCGTTTAAAAGTTATTCCAGAAGAACTACTTTTAGAAACATCACAGTCTTTTTTTTTTGATTTCTTGAAATTTATTTGTCCGAATCTGCCCAAATTGTATTAAAAATCTAAGTTTGGTAAAAACCTTTCGAAAGGTGCCTGCCGCAATAAAATCGGTCAAACCATTCATAAGTTATAAGAGGTTTACATACTTACACACACATATACACACACACACACACACACACACATAACATAACATACTTTAGTTAGTTAGTTAGGGAACTTAGGGAAGCTTCCTGTGACCTCAGAACGTCGAGATCTGATGAGCATTCGATTTTTGCAAAACGGGGTAAAACCAATAACTTTCCGATTTTTGAAAATCGCCAATTCTTCTTCAATCAATCTGTCTTCCATAGATGAAAGTCGCAGACAAAACATAATGTATAAAAACTACTGAAATATTTTATTTCACCTTTATTATGCATTGAAATTACGTTTATTTTTTAAAATCTTAAGATCAGCTCTCAACGAAATGAGACATTTGACGCGGATAGTGATTCAAAATTGAACTTTTTCAATACGCAAGAAGATACGATTTATTGCTGTAGAAGCGCTGGGCTATGCAGAGCGGCGCAGTTTGACATTCGAACACTTTATATACTAACTATACCTATCTATATATAAAAGAAAGTCGTGTTAGTTACACTATTTATAACTCAAGAATGGCTGAAAATTGGTAGGAAGGTTTCTTAAAACCAGGAGAAGGATATAGGATACTTTTTATCCCGTTCCAGAGGGACTCAAAACTCGAGAACGGCTATACCGATTAGGCTCATTTTGGGCTTGAAATAATTGTAAAAGTTCAGGAAAGGCTTATACGGTTAGAAATATTGAAAAAGGTGTAGGTTGTAGGAGTATGTGTACTGCGAGGATGCAGGTTGCATTGTAGGTATAGTTATTTATTCATTCCAGTTCATATTAATGACTGAACAACATGTGTCGGGACAGCTAGTTAATTATTATTATAGAATAAAGTACAATTTTGATTTTGATCTTGAAAAAAAGCTATACTAGATATGCAGCGTCGCGTATCGTCTCGTTTTGGTGTGAATTGAATTGACCCTCACACTTAGGCTTATCTTATGAATTGTTCAGTTTCTTAACTATGTTGTCGACATTCCTATTGGGGTCGTATTTGGCTTCGATTGCCTTGTAAAGTTCTGGGAAGTCATTTTTGATAATGAGTAAAAATAAGTGGCTGTAATGCTTTTGTCTTGCGTCACACTCATTGCAGCCGTCCGCGTAGAACTGGGCCACGTGAGCTGGAAAAAAAATATCATCATCACTATCAACAACAACATCATCATAATTATCATCATCATCACTACTGAGGCAAGGGCTTCTCAATACGAAAATTATCAGTAGAGTTATGATTAGGTTCAATTCACGCCGCGACTATACGAGATACTAGATCGCGCAGCATTTTTAATTAAGATAGCTATTCAAAAATGAGCATTAGTTACTAAACAAAAAGATACCCGGTGTATATGACGTCAGTCATACATTGCAAGTCCTGAGAGCGCAAATAAAAGCTGCATTAATGTAATTACAATCAAGTCCCAATACGTTTAAGCTGTGATCTTAAATCTTAAATTAATTGCTGGTTCACTTTAACTTAATTAATCTATTACATAGTAATCAATTTAGTTTTACTAAAGGTCGGTCCACAACAGATGCAGGTTCTTCAGTCTTCTAAGCAGCATATTTGGAGCCTGGGATGATCACATGATGCACTTGGTGTCTTTTGTGATCTATTGAAGGCTTTCGACTGTGTCGAGCGTGCTACGTTGGTCAGAAAATAATATCATTATGGTATAAGGGACATGGCACTTAAACTTTTAAGTTCTTATCTTAAAAATAAAACGCAGAGAGTAGCAGTAATTGTATATAAGGTCTACTGGGACCAAAATAGAACTAGGTGTGCTACAAGGGTCCATTTCAGACCCTTTCTTTTTCTCATCTATATAAATGACCTTCCTTACCTACATAAAGATAAGCATGAGATAGTACTCTTTGCTGATGACACTTCACTAATTTTTAATGTGAAGCGACGACAGTCAAATTATGACGAGGTAAATAGTGCTCTCTTAAAAATGGTACATTGGTTTAATGTTAATAATTTACTTTTAAATTCAAATAAAACAAAATGTTAAAGTTTAGCCTGCCAAATGTTAAGCAGGCACAAACTAATGTACTATTAAATGATGAGAAAATGAACTTAGTGGCATCCACTGGATTTCTAGGAATAACACTAGATTGTAAATTACTGTGGGGTCCCCATATTGCAAATCTGGCAGATTGGCTCAGTTCTGCATCATATGCAGTCAAAAAAATTAGAGAAATTACCGATGAGGACATAGCACGACTAGTTTATTTTAGTTATGTTCATAGTATGATGTCATACGACATACCTATGGGGAAATGCTGCGGACATTAATACAATATTTGTGCTGCAGAAGCGAGCTATACGTTATATTTATAAGATGTCATGTTTTAAATCTTTGAGAGAAAAAATTAAAGACACAGGTAATAGAAAAAAAAAGACATTTGCTACTCAATACATTTTGGACAATGTGTTGTACATGTCAGAAAGAATCAAAATAATTTCAATAATTTAAAAAATTTAAAAACCCGATTGCGTAAAAAGTGAACTAAACTAAGTACATAATTAAAACTGAAAAGAAAAAAAACAAGCACTTAGATATCCGGTGGTCTAGAATTCTATAATATATTATTGAATTAATACCATTGGAACATAACAACTAAACAGTCAGGATCCATTGAAAAATTAGATTGGCTGTCGAATAATGGATCCCGACTGTTCAGTTGTTATGTTCCAATAGTATTTATTCAATAATATATTATAGAATTCTAGACCACCGGATATCTAAGTGCTTGTTTTTTTTCTTTTCAGTTTTAATTATGTACTTAGTTTGGTTCACTTTTTACGCAGTCGGGTTTTTAAATTTTTTAAATTATTATTTTTTATTTTATACTTTTTAGTTATGAGTGCCTAGCTAGCTATTTACCAGACTGGATTTCCTATCAGCATCAGTACTACATCACAATTGCACTGGAATGTGAGAATGGTTGTTACGCAACTTTAAATCGATATAGATCCTAAACGGTCAGTCGAATCGAAAAATGTTGAGAGAAAACTAACAATGATTTTTAAATACCTATTCAACGATACCCCACTTGATATAGTTTGTTGACTTTCATTTTTTTCATTTTCACAATATGGCGTCCAGTAGTCGCCATATTGAATTTTCACTAACGTCATGTCTTTAGTGACACTCACCGAACTAAGAGGAATCGATTGACGTATGAATCATAAAAATCGGCCCAGGCGTTTGGTCTGTATAGTGCTTCAAAGGAACATACATACATACATACATACATACATACATACATACATACATAGGCTGTTAAACACATTACCACTCCTTTGCGTCGCGCAGTCGGGTAAAAAGAAAAGCGACACTCATTATACTCGTAGGAATACTAGAAATAAGAACAAGTTAGAAATACCGGTGTTTTAAAGGTCAATGTATACGCATTTACAATAGAATCCCAGAAAACATTCAAAATCTTTCCATTAATAAATTTATATTAAAAAAGTTGTTATAGAACGTTTGTGTGCTAAAGCTAATTTAAAGTCAGTGATTGCAAAATGGACCCCTGCAAGGCTGCTTCCATGTAATTAAGTATTTTGACTTTTGTTATATATACTAAGATTAAGTTACTACATTGTAAAAATATTTTTTTGAAACGAACAATATTTCCATCTTTTTGCTAAATAGTGGCGAGTTTCTTACGCCAGTTCTTCTCGACGGGCTAGTTTCTGAACTGGTGGCAGGCATCATGTAGGACAATTCTTTAAGTGTTATATTAGGTCTTTACCTATGAAATTGCCGTTTTATATGAAAAAATTTAAACGAAATTTTTTCATGTATTTTTTATTTGTATTAATCGAAGTAATCACCTATGCAATCAATGCATCTTTGCCAACGCAGTGGTAGTTTATTGATGCCCTTCTTAAAGAAATCAGCTGGACGGGAGGCAACAAATTCTTCAAAGGCATTTTGTACTGCCTCTCGGGTATTGAATTTTTTCCCGCCAAGAAGTTATCCAAATTCTGGAAAAAGTAGTAGTCTATAGGCGCAAGGTCTGGTGAATAGGGCGGATAACGGAACGCTTCCAACCCCAGTTCTTGCAACTTGGAGACCGTCTGGTGTGCAGTATGAGGTCGCGCGTTGTCGTGCAGGAGCAGCGGAGATGAGCGATTGACAAACGCTGGTTGAAGATGTGCCAGCTTCTCCATCATTGTGTTCAGTTTTTCACAGTACACATGTGAGTGATGAATCACACCTAGAAAAGTGATGGTCACTGTTTGGTGGTCTAGACCACCAAACAGTGACCATCACTTTTCTAGGGGTAAGTTTTCGTTTAGGGCGTTGTTTAGGTGCTGAACCAGGATCCAAACAACTTGCTGAGCGCTTGCGGTTATCAAACAGAATCCATTTTTCATTGCAGGCAACAATGCGATTCAAAATTCCTTCATTTGTATGTCAGTTGAACAGTGCGAGGCACGTCTCGACGCGTACTTCACGCTGGCGATCATTGAGTTCGTGGGGCACCCATTCGTCAAGCATTTTTACCTTTTTTTTTTTTTGTTTCCGGAGGGGAAAATGCATTACGCATTACCTACCCCCAGGCGCAGGGGGCACCCGAGTGGTGATGTGGAACTCCCGTATAGGCTAATGGGACCCACGGTATACCCACTAAAAACCACCCCCCACCTTCCTCCACACCGCCCTGTGACGGGGCCACGGGAACGATAAACACATCCGCGACCCCGCCGACGGCAGCCGCCCAGAAGCGGCTCCATCTAAGGCCTGAAGGCCCCAGGCGCACCAGATGGTAAGGTGCGCCTCCCTCCTCGGCCTCCACCAGTACTGTAGCAGACTCCCCCCGAGTCTGCTACTAGGAGGCCACGGATACCAGCCTCATCAACCGGTACCCGGTGGCAGATCAGGTCTGTGGTTCTGCCACCGATCACACCTCGGTCGCAGAGGATAGGGCAAGCGGCGCACCGCAATACCGACATGCCTCCTCCTCTGCGGCCCCACCAACGCTGTTTTGACGGAACGGCCCCGCCAGCTCGCAGGGGGTAGGGAGAATGGCGTACCGTAATACCATCACGCCTCTCCCCCTGCGATCCCTCCACGGCCGCAGAAGATAGGGAGAACGGCGCACCGTAATACCGGCACTCCTCTTCTTCTGCGGTCCCACCTCCACGCGCGTCCTCAGCGGACATGTTCAGCCCGCTGGGAGCGCCCTCCTCGAGCCAGCCGGCGGCAAACCGGCTGGCCCCGGTTGCCTCTTAGCTTCACCGTGGGTGACCAGTCCACGGTTACTAAGCCCCACCGCCACGACAAGGCGTGCAACCATCTGGGGGAAGCATTTTTACCTTGCCAATTTGACGCAATATTGTTTTGACGCTAACGTCGAAAGCTGCTGCTAATTCAGCCGTAGATTGTGTATCATCAGCTTCCACAATCGCCTTTAATTCGTTATCGTCGACCAAAGTCTTCGGACGACCGCGAGGTTCATTTTTCATGTCGAAATTTTCAGAACGGAAGCAAGCAAACCAATAACAGGTGTGAGGTGGTACGTTGGTTTGTAGTGTTAGCTCCGTAAACGTCGTTGATGTTGCGTGCCGCTTGTCCGCGTTGCTGCCACGACGGTACTCATATTCCATAATAGGGAATATGCATAAAATATAAAAATAGCTTTAAATATAATAATATGATACTAGACAGAAAAATAAAGAAAATGGCGAGAAAATTTTCAATATCTGTTGATAAATGAGCAAGATATGAGCGGTCAAAGTTTGTAATCTATCTCTTTCTAGCAAAACGAAATTTAGTATGAACTTTCTATGAAAGTCGTGTTATGTGACGTCACGATACACGTCGGATCTCTCTGTCTAATAGACCACTTTAAACGTTCATATCTTCGTTATTTTTAATGATATCAAAAAACTGATTTTACCATACGGTTTACCAAACAAGATAGATCTATATAAATTAATAAAAAAAATACGTGCATATTCCCTATTACTCGAATTTTTAACGTATCCATGATGACGAATAAGATTGAAATGCGATGAAAATGTAACACTAATCAAATGACTACTTTTAGAAAAAGAATTCCATGTTTTTAAAATAAAATTAATTTGAAATTAGAATTCCTATCGAAACAAAAATTATTTTGATTTGAAATGGCCAGTACTGTAGAACGGCAATTTCATAGGTTTCATAGGTCAAGACCTATTGTTATAACCTATATGGAAATAAAAAATTTGAGTTGAGTTTGTGAAACAGTGTTCTAATAAACGTTAAACCAACGTGAAACGCGCTCTGATTGGTCGAAACGTCATAAAATCAGTTTATGACAACATTTCGCTTCACTTATACGTGGGTAACACTGAAAATGTTTAGAAATGGCCAGTTAGAAACATTGCTAATGAAAACTTATTTTGAATTTCAATTTTAGAACTCTTTGATAACTTAATGTAGTATATTGCATTCATTTGTCATTTGTTTTTGTGAATTGGCAGCAAATCTAAAACTCTTGTTACACGTGAAAATAAACCTAATGCGTTGTGGGCGTTAGCATTACTTAATGAAGCCCCATCTCGTGCCACTATTTACAATTGGTTTAACGACTTTAAACGTGGAGTAGCGACTACTGAAGATAACATCAGTGCTGTGCGACACATGATAGAGGAAGATAAAATAGTGACTTATAAGCAGATACGGGCAAGCCTAGGCATTGGTATGAGTCAAGTTCAAAAAATATTACATGAACATTTAACTTTTAAGCGTTAGGGAGCTTTGTACCAGATAGATTCCCCATACTTAACCGACGAACAGAAACACCTTCGCATGAACTGGGGTCGCCAAATGTTAAATAAGTTCAACGGCAGTGACTCAAGTGCTGTATTTGACATCGTCACAACTCACAGGTGATAAAAGCTGGATATATTGCTACGAACCCGAAACCAAAACACAATCAGATCAGTGAGTGTTTCCTTTCGAGGATCGGCCAACTAAAGTAAAGAAAGTAAGAAGTCAAGGAAAAAATATGATTGCCTCAGTCTTTGGTCGGAAATGTCATTTCGCGACAGTTGTGCTAGAAGATAGAAGAACAGACTGCAAACTGGTATGTCAATCGCTGTTTTCCTGTTGTCTTGGAAAAAAAATTCGACAGCAGCGCCTTCGAAACAGGATCCTCCTTCACTACGACAATACTTCAGCGCACTCCTCAAAACGGACTGTTGAATATTTGACTATAGCAGGCGTCGAGATAATGAGTTATCCGCCATACAGTCCTGACCTGCGACTTTCATTTATTTCCAAGAACTAAAGATAAAGTTTTTCATTTTCTAAACATTTTCAGTGTTACCTAGGTAATATGTCAAAGTAAAATGAATCTACTTTAAATACGAGAATTGAAGTTGACATTCGAACTCTTACAATGAAACAATAGGTATTACAGTTTCTGAAACTGTAATACCTATTGTTTCATTGTAAGAAACTGTAATACCTAAACTGTAATAATCTCAACTAGCAGTAAAATGGTATTCTCATAAGCGTCAAACAAACGTCAAACGCTGAAGTCTACCACGATGCGAACATAATTGCATCGAAGTATGACTGTATGTACAATGGACACCACTTAGGTAACCATACAAAGCTGTATTTTGGATAATATTGGACTCGAATTATATCATAACTACACAATTAATATTTAATTGACGTTCTCGTACACACACACGCTCTAACTGTACCAAATTTTTTTATGTTCATTATTACGGACAGAGCGCAATTATAAGGATTCCTTGCACTTCGGAACTTTAAAAACGTACCTTTATTATGTTTCCCGAAATCAGTACAAGGTCCTTTGTCTGCTAAGCACTTGAAAAAAGCCTCTAACTCCGCTCTGTTGTCCAGCAGTTTACAGAAGTAATTATCGTCGATGTCATCATAAGCTGCAGCCAGTGCCAAGCAAGACAGGACTAGTAGGATAAGCTTCATTGTATCTGTTAAATATGTTGACACAGATTATGACACAAGGTCATGGGATACTTGACCGGTAGTTGTGGTATAGTATACGGGTACGCGACCCCGGCTTTCCTAGCTATTACTATCCCTTGCCCTCCTGGGCGGTAATATCCTACATTTCCTCTTTCCCACTCTAACTTCCTTTCCACACCACCTATCTTTCCCTCTTCCAACCCTCTTCGCCAATCTGTGGGAATGCAATAGATAAACATAAAAATAATTTAATTATCCAAAATGGCGGCGATGTGGTTCGCCACCCATCATGTCTCGTTCTCGCGAAGGTAGCTGGAGAGCTACTAAGAAATTTTGAGTAGGTATTTGAGGCACGTTGAAACCTTGTCCTGTACTTCTCCTATTGTACCTCAACACGAGAATGCAGGCCTGGCTGGTCAGAAGCGGAACTTAGCCAAAATACAAATTTTTGAAAAGTAGATTTTTTTAAGGCGAAAAGTGGCTCGTGGCCGCTTCGTTACGTTGAATGTAAGAGGAGGAATGGATGGTAAGAATGAAAGTGGACGAAGCGAAACAAATATGTAAGGATCGTAGCAAGTGGAAAGAAGTGATCTCTGCCTACACCTACGGGAAAGAGGCGTGATTATATGTATGTATGAAACAGATTAAGGATCAGATAAACAGCTATATGGTTAGCTTTCAATTTGATTACACTACTACAAGTATACGGTGAATGTATGCGAGTGAATGTCAAACAAATTATTTTAAAACAAAAAATTAAACCGACTTCCAAACTAAAAATACACAAAAAATTATGGAATAAAACTTATTTTATAAATTTTTCCCCCTTTTAAATTCGGCTAAAATTTCAACTATTTAGCACAAATAATATCCTACGGTATTTTAAAAAAGCTCACGTTCAAATTTGTTGGTACCGGTAATTAAGTTTTATTTCATAATTTTCTATGTATTTTTTTGGAAGTCGATTTAATTTTTGTTTAAAAATAATAATTTTACCGTTTTTAGTGATATTTGTTAAATTATTATTAAAACATTTTAATAACGTTTAAAATAAACAATCTAATATATAATTGAATACGTGCCAGACTTTCGTTAGGTATTGTAAATAAAATCCCACCAAAAACATTCTGTAAAAAACTAGCCAAGTCTCGATGGAGCTGCTTGTTTATCTCTAAAAAGTAATGAAATCTAGACAAAGTCGTGCCAAGTCTAAGGATCCTTACTGCGATTTATTTATTATTATAGTTAATGTTGTGTGACTTGGCCGTTGAAAATTCTTTATACGTTAGTGGGTACAAGTCAATTTTGTTTACACGTAATGTTATATCAGATTCTGTTGTAACTACCTATGTTTGTTAAGCGAGATAATAGCCCATACTGGTATTGGTAATTGGACGCTAGTGTCTTATTTTAGGCGTTGTTGATTGTATAACACATGTATTGGAGCAATGGTGTCATGGAGCCCCTTTTGTACCCTTGTGTACTCTTCAACGGCCAAGTCACACAACATTAACTATAATAATAAATAAATCGCAGTAAGGATCCTTAGACTTGGCACGACTTTGTCTAGATTTCATTACTTTTTAGAGATAAACAAGCAGCTCCATCGAGACTTGGCTAGTTTTTTACAGAATGTTTTTGGTGGGATTTCACTTCTTTTTGTAGAAACGTAGGAATATTGATTTATTTTACTAGATTTTAGTGTAATTTGTTTATTTAATTTGTGTAATGTTCGAGTAGAATAAAGTTAATTGTTCGACTATTTCTTCTTGTAAACTTGTAAGTATAAGTATAAAAGCCAGTCCAGTCTTAACCAGAGTTTTCCTTTAATTTCATTTATATGCGTATTAAAAGCAGAAGGGGAGGCATTCGCCCAGCAGTGGGACGCTAGGGCTAGATTAAATTAGAAGATGTGTCCTACTTCACTGGATTTTTGCAATGACAGTCGATTTTTTTATGTACCAATAGTAGAAGGGGGCATTACCATATCTCTAATCAGCTGAGACCAGCTGAGGGTTCTTCATTAGATACTTCAGACCTTCGATTTTTGACATCAAATGAAGTGGCCCACCAAGTTGAATATTTTTTGTAAAGGCAGTATGTCGATCTCTAATAGTTTGGTTGGGCTCTTGTGTTTTCTAATAAGGGTCACCAGGTACTCCAGATCTTCGATTATCCTAGTTTTTACAGTTTTCCCTTTATGTGGCCATTAAACCTTACCTCTGTACCAAATTTCAGCTCTCTGAGTTTATGGGAAGTACTAGTTCTATTCTGATGATCATGAGTGAGTGACTGGGTGAGTGTCATAAATGCGAAACTTTGCTGTCGTTTAACTTCGGAACTAAATGACCTACAGACTTAAAATTTTGGATTTTAAGTATGTGATTATACTTTACTGGATGACGAAAATTTCTGCGTTCTGGTCTTATCCAGAGGTTCTCAAATAAGGGCCTGAAAATGCGGCGAAATGGTTCCAGTAAATAATGGTACGGCAGTGTTTGCTTCGCGCTCGACTTGGCGGGGGCACTGCCGTGCCCCCAGATCGACGTTCTGGTCTTATCCAGAGGTTCTCAAATAGAGGCCTGAAAATGCGGCGAAATGGTTCCCGTAAATAATGGTACGGCAGTGTTTGCTTCGCGCTTGACTTGGCGGGGGCACTACCGTGCCCCCAGATCGATTATCCTAGTTTTTATAGTTTTCCCTTTATGTGGCCATTAAACCCTAACTCTGTACCAAATTTCAGCTCTCTGAGTTTATGGGAAGTACTAGTTCTATTTTGATGATCATGAGTGAGTGAGTGAGTGAGTGAGTGAGTGAGTGTCGTAAATGCGAAACTTTGCTTTCGCTTAACTTCGGAACTAAATGACCTACAGACTTGAAATTTTGGATTTTAAGTATGTGATTATAGCTTACTGGATGACGAAAATTTCTGCGTTCTGGTCTTATCCAGAGGTTCTTAAATAGGGGCCTGAAAATGCGGCGAAATGGTTCCAGTAAAGGATGGTACGGCAGTGTTTGCTTCGCGCTCGACTTTGGCGGGTGCACTGCCGTGCCCCCAGATGATAATGATGACAAGTTGGCGGTACCAACACTTTTGAAAAAAAAAGTGGTGACCTGATAATGGGATCCATGAGGAATCGAGGGAGAACTTTATATGGACACATAATATGGTAATTTTGACTTTTTGTGAAGTAGTTCAAGCCATAACAAAAAGTAAGATTTTGTATCAAGGTATGCCTTGGATCCAAAAGCAAAGAACAGAACTCCTGACTTCTTATAGATACATCTTTGGGGATTTCAGCGGTGTTTAAAGAACTGCAAGCATATGCCACCATGTCAATGACACTAATAATCATCATCAACACCATCATCACACCACACATCCTCATATTATGATGATTTCTCATAGTATTTTACACCGACACGGCTATCTTTGAACATTAATCTGTTATTTATGGACCTATTTGTAAAATTCTTTTGTTGTTGTATAGGGTATAATTCGAAATTGGTCCTTTAGTCACAAAAGAAGAAACCTGATCATGCGATCCATGAGGAATCGAGGGAACTCCTCGAAATTTATGTGGACACATATAGTGCTTATTACTTTTTCTGAAGTAGGTAACACAAGCATATGCAACCAAAAAATAAGATTTTGTAGCAAGGTGCACCCTGGATCCAAAAGCACTGAACAGAACTTCTCATCTTTTAGATACGCGTTTAGAAATTTCGGCATTGATTAAATAAAACTGCAGGCATATGCCACTTTGTAACACAGTAATCATCATCCAATACCTAATAGAAGCTTGGCGCGTATTCAATTAAACATAAAATTATGATGTATTAATAATAATTTAACATATAATATATCACTAAAAAGGGTAAAATTACTATTTTTAAACAAAAAAATTAAACCGACTTCCAAAGTAAAAATACACAAAAAAGTAGGAAATAAAACTTATTTCCTAAATAAATCCCCTTTTAAATTTGGCTAAAATTTTAACTATTTTTCTACTCAATCTTCTTAATTTTGAAGTCGCTACCAGCCCAAATAGACCTACGGATAATTTTAGCCCATCAAAAGGTATTTCATAGACAAGACGGAAAGGGGCTAGGTGGGTCTGAGCCTTACTACTTGTTCTTTTCTTTTTTTTTTTTTCAAAGAAATGGTATAAAATATTATACTTACCTAATAAAACAGTAGATGATATTAAATTACATTAGTTGTTCCAAGTGTGAACGATACTATATATAGTAAGTAAATTTACTATATTATATATGTGTAGATAAGATATGAGAGCCGATGGGTGGTAGGACGGCGGCGGCACGCCGACTTTTTGTAGTCGGCGGCGGCGGCATCGGTGGCGTGACCTCCGAAGGGTTTTTAAGTTTATACTTGATAGTAAAAAAAGTGTAGTTCATAGATTGAGTTACAATGCAATACAATTTATGACACTTTTTAGTGATGAAAAAGACAACGTAATTATACAATTCCAAAGTACAGTTCCAGCAGTTAACTGTGCTTTGATTCTAGAGAGCGTAATCGCTATAATCTTTTTCTTTTATCGTTTTATAAACGTCCATATTTTCAAGAACTGGCGTCGAAGAAATTTGTTTAACTTACTAGTGAACAACCGATAATAGCGAAGATCTCAGCCTGAAACACGGTGCAAAATCTTTCAAATAAGCATATCTGCCTGTAGGTGGCATGCCCCCGTAGTTCATCGTCAGTCCGGTTGTTTTTCCTGGATCTGTCCGTGAAAACAAATATACGTCATTAAGGTGAACATTAAATGGGACCTATCCTTCCCAGTCCTCCCTAGACATTATGAAAACCGGGTATAGTTTTTAGAAGCTATGCATCTTGATTATGGCGAAGGACGGCATGGCATGGCCAAGTGTCTAAAAAGAGACTGCTGCAGTTGTCCAAGTAGGTTGAAGGCCCGTTTCATCCTACTTGCCATCATGGCCCTGAGAACAACCTTCTTATCCTTCATATGAACAAGCAGAGGAAGCAGAGGCAGGTGAATCAGGGCTAGAAGTATAGCGGTGGGTTCTGAAGAGAACGCACCCGTGATTTGAGACAGGCCAGCATCTGTACACTATTTAATGTTTTGATGCAGTTGATCTTTACAGATTTTTGGGGGCATAGTGTGACATACCGCACTTCGTAATTTCGCATATGTGACAATCGACCTCGCTATAGCTCTCATAACCATAACCATGCATAGATTGCTATGCATGGTTATACACAGCTATAGTGAGTTAGTGATTGTCACATATGGGAAGCCTTCGACCGAAGGCCTCATTTAGAGCTGACAAGTCTCAGGCAGGACCCCAGAGCACATCTTGCTTTTTTGATAATGTCCTCGATGTGCTTATAAAGATATTTGACCTCGCTTGCAAACGTGGTAGTTCTCCCGAACTGTTTGGTGGGTTTTAGTTCCTCCAACTTTCTCTTTTTGGTGTTAGGTATCAAGACTGTCTTATTAACGTTAACTGTTAGAGTTTGATCCTTTTGCACCAATTTTTAACTACTTTCTGCAGTGCCCAGTGACTACTGATGCGCATTTGCTCACCACTAGTATGGCTAGGTCGTCAGCTTTTGTGGTCCAGTAGTTTAGAGCTTGACTCGAAGGTCGTGGATTCGATTCACGCATTGGAACAATGAAAAAAATGTTGTTTTTAAGTTTGGCTAGGACAATGCAGGCTGATCACCCGATTGTCTGACAAGAAAGATGATCCATGCGTCGGCATGTAAAGTCGGACCTGCGCCTGATCTCTCGACAGTCGTGTCGATTATGCGTCCCACTGGGAGAGTAAAGAAAGAGAGGATGCTCTTATGTGCTCTAGTGTACTGCGCACATATCAGGGCACTATAAAAATAACTGCTGGCCTGGTTTCAATGAAATCGACCACCTTCACCGAAATCGTTGTGGGGAGCTATTATTACTATTATTAGGTCGTCAGCGTATCCTTGAGCGTAGAACCTTCTATCGTTCAGTTGTTTTAAGAGACCATTCACTACCAAGGACCTCTCCAGCAGCAACATGTGGGCATCCTTGGGTCAACCTGCTCCTGAGCGTCAAGACCATGATAGGTCATGACGCTACTATGTTGTTAAGCGTAGCTTTGATACGCTCTATAGATGTTGGAACAATAATTCTTAAAGCCATGCTATCAGGATCACCTCAACCTGATCTATATCGGGTTGAGGTGTTATCGAACGCGCCTTCAATATCTAGGAAGGCGCTAAGCGCAAACACCTCAATGGCTCTATCAATGCGATATACTAGCTCCATCAACGCCGTTTCAGTGGATCTGCCTTTCTAGTAAGCATGATATCTGTCATGCAGCACCCTTTCGATAAGTTATGTGAAGATTACCAAATTATCCTTGTTTAAAGCATAAAAGAAGTAAGGCGTATAGGTATGTATAACTTGGGTAATATGAATGCTCACAGTCACTCAAATTACACACTATGACTCGCTCACTCGGCGCGCCGATAGATTTTCGCGACGGTAGCGGCGCGCCAGCGCTGCGCGGCGCTCATATCCATTACATACGTAACAATTACAAAGCATTCCAACATAATGGAATGTTATTTTCATTCGGGTATGTGTGTATAAAATATTATAAACAAGTTTAAAAATAAATATTTATTATTTTCCAAGAAAAGGCTAATTTCTAAAACTGCTTACGCTTGGCTCTTCGTGTATTAAATTTGTTTCGGTCTTTTCAGTGCGTTGCTTATCTAACTTTTTTGCAGTCGGGTTTTTTTTCTTAATTATTTATTTTATTTTAGATTTTTTAGCTTATACATCACACACTTGGTCAGTTACGACTATTTGAATGCATTGATTAATTATTCATAGTTAAATTTAAATACATGACATATCCGTATGTATATTTTTGAAATCTCCTTTTGATACCCTACGGCCTACTTGATAGGTTTAGTTCTAATAAGTTAATAGGTTTGGACAAATCTAATAGTATCATAATAATTGTCGAAATCCATCAAACTGTTTGGCTGATACGTGGGAATAAAGGAATTTACATACGTACCTACATACATACAAGATACGCGCGGAAAACATAACCCTTCTTGACAGTCGGGTAAAAAATATCCGTGTTGGTATAAAATACTATGAGAAGTAGCTTTTATATCATCATAATATGATGATGGTGATGATGATGATTATTACCGTCACTAACATAGTGGCATATGCTCGCAGTTTTTTAAACAACGCCGAAATCCCCAAACATGTATCTATAAGGAGTCAGAAGTTCTGTTCAGTAGGTAGGTACTAACATTTGGATCCAGGGTATACTTTTAACTTTTAAGCAAAATCTTACTTTTTGATAGCATGTTATGCTTGGGTTACTTCATAAAAAGTAAGAATTACCATATAAATTTTGAGGACTTCCCTCAATTCCTCATGGATCCCATTATCGGGTAACCACTTTGATGTAGAAAAAAACAATAGGGAATACGCATGAAAATTTAATTTGCCTGAAATATTTTTTTCCTTGATCTTTATTGTCGTCGTCAAAAATATTTTTTTTAATTTAGTTCTTAATTAAACCGAAAAAAAATTATAAAAAATGCAAAATCAGCCCGGGATATTTAAAATTGCGAAACGCGTCACCATTGGTCGCGAGTCGCGACCAATGGTGACGCGCGTGTGACGTCACACTGCACGACGCTGTCTTTCATGACAATGACATGACTGACGTTAGATTGAATTGTAAGGCTCTGACTCATCTATGATTTAAACTGTCAACTGTCTTTTTCGTGTACGATGACGTCACAATCAAAGCCCGCGAAAATGGCGTGTTTAAACCGCGCAAAAATTATTGTGATTTTTAAACATTTTTTCCAGCTTAATGGATAATATTTTGGATGTGTTATATATATATATTTTTGGTCATGTTATAACCATTAGAAACGTTTACAAAAATAAAAAAAATACATGCATATTCCCTATTAGGGATTAGTTTACACAACACATTAAAAAATCGGTACTGTGGCGTGTTTTGTGGGGGCGTAGTCGCTCAGACGGTGGCGAAGTCTATCAACTTAAACATACAACACGTTGATAGCACTTGATTCCAAAGACTTCTAAAAACGGAGCTATAGTTTTTGAAAGTTGGCACTATGTGTTTTCTGTTGCTCTGTCTTACTAACGATGTGTCAATACGAGTGAAAGAGAGAGGTTATATCGGTGTATAAACACGTGTTTCGTGTCATGTTATGACCGCCTCAGTAGGCCATCGCATAGCAGTAGCTCTGTTTATTTTTTGTGTTTTATCAATAAAAATAAATGTGTAAAGAGCCGACATTTTGGCTCCGGTGCAAAATCCCATAGTAGCAAAACGGCATATTCTCTAAAAGACGTTTTCTCAAAACGTCGTATTCTCAAAAGAACAGAAGTACGCTCATTAAAATATAAAGTTTACTAGCTTTTGCACGCGACTTTGCCAACGTTAAATTGAGTTTCTTTGGACCCATTACCAGTCATGATTTATGTTCTTAACTGATATTTCTTCATTGTATTCTACTTCTCTTTTAACTTCGTATTATAAACTTGGGAGAGCATTGTTGAGCCCTATCATAGTTCGATTCTATACTAGCTGTAGACTAGCCTACGTTCACATGTCAGTTTTTTGGTGGTTGCGATTGAAAAACTATAATGTATGTGTTATAGCACGAGTAAATTTGATAACTCTACACTCGACAATTCGATTTTTAGCTCTATTATATTAGCGCAGAGTTCTATTTACAGTGCAGTTTTGTTTAGATGCAACCAGCGTCTGAAAAAAACTGTCATGGGGACGTCGTAGCCTAAAGCAAACAGGGACAGATAGGTAATCCGTTTAAGTAGACATTTTGACAGAAAATATATAAACTTTATGTCAAAATCTCTATTAAGTAACCCCTTGCAAGCATTAAACGAGCACTATAGCTTATCGCGTCCGATAATGACAAAGACATGAGAAAGACAGGTATGTAATATGTATATGTGTCATTAAAGAAACAGTCTTTGACGTTATGCTGATGCGCGATATCGTTTCACGTATCTATTGGATGTTCGGAATACGCTCTTAGGGCCCTAGCACGTGGCGTATTTTATCCTCCTCATGCTGTTTGTACATCGCCACCGTCAACGGGACGTCAACGTGAAAGACATGACGCAGATTTGGCGATTCATACATTTACTATGGCCGTGTGTCCCCCGTCACTTGCGCGCCGAAATATCGCTTAGTTCGGCGCGCGGCGCCACCACTAGAACTCGGCCTGAGATTATGACGGGCCGAAGTGGCGGCAACACGTCACAACACGTAAAAACGTGTCCACCTACGCCGGCGCCGTGACGTCGAAATGATCATTAAACGAATAACTACAACAACTTTATTTATATCATAGACTGTAGAATTTCTGTTCTTTTGAGAATACGACGTTTTGAGAAAATGTATTTTAGAGAATATGCCGTTTTGCTACTATGGGATTTAGCCGGAGCCGTCAAATACCTACTTGGAATTATCATTTTACACGTAAGGTTTTAACAATGTTTTATGAGCTAAATAATGAGTATTTTTAAAAATATAAACAGATAATAATTAATTTTAACGAACCCTTTTTGTAATATATCACGCTTTAATGATGAATGATAATTTGAGAAAAAATAAAAACTTTGTTTTTCTGCGTATTTTGAGTGATGTACCCCACTGACACAAGAGTTAATCGATAAAGATATTAAACTTTTACTAAACGGTTTTATTAGGTCTCGGAAATGCTTCGGAAGAAGAGGCGAATAGATTGAAGCAAATTAGATGCAAGAATTAGAAGATAGTGTCACACCAGTGAGACAGCTTGGTGTGACGGTATTGACACGGGGAAGATATTTCTATTTTACCGAACAATTAAGAAGACTTACAATATATACTTTCTCAAACATCATTTTTTTATTAAGTTTCCAATTAAAATACCCAAAGAGCGTTTTTCCATTATCCGATCCGGATCGAATACGATATCGGTATCGAATGCCGATACAGGGCCTCTAGTCAAGATGCAT
Source organism: Glaucopsyche alexis (assembly GCA_905404095.1). Lineage (NCBI taxonomy): Eukaryota > Metazoa > Arthropoda > Insecta > Lepidoptera > Lycaenidae > Glaucopsyche > Glaucopsyche alexis. The sequence continues at coordinate 18,870,572 of FR990057.1, forward strand.
TCGATAATTTCGACGGCGAACTTCGAAAACAAAATGTATGGGATTTGACATAAGTCATCGCTAAGTGACATGTCGCTTGCGATGCGTTATGTCACATCCCATACATTTTGTTTTCGAACTTCGCCGTCGTAATTATCGAATGCATCTTGACTAGAGGCCCAGTAGTCGATATTCAATAGCCATGCAAGGGCAAGTAAAATATATGAAACACATAGGTCTTTTACATTATCGGTTTGATATCGGATCGAAAAACACTTTTATTCCTGTAAATATGGGGCTAGCAGGAACAATTGACAGGTGCGTAAATGTAAAATTACCGAATGTCAATTGCATGAGCGCTATCATGATTTTTATACAAAACTAGCTGATGCCCGCAACTTCGTTTGCATAGAATTAACGGATACGGAACCCTATTTTTTAAACGGAACCCTAAAATTAAAGTAACCTATGTTAGACCTTATAACATCAGCTATCTTCCAGTGAAAGTCCCGTAAAAATCGGTCCAGCCGTTTCGGAGATTAGCCGGAACAAACAGACAGACCGACAGACAGACAGACAGACGGACAGACAAAAATTTTAAAAATTGGTATTTTACTGTAAGTACCGAATATACTTTCATATGCATTAAGTGAAAAGCTGTTAATTTGAAATTACAAACAGACACTTCAATTTTATTTATCTGTATTTATCTGTATAGATAAAAATTGGTATTTTACTGTAAGTACCGAATATACTTTCATATGCATTAAGTGAAAAGCTATTAATTTGAAATTACAAACAGACACTTCAATTTTATTTATCTGTATAAATATCTCTTTCGATAACGTAACGTTTACGCAACTGACAATTGTTCCTGCTAGGCCTCCAAGCAAGTGAGTAATTTGACTAACTCAGCTAATCTCTCAATGTATTTAGATACTAATCAAAAATGCTAATACAATAGAAAGAGGAAATCAAACGCACTATTTTTGTGTTGTCAGATTTGACATGAGACTCGTGTGTTCGATTTTAATCTCTATTGTATCAGTCCAGAGTTATATTTTCAATGCTCTGAATTTTCCCCGGCCTTCCAGATTCCTGATAGTAAGTATGTCATAAGTTCTATAGGCTGTGGTATGTCCGTCGCGATGTATTATCGGGTCGATACTATATTGTCGGGTCTGCAATTACTAAGGCTTGCTTACTAATAAGGAGGAGGTTCTGTGTTCGGATGTATATGTTACAGCCAAAGTAATAAATCCGGATATTATGTATACTATCCAGCCATTATTTATAATGTCTACTCAATTTAGACAAAGTGATAAATGACAAATTAATCACATTGACTGGCAATTTTATATAATATCTATATGCCGGGGCGGAGCGCAAAAATCCGCTTAAATCGCTTTCATACAATTTGTATGAAGTATCTCACACTGTGTCGGGCGGAACGGGTCGCATTATTGCGAGGCGGATTTGCGTCCATGCGATGCGGCCCACCCCGCCCCGCTACGCCCCGTCAACAGTATGCTATAGCAAGCGGATTTGTTTTATGCAGATCCTTCTTTATTATTTCAAGTAATTGAAAATATCGATCAGGAGTCATCTGAAATATTTATATAATATAATAATAAAAAAATAAAAAAACCCGACTGCAAAAAATACATATACCTAAGCAACGCACTAAAAAGACCGAAACAAGTTTGAGAAAACTGACTACACTATGAGCTGAAACCCTAAGTGAAATAATTGACGTTATGTTTGGTAGCAGGCGGGACCCATTCGCAAATTATAAATCGTACAAAAATATATGGGCCCCGCCTGCTAACAAACATAACGTCAATTATTTCACTTAGGGTTTCAGCTCATAGTGTAGTCAGTTTTCTCAAACTTGTTTCGGTCTTTTTAGTGCGTTGCTTAGGTATATGTATTTTTTGCAGTCGGGTTTTTTTATTTTTTTTAATTATTTATTTTATTTCAGTCTTTTCAGTTGCTTTTGAATTGTAGTTATCGTAGTTATTGTTATTGTAGTATAATGCAGGCGGGTTTTTGTTTTTTATTATTATTATTTATCGTTATATTTAATATAAAACTGCAAGTTATATACATATTTAGAATCAGTGTTTAAAATCCTTCATTTTGATACCCCACTCGATATACTTGGTAGTTTTTTTTTTTTTTTACCTTACAATATGGCGTCAAACATCCGCCATTTTGTTTTTTTTTAATGTCACCTATCTAAGAACACTTGGGCTGTTAAGACGAATCTAACGATATCTCAAATGTGAAAATCCGTTTAGCGGTTCTGAAGATACAAGGTAATAAAGAATATTACATACATACATACAAGATACGCGCCAAACACATAACCCTCCCGGCAGTCGGGTAAAAAAAGAAAATGTAAAATATAATAATATTTTACATTTTATTTTTTTTACGAACTTCTTGTCTATGCTGTTCATTATCTTCTCCATCTAATAAAAGTAAAAAAATAGAAAGTTCTTCGTCGGAGCTATCCATAACACACTAGCTAGCTAGCTAGCAGTACTAGCTTACAGCTTACTGAACCCAAGACATAATCGTAGGGCTAGGGCTCACACACACACACACTTACACACATACATACATACATATTAAATACATACATCCTTGCGCGCTTTTCTTATAATCTATAAGCTTATGCCCGCAACTTCGTTTGCATAGAACTAAGTAAAACAAACACCTAAATTTTATTTATCTGTATAGATAAGGTATACCTAGATGTATAGATAACTTATCAAATATTTACATATTTACATACTTACCTCAATAACTTTGTAACATTGTAAACTCGTACAGCCATGTAATTTAACGTAAGATTCTAATATGAAAGAGACTGGCCTTCACGACACAGGGAATCCTAGTGTGAAGACCAGTGATAGACATAAGATTTCATGTACTTTTTGCTCAATAAACTTTTTTTTATTTTTTATACAAATTCTGGCAGTAGGTACACTGTACTCAAAATCTGTCAATGCGCTGCGACCCGGCCTATCACTAGTTTGCTAAGTTAGCATTTTGCGCTGCGCTGCGCTCCGCCCCGGCACACTGCGGCCCGGCATAATGTGCGCGTACCTTCAATAAACGAAACTTTTATAGCCGGCCGAACTTCACCTCTCTTCCCATTGTAAACTTCCGTTCTGTATAAAGTTTGCGGAACCAGAAACGGAAACAAAAGTGAAAAGACATGCAGAACTTCCGCGGAAGCGGAAGCAGAAGCAGAGTTATGTTGCATCACTAAGTTGAATCGTATTTATTACTTTACCTAACTTTGGCCCGCTATTACGAATAATATCCGGACAAAGTGATTAATTCATCACATTATCTAGACAATATAGTTATTATATATATTGACCAGTCATTATGTATAATAGCTATTTAATCACAATGACTGTAATTTCTATGATACATATTATTATGTCGTTCTCATTTTATAAACTTTAAAGATTGTCTTGTCGTTTGTTTAGTAGACGAATAGACATAGACCCCTTTGCTACTAAAGTTGCTAAAGCAAGATCTGAATTTAACAAAAAAAAATAGGAAAGCAGTTGACCTAAAGGTAGGGTTGCCATACGTCCCGTATATACGGGACTGTCACCGTATTTAAGTATCTCGTCCCGTATTGTTACTTGTCCCGTTTTTGTCCCGTTTATCAATATTTCAATATACACCTACTTTAAGAAAACAAACTGATATAACAGCAATAGCAACCATGAAGCAGAAATGGCTGAATTTTTTTGTAAATACAGAGCATTCAGATCAGAAGTCATCTCTATTACCTAAAGCTATGTAAATAATTATGTATTTGCGATTCCCGCCCACAACGCAAAATATGTTAAGAGAATATTATCCGCGATAGTCTTATGACAGCCCAATGGACGGACGAAAGAAATAGATTATTATTGATTGACACATATTTGACACAGTTCCAATTTGCCATTTTAATATTTTTTTTAAATGACATGCGCCCAATTTTACGAATATGTCAAAGCATAAAAAGACAATCAATAAAGCAAAATCTACGTCAAAATATGACTGGGTGAAGAAATAGGAACCTCTTCCTGGTGGTTCTTCTCAACAGTAATTGAACTGGTTTTCGATTAATTTACCATGATTGGAGTAAAATGTTTTTGTTGTCGTTGTTTTCCCTTGATTTTTAATTATAATAAATCATCACTACCCTTATTTTCAGTTTTTATTTATTTGCCACTAATAAGTCCCGTATCAGTTCTCAAATAATGGCAACCCTACCTATAGGCCATCCGTGCTTCTAAATTATTATTTTTTCACTTTTTTTTTTCTTTTCTTTTTTGTTCCTTCAGCACTGAACAGAACTCCTCAGTCTTTAAAGATATGCGTTTGGAAACTTCGGTATTGTTTATAGAACTGCAAGCATATTGTGCCACTTTGTAACTTACAGTAATCATCATCATCGTCTTAATAACAATGCCTAATGGAAGCTTGGCGCGTATTCAATTATACATTCGATAGTTTATTTAAGACGTTCTTAAGACGTATTAATAATAAATTAAGTCGGTACCAGCAAATATGAACGTGAGTTCTATGAAATATTGTAGGATATCATTTGGGCTGGTAGCGACTTCAATAGACAAATTTAAAAGGGGAATTATTTAGAAAATAAGTTTGGTTTCATACTTTTTTGTGTATTTTTACTTTTTTATACTTATCGTTTTAAAATTACTTATATTCTTTCTAACATATTATAATACATTATTCGAAAATCAAAATGTATTGAAAAGCAACAGATTTTAACCGACTTCCAAAAAGGAGGCGGTTATTCACTTAAGTTATATTAACCCTCTTAAAGTATTCTATCCTAGGATATTTTTAAAATAATCCTCAAACTTCTTCATTTAGATACCTACGTAAAGTAAAAACGAGTACATAGTACATACATCTTAAAGCCTATTATTATTATTGTTTGAATGACCGCTGAAGGTCACACCGGAAAATGCAGTACTAAAGTTTAATTACTTTATCTTTTGGTAATTACATGTCATTATCGAGATTTCATTTCGTGATATCAAATAATTTGTAACATGGTAATAGGTGATAAACGAGATGACTATAGTTTTCAGTTTACAATTTCTCATAATGAAATTACCAATGCTCTTTATTTGTTGTGTCATACCTACATTCATACTGGTCTTATAATAAAGTGAATAACACTGTCGACTCGATACTGACTTAGCAGACTGCAGTGATTATCAAGTTGGTACCTATACAAACTACAACCTATTTATTGGACATACTATAATCTTTTTATATTGGGCGGAATCGGTACAGATGACAAATAATAATTTAACGTTTGATTTTTAACGGTATGATACATGTTGCGGCTAGATGCTAACACCGGTTGTTTGTTGCAATTGTTAGGCGCCTGCCAGAGGCGGATCAAACGTTGAGAGCTCCATAGGCAAACATGTCATCGGCGTCCCTGGGGGCGGGGGGTGATTGCCCAGGGCTTCGGCCTGACCGGGTATACCACCTCGCTTGGTCGGAGCGCCCCTTTGTACCCTCGCGCCCCTAGGTACATGCCTAGATTGCCTTTAGAATAATCCGCCACTGGCGCCTGCAGTTACTTTAATGAAGCTCAAACTTGCTGTTTACTTTTGAAGCATAGACATACAGTTTTAATTCTTTATTGGGGTACTACACATGTAGTAACACAAAATAATAATTGATTATTATCAATTTCAAAAGCGGACTTTAAAGAACATCGTGTATGTTGGAACTTTTTCCAAGAGTGTTAAGGAACTTTGTCACTTTACCGCTTATGGTAGCCACTCTCGCTACGGTCTACCGTATGACATACTGTTAAAACACAGTGTGTCTGCTTGTAATTTAAATAAAAGCTAAAACTTGTCGAAACTGTAAATTTGGAATCTTAAATACCTACTTTTAGACAATGCTAATTTCAATGATCATAACATTACAATAGTTTGAATGGTACGTCCATGAGTATACACACGATGGGTTACATTAACTATCGGACATCAAAGCTTAGTTGAAACAAGACAGAAGAACAATTTTCCCATCTTTTTGCTAAAAGGTGGCCCCGTGCGAGTTTCTTACGCCGGTTCTTCTCGCCGGGCTAGTTTCCGAACCGGTGGTAGGCATCATGTAGGACAATTCTATAAGCGTTATATGATAACCTACATGGAAATAAAAAAATTGAGTTCGAGTTTAATTGACAACAAAAAAAAAGAGGTTAAAAAAAAGCGTTCGCGATTTAAAGAAGTTTAATCGAATTAGCATATTGATTTCCCGGTAGCAGCTAAATAAACAGCAATTATCTTCATTCTCGTGGTGCTTTACTCTTTTGTTCTTTGGCTTTTGGCCATTGTAACGTGGTGCGTACCTACTCCTCCTATAATTTTCTTCTAGTTTCATCGAGGATCTCAAAACAGCTTTAGCATGCCTCTAGGGCACCCCTGAGATCACATCAACAGGTTTTTATTTGGTGGTTACAGCTATTGATCCTAAAGTTACAACAGTTACAAGAGTTACAATGGTGGAAATATATGGTGTGGTGACGCCCGTTTCAAACGTAATTTGCACTATGCGTTATACGAGTACACAGTATTTACGGTATCCCATTACAGCATAGTAGTGATGTTGTTGTTGATGGTATCCCATTACTACATAGTAATGAGTTGATGATGATGGAATTCCGTTGCTGTGTAACAATGATGTTAAGTATGTACTTACGTCATTACTACACACCAATGATGTTGTTGATGGTGGTATCCTGTCGCTACTTATTAATACACATTGAGTAGTGGCAAAGGCATAATGATTTTGATGGTGGTATCCTGTCACTACTTATTAATACACATTGAGTAGTGACAAAGGCATAGTATTATGCGGTTCATATTGGTATCCTATTGCTGTGTAGTGACGATGGCATGTAGGTATGTTTGTCGTTACTACATAGTAATGATGTTGCTGTTGACGGTACAACGCTATTACTTGCTGTTTGATACAAAGATGAGGAATGGTATTATTTTTGGGTTTCTATTGTCACTTAGTGACAAGTTTTAAATGACACGTACCTAGTGATGAGGATATAGTAACGGTCACATGTTTTGCGTTGCGTCAAAGAATTGCGTTTACATCCTAAATTCTAATGTGGATGTGTCATAATTTTATGCGGTGTTTAATACGGTTGGTCTACGGCATAAAAGATATGCGATGGGTGCTATAACGGATAGAAAACATTGACCTTAGGTGTATATGAACTAAAGGATTTAAGTGGGTTAAAGCAAAAGCAAATGAGAGCAATTGATCTCTCATTCGGTTACCGTAATGTTGTACCTGGGTCTAGCCATTATGTGCGGGAGATAATCTGGTAATAGATTGTCTAAATCAAACAAAGTACAGTCAGCTTTATGAATTAAGATAGCCTTCAATTTGCATCGAGGGTTATAGAATGTCATATTACGTGATGTGATAAAAATGGTCAGGTTGGCCGAGCTAGGGTAAAGCTAATACCTTGGTTTTAAGTTTGGTTAGGGGATAGGTACTCACGAGGTCGTGAGTCACGCAGGATGGCCGTGTCGAAGAGGTTAATATTTTGTTGCTGAATTGACAAGCAAGTCAATAGTACGGAAGTATAGTTGACGGGAACACTAGCGCCATGTTGTTTGGCGCTGATAGAGTCCAGTTTGACGAGCTCGCGCGTTCAGTATGGTGGGGGTGGTGATCACGTTTTCCCTCCAAGGAATGGTCACGGAACATTATTCTACCAGCCGTCGTGGCAAGAGGATGGCTCGGAAACTATCGGTGTTCTTTTTAAAGTGATAGTGAAATAAGTGCAGAGTCGTTATTATTTTAATAGATAGTGAAAAGTAATTAAAACAATGTGAAGTGCTTAGTTTTAGTACTATTGAGAATATTGGTATATCTATCTATATATATATATATATCTATGGACGCTTCACACCACGTCAATCTGGCCCCGTGCTAAGTATCCGAAGAACTTGTGTTACAGGTACCAGACAACGGGAAGTATATTTAATACTTTTATACTATACATATATTTAAGATTTTTATTATATTATACACATATTTAATACACATCCATGACCCAGGAACACAGAAAAACTTTTTGTTCCGTCGGCAGGATTCGAACCTGCGACCTCCGGCTTGAGCACCAAAGCGCTGAACCACTGAGCCACAGAGGTCGTCAAGTATTGCTGTTTCTTCTCACTCATTTTGTAACCAACATTACCCACAATAAGCCCACAGTATTAATTTGAGAGCCAGTACTTTAATATAGTGCGATATTTCAAGCATGATTATCCCATGTCTTCTACAAATATATTTTTTTCCTTTTTGTTATGATGTTTGTTAAATTTCTTTATACTATTCCGAAATTTCCATCGCATATCTTTAAAAACTGAGGAGTTCTGTTCAGTTATTTCTGATTCAGATCTTTAGTGCAAAATATTATTTTTTGGTAGCATATGTTTGTGTTACTTCAAAAAAGTTAAAATCACTATAATATGTCATATACATTTCATATATCTACACTATAATCTACACTATATAATATTATAAAGAGGAAAACTTTGTTTGTATGTTTGTTTGTTTGTTTGTTTGTTTGTTTGTTTGTTTGTAATGAATAGGCTCAAAAAGTACTAGACCGATTTCAAAAATTCTTTCACCATTCGAAAGCTACATTATCCACGAGTAATATAGGCTAAATTTTATTTTGAAAAAAAATAGGGTTCCGTAAGATATTAGGGTTTTTCGGACACAAGGTGTAAAAAATCAACCAGAAAAGTTACTTATTTTGCGTACGCTGCCTAAACTATAAAAGATAGAACCATAAAATGTTCTAATTAATTGTAGATCTTATAAATACCTACAAAAAAGTCCGCGACACACTATACCTATCTATGTCGAGTGAGGCACAACAACCATTTTTTTATTTAGAAATCTTGAATTTTTTTTGGACTACATTTAAACGCGTTGTTTATTTTACTCATGCTATTAATCCTTATCAAAATAAATTATTTAATCACTAAGTACAGTTTATGTAGATAATATTTGGTCTTTGAATGATTAAAATTGGACGTTTGGTTTTGAAGTTATGGCGAAATTAAAATATTACGATTTCTGCTGCACGGCCCGTTGCGAAGTGGGCGTCACCAAGGCAGGGGTGCGCGTGCGGGAGGGGAGTTTAGATCTATGAGTAGGTACCCGCAGTATTAGTATCAGTATTGTACCCGTGCGAAGCCGGGGCGGGTCGCTAGTCAGTACATATAATTTCGAGGAGGCATACACTGAATGCTTCAATATCGAAAAAGGTGTTAGACAGGGATATGTAGCGTCACCGTGGCTGTTTAATCTGTTCATGGACAATTGATTGACAGATTTAAAAGAGAATGAAAGTGGGTTGAGAATGAATGAGTTACTCGTCAAATGTTTTCTCTATGCTGATGACCAAGTATTACTTGCGTCTTTGGCCGAGGAGTTGCAGGAGATGATAATTGCGATGAGTGGAGCTTTTACTAGTAAGGGAATGAAGATGAATGTAAAGTAGACGAAAGTGATGGTGTTTGAAAGAGATGAGGCAGTGACAGAATGCAATATCGTGATTGGAGATGAACAAATTGAACAGGTAAATGATTTTGTGTATCTGGGTTCAAAGTTTACAAGAGATGGAAAGTGTAAGAGAGATATTGAAAGAAGAGTGAATGCAGGAAACATGGTGAATGGAGCTTTGCACTCCTTCATGAACAGTCGGAAGGTGTCTAACAAGGCTCGTTTGGCTGTGCATGCGGGGGTGTTGGTTCCGACACTCATGTACGGAAGTGAAAGTTGGGTATGGCAGAAGAAACATGAAAGCAGAATAAATGTAGTTGAGATGAGAGCATTAAGAAGCATGATAGGAGTTAAACTGGGTGACAGGATAAGAAATAGTGAGATAAGGAAACGTTGTGGTCTGAAAGAAGATGTAGTGACAAAAATTGAGAAAGGTATGCTGAGATGGTTTGGCCATGTTGAGAGAATGAATGAAGAACAATTGATGAAAAAAGTGTATAATGCGAGTATGAATGGAAGTGTTGGAAGGGGTAGACCTAGGCGGACGTTTCAAGATCAAATCGGGGACGTCTTGAAAAAAGGCCAGATCAAGAGTACCCTAAATCGAAGAGCATGTATGAAGGGAATAATGAAAGTGGATGAAGCAAAACAAGTATGTAAGGATCGTAGCAAGTGGAAAGAAGTGGTCTCTGCCTACCCCTACGAGAAAGAGGCGTGATTATATGTATGTATGTAATTTCGAGGAGTTCCCTCGATTCTTCATGAATCCCATCATCGTGTCTCAACTTTAGTGATTAAAGGGCCAATTTCGAATTATACCCTTTACAAGAACAAAATATCTTATATTGAGTAACTTGTTAAGCATAACTATATAATAATAGATACATAAGTCTTAATATGTTGAAGATACGAGTACTTTTGATTTAACCGCACAAAATGTTTTGTAGTTTCAGTTAAATATAACATAGATATTATCATATTAGTAAAGGAAAAATCCATATTTTTCTGTCTTCCATTAATGAAAGTCGCAGGCAAAACCTATATGAATAAAAAAAACTGAAATATTTTATGTCATCTTTATTAAGCATTGAAATTTCATTTATTTTTAAATTTCTTAAAATCCTCAACAAAAGGAAACGACACTTGACGCGGATAGTGATTCAGAGTTGAACTTTTTCAGTACACAAGATATGTGTTTTACAGATATTGCTGGACAAGCGCTGGGCTATGAGCGGCGTAGTTTGACATTCGACCATTTGCAATGAATCTATATTAATATTATAAAGCTGAAGAGTTTGTTTGTTTGTTTGAACGCGCTATCTCAAATCATCGTCGTCGTTTAAAAACCGCACTGTAAATAGAACTCTGTGCTAATGTAATAGAGCATAAAATCGAACACACGAGTGTCGAGCGTTTCGCTCCACTGCACCGTACCAAATCCGTGCGTGTGTAGCGACACCAGATTTGGTCTCCGGATATGGTTCGTTGTACGATCCGTACCAAATTCGTGTGTCTGTAGATAGCATAAATATAGTAATAAAACAGACGTGAATAAAATCGAAACTGACATCAATTTAATACTTGAACATATAATTCAACTAGATGACGCCCGCAACTCCGTTGCGCCAAAATTCGTTTATCGCGGCGGAACGTACATATTTCCGGGATAAAAAGTATCCTATGTCCTTTCTCGGGTCTCAAAGTATCCCTATACCAAATTTCATCAAAATCGGTTCAGCGGTTTGGGCGTGAAGAGGTAACAGACAGACAGACAGACAGACAGACAGACAGACAGACAGACAGACAGACAGACACACTTTCGCATTTATAATATTAGTATGGATGGCTTACTTCTAATAATCTGAAAATCAATATTAATAAAACTATATATATACAATTTAGAAACTACAATAAAAAACCTTTACAACTTAAATTAGGATATAAAGATGAAATTATAGATCAAGTAGACGAGAATTTATTTTTAGGTATAAAAATTGATAAATATTGTAACTGGCATGCACACATAGAAAAAATATGTTCTAAACTAAACAGATTCGTATTTGTCTTACGTAGATTAGCGTGGACAGTAAGTGTTCAGACTGCAATTATGGCCTATCACGGCTATGTTTCGTCAGTCCTGCGCTATGGACTCGTAATATGGGGAAATTCCACACACATAGATAAAGCATTTATTGTACAAAAAATGTCTCCGTGCTATAGCTAAAGTTTCACCATATGAGTCGTGTAAGCCTATATTTAAACAATATGGTATATTGACTTTAACAAGTATGTACATTTTGGAAATTTTTAAATTTGTAATTGATAACAATCACATTTTCACACAATTAGTTGATAAGATACCTACAAAGTATTTCAGGAACTCAAATAGACTAATCATAGACAAAACACCAAAAACAACTTTATTCTTAAATAATGCATACGCAATGTGTGTAAAAATTTATAACAAGGTCCCCGCACATATAAAATCACTATCAAAAAAACACTCCATAAGAGAATTAAAAAAAATGTTAATAGAGAAATCTTACTATAGTGTTAAAGAATTTTTAAATGACTAATATGCTATGAGACTAAGTATTTTTGTATGACATAATATGATTTTGTTGAATTCTACGCAAAAAGAAAATTGTTTGAATAGTATATTGAAATGACATCCTGACATTATTGAAATTGTTGAATAGGTAAATATTGTACTTTTACATTTTATCATAAAGTTTATGACATAATCTTTGGACTTATTTATTCACTTTTTAACATTTCTATTATTTTTAAACCTTTTAACTTCAAAGTGGTATTTATTATCTTTGACATTTTATTATATCATTTATTTTCTTGACATATAATATGTAGAAAAATATTTATTAACATGGTATTTTGACATTCTTCTAACATAAAAATTAAGTTTTGACTAATGAATGATGATAATAATATATTTTATGGTTAAAATGTACCTATAAGTAATATTGTGAACTAGTTAATATAAGTACCTATTTGGACGTCGTTAATGCGACAAAATATGCGGCCTACTATAAAAAATTGTAACACCTATTGTAACCATATTTTTACCAAATAAACATCATTTCATTTCATTTCATTTCAAAGAAGCCGCAGGCAATTAATGCAATTATAGAATAAAGTTCAATTTGAATCGCTATATTAGATATGCAGCGTCGAGTATCATCTCGTTTCGGTGTGACTTGGCCTTAGAGCACCCAACCAAAGAATTTACCCTCACACTTGAGTTTATATTACACATTTTTCAGTTTCTTAACTACGTTGTCGACATTCCTATTGGGGTCATATTTGGCTTCGAATACCTTGTAAAGTTCTGGGTAGTCGTTTTTGAGAATAAGTAAAAATAGGTGGCCGTAATGCTTTTGTCTCGCGTCACACTCATTGCAGCCGTCCGCGTAGAACTCCACCATGTGAGCTGGAAAAAATTATTATCATCATCATCACCATCATAATCTTCATTATCATCACCATCAACAACAACATCGTAAAACTCTTGTTACACGTGAAAATGAACCTAACGCGAGAAAATTTTCGGTCAATGATTTATTATGACTTTCGTTGCGGGCTTACTCAACAACAAAGGTATGATAGGCTGCGATTAGCATTTCTTAATGAAGCCCCATCTCGTGCCACTATTTACAATTGGCTTAATGAGTTTAAACGTGGACGTAGCAATCTCAATGATGATCCGCGTGAGGGACGTCCTTTAACAGCGACTACTGAAGATAACATCAGTGTTGTGCGACGCATCATAGAGGAAGATAAAAGAGTAACCTATCAGCAGATACGGGCAAGCCTAGGCATTGGTATGAGTTAAGTTCAAAAAATATTACACAAACATTTAAGCGTCAGGAAGCTTTGTACCAGATGGATTCCCCATACTTTAACCGACGACCAGAAATACCTGCACATGGACTGGTGTCGCCAAATGCTAAATAACTTCAACGGCGGTGACTCAAATGCTTTATTTGAAGCCGTCACAGGCGATGGAAGCTGGATATATTGCTACGAACCCGAAACCAAAGATAATCAGATCAGTGGGTAACCCTTTCGAGGGTCGGCCAACTAAGGTAAAGAAAGGAAGAAGTCGAGGAAAAAAGATGATTGCCTCATTCTTTGGTCGGAAAAATTTCGCGACAGTTGTGCTAGAAGACAGAAGAACAGTTATTGCAGACTGGTATGTCAATCGCTGTTTGCCTGTTGTCTTGGAAAAAATTCGACAGCAGCTCCCTCGAAGCAGGATCCTCCTTCACCACAAAAATGCTTCAGCGCACTCTGCAAAATGGACTGTTGAATATTTGACTATGGCAGGCGTCGAGATAATGAGTCGTCCGCTATACAGTCCTGACCTGGCGCCCTGCGACTTTCATTTATTTCCAAGAACTAAAGATAAAATTCGAGGTATTCGCTTTACGAGCCCTGAAGATGCGGTGAAAGCATACGAAAATGCCATAGAATAGATAAGGAAAAATGGGCCCACTGATTTTCTCAGTAGTTCCATCGAATGCGACGATGTGTAGAGAGGAACGGAGATTACTTAGAAAAACAATAAAAGTATTGGCAACTTTCTACATTAAGCCGTTTTTCATTTTCTAAACATTTTCAGAGTTATCTAGGTAATACAGTCAAAGTAAAATGAGTCTACTTTAAACACGAGAATTGAGGTTGACATTCGAACTCTTACAATTTTCGATACTGTCTCGACAGACGATCTCAGCTAGCAGTAAAATGGTATTCTCATAAACGTCAAACAAACGTCAAACGCTGAAGTCTACCACGATGCAAACATAATTGCGTCGAAGTATGACTGTATGTATAATGGACACCACTTAGGTAACCATACAAAGCTGTATTTTGGATAATATTGGACTCGAATTATATCATAACTACACAATTAATATTTAATTGACATTCTCGTACACACACACGCTCTAACTGTACCAAATTCATTTATGTTCATTATTACGGACAGAGCGAAATTATAAGGGTTCCTTGCACTACGGAACTCTAAAAACGTACCTTTAGCATGTTTCCCGAAATCAGTACAAGGTCCTTGGTCTGCTAAGCACTTGAATAACGCCTCTAACTCAGCTCTGTTGTCCAGCAGTTTACAGAAGTAATTATCGTCAAGGTCATCATAAGCTGCAGCCAGTGCCAAGCAAGACAGGACTAGTAGGATAAGCTTCATTGTATCTGTTAAAATTATGACGTGTTGACACAGATTATGACACAAGGTCATGGCATACTCATCCCAACTCACCTGTCCGGTAGTTGTAGTATAGTATACGGGTATGCGACCACGGCTTTCCTAGCTATTACTGTCCTATCCCTTGCCCTCCTGGGCGGTAGTATCCTACATTTCCTCTTTCCCACTCTAACCTGCTTTCCACACCAGATATCCTTCCTTTTCCCTATTCCTACCCTCTCCGCCAATCCATGGGACCGCAATGGATAATCATAAGAATAATTTAATTATCAAAAATGGCGACGATGTGGTTCGACGCCACTCATCACGTCTCGTTCTCGCGAAGGCCAAAAGTGGCCCGTGGAGAGCCGCTTCGCTACGTTGAATGTAAGAGGAGGAATGAATGGTAAGAATGAAAGTGGACGAAGCGAAACAAGTAATATTTCATTGTAACACTCTAGCAGATGCACATATACACACACACTCTCTCTCACACACACTCACACACTTACGCGCTCGCATGCACGCACACAGGCAAACACCTGATGGCTGATAATAATTATTACATGCCTCCCTAGCAGTAATATTTGAAACTGATCCCAAAACACTATGTTGTAGGGAGTGCCAGCAAAGGTTCCCTATTTTTTCGCATAAAATCATATGTCATAATAGTAGTTTCGCATAATATTCATCTGGCATAACTTTCTTATAATAATTTTTTATCGCATAATTACTAAAAGCATAATAATTGTCAGGCATACTCATTGTAAGGCATACATTTTTTACGCATAATATTAATTAAGAATAATATTTTTATGCATAATTAATTAAAAAGCATAAATATATTTACGCATAATGATATTTAAGCATACTATTATATTAACGCACACTTCTTTGTAGCATTTTTTTTTTTCAGATACTATAATTAATGATAAATTCTACTGGGTGTGCGAATTAAGACGGAATAACAACTATAATTGTAATTTTCGACTGATTACGAAATTAAAATCGAACAAACAACACGAACTGCTATTTAAGAACGAGCCAATGCACTTAAAGATAAAGTAATTTTTGTTTTTGCATTAATAACCATTCGTAATAATTATTTTAAACATGTTAGCGGCTTACGGGTGGCCCAAGGGCCGGGGCTCAGCCAGTTCGTCCTCGTTCGTGGCCCTGGGCAACGCTTGGGTGCGCCACCCCGCCTTTGCGGGGTGAGGTGCTCACGCGCCCACGTATACGGGGGGGGGCACAAACTGCGATGAGGGCAGAGGTGGTCGCTTCGGCGACGGAGAAGGAGAGGGGCGCGAAAGCGCGAACTGGGCCAGGGCCGGCGCACATTACCGCGCCGGAGCTGGACCCGATAACTGACGAGGACATCGACTTCTCGCAACCGGTACCTGATGGCAGGTGCCGGTTTCTGGAGATGCTCCGGAAGCAGAAGTTGAGTGGTGACCGGGACCTGCCGCGAGTTATGCTCGAACGTGACTTGGTCGCTGGATCGCTTGATTACCACCGGCAGAGACAGCGACGACTACCTCACGGACTCAAGTGATATGTCAAACATGTCACTTGATTCCGAGGGGTTGCCCGTCGCACCTCATAGAAAGAGGAAGACCAGCGATGACGATGCACCGTCCCTCAGTAAAGGGGCGGTGCCGAAGCCCAAGAGGGGACGTGGCCGGCCACCGACGACCGGCCAGTACGTTGGCCTGGCCAAGACCCAGGCCGGCCTAAATCGCGAGAAAGCGGAGGCCCTCCGGCTGCAGGCCGAGGAGGAAGTCGCTGCAGCGGCGCGGGAGGCGAGGAAGGCGAGAGCTTCCATCCGCTCTAGCCCCTCCCCCGCTGGACTCCACGTTACTTTTCCTTCGCGAGAAGAAGCGTTGGAGTCCTCAAGCGCCGCTCTAAGCAAGGTCGTGGAGACTTCATTGGAGGCCATCACAATGGTCGCCACGAAGTCCTCCAACCTCAAGGACACTTACCAGAAGTGCCTCAAAGAGTCGGTGGCGGCCATTAGGTCGGCACTCGCCGAAATAAGGGGCCGCTCCATGACGGAGGAATTGGCGAAGCTGGAAGCACAGAATGCGCGGCTTCAAGAGCGAATGGCCACAATGGGCCGAGAGCTCGAGGAGCTGCGCAGACAGGCCAACAGCACCCGCCCCACAGATCGAGACATGCGCGAGCTGTTGTCGGAGGTCTCTCTTTCCAACATAGAGACCTTCGGCAACATGTTGAACGCCAGGCTGGCTGGGTTGGAGGACCGCCTCCTCCCAGAGCCCCGGAGACGTCCACCGCTGGCGGCAGACGCTGCTAACACCAGTGTCAGCGCGCCGCTGGCGGCCAACGGAAATAAAAAGGCGCCGAATTCTAAAAAGGTGACGGTGCCTACGTATGCGGAGAAGGCGACACTAAAAGCGGTGGTTCCTCCTAAAGAGGCACCGCCTGCATCGGCCCCGCCGAATAAAAAGGGCAAGGGAAAGAAGCGGCACACAATGGTCACAAGAGAAGCGACGCAAGGTGGGGGGAATACGGACCCCACCCCCGCTGAGGCCCCGTGGACCACTGTTGGTCCACGCAATGCCAGAAAGGAGAAAGGGGCGGCTAAAGCCGCCCCAAAAAAGAAAAAGAAGAAGGCGAAACTCCGCCCCCCCTCCACCGCGGACATCACTCTCACCCTCGAGGCGGGAGCCGCGAAGAGGGGAACCACATACGAGAAGGTGCTACGAGAGGCCAAGGCGGGAATCGACCTCCGGGAACTTAACGTCCCCAGGCTCGGTTTTCGCCTAGCTCAAACTGGCGCCCGCGTCCTGACCGTTGACGGAGAGGACGCCAGCGAGAAGGCGGACGCTCTTGCCGCAAGACTTCGAGAGGTCCTCAGTCCGGAGACTGTAAAAGTCGCACGGCCGGTGAAATGCGTAGAAATGCGCATCACCGGGCTGGACGACGCGTCAACAGCCGCTGACATCACAGAGGCGGCTGCAAAAGAAGGTGGTTGCCCGGCTGTCAATATTCAGTCGGGCAAAGTTGTTGTGGGCCCAAGAGGCGCCAGGTCCCTTTGGATCAAAGTCCCGGTGGCGGCCGCCAAGAAGCTCCTGAGCTCTGGGCGGCTGCAGATAGGCTGGGTCGTGGCGAAAGTGACACTGCTGGCCGCGAGGCCTAAGCGGTGTTACCGATGCCTCGACACCAGCCACTTGGCGGCGCAGTGTAAGTGCTCGGTTGACCTCAGTCGGAACTGTTTCCGCTGTGGGAAGCCAGGGCACAAAGCCGCCGCCTGCGGGGCGGCTCCCAATTGCCCGGTTTGTGAGACCCAAGGCAAATCATCAGAGCACGTGGTGGGGAGCATCGGCTGCATCATAGCCGCCAAGCCGCCCTCCACGAAGAAACGGAGAATGGATCCGACTAAGCAGGGCCCAGCGTAAAACGCCCAAGGCCAAAGGCGCAAGGGCGGTTCCGCCCGCCCTCGCCATGGAGACGGACGCCTAGACCCATGGGTGGCGATCGGGGGATCGTCGCCCACAACATGGGTCCCGAGTGAAAGGCTCCCCTATGCCCGGGGAGCTCTCGGTGAGGCAGGCGGCGGCATGGAGGCTGCCGCGAAGTAGAGGGCCGGATGCGGCACGCGCTGCGGGGTCGTGGTAGTGCAACCAGTTCCCATGGCCCCGCATTGACGCAGAAGGAGGCATGGAGGGGTTTTAGTCGGTAAACCCCGGCGCTGTTCATCACCACAGTGCCGAGGGAGTCCGACATACCCCTGCCGCCTTCCCCCGGAGACGGTGGGGGATACATAACGTATTTCCCCTCCGCCCAAGGGCCACCCCGCCGCAACTTAACCTTATGTTACACTATGTATAATGAGTATGTTTAATGTTTCATAAATATGCGTTTTTATACCTTAACCGTGTTTTTATTTATGTTCTTCCATTTTGTGCATATTTGTGCCTTGTGACAGAATGCCTTGAATTTATTATGACAAAAAATATGCCTAACGAGTTTATGCCTCATTAAATTAGGATAAAAAGTATTAGTCTAAATGATATTTATGCCTAATGATGTAATGCCAAGAAACCATTATGCCAAAGTAATATTATGCGTAGTAAAATTATGCTAAGTAAGGTTGTCAAATGAAATTATGACAGATAAAATTATGCGAAAAAAGGGGATCCCGCCAGCAAATTATGCCTGCTCTTGTCGTACAAACTTTATTATAATTTTATGTGTGTGGTAATATACTACCAGATATTAGTGTTAACTGTTTTTACCCGACTGCGCGACGCAAAGGAGTGGTAATGTGTTTATCAGCCTATGTATGTATGTATGTATGTATGTATGTATGTTCCTTTGAAGCACTATACAGACCAAACGCCTGGGCCGATTTTTATGATTCGCATGTCAATCGATTCCTCTTAGTCCGGCGAGTGTCACTAAAGACATGACGTTAGTGAAAATTCAATATGGCGACTACTGGACGCTATATTGTGAAAATGAAAAAAATTAAAGTCAACAAACTATGTCAAGTGGGGTATCGTTGAATAGGTATTTAAAAATCATTTTTAGTTTTCTCTCAACATTTTTCGATTCGACTGACCGTTTAGGATCTATATCAATTTAAATTTGTATAACAACCATTCTTACATTAAGCCTATATGTTAGTGTTCGTATCATCGCATTTTTGCTTTAAATCGACCAAACGTGTGTTGGTTAAACTAAAAAATTTAAAATAAAATAAATAATAAATAAAATTAAAAAACCCGACTGCAAAAAAAAGACAGATACCTAAGCAACGCACTAAAAAGACCGAAACAAGATTGAGAAAACAGACTACACTATGATTTGAAAGCCTAAGTGAAATAATTGATGTTATGTTTGTTAGCAGGCGGGGCCCATATATTTTTGTACGATTTATAATTTGCGAATGGGTCCCGCCTGCTGCCAAACATAACGTCAATTATTTCACTTAGGCTTTCAAATCATAGTGTACCTAGTCTGTTTTCTCAATCTTGTTTCGGTCTTTTTAGTGCGTTGCTTAGGTATCTGTCTTTTTTTTTGCAGTCGGGTTTTTTAATTTTATTTATTATTTATTTTATTGTAACTAATTATTAGTTAAACAAACTGTGTAGTACTATCTGGAGTTGTTTTTGTCTATCTTCTGATTATTATGTTTAAGTTGATATACAGGAATACTTTTTCATCGGTACAATAAATTTTACCACCTCATTGGTATCGATAATAGAGTACATTTCTTAAATAAAAAAAAATATTTTTTTTTTTTCATTTCAATTATTTTATCCTATAACCAATCTAATACCGCATGTGCGCACTAACTACAAGGCGTCAACGGGTGCGGTATGAGGTAGGGGGCGGCGAGGTGGGGTAAGCGCTCGGCCGGGCGGCGCACGAGTTGGCATCAAAGCATCGATAGATGCGTGACGTATCCACATTTTGTATTAGTTTAGCGGATAAGTTCGGGGATTGATAATTTTGTTTTTTTGTTCCAAAGGGGTAGTAACAAAAATCGCTAGTATTTTTTATTTTTTACAACTATTACGTATGTTGATTTATTGTACTGGTGAAAAAATAACCCTGTATAATGTACCAGAGTGGAGGGCGCTGGGAGCTGTATCACAGTTTATACTAGTACAGCTCCCAACGCTATCTACTGAGTAATTACATAAACTCTACTATTAAGTTCTCATAATCAGTAAACATTTATATATTGTATAATATATATGATTGAAAATGAATAAATTATTATTATATTATGTAAGGATTGTAGCAAGTGGAAAGAAGTGGTCTCTACCTACCCTTACGGGAAAGAGGCGTGATTATATGTATGTATGTATGTATGAAACAGATTAAGGATCAGATAAACAGCTATATGGTTAGCTCTCAATTTGATTACACTACTACAAGCATACGGTGAATGTATGCGACTGAATATCAAACAAATTATTTTAAAACAAAAAATTAAACCGACTTCCAAACTAAAAATACACAAAAAATTATGAAATAAAACTTATTTTCTAAATTTTTTCCTTTTAAATTCGGCTAAAATTTCAACTATTTCTCTACTCAATCTTCTTAATTTTGAAATCGGTACTTACCAGCACAAATAATATCCTACGGTATTTTATAAAGTTAACGTTCAAATTTATTGGTACCGGTATTTAACTTTTATTTCATAATTTTCTATGTATTTTTACTTTAGAAGTCGGTTTAATTTTTGTTTCAAAATAATAATTTAACCCTTTTTAGTGATATTTGTTAAATCATTATTAAAACATTTTAATAACGTTTAAAATAAACAATCTAATATTTAATTGAATAGATGCCAGGCTTTCGTTAGGTATTGTAAATAAATTTTGTGAAGTAGTCCAAGCATATTATGCTAACAAAAAGTAAGATTTTGTACCGAGGGATGCCCTGGATCCAAAAGCAAAGAACAGAACTCCTGACTTCTTATAGATACATCTTTGGGGATTTCAGCGGTGTTTAAAGAACTGCAAGCATATGCCACCATGTCAATGACACTAATAATCATCATCAACACCATCATCACACCACACATCCTCATATTATGATGATTTCTCATAGTATTTTACACCGACACGGATATCTTTGAACATTAATCTGTTATTTATGGACCTATTTGTAAAATTCTTTTGTTGTTGTATAGGGTATAATTCGAAATTGGTCCTTTAGTCACAAAAGAAGAAACCTGATCATGCGATCCATGAGGAATCGAGGGAACTCCTCGAAATTTATGTGGACACATATAGTGCTTATTACTTTTTTTGAAGTAGGTAACACAAGCATATGAAACCAAAAAATAAGATTTTGTAGCAAGGTGCACCCTGGATCCAAAAGCACTGAACAGAACTTCTCAATCTTTTAGATACGCGTTTAGAAATTTCGGCAATGATTAAATAAAACTGCAGGCATATGCCACTTTGTAACACAGTAATCATCATCCAATACCTAATAGAAGCTTGGTGCGTATTCAATTAATCATAATATTAAGGTGTATTAATAATAATTTAACATATTATATCACTAAAAAGTGTAAAATTATTATTTTTAAACAAAAAATTAAACCGACTTCCAAAGTAAAAATAGACAAAAAAGTATGAAATAAAACTTATTTTCCAAATAATTCCCCTTTTAAATTTGGCTAAAATTTTAACTATTTCTCTAGTAAATCTTCTCCGTTTTCTCCGAAACGGCCCGTTTCAATAACCTATCTACCAATAATTACTATTTGTTTAAAAACGTCAAATTTGTATCGTGAAAAACCGGCAAATGATTGAATGACGTATTTTTTACCGAATAGTTATTGGTAGGCTATTGAAACCGGCCTTAACGGCCTACTACTATTTGTTCTTTTCTTAGCATTTTCTGAGAACATTTACTTTGGTAATGATATATTTTTTTACATTATCAGAAATAATAGATTTCAACGAACAAGAAGCCTACCGACTTTTTAAAAAAAGCTGATATTTTGACGCGAGAATTTTCTATTAAAAATTAGGGTTAATTTTTCGATATTAAGACAAAATAAAGTAATTTTTATTTTTTTTTATTTTAAATCAAAAAAATTACAGTGTATTTAGGACATAAAAAGTAAGTTTTCACCAAATTTTTTGAATTTTTTTTTAGTTTTTGTACAAGATAAAAATAAAAAAACTTGATTTTTTTTAAATTTTCACATAAATTTTGAGGTTATGTGAAAAGAGTGTAAATACAAAAGTTGTAGATCTTTTTAATTATCTACAACTTTGCCATTTGACTTTTTTCCATAGGCCTTGTAGTTTTGCCGGAAATCGAGATAAACCGTTTTCTACACTTAAAAACTCACCCCCTTCACTTCCCGACCTCAAATCACCCGTAAATTATTTTTCCTTTTATTTTTGTTATATTCTCTTCCTTTTCCAATGGGTTTCATCCTACTATAAATTTAACTTGTTTCAAAATTTAGTTTTTTGTTTAAAAATAATAATCTTTAAAAGAATTAGTGAGACACAAAATGGTATAAAATATTATACTGACCTGATAAAACAGTTGATGATATTAAATTACATTAGTTGTTCCAAGTGTGAACGATACTATATATAGTAAGTAAATTTACTATATTATATATGTGTAGATTAGATATGAGAGCCGATGGGTGGTAGGACGGCGGCGGCACGCCGACTTTTTGTAGTCGGCGGCGCGGGCGGCGGCATCGGTGGCAAAGAATATATATTACTAACGTAAAGAACCGTCACTCCACCGATTTACACGACTCACCGCTCGCAGCTATGTGTGCGTATCTGGTGAATGCGGGGGCGGGTGGGGTGTAACTTTTTCCCAGCCTGGACTATGGCTCACGGGGCTGGCAGTTTCACCGACGCGACAGTGTAATTTCATAAGACTTGTCTGACGCGACGTTTATAAAAAATATTTAGTTTTGTTTCACTAGTGATGTAGTCATGCAATAATTTGATTTTATCGATATATTTAACGGAATAATATGCTTGGGTTGGGTAAAGTTTGTAGACGAAACCTCGGTTAACCTCGAACGTAAATATTTTTTTTATTAAAATACGTTCAATAGTTATTACGTTAAAGAGTAACAAACGTGTGGTGTGCCATTTGCTCGTTTAAGATTCATCCGTCCATCCATTCATCCATCCATACATCCTCAAAAACTTTCATATTTATAATAGTAGTAAAATATTAGTAATAATTTCCGCATAATATTTTAGATTGAATATTACGTGTAGTACTTAATCGCATTAAAATCTGTCGATACCTATCGATATTGTGTGACGATCTTAGTTGTGTTACAACACTTATTGAGTGGCAATAAAAATTTAAAATTGCATTGATACGCTCTATAGTAGTTGGATCTTTAATTCTTAAAGCCCGGCTATCAGGATAATAGATCAGGTTGAGGTGTTATCGAACGCGCCTTCAAAGTTCAATATCTAGGAAGGCGTTTAGCGCAAACACCTCAATGGCTCTATCAATGCATCTACTAGCTCCATCAACGCCGTTTCAGTGGATCTGCCTTTCTAGTAAGCATGATATCTGTCATGCAGAACCCTTTCGATACGTTATGTGGAGATTAACCACCTTATCCTTGTTTAAATCATGAAAGAAGTAAGGCTTATATAGGTATGTATATTGTATAACTTGGGTCATATGAATGCTTCACAGTCACTCAAATTACACACTATGATTACTCGCTCACTCGGCGCGCCGATAGATTTCCGCGACGACGCGGACGGCGGCGTGCCGCCGCCGGCGCGGCGCTCATATCCATTACATACGTACAAATTACAAAGCATTCCACCATAATGGAATGTTATTTTCATTCGGGTATGTGTGTACAAAATATTATAAACAAGCTGAAAAATAAATATTTATTATTTTACAAGAAAATACTAATTTCTTAAACTGCTTTTACCCTTGGCTCTTCATGTATTAAATTTGTTTCGGTCTTTTTAGTGCGTTGCTTAGATATCTAACTTTTTTGCAGTCGGGTTTTTTTTTAAATTATTTATTTTATTTTAGATTTTTTAGCTTATAGTCTATGCACCAAGTTGAAAATGGTACAAAATAGAGATACTGCTCTTATAATTATGTGCGATAGCTCATTGGATCCGGAATGACGTCTAGAAAAATGTGCCAAAAGCGTGTATTAGCACATAAAAAATTGTAAAAGTTATAAACAATTAAAGATGAAAAAAATGGCATTTCGTTTTTTGCCAATATTTAATAAACTATTAATATTTAAGAAATTTCAAAAAAGATTCTGAAAGAGGAGGAAATTTGCAATAAAAAACTCTTAACTCCCGGAACTCTATATCCATTATTTATAATTTTAATTTAACGCTGAAAATAGGTCTGCGCGTAACATTTTTAGGATGCACGCGTGGCGTCAAAAGCGAGTACGGCACATTAATTTATTTATTTAAGGTATTGAATATTTTTTTTTTAATTTGAAAAAATATGGTGTGTTCTGAACACTATAAATAATTTATTCCCGTTGGAAATATTACTTAAAGTTAATTTTTCAACGAGTTAAACAATTGTTAACTAACGAAATTTTCTCGAACTACCGTCTTAATTGTAAGTGAAAAAAAATGTTTTAATAATGGTCGTAAAAAATTTTCGCTTCGTAGAGCCTTTCTTACATACATACTTAACAAGATCGTGCCATAAAAGTTAAAAATATATTTATACTTTGTTTAAATTATTTATAGTGTTTAGAACACACCATATTTTTTTCAAATTTAAAAAAAAAATTCAATATCTTAAATAAATTAATTAATGTGCCGTACTCGCTTTTGACGCCACGCGCGCATCCTAAAAATGCTACGCGTAGACCTATTTTCAGCGTTAAATTAAAATTATAAATAATGGAGATAGAGTTCCGGTAGTTAGGAGTTTTTTATTGGAAATTTCCTCCTCTTTCAGAATCTTTTTTGAAATTTCTTAAATATTAATAGTTTATTAAATATTGGCAAAAAACGAAATGCCATTTTTTTTTTTCATCTTTAATTGTTTATAACTTTTACAATTTTTTATGTGCTAATACACGCTTTTGGCACATTTTTCTAGACGTCATTCCGGATCCAATAAGCTATCGCACATAATTATAAGAGCAGTATCTCTATTTTGTACCATTTTCAACTTGTTGCATAGACTATTATACATCACACACTTGGTCAGTTACGACTATTTGAATGCATTGATTACAATGAATTATTCGAAAGATTAACATGGTTGTAATTATTCATAGTTAAATTTCAATACGGCTCATTCCACCGTTTCGTCCGGATCGTCATTCCAGGCCAGAAAACCTTATAAATATTACAGTCAGTGAAAATGTTTCAATTGATTAAGTTCATGATTAATTTGATCTCAAAGACGCATGTTTCATTTGATCTCTCAGTTCATTAAATAAAAAGATCTTGGAACAAAAACATGTCAAAATGTCATTCCTTTCCTTATCCAAATGATCACCTAGGTGTTTTCCAGATACTTTAGAGTACTTTCTTCCAATAAATGTTCAGGTTTTTTGTACTGATATATTAAATTACTTAATAGCAATTAATAATTCATAGCATATTATGTTTAAATGAGTACGTAGTATATAAAGAATCGACATTTAAATTTTGTCAAACGAAAAACGTCATTCCCTTCCACAAACTTTGCAACTGAAATTTTTGTAGGTTCCCATCTCTATTTCTACTTTAGCTTAATGCGTACCTCTCTTGTGTCTTTCTGCCTGCTGAAATAGTTCACCACCGAAGAACATGCGCATCCACTGCGGAAAATATTTTCGGTTTTATGTTTAGAAATGGCTTTTGTCACAGGTAAGTACTCATTACATTCCATCGCATTGTGAAGTAAATCCATGATCGAATTCATTCTTTTTTTTTTTATATAACGATAGTTTATAGTTAGGTTTCATCACATTATTCGTATTAAGGTTATTGCACTATTTATTCTGAAATAAATTTAGAAAATCTTGCAAAATTTCATTCCTGTCCACTTCATTACATTCCATTCCCTTCCAAATTTTAGAGGGAGAATATTAAGAGGATTTGGAAGGTAGTGATTTTTTTGTGAATATAAACTAATGAGGGTCGTGTTTTTAAATAAAATAATGTAAAACTCAATTAATATTATGTCTAAGTAATTCAAACTCAAACTCAAACTCAAATTTTTTATTTCCATGTAGGTTATAATATAACGCTTAAAGAATTGTCCTACATGATGCCTACCACCGGTTCGGAAACTAGCCCGGCGAGAAGAACCGGCGTAAGAAACTCGCACGGGGCCACCTTTTAGCAAAAAGATGGGAATTTTTTTATTTTCAAAAAATATTTTTACAATGTTGTAACTTAATCTATATAACATTAGTCATAAGTACAAAGAACATACTTAAGTACATAAAAGCAGCCTTGCATGGGGCCATCTTATTCCCAAGGTGCGCAATCCTTAATGAAATCACTGACTTTATAATAAGCTTTGCACACAAACGTTCTTTAACAGCTTTTTTAAATTTATTAATGGAAAGATTTTAAACGTTTTCTGGGATTCTATTGTAAAGGCGTATACATTGACCTTTAAAAGATTTACTTACTTTACTAAGTCTGATCACTGGTATTTCTAACTTGTTCCTATTTCTAGTATTCCTACAATGTGTGTCACTTTTCTTTTTAAAATTCGTTAAATTCTTTCTGACATACAACACATTGTCCAAAATGTATTGAGAAGCAACGATCAGAATACCTATTTCTTTAAATTTTTCTCTCAGAGATTCAAAACATGACATCTTATAAATAGAACGTATAGCTCGCTTCTGTAGCACAAATATTGTATTAATGTCCGCAGCGTTTCCCCATAGAAGGATGCCATATGACATTATACTATAAAAATAACTAAAATAAACTAGCCGCGCTGTATCCTCATCAGTAATTTCTCTAATTTTTTTGACTGCATATGCTGCAGAAATGAGCTTATCTGCCAGATTTGCAATATGGGGACCCCACTGTAATTTACAATCTAGTGTTATTCCTAGAAATACAGTGGTGTCCACTAAGTTCATTTTCTCATCATTTAATAGTATATTGGTTTGTGCCTGCCTAACATTTGGGAGGCTAAACTTTAAACATTTTGTTTTATTTGAATTTAAAAGTAAATTATTAACATTAAACCAATGTACCATTTTTGAGAGAGCACTATTTACCTCGTCATAATTTGACTGTCGTCGCTTCACATTAAAAATTAGTGAAGTGTCATCGGCAAAGAGTACTATCTCATGCTTATCTTTAACTAGATAAGGAAGGTCATTTATATAGATGAGAAAAAGAAACGGGCCTAAAATTGACCCTTGTGGCACACCTAGTTCAATTTTGGTCCCAGTAGACCTTGTAGAATTAATTTCTACTCTCTGCGTTCTATTTTTAAGATAAGAATCTAAAAGTTTAAGTGCTGTGTCCCTTATACCGTAATGGTATAATGGTTCAGTATTTACTCACTCATTTGCTCATTTGTATTTTAATAAACGTCTTTAGCAGCGATTTACATCTAGAAGGTATGCGAATCCATTTACCGTATCAATTTTCGAAACCGTCAAAATAAAATAAAATTCACAAAATCACACTGATTTTTTTTTTTTTTTTTATAAAACTAGGGGGCAAACGAGCAAACGGATCACCTGATGGAAAGCGATTACCGTCGCCCATGGACACCCGCAACATCAGAGAAGTTGCAAGTGCGTTGCCGGCCTTTTAGGAGGGAATACGCTCCCTTCTTGAAGGTTTGCAGGTCATAATGGTCCGGAAATACTGCTGGCGACAGTTCATTCCAGAGTTTTACAGTGCGCGGCAGAAAGCTTCGGGTAAAGCGCACGGTGGAGGACTGCCACTCATCAAGGTGATGAGGATGATAATTATTTTGTCGCATGGAGCGGTGGCGAAACGTTACAGCAGGTATAAGTCCGAACAATTCCTCGGAGCACTCCCCGTAATATAACCGATAGAGGATGCAGAGCGATGCTACATCTCTACGTAGCTCTAAGGAGTCAAGCCTGTTTGAAACACTATGGCGGTCGACAATTCGGGCGGCCCTACGTTGGATACGATCCAGAGGGAGAAGTTGGTACTTTGGTGCCCCTGCCCAGAGATGAGAACAGTATTCCATGTGAGGCCGAACCTGCGCCTTATAGAGTTATAGGCGTTGGACCGGACTGAAATACTGCTTTGACCTGTTCAGAACACCAAGCTTCTTGGAGGCTAACTTGGCCTTGCCCTCCAGATGATATCGGAACTGGACCTCGCTCGATATGTTAACACCAAGTATTCCAATGTTGGAGGAGACAGTTATGGGTATGCTTTCAAAACGAGGACATACGACCATTGGCAACTTTTTAGCGGTGAACGCGCAAACTTGTGTCTTAGAGGGGTTGAATTGGACTAAGTTAAGTCTACCCCATTCAGAGACCTTCTCCAATGAATTTTCAATTTGAGAGACAAGTTTGTTTCGACTCTCAATGACATTTTGCCGAGAGATTTTCGCGTGGCCGGTATATAAGGCATCACCCGTGCTGTCATCTGCATAGCAATGAATGCCATTGGTTTGTAACATATCATTGATATGCAGTATGAACAGGGTAGGTGATAGCACACAGCCTTGTGGGACACCAGCATCAACAGACAGAGTATCTGAGCATTCACCGTCGACTACGACCCTTATGCTTCGGTCTGCTAAGAAACTCGTGACCCACTTGCATAATTTCTCGGGGAGCCCATAGGAAGGAAGCTTCGAAAGAAGCGCTTTGTGCCAAACCCGATCAAAGGCTTTCGCTATGTCCAAACTTACAACCAATGCCTCTCCCTTAGACTCGATCGCCTGTGCCCAACGATCAGTTAGGTACGTCAGCAGATCACCAGCCGAGCGACCTTTACGGAACCCGTACTGTTTGTCGCTTAGCAATTGCTGAACGTCTAAGTATCGAAGGAGCTGTCTATTAATAATGGACTCCATTATCTTCGAGAAGAGAGAGGTTATAGCGATTGGTCTGTAGTTGGAAGGATTGGAGCGATCGCCTTTTTTAGGGATCGGGTGCACCAAAGCTGTCTTCCAAGATGCTGGGACTGTGCCATAAGAGTAGGAGAGCCGAAAAAGACGCGTTAAGACCGGTGCCAACTCTGGAGCACACACTTTCAACACTATAGGAGGGATTCCGTCAGGCCCACTCGACTTTTGGGTATCAAAGGAACGGAGAGCAACTCGCACTGAGCGCTGATGGAACCGAATATCCGACATGATGCTCTTGCATCGCGGTATAGTCGGCGGTTCCTGTCCCCCGTCATCCAGGGTCGAGTTGGACGCAAAGAGCTTGCCAAGAAGTTCAGCTTTCTCTTTTGCGTCATGGGCCAACGAGCCATTTCCTACGTGTAGGGATGGAAGAGATGGCTTACAGAAATTCCCTTCGATAGCTTTGGCGAGAGACCAGAATGCACGGGTTCCCGAGGGGAGACGCTCAAGTCTCTATTCTACTGATGTGCTGTTTCTTCGCCCAAGCGATCTCTCTTTTGAAGGACCTAGAGGCAAGGTTGTACTCCTTTTTAAGTTTGCTGGTGTTTAAATCCTGTGCTGACACTGCATTAGCCCAGGTTTGGTAAGCTTCCTGCTTCCGGCGAGAAGCTTTTTTGGAAGATGAACCAAACCAGGGACGGAATCTGCTGCCAGTAGGGACCACAGAGGACGGAATGAAAAGTTCCATTCCTTGTAGCACCACGTTGGCAACAGAGTTGGCAGCGGCGTCAGGATCATCCGGCGAGAAGCACAACTGCCCCCAGGGGTAGGACGCATAAAAAGACCGCATCCCATCCCAATCTGCTAACTTGTAGTGCCACACACGACGGTATTTAGCAACACGCTGTCGCAACGCGCTCGTGAGTTGCACAGAGCTGCGGACAAGGCAATGATCCGATGAGCCAAGTGGTGCGGCCACGGATACTTGGTAGCCGTCCGGATGTGACGTTAGCAGAAGGTCCAACAGGGAAGGAATCTGACCGTCCACATCTGGAATTCGCGTAGGCGCAGTAACCAATTGTGTAAGGTCATATGCAAGGGCAAAGTCGCAGGCAGATCTCCCCGCATGATCAGTTTTACTGGAATTGAGCCAGGCGGCGTGGTGGGCATCAAAATCGCCAAGTAGTAAGATCTCTGCGGATGGGATCTGCCGTTGCACGAAGTCTGTAGCTATTTGCAGATGCTCAAAGAGTCGGTCTATTTCGGGATCACCGCTATGGGACCTATAGAGGCACGCATAGACGCGGGGATGGTCGTCGCACTCTATGCGGAGCCATAAGATTGAAAGGTCCCTAACTTCAAGATTGCTGAGGCGGCGAGAGCTGATATCATCTCTGACGTACACACACACTCCAGCTTTAGGTAGAAAAGAGTGCTCAAGGTTATACCCAGGGTGGGAAAGGTATGATGTGTCAGCCGGAGACGATATCTGCGTCTCGGTTAAGAAGAGCAACGCCGGCTTTGCTGTCTCAAGATGGTAATGGACGGCATTGAGGTTTGAGTGTAGTCCCCTGATATTACAGAAGTCCACTTTCAATATCGCAGGGGGTGCCTTAGCACGTTTGCTCTTGCCTCACCTTGAAACGGTGGAATGAGCCATACATGACATTTTTTAAATCTCCTTTTGATACGCTACGGCCTACTTGATAGGTTTGGTTCTAATAGGTTGATAGGTTTGGACAAATCTAATAATATCATAATAATTGTCGAAATCCATCAAGCCGATTGGCTGATACGTGGGAATAAAGGAATTTACATACATAAATACATACAAGATACGCGCGAAAAACATAACCCTTCTTGACAGTCGGGTAAAAAAAATATCCGTGTTGGTATAAAATACTATGAGAAGTAGCTTTTATATCATCATAATGTGATGATGTATGGTGTGATAATGGTGTTGATAATAATGATTACTCTAATTGACATGGTGGCATATGGTCGCAGTTTTTTAAACAACGCCGAAATCCCCAAACATGTATATATAAGGAGTCAGGAGTTCTGTTCTTTTTTTTATGTTCCCCCAATCGTAGGCTAGGACAATTTTTAACTTTTATTATTTCTACTCAGACAATTTCTTTATTACATATGTTTACTACTTTTGGTACATTTTATTTCGTATCTATTTCTATTACATTTACATGTTACTATTTATTACATTTCCGTTCTAATATATTTATCTCATATATTTTCTTTCATATCTTTTCTTATTCTAATACATTTAATATAATTCATTTTTATTACATATCTATTCTATCACAGTACTCTTATTTTTCCTACTATGACATTTATTTATTACATAATATGTTTTACTATTTTTGATACATTTTTTATTTCATATTTATTTCTATTACATTTACATGTAATAGAAATCATTTAATTTCCGTTCTAATACATTTATCTCATATATTATACATTTGTAGCTATTTAATCTTTCATATTTGTTTCTTTTCTTATTTTCTAATACATTTATTATCATTCATTTTTTTACATATTTCTATTACAGTTGCATGTTTCTTTGTCTGTTCATTACAATTTTCCCAGTATATTACACTTACATTTTTACCCCTACATATATGCATTAATTTTCTAAAAATTATTATCATAATAATTTTGTTGCAAGCGTTGGTCTGCAAAGCACACCGCCGCTGACATCACCTTTAGAAGTTGCTCAGATTTCCTATAATAGCAGCAGCTCACAGTTATTTCCTTCATAGACGTGGAGATTAACATTTTATATCGCTTAAGCTATATATGCTAAGTTATTTTCACGATAACTATATATATGCTAAGTCTAGTAGTATTTTTTTTCTACGTGATACTTGTGGGGATGTATTAAATACAATTTAATAACTATAGCAAACATCTTACTTACGTATTACATATCGCTACTACTATTATAGGACATCCGTGTCCTCTTGACTACTATAAGCAACGGCGGCTCGTGCTATTGGATCCCACCTTCGCCTCACCGGACACCTTTCTCCTAAATTTTCTCTTTTATAGTTTATGCAGCATGCTTTGCCTCCCTCTCTCTGACTCTCGCATTGGGACTGGTGGTGAGCTCCGGAGCAGTGGCTGCACTTTTCTTCTGCGTCCTTATTACAGTGTCGCTTTCCATGCCCGTACCCTAAACAGCGCGAGCACTGTATCAGGGGGGACTGGTCGGCGACACGAACGCGCTGCATGTTTATATACATGCATCCTTCCTTTGTAAAACGCTGCCACAGCCCCAGAGACACCATCAGCACCACATGCTCTGTTTGGTCAGCCTTTACTTTTCGTCTGTATTTCACTGCTATCCTATTTTCTGACCCATCAGGGAGTGGCTGCATGAGGTGCCCATTCTGGGTCCGAATTGCCTCGAGGATCTCCTCGTCGGTGTTCGGCTTGAGCACCCCATACAGCACTACCTGCGGCTCCTCGTTCTTAACTGTTTCTACTTCAAATTTATTACTACTTTTTTCAATTTTCCTTTTTATCCTGTCCCTTTCATTCTTATCAGTAAAGCCTATGATCACTTTCCTGTCCTTTTCCTTTCGTATTCTATCTATTTTTATCCCTTTTTTTCTTCTATTATTTCTCGTATCCCTGTTATAATTTCCGTTCCTGTCATGAAGTTTTCCTTATCACTCACTATTAATGAGTGCAGGGTCGTGCGTCTCGACTCCAGTGGCAGGGATTTAGCTTCCTCAATGCCACTAACCACGCGCGCGTACGTCGCAGGTTGTGGTTCAGTCGAGGCGTCGACTCTACACTGTTCCACTGTCAATACTTTCCTTATTCTCACTCATCACATTCTCACTGCTCATTCTTACCGTGTCTCCTATCAAATCCACTATTCGTTCATTCGACTCCGTTACATACTCTTTTAGGCTATCTATTTTATTTTTATTCTCACTTTTCACATTCTTGCTGCTCATTCTTACCGTGTCTCCTATCAAATCCACTATCCGTTTATTCGACTCCGTTACATACACTTTTAGGTTATTTATTTTATCCTTATTTTCACTTATCACATCATCACCATTCGTACTTACCGAGTTCCTTATCAGCTCAACTGTTTGTTCATTCATATCCGTTACGTACTCTTTCAGACTCTATCTTTTCGTTTACCTATTGTTTCATCATCAAATATACTTCTACAATAAGTTCCTTAGTATCGTTATCCTTAAATTCCTGATGCGCTACATCCCTTACGTTTAGAAATGTCCCATTTTAAGGATTTCTAAAATACTGTGCGTTCTTAAGACGTATTAATAATAACTTAAGTCGGTACTATCAAATATGAACGTGAGTTCTAAAAAACGTCTCGTTCTCGCGGAGACAAAAAGTGGCCCATGGAGAGCCGCTTCGCTACGTTGAATGTAAGAGGAGGAATGGATGGTAAGAATGAAAGTGGAAGAAGCGAAACAAGTATGTAAGGATCGTAGCAAGTGGAAAGAAGTGGTCTCTGTCTACCCCTATGGGAAAGAGGCGGTCTCTGCCCACCCCTACGGGAAAGAGGCGTGATTGTATGTATGTATGTATGTTCTATAAAATATTGTGGGATATCATTTGGGCTGGTAGCGACTATAAAATTAATTTTGAATAATCCTTCCTTAGTGGATGCCTACGTCATATTATGAGAAATACGTGTGCAAAATTTCATATCTCTAGCCTTAAGAGTGCGCTAGTCAACGGCTCGAACTCAGTAGGGGCGGCGCGCGGGAAAAATGCTTCTTATTTCGCCTAACATCAAGGTAAAGAGGATATACGTATAAAATAGTATTCTATACTTATAAGAGAAGCTATATATCATACATTTATACAGCTTTGTAAAGTATTTTAGAAAAGGCTTCCTCAAATTACGCAAATTGACACTCAGCTGTTGGTGTTTTATGTAAAAACTGTATAATATTTGTCTGAAGTAAAATTATCTCAATTGCTGAATAATCGAACTGCGTCCTACTCGGTATGTGATTGCTTTTTTATTTTCATTCTTCGTTTGTTTTTATTTACGGTGAAAGTTGCGCTAAAAATTCGATATTTAGAGGATATTATCTTCTAAACTAATTTAAATTTTAGACCGAACTAGATAAGTGTAATACAAATCAATATTACGTTAAAATTAGGGTCTACAATGTTTTACTTTAAAGTAAATCACTAACAGCGTTTGTTTGAAGACAAAACCTGTACGTTGATACATCAGTCAATCAGCTTTGCCTTTTATATAGATTGTTCGTATACATAATCATAAATTTTTTGCTTCTTACCGCGTACCAAAAATTCCGAACATTAATTCCACAACATAATTGGCCATAGCTAGTAATTAAATATTATTAATAACTTATGCTATGTTTAAAATAACAGTTATAATATTAATTGCATATTTATTGGCATTCCTCAAATTAGTTACAAATTATTTGGTTTTAATATCGCTTGATATGCATTATGCATGTTTATAAAAATTTTAATAGAGCTCAAGCCAGTTGAGATAGGGAGCCATATTGTTTCAACACAAATGGGCTGGCTCAATCGGAAAAAATACAGGACAAAAATCTAAATGAAGAATCTTGAGTTTTATTTTAAAAATATCCTAGGATAGAATACTTTAAAAGGCTTATAACTAAAGTGAATAACCGCCTCCTTTTTGGAAGTCGGTTAAAAATCTGTTGCTTTTCAATACATTTTGATTTTTGAATAATGTATTATGATATGTTAGAAAGAATATAAGTAATTTTATAATAAAACGATAAGTATAAAAAACTAAACCAACTTCCAAAGTAAAAATACACAAAAAAGTATGAAATTAAACTTATTTTCTAAATAATTCACCTTTTGAATTTGGCTAAAATTTTAACTGTTTCTCTACTCAATATTCATAATTTTGGAGTTGGTACCAGCCAACTTGAACGTGAGTTCTATTTTAAATATTGTTATATCAGGATGTTGTTTGGGCTGGTACCGACTTCAAAATTATGAATATTGAATAGAAAAACAGTAAAATTTTAGCCAAATTCAAAAGGTGAATTATTTAGAAAATAAGTTTGATTTCATACTTTTTTGTGTATTTTTATTTAGAAGTCAGTTTAATTTTTTGTTTAAAAATATACTTTTTTGTTTAAAAATATAATTTTATATTGAGTAACTTGTTAAGCATAAATATATAATAATAGATACATAAGTCTTAATATGTTGAAGATACGAGTACTTTTGATTTAACCGTACAAAATGTTTTGTAGTTTCAGTTAAATATCACATAGATTTTATCATATTAGTATAGTGCTGGGGCCGCACCTGCGTCTATCGTACGAAGCTTCGTGCTATGAGACGATACCATTGGACGATACACGCAGATCGTCCAATGGTATCGTTTTAAGCACGAAGCACTACGCAGGTGCGGCCGTAGCATAGGAAAAATCCATATTTTTCTGTCTTCCATTAATGAAAGTCGCAGGCAAAACCTATATGAATAAAAAATACTTAAAAATTTTATGTCATCTTTATTAAGCATTGAAATTACATTTATTTTTAAAATTTTTAAAATCCTTAACAACAGGAAACGACACTTGACGCGGATAGTGATTCAAAGTTGAACTTTTTCAGTACATAAGATATGTGTTTTACAGATATTGCTGGAGAAGCGCTGGGCTATGAGCGGCGCAGTTTGACATTCGAACACTTGCAATGAATCTATATTAATATTATAAAGCTGAAGAGTTTGTTTGTTTGTTTGAACGCGCTAATCTCAAGAAGTACTGGTACGATAAATGGACTATCCAACACAAAAATAATTTTTCAATTCGAACCAGTAGTTCCCGAGATTAGCACGTTCAAACAAACAAATAAACAAACTCTACAGCTTTATAATATTACTAGCGACCCGCCCCAGCTTCGCACGGGTACAATACTGATACTAATACTACAGAATGTCTTTAAACCTCTAACAAAACGGGCGAAATCTAGTCAAAACAAACAGAAACAAATTAATATAGGTACCTACTAAAACTCAATGAAGTAGGTGGGTATACTTTTATCTAAACTTCCCCCCGCACGCCCCGCCTTGGTGACACCCACTTCGCAATGGGCCGTGCAGCAGAAATCGCAATATTTTAATTTCGCCATAACTTCAAAACCAAACGTCCAATTTCAATCATTCAAAGACCAAATATTATCTACATAAACTGTACTTAGTGATGAAATAATTTATTTTGATAAGGATTAATAGCATGAGTAAAATAAACGCGTTTAAATATAGTCCAAAAAAAATTCAAGATTTCTAAATAAAAAAATGGTTGTTGTGCCTTGTTGCCTTGTACTCGACATAGATAGGTATAGTGTGTCGCGGACTTTTTTGTAGATATTTATAAGATCTACAATTAATTAGAACATTGTATGGTTCTATCTTTTATAGTTTAGGCAGCGTACGCAAAATAAGTATCTTTTCTGGTTGATTTTTTACACCTTGTGTCCGAAAAACCCAAATATTTTACGGAACCCTATTTTTTCCAAAATAAAATTTAGCCTATGTTACTCGTGGATAATGTAGCTTTCGAATGGTGAAAGAATTTTTGAAATCGGTCCAGTACTTTTTGAGCCTATTCATTACAAACAAACAAACAAACAAACATACAAACAAAGTTTTCCTCTTTATAATATTAGTGTAGATTAGTTATTAGTATAGATAAAGTTCAATTTTGAATCGCTATATTAGACATGCAGCGTCGCGTATCGTCTCGTTTCGGTGTAAATTGACTTAGGTTTATATTAGAAATTGTTCAGTTTCTTAACTACGTTGTCGATATTCCTATTGGGGTCGTATTTGGCTTCGATTGCCTTGTAAAGTTCTGGGAAGTCGTTGTTGAGGATGAGTAACAATAAGTGGCCGTAATGCTTTTGTCTCGCGTCACACTCATTGCAGCCGTCCGCGTAGAACTCCGCTATGTGAGCTGGAAAAAATCATTATCATCATTAACATCATCATCACCATCATCACCGTCATCGTCATCACCATCATCATCATCATCATCACCATCATCATCATCACCATCATAATCATCATCATCATCAACAACATCATCATTACTAGTAGGTACGATTGAGTTATGGTATTATTATTATGTAAATGTCAAGATATTTACATAATAATAATAATATCAAATTAATGATTAATTACAATTTACAATAAAATTTTACATTTTATGACGTTGAACATGGGTAACATTCCAAGCATTTTTATCCTGTAGATAATCAGAGATTTTATAATAGGCTTTTTGTTGGAGTTGTTTTTTAACTATCATTTTAAACTTATTAATAGACAGTAGATGCAATTCCTTCGGAATTTTGTTGTATATATGTATACATTGCCCTTTAAAAGAAACATTGACCTTATGAAGTCTAAAAGAGGGCAACGCGAGTTTGTCCTTATCTTAAGAAATATATTAATATTCTTATGAGTATACATAAGGAGTTCATAAATATATTGACATGGCACTGTCAATATGCCTATGTCTTTAAATTTTTCTCGTAATGATTCCCTGGGGCGCATTTTATAGATACCGCGAATCGCTCTTTTACGACATAACGCTATGAAAGTAGCTGAAGTACACAAGTCTATTTGTTGCTTCGTCTGTAAGGTAACGCATTTTTTTTAAAGCAAATGCCGCAGAACTGAGCTTTTTTGAGAGTCTTTCTATATGAGGGTCCCATTGGAGCTTACTATCTAAGGTGATGACCAAGAATACTGTCGATTCGACAAGTTCCAAATCCTCGCCCTTAATTTTAATATGTGCTGTAGATTTTTTAACATTCGGTAGAGAAAATCTTATGCACTTTGTATTGCTTTCGTTAAGCAAAAGATTATTTGAATTAAACCAATGCACAACATTTGAAATTGCACTATTTATTTTGTCAAAATTTATCGTGCGTCGATGAAATTTAAATAAAAGCGACGTGTCATCGGCGAATAGAACAATTTCATTCTTATCTTTTATGAGGTAGGGTAGGTCATTAATATATATCAAAAATAGATAAGGGCAGAGAATGGATCCTTGTGGCACATCCATTCCAACAAAGGCCCCTGGTAATCGCTTACCATTAATGTCAACTCTTTGAATTCTGTCTCTTATGTAAGAAGTCAAAAGATCCAAAGATCTGCCTCTGATTCCGTAATGATGCAATTTTCTTATCAATGTGTCATGGTGTACACAGTCAAATGCCTTGGACAAATCACAAAAAATACCCAAGGCGTCCTGTGACTTCTCCCAAGCATCATAGATATTTGACAATAACTCAATACCAGCATCTGTAGTGGATTTCCCTTTAGTGAATCCAAATTGTTTGCAATGTAATAGTTTATTAGTATTAAAATGTGGTATTAGCTGATTCAAGATTATTTTTTCAAAAAATTTACTGAATACAGGCAGTACAGATATTGGTCTAAAATTAGTAAGATCGGTCGTTTCACCTGATTTGAAGACAGGGATTACTTTACTATATTTCATCATGTCAGGAAATACTCCATAATCAATGCATTCATTAAATATATAAGCTAGTTCAAGAGCAACCAAATCTGTAAGTGATTTTAAAAGGTAAATAATTTTATTCAACAAAATAACAATTATGGTATTATATCTAATAGCTGCTAACTACTTAAAAAATATTAAAACTAGAAAAACTTAAAAAGCTACAATAAAAAGAAATCTCCCAGGTCGTCCCCACCAGGCAGAGTACCTAGAAGGCTCAAAGAGTTTCCCCGCTGGATTGCGATACTCACTCTTTGGGCCAGATAGGTGCCGGCTCTGGGGTCTTGGGTGGCCTCAATTAGTTTTTTGGAAATCTCTCTGAAAAGTTTGTGCGCACCCGGACCCCATGAACCTAGGGTTTCAACCCCAAACGGTTCAAATATGAGATCCCCACTAAGGTTCTCATATTTGCGCCGCTTGAAGTTCTCCGCCTGATTGGCGGTCGCACCTGCAGTGCTCGAGGTGCCCTGGACATGGGACGGAGCAAGTGTATCGACGCAAGTAGCGTCCCATACAAGAGCCCGTCCCACTCTCCAAGGGACCAGGGTCATACCGTCTGGTCTCTTGCAATCGTCGCGCGCCAAGCCAGAGGGTTCCAGCACAGCTGGTACTCCGGCGGTGACAAGAGCCCGACGGATGAGGTCGTTCAGGCAGTGATGTCGGGAGATGCGGCCCGCGCTTCGCTGACAGGACAGACCGTGGTGTCCGAGGCTGTCCACGTTTGCACCACAAACGCAGCAGTGGGGGACGACGTGGGAGGTGCCAAGACGCAGGGAAGTGGCTATTCGGAAAGCGGTTCGATCCAGCAATGTGCCCGTATTGGGTGACGGCAACGCTTGTAGCCAAAGGCCCGACTCCCACTTTTCCGCTGCTAAGAGGCGAGCCTGCTCCACAGGACTGGAGAACGTATTAAGGAGATTATTCCGTACCAGTCTGCAGAGTGGCTCGTCCCAGAGCCTTTGGGAAAAAACGTTGTCAGGCAATTCGCTACAAGCACTAGTTGCGCTCCAGACGTCCTTGGCCTCGTCCAGAAAGGGAACTATAATGGAGTAGGATTGGTGCTCTAGTATTTTGAAGATGAGTCTATGGTTGGCGTGGACTGAGGACAAGTAGGCCGGGAGTGATATGTCGGAAGGTTTTCGAACACCCAGGCCACCGAACCTTACTGGAAGCGTTGCCTGAGTCCATGAGCGGTCATCAAAACTAATGTTCAAAATCGTGGAGAGCATATGTCTTATGGTATCATCCAACTGTTTGAGAAGTTGAGGGAACTTCCACAGTTGACAACACCGCAAGACATACGTAAATTTTGGTACGAAAACGCAATAACGGATTAGGGTGAAGGCCATGCGACAGTTAATTTGGAGGAGGCGGTCTAAAGTTTCACTAAAATTTTGTAGTTTATTATTTATGAATTCTGGGAGAGATTCGTCTAAAATAGGCGAGCCCAAAAGGAAGAGCGAATCCTTATCGATGACAGACAGTTGTGGAGCTATTTCTTTAAAGCTGGATATAATCGCGTTTCTATCCTCACAACTGTCTGGCACAAAAAGTTCGCACTTTCCTAGGTTTAGCTCCAGACCTATTTTTTGGAACTCGCGAATCGGAGTCTGGAAGTCGAATAGTACCGTGGGTGCATCGCTTCCAATGGTCCCGTCATCTAAATACCAAACATTAAATTTTGAATTTAGAAGCTCGATGACCGGGTGTATGGCAAGGCTGAAAATTGCTGGACCGAGAGGGTCGCCCTGTTGGCAGCCCACTTCGGATGAGATGAGGTGATCTTTGTAAATGAGTTTGGTGGGGTCGTTGTAACACTGGAGTATGAATGGTAGAATGGCAGGGGCTTTGGATTTTATTTGGGCCAACATGGCGCCTCGCTCAACTGAGTTAAAGGCGTTTTTGACGTCGACCTTCAGAAACACATCATCGAGTATAACTATATTTATTTTAAAATAAATATAGTTATACTCGATGTTAATATTTATTTTAAAATAAATATAGTTATACCCCATAGGTCTGCCGTTTTTTTTTTTACGTTTATCATTTTAAAAGCCTTAATAATATCTTGTTCGTTCACAGGCTTAAACCTAAAATTAGTTTCACAAATAGGTACATTTTCTTTTAATAACGACTCTGCTATATCTTGTGAAGAGTTTAATGATTTAGTGAGAGAGACTGGTACGTCGGTAAAAAATCTTTCAAACGCTTGCGCAACTTCTAAATTATCCTGAATAATATTCATGTCATTCATTTTTAACCTAAATTTAGTTATAGAATTACGAACTCTTCCAGTCTCGTCATTGATTATTTTCCACGTAGTTTTTATTATGTTACTACTATTTTTTATCTTCGAAGCAATAAAATTTGCTTTTGCCTTTTGGCAGACTTTTTTAAAGATTTTTGAATACTCTTTAACCCTATCTTTAAACTCTTTGCTAAAGTTGTACTGTTTTTCACTGTACAGATCATAGAGTTTTTGTCGGCTCTTATGTATACCCACTGTTGCCCACTCACTAAAGCTAGGTTTATCCGCCACCACTAGCGATCTTGGTGTAAATACTGTATTAAATATGTTACTAAATGTATTAAAGAAATGACAGTAAGACTCATTAGGATTTTTATCACGGAAATCAAGGGGAAGTTGTGAGTGCCAATTTAATTTAAATCTCTCTATCCGTGCTTTAGTCACAGGTACATAGGTAATTTTCTTTTTTATAATTTCCTTGGGTTTAGTTACTAATTTTACAAATTGGCCTAAGTGGTCGGATTTTATGTTGCTAATAATTTTGTTTTCAATTATAAATTCTCTTGAATTTGTGAATATAATATTATCTATACACTTGGCTGAAGTGTCCGTAATTCTAGTTGGTACGCGATACTACGCCGCGCGCGGCGCAGCATTATTTTCTTTTGGCATGTATTTAAACTTGCGACAGAACAATTAAATTTTGGATGTGAAAATACCCAATATTAAATACTAAATTACCAAGTTGGCGACAGAATGTAAGGAACAAAAAAATTACAAATCTGGTGACTAAATAATACCACTGAATTTTCCAAACTGGCAGACAGATTATATTTTAGCGAACAAATAACCATCTTGGCGACAATTTGTGAGTACACATTTAATTTAAGAATAGGCACATCTATTTTCCCTGATGTAGGTAACTCAAAAACCATACAAGCAGCAAAACGAGCGCACACAAAAAAAACATAAAGGAGCGTACAAAATTCCCAATTTTTTATTTTTCTTGGTTTTAGGGGGGTGTAGATTAATTTTGAAATTTAAAAATGGCGGATATTTATTTTTCGTAAAATTGATATGGGTGTCGTTTACCAGGTTTTTGGGAGTGCTGGATACGAAAATGACATTCGTTTTGAAATTCCAATATGGCGGACATACTTAAATTTATAAAAATAATATGGGTGTCCTTTTATTGGTTTCTGGGGGTGCTGATTACAAAAAAGTCATCCATTTTAAATTTCCTTAGTAACCCCGCAAAATATGAGGATATTTTCTTCATAATGGGAGAAAAAGAAATTTAAAAATCCTGAATTTTCCAACATTTCTATAGCTTTATACATTCCTAGTATCTCATTTTCTATGTTTTTATAAAGTTGATTCTATCTCGGAAACGGTGCATCCTATTGGAAAAATAATGAAAATTTCGTCCCCCTTAGAAACCTCGCAACATCATATTTTCTTCATGATGGGAGAAATTTTTTTTCGAAAATCCTGAATTTTCCAACATTCCTATAGCTATAAACATCCGTCGTATCTCAATGTACACCATTTACTTCTTTTTTTTTTATAAAATTGATTCTATCTCGGAAACGGTGCATCCTATAGAAAAAATAATGAAAATTTCGTCCCCCTTAGCAACCTCGCAACATCATATTTTCTTCATGATGGGAGAAAAAATTTTCCGAAAATCCTGAATTTTCCAACATTCCTATAGCTATAAACATCCGTCGTATCTCAATGTACAGCATTTACTTCTTTTTTTATAAAATTGATTCTATCTCGGAAACGATGCATCCTATTGAAAAAATAATGAAAATTTCGTCCCCCTTATGAATTCCGCAACATCATATTTTCTTCATGATGGGAGAAAAAAAATTTCGAAAATCCTGAATTTTCCAACATTCCTATAGCTATAAACATCCGTCGTATCTCAATGTACAGCATTTACTTCTTTTTTTTATAAAATTGATTCTATCTCGGAAACGGTGCATCCTATTGAAAAAATAATGAAAATTTCATCCCCATTAGAAATCCCGCAACGTCATATTTTCTTCATGATGGGAGAAAAAAAAATCGAAAATCTTGAATTTTCCAACATTTCTATAGATTGATACACCCCTCGTATCTCAGTACAGCATTGCCATATTTTTTTCTATAGTCGCTTCTATCTCAGAAACGGTGCATCCTATTGCAAAAATAATGAAAATTTCCTCCCCCTTATTAACCTAGAAATCGCATATTTTCTTCATGAATGGCAGAAAAATTCATGAATCCTGAATTTTGAAAAAAATCTATACATAGCTGGTACCTTGAACTACATAACATACTGTAATAATAATCATCAATCCTAATTAGCATCCCCAAGATCTTTTAAATTAGTATTCATATTCATTTTACGAAGATTGAATATTCTCCATTTTGGAAAATGAAATTGGAAGACAATTTTGTAATCAGAACCCCCAGAAACCTGGAAAAGGACAACTTTATTAATATTAATAACAAAAATTTACGCCATTGTGGAATTTCAAAACAGATTTTATTTTCATATTGTTCTGCACCCCCAGAAACCTAGAAAATGACACCCGTGCCAAAGAAAAACATACTCTAACAGTATCCAAAAATAGGCTTTTCCGTAGCCTGCAAATTGAATTTTTAGCAGCCATTAATTTATCAACCAAATCTGGTTTTATAGCTGCTTATATGGTATAATGGTCACCAACTCGGAAATTAAGTCACCAACTTATAAATGTCGGTGCTAATTTGGATTAAATTTCGCCTCTTTTTATCTGCCGACTTTTGAATTTTTTGTCAATC
This sequence comes from Glaucopsyche alexis, assembly GCA_905404095.1. Taxonomy (NCBI): domain Eukaryota; kingdom Metazoa; phylum Arthropoda; class Insecta; order Lepidoptera; family Lycaenidae; genus Glaucopsyche; species Glaucopsyche alexis. Next base: position 18,914,541 of record FR990057.1, read on the forward strand.
GAGTGTTTTCGCCAGTTTAGTAATTTAGTCGCCAACATATTAATTCGCTGCCAAATTCAGTAATACAGTATGCTCACATGCAGCCGCCAACTTATTTTTTGTTCGCTCGATTAATTATATCCCTTTTCTTTTTCATACGACGTCAGTCATACATTGCAGGTTCTCAGAGTGCAAAATAAAACCTGCATAAATACAATTACAATAAAGTCCCGGATACGCACAAACTGTCAAACGGTATTCTATTCATAAAATCAGTTCATGATAACAAGTCGCTTCACTTTTAATACAATCAAAGTAAATTGTAAGTCTACTTTAAATACGAGAATTGAGGTTCTAACACTCGAATTCTTACAATGAAACCTATAATAAATAAAGTTCCATATTGCGAATCGTTGTGTATCAGTATGACGGTACGGACTCACGAGGCATCGTGCAGCCAAAGATTTTACGAAGCAGCGAATGACTACTAGTATCTTCATGCATCGTCACGTCGCGTCGCGTTACAGTGTGAACTGATCCTTAAAGTCTACCTATATAGTGTTTAACCTACTGTACAAGTTAGCAGACTTCAGAAGGTTAATTATGAAACTGTAATATTGTAAGATTTAAATCTTACAATATTACAGTTCCTCATTTAACAGTAAAATGGTATTCTCATAAACGTCAAACAAACGTCAAACGCTGAAGTCTACCACGATGCGAACATAATGGCATCGTAACCTACTGTACAAGTTGGCAGACTTCAGAAGGCTGATTATATGGTATCGAAACTCCTCTAACAGTAAAATGGTATTCTCATGAAAGTCAAACAAACGTCAAACGCTGAAGTCTACCACGATACGAACATAATTGCATCGAAGTCTGACTGTATAATGGACGTACCACTTAACCATACAAAGCGATATTCTGGATAATATTTGACTCGAACTATATCATAACTACACATTTAATTGACATTCTCGTACACAAACGAGATTTAAAGCAAAAATATGACTACTCGTATTTGGATGGATTGATTACAAATTTATTCGCATGATTTAACTAAAACGATTGTAATTATTCCTGATTAAACTAAAATACATGACAAATTTAAAATTTCTTTTTAATGTCCTTAATTTTGATACTCGTACCCTACTCGATAGATCGTTAAAAAAAATTAACGACTCACAATTTGGCGCCAAAATCTGCCATTTTGTATTTTTTCTTTGAACTAGCTACCTAAGGGCACTTGGGTTATTGAGACATCTAACGATACCTTAATTGTCGAAATCCATCCAGCGGTTTGTAAGATACGTGGGAATAAAGGAATTTACATACGTACATACATAATATATACATACAACATAACCCTTCTTAACAGTCGGGTAAAAACGTACCTTTGCCGCGATTCCCGAAATCACTACAAGGTCCTTGGTCTGCTAAGCACTTGAATAAAGCCTCTAACTCGGCTCTGTTGTCAAGCAGTTTCCCGTAGTAATCGTCGTCGAGGTCGTCATAAGCCGCAGCAAGTGCCAAGCAAGACAGGACTAGTAGTAGCAGAGGTTTCATTGTATCTGCAAAAATTATGACGTGTTGACACAGGTTAAAGAGGATCAGATAAACAGCTACATAGTAAGAGGTTAATTACACTACTACGGTGAGTGTATGCGTGTGAATACCAAACAAAAAAAAATGGTAATGTATTGCAATGCGTGCATAAAAAATAATATTAGAATAAATAAAAATATCTCTTATTTTATCCCAAGGAATATAACAGGTAAGTGAATATTAAATTTTCTAGTAGGCTGTAGGTCTTTCTTTATTATAAGAGCGTCCATGACCTTTAATCCGCCTCTGGATATAATAACTCTAACAAAATATCTACAAGTTTTTACACATTTTCTTCATGTGAAAGACAAAATGGTATAAAATATTATACTGACCTGATAAAACAATTGATGATATTAAATTACAGTAGTTGTTCCAAGTGTGAATGGTACTATATATATATGTATATTTAATAGAGATGCGCCGAATAGTGATTTTTGCCGAATAACGAATACCGAATGTAATTCGGTTTGGCTCCTACCGTACCGAATATTCGGCCGAATTATTCGGTTCAGCAATCAAAAGAACGAATTTATGTGCAAGTTCTAGTGATACCGAACCCGAAACTGACTGTTTGCTACCTCTCCAAAATGTTACAAACTTTTTAGAAGAAACTCATGTTGCTTTTTGTTATGAAGAACTTACTTCAAATAGGACACTCCAACATGACCCAAAGAGTCCAATTGCAATGGAGTTAGACAATTATGCTTCTGAAAGTTTGCTGCCTAGAACCTCAGACTTTGACCAGTGCACCAGGTAGTACAGTGTACAGTGAGAGATTATTTTCAGAAGCTGGAAACGTTTTTATAGAAAAATGCAATAGACTCTTGCCAGACAGAGCCGAAAGACTGGTGTTTCTTCATCATAATTTATCTTTAGTTAATTCTAAATATAAATATTAATTTCTTAAGAATATTGGTGATTTTGGTATGGCAAATAAATAAACCTTTATTTCTTTCTTTCATTCTCGTTTTCTGTTCAAAAATTAAATTAAAACACTGATTAGTTCAGCAGCTTAGTTTATCCGTGAAATTGCTAGTATTGGACCGAATAATATTCGGCAAAACAACCGAAAATTCGGCCGAATACAAACGGCGATATGGCGGCGAACGAAGCATGCAGCACATCATCTCCCTGCTGAAGCAGAAGGATCCAGACGACGTGCCGGCCTTTGTGGCGAAAGATCTCCACAACTTGCCGGTAGTAACGATGGACCACGTCGGCATCTCCAGCCTGCTAAAGAGCTTCAACAGTATGAAGGCAGAGCTGGACAAGATGCGAGGTAGGTTGGATGTATCGGAATCTACCATCCGTGACTTACGTAGTGAATTACTACAATTAAAATTAGTGTTGCCCAAATCAGTCTTGGTCTTGGTCTTGCAGCAAGAGTCTCGCAAGAGTCTCGCAAGTCTCGCAATTACCTTTTAGCCTATTGCTATTTATTAAACGTTATTTTAGATATTAGAACAACTTAATATAACAACGTAACGTAATACCTACTCTATAACGTTGTTCTGAGATCTAAAATAACGTTTAATGAATAGCAATAGGCTAAAAGGTAATTGCGAGACTTGCGAGACTCTTGCGAGACTCTTGCTGCAAGACCAAGACCAAGACTGATTTGGGCAACACTAATTAAAATGTAATAATTCAGTAAGTAGGTCAACCGATCATTCAACCGCCTTTGTCAATACACGTCGTGGCGGCGCGCGAGCAGACACATCGTTCTGCTATGCATGTTAGCGGAATCCGTCGAGTCGGCGACCGCCACCGCCCCCGCCCGCCTTCCCCTCCGGGTTGTGCAGACGCCGAGTCAACAAGCGACCCAGCAGAAAAGTTTTGCGACTATCGCCGGTCGCCCCGCACCTCCCTCCTTCCTCCTTCTCGACCTGGCAAGGACAAGAGCAGGAGGTGCGATGAGGAGGGCTTCATACTGGTGGAAAGAAAAATGAAGAGGAAGCCCGCCGCCCGCAACCCGGGCGAGGTACCCGCGACGCCGTTGTACGTATTCCGCCTGCACTGGTTCATGGTAGTCGAGGACGTCGTGGACGCAAGAAGACGTCCATCGCCTTGAGAGTCGAACGTCTGGAGAGACTTTATGCACAGTTCCTTTGTGGTGACTGGTAAGAGTGTCGACGCATCTTTTGTCGACCTTCGAGGTGGAGAGGTATGGTCTTACGGAGGTTCCGGTAAAGACTCCGGAACGAAGCGCGCATTACGTCGCCGACAACGATAAAGTGTAATTTAAGTAGGTATATAATAATAATAATGTGTATGTTAATCTGTAAGGTATTGATAATATGGGCCTATGCCGAAATAAACGTTATTTAATTAATTAATTAATTAAAATATTCGGTTTCACTGCCGAATATGCCGAATACTAAATGAATATTCGGCGCATCTCTAGTATATTAAATACCCATGTATATAAATATACATACGTAAAAATTAAGCATTCCACCATAACGGAATGTTATTTTCATTCGGGTATGTGTGTATAAAAATATTTGATACAGGCTGAAAAATTACAACTAAATTCTAATCTATGAAATTTTAATCCGTTAATGGATAATTTATACAGTATTCTCCGAGCGAAGTAACCACTCTTGAAATACTGTAGTACAATACGGCCGATGTATCTTGGCGAGTCTGAACTTCGCGCAGAAGGTTGCGCAATAACTGTTTCTAAGTGTTTTCGTATTTATTTTATTTGTACTAATTAGTCAACTGTATCAGGGAAATTTTATTAGTACATGGGTATATAAAAATAATACAATAACAGTTTTCTTCACGAGTTGTACATGAGCTATAGTTCGCAGAGCCTATGTTCAGACCCGTCAAGATACAGCGGCCGTAGTGTACCTGGGACAGTTGGTTTTTAAATGTCATATGGTTGCCCAAGCACATACGGCATTCTCACAACATAGTCAGCCTAGTCCAGAGGAGTGACTGGTCAATACGTCTGGGGCCAACCATGTGCGGGTTTCCTCACGACGTTTTCCTTCACCGTTAGAGCGTCCGTATAATGTACTTGAGATCTGAAAACGTCTCAATGATACACGCCACAATCTGGAATTCGAACCTGCACTCTCTCGAGTTCAAACTAAACGGTCTACCCACTAGGCCACGGAGCTACATTATTACCTACTACACAATATGATTAAAGAGGCCTTCCTTCATTGAGCTAAGACTCGGGCCCTAGCAGTGACGATGATGATGATGATGACTTATTACCACAACTTAACGGCCACAGCTGAAAACAGCCTCCGTGGTCTAGTGGTTAGAGCATTGGCTCTCGACTCGGAGGTCGTGGGTTCGATTCCTGCATTGGAACAACAAAAAATGTCCAAGTTTGGTCAGGATAATGCAGGCTGATCACCTGATTGTCTGACAAGAAAGATGATCCATGCGTCGCGTCGGATGGGCATGTAAAAAGTCGGACCTGCGCCTGATCTCTCGCCAGTCGTGTCGGTTATCCGTCCCACTGGATTATGAGAATAAAGGAACAGAGAGTGCTCTTGTGTACTGCGCACACACTTGGGCACTATAAAATTACTCCTGCGTAACTGGCCTGGTTGGAATAAAACAGGCCACCGTCACCGAGATCGGTGTGGGGAGTTATTATCATTAACGGCCACTCTCAGAGACATTTTTATGCTCATATAGTATATAATACATATATATAGTAATCTGTATAGTTAAAGTACAGATGACTGTAGCTTATCAGCAACAGTTTTTTCTGTAAATAATTTTCAAGACATTATTAAAATAATTTCTTATTAAATTCAGCTAAAATTTTAACTGCACTGCATGAAATATTATAGGATATTGTTTGAGCTGGTACCAACTTCAATATAAGATTAAGTAGAGAAATAGTTATAATTTTAGCCGAATTTAAAAGGGGAAATATTAAAAATAAGCTTTATTTCATACTTTTTTGTGTATTTTTACTTTGGAAGTCGGCAATAACATAATTTTACCCTTTTTAGTGCTGTTTGTTTAAATATTATTAAAACACTTAAAGAACATTTAAAATAATCGATCGAATGTATAATTGAATACGTGCCAACTGCCAAGCTTCCATTAGGTATTATAAATGAGATGATGATGATGATTACTGTAAGTCACATAGTAGCATATTATGTTTGCAGTTCTTTGAAAAATGCCTAAATTTCCAAAAGCGTATATTTTAAGATTGTTCTGTTCAGTGCTTTTGGATCACATCCAGTGCAATCATAATGTGATGAAAAAATATAATAACTCCCCACACCGATCTCGGTTGACGGTGGCCGGTTTCATTAAAAACCAGGCCAGATACGCAGGAGTAATTTTTTATAGTGCCCAAGTGTGTGCGGAGTACACAAGAGCACTCTCTCTCTCTTCCTTTACTCTTATAATTCAGTGGGACGGATAACGAGATCAGGCGCAGGTCTGACTTTTTACATGCCCATCCTACGCATGGATCATCTTACTTGTCAGACAATCAGGTGATCAGCCTGCATTGTCCTAACCAAACTTGGAAACAACATTTTTGTTGTTCCAATGCGGGCATCGAACCCACGACCTCCGAGTCGAGAGCCAATGCTCTAAGCACTAGACCACTGAGGAATCATCACTATCATCACACTATACATAATGTGATGATGTATGGTGTGATGATAGTGATGATGATGATGATTACTCTAATTGACATACGGCCCGTTCTATAACTATTTGTTAAAAGCATCGTCATTCGTCAATCAATCATTTGCCGGTTTTTATCGATACAAATTCGACGTTTCTAACAAATAGTTAAAGACAGATAGGTTATTGAAACTAGCCGTAAGCAAAGAATATATTATATTACTAACGTACCGTAAGAGGCATATGCTTGCAGTTCATTAAACAACGCCGAAATCCCCAAACATGTATCTATAAGGAGTCAAGAGTTCCGTTCAGTACTTTTAATAAAAATCTTACTTTTTGGTAGCATATGCTTGGATTACTTCAGAAACAGTGAAAATCACCATATGTATCCATATAAATTTCACACATATGTGTCTATATAAATTTCGAGGGGTCCCTCAATTCCTCATCGATCCCATCATCAGGTAACCATTTTGATTATGCCCTAAATGCCCTTAACATCAAAAAAAAATTAAGAATCGGTCCACAGACGGCGCGGCGGAGTAACCGTTGAACATACAAAAAAATATGTACAGCCGAACGTATAACCGCCTCCTTTTTTGAAAATCGGTTAAATAGACAATATAAATTTTTACGTTAGTAGACTTTCTGTGTCTCGACAGTCAACGTGCGATTGTGATATCAACAGCACCCGCTGAATACCATCACAGGGTTGGCACAAAAACTTTTCTTTAATTTTACAAAAATAGTAATCATATAAAATATACCAAGCTTACCACAAATTCGTTTGCGTGGAACTATTATTGGAAACGGAACCATATTTTTTAATGGAACTGCGAGATAAAATAAAACTGAACTCTGAGAAATAGCATCAGATATCTGCTATTGAAAGTCCGATCAAATTTGGTCCGGCCGCTTCAGAGATTAGCCGGAACAAACAGACACAGAGTGTGAGTGTGAGTTTTTCTTTTCGCATTCGATCATGAGCACGTTTGGCTTTTGTGTAGTATATGTCATTTGTACAAACAGATATTTCAATTTTATTTATTTTGTATTGTATAGATGTAGGTATAGCTGATATTCGACCAAACCAAAGACGGTTCTGTGCTTTTTTTGTACAGAATAATTTGTTTATGTTTTAGGTTTGATACATCGACTTTCTAAGATAAATATGAGGTATCATATATTATGTGTAATGTGCATCATATATGAGGTTTTTAATGTATTTTTTGCTTAAAAGGGATTAAAAAACATCTCTAATAAAAAAGGGAACGCCTAGCAGAATCGTAACATCGAAACTATTTTGAGCGGTGATGCTGCATTAAACTACACACCTTTAAAATTAAATAAAAACATTTTTGTGACAACCCTAAGCGAAGTATATAGAGCAAGTCGTGTGTAGTCGCACGGCAAATCACACGAGACCGTTTCCACTCGCGTGAAAATGAATCGATTTTACATGTAAATACTTACACATTAGTTCACTTCACCCAGTTACATAGTTACGTAATGTTTTTGTTGTTGAACTATTTACTCGTATTATATGGATAACTAGACGTTGACCGCTACTTTATTTGCGCTAAGGGAAATCTGCCTCGTAAGAACCGTACATTTTTTCGGGATAAAAAGAAGCCAGTGCTAATCCAGGCCCCAACTATTTGTGAGCCAAACCTCATTCTTACTAATTTAAATACGTTCAACGGTTTTAAATCAAGGACTTTCGTACAAACTTGCAAGAGCCCTTGGCTATATTGCCCGGAATCCGGAAGGACGGAGAAAATTCAGAGCGTTAAAAATAGAACTCTGGACTATAAGTATACAATAGAGTTGATTGATTGCACTATTATTACAATAATGTCTTCAATGCTCTGATTTTTTTCGGCCTTCCGGATTTCTGATCATAATATTATAGTCTTAGTCTTAAAGCGGCAATTTTTCAGAAAACTGTGTCTTGAACTCTTGACCAAGGCTTGGTTGTCGCTCATCTGCTGGTCCTGCTGATGACGGCATCTGCTGATGCCGTCATCAGCAGGACCAATATTTTGCCTACGAAAACGATTTCTGGATTTGTAGTATTATCACATCATCACGCTTTCCCTGATACCATTCTGAAGCCCAATTCTCGTAACAATTTGTGATCATAATCCTGTTTCAGTTCTGGAATTTCCAAATTCTCGCGGAAAATCTCCGAATGACTGGACATTGTCTCGCCATTTCCTCGCACTCTTGCTGTCGGACTGTCCTCAAGCTGATTGAGTTGTGAAATATTCTGGAGTAAGAAGTAAATCGGTTTCTCCAGATCAGACACGGTTACCGTAATCCGAGCATTTAGTGCAATAAGCTTTGTCATTGATTGAGCGAGTGAACACACAACAATGCGTTACCAACGCGTTACCCAAGTTAGTTTAATTAACGCACGATCCTGGTTAAGTAACGATCATTTCACGAGCTAGGTACCAGTTACCACTAATTGGCACATTAATGATAGATATTTCGAATAAATTATTATTAATATTGTGACGTCACAAAGTTGGTTTTAGAATAGGGTTGTTATTTATGAAAAGTGTAGAGACATTTTTGGTGTGACTCGTAAGTCGTCACCATGCGCTATGTCAGCCGTGTGACAGCAGCATGAATGACAAAATATGACATTGTAATTTTAATATTTGACGACCTCTGTGGCTCAGTGCTTAGCGCGTTGGCGCGCAAGCCGGATTCCCGCCAGGGAACATAAAGTTTTGTTCCCTGGCGGGATTCAAAGAGTTCCTGGGTAATGGATGTATTAAATAATATCAATGTGTATTATAAATTATAATAATATAGGTACCTACCTAATAAAAATCTTAAAAATAAGTATCTATAAGTAGTATAAAAAAGTAAATAAATCTACTGCTACTGCAGGAGACTCTATTATAACTTATAACAGATTCAAATTCAGGTAGGTAATTGATTCTTTGATTCTAGATATATTGATTCTGTTTGTGTTCTGTTTGTGTCTCTGAGACGATACTACGGTTTTGATTTGCTATTTTTTCGCTTAGGTACATTTCATATTTATGTTTACAGACCAAACTAATAATGACCTTAACCAATGATCTACAGGTTAGCTTAAAATTACGTCCCATCGGAATATACCTACTGTAGTCCATATCTGGATATATGTTATTGTAGAGATTATGTATAATATTATGTTCTAAGAGATTATTTCGTTTTCTTTCATTAAAATTCTGTTTTTAGGTATCTCTGACATTATAATATTTGGAATTTTATTATTTTCAAAAAACGTTCCTAGGTTGACTTGGATGTTAATAGGATTGTTATCATTACAACCACATAATATACTTATAAAATTAAATTTATGAAATAATTTTTAGTTAATTTATTTACATCATTTTTATGTGTGTTTAGAATATTACAAAATTTTGCTCCAGCTTTCCACATACTAAAAACTTCAAAGTTCTTCCCTTAAACTTATGACTTATCTCTATATTCTGAGTTTGGCTGTATACTGATGTTTAAGTTAATTAAGGATCCTCGTCGACCATCAAAACGTCAATAACTCCCCACACCGATATCGGTGACGGTGGCCGGTTTCATCAAAACCAGGCCAGTTACGCAGGAGTTATTTTCTAGTGCCCAGATTTGTGCGCAGTACACAATAGTACTCTCTCTTTTTTTACTCTCATAATCCAGTGGAACGGATAACCGACACGACTGGCGAGAGATCAGGCGCAGGTCCGACTTTTTACATGCCCATCCGACGCATGGATCATCTTTCTTGTCAGACAATCAGAACCTCAATTCTCGTATTTAAGTAGACTTTCATTTTACTTCATTAGTTTTGTAAATGTAAAGTCCATGGGCGGCGGTAATCGCTTACCATCAGGTGATCCGTCTGCTCGTTTCCTGGTTCATTACATAAAAAAAAAAAAAATGTAGTGACATGTTACCGTGAACGGATTTTATGCCGTTTCGACCAATCAGAGCGCGTTTCACGTTGGATTAACGTTCGTAAAAACACCTTTTGAGAGTGTAAGCGTGTCGGGACTTGATTGTAATTGTATTAATGCAGGTTTTATTTAGCAGAATTGCCCCCCAGGTGATCAACTTGCATTGTCCTAACCAAACTTGAAAACAACATTTTTGGTTGTCCCAATGCGGGAATCGAACCCACGACCTCCGAGCCAAGAGACAATGCTCTAACCACTAGACCACGGAGGTGATTCAAACGTATGGTTTAAGCAGCTGTATTATTATTTATAGAAGGTTCCCCTGCACTGGTGTCAGCTGGTGGCGCCACCAATTTGACTGCAGTTATACAAAAAGTCTTTGGTGGTGCAACCGTGATCCTTAAATTCCTTATACGGCTTTCAATAACCTATCTTTCTACGAGTATAGATAGATAGTAGTTATAGATAGATAGGTTGTTGAAACGGGCCGATAGAGAGCGAGTTATTTTCACGTTTTCATTTTAAATTTCAAGGGTTGAAAATCTCCAACTATCTCATGGCATGATGTGTGGTTATTATGGCGTTTGTTTTTGTTCCACTTAAAAACATTGCGATAAGAAGTTAAAAATTATGATTGTTTGGAGAACAATGTAACATGAAACTTAAAGCTATGAATACATGTGCAGACAATTTTTTTTTCGCTTAAGACTTTGAACTAGAGACGGCGACTAATTTTCAATGGATTTTCTATTTCACAATGTCATCCGGATTCCGGATATTAGGTGTTCGAGAGATAATCCGAGGAGATGATTACCCATTTGGACAATAAACATTGTCATAGTGCCTCACATATTCTAGTTTGTAGGCACTAGCTGTATTTTCGGTAATAGTTGCAACTTGCAACCACAACAGGTAACGATTTAGAAAACTGACTTTGCTTTAACCATTTCTAAGCATTAACATCATTCTGCTCCATGGTTAACATATTATGTAGACGTTGAAACATCCTGTTGTACAATCCTACTGCTATTATAAATATGTATGTGAGGATGGATGGATATGTAGATGGATGGAAGGATGGATGGATACTTGACGGAACTACAGATTTTTATAAAATTTGGTATGATAGTAGTTTATGCTCTGGAATAAGTTACACTTAAGCTACATTTTATTCCGAAATATTGATCCTGTGGGATACCGAAATATTTACGTGGGCAGAGCCACGGGCAAAAGCCAGTCTACTGACACTTGTCAGATAGCTTATTTGCATATTTTGTCTCTGTCGTTTGGTATAAAGTAAGCAGCGACAAAACTTTTGTATAAGCTAACTGTCACTTAATATAAAAATGTAAAACAGGCCCAGTACGTTAGTAATACATATATTATATTCTTTGCCCTTAGTGTAGCCCAAGCTCTATATTAAACTTAATTCTATGCAAACGAATGAGTAAATAAAAATGAATGAATGAATGAAATATTGTGTACACGTCTTTAACACGTAATGACAGTATTATTACTGACACCCATTCACGGTTTCGACCCTGTGCCTAGCGCGCATGAAGACGGTAGCTTGTTAGTTGAATTAGGTACACGCTACCACAATATCAAAACAATGATAATAATATGAAGTAAATAGTAATAGATGTTGTTAAACAATTTTTTATTGTATCAATAAAAAATTACAAAAAAAAATTGTTAAAAAAGGTTCATACGATTTTTATTATACTAACCTTTTGCCCGCGACTTCGTCCGTGTGGAGTTCGATTTCCATACAAAATTTTAACGTATGCCTACGTACGCTAAGAAAGGATTTAAAAAAAAATTGCCGTACCTACGCCCAAATTTGGCGTACTATCTGTATGCCAAATTTTAAGCAATAACCGTTCAGTAGTTTCGGCTGTGCGTTGATAGATGAGTCAGTCAGGTTTGCTTTTTATATATTTAAACATGTACCCGTGTGCCAGCGCCATACGAATACGCAAGACTGATTATAGTTATGGCGCCCGTTCACGACAGCCAGGTGGGGATCATCTGGCAAGCGAGGCTCGGATGGCACCAGACAGCAAAAGGATTTGCTTGACTGCCAAGCTACTTGGCTAGCATGTAAATCTAGCATTACATTACAAGATAGTGCATGGCGTTTGTTTGAACTGAAGCCTAAAAACTACGCTACTTCAAGTAAACAAATGCGCTCACGCACACACAAGCAAAAAAGTACGCTACTTTTCGACAGTATCGAATGAGTCGTCGTGACGACTAATCTATACTGACAAAAAGTAAAGTACTTTTTTGCTTGTGTGTGCGTGAGCGCATTTGTTTACTTGAAGTAGCGTAGTTTTTTAGGCTTCAGTTCAAACAAACGCCATGCGCTATCTTGGTTTTTTATTTGATCTGAGTACATCTTATAAATTACTAGCTAATGCTACACAACGAAATTTAATGCGAGTTTCATCAAAAGAATTATTGAACGAAAGGTCTATTATAGTAGAATAGCTCGGCTAAATCCTTGAAAGATAAATGTCAAAACAACAATGTAGAATAAAATAGTTATATTGCAATATTAAAAATATAAAATAATAGACGTTGCCACAGTATTATAGAGGTGTATCCGAATTTTGGCATTTCATTGAATGTCAAAACCTTGATAATTTGGTATGCGACAACCCTATTACCGATTCGTCACGAATCACTATTCATCACATTCTGTAATATTATAAACTAGCTGGTTCGTTTGCGTAAAACTGTTTTAAATGGAAACGAAACCCTAATTTTTTAACGTACCTAAGATATAAGTATTTATTACTGCTTATAACATCAGCTGTGGAAGACGGAAGTCCAGTCAAAATCAGCCCGGCCGGGAAATACAGACGGACAGACAGACAAAAAACTATTTTAGTGTAGGTAACCTATAGATGTTAACATAGGTACTAACACAATCTATACTTCTATAGATTGTGTTAGTATATTAACATCTAGCGGCCAGTTTCAATAACTTATCTATCTATAACTATTTGTTAAAAACGTCGTCATTCAATCATTTGCCGGTTTTTCGCGATACAAATTTGACGTTTCTAACCAATAGTTATAGATAGATAGGTTATTGAAACCGGCCGTAAAGGAATAATTACTGGTTTGTTTGTTTGTTTGCATTGAATAAGCACCGAAACCACTGGACCGATTTTGATAAAATTTGGTACAGATATAGATTAGACCATGGGGAAGGACATAGGCTTTTTATCGCGGAAAAATGTACTGTTTCTACGAAATTTACTTTTGTGCGCACGAAGTCGTGGGCAACATCTAGTATGCAATAAGTGCAGAGTTGATAATTTGAAATAATAATCAGACTTCCATTTTATATTTTATTCGTATAGATCAATTAATTTACTAATTGACCCCTTCATATCATCACTCAATATTAAGAAGTTGACCATTGCCACTGTAGTAGTAATTAATTAGTAGGTAAGGTAATTATGACGTCTTATGTTATGTTCGTGTAACATTTTGTCAAACATTTTAACGTTTTGCGATGGTAGATTTGATCATCCTATACTATACAGTAGGTACCTACCGTTCAGAATAATATTTTTGTGATTTACTTTTTTTCCATACATGATACATAGCTACATAATATAATCACGCCTTTTTTCCATAGGGACAGGTAGAGACCACTTCTTTCCACTTGCTAAGATCCTTACATACCTGGTTCACTTCGTTCAGTTTCATTATTACCATCCATTCCTCCACTTACATTCAACGTAGCGAAGCGGCTCGCCATGGTCCGCTTTTCGCAATAAAAAAATTAGAATACTTCCTCCCAGGAGGGCAAGGGATAGGACAGTAATAGCTAGGGAAGCCGGGGTCGCATACCCGTATACTATACCACAACTACCGGGAAGGTAAGTTGGGATGAGTATCCCATGACTTAATTTTTTTTAAACTGTATTTTTCGTGCTACCAGAACTCCGTACAAAATTCGGTGCTCCCAGGACTACATAATAATACAAACAAGGATAATACTTGGTACCTACATAATAACATAATCAAGACAAAACATATTAATTAATTAATATTAATTAAGTATTAACTACATTTATGTAAACTAATACTATAACCAGTTTATATTCATCACTTTATTGTCAAAATTGTTAAATTTAACTTTAATGTAAAAATGTAATTTGGTAACGCGAATTACCGTTTTGTAACTACCATTACAATTACAATTTACAAACTGTTTCGGCACTACTCTTACGTAAAGCAAAACACTTTCATTGTTTTGAAGTTATCAGCCGTCTAGTCAGTTACACTCATCCGATGTGCAGACAATAAAAAAAAAAAAAAAATAATCTACCCTGTTTTTAGTATTATATCCATGGATGCTTTCACACCAGGTCAATCAGGTCCAGTGGTAAGTTCTCGAAGAACTAGTATAAGGATACGTTTCCACGAGCGTTTTTAGTGGTCGCTACAGAAAAAACAGCAGTGCAAATAGAAATGTACGAGAATACAACAGAGCTGAAATCGTGTAGAGTTGCCAAATCTGACATTTGACAATTGACACTTCGATTTCAGCTCTCATAAATAAACGCAGAGGTCTATTTACAGTGCAGTGTTTTTGGCGCAACCATAAAAAAACTCTAGTGGGCTTGAGGGCTTACGGGTATTAGACAACGGAAATATTTTTAATATATTATAGCGATAGCAACATATTCGTGCGCGAGTGAAAGAGACGAGTAGCGATGAGTCAATGTACGAAATTCTACGCTCTCTGCGACCGCACTTAAGTATGATGTAAATGGCTACTTTAAAATTACATAAAGTAACCACAAAATTGATTTCCAAAATTAACTTTCGCCGTGGCCCGTGATAATGAATTCGGCAAAGAGAAAGGGTTGTTATCTTAATTGACGAGTTATTATTGTGCGTTAGTGTACCTACTGAAACTGGCGAAATTATCTACTTTAAATATAGTTTAAGAGTTCAGAGCATTTAGACAAGTTGTCATCGCTAATTTCGACGACAAAGTTCGAAAATAAAAATGTATCGAATTTGACATAAGCATCGCTAAGTGACAAAAGCATCTCTATGTCACTTAGCGATTGATATGTCAAATCCCATACATTTTATTTTCCGTAATTAGCGGTGATAACTTGGCTATAGGCTCTTGTAAAGTATATGTCTCCTGACCCGGAAAGAAGAGTAAAGCACCAATTATAAAGGAATGAAGGAATTCTTGTCTCAACCAACTAACCTCATCCTAATAAAATCCTAAAATGTGAGGGTTTGTGAGGATAGATGGATGATTGTTTGACGACCTCTGTGGCTCAGTTGGTTGAGCGTGTTGGTGCTCAAGCCGGGGGTCGCGGGTTCGAATCCCGCCGAAGGAACAAAAAGTTTTTCTGTGTTTCTGGGTCATGGATGTGTATTAAATATGTGTATAATATAATAAAAATCTTAAATATGTGTATAGTATAAAAGTATTAAATATATTTCCGTTTTCTGGTATCCGTAACACAAGTTCTTCGAGAACTTACCACGAGATCAGATTGACGCGGTGTGAGCGTCCATAGATATTCTATTATATTCTATTATATTGTTACTATTTCACACAAAAGCAACTAAACGCATTTTGATGTCATAGGGTATGATTTAGTAGCTTGAGGTCTGGATTAAAACATAGGCTACTTTTAATCCCGAAAAAGTACAGTGTTCCCGAGGGAAACTGAATTTACGCGGGCGGAGCCGCGCGAAAAGATAGTATAACGCGATTCAAATGAGAATAGGAACGTCAATGACCTCTATCTGTCAAATGTCACTTGAAAAGTACGGTTAGCAGAAAAACTTATTTGCCAATAATAATAATCGAAATAATTCTTTCTATACTCGACACTAGCAGAATGGTGCAAAACCTTTGCAACCGCGATTGCCATAAATAAAAGAAGAGTAATAATAGTCTTACATCGAATTTAAATAATAACGTTAAATTATCTAAACATATTCATAATTCGTTTTTAAAATCATAAAGTAACATTTTGTTTTTCATTGTTGGTGCAAGCAACTTGCCAAAATTATATTGCTTTTGTTATTGTCATACTCATTTTGCTTGAAAATGAGTAAACGAGGCGCTGTGTTACATAGACGACAATACTCGGACAGTAATACAGAAATGAGCGAAATAAAAGAGCTAGATTCAGATTACATTTTTTTCACTCAAATTTGTAAATAAATTATATTAAAAGAAAAAAAACTTTTTTTGCCCACCCTACCCAATTGGGTAAAATTGACAGTTATCACGTCACAATATGGCGCCGACTCGATCCTATTCTCATTTGAATCGCACTATAAGTATTAAAAGCTTAAATTCGTTTGAAGTTAATATCATATAATAAGTTAATATCTAATACCAGTAATATGTATGTAGGCGCGTTTCTACAATTACAAGATGTTGTCTGTTTTACCATTATTACTGATGCTGTTTTATCGTACGGATAAGCGTTGCCATGACGACGCTGGTATAACGTCAATGGCTAGCCGCACACGTGCAATATTATTGATGCAATAGATTTGTCAATTTCTTCGTCAATAAAAGGTCCCCGCATACTTATCAATTTTATTGACAGTATTTTTTTTTTTAATTTAAGCGGTCTAGTGCATTCCCTCTAACTGAGCAGAAGTTCTTAATAATAAATCTAGCTAATAATGATGCGAAATGTTATGTATTGCAGTTGTTAGCATATTAGAAAAAAAGGAAACTAAAAAAAGCGATGGGTTACTATAGGCTGAATGAGTAAAAGAACCGCTTTATGTCAACTTCTTTTTTACATCTTCCTTTGTGCTCGCTGGTTTGATTTGTTTGTAAAATTCTAGTAATTTATCAAGCGCAAGGTTCTTTTTTACTTTGTCCCAATATGCATTTGAGGAAGTATTCCATAATCCGGGACACGTTTCCCATACGCGAATAAATTCTTTTAAATATTCTTTTAAATCATTATGTTTAATATTAATATTATTGGTATCAAATATCAATATTTTCTTCGTCCTCCATGATTTAATTTTAACGTTCACTCTACAGATTATACTATGACGTTCATTATAACAAGATGGTTTACGCGTCGTTACTCCTGCACAACTGAAATATTGCAATATAGCCCGCACACACACAATAATTATTGGCAATAACCCGATATTGTCAGCGTATTTCAGAATTTCCGGAAATATTTCAATTATATTGAACAATACGGCAATATGGCCCGCACACGAGGAATATTATTGTCAATATGAGCATTATTGACATTATTATTGCACGTGTGCGGCTAGCCAATCATATCTAGCTTTGGTACGCTCAGTTTAAAATAACTAACGGCCGCCGGCAGATATTAAACGACGGAATACTTAATAAGTCGCGTACAAATTAAGGATTATCGGATTTATTGTGGAAAAGTTATATAGTGACGTGATCTATGATAATTCGTTGATAAATTTGATCAATTAGAAATAACCTACGGACTTAATCATAGCTATACGCCTAAATCAGTCCGTGGGATTCGAACTATACGACCCACGAAAAGCATAAAAATGATGCTATTGCTCGGTTTTTCAATTTTCGGAAATATATTGACATTTTAAGGACATTTTTATCATGTACTTGTGCTAAATATGGATGAAGGAATAACATTTTTACATGAGCATGTCGAGATATGCTGTGGAAAGAGATGGTACTACTAAACATATGACATAGAAAGAGATAGATATGGTTTATGAACAGTTTAATTACAATTTGTGTGATGTGTCTGCTTACCGACTATGACGTCATGACTATGGTTTTTGTGATAAGTTCTGTTTTCTATGAAACTACAACGTGAACAATGTGGGACCAGTGTAACACAGTGGGACAGTGTTTAAGAGCCAGGACTCCGCAGACTTGCGGTATAGCTGTAGCGGGCTCCATATTAGTGCTGGTCTACTATGTACGACCTAATGCAATAATCGTTCGTGCGCCGGGACGTGTCGGCGCCAGCAAGACGGCGGCAATACGACGGCAGTAGCATGACGTCGACGTGACGACGGCAACATGACGGTGACGTGACGGCGGCCGCGACAGTGGCACGCTGGAGTCATGAGCGCGGTGGTACTATGTTGAAAACGACGACTCAGTGGCGGCTGCACGTGACGTAAAAGGCTGTAACCCATTTTTTTTATTTCTGATATAATTTTAAAGACAGCAATACATTAGTTATTCCCCTGCTGTTTCGAGTGTCTGTGGGCGATCAATTGCTTTCCAATAGGCAATCCGTCTACTCATTTGTTAAATCAAGTTTAGTTTGGTCGCTTGTTCTCCTGTTGTGCTTTTCTATTCTCTGTGTGCAGATATTATGGTGGCTACATCATGAGCGGCGCGGGAGTCGCCTAGTGCCTACTGTGAACCGTCACACATGGTAGTGTAGAAGCACTTCGAAGTGAGTCTTGTGGAGGAGTTGTATGCGACTCCAGTCCTCTTTTATTACTAATAGAAGCTTTAGGGTGAGTCTAACTGTTCTTTTTACAACTCTGCTGCAAAGTACTCGAGAAGCAAAGTTTGATAACTGTAAGTACCTACCTAGTCATAGAGTAAATGGCCAGTATGGGCCATATATTTAGTACTGAGTACAGAGCAGTAAAGTTGTACGTTATTTTATTTTGGTTTTAAAAAGTCTAAAACATTTCTTAGATATTGGTGTGTAAGAGAATTTTAGTATTTAAGAAGAAATATTTGCCAGAGTACATTTTGAATCTGATTAAAGAAAATAATCTATTTGACCGACACTAGTTGGTGTTAATTACTTTGCGTGTTATTAATATCGAGTTGAGATATCATAGAGATCGATTACAATTTGCGGTGCATAAAACCTATTTTTACTGTTTATCCAAAATTCAAAATTGATTTGAGGCCTTACTTTTGAAGCATTGAAAAATAATACGGCTACGTAGTAACCACTCTGTGCAACGTGCGCTCCGTGAGTATTATACCTGTTCTGTGGCTGCACCTCGCCCGCCTGGGCGCCTGGGTCGCGCTGGGCGCGAATCGCGTAAACTTTTACAAAGTCGACATCTCGCTTTAGTGTTCTTGTGTAAGGCCTACCGTACCGCCCGTACGGAGGCGCTTTCACCCAGTGATCGCGTACATTGAAGTGACGTCACATATAGGTAACACAGAGGTCTAACGTCCAAGGTCCAAATTTTGTATAGGTGTGGCATAGTTGTGGCTATGTTTGATTTGATGTTATATGTATGACATGACCATGAGTCATGACCTCATATTGGCTGTCGACTCGAGCGCTATGTGCACGCGCGGTCGATTGGGTGAACTAAAACCTCCTGCCTCGCCTAATAGATGGCACTAAGCGCGAGGAACGCAAACTAGCGTTGTTTTGTGTTATAATAGATGCTGTCACATGCTGTTTTATCAGCCAACACGGGTTTAGGCTGGGCTTAAACTGGATAGCCTAGCTTAGTAATAGGGGCGAAACTCTAGAAACACCACAGGTGGGTGTATATAGTGGTGTGAGATTTTGCCGCCCCTCTTATTGTGCCGCCCGGGTTTTCAGAAAATCGGATTTTGCATCCCCTAGATAGATTATGAGCAAAGTTAAATCACATTGAAGTAAATTTGAGAAAACACGATCAGAGGGTGTCACTTTTATAATTTCTTCCCTTCGGTTCGCGAACGATCTGGGCACTGGATAAAAATTAATCACTATTCACTGCGTCGCTCAGTCGTTCGTGGCAATTTTAAAACTAAACTTTATTGATTTGAATTAGTTTCGTTGCGGGTCCCAGGATGGCTTTGGCGTGTCCTCTGGGCGCTCCTAAGATCATGTTAAGGGGGTTTGTGTGGTTGGTTGTCGCTGTCGATCCTGGCTGCACACGGGTTGCAGTGGTGGGGATTTGTGGTGGGCTATTTGCCCGTATATTTAGGTACTAAAAAAAAAGAAAAAAAAAATCTAAGAAATTCTCGGTATAAAGGCAATACATCGCTGTGATATAAAGTTAGTTGCGTGTGTGGAGCACACAGAATTCAGAACGTGCGGAGTGTTCGATCGCATTTGTGTGCGGCGCGCTGTGTCCGAATTCCGAAACCATGGCGAGATGCCGCCCCGCCCGCACTTTTTAATTTTTACTCTTTACACTTACAGAACGGATCGCGTTGTTGTATTACGACGGTTAGGTATTCAATCATATTTGATTGAAAAAAGGTTGGATAAAATATTTCGTTGATCTGTGGCAACATATTATGTGTGAGTAGCCATTCCAATTTGAAGTGGTTGTGACGGCCTCGCTTTCGGGCGTGTTGACGGCTTCTGGATGATTTCTGTATTCTGTGGTGGAGCAATTAGAAATCTTTATGACTTGTTTTATTACTAAACACACATCCTCGTGATAATTTTTAGAAATGCATAGTAATCCAGATATCTACCGTAAGCAGATAGTAGCAATGACTAAAAAGTAAAAAGATTATAATTAAAGTAAATTGCTCTAATTCAGTACAATAGTGTTTTTCAACCTTTTTCATGATGCGACCTTATTACAGAAGCTTCTCGACCCACAGGTTGAAAAACACTGCAGTACAATATAAAAAAAGAGAATTGTATTAAATTATGTTCCGTGGTATAGACTCTAATCACTAAACAGAGAGTGCGCGTAAGTAGGAATATAACGTGCAGTAGTTGTAGCTGGGTAAAAAGAAGTGTATTACACACATAATAAACGCGTTTTCATAAGATTGGTTAAGTATGCTACGTTGAAGAGGACTATTGTTAGGTACCGTCGCTGTGACTGACATAATGATGAATTGCGCTTACCTGTAATTTGACACTGATACACACTATAAGATGATATTCGAATTACGTGTAGTATGCCTAATGAAAAGCTAAATGCTTTCATACCTAGTTCAATAGTGATTTACGAAACGGGGCTTAGTATGAATATTGCAGTCCGCGGGGACTCCGGTGAGCAGCCTAGATGTACCTAATTCATATAATGTGCTATCCACAATCTACATGGATGCTTCGGCTTCAGTTGACGTAGTTACATTAGGTTACATCTAATGAGGATAAGCCGTTACTATAAACACTGTGATGTGAGGTGTTCTTGTTGCGCCAATAAATATAGCTCTATATCGTTGACGAAACACTATGTACTGCTATAGACAAGACATAGACGAAACACTACTGCTATAGTCATAACAAAGTTTGGTGCTATTTAAGCAATCTAAGATCTGGATTCTGGTACCTACCGATTAAGCGGTGCGGGCTATCGGGCACAAAGATTTTGTTTCCATATTATTTAATGCTCTGTATTTTAAAGGTTCCCCCACTTCCCGCATCAAGTTTTCTAATAGCCTACAGATAGCCCAAGCTACCTTCTGTAGCTACCAGTTCTATTCTAGTTCGATTCTTTGAAGAGAAGTCCGAGCGCTTCTTTCGCTTCTTTCATTTCGCAAATCGTGTTACTTCGAACATGCATTTGGTTATCAACCGATATTAGTTTGCACGAAGTTCGGGAGAGATCAAAGAATTTACCTACATTGCGGGTAACCTGCCCCGGAGACAAAACTCGGCGGGGGTGACCGCCTGGTAGTCGCTTTTGCGCTTATTTCGTGTCACAATGCATTGGTGTTAAATGTGGGCTGAGCTCAGCCGTTGGATATGGCTATAATATGGTAATTGAACGTCTGACTTGACAATCCTCGTCATGTGTTTGGGTATTTGCGCGAAAATGACCATGTAGGCGATGATGGGCGATGTTATTGACATAGAGATGTTGACGTTAACTTATGAGGACGTAGAAGTTGACGCAGAAGTTGATGCTGAAACTGCGGTTGTGTTACATTTTGGTTATTGGTTTTGTGTGGGTGTTGTCTTCCGCTTTTGCGTTGCAATTGGAAGGGGAGCACACCCAATGTGTGAAGTGTGTGGGGTTTGTAGACTGCGGCGCCGCAGCGCAGGAGCGATACAAACCTAGAGGATTTTGTGTGTGGGTGTTGCAAAGGAGAGCAAACCCAATGTGTGAAGTGTTGTTGAGCTCATGTAATTCAAGGGAGACGGGTGACCGTTGAGTCAGCGGGTTTAATCTTGTGAGATGGCGGAGTCTGTCATTGCGGAGCGATCTACAAATCGATGCAACGAATTTGAATCTGCCATCACAGCAAATTTGCCAATGCTGGTCGACACTTATCACCTAATCCATGCCTTTGAATCATTTGGCTCTTGTTAGCGAGTGGTGGAGTCCACCACTCGCTGTGTGTGGTGGAGTCACTGGTGACTTTGATGACATTTGATGACTTTTGTGATTTTTGATAACTTTGGATGACTTTTGAACCATCGGACTTTTGAGAATTAAGAAGCTGCCGGTAACTACAAACGTTAATATTACTCGTCAGGGTGGACGAGCGTAATGATTTGATAAAATGCATTGAGAGGTTCCTTCGCGCAGGTACACCTACACTCTACAGCCTATTTATTCGCCCGAGGACGTGCGATTGTCAGTCCGGCCGTGTAGGCGCGTTTCTACAATTACAAGATGTTGTCTGTTTTACCATTATTACTGATGCTGTTTTATCGTACGGATAAGCGTTGCCATGACGACGCTGGTATAACGTCAATCATATCTAGCTTTGGTACGCTCAGTTTAAAATAACTAACGGCCGCCGGCAGATATTAAACGACGGAATACTTAATAAGTCGCGTACAAATTAAGGATTATCGGATTTATTGTGGAAAAGTTATATAGTGACGTGATCTATGATAATTCGTTGATAAATTTGATCAATTAGAAATAACCTACGGACTTAATCATAGCTATACGCCTAAATGTATTATAAACTTAAATTCAAGTAAATTTAAGTTTATAATACCAATTACCGGTAGAACTTAAATTCAAGAGAATTTAAGTTTTTAATACCTTCCTCAGTATACAGGAAGCAAAGCTTACAAAAAATATAATTTAACGTTATAATATCTTAGTTCTTGTACGTATGCGGAACATTTAGCTATAATTTCCATCATAAAGCTACTGTTACTGCGGTCTAGAGTACGAGATGTAGCGGTTTATTCGTTTTCGAGAGTGAATTTAGAATCATGGTCAATTTTTTTCGATTATTGTAAGCAATGTGGAAAATTAACTTATTATATATAATGTAAGATCTTTGATGTGGATTTAGATCTTGTAATACTCCCAAGTATTGATAATTTTGTTTTTTATGGTCACAAGTACGTTATATCTATCATAAAAAATCATTCAGTAGTTGCGTGAAAGAGTAACAAACATCCATCCATCCTCACAAACTTTCACATTTTTTTTACTCATTACGAGAGGTTATGGCTCTGTTATCATTTTTTTATAAATTATTCATAAATTCTAGCAACGAAGGCAATTTCAAATTCAAAAACGTTTATTTCAGACAAACCAATATATAGTTTTGTTTGGCCATTAACATAATTTGTTACAATTCATTTTTTTTTAATTAACTAACCCCCCAGTAATCGAGCTGATGATGATAAATTATAGCTAAGAAAACTTTCAATCACGTCCGTTTTCAAACGAAAAAAAAATAGATCAAAATTGATCCATTCGTTTGGGAGATCTATGATGACACACTCACACATACGCAGGCCCGCACGCACGCACGCACCATAATTATCATCTTAAATGGGCAATCAATGTCCATTTGATTTCGCTCAAAGCTTAACACTTACCCCACACAATAACTTCGATTAAGCATAGTCCGTGTGAAAATGATCCATTGTCAAAAGTGTCGAGGTTTAGCGGATAATGAGAACAATTGTTAGAACCTGGAGACGAGGTCAATAGGTTTTCTTTCATCTAAAACTTCCCTTAATTGTGTAAGCCTTTGATAGAGCTTGGAATAATTAGGTCTCCGTGGTCCAGTAGTCAATGGTCTCGTCTCCGAAGGTCATTGGTTCGATCCCCGCGTTGGACAAACTGTGCTGCTAATTTCCTCTAGTCTCCATAATAGGTACTCAACACCTGTACTGTAAAAACTTATTCACTGATTTCGATCCGGCGCGCGGCGCGGTTGTCTAAGTCGGCGATTTGGAAAGACCTTACACCGCTATTTAAATATAAATATTTGTATTAATTTCTTCTTCTTTAAAATGGCTTCCCATCCCTTGCTGGTGACGATAACTTTGCTTAAGTATTAATTTGTACAATTAGCAAAAAGTCCACAATCAGTTGAGGGCTTTTGAAATAAAAATAACTGACAGCTCTTGGTTTTTTTTCTTATTTTTTTCTTGCCGAATCAATAAAGTGCTTTTTTGGTTGGTAGATATACATCGGATAAGCATAGACTAGCTAGCCTATTAGGCTGTGTTATTGCCTATTAATACCTATAATATTAACTAAGCTTCAAGCTTACCTTTAGATAACTTGAAGATAGCCAATTTAAAGAGGTAAAGGTCTACGTCAGATAAGGTTTATTTATTGCTTTATAATTGTATGCGGCGATTAATTGACATATAATCAAAATAATTATACCTAATATTGTTCAAAGTTTTGTATAAATATAAAAACGTGTATACTTATTGGCTGGTCGCACACGTGCAATATTATTGTCAATAAAGCTCATATTGACTATAATATTCCTTGTGTGCGGGCCATATTGCCGTTTTTTGTATGTGTTGACTAGTGTTGAAAAAAATATTGTGTCAATAATATTGCACGTGTGCGGCTAGTCATTGACCTATGTCACAATATAATCACGATCATGACTCTACATGATGCGTTAAAGAAGGTTGTTTCTTGAAAATGTTGATAAATCGTGCCATTATTGACCTAAGACACGCGTGTACCTTTAGCATGAGATGTCTATGAAGGACGAGGCTAAAGTACGTATTTTTAGTAAACAATGTAACTTCCAATAACTTTAAAAGCTTAATCTTACAATTTATTAAATGCATTATTCCATAATGGTAGCAAACAGTGACTTGCCTATCGGCTTCCCTTACCACTCATCTTTTGAAGGCTCATCCAAATCGATACCTATTATACAGGCTTTTTTACTCTATAATTTTTACTCTATAACAGAATATCTATACGACATATTATAAAAAATAAAATAAAAATAATACAAAATTTGCCATATAATAATGTTTCTTTATATTCATAATATTATGTGTATACCTAATGCCTAATAAATCTCTATAATATACCAATAAAAACTGAAATTGTAAAATAAATGCAATATTGTAACTCATTCTCAATGTTTTGTAAAAGTTTAAAATTATTACCTATGTCATTTGTTTCATAAATCAATGTTATAAATGGTTAATTTTAATATTATACGTGTCAATTAATTATTATAATTATAGCTTGTAATATTTGCATGCCAAAATTGGCAAAACATGTACTTCGACATTTAAAATGTAACACCTTAATTTATCATGTTTTATGCAAATAAAAGTATTGAGTATTGAGTATTGAGGCTACGACTTCCTTTAAGAAGGAGAACCAGCCTTCGCCACTGGTAGCAAATTCAAAAAATACGTTACAATATGTTTTGCCTCTTTGAGCCTACGCGCCCTCGTGATTTTTAATCGGTCGATAGTTTGATCGTTCTGGTAGTTAGTATGGAGTTTCATGGTAGTGCGCGCATTTATAGATGATTAATAATGGTAGCACAAGGGTAGGACTCAATGGAGTTAGGGCCACGGGAACCCCCGGCTCGTCCATTATGAGCTGATTAAGCTCCTGTATTGGACCCTAGACGAAAGCATGTTTCAACTTTCAGGCCTCAAAATGTTTTAGTCGTGAGACAGGCTTGTCTATGACAGACAAAACTGCTATAAGACTGTCGTGACTTGTGGCGCTCGCCCATATCTTCATAATATTGTCTACAAGTTGTGATCTAAGGTTCACCAGTCACTAAAATCAAGTCCGACAAAACATTGTTTAAGCTCACTTGCACGTTACAATCTTAGTTCCTCCGAAAAAAGTTATTTTATTTTTTATCTGCCACTGCGGCGAAGGCAAAAGAAGGGTAATCAGTCTATGTATGTATGTTTGTCTCACCGTACCTTGTACCTAAACTACTAATCTAATTTTAATGAATGAGGTGTCAGTAGATTCGTAGTAACGGCAAAGAATAATACTTGTATATTACTGCGCGTAGGCAACGGTCTGGATAACATAGGCTATAATTTGCGTAGTATGGAGTCTTTAACTTTTGATTATTATTTACCTAATTTTTTATTAAACGTATATTTTAAATTTGTTACAGGAACACAGACACGAACTGCTCAGCCACTTGACTCCGTCAGAAAAGCTGTTCCTATTTGGCAGTGACGAAGACGGTGAGTAAATCTCTTGGAGGTTGGAGGCAGTAAAGTACGCTATAAATCTTGATGTTTTTTTTGCACAATAATTTTAATAAGTATGTTACATAAATGACGTATGAATCTGAATTCAATTAATCAGGGTTTTATGAATAATTAGCTGTCCCAAAACACGTTGTTCTATCTGAACTATGCACTGGCATGAATAAATAACGACATCTACACCTACAACTACATCTGCACCTTCAACTAAACATATTACACCACTACATCTACATACATCTACAGACTACACCTACCAACATACTGAGACCGGCTGGTCTTTGTGAAATAAACCAAACGAGTAAACTGAATGCACTTATAAACAATTGACGGTCAAGTGACAATTTGAACACATTGAACAGTTAGTGTGAAAAATTCAATCGTCGTTTTAGTAGGTATGTTCCCTCGCAATATTTCCAATATCTCTCACAGTTAAAACCTTCTCTGAACTTGCACAATCATTTCAACACAAAAATTAGCCAAATCGGTCCAGCCTTTATTAAGCTTTAACGGGAAATTGGAATTGCAATCCATTTTTATATGGAAGAAGATAGAAGAGAAGAGATAACTTGAAACCTTAAGTTTTACGTATATTGTACTATTACTTTCCCAACTTTTTGTTTCATAGCCAGCAACCTACAACCTTACCTTTGTCTTTAAATGGATATGTCGTAGCCATATCGCAGATTTGCTCACTTCATGAAATGCTCGAAAGATTCATGAAATGGTCGCATTTCATGATGTGGCCAACTTAATTTAATCAGATCATTAAATTTACGATTTTGTCATCCACATTTAGCCGGATCGTATAAATAGGGTGTCTAAAAATATTTAATGAAAATCTAGAAGATGTTAAGAACTTGTTTATTGTCGTTTAAGTCCCGCTGAAACAAACATGGCAGTTGCGCGAAAATTAAAAAAAAAATAGGAAAACTAAACAATTTTTGTTTAATTTTTATAATGTAACCAAAGATAAGTAAGTGTAGGTAAGTATTGGTGTATATGGTGTAGGTGTAGGTAGTAGATGTAGGTTGTAGGTGTAAGTCGTAGGTGATGGTGGTTGTAGGTTTCTTTGCGTGATGTTTTTGTCGTAAACTCTTTTGTAACTTATAGCTTTCTTCCTCGTTTATTGACAAATTATTTACTATTTTACCGCGAGAAAAAATATTCTTGTGAGCGACCACCATCTTACACAATATAATCAAACATTGCAATGTAATTATTTTACGATATATGTCAATTAATCTGGACCATTTCATGAGGTAGCCACGAGTAGTTGGCCATATCGATAAACGATTTTTTATCATTGATCTGCCCAAGCCACATCATGATGTGGCCAATAGACAGAGAAACATTTCATGAAATGCGACGATTTCATGAAATTCTCGAGCATTTCATGAAGTGAGCAAATTTACGATATGGCCACGACAGATATATTACAACCTTAGGCTAAAAACAAAAGCTGTACAAATCATAACGATTAATTGTTTCAGATGCACAATTTGAAATAGCACACCTCAAGCATGCCAAACGAAGAAAAAGATCTCTGCACGGAACGCAAGACTTAGCAGCACTTAAAGAACATTTGGGTATAAAGCTGAACCTCAGAAACAACTTCCTAGACCCACAGTTCCTATTGATGAAGAGGTGGTTGAACGGTACAGAGCTGTTGGAGCACGATCATGATGAAGTCGATGAGTGTTACTACAGGAGCGAACATGCTGCTCTGTACGTGTGTGATGACGTGGTGAGTAAGGAATTGCAAATTAATTATATCGTAGACAACGCGAACGGTGTGAAAATTTTTTTAAAAGATAAAAATTAATATGGATATTCATAATATGCAACGACTGTATAGGTAAATAGTAAATATGAAAGCATGGGAGTGTTGCCCTTGTAGATGATATATTATGTACCATAAGCCTCAGTTCACATCTAGGAGATGACGCGACGCGCACTTTTTAAGATAAGCGTAGTTAAAAAAAATTACTTTATTCATTACACAAAAAAGGTAAATGGTTAATCGCAAGAGTTCAACGCGGTGTTGCCCTTGTAGGTAATATGACATACCTCAGTTCACACCTACGAAGCGACGCGACGCGACGCACACTTTTTAAGAATAAGCGTAAAAATGAACTTTATTCACTACTTACACAAAAAAGGGAAAAGGATAATCGCAAGAGTTCAACGCGCCACTCTTACTTATAATGAAACGTGTATCTTTATGTGTAGTGAATAAAGTTCAATTTTGAATTAGGTACATCTTAAAAAGTGCGCGCTGCGTCGTGTCCCAGTGTGAACTGATGCTTAACACCTATAGTAGTTTTTGTTAACATTATATCTACTGTCAAAGTCTTAAACAGATTTCTTTTTGAGATCAAAAACTAGGTACGTAGTTTATAATAAACGACTTTATTTTGCAGAGAGGAATTATAAAATCAAAAGACAGTTATTACTCCATACATCCACTGCCTGAAAGGTTTCATACCGAAGACACCAAGCCGCATTTCATCGTCAAGCAACGTAATGACAACAACAAATACACAAAAAACGAAGAAAACTGTGTTGAAAAAATTCCACACACGAACATATCCACATCTATAGAACCAGTCAAAATATGGAGTAAACATAGGCGAAAAAGAGATACAAATAAAACAACATTAGACGAATTTAAAGAAAAGTTAGTAAGTAATAATAGAACAATCGCAAAGTTTGCTGAGGAAGTAACGAAAGATGTTAGCAGACAAAAACGTGCATTGCTACCAGCGATTTTCGTTGAAACAGCTGTCTTCGTAGACAGAGATTTGTACAAACACATGACAGTAAACTTTCCACAGGATACAGAGAGAGAATTAGTGAGATTTGTACTCGCTATGATAAATGCTGTGCAGCTAATATACCATGATCCAAGTTTGGGTAGGCCAGTGAACTATATTCTGAAAAGACTGGAAATTTTGCATGAGGATCCGGCGAATTTGAAAAGACCTCATGATATTGATAGGTTTTTAAGTAATTTCTGCACATGGCAAAGATTAGAAAATCCCCCAGGAGATAATGACCCTTTACATTGGGATCACGCTCTGATTCTGACGGGCCTAGATCTGTATGTAGTGAACAAAAATGGAAAAGTGAGCAGTCAAGTTGTAGGTAAGTCGATATTAACGTATTACATTTAGGATACGACAATTTACCGTGTGGTGCCGGAGTAAGAATTGCACCTCCCCATTAACCATCTCTTCCCGTGGGTGTCGTAAGAGGCGACTAAGGGAAATACATACCGGAAATGGGCAGCAGCGTTTCCGCGAACTTTATCATTTTTAAATAATACTGCGCTCGCCAACACATTTGCCAAGCGCGGTGAGTATGGCATTTTTCCCCCTATATGAGGACCAGATATGAGACCAGGCCCCTAGTCCCCGGCAGCCCCGCTAGTCTTGGCTACGGTAGCGGTCATGGAAACGGCGGGGCAGGGGGTGCTAAGAATCTCCGGCAGAGATCCGGCTACCACTCCCGACGACGACCTCTGGCCCTGGTAACATACAACGCACGCACATTGAGGAAAGACGAGAAGATAATAGAGCTGGAAGAAGAATTGAGCAAGTTACGCTGGGATATAGTTGGTTTATCGGAAGTCCGAAGAAAGGGAGAAGACACGATGACCCTGGCATCCGGTAACTTGTTCTTCTACCGGGAAGGCGACTAACAGTCCCAAGGTGGAATCGGGTTTTTCGTCCACAAGTCTCTTGTTAACAACATCATGGCCATCGAAAGTGTGTCGAGTAGGGTTGCGTACCTTATACTCAGAATATCTCAAAGATATTCGTTGAAGGTCATACAAGTTTACGCACCTACCTCGTCTCACCCAGATGAAGAAGTAGAGGTTATGTATGAGGACATATCTAAAGCCATACATAACTCGAAAACTCACTTCAATGTTGTTATGGGAGACTTTAACGCAAAGTTGGGAGAAAGCGAGGTGAAAACGAGCTGAAAGTGGGAAAGTTTGGTTTTGGTCAGAGGAATCCCAGGGGCCAAAGGTTGGCCGATTTTATGGAAAAGGAAGAACTATTTATGATGAATTCCTTCTTCCAGAAGCCACCTCACAGGAAATG
Organism: Glaucopsyche alexis; assembly: GCA_905404095.1. Lineage (NCBI taxonomy): Eukaryota > Metazoa > Arthropoda > Insecta > Lepidoptera > Lycaenidae > Glaucopsyche > Glaucopsyche alexis. The sequence continues at coordinate 18,945,189 of FR990057.1, forward strand.
GACCTGGATGAGCCCTGACGGAGAGACAAAAAATGAGATAGACTTTATCATGAGCACCCAGAGACAGATATTTAAGGATGTCTCCGTGATACACCAAGTGAAAACCGGCAGCGATCACCGAATGGTGCGAGGCACATTAAACCTAAATATCAAACTCGAAAGAGCTCGCTTGGTAAAGTCTACGCTCCGACCGTCTCAAACCGGAATTAAAAACCCCGAAAGCTTTCAACTCGAGCTACATAACCGCTTTGCTAGCCTGGAAAACTACGCGTCAGTGGACGAAATCAATGACAGGTTCACAGAGACTATCCATGCGGTTGGGTCAAAGTACTGTGAAACCCGCCGTAGAGGTAAGCCACAGAAAATCTCCGACCACACGTTTACACTAATGGCTAGGCGTAGCACCCTTACTCTTCAAACCTCTGACGATGCTAAGTCTTATAGGCAGCTTAACAGACAGATATCAAAGTCTTTGCGGCACGATATTCGTGTCTTTAATACTAGAAGTATTGAGGACATGATACAGCGAAACAAGGCTCAAAAGTGTTTGCAAGAGACACGTCTGTTGGGCAGAGCCGGTTGACGAAGCTGAAGGGAAAGTTGTGTCGGCCGGGCCCGAGGTGCTCGCAGTGGTCGAGAGTTTCTATGAGCAACTTTACACCTCAGTTGCCAAGCCTGTCGTTAATCTGGCTGAAGATCCTAGGAGCTAGACTAACCCGACATCACACGGAAGATATCCCGGACATCAGCCTGTACGAGATTAGTATGGCTCTTAAACAGCTTAAAAACAACAGGGCGCCGGGCGAGGATGGGATCACCTCGGAGCTGCTGAGGTCTGGTGGAACACCAACACTCAAAATGCTCCAGAGACTTTTTAATTCCGCCTTGTTCGAGGGCAAAACGCCAGAGGCATGGAGCGTGGCAGTCTTGTTCTTCAAAAAAGGAGATAAGACTTTGCTGAAGAATTACAGACCCATTACGCTGCTGAGCCATGTCTATAAGCTGTTTTCAAGAGTCATAACGAATCGTCTCGAACGGAAGCTTGATGACTTCCAGCCTCCCGAACAAGCCGGTTTCCGAAGAGGCTTTAGTACCATAGACCACATACATACGCTACGGCAGGTTATACAGAAAACCGAGGAGTATAATCTGCCACTATGCTTGGCGTTTGTGGACTATGAGAAAGCCTTTGATTCGATTGAGACCTGGGCGGTGTTACAGTCTCTTCAGAGATGCCGGATCGACTACCGGTATATCGAAGTGTTGAAGTGTTTATATAGTAAAGCCACCATGTCCGTGCGAGTACAGGAGCATAGCACAAAGGCGATTCCATTGCAGCGCGGCGTCAGACAGGGAGACGTCATCTCTCCGAAACTGTTTTCCGCTGCATTGGAGGATGCGTTCAAACTCCTGGACTGGCAAGGACTTGGGATCAATATAAATGGTGACTACATCACTCACCTTCGATTTGCCGATGACATCGTGGTTATGGCAGAAACTCTGGAAGACCTTAACACTATGCTAGAAGACCTCCGTAGAGTTTCACAACAGGTGGGACTTAGTATGAACATGGATAAAACGAAAATTATGTTTAATGCCCATGTTGTACCCACCCAAGTGACCGTTGGAAATTCTACGCTCGAAGTTGTTGACGACTATATATACCTAGGGCACAAAGTCCAGTTAGGTAGGTCCAACTTGGAAAAAGAGGTCAACCGTCGAATCCAGCTCGGCTGGGCAGCGTTCGGGAAACTCAGAAACATCTTCTCGTCAAAAATTCCTCAGTGCCTGAAGACAAAAGTTTTCGAGCAGTGTGTGTTACCGGTGATGACATATGGAGCCGAAACGTGGTCATTCACAACGGGGCTTATTCAAAAGCTTCGTGTCGCTCAAAGAGCTATGGAGAGGGCTATGCTTGGAGTCTCTCTACGTGATAGAATCAGAAATGAGGAAATCCGTAGCAGAACTAAAGTTACCGACATAGCCCAGCGCATTAGCAAGTTAAAGTGGCAATGGGCTGGACATATAGCCCGTAGAACCGATGCCCGCTGGGGCCGAAAGGTTCTTGAGTGGAGACCACGAACTGGACGCCGAAGCGTAGGACGGCCTTCCACCAGGTGGACAGATGACCTGAGAAAAGTCGCAGGAAGTCGGTGGATACAGGCCGCGAGCGACCGGTCGCACTGGAAATCTATGGGGGAGGCCTATGTCCTGCAGTGGACGTCACCAGGCTGAAACGGAAACGGAAAACGGACGACAATTTTGCATAATTGCATTACACTGCAATAAAATAATTACCATCAGATCTTTCTTGCGAAATGTGGCTACTTCCTGTAGCATTTTTGAGTCACTAACATCCTACAAAAAGTGGCAGTCCTCTACCGTGCGTTAATTCCGAAGTTTTCTGCCGCAGCACAATAAAACTTTGGATTAAACTGTTGCCAGCGGCATTTCCGAACCACTACGACTTGCAAATCTTCAAGAAGGGAGCGTATGCACTCGCGACTCCTCTGATGTTGCGGGTGTCCTTGCAATAGGGCTTGTTTTCTATGTAAAACTTAAGTGATATTCAAAAGTGCTGGTTGGACTAACACCTTGATTAAACTCACATTCACCAGCTGTTAATCAACGAAGCTACGTAACAGTTCTGTTCAACATCCCATAACAACCGTTGGTTTGAGGTGTAAAGGCGTTGATAATTGCAGGTCTCGCTCCAGTTGCTGGCATGTGCACTGTCACGAGCAGCTGTACTGTTAACGAGGGGCGACACTTCGAGAGCGTGTACGTGGTCGCACATGAAATTGGACATAAGTGAGTACCGTTAGATATTACAAAATTTGTAACATTCTGTGAATACTGGAATGATACTTAAATTAAGTGGCTCTCAAGTTACGTCTTGTTGTCTTTTTTCCAAGCAGACAGTCGCAGCCTGCGATTTAAAGACTCCTTTAAAAAGCGATTAAAAATCAGCCGTGAAAATTATAGTTAGTAGTAGATAGGGAAGGCTTTTGCAGCCTGTAAATAATATAAGAAAGGTTTCAGCACAGTTGACATTTTTAAGAAACGATAATATTACCTTCTATGAGCAAAGGAATACTGCCACAGTCTTATTAATAAAATTATTTACACCACGGATTAGCTAATCCAACATGGCTGTCTCTGTCAGATACTTTGGAACAGTCACTTGATAGACAAAGAGAGCGATTTGGATTTGCTTATCCATGGTGTAAATATTTTTATTAATAAGGGTGCCAACTGCCAGTGTCTATGCAGCTTCGAACCGACAATCGAAACACGTTTGTATAGAGATAGACTGCAGTGGCGTGGGGTTCCTATAACTTCATTCCTATCGGCTTCACTTACCGCTTATATATTATCATTCTCATTCTCTACCTATTATACAGGCTAGGGCTCCCTATGATGGAGAACCGACCTACGCCACGGATAGCCTGAGTTTTTAAGTTATTATCAGCGTAACTATCCATAACTGCACACGTCGATAATATTTTATTATCAGACTAAACATTTTTGTCACCAGTCTAGGCATGCGTCACGACGGCCCGCTCGCGGACAACGGCTGCGACCCCAGCGCCTACATCATGAGCCCCACGCTCGGCAGCGGCAAGATCACCTGGTCGCACTGCAGCAGGAACTACCTGCAGAAGTTCCTGGAGTAAGTCTGACTTCAGTCTAGGCATGCGTCACGAGTGTCACGATGCGACGGCGCGCTCACAAATAACGGCTTTGACCCCGTGCCATCATCATGACTCGTGAGCGCCACGCTCAACAACGGCTAGATCGCCTGGTCCCATTGCAGCCGGAAATACCTCATACCAGCAGAGTGCCTGGAGTAAGTTAATATGGCAGACGTTACAAAGCGGTCCGTCCACACAGAACAGACGTGTAGTTTGAATGTTAATACTTTTGACGTCACGATAGCGGATAAATTCGGGTGAAAATAATATATGTGTTACCGGCCAAACCCGATTTTAGGACAAACTAGTTTTGCCTAGGCTAAACTGGTTCTTCCTATACGCTATAGGATTAACTAGTATATCCTAGTCCAAACTAATTTGTCCTAAGCCCGATAGGATAAACCAGTTTAGTCTAGGCCAAACTAGTTGATCCTGATATTAATACGCACACTCTAGGACAAAATAACTATAGGAATAACGTTTAGGACTGCAGCTACGAAACATTCAGTTGGATCAGGCCAAGGTTTCGAGAGATGCAGCTGCATCAAAAACTGTTCCACAAACAGATGCAAGTGCAAGAAGGCAATGATACTCTGCAATTTGGCCTAGGCTAAACTGGTTTGTCCTATCGGGCTTAGGACAAATTAGTTTGGACTAGGATATACTAGTTAATCCTATCGCGTATAGGAAGAACCAGTTTAGCCTAGGCAAAACTAGTTTGTCCTGAAATCGGGTTTGGCCGGTAACATATGCATCTTAATTTATTGCATTAAATAGAGGCAATCGTTACGGAATCAACTACCCACTTAGCTCCAACCACAGAAGAGATCTCACCAAGAGCTTAGAAAGTTTTTTTACAATTGTTTGAAGTTTAACGGAATAGTTTTGAGATAGCTGAAAAGGATTTGCCGAAAGTAATCCCTGTAAGCAAGGAATAGAATGTTCTGTATATTTGAGCAAAATCTCCAGCAAAGGCTTATGTGTTATTTTTCTGTTCCAGCACAACACAATCCCGTTGTCTGCTGGACCACGGCAGCTCGGCGGGGCAGCTGGATCACTCCGCAGAGGGCTTACTGCCAGGAGAGAGATTTGATGCTGACCAGCAATGTGAGTAGAGTACCACTTACATAATACAATAATAATGATATACTTATTAGAAGTTTATATTACATCAACTCTGTACCTCACAGAAACTGTGAAGGAATAAATACTAGAATACTAGAATAGAAGGAAGGAAAAAAGGACTGACCAATTAGTATAAGCCAAAAGCTCTAACAAGGTATGCTTAGCGCAAAATTTATTACTCTATTTTCATTTACTTTATTCGGAAACAATTTATAATTTCTATCCAAAAACTATTATGTATTTGAATTAGGTACGTATCTAGCATCTGATCGTTGGTCTTGTTCGTCACGTTGGTACTTTATGAAAGTGTGAAAATTTTCCTACGGAACTGTACAATTAGCCATTAATTTATTGCCAATCAATTCTCATATTATAACAGCCATTATTCATTAATAGGCATTTGTGTAACTAGGTTAATGCGTCATAGTTAACATGAAAGCGCATTGTCTGATGTGAATAAGGTGATAGAAAAGTAATTCATTGTCTTTCTTACGAAAAGTGCATGAAAGTGAACGTAATTACTAGGCAGAGCTTAATGTAGAAGGAAATCTGTGTATGTGAGCTTCAAATCTTGGCAAAAAAGTACGATGCCCAACGTTGATAGCCCAACGACACCAAAATTTTATTTATACAAATTGTGAAACATCTAATGTGAAGGGTCAAGGGCATGGCGAGCGTAATTAGTGACGCGTCGCCATACCAATGCGCAACAGAATTTGTGCACAAGAATTCGATATTATTAAAAAAAATTGCAACACAACATCATACAATTAGTGTCCCACTATTTTTGCATATTAACCACTAGCTTTAGCTTTAAGCTCCGCTCGCGTAAATACATTATCCCGCGGGAACACTACTTTTTCGGGATAAAAAATATCCAATGTCTTTTCCCGGGACCCAAAGTATGCTTATATATCAAATTCATAAAAATCGGTTCAGCGGTTAAAGCGTGAAGAAGTAACAGACAGACAGACAGACACACTTTTGCATTTATAATATTAGTATAGACTAGCTTTTGCGCGCGGCTCCGCCCGCGTAAATACATTAGGTATCCCGCGGGAACACTACTTTTTCGGCATAAAAATATCTTATGTCCTTTCCCGGGACTTAAAGTCAATATCAAAATTTCATCAAAATCGGTTCAGCGGTTAATGCGTGAAGAGATAACAGGCAGACAGACAGACAGACACACAGCACACTTTCGCATTTATAATATTAGTATAGACTAGTATAGAAGTATAGATTATAATGGTTCTCACCGATATGTGACGAAGGAACGCGTCTTTCCAGGTATGCTGAAATACGGTCGCGGAAGCCGTCACTCGGCCACTCAGAGTCTGGAGGCGGTATGCCGGGACCTGCACTGCCAGAGGGAGCGGTACACCTGGACCTCACATCCGGCGCTGGAGGGCACGAAGTGTGGGGACGATATGGTGAGGATATAGTTTTTATTGACACCTGAGGGGCAATTCTGCTAAATAAAACCTACATTAATACAATTACAATCAAGTCCCGACACACTAAAACTGTCAAACAGTGTTTTTATGAACGTTAAACCAACGTGAAACGCGCTCTGATTGGTCGAAACGTCATAAAATCAGTTTATGACAACATTTCGCTTCACTTATAATACAATCAAAGTACAATGAAAGTCTACTATAAATATGAGAATTAAGGTTCTGGAAAGGTTATGTAGGAAGCTATTAAAATATTAGACATGAACAAGTTATTGCCCCATATTGCTATATTTGTCTGTCAAGCGGCTTTTCCAAAGTATTAGACAAAATCAGCAACGTCGATTACCGTTTCCGTGGTGTAAACATTTTATTAATGAGGAGGAGATAGTATTTAGGTTTCAATTACTTAAGGATACTGTACATAATAAGTACAGTAAGTAATGTTATGCTTGCAACTTTTTAAAAGTGTTGACTCATTAACAGTGGCGAAGGGTTCCTAAAACTCCATTCCTATCGGCTTCCCTTACCTTTTGCAAACCTTCATAGAAATCCCTACCTATTATACAGGTTCCGGCTTCCCTATGAAGGAGAAGCATCCTTCGCCACTGCTCATTAATCATTACGTTTGAGGACTGCCCATGGATGTGGCGATCCGTCGGTTTCTCTGCCACCTATAGCTATAGAAAATTATAACAAATTAGCCTTACATTTACAATATTACGAGTATGTTGTATATAATAGTATTAACATCTGCTTGTTGTTAATATCCGAACGTCCCTAACGTCGCTTGGGTCTCTCCTCATGGAGAGGGTAAGCGCTCACACACAAACAATCCTTTATAATTTGACTTTCAGTACTGCCGCGGCGGCGCGTGCGTGGAGCGCGGCGGTCTCGCGCGCTGGGGGCGCTGGGGATGGGCGGAGTGCGCGTCCGCCTGCCTGCTGACCGACAGCCTGTCGCCCGCCGCCGCCGGAGTCAGGGTGGCCACGAGACGGTGTACTAGGCCCAGGTATGTACAGATGCCTGCTCATGGGCATGTGGTGGACCATTAAAATGCTCCAGATCCGTTGGGGCTGAGCGGAGTGCGCGTCCAGGTGGACGGAAGCGGCGGCGGCCACCGCCGGTGTCAGAGTGGCCACGAGACGGTGCACCAGACCCAGGTATATGCTTAGCCCAGCCCAGCCATGATTCAGAAGGAATAGACTCGAAGAATACCACTGCCTCACAAAAACTGGCATTGATATACTGCACCCTTGTGATTTGTGACAGACCTATGGTGAACCAGATACTCATAGGCCACGGTAACTTTCTCCGTGGTTTAGAGCAGGGTTTCTCAAACTTTTGGCTCCACGAACCCCTGTTAAAGTTTCCAGATGACAGCGAACCCCTTGACTAACCAATTATATCCCCCAAGGTTGTTGAAGAAAAAAAGGTTTTTATTTCAATATAAGGTAACAAAAACAGTGTCAAAAGAAATATTTTTTAATATTAGTTTTAACCTTAATTCTGACTCGGCATCAAGTTGAATTCTGTATTTCGTTTGCAAGTGTAGTGTGAAAAAACTGAACAACAAATAATCTTGTTTCCAAGTTTGGTTTGGACAATGCAGCCTAATCACCTGATAGAAATCTGACAAGAAAGATGATCCATGCGTCGTCGAGACGGAGAGTCGGACCTGTCCCTGATCTCTCGTCAGTCGTGTCGGTGATCCGTCCCACTAGGTTTCGGGAGTAAAGGACGAGAGAGTGCGTACTGCGCACACACTTGGGCACTATAAAATAACTCCTGCGTAGCTGGCATAGTTACAATGAAACCAGTCACCGTCACCGAAATCGATATGGGGAGCTATTATTAGGCCACGTTAACCTTCAGGCAATCCTTCTATTCGTTTATACTATCGGGGAATCTTCTTATTTATAAAGCAGTTTGACCGTTGTAACAATTTGTTCGCATTATAATAATATAATGATATCCAACTGATACACGTGATATGCCAACAATGCAAATAAATTATGAGAACATGCCTCCTTATGAATTAAGATTCTCTGATAATACGAGTGCCTACTACCAGTACAACCCTATATTTAAAAAAATATTAATTTCGGATTGCTAAGATAAAAAATAATCGTGAAAAAACAATCAGATGTCGTATTTACCTTAGCCTCGAAGATGTAAAGATATCGTGAGGTTATGACAATGACCCCTCACGTTTTAACTTGTCATCATGTTAACATACATTTTCATCACGTAGCCAATTAATATCAATCTTCTTGGGATTTAAAGGACACTTTATACATTTTAATTTCCGCTTTCAGACACGATAACGGCGAAAGCTTTTGCCAAGGACCAGATAAAAAATATCAATCCTGTCACGCACACCAAGTAAGCAAAAATTGTTTATTTTGATTATTAATTTTAGTAAATAATTTCTACAGTTTTGTGGCGGTTAGACTACAAAACGTTATTAGGATATTTTTTGATGTTATTTTTATTTTAAAGATTTTATCATCCCAAAAATTTATAATCCCTGCCACCAAATTAAAAATATACAGGTGTATTTACGATTTTGAATATTTATTTTTTTGTTTAGAATACCAGGTGTCTTCTTAACAAAAAAATAAATATACAAAATACTTTATTTCTTGTTTACATTTATGTTATCTTATCATACATTCATTAAAAAATCTCTTAACTCGTATAACTCGTTTTTCAGTGCAACAACGTACCTCGTATGACAGTGAGGGAGTTCGCTGATCAGATCTGTTCACGAGCTCGTGAGGTGGACCCAGATCTCATCGGCACTGGACTGCAGAGAATGGATGTGGATGGTATGTAGATTTAATTAAGGTCTTATTACAAATAGATCTTTAGGACCTGAATATAACAAAGGTACTTACTATATTGTAATTCACAAAACCTTGCATAAAATGAGACTATCTTATCATAAAAACAATCCACCAGAAAAAATAGTTTTCGTATAAAGTTTTGGTTCCACGCCATGAAAAACAATTGATAGTAGTCAATTGTTTTTCATTTTCGTAAAGTATTTATAATTTAATTTTTGGTGGCAGCGGTGGGATAATTTTTTTACCAAATTAAAAGGATTTTTATCAATTAGTATAAAAATAAATAACCTGAAATGTATTATTTATCAAAATATATCTGAAAAACTATATAAACTAACCAGAACAACTATTTTACAGACGTGAGCAGCGCGTGCGCGGTGTGGTGCGACCGGCGCGGCGGCGGGTATAAGTCGCGCGGCTGGGCGCTGCCCGACGGCACTGCGTGCTCTACGCACGAGCCCATGTTCTGCATCAGTGGAGTGTGTCGGGTGAGTCTACTAGTTAGGTATTGAGAGCTGGCTGCTGAAAATCAATGATCCCCATACCCCTACTACTTCTATGTTGCCAAGTGGCTATAACTTCATCGAGAGCTGCAAGCTACTGATATTTTAACGGGCAATGGCCAACGCATGCCCTATAAACTACAAGGATTAACAGCTGTACCTGCCAAAATACCGAGTGTTTCAGGGACAAAACTTAGGGTTTTTCATCCTTACTGGACGATTTATATAGTATTCTCCGAGCAAAGTAACCACTTTTTAAATACTGTAGTGAATGGGACAGTTGGTTTTTAAATGTCATATGGTTGCCCAAGCACATACGGCATTCTCACAACAGTAACACAGTCAGCCTAGTCCAGAGAAATGACTGGTCAATACCTCTGGGGCCAACCATGTGCGGGTTTCTTCACGATGTTTTCCTTCACCATTACAGCGTCCGTATCATGTACTTGAGATCTGAAAAAGTCTCATTGGTACAAGCAACAACCTAGGATTCGAACCTGCGACTCTCTCGAGTGCAAATCAAACGGTCTACCCACTAGGCCACGGAGCTCATTACATTACAACATTACAAGTAAAGCGGCCGTGGGATCTATGACAAAATTAGAAAACACGACTAGGGGTAAAAAAAAATTGGTTTCCTCCACAGAATTGTAATCAGAAAAAGCCTAAATCAGTACAATGAGAATATTTTTCTTGAGTTATTACAAAGTTATCCACAAAAATTGAAATTGTTGATATTTCAGAAATTCACCTGCTCGAGTGAAGAAGATGCGGAGTACTCACTGTCGCAGGAGGACTGCGAATGGGAGGGATTGAAGGTGCATACTGTGGCACCACCAAATTCACTGTACGTGTAATAATTAATTAGTGTAATATGCATTTTGTGAAGAATGTGTACCTTATAAAATATGCTAGAAAGTTAGGATAGATAGATGTTGGTTACTCTTTCGCGCAAAAACTATTGAACGGATTTCGATGAAATTTGGAGTAGTAGTATTTTAACTCTGGATTAACACACCTTTTATCCCAAAAAAGTATATAGTGTTCCTGTGGGATTCTGTATTATAGGGCAAAAGCTGGTATACTATACTTATGCCTCGGCATAAATAGATAATTATGCCATTGTGCATTGGCATAAACAGGCCAATGAGACCACGGCTAATTGCCGCAAAATAACACGTCTTGCATAAAAACATTTACTTCCACATCTTGGCAGTAAAATCTGGCGCCACAGCTCTCGACTCCCATACGAGTACCCTTTAAATTTTGTTGTTCCACATGACAGTTGTAAAGTATCGTTAATAGACGTCTACCAGGGGGTCCAAAAATGCCACTTAAGGTGTTTCATATATTTTTTTTTTCCATACAAAATTTAACGTAAAACATTTGTTGTTTTACAAACGACTGAAGAACTTCGTATCCATGAGCATCCAGTAATAAAAATTATGAAAAGATTCTGCTAATGTATGATTTGTGTATGATTCATCTAATGTTCTGCTAAGTGGCCTTTTTAGACCCCGGCGTGTAATGGTTTTTTCCATCTCCACCAGGCCCGCAGCCGGTAAGACATCCCCACGGCGTCGCGCGGCCGGCGAGTGGGTGGCGGCGTCCGGCTGCCACGCGCGGTGCGTGCGCGCCGCTGCCGGCCTGCGATTGGTCACCAGTCGACTGACGCACAGAAACAATATACAGTTATGCACTCCGGAGAGACCACAGGTATAATATCCCACTACCTAATCATATACATCCGTGAGAAGACCACCTACATTTTAAGGGTTGAGCGTCTGCAGTCTCGCCACAAAGCCAACTTCCTTCCTCCTTTGTGGTTCTTACCAACAACAACCCTTGTGGTGCCGACAAGTCTTTTTGTCTCCCCTCGAGGTGGAGGCGTTTTGGCCGTCGGGTGTAGTTTACCGAAGGTTCCGGGGCACACTCCCCAACGAAGCGCATCACGTCGTCGAAAGAGATTGACCTACGTGATAAACTATTTTAGTGTGTTTGCGTAGTGTGAGAGTGTGTGTAATAATAGAAAAAAAAAGAATAAAATAACGTCGCATTTTACATTTAAACTACGTACTTAACGAATTTAAATGCAATTTTCAAGAAAAGAGTGATTTTAGAGGAGGGGTTATATGTAGGTATAATACATGCACCCGTGCGAAGCCAGAGCGGGTAGCTACTAAACTATAAAAGGAAAAGTAGACATTTATATTAATGCTTTATAATTATTTTTCAGGCATGCTCCCAAATGATGTCACCTTACCAATACGCGACGATGGTCTGCAGCAAATACAAGGAGAGAGTGAGAAGACTATCTGGACTGGGTATGCAGATTTCACCAGCGCTAGGTAAGTGTTTTTTAGTCTTTGATGACCACTCAAGAGGTTTTGTTACTTTAAAGAATCTCCTTCCTTCAGAACTTTCCTCCGGCGACACTTCCTTTTTCTTAAACTTCCTTTCTTCTGAATCTTTTTCCTCCGGAACCTTTAATCTCTTCCTTCCTTATAAACTATTTTCCCTTAAACTTACTATCTCGGGTTTAGAGCTTGGCTCTCGAACGGAGGTCGTGGGTTCGATTCCCGCATTGGAACAACAAAAAGTGTTATTTCCAAGTTCGGTTAGGACAATGCAGGCTGATCACTGTTTGTCTGACAAGATGATCCATGCGTCGGATGGGCATGTAAAAAGTTGGACCTGCGCGGCCTGCGCCTGATCTCTCGTCAGTCGTGTCGGTTATCCGTCCCACTGGGTTATGAGAGTAAAGCAAGAGAGAGTGCTCTGTATACTGCGCACAAACTTGGGCACTGTAAAATAACCCCTGCGTAGCTGGTCTGGTTTCAATGACAGTCTCCGAAGTCGGTGTGGGGAACTATTATCTCAGGAACTTTCTCAACAAACGATCTTTTACAGAGGAGCCAGACCGTCCGTGCCGCGTGGCATGCCAAGACGAGCGCGTGGCCCACCGGTTCTACCTGGTGAACGGCGCGCCCGGCTGGTTCCCGCTCGGCACCAGCTGCGGCGGCAACGCGTCCTACTGCGTCAGTGGCAAGTGCCTGGTGAGACAGCCCTCCGAGCCGGACAAATAGGATTTTGGAGTACCAAAATTAAAGTCCATAAAGTACCAAAAAGTTGTGAAATGAATAGCAGTTATGTATATCACTGCTATTCATTTCATCTGATATTCATTTCACGAATTCGACCAAACACTCTGTACGAGTATGACCGTGTGGAAAGCGATTTTGAAGTGAAGCTTCTATGTGGACGTTCTGGCTATCGATGCGCGACCACTCCATTCATGCTAAGCATCAAATTTTTACCGTTACCCGAGAGCGTTACACACGAGAACGTTACACGAGAGAGTTACAAAGAACGTCACACAAGAGAGCGTTACACGTGATAGCGTTACACGAGAACGTTATACAAGAGAGCGTTACACACAGGAGTGGCAGCTGCTACTATAAAGCTTCGCTTCTTTCAGGCGTACCTAAACGGCACTGTTTTTTTTTTTATGTAGTCGACAATAATGATTAAATTTGGTATCTACTAATATTGGTGTCTTGACAAAACACCAATAGCGCCCTGCTCACGTTCAATTCGGACTGCGTTCCAAACCGCGGATGGACGTTCGATACAAAAGATTCGTTCGAAAGATCTTTTGCACCTATATGTAGTTTGTATTTATTATTTTTAAACAGACTGCGACCCCCTTTAAAAACAAACTCGACCCCCCCATGAGTCGCGACCCACCGGCTGAGAAACGATGTCATACCAGATCGGACTGTCAGGTTGGAACGCATGTTATTTCTTGGGGTCCAAACTTTACGTGTGACTGGCCCTGTTGTGCTAAAATTTTGACCCTACACTATTTGATAGACAAGAATATTTTTTCTTTTCAACAGGAATTCGGCGCGGATAATACACCAGTGGCAGAATCAGTATTTACGCTACCACTACTAGAAAGAAGATCGTCGCGACATCGACGCAGCACACGAGAAAAACGCAGTACGCATCGACAGCATCGCAGTACGCATCGACAGCATCGCAGTACGCAGCGACAGCATCGCAGTACGCAGCGACAGCATCGCAGTACGCAGCGACAGCATCGCAGTACGCAGCGACAGCATCGCAGTACGCAGCGACAGCGTCGCAGCAAACGATATCGCCGCAGTTTACAGAGACATCCGCTGCGAGTTACCGCTACATTGGACAGACTAGGGTTAGAACAGATAATAGCACACCTAAATCTTACAGGTATTTTTTTTATTTCTTGTACGATATAATAAAACCATGGAGAATAGAGGTAAGGAGAACCATCTTGTAAGTGGGATAACTTGATAAAGTGTCCACCCGTAAAGACCAAATTATTGTTCGAAAACTTTTTGCCATTTCGTGGCGCTCTTTTTAAAATTCTTCCACCCGCTACTATAGCGCCACCTTATCTTGCTCCCTTTCAACGGACACTGTTTAATATACGAGATGGTTCTCCTTGCCTCTATTCTCCATGAATAAAACAACGAAATCCTTACTAATAAAACAGAATACTTAATAGTATCTACGTACAGAAGGCTCACTCCGAAAAGTAATTTAAAGAAATAAGGACTCTAGCGACGATACGATTAAGTTCAATTTAGATCGTGCAGCGCTTAATTGCCTACGATTATGTTATTTATCTAAGAGTTGTGTCTCTTTCTATCGCGTAACTCTTATCTTTTCTGTCCCAATCGGGGTTGCTAATACTATAAACAGGGGAGGCTTCTATGTACCTATGGATGTGTGAATGTTTGTTACTCTCTCACGCAATAACTACTGAACGGATTTTAAAGAAAGTTGATATGGATTTAGTTTAGACTCTGGATTAACACATAGGCCACTTACTTTTTATCGCAGCAAAATACACGGTTCCCGCGTGATTTCTTTATGCACATACGAAGTCGCGGCCAACATCTAGTATGTTTATATATATTTGTGACACTATAACATGTTTAAGTCATTTTCAAGTCAAGAATTGAGGATGAGCAAATCCTCAATTAATTTAAATAAAAGTTATCGTTTTCTTTGTCATGGACCCTAGAATGTTATACATTATTCCTTTAAGAAACAAAAATGGACAACAACAGATATTTTTGTGATTCTTTTTAATTTTTCAAGTTTATCAGAACTCCTAGCAAAGCTCGGTTGCCCAATTACTTAGATATTACATATGTAAGAAATAATGTATAGCGACAGTACAAATAGTTGTAAATAATGGTGCTAAATGAAAATGCCTTTGTTGCTAAATGAAAATGGGTTGACTATGAAAATATGAATATTAAGCCGCGGATTACTAAGCAACGCACTAAGAAAACCGAAACAAGATTAAGAAAATCAAACTATTTTCTACTATATAACTTTCATTGAAACCAGGCAAGCTATGCAGGAATTATTTTATAGTGGCCAAGTTTGTGCGCAATACACAAGAGCACTCTCTCTTGCTTCACTATCATAACCCAGTGGGACGTATAACCGACACGACTGGCGAGAGATCAGGCACAGATCCGACTTTTTACATGTCCATTGCCCATCCGACGCATGGATCATCTTTCTTGTCAGACAATCAGGTGATCAGCCTGCAATGTCCTAACCAAACTTGGAAACAACCTTTTTTGTTGTTCTAACGCGGGAATCGAACTCACGACTTCCGAATCGAGGGCATAGCTCTAAACCACTAGACCACGGAAGTATGTTTGGTAGCAGGCATGGGTCCCCATTTGCAAAACGTACGAAAATAAATCGGTCCCGCTTGCTGCCAAAGATAATGTCAATTAGGTATTTCAATTAAGCTTTCATCTCATAGTAGTCTGTAAATCGCAGCACTACAAAATCACGTGTTTAGCATCTTTAACGCTAAAATGATGAAATGTATTTTTTTTTACAATTTCAGGCAACATCGAAGAGCACGTGTACTTGGAGAGGATACCGGAGCACATCGAGCTGGACTTCCAAAACCCCGTGCATATATCCCCAGGAGATACGCTCATCAAGAAGGCGCCACGACCCACGTGGGATTAGGACCTGTCGTGACATGAGATTCATGTCTAATCCATGGAGGCACGAAGTATAGATATCTTACCAGGACTCCGAACGTAATGTTGAAATAATGGTCTCAATTTCGAGGACACATTTTTTGCCGGTAGAGCGCGCCATTGTTCAAGAAGTACCAAGCGCAATTCAGGACTGTGCGCTGATTGGTCCACCACAATAGAATCGGTACGTCCAAAATTCTAGCACAGCCAGTGGCAGAAAAAAGAACTAAGATCTGGGTTTATTATTGTGTACATAAATACTATGGAAAAGCCTATACCGTTCGGACTCCTTGTATCTATACTTCGTGCATGGAGGCTTAACGGATTGACATTAAGATGGATTGTGACAAATAAAGTCTACATACGATGCGTCAACTGATCGTAATCAACGTTGACTTCATATGTTGTCCCTCTTTATGTAAACGTGGTTTATCTCTATTATTATTACCATTGCATACGTCATATTATATTGGTAAAGCTATTGGATTCCAGTGTTTTGAACTGTGTAAGAAAAAAACCTTAGTAAAAAATTGAGATGATGATAATGATATCTTAATACTTGAAACGAGACCAACTTGTATATAATATATCAATCTAGAAAAAATGACCTGCAAGAATTACCATGAAATGTCGTATGCAGGGATTATTGGGGGAGAAAAATCTTTTTTTTTTCGTTGTGCAACAATATATCAATAATTTTGACTCTATTACTCTATGTCAGTCCGATTGGCAGTTTGGTATGAGTATGTATAATCTTTTATAATTTTGTAATTCCGAAAATTCGAAACGTGGTGGGTTCGAACCCGATCAGATATTTTTGTAATTCTTTTTAATTTTTCAAGCTTATCTCCTCTCTAGAAAAGCTCGGTTGCCCAGGTTCTTAGATTTTATATGTAGGAAATAATGTATAGCAACAGTACAAATGGTTGTAAATAATGGTGCTAAATGAAAATGGATGCTATTGGATGTGGACTGTGTAAATATATTAGGCCGCTGGTTCGTATTTCGGGTAGAGCGGCACGGCGGCGGGCGGCCATGGAGGTTTGAAAAAAGGAGACCGATTGCTGTAGAAAATAGTGTCCCAGAATTATGGATAAAATATTTGAGGCGCTGCTAAGTTGTCTCAATAAAAGCGAGCCACCAATGCCGCGAATATGGAGTGTAGAAGAAAGGGTCCTCCTTTCCATCTCAGTGTATTAAAAAGTGTCCGTTGAAAGGGAGCAAATGAAGGTGAATTTTAAAAAGAGCGCCACAAATTATTAGAGTAACTAACCAATAACTAACTTTCAAATGACTTTACTCCATCACTTATTGCTAACTTCATATCATACCCTCTTCTGACTCTAGCGCCATTATGGCCAGTTTTGGAACTGTTATTTGACTACTTTTGTCGGACACTTTTTAGCTTTTCTGCCTTAGAGGGATAGTCCTCCTTTCTTCTACACTCCATAGCCGCGAAGAAAATAATACTACTTACCGACGGCAGCGCGGCTGGTGGCTGAAAAATGAATTATTAATTCTACAAATTTTCAGGGACAGGCGGTCAATGCCTTAGCATGTAGCGATCGGTCTCCTTTTCTCTGACCTCCATAGCAGCGGCGACGCGCGCCGCCGGGTGCTATAGTCACCCTTTGACAGGAGTGCATTTTTGACAAGCGGTGACTTTCGTGCTTGCCGCCACTGCCCGCTGTGCCGCTCAACGTGAAATTCGAAGCAGCTATCTTAAGTGTAAAAAATATTTTTAGTAACTTGAATATTCATATTTTATGATAGCAACTTTGAACCCATAATATATCATAGTATAATATTATAACCAAGAACATCTCAGGACATGTCTGAGGAGGATTCCATGACTATCAACGTACATTAGTTTTCTTTTTTTTTTTTTTTTTTTTTTTTTCAAATTAGTTTAAAATTTATTGTCCGATTTCATGCAAAATAATTTTCCTAAAGAGTTTGTAGCATGATCTATCAGCGTGGAAAGTTACTAGTTTTGATCTCTTTCTTGTATTACTACTTGTCTACTGAACCCCAAAATGATCAATTTCGACTGATACTATTATATTTTTAGGTATAGCTAAATGGATTAAATGTTTTCTAGAAGTTGCATAATATTTTGTTGCTTGAGAATTTTGAGACATTATAAACCTTGTCCTATAATAAATACGAATAAAATGTGATTGTTACATAGTAACTAAGTTATCTATAATAGAAGTAAAATATATTTTTCTAGTTCCTAATTTTGTTTCAATTCCTAAAACAATACTAATCCCACGTGACTAAAAGTTTCCGAAACACGAGGAAGATTTTAAATTAAAACAGCTATTATGAAATTCATAAAAATAGTTTTATTTACAATAAATAAAAGGACATGCAATTCCAATGTTCAATGCGGTAGTGTACGGTTTTACCATAGGTAGTTCAATTTTAACTAAGTTTGGAATATACGTTCTGGGCCTTTGTTCAAGATGCATTCGATAACTTCGACGGCGAAATTCGTCATCAAAAATTTATGGGATTTGACATAAGTCATCGCTCAGCGACATGTCACTTGTGATGCCTTATGTCAAATCCCATACATTTGGTCACGAAGTCCGAACGTAATGTTAAAATAATGGTCTCAATTTAGGGGACAGATTTTTTGCCGGTAGAGCGCGCCACATTTGAAGAAGTACTCGTTTGAAATTACGCGGGGAGTTATGTTGCTATTGACAGCTCTGGGCAAAATATTAACGAGAAACGTGGAATTAAATATAATTAAATAAAAGTTTTAGGAAATTCTTAGAAACTTTTCACAAAGTATAGATACCGTAGAACACGGTAATCGCAATAGTATTGGCAACACTATCGGTACGTCCTAAATTCTAGCGCAGCCAGTGGCACAAAAGAGAACTAAGATCTGGGTTTATTATTGTGTGTCATAAATACTATGGAAAAGCCTATACAGTTTGGATTCCTGGTATCTATACTTCGTGCATTTGTTTTTCAAACTTTGCCATCGAAATTATCGAATGGATCTTGACTACAGGCCCAAGTCTAATATAATCCAAACGTAAACAAAGAGAGTAGCACTCATAATGCTTCCAATATAGATCTCTTGTATTTACCGTGCCTTATAGAAACACAATGGCACATTAGTTTAGTCGATTCCAATCTTTTTGTTTACGAAAACATAAGTTGGATCTAAACTGAATATTATAAAGTGTACATTACAAATACTTGGAAGAGTATAATATTTTCCATGACCTGTGACGTCATCCTTTAGCCTTGACGGCCGCGAGGAGTCTGCGCGGGTCGGTGAGGAACCACTGCCACAGTTTCCTCAGACTGTGCTGATCACCATTCTGAAATTAGAAAAGTAAAAAATTGTAATTCGTTCAGTAATTCATTCTGAAATTTAAAAAGTAAAAAATAGTAAATACGAAAGAAGTTATGAATTAAAAAAAATATTGAAAGTAATAAAGGGGCCGGATTGACGTGGTGTATGTGAAGCATTCACAAATCGTGGAAATATTATTATTTTAAATTTGTAGCTAAACGGAGTAGGTACTGATTTCTTTTTATTAACAAAATTTGGATCTTGCAAATTGGATGAAAAAATATAGTCACGCTACTTAAGTCGTAACTCGTAACGCTGGTTTACGTATAAATAGTAAGGTTTTTTCATCATCATCAATATTACCATCATCATCACCAGCATCATCATCATTATCATCATCGTCGCCAGCATCATAATCATCATCAATATTACCATCATCATCACCTACATCATCATCATCATCATCAATATTACCATCATTATCACCAGCATCATCATCTTCATCATCGTCTTACCTTGACAGTATTGAACATGCCGCTAATCTCGAGCACCCTGGCGTCAACTCGGTCCATGACGTGCCGCAGCTCGTGGGCGACGCCGGCGGTGCCGTGGGCGTTGGGCCGCCGCGTGCAGCCGTCGTATATGTGTGACGTCATCGTTGCAGTTAAGCGTTTACTGGAATTACAAAGATATATTATTTGTGACGTCATCGTTGTAGTTAAGTGTTTACTGGAATAGGCTAGACGACTGATTTTTTTTATTGCATAAATGAATAGTACTCTTAAATAAGTAACTTCTCAGAAGAAACCGTATATCAAAAGTCAATATTTTTAAAGGTACAGCGATTTGTTTACAAAATTTCGCAAGTCCCGTGAAAACGCTCCATACTAAAGTCGTACGTAGCTATGACGTCACGTCCATGTTAAAGTGTATGAAGTATATGGCCGCGGGAACATATTTGTAAATATCTCCGATATTTGTGCGTTTAAGTTCATACATACCATAATAAAAGTTTTTGTATATGATGTAAGTAAACTAATGATGTAGGTTTTGTTTACTAATTTAGCAAAAAAATAAATATTTTTTTTTGTACTTTTTAGATGTCTCTAATTACTAAACTATAAATAAAATATTATAATTTTTTACATTTACGAAGTAGTAATGCCTCAAATTTTCTGAGTACATTAATGAAACTAAATATTTTAGATGTAGTCGTGTAGCCTATTACAAAGATATTTCATTTGTGACGTCATCATTGCAGTTAAGTGTTTACTGGAATTTTAAAGATATTTCATTTGTGACGTCATCATTGCAGTAAAGTGTTTACTGGAATTATAAAGATTCGTCAAAGTGCGTAATAAAGTAAAGTTGAAATTTGTTGTTACTAAAGATACTGTAGTACGCAGTCTGGCGTTTACGCCCGTCACGCTAGGACGCGTTCTTGTTACAGTCTCTGTGACGACAATTTTCGTCTTGTAATTGTGTGTTTTTATTGTTTGCGAATTTAAATTTTGTTAACTATGACTATTTCGAGGAATTTTCATTCTTATTATCAACGTTAAAGTGAATAATAGTGAATAGTTTTCGTTTTTACATACAATTTTTTTTTTCTAACTACCCACAAATTTTGTGATTATGAGTCAATCTGAAGAAGAAGCTGTGTTGGAGCCCGTTTGTAGTGAGGAAATGTCTTTAGAAGCCATTAATAGAATCGTGCTTGGATCTCCTGGAGAATTGGAAGGCGAGGTAGATCTAGAATGGGATGATGCAGGTATGTCCGTAGATCATAATAATCTCGATGACGACTTCGGGAGTGAGGCGATGTTGCAACCACGCAACAAAAGGCGGCTAGAAAAAGGTAGTTCTCCGGATCCTTTAGCTGATGATGGCTTTACGCTTGTCACTAGAAATAAACGAAGAAACCTGCAAAACACTCCTCCATCTGCGTCTCCTAACCCGCCAATAGATTTAAGCAACAATTTTGAGTTTCTGTAACTTCCAAGACTATAGTTCTACCGAAGCAGTTGGCGTTTGCAAAACTTTTGGCTAAATATGATATTCAGGGCATAGAAACTGTTAAATATAAGAATCCTTTTAAACTTTTGATAAAGTTTAAATCTATCTTTGATGCAAACAATTTCTTGAACAATAAAATTACAAAGGATCATGATTGGACTTGTAGAAATACTAATGAAATACATTATTGTTACGGTGTTGTCAGAGATATCGACATTGAAATTGAAGATAAGGACTTGAAAGAGATTTTTGAATGTGATACAAAAATATTATCTATTAGAAGGTTACTGCGAAAAGATTTGAGTGGTAAATGGATTAAGTCTGAAACTGTTCGCATAGGGTTTGAAGGTTCAAGTCTTCCAGGATTTATTAAGGCTTATGGTTGTCGATTGGCTGTAGATTCATACATGTATCCAGTTACACAATGCTCTAAATGTTGGCGATACGGTCATGTTAGTCACGTTTGTCCGTCCAAGACACCTATTTGTCCTAAATGTGGAGAAAAGCATGAAAACTGCGAAACTAAAAATTTTAGATGCATTAATTGCAAAGGCAACCATTTATCTTTAATGAAGTCTGTATGTCCTGTTTTTCAAAGAGAGAGAAATGTTCGCATTTATATGGGAAATAATAACTGTTCTTATAAATTTGCTTTGAATAAGATGAAGGAGGAGGCATTAAAAAAGAGTTCAAGTAGAATAGAAACGGAAGAACCTATTGCTATTCCTAGCACTTCTTATGCTAAGTCCGTTGATGCATCGTCTCTTACTTATAGAGATGTATGTGTGAGTGGTTCTGCTACTCATGTAAGTTTGCAAGATAGTGAAGATGATAATATGGAATTAGACGAATGTGTTTTAACTACCCCAAATCAATTGGCATTATCTACCGCCGATGTTAAGAAGAAATCAAATAATAAATTAAAGAAAAAAAGTGTAAGCATAAGACATAATGAAGAAGATGGACTTCTTAATTTGGACACAACTAGTACTGAAACCCATGATGAGCAAAGCTATAATAGTAGTAATCGTAAAGAACGGAAACATTTATTACAAAGAATTTTGGATAAAATAAGAGAAGCTTTTATAACAGAAGGAAGTTTAGAGGATAAGATTAAAATGTTGATTAAGTTTATTTGGTCAGAAGTAGTAGATCTTTTACAAGAATATTTGAATTTCGAGACGTTGCTTAAGTTCATGGGAAGAAACAATAATGGCCAGTAACAATATTAATTTGCACAGTTGTATCAATATTTTCCAATGGAATGCTAATAGTTTAAAACATAAAGCTAGCGATTTTGAACTGTTACTGTTACAAGATAAAGTGCATATGGCTTTTGTGAGTGAGACATGGCTTTCACCTAATATTTCCCTGAAATTTTCGGGCTATAACATTTTAAGAGCAGACAGAGAAGATTCGTATGGTGGCTTGTGCGCTATTATCCACAAGTCTATAAAATATTCTGTGCGAACTACTAATCTTGCTATATCTGATATTCAGATAATGAATATTGAAATTTTTAATGTACCTACACTAAATCATGTGATTGCTATATATTGCCCACCTTCCATTACTACAAGTCAACAAGATTGGGATTCTATTTTTAGTACTTTTAAATCAGGATGTCTTATAATCGGCGATTTTAATGCGCATCACACTCTGTGGTCGTGTAAGTCTAATAGAAGAGGTGAGGCTATTTATAGAGCCATGTTTGAAAATGATTTTATATGTCTCAATGATGGTTCACCTACAAGAGTCAAGTGGGTTAATGGTAACCTTCAACAATCGTCTCCTGATGTATCTTTTGCATCCACAGACATCGCTATTAATATGAGCTGGCAGGCTACTAATGAATCTCTAGGCAGTGATCATTTAGTATTAAAACTAAACTGTGGATTTATGCGATCTAATAGGTACATTAAAAAGAGAAATTATAAAGAAGCTAATTGGACAGAATACACTGAAGAAGCAGCGACAATCTTCGATGTTGCAGAAGTGAGTGATGTTCAATCAGGTTATGATATATTTACTAATAAAGTTAAATATTTGGCCGATAAACACATCCCGTGGATTAAAATTAGTGTGGATCCTACATCAAATTTTAAACCTAAGCATTTCTGGAACAAAGAGCTTTCGAAGGCAGTTGCTGAAAGGCGTCTGGCGTTGGTTCAATTACGACGCAATCCTACACCTTCTAATTTGTTATTCTGGAAAAACAAAGTATCTCAAGCCAAAATACTTATAAGAAGAGGAAAGTCTAAGGCGTGGAGGGAGTTTTGTTCCAGTATTAACCATGAAACTTCAGCACCTGTCATGTGGAGAAAGATGCGATGGATCAAAGGCAACACTGGTCACCGAGATGGGGTTGATCCTAGTAATGCAAAGAAATTACTGCATACTTTGACTCCGGATTATGTTGCTGAGCAGGAGCCTATAATGCCCGACAGGCAACTCTCCATTTTAGAAACACCTATTACGCTCGCAGAGTTTCGTAATTGTTTAAAAAAGAAAGATACCTCTCCAGGCATAGATAATATTTCATATACTATGATTTATTATCTTCCTATTAATGCAAAATTAATGCTTTTAAAAATTTTCAATCTAATAATGATGTCGAGTAGCGTGCCTGAGCAATGGAGAGACATACAGATAGTGCCTATTCTTAAGCCGGGAAGGGATCCCACACTGGCTTCTTCATTACGCCCTATTTCATTGATGTCTTGTCCATGTAAGATATTTCATTTGATTTTATTGAGAAGATTGGAGTGGTTTGTTGAAAGCCAGGGCCTCCTTCCCGACTCATCGACTGGCTTTAGACGTGGTCACTCTTGTATTGATAATTTAGCCCTACTTACGTCCAATATACAAACAGGTTTTGCCAGAAGGGAGCCTACAATTGCTTGTTTTATCGATATTGATAATGCTTATAACAATGTCAATATTACCGCACTTGTTAATGTTTTACAGGAGATAGGAGTAGGTAATAAGATTTGTAAATATTTATTTAATTTTCTTTCGAAGCGATGTTGTAGAATTATTTTAAATAATCAAAGTAATCCTTTAATTAGAAATACTTATCGTGGATTAGCTCAAGGGGATCCCCTTTCTCCACTCTTATTCAATATTGTAACTATAGGCATTTCTAGGATTATAAATAATGTTTGTAGTTCCCAATACGCAGATGACTTTGTTTTATACACAAATATTGTTAATGGAAATACTGTAGAAGCGGCCAATTCTCTTAAACTAGGTATCAAAGCGATGATCAATTATCTGGATAGTATTGGTTTACAAATATCTGTGCCTAAATCTAATATTTGTGTTTTTAATAGATCAAGGAGAAACTTAAATGTAAATATTGAAGTCAATGGCTTATTACTTAATGTAGTTGATAGAGTTAAATATCTAGGTTTGTGGCTGGACTCCTCTTTGAGGTTCGGTCTCCACATAAATGAGTTATGTGCTAAAAACTATAAATGTTTAAATATTTTAAAAGTTCTATCGGGCAGGTCTTGGGGAGTTCATCCTCAATA
Organism: Glaucopsyche alexis; assembly: GCA_905404095.1. Classification (NCBI taxonomy): domain Eukaryota; kingdom Metazoa; phylum Arthropoda; class Insecta; order Lepidoptera; family Lycaenidae; genus Glaucopsyche; species Glaucopsyche alexis. Next base: position 18,969,745 of record FR990057.1, read on the forward strand.
TATTCGCCGTCTTTATATTTCACTGGTAAGAAGCCGGCTTGACTATGCCAGTTTCATTTATGGTAGTTGTGCTAAATCACATTTAAAAAAGCTCGATATTTTACAAAACAGAGCATTGAGAATATGCGGCTCTTTTATCCGCACCACTCCAGTGTTTGTTATGCAGAGTGAACTCTCCATTCCGCCTTTGTATATACGCCGTTACTTGTTGGCTTGTAGATTTCTACTTAAAATTAAGTCTAGATTGGGCAGTAATGTATTAGATTCTTTAAATCAGGTAAATTTGGTTCGCGATTATTTTAGCAATACAAATCTTCCTATGCTAGCACAGATCTGCTCTGAATGGACTGATGTTAATGTTTATCAAAGTAGGAAATTAGAGGCTTATTCGTTAAGAACATGGTTGTCTTCAATTGATGTCAAGGAACTCATTGTGGATAAAGTTGGAGTTATGGCTCCAAAACGGAGCTTAACTGATTTTGAGGTTAAACATATTTTTTTGCAATTTTTATCTGATTATTATGATGATTGCTATAAAATATACACAGATGGCTCTAAATGCACTCAAGGTGTTGGAGCTGCCTTCTTTGATCCTCAATTAAATATTTCACAAAAGTTTAAATTACACAGGGAGAATAATATTATGACTGCGGAACTTGTAGCTATAAAAGAATCTCTCTCATACGTCAATAGTTTGAATATCAATAATAATATAGTTATATTATCGGACTCAAGAAGTGCCCTCCAACACCTTTGCCAGTGCGTCACTAAGCAACGTGGGATTCCGATTGCCTTTGAAGCTTTAGATATATTACGCCGTGTTGCTAGCAAAGTTTCTATTAAACTACAATGGGTTCCCTCTCATATGGGTTTATTCGGAAACGAAACTGCAGATGCGCTTGCCAAGGCTGCAGTGATGGATGGTCTCGTGCTTGATTCTGAACCTTTTGCCAGTGAGCTTCGTCCTCAAATAAAGAAAAAGTCATTGGAGAAATGGGAGTACCATTTTGGCGAGGAACTTAAAAGAGGTGTAGGAGGTTGGTACGGAACCATCCAAAATAAGCCTGTATGGGAGCCTTGGTTTATTTCATGTAACATGCCTAGAAAGTTATTGGTGTCAGCCTTTAGGTTGCGCTCTGGGCACATTCCAGCAAACAAGTTTTGTCATTTAGTTGGGATTAAGCCTTCACCTAATTGTGATGTGTGCCAGAAGCCGGAGGACCTATTACATGTATTGCTGGAGTGTGCTCGAACTGCAGACTTGAGATCTAAGATTTTAGGAGACTTAGGTTGCTTGCACAACGGACGGATTAATTGTATCCTTTCTGAGCCGTTGTCTCCAGAGGCGAGCAAAATTTACAACTTTATAGATCTGTCCCTTGTGTAGGGAACAATGACTGAACCTATGAGGCTGGCATTAACACTCAAGTGTTAAAAGCCTCTGTAAAAAAACTAGATAAAAAAAAAAAAAAAAAAAAAAAAAAAAAAAAAAAAAAAAAAAAAGATACTGTAGTATGATGAATCCGGCGAGCCCGGGAAAATTTAGAGCACTGAAAATAGAACTCTGCGCTAATACAATAGAGTTGATAATCGAACACACATGTATAGACATCTATACAAATAAATAAAATTACAGACAGTAACAGCTAGCCATAGCCTATTCGCGTTAAGTTTACAGTGAATCATCTGTGCAAATGTTAGACCAATGACTCTTAAGCTGTTTTACCTACCCGTGGAGGTATAGGAAGGCGTGAAGCGAAATTATAACACTGATTACCGTGACCATAATATGTTCGAGTAAAGTTACAGTAATTGTTCTTACTTGCGAGCTAAGAGCGTAGTAGTCCTAACATAAAAGAGAAGACTATATAATAACACTGTTATGACGTTTAGAGGTTCATGTACAAAGGGAATGGTGCCGGGCAACAGACCTAGATGACGCAACATTGATTCACAATTAACCTCTGTGGCTCAGTTGGTTGAGCGTGTTGGTGCTCAAACCGGGGGTCGCGGGTTCAAATCCCGCCGAAGGAACAAAAAGTTTTTCTGTATTCCCGGGTCATGGATGTGTATTAAATATATGTATAATATAATAAAAATACTAAATATGTGTATAGTATAAAAGTATTAAATATATTTCCGTTGTCTGGTACCCGTAACACAAGTTCTTCGAGAACTTACCACGGGATCAGATTGACGTGGTGTGAAGCGTCCATAGATATTATTATTATTATTAATAATAATTTGTTAACTATATATTTTATGTACAATATGTCGGCACAGCGTGTTCACTTTAACTAATTAAAGTAAGCCATTAACGAAAAAAGCAATACTCACAACTCTTCCAAACCATCCTCCTTACTCTTCACACATTCGCATATCGCATCTTTCAGTTCTGCTATCTCTTTCTGCAGATTGTAATACAGTTTGACCGGAGTGATCATATCGTCAGGCACACCACCGAGTATGTGAGTGAGCGTTGACAGTATTCGGTCTGAGTTCTGCAGATTCTGTTCTGCAGCCTGATGCTCCAAACATATGGCGGTCATTGATTTCTGTAATTAAATAAAGTGTAATGGTATTGTCAATTATTTCAAAACTAAGCATGGACATTTTACAGAAAAAATCATCATACAAGAAAATACAAGAAAATTACGCCATCTTGATTTCAGCAGATTTTAAACTGACTGCGGAAAGCAAATGACAAAATATCAAGATGACAAATTCAGTAATTCGGCAACAACCCCAAATGTAAGTTTAAGGGTATGTTTCGATATGCACTGCGAGCACTGCACAGTGCTATCATTGTAGAAAAATTCGTGCCGTTATGGACTGCCAGTATAGGCAGTATACTGCCGCATTACCCCATCATATCATAAATCGCCGCCATATTTTGCTGTGAGCACTGGCGTTTTCGAGGTAAAGTGCTCGCAGTACTTTGATCACGTGATCAGTCAAAACCACTCGAGTGCCTAACTTCTTATAAATAATACCTACAGTTTAATCACAAAATTATAAAGTTCTGTAATTAGTTTTAATTTTTTTATTAACAATTAATAAATAAAACAATGGAAGAATTGCAAAAATTAACCTTATTAGACTGTGTTATATAAGTAATGAAAAACATATTTATTTAATGTAAACTACTTACTTTATTGTAGTATAAATTCAATTTACAATTAATATTAGTTAAAATATTTTTAATTTGACAGTACTCCAATAACAGTTTTTTTAATGAACTAGAAAACATTATACACTCATTTGAATTCTGCCTCAAAAAATGCTGACAGGCTAACAGTATACGGGATCGCGTTCCGTTTTAAATAGTAACCAGTATAACTGGCTATAAAGGAACGGCTTCATAGTATACTCAATTGACGTCACACTGTACAGTGGTCGCAGTGCATATCGGAACATACTCAAACCCCCTTACTAATAATCACTGTATAAGCTTTGAATAGTTATACAGTGTTTTGTCTCCTTCTATCGAATTAAAAATGTAATTTGTGTGATGTGAACAAAACACTGTATAACTACTCAAAGCTTATACAGCGTTTATTAGTAAGGGGGTTTGTGTGGACACTTTTTGCCTCGACATGCCTCTATAATATCTATGGTTATTGTGTGATAGCAAACAGTACTTATTTGTTAAAACCCTATAAAAATTTAATATATAGAAATTAGAAACGAAAGCAGCAAAATCCCTACACACTTCCTAGACACTTTGCTGCCTTTGTTTCTATAGCTAAATCATATACCATAGGAGCAACCATTGTCAGCACGAAAAAACCTTTCTCAGCTCGATCAGAATTATACCACAAGCTCACAGGAAAGCGGCTTAAACAGCATTGTATTTCTTCAAGTTAGTTAATTCTTCAGGTAACTGAGGCTTACTTAAAAAAGCAGGTAGTCCTCTGGATTTACAGTCCATGTTTAAACACTGACCGTCAGTGCGCTGCCCCGCAAATACCGTCCTGCCCCGCACTCACCGTCACCCCCCGCACTCATCGTCCTGCCCCGCACTCACCGTCACCCCCCGCACTCATCGTCCTGCCCCGCACTCACCGTCACCCCCCGCACTCATCGTCCTGCCCCGCACTCACCGTCACCACCCGCACTCACCGTCCTGCCCCGCAATCTCCGACCTCACCGTCCTGCCCCGCACTCACCGTCACCCCCCGCACTCATCGTCCTGCCCCGCACTCACCGTCACCACCCGCACTCACCGTCCTGCCCCGCAATCTCCGACCTCACCGTCCTGCCCCGCACTCACCGTCACCCCCCGCACTCATCGTCCTGCCCCGCACTCACCGTCACCCCCCGCACTCATCGTCCTGCCCCGCACTCACCGTCACCACCCGCACTCACCGTCCTGCCCCGCAATCTCCGACCTCACCGTCCTGCCCCGCACTCACCGTCACCCCCCGCACTCATCGTCCTGCCCCGCACTCACCGTCACCCCCCGCACTCATCGTCCTGCCCCGCACTCACCGTCACCACCCGCACTCACCGTCCTGCCCCGCAATCTCCGACCTCACCGTCCTGCCCCGCACTCACCTTCCTGCCCCGAACTCACCATCCTGCGCCGCAATCTCCGACCTGTCCCGCACTCACCGTCCTGCCCTCACTCACTGTCTTGCCCCGCACTCACCGTCCTGCCCCGCACCTCGCCCGCCTCCCTGTCCACGTGGTCTCGCAGCTGGTGCGCGAAGTGCAGCAGCTCCTGCGCCGCGCTCAGCTCACGCCGCAGCGCTCTGTACAACACGCGGTCCACCGACAGTGCGGCGCGGGATACGGACGATAGGAATGACAGGTCACGGCAGACTTCCCTGGAAAGGAGATGTTTGATTTTGGGCTAGCTCTATGTACAAACACATAGGTAAATAGGAAAAAAATATGGTAATTTCATAAAATACGAAAAATAATTATTAGCGTACAAAAATGATTATTTGAAAAGTTTTCTAATGCGTTAACCCTATTTTAAGGGCGGCCATGACAGTTATTTGACATAACTTTTGATGTAGTTGACAGTTTTAGGAAGAGACGTCTTCTTGAACGTCACACGTCTTTCTTTGCCAAACGTCAAAACATCATTGTCGAAATGACATTATTTGGATAATTCTGGTGGTCTGATCCGTTCCGCCATGTTTTACGCTGCATTACTCTCCTTGACGAAGTTAATTTAAATGTACATTGACACGAAGTGAAATAAAATAAAGAATAGGAATATTACTATATTATGTAGCTATTAACATAGACTGTACAAAGTGCTGGCCCATGCCTCATACATTCTTGATTGGTATTCTTAGTTCTATTACGCGCAAGATACATGAGAATATTAAATTAGGCGGCGTCTATATATTGCGTGAGATATTATTGAGATTAAAAAAAAGCTGTAAATTTAAAATTACAAACAGACACTTCAATTTTATTTATTTGTATAGATCTTAACAAAGGGAACTTAAAGACTCACTCTCTAACAGACAAAGCAGCTTTTGTGGTGACATCTAGGGTGTATCTTGTCCTGCCCTCGACAAAATCTTTCACAGCCGTCTTGAGTACTTCATCTTCTAGGAGATTATTCTTACACTTTAATAGATCTAGCATACTATTGGCTTCCAATGTAGCTACACTGAAAATAGAAAATATTATAACATATTGTAATTGCAGTGTGCAAAACAATTTTATAAAAAACAAAAAAAAAAAAATATCTATTTGGGCTTCTAGCTCCTGTAATTATGAATAGATGAATTTTGGTATAGTTAAAGACTGTATATAGATCTTGATTTTGTCATCATAAAATAATAATAATTTTTCATTTTAGAGGTGGGCTCTAGGCCTCCAAAGTGGATTGTAAGTTGGTCCCCCTCCCCCTGGCATTTCGAAACTTCGAAACTTATAACTTTCCATGATAATAGATCATGCTAAAAACTCTTGAGGAATTTATTTCTTGAGGAGTTAATGAAACTTAACACTATGTCTAGACTTTTTTTTGAACCGTCCGGCTTTTTGTCACAACTTTTTAAATTTCTAAATGGTAACAGGTCTCAAGGTTCTCTCAAGGTTGATAAAATAATTAAAACTTACCCGATTTGACTGGGATGTACACCGGTAAAGTTCTTGATAAGATCTAACTTTGCCTCTTCCCCGCTTAGATTAACTTTTGTGTCGATATAGACTTCAATTGTTTCTGAAAGCCTATGAAATAGATCATACACATTATTCATGCATATTTATGTAGACATATTTTTAGCTATTTCATTCTTTTTTTGCAATGATATGGGGCATTAAGCTAGAGGTTATGAGATTTATTATGTCTTAAATTAATCTAGCCCAATGGCTAGTTTAAATATCCTTTCTATTTTTTTCCAAGTTATTAAGTAAGTTCTTGGGGAGCTCTACTTCTTATTATACTGAAAGTGTTGGTGTTTCACCTAATAAGTGACAGATAGCTTAAACGCCTTATTGATAATGCCATTATCAATAAGGTGTTTAAGACTGCTATCTGACACTTATTGTAAATGGTGAAACAGATCTTTAACATTTTAATTCAATAAAAAAATTTAACTTAAAGTGCATTATTATGCTTAACGAAGGACAGATCCATTTAAGCTTCTTAAGAGCAAACACCAAAGGTTAGAAAAATGGAAAATAGGTATTTATAAAATCTATTGCTGTCCCGCAGTGTCGCGATCAATGTGTGCGAGTGCGATAGAGACAACTGCAACTTGAACTGAAAATACCTATTAAAATTAATGATTCGTAGTCCCCTGATTCCTTCTTTAAAACTTAACCGATTTTAGTATTTTTTTCATTAAAAATTTAAAAAAGGCTTGAACTGTGTTCCTATGTTTTCATTTTTTAATATAATTTAATCAAATTTGTTTTCTGAATGTTTGAACACAGCAGAAAATCTGGCTATTTTTTTAATTTTATTTTTTTGTTTTTGAATGTCCATACTTATTTGTTTTAATAATAATTAGTTTATGAAAGAAAAGGAAATCAGTGACATGCTAATAGTATCCATAGATATTCAAGAAAAAAATTGTTACTCTATCAGCATTATCCAGGGAGGAAACAGGACGGAAATGTATGGAAAAACATATGTTTGTATGTTTTTCCATACATTTCGTGGCCCTGGTGTTTCCTCTTAATGCATTTTTTTTATACAAGTTGTTTACCGGCATTAGAAGTATTATTTGTAAATACCTTTTCTCCACATCCTGTGCCTTCATTACAGCTGTCTGTAGGTAACCGTGGGACACATCCTCACACTGCGTCTTGTAGAACATCTTAGACGAATACAAGTCAAAATGCGACTTGAATACATCCCGGGTTTGGCGATACTGGTCAAATGGACCAAACGCAAAGAACTTCTTTGAGATTTCCTGTGAAATTAAACCAAATAATCATTAAAAAACTATTTTTTCGTACTCATACAATCTCAATCACACTCAATAGATCTATCCATTTTTCACGCCAAAACTACTGAACCGATGTAAATTAAATTTGGTACACAGATAATCTGAAAATAATAATCAGAAAATCTAGAGCCTGAAAAAGGACATAGGCTACTTTTTATCGCGGGAAAATGTACAGTTCCCGTGGGATACTTTATTTACAGTTTCACGTAAAAACTACTAAACTTATTATCATGAAATTTGGCACAGATATAAAGTAATCCATGGGGAAGGACATTATAAGGCTACTTTTTATCGCAGGACAAAAGGGCCTGTGAGTTACTGTACTTACGCGGGCGAAGCCGCGGGCAACAGCTAGTACATATATTATAAAAGCTTTAATACATATTATAATTAAGTATTGTTTCGTTTTGTAGATTTATATAATACTCGTACAACTACAATCTCACAATATGAAACTAAAATAGACTGAAAGATGTTTCGGGAAATTTGTTTCATACATTGTCAGTCCCTGCCATAGAAAAAAACAATGATTGTCAAGAGACATTAAGAATGTAGCTGTATCGTAAACAGAATCTCCAGTAACATTTGATCTTTTTGAAGTTGAAGTTAAATTTATTGACTAGCTGGTACCTGCAACTTTGTTTGCATGGATCTATCTAATTATGGAAATGAGATACCAACTATGTATATCCCAAAATTTTTAACAAAATTAAAAAAAGTAGCTTATATCTGACTCCCTTATAACTTCAGTTATCTGCTAGTGAAAGTCTGGTCAAAATCTGTGCAGGCGTTTTAGAGATCAGCCGGAACAAACAGACAGACTAACAAAAAAATCTAAAATTAGATTTTTTGGTGTAGGTACTATAATATGTATATAAAGCTGTAAATTTAAAAATACAGACACTTCAATTTTATTATTTGTATAGAATGTATGTCAGAATAATAAAATAAAACATACCTTATCACTTTTGCATCTCTCATACATGCTGAGAATGCCCGCTACTTCCGTCGTAATGTCATTTGTCATGGATTCTACATCCTCTGCTGTCGTAATAGTCTCATCTATCATCAATTTTTCCTCTTCATTACTCTGTTGTAGTGCTGCATTTAGCTTGGTAACCTCTATATTCAATTCTTCATTTACAAGCCTAAAATAAGTTTAAAGTTCTTTTAATTATGAAAACCAATTGCTATGATGATGAAACAAATCATCATTAATTGCAACTAATAACTATAGATAATTAGATCCCACCAAAAACATTTCCATGTAAAAAAATTATGCCAAGACGATACCATATGACTAGCACTGTCAAAAAGTTATGAAATCTCATGTAAAACCAAGCTTCTTACCCTACACGCCTTAACTCTACAAGCGTAACTTCACAAACTCTACACCTTAGTCAATATATGTGGCCTGGCCATTTCGCTTCATTCACTTGGCCGAAAGGAGAAAAATTTATAACTGACTGTTTTTCTATTATACTCTCTTATAATAACGAAATGGCCAAGCCACATATAATGACTAAGGGGGTTCAAAAAATCGACGAAACGCTTCGAGAAAAGGTGGTTTGATAGTGCCCTTGCGCTTCGCTTGGCGTCTTGGCATGGGGGCACTACCATGCCCCCAGATACCTACTATAATCTATACCCATTAAGAAGGCAGTGAATTATCTGTACAAGTGTGAAAAAGGATCAATGATACATAAGCTGTGTTCACATAAACCAATTAAAGTAAGCAATTTTGACATAAGTACACATCAGTGGCGAAGGCTGTCTCTACTTCATATGGAAGCCGTAGCCAGTATAATAGGTAAGGATTTGGATAAGCTTATTCAATAGGGTCAAAAGGTAGGGTCAAAGTGAAGCTGATAGGAATGTAGTTATAGGAACCCCATGCCACTGGTACACATGATTCACTGCCTTCTTAAAGTGAATAGACTATACTTCTTTATGATTAATTCTTCTAAATGTATAAAAGGCAAACCTGACTAACTCATCTATCAACACACAACCAAAACTACTGAACGAATTTTGCTGAAATTTGGTATACAGATAGTTGTAATCATTTAGGCATCCGCTAAGAAAGGATTTTTGAAAATTCACTCCCTAAGGGGGTGAAAAAGGGGTTTGTATTTATTTAGGGGAAAATTTTGTATGGAAACTAAACTCCACGCAAACGAAGTCGCGGGCAAAAGCTAGTGTAATATAAATGTAAACAAAAAAAAATATTCATCCAAATTACATTAATTTGTATTTTTTGTCATAGTTAACCATAATGAACCATTTTTTTAGTAACGGATTAAGATTACCTACATTGAATCGGAGTATTTTGATAACTTCTTATAAAATCACTTACTTGTTTTGTTTTAATAAATCTCTCAGAGAATCCTCATGTTTTTTTAACATAGACAACTTTGCATTTTGAGATTTTATATCAAGTTTTACATCTTCTATATATGTTTTGTCTCCTGGTATACAAATACCTGGAAGTTCTTGCTTTAGGGCTGCAATACTATCTTCTAAAGCTTCTTGTGATAGCACTTTTCCTTTTTTCACTATTTCAGCATACCTGTGGGACAGTTCTCAAAAATATAATTGTTATGAATATAAGGCGCAGCATATGAGGCGAATGAGACAGCTCCTTGACCGAACCATTAAATCGAAAATAATTAAGATAAATAGGCTTCAAAGTGGGGCTTTAAAACAGTTAAAATGTTATGTACGTAACGAAAAAAAAGCTTGAAATACAACCTTTATTTGAGCTTTACGCGTATATTGTCTTACCTATATTCTTCCCGATCACTTAAAGCATTATTTTCATCTATGCTTTGATAAATCCAACGCAAAACACCAGAGAAATCCGAATCATTTAACATCCACTCAAACGACTTTTTATAGGTGTCCACACCAATGCCATTCAGAAACGAAATGAACTCTTCGTCACTAATATCTGTTTGAGGATTCATTTTTTCATTGCTTTTATAAATTTTGCTTTTATAAATTATTATCACATAAAACTAAATATTCACTAAAATACTTTCAAAGTACGTTACAAAATTTGAATTTTGACGAAAACAAACACAACAAACATGACAGTGACAGTCTTGACATTTTGTTTCCTTATATATTTTTTTATATTTATATATGGCATCGGCTTATAACTATTTGCCAGTGTCAAGTGTATAAAAGGCAGGAAATTATAGAATATAATATTCGTTCAATTAAGCAAGCGGACGGATTTTTTTTATTGCATGAATGAATAGTACTCTTAAATATGAGTAAATTCTCAGAAGAAACCGTATATCAAAAGTCAATATTTTCAAAGGTACAGCGATTTGTAGGTATATAAAATTTTGCAAGTCTCGTAAAAACGCTCCATACTAAAATCGACATATAAATGACGTCACTCTTGGATTAAAGTGTAAGCATGGATATAGTACCTAGGGATAGAAGACTCCGAATTTTGTAATTGCTAAAAAGAACTGTATTACCTTGGTAATAGAGTGTATTTCACAATGCACGTATCATAGAGGCAAATCCGAGCCGAGCGAGATAGCCAGAAGCAAGGCTGTGTGTCTCGTTCTTGCATGTTGCCAACCAGAAAAATGTTGATATTTATAAAAAGTAACATGGAAAATCTTAGATAAAACGAGTGTACTTTATTATTATTTTAACAAATGTTTATAACTATATCATATTCTAATTAAAAAAGTTAGAAATAGTCATTTAATACTAAATAAAAATGCAGTTTACATTAAATCCTTTTCCTTCTTTTTTTATTAGATGGTATCATTCACAAGACAATAGATACGTCATTACACATATTTTATGCTGAACACCGGATAATATTAAAATTGAAAATAGTTTTTATTTCTTACTTCATGTATCTCCGTAACTATGTTTTTATTATTTATTTGATGATTTAACAGTCAAAATGGTGAAAAAAATTTGTATAATATATTCTTGTCGAAGTGAAAGTTATGCTGGTTGCAATATTTCGTTTAGGGGCCAGTTTATATATTATATAGCGGCCATTTTAACACTTAGATAATATTTTAATAGATTTTGAAATGTGACGTCACAATATTTAGGACCCCTCCCACCCCCTTGTCACACAATGTCACACTTCGTCGACCCCCTCCCTCCCCCTTAACGTGTGACGTTATTTATGGATGGCCCCTTATTAGTAACATTAGTAAGTTAATTGTTAATGTTAATCTAGTTATTCTAGTATAAAAGTGTTAACATTAAAGCAACTGACGTTATTAAGAGTTATAACTATTGTACTACGTTTTGTTATAAACTAGTCAGTAGCGACTCGCCTAGAATCGTAGTAAGTACTGAGAAAAAAACGTGTGAAGTCGAGTAAGGCCTTTAATGATAATATAATACAGTTTTTATAGATTTCCCAACAATAAAGAAATGCGACAAAAATGGCTCAATAGTGTTTAAGTAAGGCAGAGAATTACATAAAAATCTGTTACATATTAATGTAGCCGTCACTTCAAACCTTCTTGATTTTACACTATTCAATCTAGTCGACTTTTAAAGCCTCAGCTGTATGTCATTTAGTGTTTCACAATTTGTCTCACACAGCTTTGCAGTTTGCCACAGCAGAAAATATTATTGTCACCCTACTAGAAAGGGACACACGGCCTCTCTTCCAACCTCTCGCTCGGCTCGTTTTTTTGCTCACAGTTCTCGGTCCTGTTGATAGGTATACTAGGTCCATTAGTGTAAAGGTCCGGACGCACTAGGCGGAACTGCACTTCGGCGGAACTGAGCGACACGTCGCGTCAAAATATTCTTTATATGAAATTATATGAGATAACACGCACTAAGCGGTAACGGAACTACACTGCAGCGAACTGCGCGTCAAACTTGATCAACTGACCAAAAGTGTCGCGAACTGCAGTTTGGTTTCGCCAACTTCATTTTCATAGTCAGTCAACCGAGATACTTGAGTGCGCGATAATCGTTTGTCAAAAATGTCGATAGATGAATAAAATTTATTGTACTCGTGGGCCAGTATCTGGAGACATAATAATATTATGACGTCCAACATAAAAAGTACATGAACACTTCTATGAAAAAAAAACAACTTTGGAGTGAAACGACCTCTGTGGCTCAATGGTTAGCGCGTCGGCGCTCAAGCTGGAGGTCGCGGGTTCGAATCCCACCGGGAGACAAAAAGTTTTTTATGTTCCTGGGTCATGAATGTGCAATAAATGTGTATCTTCTTCTAATATATAAAATTTCCATGTCACAATGTTAGTTACCGTACTCCTCCGAAACGGCTTTACCGATTTTTACCAAATTGTATATGCGTATTCAGTAGGTCTGAGAATCGGCTACTATCTATTTTCCATACCTAATTTATAAGGCAAAACAACGTTTGCCGGGTCAGCTAGTTATATAATAAAAATCTTAATTATATCTATAGTATAAAAGTATTAAATATATTTCCGTTGTCTGGTACCCGTATCACAAGTTCTTCGAGAAATTATCACGGGACCAGATTGACGTGGTGTAAAAGCGTCAATAGATAGATATTATTATTAAATAGTTCAAGAAATGGGAATAAATGGTAAGTTAATTTTTTTATTTCTTTTTCCTGTGGATGAACGACGACCTCTCCAATGTTAATTGGTTTCATAGTGAAAATTATAATAATAATAATAATATCTATGGACGATTCACACCAAGTCAGTCTGGCCCCGTGGTAAGTATCCGAAGAACTTGTGTTACGGGTACCAGACAACGGAAATATTTTTAATACATTTTATACTTAACTTATATAATATAAGATTTTTATTATATCATACACACATTTAATACACATCCATGACCCAGGAACACAGAAAACTTTTTTGTTCCCTGGCGGTATTCGAACCCGCGACCTCCGGTTAAAGCGCCACTGCGCTCACCACTGAGCCACGGAGGTCGTATGTAAATTATTTAGATTGTAGGAGTTAGGTACATATTTATTAAAAAAAACCTTTTAAATTTCAATCGTCCATTCGTCCATCTTGCTCGGAGGTTGCCTAGCTACCACAGAACACTATTACTCGCTAGCTACTAAATATATTTTTGTAGCGCCGCTGCAGTTCAAGTGCGACTTACCAAAACGTGTCGCTCAGTTCCGCTGAAGTTCAGTTCCGCCTAGTGCGTCCGGACCTTAAGAAGTAGGTTTAAAGTATACGGCCGCAGGAACATATTTTTAAATATCTCCGATATATTTTGTGCGTTTAAGTTCATACTTATAATAATGAATGTTTTTGTATAAGATGTAAGTATACCTTAATAATATAATTTTTGACATTTATAATAATAATAATAATAATAAGCCTTTATTGCTGTTACTAAACAATACAAAACAATAGAAAATTTAGTGATCAGCGTGTCTTGTGACACATAGGCCTCTTCCAGCTGTTTCCATTTATGCCTATTCTTCGCTTGCCTTGTCCATGTTGCTCCTCCAATCTTTCTGATGTCATCTGACCATCGTCTTACTTGTCTTCCTCTTCTTCTTTTCCCATCCCGTGGTTGCCATTCTGTTAAAATTTGTGTCCATTTTGTTTTGCTTTCTCTTGTCATGTGTCCTGCCCAACGCCATTTCAGCTGTCTTATTTTCTTTATTAAGTCCTCTACTTTTGTAGTGTGTCTAATTTCTTCTGCTCTTTGTCGGTGTTTTAATGTGACTCCTAACATACTTCTTTCCATTGCCCTCTGACACGTTCTAAGTTTAAGAAGATGTTTCTGGGTCAATGCCCATGTTTGACATCCATACGTAAGACAAGGCAGAACACATGAGTTGAACACTTTTCTTTTTGCTGTCATTGGAAAGTGCTTACTTTTCAGTATTTCTTTTAGGGACCAAAATCTTTTCCATGCATTTGCCACTCGCTTTTCTAATTCTATATATGTCTGATCTTTAAAGGATATAATTTGCCCTAGGTATGTATAACTGTTTACATACTCAATTTTTTCTGCATCCACTTTAATTGGTACTTCTTCCCTGTTCGTCATTATTTTTGTTTTCGATTTATTCAAGGCAAGACCAACTGTTCTACTTGCATCAGTCAGCTGCTTCAGCATATCTTCAAGCGTGCTCGCATTGTCTGCTACCAAAACTAAGTCATCCGCAAACCTTAAGTGGCTAAGTTTTCTGCCATCGATGGTTATGCCTATATCGTCCCACTCTAGTTTCCTGAATACGTCCTCTAATATTGCACTAAAGAGTTTTGGCGACAACGGGTCACCCTGTTTTACACCTCTGGCTATTGGGAACAACTCTCCTGTGGTTTCTAGTTTTATTTGTGCGGTACTGTTCGTATATATATTTTTAATTATTCGTAAATACTTTTTCGGTACTCCCTGATGAATAAGAGCTTTCCAAAGCGAGTCATGTTTTATTGAGTCAAATGCTTTGCTGTAATCAACAAAAGCAATGTATAGTGGCCTTCCATACTCTTGACACTTCTCTACTAGCTGTTTTATGACGTGCATATGATCAATTGTTGAAAACCCCGATCTAAAGCCAGCTTGTTCTATAGGTTGTTGTTCATCCATTATACCAGTTATTCTGTTTAGTAATTTTTGACATTTACCAGCTAGTAATGCCTCAATATATTTTCTGAATATATGAATGAAACTAAATATTTCAGATGTTGTCCGATCCCCTATTTTCATCACCGTATTTCTAAATCGTCAAGTCCAAAGTCTAGTCAAAGTCCAAATAAATTGTCAGAGTAGTCAGTCAGTCAAGTCAGTCGATTCAGTAAAGTGGTTGACGCTTTACTGAAGTTTTTCCTGGGGAGTTTTGGCGGGAAACCAAATTTAGCATGCATTTTGTAGTTGCTATATCACTCCTTCACATTAGTGCACGTCACGAATAACTAATGTTTAATATTCCACCAATATTACACATTAAAAACCGCAATAACACGAATTTAGAAAAATAACACAGAAACACAACATTACTGATTGACATTCCCGGCAAAACTCCCTGTTTTCTTTATACTTCATCGTTTTTTGCCTGAGGCACAGTAGACCATGGACCTAGGAATAACAAGATCCATTCGGTAGACCAGCTTTTAATTTATTTTTTTAATAATATTCAAATAAATTTATTTTCGTCAGAAATTTTAAAATTAATACAAACTATATAATTATAGTCTTAGGGGCCGTCCATTAATCACGTCATGTTTTTACCAACTTTTTAGACCCCTCCCCTCCCCCTGGTGATACGTGGTGAGGTTTTATACTAAAGTGGTGAGTAGGAGGTACTAAACGGCGTAAAATCCACAACGGTTAAGGGTTGTGCCACAGTGGGTATATGTCGATGAATTATTATCTTAATAATATCGATATTTACAATCTGGATAAAAATCCTAGACCATACTCGTGTCACGTGAGTGATAGTGATCGCAATATTTACGTCGGAGTAATGAGCGCTATAAATCATCATATTTGTGTGACAGTGGAGGAAGATCCAATTGGGCTATTAGTCAATTTAGGCCCCCTTATCCTCGCACTTGAACGGACCAGGTTCAAGGTCGGGGTGGTAAACACGAGATAAAGGTGGATACAGACGTGCGGATTTTTTGCGGATTATCGTCATAACTCATAACCAACCACTAATATGGAATCTTTCCTCAGGCTTTAGTACACTCTATAAATTACTAAACTGCCTACTACAAGGACATAATTTTATGTAAGAGGCAGTCGAGCATAATAATAATTATTGCTTAGTAGCTAGAGGAGAATATCATTTTTAAGATAAAACGGATTTGTTCTTGAAGCTTCAGCAGTCTGGAAGGGCCTTTAGAAGTTAATACATAATTATTATTACCTGTGTAAAGTAGATGAAAATGTGAGTTTTAAATATCGAATTAGGAAACTCGTGCTATAGGTACTTACTATAGAAAGCTTACTACTTGTGAAATGGCACTAAACGCTAAATAATTAGTACCTATTTATTAGTATAGATATAGATAATTAAAATTATTTTCACCATTTTTTTTGCATTTAGAAATTATCCAACATCTTGACATACTTATTAACTTCAGCCTGAGGCGCAGATTTCTCATGTGCGTGTCCACTTCAGTCGAGATGTCATTCATATGGCCACTTTAGCGTTTAGTGCCATTTCACAACTGAGCTCAACGCAAGCTTCAGCTTAGTAAGCTTTCCATAGCGCGTGTTTCCATTGTACACCTCTAATAAGTTGCAATGTAAGTAGGAACTAGTAAATAAAGGTGACAGATGCAATGTAGATAATAATGATAAATAAAATATTAATGAGAATTGTATGAAAATCATGACTGCGCTACTGAATTTACGCGGGCGGATAGATGAATGGATGTTTGTTACTCTTTCACGCAAAAACTACTGAACTGATTTCGATGAAATTGGGTATGATTGTAGATTAGGCTCTAGATTAAACATAGGCTACTTTTATCCCGAAAATGAACAGCATTCCCGTGAGATACCAGATACTATATTTACGCGGGCGGAGCTGCGGGAAAAAGCTAGTTAATAATATTCATTACGTGTTACGTTAAGAATATTTAAAGTAAGTAGCATGTGCATGTAAAAGCCGTGACTTTTCCTAGTTGTACAATGGAAAACATCTAACAGTACAATGTGCAGTAGTGGGCGATGGGCGATGGTAAGCATCCTTCACCGGGTCCCCGCTAGAAAAACAATGCCACGCCTGTCTCCACAGCTCTCAATCCCATGACACTTACCATAACACAATTATTACATTAATTTATACCTTATTCCAACGTAATAGAGTCTAAAATCGCGTTAATTTGTAGGTGTTAAAATTTTCAATCCTATACATTTAAATATAACGATTTTTAATCCGAAATTAAACCTTATACGAACGTTATAATGTATAAAATCGGCTGCATTACCGTTCAAATATTGATTCGATGTAATGCATTGATTGTATGTTCGTTGGTTATTCTGGAATTGAATGGGAACGGTTTGACAGGTTTACGGTGGTTTATAAACAGACTTGATTGGGTCTAAACCTAGAGATGACCTAGACTAGGATGTTAACAAATCATGTATTATAATAACATTATTTTAAAAAGCACTTCCGTACTTAATAATAATAATATCTATGTACGCTTTACATAACGTCAATCTGGTCCCGTGGTAAGTTCTCGAAGAGCTTGTGTTACGGGGAAAAATATTTACTAATACTTTTGTACTATAAACATATTTAAGATTTTTATTATATTAAACACATTTAATACACATCCATGACCCAGAAAAACTTAGTTCCTCTGGCGGGATTCGAAACCGCGACCCCCGGCTTGAGCACCAATACGTTCAACCACTGAGCTACCGAGGTCGTCAATAATTTAAGAATGATGCAAAAACTCTTCGAACTTGCTGTTTCGATAAATTAAAATGATTTTCGGCAATCGAAAGTGCCTCTTGAGACTTGAGTCTTTTGCATAATTTTGGAATTAGAAAATAAATAAAAATGGTGGTTACGGGTTAATCTTGGGTTAATCATCGGTTATTCCAGTGTTTATTTATGTTGTTCTATTTTTGAAGTTTACTTACATTTGGAGTTAATTTGTGAGTTTCTAAGTTCAAAACCACTCTGTATATTATACGAAATAAACAATGAAGAAAATTGAATGCAGTCGAGAAAACATAACCCACATAACCAGATAGTACTTAAGGTACATCGCATTAAGAAGTATTTTCTTAAAAAGCAATTCATTTAAAAAAAGAACAAAGCAACTTTGCATAGAAGACATAATAAAAGAGCAAATATATTATAGTTATTGGAGACAGTTTATTATAACTTCGTTGTTTGCAAGTTTTTATAAATTTGTCTACTCAACAACAGATGGCGTTTCGTCAACGATTCTAAATAAAAACAGAATTATAAAACATTTTTTAAGCTACTCATTTTTTAAACCTAAAATAGCTGTAGTCACTGTATGCAAGTGATAATTCTCTCGTCTAAACCTGTCGTCGTTTTAGTTTTCTGACACCTCGTCTATTTCTGTTCAAATGCTTGTTGCGTGTTGTTTCTATCAAGACAGGCGATGCAAGATTTAAACATTGTATTTCTTTTGAATCATTGATCTATATTATTATTTTTGTAATAGAATAGTTGGGGGTATTATGAGACAGATAATGTCTTGTGTTTTAAATAATACAATATTTTTTTTGTCTTACTAAATGAATCATAAGATTTAATTTTAATTGAATGTTTTTTTATTTCTAAATATAATTTAGGAGCCGTCCACATAATATTACGTCACTCAAAATTTCAACTTATTGAACCGGTTTTCACCGGTTGATCACGGTTTTATTATTATCCCTGTACCTATACTTAACATGTACCTACTATCACATTCAGAATACTATGAATGCACTCTGGCGTAATATGTTAATGGACCCGTACCTGAATTACTCCATCTACATACATCTAAATCGTAAAAACTAGGAAGCTCCTTCTCGAGGAGGTATCTGTTTTGTGGCACAAAATATCGTTTTGTTTATTTTTGAAAATCTTATTTACTTAAATTTATTTTCTTTAATGCTATATTAAAATATTGGGTCCATTTAAGTGGAGACAGTTTTTGCCTCGATAGTCGTGAGTCAACATGCCTCGTCTATCTATAATTATATCTATACTAATTATTTATTAAAAGAGGAAACGTTTGTTTGTTGTTTGCATCGAATAGTTTTGATGAAATTCAGCACAGATATAGAGTAGACCACGGGGAAGCTGAAGGACATAAGCTAATTTTTATTGGGGTAAAATGTACGGTTCCGAGATTTCCTTTAGAGCGCACGAAGTCGCGGGGAACCTCTAGTAATATATATGTTACAGCCAAAGTAATAAATCTGGATATTATGTATACTATCCAGCCAATAATTATAATGTCTACTCAATTTAGACAAAGTGATTAATGACACAGAATTAATCACATTGACTGGCAATTTTATATAATATCTTCGAAGAATTGGATAAAGTAATAAAAAAGTAGGTACAGGTAAAGATTATAAAATTGTATTTCAATCTGCCTTTATATAATAATAATTATAATGTTTATTATAATTATTATAATAACATTGTCATCGATACAATTTTATTGTGATCTATATAAAGTAATTTAACTTTATGAAGTATTTTTTTTTAATAATAATTTTACCCTTTTTAGTGATATTTGTTAAATTATTAACTAACGTTTTAAATAAACAATCGAATATATAATTATTGAATACGCGCCAAGCTTCCATTATTAGGTATTGTAAATAAGATGACGATGATGATTACTGTAAGTTACATAGTTGCATATTATGCTTGCAGTTCTTTGAACAATGCCGAAATTTTTAAACGCGTATCTTTAAAGACTGAGGAGTTCTGATCAAAGCTTTTGTGATCATCAGGTCACCACTTTAGTGAAAACGAGACCAACCTCGGATTATACCCTTTAAGGTACGCGCACATTATGCCGGGCCGCAGCGTGCCGGGGCGGAACGCAAAAATCCGGTTAAATCGCTTTCATACAATTTGTATTAAGTATCGCACACTGTGTCGGGCCGCAGCGGCTCGCATTATTGCGAGGCGGATTTGCATCCATGCGATGCGGCCCGCCCCGCCCCGCTGCGCCCCGTCAACAGTGTGCTATAGCAAGCGGATTTGTTTTATGCAGATCCTTCTTCATTATTTCAAGTAATTGAAAATATCGATCAGGAGTCATCTGAAAATATGCCCAAAACAAAAAGGTATTCGCCAAATACCTTTCTCTTGGAACAAATTGGATGTACCTATATTTTACATTTTCTTTTTTTTTACGAACTTCTTGTCTATGCTGTTGTTCATTATCTTCTTCTTCTAACAGCAGTAAAAAAAGTTCTTCGTCGGAGCTATCCATAACGTTAGTTGCACACAAATTCTGGCAGTAGGAACACTGTACTCAAAATCTGTCAATGCGCTGCGACCCGGCCTATCACCAGTTTGCTAAGTTAGCATTTTGCGCTGCGCTGCGCTCCGCCCCGGTACGCTGCGGCCCGGCATAATGTGCGCGTACCTTTAATAAACGAAACTTTTATAGCCGGCTATAAAAGTTTCGTTTATTAAAGGTACTTGTGAACTTACGGTACGTACTTGTACAAGGTGAACTTCACCTCTCTTCCCATTGTAAACGTGAAAAGACATGCAGAACTTCCGCGGAAGCGGAAGCAGAAGCAGAGTTCTGTTGCATCACTAAGTTGAATCGTGTATTATTACTTTAGCTAACTTTGGCCCGCTATTATGAATAATATCCGGACAAAGTGATTATTTTATCACATTATCTAGACAACATAGTTATTATATATAATGACCAGTCATTATGTATAATAGCTATTTAATCACAATGACTGTAACATATACATACGTCTATGATTGTTTGCCTCTAGACTAGGGAGTGACAAAAACTCGCACTCTAAACTCTATATATAAGTCAAGAAATATAACTACTACTATAGTAATTAATAAAGCATAAATTACACGTTTTTAACGGTGCAGTGTTGTGATGTTTATTCTCTTTTCCCGCCTAAATGGTGTCAGATGACAGCTAATGCATTTGACGTCTATATTCGAACACCGGACATTGCATTATCTACTAATAAATTAATCGGACGCGTGTCTGTATGTTTATTTATGAGTTTAAAAATAATGCACAATTTTCTGTTATATCATAAGGTTCAATTCACACGGAAACGAAATGATACCCGACGTGGCGCTGCATTTTTAAGAAAGCTATTCAAAATTTAACATTATTAAAAACACAAGAAGATAAACTTTTCATTGTAAGAGTTCCAATGTCAAGTTACACTTTGCAGCGTAAATGAGAAAGTGTTTTCAAAATCTGTCGGAAAAGTTGAGAATTATCACAAGATGGCGCCAATGACGTCACAGTGTAACCTAATTCGAGTTTCGAGAATTAATTAACAAAGCGCGGTTCACGGGTCACTTCTCACATCTGCTCGCTATTTATGTCCCTAATTATTATCTTAATTAGTGTAAGTTGAGAAAATAAAAAATGCAGCGTATCGCTTCGTTTCTGTGTGAATGGACCCTAAGTAGTATAGCCTGCAAAAATAGCAGAGTCATTACCAATAACGATAATAATAGATAGGTTATAGGTATTTAAATCCTTTCTATTGTAAAGGATTATACAAGTGGTAATAACTAGGTATTTAGTGTGCAAAGACCTAACCATATACCTCCATGGTCCTAATATTACCTATACCAGTCTTTCTCAAAGTGGGCGATAACGATAATCATTTTTTAAATCTTAACAATATTCATGTATTAAACTCATTTAACATCTGTAATAAAATTAACTATACAATTGATCAAATATATTATGAAACTAATTTCTTAAAATGTAACTCTAGGAATACAAAAAAGACAGTACAACAAACATTTATAAAAAAATTAAGGGTAAATACACACACTACTATCAGTGGTCAAAAACAACACTCACAATATTATGCTAAGAATAAAAATCAATTTTACAAACGATATTATAATAAGAATAAAAATCAAAATAACTCGGATTTAAATAAATTAATTAACAATGACAAAAAAATACAAAAATATATTACTGACTATTTTAAGCCACAGGTACTTTTTCGTGAATAACCAAAAACAACAAATTAAAATATTGCATCAGAATATTGCAAGTTTTCATGCTAAAAGATGTCAATTTGAAATTGCACTTAAAGAACTTAAATCTAATAATAAAGAGCCTGATATAATTTGCTTAACTGAAACATTTATTAAAAAAGGAACAGAAACAAATATACACTTAAATAACTATACTTTAGCAGCATTTTATACTAGGACAAAAAAACAAAAAAGGGGTGGGACTTGTATACTTGTTAAAAAAAATACGTTCTTATATTACACTAACATTGACTTTACCTTTTCAAGTGATAATGATTTCGAATGTTGTGGAATAGAAATTTTAGATCTAAACATGATTATCATCTGCTTATACAGAACTCCAAGCTCTGTAATCAGTACATTTTTTCAAAAGTTCGACACATTGTTACATAACTTATGCAAAAAATCTAATAAAAATATAATAATTGCAGGGGATTTTAATGTAAATTTACTAAAAAGAACTAAAGAATCAGATACCTTACGAGACATTTCAAATAATTTTAATTTAAAAATACACTTTAATCAACCGACAAGAAATTTGACATGCATAGATAATATATTAAGTAATTTGACACATGCAAATAGCGAACTTTTACACTTGGGTCTTTCTGACCATAACACGGCACAACTAATTTCAGCAACAATAGAAGGATTTAAAAATAGTATAAAAAAATGTCAGTATATTTATAAAAGAGCTTATAACAATGACAATATAAAAAAATTTAAAAACTATCTATCCAGTATTTCCTTTAATGAATGTTATAATTTAAATGATTTTAATGATGCTTTTAACCATTTTTATGACATATTCGTACTGCTATATAAACTCTGCTTCCCTGTAGTCCGCTTCAAGATTACAAAAAAACATATATTGCCACACTGGATTACCAAAGGCTTAAAAATAAGCTGCAAAACAAAACGCAAATTGCAATTTAGTGCCTACCGGGAGAAAAATATAGCAACAAAAAATAAATATAAAAAATATAGCCGAACATTAAGAAAGTGTTTTAGATATGCTCAAATAAATTCTCATAATAAATATGTTGCAACAGCAAAAAATAAGTGCAAAGCTTCATGGAACATTGTTAAAAACTACTCGAACAACTGTGAGGAAAAAATATATGTTTCAGAAATAATTAATTTAAATAATAACAGAATTGACACACCTTTAGACATAGCAAACACATTTAACGAATATTTTATTAAAACTACCAACATTCATATAAACTCTAAATCTAAACTAACAAACTCTATAGACGACAATGCTATGAGTATATTTTTGAACCCATGCACATATGATGAAATAACACAAATTATCTCTTCCTTAAAAAATACTAGTACAGTTGGCTACGATGAAGTTTCCACAAAAATAATAAAAAGATGTAAACATATAATAGCCCCAATTTTAACAGTACTTATAAATAAATCTTTTACGGATGGTGCTTTTCCCGATAAATTAAAAACTTCAATTATTAAACCCTTACATAAAAAAGGCGATCGAAGACAGTTACACAATTACAGACCTATTACTTTAGTTCCCATTATATCCAAAATATTTGAAAAGGCAATGCATAAAAGATTAACTTCGTTCATAAGTAAATTCAACATATTAAAAAATGAACAGTACGGATTTCAGAAGAATAAATCTACACAACAAGCTTGTTTTAATATTACTAATCAAATTGTTTACAGTATTGATGACAAAGACCATTGTATAGTTATATTTATAGATATGACGAAGGCATTTGACTTTGTGTCTCATAAACTGTTACTAGACAAATTAAGCAGAATGGGAATAAGGGGACCTGTACTTAACTGGATTAAATCATTTATTGAAAATAGGACACAATACACAGTTATAGAGCACATCAACATAAGTAAAGAACTAGTTAACAGTAAATCCAAAAGCCTATTAAATGAATTTGGGGTCCCACAAGGCTCGGTTTTAGGACCTTTGTTATTTTTACTATATATTAATGACATTCCAATAAAGGCTAATTATAAATTGACATTATTTGCAGATGACATATCAATCATATTTAAATATAATAATAAAACAGACGTGAATAAAATCGAAACTGACATTAATTTAATACTTGAACATATAATTCAATGGCTTACTTCTAATAATCTGAAAATCAATCTTAATAAAACCAGATATATACAATTTAGAAACTATAATAAAAAACCTTTACAACTTAAATTAGGATATAAAGATGAAATTATAGACCAAGTAGATGAGAATTTATTTTTAGGTATACAAATTGATAAACATTGTAACTGGCATGCACACATAGAAAAAATATGTTCTAAACTAAACAGATTCGTATTTGTCTTACGTAGATTAGCGTGGACTGTAAGTGTTCAGACTGCAATTATGGCCTATCATGGCTACGTTTCGTCAGTCCTGCGCTATGGACTAGTAATATGGGGAAATTCCACACATATAGATAAAGCATTTATTGTACAAAAAAAATGTATCCGTGCCATAGCTAAAGTTCCACCATATGAATCGTGTAAGCCTATATTTAAACAATATGGTATATTGACTTTAACAAGTATGTACATTTTGGAAATTTTTAAATTTGTTATTGATAACAATCACATTTTCACACAATTAGTTGATAAGATACCTACAAAATATTTCAGAAACTCAAATAGACTAATCATAGACAAAACACCAAAAACATCTTTATTCTTAAATAATGCATATGCAATGTGTGTAAAAATTTATAACAAGGTACCTGCACATATAAAATCACTATCAAAAAAACACTCCATAAGAGAATTAAAAAAAATGTTAATAGAGAAATCCTACTATAATGTTAAAGACTTTTTAAATGACTAATATTATGCTGTAAAATTAAGTATTTTTTGTATGACATAATATGATTTTGCTGAATTTTCATCTGAAATTTGTTTGAATAAGTATATGAAAGTTCCGGACATTATTGAAATTATTGAATAAAAATTGTATAAACATTTTATCATAAAGTTTTATATCTTTATAGTGGTATAGTGGTATTTATTATCTTTGACATTCTATTAGATCATTTATTTTCTTGACATATAATATGTAGAAAAATATGTAGTTTGACATTCTTCTAATATAAAAATTAAGTTTTGACTAATGAATGATGATAATAATAAATTGTTTATGGTTAAAATGTACCTTTAAGTAATAATAAACTAATTGTACATACATACATACATATAATCACGCCTCTTTCCCGTAGGGTTAGGCAGATACCACCTCTTTCCCATAGGGGTAGGCAGAGACCACTTCTTTCCACTTGCTACGATCCTTACACACTTGTTTCGCTTCGTCCACTTTCATTCTTACTATCCATTCCTCCTCTTACATTCAACGTAGCGAAGCGGCTCTCCATGGGCCACTTTTCGCCTCCGCGAGAACGAGACGTGATGGGTGGCGAACCACATCGCCGCCATTTTGGATAATGAATTATTTTTATGATTATCCATTGCGTTGGCACGGATTGGCGGAGAGGGCAGGAATAGGGAAAGGGAAGGATAGGTGGTGTGGAAAGGAACATTGGTAAGTTAGAGTGGGAAATAGGAAATGTAGGATATTACCGCCCAGGAGGGGAAGGGATAGGACAGTAATAGCTAGGGAAGCCGGGGTCGCGTACCCGTATACTATACCACAACTACCGGACAGGTAAGTTGGGATGAGTATCCCATGACAATAATAAACTAATTGTGAACTAGTTAATATAAGTATTTGGACGTCGTTAATGCGACAAAATATGCGGTCTACTATAAAATATTGTAACACCTATTGTAACCATATTTTTACCAAATAAACATCATTTCATTTCATTTCATTTCATTTCAACGCCCCCTTGTGGGCGCTGGAAGCCTAGAGGGTAAGGTCCGGCCTTTAGGTAAGGAGCCCAGAAAAAATTGGCGGGGCGCTGATGTGAGTAGTATTATTATTGCTCAAAGTTGATTATTGGTTACTTTTGAAAATCTATTATTGGTCAAAGTTGATTATTGGTTAGGTGAAATGGGGGGGAGCTACAAACTAACCGATTTTCAAAGTGGGCGTTAGACAGAATAAGTTTGGGGACCTATGTAGAGGATTTCTCGATTATCATTATAACACGTCTTGATTAATATCACGACGTCTTATAATGATAAACGATAAGCACGCAATCCCACATACCTATAAAATACCATAATTGCTATTTTATAGGTATGTGGGATTGCGTGCTTCACCCTTCCCCATTAGTATTCACCTGCACCGGGGTTCCCGATGACTAACCGACCTTACTGTATTGAACGAAATTGCACTTCGATTACTCATTCAGAAAGAATTCATAATGTAGTTGCCACGTAGAGCCTTCCAGCTAAAGCCTTAATCTATGCGAATATTATAAGATTAAATATTTGTTTGTTTGCGTTGAATAAGCCCCGAAACTACTGGACCGATTTTGATGAAATGAGATTTATTACTTTTAACGCAGTAAAATGTACGGTTCCCACTATGACAAAAATGTAAATAAAATGCGTTTTTCCTTAGCCTAACCCTAGTTTTATGCGGGATTTACACGCACGATTTCCGCTTCCCCACAAAAATTGACTATCTAAATATTAGGCTATGTTGCTTTCAATTTTGCCCCCAAAAATGGCAAAGCGATTTGTCAAGCGACTTGCCGCACGCATGGAGGGTAGAGAAAAGAAGAACTGACTCAACTTGAAAAAGTATCCCAATGGGCAGTAAATAGCAGATAAAAATTCTTCCATGAGCGGCGCTAATTGGAGTTCGCCCCGAGTTGAAGTCTATTGAAATTTTCTTTTTTCATGACTAGATTTAATAATTAATAAATGTCCAATTTTTATTTACGTAATCCAAAATAGCTTTAACATTGCTTCATGTGTGGCGCCACCGTAATTTAACGCATTTCAGCAGACACTTTTTACTGATACAGAGACCGTTCTCTTTCCTCTACCCTCTATATTATATTTCATCTTTGATATATTGGAATGATATAAATTATATTTATTTATTTTAATTATTATACAATTTAATAAGGATGGAAGATGATACAGTCGAAAATGTTTTTAAGTTTCTGTTGTCGTCGCGTCATACACTTTTTTCTTAAGCTGTAAATCCCGCTTTAGAGATATAGATATCACTATACCTACTCTATAGCCCTAAAAGTAGTCTCCATTTCACACTCGAGTCTGACAGTGTTGGGTTATCAGGAATGCTCAGTTTATCTAACTGTGCCACTGGTGCCGTCGCAAAATAGAACTAGAATTAGGGAACAATGAATGTAGGTAAGTACATATTATGTTACAAGTTTTTTAATAATGTCCATTCTAACCGTTAATGTGTCTGTGAATTCTGTAACAATCAAAGTGTGGCGGACCAATTAGCGCCACAAAACAACGTTCTATCGAAGTTTTCTCAGATTGGCGGTATATACGTATACAACATCTGAAATGCATATAAGTGGGCTTCGGCCTGACCGAGCATAGCAGTTAGCACTTCGCTCGTTCGGAGATCTCCCTTTGCGACTTCCACTTTTCCACAAAATGAACCTAAAGACGACCCGAGGCTAATAGGCTAATAGGCATAGAGTAATAGGCTCGCGGAGCCACTGCTTGTGACGACCTCCGTGGCTCAGTGGTTAGCGCAGTGGCGCGGGGTCGCGGGTTCGAATCTCGCCAGGGAACAAAAAAAAAAGTTTACTGTGTTCCTGGGTTATGGATGTGTATTAAATATGTGTATAATATAATAAAAATCTTAAATATAACTTAAGTAAAGTGTATTAAATATAATATTTCCGTTGTCTGGTACCCGTAACACAAGTTCTTCGGATACATACCACGGGACCGGATTGACGTGGTGTGAAGCGTCAATATATATTATTATTATATTACTGCTTAGCTGAATTTATATAGCTTGAATTTATATGGAACACCAAACATTCCCCGCGACCCGCGTCGCGCGACCGGTGAGCGAGGCTAGAGAACCTGCCCCCTTACTCCCGACACAATCAAGAATCGAATCAGTTCGATCTCAATAGCTTTTGATACTCCCGACACCTACACTAGCGCACGAACGCGCGGTGGCTCAATTTGTAACTAGCCTGGATCCAGAAGTTCGTTAGGTCGTAACTTTTGGTACTCCCGACGAAATCAATCGATTGAGAATCGAATGGCCGGATCGTAAACAAACGTCAAATTACACGATAGCTAAAGCGGTCTCATTTATAGTACCGAGTTTGCTTGTTTTAATGTATTTGAACTAAATTATGAGATTTTATTACAATATGGGTCATCTTTAAGCATTATTTAATGTTATTATAGGACCTAATTCCCGCTAAAACCCGCTTCAACACATTAGCAATGGACATGGATTGTAAGGAATTTCGATGAAATTATAGCCTTAAAAATTATTTATTCGTTTTATTAGTCGCAGATTTAACTTCTCTTATGAAGAAACCAACTCACCGTTATAATATGTAAAGTTACTTAAAACCTTTACGCATTCGTTTACACAATCATGTTTTACAATATATTTTCACTTAAGACAGGGACCGAGACAAACGAAGTCTACATAATATTATAATCTATATTATCGTATCATAATAATATGAAGACTTCGTTTGTCTCAATCTGTCTTTAATTAAACAAAGTACTATTGACGTCACAACACTTGACTTTCTGACAAACTAAATCAACATTTGATTTGACATTTGACAGAACGTCAATTAATAAAGAATTGTTTATGGTCACAGTTATTTTAGAAAAATAACCTTTATAAACCTTCAATTTCATGAGATTGAGGCTGATCCATTTGAATAAACAAATATAAAATGATATTTAATGTGAAAAATATATAATTTTTACATATTTTTAATAATCTTCACCATAGACTACGGCACTCAGCTGTAACTTGTTCACTTTGTGGACGTGACATCAGCAACCGGATACAGCTAACGACGCTGATAAGACACGATCTCAACGCGATCTTGATTTCGATACGATTTTGTTCGGGAGTACGCATCAGGATCGAATCTAGATCAAAATCGAAATCGGATCAGACTCGTAAATCGAAATCGTATCAGTTTCGGGAGTAAGGCCCCTGATTGGCTATGTTATTCGCACACACACCATATTATTAGCAATAATGCTCATATTGACAATAATATTCCTTGTGTGCCGTTTTATATTGCCGTTTTTTTGTGTGTTGCCTAGTATTGACAAATTTATTCTCCAAATAATATTGCACGTATGCAGCTCGTCATTCGCTGGTTTGCGGATCGCGGTACGCATTGATCGGAAGGGTATTATTATATACCTTTATTTATTGTTTGTATCGTTAAGAAAAAACTTACATACTTTCTAATTATTTTCACGCGTATATTAAACTTATTTCTGGGAGTTCACTTACGTTATAGAACTATTTGGAAATAGGTAGCTGGTTACTTGGAATAGAGAGTGTTCACTAATTTTAAATGTAAGCTCTGTGTATTCGCTGTGGTAAATAAAAAAATAGTCGTAAATGCATTATTTCGATACGCCAAATAGTTTCTAAGACTTGTTTCTCAACTTTTTTTATTTCGCGACCCATGAAAAAGCCAAAAAGTTAAGTAAAAAGTCTTGCGAGTTGCGACCCCGTCACGATTTTTTCGTCGTTCGATACAAAAGATTCATTTTCCTTTAAAAATAAACTCAACGTTGACGATGACGAACATTAAGGAACGATGTTCTAAGATATTAACATTTAAAATAAAATTTTAAAATTAAAAATGTGTGTATCTGTATTATGTATACATAATAGCCTTACTGTAACAAAGTTTCAAGTGATAAATGTGAATTTTTTTGAGGATCGATGGATCATGGATGGATGTATGGTTTTTTGTTACTCTTTCACGAAAAAACTAAGTACTAAACGGATTTCGAAGAAATTTAGTATGGTAATAGTTTAGGCTCTGGATTAAAACAAAAACAAATGTTTTAAATGTTTCTCGTGTACAATAAATTGGTAAAATATAAAAAATATAAGCCTAATTTATATCCCGAAAAAGTATAGTATTCCCATGGGATCCCCTAAAAAGCAAGTTTAAAAATATTTTTTTGAACGAATGTCCAGAATGCAATTCTTTCTACAATTTCAACCTGTTGCGTTGATAGATCGATCAGAACTCAGTTGCCTTTAATACGATCGATCTTTTATAGTCAGGGACCGCAAAATTTTCCTATTACACTGTCGCAATGTCCTGTAATAAGGATGGGATCTCATAAAAGTTATGTCCACTTAGCGTTTTAGGCACTTTATATAATAGCGGTTTGACGTAAGACAATTTAAATTGCCCCTTTGTTGTTAAGGGGGCGTCCATTACTTACGTGATTTTCCGTACCACTAGCGAAGCCGGGGAACTGTATCATACATCATATAAACCGTATATATTAAGTATGATATATTGCACCTTGAATCAACACTCAACAGGTTCACTTTCAATACGTCAAGTCGTTAAATGACGAGTTATTCAAGTTTATATAACTATCGGTCTACTCACTTCATTGGATACCAGTGTACAATGAATGGTCTAGACGTTGAATTGGCTGGGTAATTTAATTATTTAAAAAAAAATCATATAAAGTGATGCCAAGATCGCACTGTCAAAAATAAATCAGATCTCGTGTAGTTTCTGTCTCTACGCGCCTTAACTTTACAAGCCTAACTTCACAAACTCTAGTCTATTTATGTGTCCTTGATAGTGCGATCTTGGCATCAATACAATTTACATTTTTGTGGGATTTCACTTCTTTTTGTAAGTTGTTTTTCCATTTTATTTAGGGTAGGTATATTTCTAGCACAACAGAGTTTGTTTGAAGAAATTGTGTGTTACCTATATATTAAATGTTCCGTGAATTACTATAGAATACTCGGGAAATAATTATTTCAATATTACGTCAATTAGATTCCAATCCAAGCGACGAACGACGACATAAATAACATAGGTATTTCATAATATACGCGATAGATGGCGCTTTTAAACAAACTTTCATGCCCTAGTTTAAGTGGTTAGAGGATAAAAGTTCCAACTTTGACAATTATTTTGTTAGTACAAACTTACGTACCAAATTTCAGCTTTCTAAGACATCCGGAAGTACCATATAATCTTGTTAATCATTAGTGAGTCAGTGACAAAATCAGGGTCTTTAGTTATCAATAAAATCTAAAGTATAAGAACTATACAATCAAAACTTTACATATAATAAGTTCGCTACTACTAATATGTTCCCAACATATTATCTTGAAAATTTCATTTATCTGGTATAATCCAAACCCAAGTTATGAGGGATCAAAAGTCGACGAAACGCTTCGAGAAAAGGTGGTCTGGTAGTGCCCTTGTGCTTCGCTTGGCTTATCTTGGGTCCCCGGCACTACCGTGCCCCCAGATATGACTGGATATACAATAAAAACACAAGTTAAAATTCAATTTTTTATTTAACAAAACAATATATTTTACTATACCCTATTATTTACAAACATAATATTTACAATTTAACATTAAGTAATAATATAAATTATACACAAAATTATGTACAAAATATTTATTTATAATACCAGGAAAAATACAAGGATATGGAGGTATACATTTCAAAATGTGATAAAAAATACTGGTCGTATGAGGTTCCTGCTTTAACTAGCAGTTAGCTATGCTAATAGGGACGCTAGATTATAATTGATCAAAATCACCAATTTCTGAACACTGTAAAAACTACTATCTTCATAGTTTTCTTTCTGTTCTTCCTTCCTTTAATCAGTCTCTTTTTCTTTCCAATGATTAACCTCTGTTTACGCAGTAGGCATCTGGCCATCAAAAGTCTGAACCGTCTGCTGGCTGGACGTCATCACTCTATCTCGTGTCCACCTTCTCCTCGCGAAGTTATTGCTCAGCATAATCTGTAGCAAGAGAAATTAAGGTAAGTTTTAACGAAATAGATATTAAGTATCAAAGGAATTGCAAAAAAAGTCTGGATTATTTATAGTTTAAACATAAATATCTAAATAAAAAAATTAAAGTCTCCCGCAGTCTCTGTCTGGTTCAAAAAGTCGAAATTTTGCGTGACTTAATATATGGATGGCCCCTTAGTGCAGATACTCTAACCAAATTAGTCAAACGCTGAATATTCTTTAATACTCCTATGGTTCATCTAATGTTTTATGAAATTAGCACCAAATCAACATACCGTATAGAACAGCGCGACGAAGCCCACAGTAGCCCCAACCAGAACGTCCCACCAGTGGTGCCGGTGATCTGTGATCCTTGTGAGTGAGCATACGGCAGAGTAGCTGATGCAGAGCATCTGGAGTAGAGGCACTAGGAATATGGTCTTGTTGCGCCAGCTGAACGCGCGCTTCTGAAGGTACCACTGTAAAAAAATATTGGATAAGAACACGAAGTGACAAAATAACAGACAGTTTCAGGTTTAAAGTAAAGACAATTAAACTTATAACTTATAAAGTAAAAAAAATCTTGTCCATAAGCTTTTATTATAGAAGCAACAGCATTGTAAACTTATGTTAGATTCAAAAACTACCTTAAAATTTCAAAACTATGGAATACAGTTTAGTATCTATATATAAATTAATAGCGTCTAATAGTTAAACAATTTATTTTCGTTGCCGATTGACGTAAGGTTATATTTATGTCTATCTCTTTTTCCTTAAGGAAGGAAAGGAGAAGATTTATTATATAAAACAAATGGATGTTTATTATTACCTATTTCTGGGAAAAATTTAGGTCGGTTTAATAAAGAGTGACTCAAATTGCAACCAAATGCAAACCATTTATAGGCGAACCTAACTAGTGGAGAAAAAGCCTTTTTCGTAAAATGAGTACTTACAGCTGTATAGAATCCACATTGCACTGATAAGGATGTGTGACCAGAGGGGAAGCTGTGGTAGGAGTCCGTCTGCATCCAGTTCGAGTATTTGTTGGAGGTGCACTTGAAGTCACTCACCCATTCGGAGCTGCAACAACAAATATTATGTAAGCAAATAATACTAAAGATTAAGATGTTAACAAAAATCAGAAAATATTTTACTAAGTAGTAATTGAAACTATGTCAAATATGCACCATAACATTAAAAACATTAACACTTTTTGTAAAGGTAGCCAAAGTCACAATATAATCATTTGTGAATTGTGACCCAAGTGTGTGTATATTATGTAACGAGATATAAGTAATAAACGTAAAAGGTTTTCATGAGTACAGTCGGTCAGTCACGGAGTCGGTCATCTTTTGTTTATATTATGACCTACTCCGCCAGAAATCAACTCTACCCATAAAAGCTTTTACGTTCATTACTTATATTATGTATCTCGTTAAATAAATAACTTAATCCGCGGGGTTTAAATTATTTTGTCCTTTTTCAATTGCGTGTTAACCGTCGTGGCTTTTCTCAAAATTTTTAATTTTGCTTTTTATTTATTGTTTTTGAAGTGATATTATTAGGCACGATGATAGTTTTTTTTCGGGTTTTTAAATGATAAATGAAGTTTCACTTCTGCCACGAATTTTTTGACTTACTCTTTGCACGTCAGCGCTGCATCCGGCTGACACACATCGAAGAACATGGGCCTGGGGCTGCCAGAGATCGCCTTCATCACCTCGACCACGACGAAGTTGACGAACATGCCATACGCGTAGCTCCGGTATATAGACAGAGTTTTGCGCCAGCTGTAGTTGAAACGAGTTCGCTTAGAGTTCGAGTCGTAGAGCGTTAGTTCTGTGACGAAGATCTGCAAAAGAATCTATGATTAGAATATGATAAAAACCGCAGAAGAATAATATGATTACATCTAATAGAGGTTATTAATCTGAGGTAGTGTTTGTAACTTTATTTTTATGAATGTTAAGTATTTCTAAGCATTATTTTAAAAAATATTAGCTTTCTGCACACCTTAAAATTTTCGTAAAAAAGGGGTAAGAAGTTTTCACTTCACGTATTAATCTTTAATATAATGTTATGTTTTTATCTCTTTGTTATCATAATAAATATTATTTTAATATAAACCTATGGGCAGCCAAACGGAACAATTAAAGAGCATTTGACTAAGACTAGACTTTAACAATAGACTTCGAAGATATTCTAACCGTAACCAACGGCAACAGTAGAATAGAAGACACCAGAACAGCAGACGACACAGTGTCGCCGGTGAAGGCGAACGACAGCTTAGGGTCGTTGCAGTAGAAACCGCCTTTGGACTGAGGGATCACGTTCAATTCGTATAGGCCGATGACTGTGAACACTGGAAAATAATAAATAACATTAATAAGTATATTAATTATCTAATCAATATTATACTTAGGCCCTAATTGACATATCAGTAATATTAGAAAGTGTCGAATGGTATATGATTATTTAGTTTTAAGTAAAATGTTAGGAAATTAACGTATATTATTTCATAAAAATACCTTACGTAATTTATGGACGCCCTCTAATAAAAATTCACCCCCCATTAACCGGGTATAAGCTTAAAGTTAGCGAATAGACGTGAGTCGCAACATCATAATATTTATAAGATTTATTCTCAGACGTTTCTATTTCTTCGATAAATCTGTATCTCGAAGACATACGTAAGCTAGAACAAACTATTAGTTACGTGTGTACAAATAACAAGTCGATCAAAAATGATTGTCGAGGGTGATGTAACTTGTAACGTTAATACACTTTATCCGTTTGGTCCTGCCTATTGCGTAATATCCCTTACGTGCAATACGACTATGCGGTACGACAGATCTCACGGACCCCTATGGAAATAGTTTTATTCCTGTACCTACTTGATTAATGTATGTAATTATCTGCCATTACGACTACTGCATGATACAGATTGATTAAAAATGTTTATCCTGTTCCTTCTCTGTTGTTTTCTATTTATATAAGTCTAGAATGTAATATAATATACATATTTTATGTATAAATCTCTTTTTATAAGTCAATTTAATTTAAGATTAATAATAAGCAACGCCAAATAGCGCGACGCGCACTCAATATTAGTTTCGCTACTCAACAGCAGATGGCGCTAGGCCAGTTATTGTTACAAATATTTCGATTTGAAATTCGTAGTGGATCTTTAATTAAAAAATATACATAATTCTTTTTTTTATGTTGGATTTATTAATTGGCAAAGGTTTCTTCATTTTAAGTTTTCAATATGAAATACTAACGACCCGCCCCAGCTTCGTATGGGTGCTTATGATCTCACTATCTATTGCTAAAAACTGCATTAAAATCCGTGGAGTAGGTACCTAGTAGATCTAAGCGAAATGGAAAATAAGCTATTTTATTTTACACTTTAAATGGAACAATTTATAAGGCATTTAAATAAAGATGTTTATGTCTGGACATACATTGCTGCATACGGCCCGGTTAAATAACCTATCAATCTATAACTATTTGTTAATAATGTCAAAAATTGTATTGGACAAAACCGGCAAATGATTGAATGACAACGTTTAATTATTATAGATAGATAGGTTATTGAAACCGGCCGTTAATCATTTTAATAACTTTGGATTTAATCTGTTGTACCTAACTTATGCATTATTAATATTGTCATGCTATATTATTAACGGTTACGCTTTTTGTTGTTAATTATAATGCGTGTACGGTGTACCTAATAATTTTTTATTTCCAGGCGGCAGGCCACGGCAGAACGTAAATCGTGTAGGGTGACCATTCCATGTGACTTCTTGAATATTTTTTGTTTCAAACCTAATAGGGAAGATATTTTGTTTCTTTGTTTGTATATTTGTTTACATTGAATAGACTCCAAAATTCTTGGAAGGATTTTAATGAAATTTGGCACTGATATAGAGTAGACCACGGGGAAAGACAGAGGCTACTTTTTATCGCAGCCAAAATGTTTGTGGTTCCCGCGAGATTTCCTTTTGCGCGCACAAGTCGCGGCCAACATTTAGAATTCATATTATAAATCACTCTATCTATTGCTGAAACTTTAAACTGCATTAAAATTAGTTTAGTAATTTTTAAAAAGATCGAAGCGAACAGACAGAGAAAGCGACTTAATTTTACACTATGTAAAAAAAAGATAACTGTTTAGACTTGTAAAGCTTTTTAGCTTTTTTAATCGTATGAAGACGTAAAAAAATGCATTCGTTAACACGTGCCTTTATTTTTTATGCCGTTACCACATGCGTGACGCAGTGGGGTCCTCACATGTGACGTTTTTTACACGATATTGCGCTTTGATGTGGCTATAAATAACTAACGCCTTTCATATTTTTTAAAACAAGCACACTTTATTTGGACTATAATGAGATAAAGCATCTTATGCATCAAAGTCTCAAAATATTTGTTTATATTATATTTTGTTTGATTCAGGCCTATAATAATTTACAGTCCAATTTATAAGCTTACTAACTTTTACCCGCGGCTCCGCCCGCGTAAATAAAGTATCCAAATAGAACACTGTACTTTTCCGTGATAAATAGTAGACTATGTTTTAATCCAGAGCCTAAACTACTATCATACCAAATTTAATCAAAATTTGTTAAGTAGTTTTTGCGTAAAAGAGTACCAAACATCCATCCATCCATCGATTGATCCATCCATCCTCACATACTTTCACATTCATAATAAAATTACCGTAGTAGGATCTTGTAAATATTTTAATATAATATCAGATATTATGGCCGCTTGTCACGTTCATTTAAATCTAAATAAATAATCTAGTTATCAGAATCCATTACGTAATATCAAAAAATATTTACAGACAACCCTAAAATGATTAACTTTAAAAGAAAATTATGTCCTCATATTATTTAATTAAGTTTTAATGTTTTTTTTAAATAAATTATTTCATATCCATAATGATGTGAAACTAAAAATATTTTAGCTCCTATTAGTGTTTCTAGTTTTGCAATCTTAGTCTTTCCAAAAATGTATGTTATTGATTGCAGGTTCACAGTGGAAATTCATGTTACACTACACAGTAATGAATTGAAAAAAGTGCAAGAAATTCTGTGTGAATATAATGTTATAATTACTATTTACAAAAACTACGTTCGAGACTAACCTTTTTTGTCATTTTGCTTAGCAGAGAGACTAGACGGTGACATTTTCATTTTTAAAAAGCCCTTATCTTTAAAGAGAGCTTGAGAGCAGCTGTTAATATGTCACGCGTTCTTCAAAGGCTCATTTGTTCTTATGTCAATTGACATACACATACTCAAACTAAAAATTTTTATTTCCATGTAGGTTATAATATAACGCTTATAGAATTGTCCTACATGATGCCTATTGCCTACCACCGGTTCGGGAACTAGCCCGGCAAGAAGAACCGGCGTAAGAAACTCGATACAGTTATATAAAACTTACCTATAACACATATTGGCAGGTCCACTAACAGCGCCCACTTGATGTTACATCCCAGACAATTTGAAGGCACCAGCTGAGATTCTGGATCTTTCCTCTGTAAACAATATGAAATAAGCTTAAGTTTTGTTAATTCATAATTTATTATTAGGAGTTGTTTGTTTACTTGCATTGAATAGGCTCCAAAACGACAGGAGCTATTTGGATGAAATTTGGCACAGATATAGATTAGACCATGGGAAGGACATCGATAGTAGTAGGTTTGATAATAATACTACAAGAATGGAGGAACCTTTGTTACCTACAAGTGCAGAAGTAGGCATTATTTGACTGATCCATTTATCCAAAATTAATATGGGAGTGTCCATAAATTACCTGAGGTATTTAAGTTGGGGAGGGTGGATGAAAAAATCCTCAAAAACGTTTCACACAGTTTATGAACGCCTCTTATTCAATAACAAAGAAAATCATAAAAAGAATATTAATAATATATCTTCTCATCGATTTCGGTGCCGATGGCCGACTTTATTGAGTGTGCTCGAGTGTGTGCGTAATACAAAAGAGGACTCTCTCTTCCAATCGGGTGTAGTAAAAAAAAGAGGGATTGCCGACACAACTGACGAGAGATCAGGCACATGACCGACCTTTTACATGCCCATTCGACGCATGGATTTTATCATTATTGTTCTGAAAGTCAGTCTGTATTGTCCTAACTAAAAATTGTTTAATTCCCTCGCGATGATTCAATCACGACGAGAGCCAAGCTCTAAACCACTAGACTTCGGAGGCGTGAACCATAAATAACCATATATGAAGTGTGAAGTCCACAAACAAACAATAAAACATCGTGTTATGTAACCACAAACGGATATTCCTTTATTATTAATATTAATAACATTGTGTAGTACAAGATGTTTGTCACGTTGATTGCGGTTACATTTTCCTGATTTAATGTACTGTTGGTTCTTGGTGGAAATTAATGTTCATAATAATATCACACAACTTTTTATACACACATTTCCACTAATAAAAGACTGATAGAATAGACACTAATAGAATAAAGTGGAAAAGTTGTTTGTTTGTGTGCATGGAATAGGCTCCGAAGCTTTTGGACCGATTTTGGTGCATTTTGGCACAGACATAGAGTAGACTACGGGACCTTTCCCGTAGTCTACTACGTAGTCTACGAGATAATACATAGGCTACGTTTCGTTAAATGTACGGTTTCAGCTGGTTTTCCTTTTGCGCACACAAAGTCGCGGAAAATAAATCAGGTTTCCCTATTTCCTTGCCCGTGACCTTGACTGTGATTACTTTCATTATATAACGAATTGCGACGTAGCTTGGGGTAGAAGGGATCGATAGACAAGGTCACGCTGACCTTCCAGGGTCGACCTTGACGCGCCCTTATCGAGGATCTCAAGGACCAATGACCTTTTTATATGAAAACGCGCGTGACCATACATTAAAGGTTGATAGGACTCAAAGTGTCTCTAGATTTTCTATCGGAACATAACATAAAGCTGTTAATTACATAATATAAATATTTATATCTACATAATATATACATCGTTTTTACTTGTAAATATTTTTATAATCTGTGGAAGTTGTATTTTTGAGTCAGATATTTTTTTCCATTTTCTTAAGTACACAATGAATCATTTCCTTTCTCGTCATTATCTTGGTGAATCTTTTTAGATTTATCAATTATTTACGTAAATTCTAGCCAATAATAAATTACGTTAAGTATATTACTTTTTTTTAAGACACAATATACTTAATTAAATTAAATTTAATCATATAATTGATTCCTATTTCTAAATTTGTCACTCATGAACCAGGCTTTTTTTCACGTGGTATAGCCATGCTTCGGCACGAATGGGCCGGCTCGACCGGAGAAATACCACGGGCTCACAGAAAACCGGCGTGAAACAGCGTTTGCGCTGTGTTTCGCCGAGTGAGTGAGTTTACCGGAGGCCCAATCCCCTACCCTATTCCCTTCCCTACCCTCCCCTATTACCCTATTCCCTCTTAAAAGGCCGGCAACGCACTTGCAGCTCTTCTGATGCTGCGAGTGTCCATGGGCGACGGAAGTTGCTTTCCATCAGGTGACCCGTTTGCTCGTTTACCCCCATATTTCATAAAAAAAAAGGCTAGCAAATTTTTTGCAGTAAAAAACGTGATTATTTTGTCCTACAAAAGTAATATTTAATGGAAATCCTACCTAATCCGGGACTAACTCGAGGCTTTACAAGTCTAAACAATCTTACATAACGTAGGACCTTTTTCATGTGCTGTTTCGTTATTTTTCTTCAAACTAAGTTTACTGTCTATACAATCATAAAACGATTTTTGCTAACCTTTTTTGTTTTATTAAAGCAATATTTAAAATAAATAAGTTTCAGACCCATAAAATAGTCCATAAAGATATTAGTAAATGTGTTACTAACAAAATAAACTTACTCTTTGTTAGTATATGTTAGTATTGTTAGTGATGACTGATGATATTAAGTTAGTAATTAGTAATGATATTAGTAAATGTGTTTGTAACAAAGTAAACTTATTCTATGTTAGTATTGTTAGTATTAGAAAATATGTGAGTTGTGACCTACTCAAAAAGCCTTTGCCTATTTGGTATAACACTATTCATAAGGCTTTTAGATAGTGTCTTGTTGGACACCATCTCACATCTGAGTCCCAATTCTCAATTAACTTACACTTTCATTTTACTTTCATTGAATTATAAATGTATCGTTTTGATATCAAAAGCTGATTTTTAGAGTTGGGACCAATCAAAACGGGTTTAACATTGGTTTAACGTTAACGCAAATACTATTTTGCAGTTTTAACATATCTGGACTATAATATCATTACTGTAATATTGCATATTTTTTTAGAAAATTAGCAGAATCGACTTTAAGGTAAAGGAGGGTCTTGGAAACTTCATACGTTCTATAGATAAAGCCCCCACTAAAAGTCCCCACAGCTGGCTCATTCATACGCATTTTCTTCTAATTTAAGTGACGTAAAAATTCTAGCATTTGGCGTACCTGCCATAGAAGTGGGTCAGAAAATTCTTATGAAAGTGTTTTGCGGTTTAATCCAAAGAACGCTTTTCCCACTTAAGTCATAATGACAATGCGACACCTAGACCTAATTCATAACCACCGTTTTCAACGAAATCATTGCAAAGTTCGTTGAATTTGACGTACTTTGACGTTACAATATCAACAATAGAATGACTCACTTGGAAAAGGGTTAAGAGACTTACTGACAATGACACCTCACGTCAAGAATGTAGGTACGGTTCTTTCAAACAAAAGGACGTCATAGACAGTCATATCTTAATACATACTAGATAACAAGTTAGGCAAGCAATTTTGCAAGCAACCAAACCATTTCTTGTGGATGTCATTGTCAAGTTGCTTGGCGTGTATGAGCACCATAAGGACTTATAAGCATCAATTCACATCGAGATGCGACGCGGCGTTATTAAGATATTGAGATTCAAAATTGAACTTTATTCTAAACACAAGAAGATACACGTTTCATTGTATCTTATAGTTCGATAAAATTTTTGAGTTGCACCGAGTTGCGTACCGCGGCGCAGCTCTTGCAATGAAACTCAAAACTCAAAATTTTTATTTTCATGTAGGTATATAACGCTTATAGAAACGTTGAGAAAGTTAAATTTTTAACTGCTAATGATTTTTGATTTCACACAAAAGTACACAAATTTCCTCACCCTCATAGCATCATAAGTTCGGACCATTTTCACAAGAAATTTAAACTAATCTTGAACAAATCTCACAAAACACTAGACCTTAACCGGCGCTAGACATAAAATGAGTAAATAAATCTATAATTGATGATATATAGATTATAGATTGATAATGATATCTTATCAATTTATTTCAGCTGTATAATATCAAATATGATAGAATTGAATGCTTTCATCATTGCATACTGTATTGGTTTTTGTCCATACTTTGTGTTATTAATGAAGTGTCAAATGCCCATTTCAGCACAGAGTAAAAATATACATTGGTTTCAGTCGTTTCAGTGCATGATAAAAAAGAAGAAAAAAGCTTTGTACAACAAAAACTGAGGCCGGCTTTTTATGCATGTCTAGTACGCGTGTAGCTACGCACACATACTTAAACCACACACCGCGATAGCTCGCCTTACAAGGTAGGCGTAGTTTCGTTACTTGTGTGTGCGTGGCACTGTAATTACACGGCACACATAGCTAAAACCGACCTTATTGTGTTGTTTGCAGAACTCTGTCTTCACATTTTTGTTTGGAGCCTAATGCATCATAATATTAATCTAATTTCTTATCCCCCTTACTAATATACAATGTTTTGTCCTT
Source organism: Glaucopsyche alexis (assembly GCA_905404095.1). Classification (NCBI taxonomy): domain Eukaryota; kingdom Metazoa; phylum Arthropoda; class Insecta; order Lepidoptera; family Lycaenidae; genus Glaucopsyche; species Glaucopsyche alexis. The sequence goes on from FR990057.1 coordinate 19,011,636, forward strand.
GTTTGTCAAGCGACTTTTCCAACGTATAAGACAAGGACAAAACATTGTATTACCCACTGTATAATTAATATTTTTACTATAAGGTTTGTGTTTTGTTGTTTTATGATAAGAAATTAAAAAATAATATAATAATTTCATAGTACGAGGAATACGGTCTTACTACCACACGTTTAAATGTTAAGGACTGATTTCGTTATCTTGATAAGATAAATTTTACATCACAATTTACCAAAAATTTGCACGATATACTATCTGTATGAGTCATTACAATCATCCTATGTATCATTGGAATTCGTGACCTATTAAATCGACTACGAAGTACGGTTGTAAAAGCGCACAAGTAAAAGGCGTAAACCCGTCCTGCTCACGAAGTAGGCCGAGCAGCCACCACACAATAGGTTATGTGGTCGCTGAGGCCGAGGAAGTGCTCCGCGAAGTAATCCGAAGTACGAAAAGGCAAAGCAAGAAGGTCGAACACAAGAAGATCTACTTTTCATTAAGAGAATTCGAATGTCATGTTGCAGCGCGGAGCCAGGATTGTCCCGGAATTTTGCGTCTTGTCCTGTGTCCAGTTATAATTTGATCTTATTGTCCCGGATTCCGAAAACCTACTACTTTTTTATTCATATTTAACGTGTTGATTTACTACCAAAGTTTTAAGTTTAAGCTACATCTTAAAATAATTATAACTGGCGTTAACTACCTACTAAGTACGTATCTATGTACTTAGTAGGTAGTTAACGCCAGTACTTACATAATTTTATTAGATAGGTATCTACCTATCTAATAAAAGTATGTAAGTATTTAAAAATAAATAGCATTTTCATTACAAATATAAATCCTTTACAAATATAAATCTTAAAAAAAAACAAGATATTTTTACAATGGCCATGACCTGACACCGTTGTCCTAGAATTGTTCCGGATTTGATAAGTTTCTATCTGGCAACCCTATGCACAGCGCAGCGCAGTGTATGATTCATGTCATATGAAACGTGTATCTTTTTTGTAGCAAATAAAGTTCAATTTTGAATAGCTATCTTATAAATGCAATGCCGCGTAGCGTCTGTATTACACTAGAATAAATTTGTAATAAAAAAAAAATACATACCAAAATGGTAGCGCAAGAGCTTGATCGAGAAACGTCGATAACTTTTTTTATACTTTCTAAACTGGCACGATAGGAGTTCACCATTTTCAGAATTATATTCAATAAAAATAAAAATAAAAACAAAGTAAAAAGTTTTTTATGTGTATTGAAATTGGCCACAAGTCACAATTCACAACCTGTCTATTACAATGCTTGTAACTGAATAATAAATTATTATTAATGTGACAATGTCGTACTAAACAGTCGTCGCAAATCACAGTGGATGCGTAATATCGAGGAAAATCCTGTAAAATTCTCCTTATTTGGCTCACGTACACGTAGTACAACTTGGTGTGTGTGTACTTACTGCTACTATTGACTATAAATGTATAACACAAAAACTTAGCAACCATCTTTGGTTCTTTAATAATTAATCTAAGTAGAAACTAGGAAAAAATAAAAAGTCCATATTATATATTTTTTGTTTTATTGGATTAAAATAAGGTGTTAATTTTTTTGATTCTGCCACGTGTGAACTGCGTACAGACTTTTTAGAGTTCCGTTATCCACGGGGTAATTAAATTAATGCGACCCTATTACGTAGACTTCGCTATCCGTCTGTCTGTCTGTCACCACTCACCACACTGCATTTCGTGAACTGTGATGGCTAGATAGTTGAAAACTTCACAGGTGATATGTATTTCTGTTACCGTTATTACAACAAATACTAAAACAATAAAATTAATAAATAAGTGGGGCCACGAGCGTTTTTTGCCGTTTTGTACGGACCCCTTCGTGAGCGAGTCCAACGCACTTGGCCGGTTTTATTTTTATTTTTCACGCTATTTTTCAGTTTTTTATCTTATATATTATATAACACTTGCTAATCCGGCAAACCTTGTTTTGCCATATATAAAAATAGTTTACGACCGATTCTCAGACCTACCGAATATGCAAAAAAAAATCATAAGAATCGATCAAGCTGTTTCGGAGGAGTGTGTCCCTTACCCGAGGCCCGAACACTATGACACCAGAATTTTATAATATATTTTATAATATTATGCCCCCGACTTCGTGCGTGCAAAAGTTAATGTCACAGAAACCGTACATTTTCCCGCGATAAAAAGTAGCCTATATCCTTCCCCGTGGTCTGCTCTACATCTGTGTTTGAATTTCATCAAAATCGGTCCAGTATTTACGGAGCCTATTCAATACAAACAAACAACCTTTTTCTCTTTATATTAGTATACATAGAAGTACTCGTATAGACTAACTGACCCTTAAACGTTGTTTTACTGTTGTGGGGTGTGTGAGTAGAATATTTAAAGTAATGTAAGTGTGTATGAGTAAGTATATAAAATGTGTAATGTCGTATAATGATTATTCAGTAATAAATCATATTCTTATGTTTCAAGTTGTTTGATATCTCCGTTGACACGACTTTACATGGCGATTGGCGATCCTGCCATCCGAGACGCGCTGCCAAGTTCGGTCGCGAAATTTTTTAATTCTTGAAAGTTTAAATTTTTTAATAAAAAATAATGTGCTGGCCAAGTATTGAAAAAGAGAACGTTTTTATTACACAAAGTGGTCCTTCAAATTCGGCTTCGACGACGGACTATCATTTATCTAACATTAGTATTGTTGTGTTCGTAATTTGCACGATACTTGGTATCGCGGTACTCTACGCTATTTATAGACTCTACCAAAAGTGTCATTATTCGAGGAATCGTAATAAGGTTTTGGTCCAAAACCTCACGCGGTCATTCCGACGATCCACCCCGGAGTCTCGTGTCTGATACGAGCGCCGCCATCAGCACCAGAAACCCGAGCACCAGTCACCACCACCAGGGGGCCAGTATGAGACTCCCGACCAGTAAATGATTTGTGATTATTAACATAAAAACCAAAAGACATCCAGTGAAAAGTGCAGTGACGAGTGTTCTATCATTAAATTAATTCATTATGATGGGACCATAGATGTATTATTAAAAAGAGGGATGGGACTAGGGTTGCCAGATTTTTTTCAGCCTATAAGGGACAACTGAAAATATACGACAAAAAATACGGGATTTCAGTATTTTTCCCGGGACAAAAAAAGTAACAAATTTTATTTTATTACATTTTTCTGAGTGTCGAGCGAGTTTTAACATAACATTTTGATTAGTTTTAGCGCGCCCGAGCTCATATTATTGCGTTAGTTTTAATAAGTACTACGAGTACCTTAAACCCTAGATCGCTCGATTTACGGGACAGCGCTTGTCCTGGCGGTACGTCTTTAATAATCCCAGGGGACATCCCGTATTTTAGGTAGAAATTTCCCGAAATACGGGACGTCTGGCAACCCTACATTCCTCCTTATTTTAGCCTCCTTTTATGTTTAAAATAATTATGTAATATTTGATATAATATTTTTTATAGGTATGTAATGGCAATTGAAGATATTTATTACCGGTTAAAAAATATTAAAGATAATTTAACAAAGCTTAATTATGCTAGGAGAACAGAAAATATTTTAAAACAAAAGTTAGAAGAGGCTACGTTATTAAAATGACAATTTGATGAATGTATTAAAATTTTGACAAAACAGATTGAAAATAAATAATTTTGTGCTAATATTTTGCAAGAAATTCAATCAAAAAAAAATTCATCTTATCACAGTAGTGATAAGATGATTTTTTTTTATGAAAATTGAAACATTTTGTTCAAAATCATATAATTGGCAGTCTTCTAGTGCCGAGTGTACGGTCGAAATTCAAACCGAAGCAATTATGGTGTCTTTTAATTATAGAACTGCTGTCGCTTTAATACCAAATGTTAGAATTAAATGTAAAACAGTATTTACTATAGTATTTATATAACAGTCTTAAAAATTAAAATCAATTTGTTTAATCATTTAATTAAACTTAGCGCCATCTATTAGCGAGTAGACGAATTATAAAGGCATTTAAGTCCTGTTATCTTATTATTGTAATATCTCTAATAAATCTCTGTCTGTCAGTCTATTTGCAATTAATTTAACATGCGCGCAATCGCTATTTGTATAACTATAATGTCTGTTTGTATGTCTCACATTGTTTGTGTTGACTTGTTTGAGTGAACTGTTTTAGATTAGATTTTAATTAGACTAAGTTGGTTTTATGGTTTTTATCCGACTACGACGAAGCCAAAAGGAAGGGTCATGATTTTGGCAGTCGATTTAGTTAAATGTAATTTGATGCTTTTCTGATTCACTACTTAATAACTACTAAACAAAATTAACTGAGTGGGAAGTAGTGAACACGTAGTGAAAAATCAGCACCAAACTTAGATCATATTATATGATATAAGGCACCAAATAATCTACTTTACAGTCTCTTTCTCCAAGTTGAGGAATGAAATAAGACCAGTGGCTTAGTGGGCCTAGCAGTAATAATTGACAATGGTGTAAACGTAAAATAATCGGATGAGAATTGAATGAAAATGTTGCAATGACTGCGCCCATACAAATTTTATTCGATAACGTAACGTTTACGCCGCTGTCAAATGGTCCTACTTCCTGCTAGGCCCCAGGAACAACTGACAACCTTAGTCGTTACATTATCGAAAGAGTATTGTATGGCTAGCCGCACACGTGCACTATTATTGACAGAATAAATTTATCAGATACTAGTCAACACATACAAATAAGGAATATTATTGTCAATATGAGCATTATTGCCAATAATAGTATCACAGCGTAATAAAAGAGATAAGTTCCATAGGCTGTGATAGTATGGTGCATGTGCGTGCGGCTAGCCTATGAAAATTATGTAAGCGCCCATAAAAATTTGACATTCGGTAAAGTTACGAAAGTTGACAATTCCTCCTGCTTGGGCTTTAGGGTCGTAGGACAAGCAGTAAAAGGTCAAATGTCAAGTCAATCGAAGTCAATGTCGAAGGCGCCGCTCTTGCAATGAAACATGTAACTTCTTTTGTAGTAAATAAAGTTCAATTTTGAATCGCTATCTTATAAATGCCGCGTCGCGTATTGTCGCGGTGTGATCTGACCCCAAGTTAGTTAATTTATCATCATGAGTCATCGTCCGGCGCCACACGCATGCGTACGCGAGTAGTGAGTAAACAATATGAAGATTAGTTTGTTTGTTATACGAATACGTATGACACGTCATGTTGTAAAAATCGTAAGTATATTGAATAAAACCTTTCATAAAGAAGTAGCACAGTAGCAGAGAGTAGAAAATATATATTATATATTTTGGTACCTATAGAACAGCTGCTTTAATAGTCCGATACAAATCGATCCAAATTTGAAAATTTTGACGTCCCCTTCAACGACCCACAATTTTTCCACACAATCGTGGACACACCGTATGCTTGTAGTAGTGCACATTTTTCATACAAAATTTCAACCCTTATTTCTCACCCTCAGAGGGTGAATTGTAATAAAATATACAAAACGTATTTATTGAAATGTTTTAAGGGCATACATCTAATTTTCAACAAAATCGGTGCCAATTTTAATATTTTCCATACAAACTTTCAACCCCTATTTCACCCCATTAGGGATTGAATTTTTCAAAATCCCTTGTTAGTGCGTCTACGTTATGAATTAAAACAACTGTGAACTGTCTAAAACTCACGTTTCTACAGTCTACCATTAGCGGTTAGTGGTTAATGGTTACGCCGTAAAGTCGTAACCGTTACGGCTGTGTGTGTGTCTATGTGTCAGTGAGTCAGTGGGAACAACTACTTAATAATAATAAAAATAGATTAATAATTAAATAAGTTAACATAATCTTAGTTTATGATATAATATGTTAGAAATATACCTGATTGTAATAAAATCAGGCCTTTTTTTTTTTTTTTTTTTTTTTTTTTTTTTTTTTTTTTTTTTTTTTTTTTTTTTGATATCGCAGGGGAAAGGACGTTACGCCTTCCCCGGGAGGGGTATCCCGGGGATATGTGGGACTCCCGACGCGACTCGCCGGTTTACCCACTAAAACTGAACCTGCGGATTGCCATCAGCCGCTATAATGGGAAGTGTCCCGGATCTGTCTAACACAGGACACCCCCCGCGACCGGCCGGTCTACCTCTATAGGGACCGGACTTCCACCACAATTAGGGGTCACTCCGACAACCTGGAGTGTCCCCCTCGGCGCCGGGACTAGCTAAGCCGGGGAGGTTCCCATCCTCTCCCGGAGCCCCGGTTAGACAGGAGACTATTGGAGGAGGTTCGCATAGCGACGCCTCCTCGCTCCCGTCCTACGCCGGCGGAGCGGAACAGAGGATGGATCCATCTCTCTGTCCCGCTCCGCGGCCTCTTTCTGCGAAATGACAGATTCGCAGAAAGAGACCGCCGCCTGCCAGGCCTCATCGCTCTCGAGCATGCAGCGCACCACACTCGAGAGCGAGAGGTCCCGCCCAAGCACTGCCACGAGATCGTGGCGCTGCACGGCCCATCTGTCGCACACCTCTAAGGTGTGCTGGGCCGTGTCCTCCGCAGCGCCACATTGGTGGCAGGCTGGCGTTGGCTCCCTCCTGGCCACCTTACACAGGTACACACCGAAGCAACCATGCCCGGTGAGCACCTGTGTAAGGCGGAAGGTGAGTGGCTTTCGCTTGCGGCGCATCCACGCCGCAAGGACTGGACACAGCGCCTCGGCCGTACGTTGGCCGTACTGCGACTGCGCCAGCGCCTCTCCCCACCTTCCCAGCACCCACTGCTCTCCTAGCCTACGGAACCGCCTGAGCTCCTCCCACGAGGGGACCTCGCCATGTGACCTCCTCTCTGACATGAGGAGGTACGTCTCGGCAAGGACCCGTGCCGTGAGCTCCCACGGCGGTTCCCCCGCCAGGGCAGTGGCTGCCGCCCAGGAGACTGTACGGTAGCCCCTGATGACCCTCACCGCTATGACCCGCTGCATTTTGTGCAGCTGGGCCTTGTTGCGGACGGTGAGGGCATCCGCCCAGATTGGGGCTCCGTACAGTGCTATACTCCGGCACACCCCGGAGTACAGCCGCCTGCAGGCCTGGCTGGGCCCCCCCACATTCGGTAGGAGCCGGCCCAGCGATGATGCCGCCCTTATGACCTTCGGCCCCAGTTGTTCGAAATGGGGGCCGAAGGTCCACCTCCCATCCAGGGTGAGCCCAAGATATTTGATTGTGGGGCCCACCCTGATCTCCTCCTCTCCGACCTGAAGTCGTGCACCTGGGGGGGGTCTTCGCCTCCCGGGTCCGCGGAACATGAGGGCTTCGGTCTTTTCGTAACGAACCCGAAGCCCCAACCTCCTGATGCGGCCAGCCACCAACGATATTGCCGTTTCGGCCAGCCGCGCCGCCTCTTGGTAACTTCGTCCCCGGGACGTGACGAAGGTGTCATCCGCATAACAGATGACACTCATCCCGGGGAGGAGGCGACATCGCAGGACCCAGTCGAAGCCAATGTCCCAGAGGAGGGGTCCCAATACCGACCCCTGTGGGACACCGCATTCGACTCTCCACCGTACAAAAGACCCCGCCCGGTCCTCCCACACGACCTCCCTGCCGGAGAGCCAATCTTCCAACAGTCTTCCGATATACGGGGGGACACCGAAGTATTTCAGTGCCTCCCGTACTACGCTGTGGGGAAGACTGTTGAAAGCGTTGGCGATGTCGAGCGACACCCCCAACACCACCTCCCCCTCGCGTTCCGCCTCCTGCGTCACCGACCGTAGGCGCCTAATTGCGTCGACGGTAGACCTGCCGGCCCGGAAACCGAACTGAGAATCGGACAGTCTCGGTCCCGGTCCCTCCTCCAGATGCCGAGCGAGTCGAGAAGCCACAATTCGCTCTAGGGCCTTCCCGACCTCGCTCAGCAGAACGATTGGTCTCACCGCCGACGCTTGGTCCGGTGGCCGGCCCCCCTTTGGTAATAGGGTGAGCCGCCCTACCTTCCACGCCCTCGGGAACTGGCCCGACCGAAGACAGTGGTCGAACAGTTCCCGGAGGGGGTCCTCGAGGTGCACGAGTGCAACGGAAAGCACTTTCCCGTGCACCCCGTCCGGACCCGGCGCCCTTTTCTTACTCCGGAGGCGGAACAGAACCGCCTCCATCTCCTGGTCGGTGACGGGGGGCGGAACACCCTCCACGGTCGAGTCCGACGTCCGCCGAGTCATTCTCGGAGGAACGAATCCTACCGGGGGGTCAGGGAACAACTCCCTGACGATGTTCCCCAGCAGCTCAGGCTGTAGCGCCTCCGTCAACGGGGCCGACTGGACGCGGAGTTTGTCCCGCGCCCTTTTATAAGGTCGACCCCAGGGGTCATCATCAAGACCCCCGACGAGCTCCAGCCATGCCTCCTCTTTGGCTCGGCGGATGGCCAACGACAGGGCCTCCCGGGTCTCAACGTAGACCCGGTATAGCCGGCCATCTCTCTCCGCGTCCTGGGGTTGGCGCCGCCTGCTGCGTCCGTAGGAGCGACGCGCCGCATTGCAAGCGGCGCGAAGGTCAGCCAATTCTGCCGACCACCAATATACCGCCCGACGTGGCGGCGGAGGACCGTGGATCCTCGGCATGGCTGCCCGGCAGACGTTTGAGAGCACGTCTCCGAAACAACCAGCCAACTCGTCCACCCCCCGACCTTGCGACGACGACGGGAGGCACCAGCGACCGACTATGGCCGCCTCCTCCGCTAGTTCCCGGTCGAGCTTTGTGAGAGCCCAACGCGGGAACCTGCTACAACCCCTGAACAACGCCGGACTCGACCCGGAGACCGGAGACACTCCGAACCGTATGTAGCGGTGGTCCGAGAGTGTCTCCACCTCCGTTACCACCCTCCACCCTTCTATCCTGCGTGCGATATTGGGCGTGGCGAACGACAAGTCCACCACTGACTCCCCATTCCATCGCACGCAGGTCGAGACTGTCCCTCTATTTAGCAGGGACAGCCCCGTGGCCAGCGCCCACTCTTCCACCTCTCTCCCCTTTGGGTTCGTGATCGGGGACCCCCACGCCGAGGACTTGGCGTTGAAGTCCCCCGCCACGACCACGGGAAGGGGGGCTAGCCGCCTAACTTGCGGCCCCAGAGCGTTAAGGAATCGCTCTAAAGCCGCAAGATTCTGGTTCGGAGAGAAGTATACCCCGACAACGGCAACCTCTCCCCGAACCGCCACCACGTACCCATCTCCCCTCATTTTGGGTATGAGGGGTGGGCCAGCGCCTGTTCTAACCACGATGGCGACGGAGCCCGCCGCATCCCCCGCCCAGTGCGGCAGGGAAGGCACGAAATAGGGCTCCGCAACCACCGCCACATCTATATTCCACTCCACCATCGACTGCAGGAAGAGGTCCTGAGCCGCGGCGGAGTGGTTAACATTCCCCTGAAGGAAGCCGAAATGTCCTGGCATTACTCGGACATTTCGGCCTCAGGCGCCGCCGCCCTCCCCCCTTGTTGACTAGGGGCGGAGGGAAATTTGCCTCGTATGGGTGGGGGGTTGCATAACCTGCTCCCCATAACGTGGTCTGCCGCCTTGCCCGCGTCCGTGCAAACGGCACATTTAGGACGCTCCGCCTTGCATCCAGCCACCATGTGTCCAGACTCGCCGCAGCGGTAGCATAATCCGCTGCGGTCCTTCTCCGAGGGGGGGCACAATGCCGAAAAATGCCCCATTCCCAGACACCTAAAGCAGTGGCTGGGACGCGCATCAACAAGGTGGAGCGACACCTTGCTCCACCCTACAGCAATGCTGCCCAGCGCCATCAACTTTTTGGCAGCTGTCACCGGGCAGCTCATGCGGGCATAGCCCGACCCCATCAACCCGCGCTGGATCTCTCCCACCCATACCTGAGTGGAGAGACAGCCACCCTCCCGAGCGACCGCGGCCTTAACTGATTCCGCGGTCGCAGCATCCGAAAGGCCCGTGATATTAAAATCGGCACTTTTCACGGGCCTTGAGATCTCCGCCTCCTCCGCAAGAACCTCGGTCAGGCGGGCTGCCAACGCGTCCGCTTTCTCGTGACTGGCGGAACCAGGTATCTCGATTAGCCTGGCTCCGGTACCCGCCTGCCTTATGCGGAGTGGGCCGATGCCCAGCTCCTCCAGCCGTATTGAAGTCTCCGCCTTTCTCAAGGCGGAGCTATATGTCATACCCCCCGCTACCGCTTCCGGCTTTAGTTTAATAACGACAGCCGTGGAGCGGGGTGAAACAATTTTGGGCCCCTTTACTGCCGCTTTAGCTGGCGGTTTCGGTGCCGCTTTCTTTGAAGGAGCCTTTCGGCGGACGACTTCAGTCCAAGCCTCTGAGGGCTCCTTCGACGTACCCGCAGGTGCCTCTTTCGAGGCGCCGACCGATGTGGCATGAGCCTCTTTCGAGGCGCCGGCCGACGCAAACGCCTCTTTCGAGGCGGGTGGGCCAGAGTTGGCCGACTTTGCCGACTTCGGCCCTTTCCCCTTGCCCTTCTTTAGTTGCGCAGGGGCTGGGCGCACCAAGGGGCGCACTGGGAGCGCCGGAAATTCCTCCCTGCTCCTTTCCGCCCTTCCAGATACCACAGGTTCCCGAGGAGCTCCCAAAACCGGTGACCTTTCTCGCTCCGGTGGCACCCCACAGTCAGCAGTAACTGCAGCAGATCGGGCCTCGCGGGCAGCCTTCTTTTTGTCCGCGGACAACGGCGGACGAACCACGCGAGGAGGCAGCAATCGATCCTCAAGAGCAGCCAGGCGCCCATCAACCAGGTTGCCTACCAACCTGGCGATATTGTTTTCTAGGATTCCCAGCTGCTCACTGGACATCGGAACCGACTGAGACGACGACTTTTTAGCCACCGCCTTCTTCGCCTCCTCGAAGTCACGTCTATAGGCGCGCACCTCTTCCCGGAGATTTGCCACCTCCCGTTGCAGTCTCCCATTGTCTGCACGGAGGCGGCGAGTCTCCTCTGCTTCAGTGCGCGCCATCAGTGTCTCGAGCACCGTTTTAACTGTGCCCGTTGCACGTCGGATCTTGCTGGCATATCCCCCTTTCAAGTTGGTGGATTTGCCAGTCAGATTCAAGATCTCCTGCAGGTTCACTTCTGCCGCCTGCACCAAGTCCTGTGCCCCTAACATGTCAACATCCAGATCCAGTGGGCCAGGAGGGATCACCTGCTCTCCAGGGTCCGAGACCGTCTTCATGTACACCCTCTTATCGAGTGTAGCGACAAAATCGGCCTCTCGGGCTACCTCCGTCCGGTCTCTTATTGCCTGACGAGCACCAGTGGCGGCCCCACGAGCCCTTCCGCGCTTGGCAATATTTTTCCGCCCCTCTAAATAGCCTTCAGCAACGTCCTCCGTGTCCGAGCCAGAAGCCCCCCCTTGAAAAGGAAAAGAACGTTTTCCACGATAGGCCTCCGACTCGGAGTTGGACTGCATAGACCAGTCCCCCAAGACCTCCTCCAGCGTTATTCCGGCTCGTGCGTATCCCTGCCGACAAACACTCCCACTTCGCTCAACCCCACTACGTGCGTCTCCGAATTCGAGCCGATTCCCCCTTCCGGATCGCCTACTATCCCCCCCTTCACTCTCATCTCCCTTTCCACCACCTTCCTCAACACCTTTCGGCATATTGCCGAAAATAAATTTGGGGGGGTGCCCCAAGGCACACCCCTGGTATGAAGTCCGACTTCAAGAAAATGTACAGGCAAATAGCCCGAACACAAAATCCTAACTTAATAAAATTATATACAAAAAACCTCCACCAATATAAAAAATAAAAATACACCTAAATGACTAAACTAACCTAGAGATATATTTACAAAAATGTTCCCACCCCGGGAGGGCCCCCCACGCACAACAACACCGGGACAAAAGTAGTCCACCGATGCTGTTTTACGTGGATGACTATCTCTACCGATGTATGGGAATTCGAACAAGTTAGTAGTCGACAACTAAAAATGGATTAACTCGGGAACCAAATGGCGCACCGAGATGCTTCTTTCACCATAAAATCCGCCAAAGACACAGCTTTCACTGAACTCCAAGAACACAAATATCCGTAAACTAGCATAGGCTTCGCCTAGGAAAATTTGAGTTCATAAAATCAGGCCTTGCCATTATGAACTAGCATTAATTGTCGGCGGCTTTGCCCGCGTGAAATAAGATTTTAAACTATCATACCCTATAGGCAAGCGGACTGATTTTTTTTTATTGCATAAATGAATAGTACTCTTAAATATGAGTAACTTCTCAGAAGAAAGCGTATATCAAAAGTCAATATTTTCAAAGGTACAGCGATTTGTATACAAAATTTCGCTCCGCTCCAGTACCAAAAAAATGTTTTTTTTTTTGCGAAATTGGTAAACAAAACCTACATCATTAGTTTACTCACATCATATACAAAAACATTCATTATGGTAAGTATGAACTTAAACGCACAAATATCGGAGATATTTACAAATATATTCCTGCGGCCATATACTTCATATACTACTTCATACTACTTCATATACAAGTGACGTCATTTTTAGGTCGACTTTAGTATGGAGCGTTTTTAGGAGGCTCGCGAAATTTTTTATACAAATCGCTGTACCTTTGAAAATATTGACTTTTGATATACGGTTTCTTCTGAGAAGTTACTCATATTTAAGAGTACTATTCATTTATGCAATAAAAAAAAATTGTCCGATTGCCTATTATACTCCCTTGGGGGTAGAATTAAAAAAAAAAATCCTTGGCAATATGAACTTAACATATTTTATTATTATTATTATTATTCTTTATTTAAAGGCTCTTCATCATAATATGATTATGTGATATGTCAGTACATACATAGTATTTCTTTTAAATGACCATAAGTCTTTATGTATTTTTATCCATCTTTTATCTTATCTTGTATCTGTGACATCAGTCTTGCTCTAGATGCTGTATCTCCGTGTCTAGCATCTATTACTTAGTAACTATTAGCTATGTATTCACTTTGTGAAATAGCTATTCACTTAATACATAGAGTATTATATATGTCACCGTAAAATTGTAAAATAACTAACGAGATTGTAAACAAAAAGGTCGAAAGATTAAAAATTATATATTTATATATAATCTAACGAAAAGTAATGTGTAATCTACACTAATATTATAAAGAGGAAAACTTTGTTTGTATGTTTGTTTGTTTGTTTGTTTGTTTGTTTGTTTGTAATGAATAGGCTCAAAAAGTACTGGACCGATTTCAAAAATTCTTTCACCATTCGAAAGCTACATTATCCACGAGTAACATAGGCTAAATTTTATTTTGGAAAAAAATAGGGTTCCGTAAGATATTTGGGTTTTTCGGACACAAGGTGTAAAAAATCAACCAGAAAAGTTACTTATTTTGCGTACGCTGACTAAACTATAAGAGATAGAACCATAAAATGTTCTAATTAATTGTAGATCTTATAAATATCTACAAAAAAGTCCGCGACACACTATAACTATCTATGTCGAGTGAGGCACAACAACCATTTTTTTATTTAGAAATCTTGAATTTTTTTTGGACTACATTTAAACGCGTTTATTTTACTCATGTTATTAATCCTTATCAAAATAAATTATTTCATCACTAAGTACAGTTTATGTAGATAATATTTGGTTTTTGAATGATTAAAATTGGACGTTTGGTTTTGAAGTTATGGCGAAATTAAAATATTACGACTTCTGCTGCACGGCCCGTTGCGAAGTGGGCGTCACCAAGGCGGGGTGCGCGTGCGGGTTAATGTTTAGTTTAGTTTAGTTAAATAGTTTAGTTATTTTATAAACATCAAATTGATAATATCTTAAAATATAATACATTATAATATCTATACATCTATACAGTTAAATACAACTTAAGTGTCTGTTTGTAACTTCAAATTAACAGCTTTTTACATAATAAATCTGAAAGTATATTCGGTACTTACAATAAAATACATTTTTTTTTTAATTTTTGTCTGTCCGTCTGTCTGTCTGTAAGTCGGTCTGTCTGTCTGTTTGTTCCGACTAATCTCTGAAAAAGCTGGACCGATTTTCACGGGACTTTCACTAGCAGATAGCTGATGTTATAGGGTACATAGGCTACTTTTATTTTAGGGTTCCGTTTAAAAAAATAGGATTCCGCTTTCGTTAGTCATAAATAAAGTCGCGGGTAAATTTCAGCGATATCCCAAAGTATTGTTCCACGCGGACGAAGTCGCGGGCAAAAGCTAGTAAAGTAATAAAATTATAGGCAGCATATTCGCGTTGGAAGTCTATCTACATTTTACAATTTCACTAGTTTTATTACAATCTAACGGTTTTTACAATTTTACGGTGACTTAAATTTGTCTCTGCATTAGGGAATATTATTCGAATATTCGAATATTCGTTTTATTCGAATATTCGACGATTTTATTATTCGAATATGACTGGGTTCAATATTCGAATATTTCGAATAAAACGAATAATAAAAATATTTTATTTATTTATCAAAAATATGTTAATAATAGTAATAAACTTGTACATAAACCGGAAAAGTTTCGTTATTTAATACATTATTTTTATTATTTATTAATATTGTCGTCATTAATATCCTAAAACAGATTTTACTACACTGTTTGTGAAAGAATACAAAACTGTTTTTAAATAAAATAATATTTAAGGTGAATATTTCCTACAGGCCTCAGCGAAAGAAAACCATGCTCACACGCTTGTCAAAATAACCTGACCAAGAGCGTGTAAGTACGTGTCTAAGGAGGGTTCTGTTACAATAAAGCGTAATACGATTTTTAGTTTCTTATTATTTTTTAGTTGGAGGCCGATTACTTGGAAATTGGAAATGGTTGACTTTGTAAAAGCCGGGATGGCTTTCCATACATGTGAAGCGTTTATAACTATATAATAAAATTATATTTTTTTATCAAACCAAAACCGATATCTAGACGCAATATAGCTAGAAGAGCAGATAGAAAGAGAGACAGGTGGATGAAACGATAAAGGATACCTAGTTAAGTTGATTATTGCAGTATTACACTGGCCTGCAAAATTGAGTACAAATCGTTTCAAATTTCATACTTTTCAAAATATTATAACAAAATTTATCAGCTTTCTTTAAAAGTAATAAATTATATATATCAGTATATTATTTTTATCTTTAAACAAAAATTAACCATTTTATTCTTACTTTAAAGACTACATTTACATGTTATATAAAATTGCAGTTTTGAATAACTCCTCGAGGCCTGACAACAGCATGGAGGAGGTTTGTCATACTGAAAACGAGGTTTTAGAGCTGAATTATGCAATATTCTCTCCCATTCTTATATCAGGGCATGTTTTAGTGCTGTGAGGGTACTAACTGTATGTGATAATTTGCGGCTTCTGACTAGCCTTCTAAGCTCTTCTCAGGGTATACTTAATCGGGTTGAGGTAAGGACATTAAAGAGAATATTTAAGAATCTCTTGGCCATATCTTTCTTCGGTCAGAGGTCCAATTGTCATTATGTGGCCACATACTCAGCGCGGATTCCTGAAAGTATGCCGGCCCATTGTATATGTACTCTACCTGAGCATACTGGACTCTATCTGAAAAGTAAGCTTGAAGATATACCAGGTCACGTTTACTTAGCCTCCCTTCAGAAGTTCACTTTAACTTGTGAAGTTAGTGAGTAAATCCACTCATCTGAGACCAAATTTCTGGACCATTCTCGTTCATCCTTTTGTATGTGTTCAAGGACGTATCACAGTGTTGCTCGATACTAGGGCTCTCGAGTTTGGTCTCGAAGTGAGACCACTCGCCCTTCGCCTCGGTCTTAAGGGATTCAGATTAACTTATGCAAATATTCTTCACTGTGCCGTGTTACTGACGGTACATTTAAGTGTTGATTTTCAACAAGTGGAAACAATTGAACGGTCTTGCCGAGCGCTGAGTCTGCCATTCAATCCAAAGTCTTGCACGGCCTTGTCAAATATTTTTCAGTCTCTTTGTACCGTCGCTTCATCTTCTGAACGGTTCGTAACATAACACACTCTGTTCTTGCAGTACAACGCCTGATGTCTACTTCTGCACTGATTCCTACTTTCAGAAAAACCATCAACACACTTTTCAGGCTATGATTCAATTTTTAAATCTACTGTTTTCTTACTTAATTTTTGTAATAAGGCTCATCGTTCAAGAAAAATTGAAAACATAAAGATACAAACTCTGTTCCAACTCTGCAAATATATTTCTCTCCAATCTTAAACAAACTGATATATAAATAATAAATAAATATGTTCTGTTATATTCCTGTTCTTTATAGGTACATTAAATTATACTACCAAAAGCTTAATTTAAAAAGTCAGACTGTAAGTCTGACTCTTTAAATGGATTGACTATGTTGAATCGATCAATAGCTTAACTCAATTAAAAACCAGAAAATATGAACCTCTAAAACAAACCTCAAAAATTCGCTCCCCTAGAGGATCTTAACCTTTATTTTTGGAAGAAACCGCTTAGTTGACAACCAAATCCATGGTCTGCTCCAGACCTAAACCGTTCATGTGTTTAATAGTTTTGAACAAGTAATTGCGATTTAGTATTTTAAGTTTGAAACTTAAAAGAAGATTTTTTTATCAAAAAGATGTTAATTTTTTGGAGTAATTTGTGAAACACGTCACATTTTGATATTATTAAATATGCAGGTATAAATAAACGCATTATATTACTTGTATTTAAAGTTCATTACTAATATTCGTATTATTCGAATTATTCGAATTTATTCGAATAGTGTTATGCCATTATTCGAATTATTCGAATAGTAAAATTTGTCGAATAATAACATTCCCTACTCTGCATAGAGCGGCGCCGCTCTTGCAATGAAACGTGTATCTTCTTGTGTTCTAATTTCAATTTCGAATCACTATTTTATAATGCAGCGTCGCATCTCGAGTCGTTTCAACAAATCATCTGACAAGGTCCATTCCTACTTGAAATCTAGACCAGATATTTTAAAACTGACCGCTCCGCCTACAATTATAAAACAAAGGTCTACAAAGCCTACACTGCAAATTGCAATCTCGTATTGCCTACGGCTTCGCCCGCGTGAAATAAGAATTCAAACTTTCACTCCCTTGAGGGTTAAATTTAGAAAAATCCTTCCTAAGTGGATGCTTATGTCATAATTTATGAGGAATACATGTGCAAAATTTCAAATATCTAGCCTTAAGGGTTGAGACTTTAGCCTGTGCATTGATTATACAACGTGTAACACATAAGGTATACCAATCCGAAACCCAGTGATAATACTCATGAAATTGAACAACTTTCTCCAGGAACACAGGTCGAAATATGAAAAAAAAAAATTGACCTCCCATACAAACCGCACGGCCAGCAAATCAAATTAGTATGGGAAGTCCAAATATTTTTTTCATATTTTGACCTATATTCCTTGGGGAAAGTTGTTCAATTTCATGAGTATTATCACTGGGTTTCGGATTGGTATACCTTATGTGTTACACGTTGTATATAGATAGATTTGTTTTATTATGCTGTTCATAAGATAATGATTTATTTAATAATTTTTATTTCTTAAATTCGCAGGGATCCCGCTCTGACACCAAAAATAAATGGACACGTTAAATATATAACCGAAACCAATGAGTCACGGAATCTAAGTTTACCAGAGTTACGCAAATGCGTTAATGTTTTACTTAACAATTCATTTAAGAATAATAATGATAGTATTTGATGACTAAATCTAAATATATAAAATGCAAACCTGACTGACTCATCTATCAACGCACAGTCGAAACTACTGAACCGATTTTGATGAAATTTGGCCTACAGACAGTTGTAATAACGTAGGCATCCGCTAAGAAATGATTGACGTAGGCATCCGGTAAGAAAACAAAGGGTGAAAATGGGGTTTAAATTTTGTAGTGAAACCGAACTCCACGCGGACGAAGCCTCGGGCAAAAGCTAGTTTAATTTAAGAGTGTAATTATTTCACACTAGCTTTTGCCCGCGGCTCCGCCCGCGTAAATACATTATCCCGCGGGAACACTACTTTTTCGGGACAAAAATAAAAATATCCTATGTCCTTTCCCGGGACCCAAAGTATGTCTATACCAAATTTCATAAAAATCGGTTCAGCGATTAAAGCGTGAAGAGGTAACAGACAGACAGACAGACACACTTTCGCAATTATAATATTAGTATATAGACTAGTATAGATACCGCATGCGTTTCTTTATAAAGTTGACACGTCATACGACTGCTTTTCGTATGTAACCATATCCATATCTTTATTATCAAGTAATAATAATAATAATCATTATTAATAATAACAGGTTGATACTTGGTAATGATACATTATTAGCAAGTACAATGAATTAAATATTTAATGTAAACAAATACAATGTAAGTACTTACCTGAAATTTGTAAACCTTATCAAGACGTGATAATCTGATTTAAGACGGGTAGGCATTTTCAAGGGCAGATACGCTTTCTTAAGATGATACTTGAGATTGTGTATTTGGTAGATAGTGCACCCTATCCGATAATAAAAAGATTGAATAATGCAGGTGTTTATTGAATAGATTACATATATAAATAAATATTTTGAATATAAAATGTTCTTTAAATAAATATTTACGTAACGCGTGCGAGATAATGCAATGAGTAGGTACTAAAGGGTCTGTTTCAAACCGCGACAATACGCGACGCTACTCGGTAGGTACTGCATTTTTAAGATAGCTATTCAAAATGGAACTTTATTCAATACACAAAAAGATATACGTTTCATATGACATCAGTCACATGCTTATTCAAACAAGGCTTTTTACTATTCGGAAACTTTATCTCTCCGATTCGATTCATTATCCTATCGGATTGTCGAAAGAGGAAAATCTCGATACTGCGGTTAACTGTATTTTTTCCTGTACTTTTTCAAAATGAGCAAACGGAAATCCCAACCATTTCTATTAGTAAATTCCAGGCTCAGACCAAATAAAAAAGTGAAGACAGCGCTTTGTCACACAAAAACTGAAGCCGGTATTAGATGTATGTATTGCGCGTGTGTACGTTACTATGTAGTATGTACAGCGTACACACTACGCACTACATACATAAAAATCCACACCCTCACAAATAATGCTCAATAATAGAACAAATTTGGTTGGTATAAAAAGGTTATTGTGAGCCAACCTTACAAGATAGAGTTATCTCTATCTTGTAAGGTTGGCTTCGCGCTGTTATCGCGAGTTATCTCTATCTTGTAAGGTTGGCTTTCTTCGGCAGTCGCGGACTTTTTTTTTTTAACAGGGAAACAATTCTGTCATACATAATTTTAGCGAATTTTGAAACATTCTTGATTGGTGCTCCGCTTTTATTGAGCTTAGCATGATGTTATACGAGTATAACCTAAAGCCTTCCTTGATAAATGGACATAAATAATTTTTCAATTCGAACCAGTAGATTAGTGTGTTCAAACAAACAAACACGCAAACAAACTCTTCAGCTTTATAATATTATAATAGATGTGGTATAGATAATATGTGCGTGACACTGTAATTACACGGCGAGGCTTAGTTTAGACCGGCCTCACTGTGTGGTTCGCAGAACTCTATCTTCTACTTTTTATTTGGTCTGATATTCCAGGTAAATAGTTAAGTAAGTCTTCAAGTTTGAATTCCAAGAACAACTGAGAGCAAAACTGGTTTTTCGAGGCTTTGGCGTCAGCTATTTCGTAATTCTATTATAGTATGCACGAATGTTGTACGAACTACGAAATAATGATCAATTATTATCATCATTAGGTAGATGCTCTGTGAACCGTGGAGCTCCGTGGATTCGCACTCGAGAGAGTGCGGGTTCGAATTCCAGGTTGTGGCGTGTACCAATGAGAATTTCTCAGATCTCAAGTACATACGGACGCTCTAACGATGAAGGAAAACATCGTGAGGAAACCCGCACATGGTTGGCCCAAGACGTATTGACCAGTCATTCCTCTGGACTAGGCTATATAGGTACGTTAGTAATATATATTCTTTGATATAGGTGTTTTGAGAATGTGCTTGGGCTACCATACGACATTTAAAAACCGACTGTCCCAGGCACAACAGTCTACAGTAGTTCAAGAGTGGTTACTTCGCTCAAAGAATATACTGTATAAATCATTATAAATTCCGTGGTATAAATAATCAAATAACGGATGAAAAGGTCTAAGTAGATAGCTGATCAATCTACATATTTATATCTATGTCCTATCACTTCATGCGTTGATTTCGGGTTTGAGCGTAAACCATCAACGAATTAACTTGATCTTTTCCAATTTAAGTAAATTAAATAATATTTATTGTATATTTTAAAATACATATTATATTTTATTCTACTTAGACTTCTGTGAAACAGAATTAAATCTATACTAATATTATAAAGCTGAAGAGTTTGTTTGTTTGTTTGAACGCGCTAATCTCAGGAACTACTGGTACGAATTGAAAAATTCTTTTTGTGTTGGATAGTCCACTTATCGAGGAAGGCTTTAGGCTATATAGCATCATGCTAAACTCAATACGAGCGGAGTACCAATCAAGAATGTTACAAAATCGGGGGTCTTTTTTTCCTTTTGAGTGCTTTCGCTACGTACGCTGCGGAAACGGTTAAAGTTTCGCTAAAATGATGTATGGCAGAATTGTTCCCCTTTAAAAGTTCTAAAAAAAAGTCCGCGACAGTATATGTCTATCTTTTAAGGTTGGCTCACTATAACCTTTTTATACTTACCAAATTTGTTCTAAAAGTAAGCATTATTTGTGAAGGTGTTTTCATAAAGATTATATTAATCCTTATCCAAGTAAATACGTTATTCATTACAAGCATTTAATCTAGAAGAAATTTGCCGTTTACATCATTTGATTTCAATGAGTATTTTAGAAGATATCGCAGTAATAAAATAATCATGCGCGCTATAGTAAGGCGCGCGGAGCGGGCGGGCAGTCGTGAGGTGGAAGCGCTTCTTCTACGTAAATGAAGTCACGGGTAAATTTTAGCGATATCCCAAAGTAACTATTCCACGCGGACGAAGTCGCGGGGAAAAGCTAGTGTAAATATAAACCTAAAATTTTCACAAAAAAATCTTATTATACCTAATATAATTAGCCAACTTGCATTGCCTCGAGGTAGTCATCAATCGGATATTATTAAAACAAGCCGCTAATGCAATAATATTTGTATTAACTACTACATACTTACTTACTGTTAGTACTGTTAGTAGGTGACTCACTGGCACGAGCCAAGCCAAAAGTGAAAGTGAACCGTGTTAAGTTACTCGACAATCGACATACGAGTTACTCGATTATGTAATATACTACGTGTAACACCTAAGGTATACCAATCCGAAACCCTGTGATAATATTCATGAAACTAAACAACTTACACCAAGGAATATAGGTCGAAATATGAAAAAAAAATTTGGATCTCCCATACATACCGCACGGTCAGCAAATCAAATTAGTATGGGAGGTCCAAAAATTTTTTTCATATTTCGACCTATGTTCCTTGGGGAAAGTTGTTTAGTTTCATGAGTATTATTACTGGGTTTCGGATTGGTATACCTTATGTGTTACACGTTGTATAGTGCGGTTCAAATGAGAATAGGATCGAGTCGACGCCATATTGTTTCGAATTTAGACTGTAATGATAGATAAAATTATGTTTAGATAATAATTGATTACTATTTAAAGTTATTATTTAAATTCGATGCAATCATAGATATATAATATTAAAAAGAGGATATTAGTTATCACTGGATGCAAGACTATTATTATTTATATGCACATAAGTTTTTCTGAAAATCGCACTTTTCAAGTGATATTTGACAGATAAAGGTCATTGACGTTCCTAATCTCATTTGAAACTAGCTTTTGACTGCGGCTCCATCCACGTAAACATATAACAGGAGCACTGTACCTTTTCGGTTCAGAACCTCAATTCTCGTATTTAAAGTAGACTTTCGTTGTACTTTGATTGTATTCTAAATTATAGGTGAAGCGACTTGTTATCATGAACTAATTTTATGAAGATTCGACCAATCAGAACGCGTTTCACGCTGGTTTAATGTTTACGAGAATACCGGTTTGGCAGTTTTAGCGTATCGAGACTTGATTGTAATTGTATTAGTGCAGGTTTTATTTAGCAGAATAATTGACCCTCAGAGCTTAAAACTACTACCATACCAAATTTCATCAAAATCCGTCCATCAATTTTTGCATGAAAGAGTAACAACAATCTGGATAGATGTTTGTGAAAATGTCATGCAAAAACTATTATAAATGTAAAAGTTTGTGAGGATGGATGGATATCTATCTTCACAAACTTTTACATTTATAATAGTAGTAGGACTGTACGATTAAGTAATACTATAGCCAATAGCCATGCTTTGTCTATGTTTTAAGGATTCTGTAGTACTCAAGAAACCCATATAGTTCGCTATGTCTATCCATCTGTGTGTCCGCCCTTCTAAGCCAGGGGGGAAAAAGATTGAATTATGTGGTGTATGTTGAATACTCATAATTATATTTTTATTTTAGGGGTAGCTTCCACTCTCTGGTTTTCATACATGGAAAGTGGGGATGAAATATATTAATTCATTCTACAACATCGTGTGGGGTATAATCGACAAATAATATGTCTTTTAAAATAAAGACATTATATTATTTTCATACCACCTGCTCGACAATGTCCGATTATATATCACGCAATCTCAACGTAAAGCAAGTCATTGTCTCCCAAGGCAGTAATATATTTAAAATATAAATTACGTTAGTAATATATTATATTCTTTGCCCAAGGTGTGCCCAAGGGAGATAATGTTGTATGAAACTCCCAAGGGATTAAAGTGATTTGAATTTGGAACGTTAAAATTCGTACGAAAACTCCTAATAGATACGTATCTATCATAAAGTTTTTTAATAATAATATGGCATTGCAAGAGAGTTTATTCGAAAATCGAACTGGCCACCTATAACAAAAGAAAAAATAATAAATGTCACCACCACCTATAAAATATGTTCCTAATAAAAATAATATTACTCTGTCCCTCCATAACTGGAGAAATGTGTCCAATATCAATATTAACATTTAACAAAATAAATGTTTTATTTATGTAGCCCTGGGTTTTTATTGCCTCGCAGTAGGTATGAAAAGTAGAGTATGCACCTCTGGGATAAAGCATGTCTTCGTCTTGGGCAGCTTGAACCCCTCGCTTCACTCAGGACTCTACATAACTCCCTCGCTTCACTCGGGAGTTAAATTTTAACTCCCTCGCTACGCTCGGGAGTTAACTCTAGACTCCCTCGTTACGCTCAGGGTCCATTTGCTGCCCGTGACATAAGACACTGCTTTATCCCCTTGGTGCATAATCTACTATTTCATAGACACGGCTACAAAAATATGGGATATTAAAAAGCGTTAAAATAAATTAAAAATAGTTAATACCTAGAACAACTTGCTTCATAGACCGTGTATTAATTAATAGTTTTTATTAAAATTTTATACGTGAAACATAACCGGTAAGCACAGAAAACCAGTTTGTTATTTATATAAAGAGGGAATGTAGCGTTACCATTAAAAGGAAAAAGAAATAAAAAAATACACTGCTAAGTGCTAACGTAATTCCCGCTTTTATAACCGCCACAAACGTTCACGGTTCAAGTAATTTGAATACATTAGTCGATTCAAACTTGAAACCGTTTTGCCAAACTGGTATTAACGTATGTGGGAAAAATAACGTATTACGTAAATAACTATTATACCTTTACATATAAAAATATGAAGCGCTGTCTGTTCGCTTAGAACTTTTAAACTACTCGACGGACTTTAAAGCAGTTTTCAGCAATAGATAGAGTGATTCAAGAGAGGAAGGTATATAAGTATTTTTGCTCTTGTGCGAATCAGTACTTTAGCGCTACGGCGCATACATACAATACATACTGCCAAAATCATTACCCTTGCCGTGTAAAAATACAAATCACCGAACTTAGTCAAAAGCGAGAGGAAAGACATTACCATTCTTCCATTGTTAAAATGCGCACCTTCTGTATGATGAATTTGATGTTGGATGACCTTTTTAAACGTGTGTAGCCGGTTATTATAATACTTTGTATTATTGTAGGAATTGCTCCGTTTTTTTTTATTACTACAAAAATCGGTAATTGATTATTATAATCGGTCGTGTCACGAGTGGGGAGAGTTTGAATGAATGGGGAAGGATAGTCAACTGTTAATCTCGGATAAACTTTAAAGTTATCAGCTGTTCGACAGGGTCAAGAGTCAAGAGTTATACTCGTATATAAGATACCTAATAGTTGTTAGTTGTAATATGTATGACGTCATAACAACACAATCATTCTGATCTCACTAGGTATACAATAGAAATAATATGAATTCATTATAGAGACGGGACAAATGTGTGTATAATATAACAAAAATCCCTCTTTTTAATATTATATATCTATGCAGAAATTAATGTAAAATACAAAATAATTATAATTATATACTTCCCGTTGTTTGGTATTGTAGGCTGTAACACAAGTTATTCTGTAACTTAGCAAGGGGCCAGATGGACGTGGTGTGAAGCGTCCATAGATATTTGTCATTCACAATGTTTACTAACCGGCTTGTCCAGCGACGTGTCGGAGTTCACGGTGAACCCATCGGTGCTGCCCGTAATTCTGTTCATGCAATCCAGAGCCCCCATTGTCATTTTCTCGGAATTTACACAAAAACTTTCTAGGAATTTACACAAAACTTTCTGAGAATTGACACAAAAAAAAACTATAAAATTAATATTAAAATTTCTAAGAAAAATAAACTTTGCACAAATGTCACATGAAACCTTGTATTTTTCCGGAATATTTTCACACAATTTTCCTCACTTTATTCAGTTATTTTTATAGATTTTTGTATATTTTCACTTTCGCACTGGTCGCCGTCCGTGACACGACTCGTGTGCTGCGCGTACGCAACACCACACGGCGCGCCACAGACACGAGATATATAGATACGCCACAAACCTGTTATGCAGAGTACGCAAAAACAATGTCGCTGATTACATTGACCTTAAAATATTTGCGCACGTTGTGTATAATTTTAAGTTTTTATACTTATCCTACTAATCCTACTATATCTTACTAATATACTTACTAATCCTACTAATATTATAAATGTGAAAGTTTGTGAGGATGTATGGATGGATGTTTGTTACTCTTTCACGGAAAAACTGCTGGACGGATTTTGATGAAATTTTGTATCTCAGTAGCTTAGACTCTGAATTAAAACATAGGCTACTTTTCACCCCGAAAAAATATAGTGTTCTCGAGGGATACTGTATTTACGCGGGCGGAGCCGCAGGCAACAGCTAGTTTAATTAATTTACGATTTAATCAAATAGTTCTTGCAAATAAAGATTATTATGATTAATGTTTTAGGTACATATTATCAACATACCCCTTTGTAAGTCTTGTTTTAAAAATATGATACCAATAGCTTAATAATATTTTTTTAATTTTAATAACGAGGTTATTAAGGTAAATTTTCTTGGAGATTGACCAAGAAAATTTATTGTGTAACGCATAATGACATAAGGTTTTATATGCATAATGCACTGCAAGGAATTTTATCGCCTGGAAACCAAGTTTTTACTTATGTGACCTATGAATACCCCCCACACCGATTTCAGTGACGGTGGCCGGTTTCATTAAAACCAGGCCAGTTACGCAAGAGTAATTTTATAGTGCCCAAGTGTGTGCACAGTACGGAAGAGCACTCTCTCTTCCTTTACTCTCATAACCCATTGGAAAGGAAAACGACACGACTGGCGAGAGATCAGTAGCAGGTACGACTTTTTACATGCCCACCCGACGCATGGATCATCTTTCTTGTCAAACAATCAACGACAAGCTGATCAGCCTGTATTGTCCTAACCAAACTTGGAATCAACATTTGTTGTTCCAATGCTGCATTGCGGGAATCGAACTCACGACCTCCGAGTCGAGAGCCAATCTCCAACCACTAGACCACGGAGGCTGTTGATGACCTAAGTATATTGTAGTACAAATATCGGAGATATTTACAAATATATTCCTTTTTTTTTTTTTTTTTTTGATATCGCAGGGGAAAGGACGTTACGCCTTCCCCGGGAGGGGTATCCCGGGGATATGTGGGACTCCCGACGCGACTCGCCGGTTTACCCACTAAAACTGAACCTGCGGATTGCCCTCAGCCGCTATAAGGGGAGTGTCCCGGATCTGTCTAACACAGGGCACCCCCCGCGACCGGCCGGTCTACCTCTTATAGGGACCGGACTTCCAACACAATTAGGGGCCACTCCGGCAAACTGGAGTGTCCCCCTCGACGTCGGGACTAGCTAGGCCGGGGAGGTTCCCATCCTCTCCCGGAGCCCCGTTAGACAGGAGATTGGAGGTTCGCAAAGCGACGCCTCCGTACTCCTGTCCTACGCCGGCGGAGCGGAGCAGAGGATGGGTCTATCTCTCTGTCCCGCTCCGCGGCCTCTTTCTGCGAAATGACGGCTTCGCAGAAAGAGACCGCCGCCTGCCAGGCCTCATCGCTCTCGAGCATGCAGCGAACCACACTCGAGAGCGAGAGGTCCCGCCCAAGCACTGCCACGAGATCGTGGCGCTGCACGGCCCATCGGTCGCACACCTCTAAGGTGTGCTGGGCCGTGTCCTCTGCAGCGCCACATTGGTGGCAGGCTGGCGTAGGCTCCCTCCTGGCGACCTTACACAGGTACGCACCGAAGCATCCGTGCCCGGTGAGCATCTGTGTAAGGCGGAAGGTGAGGGGTTTTCGCTTGCGGCGCATCCACGCCGCAAGGACCGGACGCAGTGCCGCGGCCGTATGTTGGCCGTACGGCGACTGCTCCAGAACCTCACCCCACCTCCTCAGCAACCACTGCTCTCCCAGCCTTTGGAACCGCCCTAGCTCCTCCCACGAGGGGACCTCGCCACGTGACCTCCCCTCTGACACGAGGAGGTTCACCTCGGCAAGGACCCTTGCCGTGAGCTCCCAAGGCGGTTCCCCCGCCAGGGCAGTAGCTGCCACCCAGGAGACTGTACGGTAGCCCCTGATTACCCTCACTGCTATGACCCGCTGCGCTCTTCGCAGGTGGGCCCTATTGCGAGCAGTGAGGGAATCCGCCCAGATGGGGGCACCGTACAGAGCTACACTCCGGCAGACTCCGGAGTATAGCCGCCTGCAGGCCTCGCTGGGCCCTCCTATATTCGGAAGGAGTCGGCCCAGCGCTGACGCCACCCTCACGACCTTCGGCCCCAGTTGTTGAAAATGGGGGCCGAAGGTCCACCTCCCGTCCAGGGTGAGTCCGAGACACTTAAGGGTTGGACTCACCCTGACCTCTGCCTCTCCGATAAGGAGTCGTGCACCCGGTGGGGGTCCTTTCCTCCCAGGTCCACGGAAGAGCAGGGCTTCGGTCTTGTCTAAACGTACCCGAAGCCCCAATCGCTCTATGCGGCTGACAACTAGGGCTGCCCCTTCCTCAGCCAGCCGCGCGGCCTCCTGATACGTCCTCCCCCGGAAGGTGACGTAAGTGTCATCTGCATAGCAGATGACATCTGTTCCGGGGAGGATGCCGCTCCGCAGGACCCAGTCATAGCCGACGTCCCAGAGGTTCGGACCCAGAACCGAACCTTGGGGGACGCCGCACTTGGCCTTTCGCCTCTCTAAGGACCCCGACCGATCCTCGAACACGATCTCCCTATCGGAGAGGTACGCGTCCAACAGCCTCCCGAGATACGGAGGCACTTCGAAATACTCCAGTGCCTCCCGTATTACGCTGTGGGGAAGGCTGTTGAAGGCGTTGGCGATGTCCAAGGACACCGCCACCACCACCTCCCTCCCGCGTTCCGCTTCATCTGTCACCGACTTAAGGCGCCTCACTGCGTCGATGGTCGACCTACCGGCCCGAAACCCGAACTGTGAATCTGAGAGTCCGGGCCCCGGACCTTCCTCCAGGTGCTGAACGAGGCGAGAGGCTATAACGCGTTCAAACGCCTTGCCCACCTCGTTCAGTAACACGATTGGCCGCACCGCCGACGCACAGTCCGGTGGTCGCCCGCCCTTAGGTAGCAGGACGAGCCGACCCTCCTTCCATGCCTTCGGGAACAGACCGCACTGTAGGCAGCGGTTGAACAGTTCCCGAAGGCTGTCTTCGAGGTGCACGAGAGCTATGGATAGGACTCTCCCGTGCACCCCGTCCGGACCAGGCGCCCTTCTCTTACTACGGAGGCGGGACAGAACCGCCTCCATTTCCAAGTCGGTGACGGGTGGCGGAACACCCTCCTCCATCGAGCCCGGCGTCCGTCGGGCCATCCGCGGCGGAGCGAAGCCTGCCGGGGGGTCCGGGAACAACTCCCGGACGATGTTCCCCAGCAGTTCCGGCTGGAGCGTTTCCGTCAGTGGAGCCGACTGGGCGCGAAGTTTGTCTCGCGCCCTCTTATACGGTCGGCCCCACGGGTCATTATTCAGACCCTCCACCAGCTCCAGCCACGCTCGCTCCTTGGCCCGACTGATGGCCAGCCGCAGGATCTCCCTTTTGGCTTTGTAGACCCTGAACAGCCGGCCATCACGCTCCTCGTCCTGGGGACGGCGCCGCCTGCTGCGAACGTAGGCGCGGCGCGCCGCATCGCAGGCGACACGAAGGTCGGCCAGCTCGGCCGACCACCAGTACACCGCCCGTCGAGGAGGGGGAGGACCCCAAACTCTTGGCATGGCTGCTCGGCAGATGTTAGTGAGCACGTCGCCTAAGCAGCCAGCCATCTCGTCCACCCCCAAACCATCCAACGACGGGAGGCTCCAGCGGCCAACGATGGCCGCCTCCTCCGCCAGTTCCCGGTCGAGCTTAGTGATTGCCCAACGCGGGAACCTGCTACGTCCCCTGGACACCGACGCCAAGCTCGATACGGAGGCTGGCGACACCTCGAACCGTATGTAGCGATGGTCTGAGAGTGTCTCCACCTCCGTTACCACCCTCCACCCTGCCACCCTGCGCGCGACTTCGGGAGTGGCGAACGACAGGTCTACCACTGATCCGCCCGTCCGCCGCACGCAGGTAAGGACCGTCCCTGTATTGAGAAGGGACAGTCCCGAGGCTAAAGCCCACTCCTCTACTTCCCTCCCCTTTGGATCGGTGACAGAGGAACCCCACGCCGAGGACTTGGCATTGAAGTCCCCTGCCACTATAACAGGGAGGGGGGCTAGCCTTCTGATCAGCGGCCCTAGAGCATCGAGGAATTGCTCTAGGGCGGCTAGGTTGCGGTTCGGGGAGAAGTAAATACCAACAATTACAACATCCCCCCGAGCGGCAATGACATATCCAGTCCCCCTCATTCTGGGTATGAGGGGGGGGGCCAGCACCTGGCCTCGTTACAATGGCGAAAGAGCCTGCATCATCCCCTGCCCAGTGCGGTAAGGGAGGAATAAAATAAGGCTCCGCCACAACCGCCACATCGATCAACCACTCCGCCATCGACTGCAGGAAAAGGTCCTGAGCCGCGGCGGAATGGTTTATGTTCGCTTGAAGGAAGCCGAGATGTCCTGGCATTACTCGGACATCTCGGCCTCAGGCGCCACCAGCGCCCTCCCCGATGGACGTGGGGAGGAGGGGAACTTTCCGCGAACGGATGGGGGGTTACATGATCTGCTCCCCATCACATGATCCGCCTTTAACCCGGCGTCACTGCACACTGCGCAGCGGAGCACAGTGGAGTCGCAGCCGGCTGCTTTGTGTCCCAACTGCCCACAGCGGTAACACAAACCGCTGCGGTCCTTCTCGCACTGGCAAGAGCTCGCCATGTGCCCCTTGCCCAGGCACCTATAGCAGTGCCTGGGACGGGGCCCCTCGTGATGGAGCCAAACTTTGCTCCAGCCAATGCGGATTGCGCCCATCTTTATTAGCCTTTTGGCTGCAGCTAACGGACAGGAAGCCCGTACGGTGCCTACGCCCCGGAAGTCGAAGCGCAGGTCCCCAACCCACACGTCTCCCCGAGAGCAGCCCCCTTCCGCAGCCATAGCTGCCTTCACCCCTTCCCGGGTCGCAGTCTCATCAAGACCCGTCAACCTAAATATCGTAGTTTTGACGGGCCTGACCACGTCCGCGACATCGGAAAGTAGTTCCCCCATCCTTTTCGCCAGGACGTCCGCTTGATCAGCGCTGGCACGTCCCGGCACTTCTATGAGGCGAGCTCCAGTCGCCGACGTTCTTAGTCTGAGGGGCCCAATTCCCAGCTCCTCGAGATTGAGCTGCTGTTGGGCCTTTGTCAGCACCGATCCGTAAGTCTCCCCTTTCGTGGCTGCCTCCGGCCGTAACTTAACGATTACGGCGGAGGAGCTGGGGAGCACAAGCTTTGCCTCCTTCCTCTTTTTATCATTGGAGGAAGGGGCGCCTTGGCTTTCTGCGTCTTCTTCTTCGGCGCCTTGCGCCTCACCACCTCGGTCCAAGCATCCGATGGCACCGAAGGAGGCACTGTAATTTCCGCCGAATGCTCCTCCGATTACAAATATATTCCTGCGGCCGTATACTTTATACCTACTTAATACACTTTAATCCAATAGTGACGTCATTTGTATGGCGATTTTAGTATGGAACGTTTTTAAGAGGCTCGCGAAATTTTGTATAAAAATCGCTGTACCTTTGAAAATATTGACTTTTGATATACGGTTTCTTCTGAGAAGTTACTCATATTTAAGAGTACTATTCATTTATGCAATAAAAAAAAATTAGTCCGATTGCCTATTGATTGTACTGTCGGTCGGTTCTTGGTGGAAATTCATGTTGAACACTAAATAAAACACAATTTTTCGTGCACTTTTTCCACTATATTAAGATATAATTATAAATTTTAATAAATAACACGACCGGTTTCGAAATAAATCATCATCAGGTGTGGGACTATATCATCCGGAATCCGGTGGGCCCAGGAAAATTCAGAGAACAGAAAATAGAACTCAGTTCTAATACAATAGAGTTGAAAATCGAAGTATCGAGTGTCGAGCTGTCATATATGACATTGGCATTTGACTCGACACTTGTGTATTCCATTTTCATCTCTATTGTATTAGCTCAGAGTTCTATTTTCAGTGCTCTATATTTTCTCGGCCTAACGGATTATATAGTCCCAGCTTTAAGCTTTTGACTCCTGAAAGCCCTGAGTCTTGACTTAATCAATCAATCAATCAAGTGATGCAGTAACCGAGATTGCTAGTAAAGAGAATAAATGGCATGTCTATAACCGCATCGATCTATGTGGCAATATCCCCACAGGTAGCCAAGTGAATCATTATGGGTATGTAGTATGTAGTTTACCGTGCGTCGCGTCGGTAATACGTATTAGGTAGGTATTAGTATTACGACATAGTTTAAACCCGGTTTCACTCATGCTGCCGATGCTGATATTTCTGGCTTATCACACGAATAATGATATTATCTGTATTTTGTACCCTGTCTAGATAATAATATAATAATATCTATGGACGCTTCACAAGTTCACACCATGTCAATCTGGCACCGAGTTAGTATCCGAAGTAGGTATATTTAAATAGTATTTTTTATATTATACATTTACTTGAGGTTTAAATTATTAGTACTCACATGGGTTACCGAGCTTCGCTCGGAGCCCTTTTACAAAAATATTTTACCGTGGTTCGAACACACCATATTCCGAATTTCCGAACAAAGCAAAAATTACCTGCCAATAGTGCCAACTGCCAACCGGACTGACATCAGGAAGTTGCAACTTTCAAACCCCAAATTTAAAAAACCAGGATTTGAAGTTGATAAATCAGAACAATTCAGTTTAAAAACAGGACACAGTAATAGAGTTGTAGCATTTTTATTACCTTCGGTTTCGCTCGTTGATTTTTAATAGATAAACATTACGTATTCCATAGTAGTTATAGGGAAGTAATTTCACACGTTAAGATCTCATATACGGCTTATAGGGTAATATTAGGGTAATAAATTTCGCCTATTTTTGAATAAGAAAAAAGTACATACGCAACAGCTTTCATACATTGCTTTAGTTACCATAATATAAAATACATGGTTTAGTTTAGGAATCAAAAACTATCACTTTCTTGCAGGAATTTTTCTGGGTGTAGAACTTTCAAAACCAAACTCAAATTTCGGTACAAAACGATCGTTGAACTTTTCACTTTGAACGCCTATTGACATCGACAGATGACATTTAGTAATAAGTGTTGCCCTATAAAACATTAAAACTACCGATCTAATGAAACGTTCAATTTATTTTTGTATACCTCCAACAGAATAAAAAGAGAAAAAGGGATTTGTAGCCAATTTCGTGGTGGAAAATAATAATCTTATGGCTTATTTAGGGTTGAGATGCGTTTGAGTATTCGGTCGTGAGTTTATATTCGCAGGTCTAAACGTAGCATGTCATGGGCTCCGCTCATGGCCAAATGTGTGCCAAATTTCGGCCAACGAACCCAACATAATATTGAAAGCCTTCCTCAGGAATGCCGACTTCCTTCTCAGGAAAACGTGCACATTCATATTTTAGAAGCTAAATAAGTATTAGTATACATATTTAATATTTAAATAATAAATATGTATACAAATACTTATTTAGCTTCTAAAATAAAGTAAATATAAAAAAAAACCTATTATTTATTGCTACACCACTGTTGATTTAAATATAATGGAGTTTTTTTTTATATAATTACTTTATTTTAATAAAAAAATATATACATATCAAACAATACGTCAAATCAAACAACAAACAATTTTCATTCCTTTACCAATGTAATATTTTTTACTTTAAATTTTATTGTATCAAAGATGAATTTACCGAGATTACTATTTGAATATCCAAAAGATGAGTCGTTACAGACAAGTAAGTCGACAAGTTGACTAGTTACACGTACTATGTAACTTGTAAAATAATAATTTGTATCTAATCCTACTATCTTAGCATAGATATATATTTCTTTTGTGCGTGTGTATTTGTGTATGTCACTGAACTCCTCCTAAACGGCTGGACTGGAATTTGAAAGTGAGTTTGTTTGGTTGTTTCTCTTTCACGTAAAGACTACTAAACCGATCGTCATGAAATTTGGCACAGATATAAAGTTGACCACGGAGATCGACATAGGCTTCTTTATGGCGGCAAAATGTACGGTTCCACGAGATTTTCTTTTGTCGCGCACGATGTCGCGCACAATATCTATTAAGTAATACTTTATACTATGGCTTATTTCTGACTTCCCATAAAAGGGCGGAGACCTCCACTTGGATCCTAATATTTTAGCTTCTCTTTTCGATTATTTTTCCTCTTTCTACCGGAAGCTCCGTTTTTTCAGAACCGACACGCCAACTCGCGAACAAAAAGATCAACCTATCGTCACTGGGCTGCGGCTGTCCACTGGTCCGTACCGCCGAGGGTCTGATCTGCTACATCATCCAGAACAAGTGGAAATTGGCAGAGAACTTCATGTACTGCGTAGAATATAGGGGCAGCTCAACTGATGAAGCAGCGAGCTATTATTATTTTGAGGTTGGTACTTTTTTTTTTTTTTTTTTTTATGAAATGGGGGGCAAACGAGCAAACGGGTCACCTGATGGAAAGCAACCTCCGTCGCCCATGGACACTCGCAGCATCAGAAGAGCTGCAAGTGCGTTGCCGGCCTTTTAAGAGGGAATAGGGTAATAGGGGAGGGTAGGGAAGGGAATAGGGTAGGGGATTGGGCCTCCGGTAAACTCGCTCACTCGGCGAAACACAGCGCAAACGCTGTTTCACGCCGGTTTTCTGTGAGCCCGTGGTATTTCTCCGGTCGAGCCGGCCCATTCGTGCCGAAGCATGGCTCTACCACGTATAAGCATGGCTCTACCACGTATAGCATGGCTCTACCACGTATAAGACTTTCTGGTATTGTTTTTTACCAGACTATGGTTAAGGAAGGGTAATGATTTTGGCAGTATATGTATGTATGTAGGTATGTATGTAATATGTATAAATGTTTGTTCCACCGTGGTGCCCTGAGCTACTGGTCCGATTTTAATAAATAAGGTGTCAATAGATTTGTTATATAACATAGGCTATATAATTTATCTAGTCGGATTACAGTTTTTTTGTTGAAAATGTAGTTATTTATTTGTAGAATGTTGATTGAGAGTAGCAGACAATATTATCACAGCCTATGGAACTTATTACCTATCTCTTTTATTACACTGTGATATTATGATGTGTGTGGAATGGGAATAGCGCCTAAACGATGAACCGATTTTTGATCTTGTTCTTTTTAGGGTTCCGTAGCCAAATGGAAGAAAGCGGCACCCTTATGGATTCGTCCTGTCTGTCTGTCCGTCCATATGTCACAGCCACTTTTTTCTGAAACTATAAGTACTACACAGTGTACTGTTGAAACTTGGTAAATAGATGTATTCTGTGAACCGCATTAATATTTTCACCGTAAACCATTTAAATCGTAAACCGCAACTTACCTTTCGTTCAATCAACTCAAATAAAAAAATAAAATAAAAACATTTAATTTCATAAACGTACACCTTATACATAAACCGTGAACCATTATTTTTTATTACAAGTTTGTACGGAACCCTCGGTGCGCGAGTCCGACTCGCAGTTGGCCGGTTTATTATTTTTTTGTTTGAAATCTGATATTATCGAGAGTGTTCTTAGATATAATTACATAATTATCAGCAGTGCTATTCTCTAAGAACATTTTTACATAATATCTCGACAGCTGAATCCGCGGTGAGTGTCAAAATATATCATATACAAAAGAGATGTTTGATTTTGGGCCAGTTCTATGTACACTACATAGGTAAATAGGAAAAAAATATGGGAATATCATAAAAATACGAAAAAATTAATTTGAATAAGGGTATGTGCGTACAAAAATGATTATTTGAAGAGTTTTTTATTGCGAGAACACTATTTTTAGGGCGGCCATGACAGTTGTTTTAACTTGACTTTTGACGTAGTAGACAGTTTTACGAAGAGACGTCGTCTTGAATGCCATACGTCTTTCTTTGTCAAAACTAGTCAAAAGTCATGTCATTGACAAAATGACATTATTTAGTTAATTTTGATCTGATCCGCCATGTTTTATTTTACTTTGTGTTGCTCTCCTTGACGAAGTTAATTTAAATGTACATGGAAACGAAGTGAAATTAAACAAAATAAAGAATAGGAAACGGTTACTATATTATGTAGCTATATTTACATATACTGTACGTAGGGCTGGCCCAGGTCTCATACATTTCTTGAACATCGCTTTTGACACTCACCGCGGATTCAGCTGTCGAGATATGAAAATGTTCTTAGAGAATGGACAGGCTGCTCGCATACCGCTTGACATTTCGGGCGTTATATTACACAGGCTATCTTCAGCCAGCCCATTCCAGCGTACCCAGTACCTCAAGTCACGGTCTCTGTGTTCTTCAGAGTACGAGAGAGTCATCTGGAGCCTCCTAGTGCAAAAGAAACACCAACGGTAAGTAACACATAATACGATATAATTACGATAAAAGTAA
This sequence comes from Glaucopsyche alexis, assembly GCA_905404095.1. Taxonomy (NCBI): domain Eukaryota; kingdom Metazoa; phylum Arthropoda; class Insecta; order Lepidoptera; family Lycaenidae; genus Glaucopsyche; species Glaucopsyche alexis. Next base: position 19,047,227 of record FR990057.1, read on the forward strand.
TGATATACTGGACTAGCTGTTGCCCGCGGCTCCGCCCGCGTATATATAGTATCCCTCGGGAACACTGTAATTTTTCGGGATAAAGAGTAGCCCATGTTTAATCCAGAGCCTAAACTACTATCATACCAAATTTCATCGAAATCCGGTCAGTAGTTTTTGTGTGAAAGAGTAACAAACATCCATCCATCCATCTATATAATATATCCTCACAAACTTTCACATTTATAATATTAGTAGGGTTTATAATGATTTAGAATGCAGGGAGTTTTGGGGGAGAAAAATCAATCTAACTAGGTGTCATCCCTATAAAATGCGCATTTTTTAATAAATTTAATTTTTCTTTTGTCGTGCAAGGCAACATTATATCATTAATTTCGACTCTATTATGTCATTTTTGCTTTGTCCGAAAAATTCGGAATGTAAAATAAATATTTTTGTGTTTTTTTTATTTTTCTATATTTATCAAAACTTCGAGCAAAGATCGTTTGTTAGTCCTGGGTAATCTGGGTTTATGATAGTCAGTTTATGATAGTTTTATCCACCACCACCTGTTTTTAGGGTTCCGTTTTCAACGGGACTGTCGTCCGCTGTCCGTCTAGTCTGTCACCATCAGGCTGTATCTTATGATCCGTGATAGTGAGACATTTTAAATTTTCACCGATGACATAATATTTCTGTTGCCGCTAATTTTATAACAAAATTAAACAGAATAAAATAAATATTCAAGAGGGCTCCAAATTTCAATACAGTAAACGGGATTTTTTTGCCGTTTGGTACAGGACTCTCCGGCCCTACTTGGCCGGTTTTTATCTAAGCTGTATATTTGGATTACCATTATTTCAGAATCATAAAACTGTTTCATGAGGTCGTTACACCGAGTTTGTTAAGCTAAATTCACTTGCCGGGGGGCTATTCTGAACTGTAGATAGAACATGCTTCTCATTACTCGCATTCGACATTTCGTTAACAATTTCGTAAAGGCGAACAACCTTATAACAATTTTGGTTTATTATGTTTTTTGTGCTAACAAAGTTGTCCCTAATTTTTTTATGTTAAAGGTTGAATAACCTGCAAAAACATTAACATTTTCTTAGTATTAACTTTTTTTTTGCCCGCGGTTTACTTCGAGGTTTAAGCTCTCTAAAGTCTAAGCCATCTTTTGACCCCCGTTTATTATATAACTAGCTTTTGCACGCGACTTCGTCCGCGTGGGACAGTTACTTTGGGATATCGCTAAAATTTACCCGCGACTTCATTTACCTAGAAGGAGAAGCGCTTCTCCCTCACGACTGCCCGACGCGCGCCGTACATTGTTTTTGCGCGCCTTGATTATTTTATTACTGTGATATCTTCTAAAATACTCATTAAAATCATATGATTTAAACGGCAAATTTCTTCTAAATTAAATGCTTCTAATGAATAACGTATTTAGTTGGATAAGGATTAATATCATCTTTATGAAAACAGCCTCACAAATAATGCTTAATTTTAGAATAAATTTGGTTAGCATAAAAAGGTTATTGTGAGCCAACTTTAAAAGATATACATATACAGTCGCGACCTTTTTTTAGAACTTTTAAAGGGAAACAATTCTGTCATACATAATTTTAGCGAAACTTTAACCGTTTCCGCAGCGTACGCACCGAAAGCTCTCTAAAGGAAAAAACTCCGAATTTGAAACATTCTTGATTGGTGCTCCTCTCGTATTGAGCTTAGCATGATGTTATATAGCCTAAAGCCTTCTTCGATAAATGGACTATCCAACACAAAAATATTTTTTCTATTCGAACCAGTAGTTCCTGAGATTAGCGCGTTCAAACAAATAAACAAACTTTTCGGCTTTATATGTATAAGTATAGATACATCAAAAAAATGTAATAATAATACCTATATGAGACACTTATCTACCTACCTCCAATTGTGTTTGTTTTTGCACGTATTGTGTTTTATCTCGTAAACATATAAAAATAATTAAGATCCGACACCAACATTTAAAAAAAAGTTTTTCTTGCTCACTTTCAAGTATTTTTTGCTGATGAAACTATAATTATTGTCCGGAAACCTTAAGATCGGGGACAATTCTGAGCACTGCAAATAAAACTGTGCTAACTGCTAAGCTAATACATTAAAGCTGAAAAACGAACACACAAGTGTCAAATGTCAATGTCACATAATTATGACCTCGACACTCGATTTTCAACTCTATTGTATGGTCGCAAGGTTCTATTTTCAGAACTCTGAATTTTCCCGGACCCGCCGGATTTCGTATAGTTCTAGTCTTCGTATTGCAGATGACGTGGCGTCTGGAGGGTCATCGTCAGGACCACGATGTGAGCCTCGAGCTGCTAACCGAGCCGCGGCTGCTCGGGGTGATGATGATGAAGAGAAACCTGTTCCAGAGGGTGGAGGAGTTGGGGTATTTTTGAGACGGAAAATTAAAAATAAATACAAAAACTTAAATTGACGTACTGTGAGATACTGAGGTAATTCTTAAATAAAAGGATTGTATTTTCTAATTTATGAGATTTTTTGTATTAAGATAAGAACCTCCTTTACCGCTTTACTAGCTCGTTGCCCGCGGCGCCGCCCTAAGTGCAATATCCCAAAGAAACACTGTACTTTTTCGTGATAAAAAGTACCCTATGTTTTAATCCAGAGCCTAAACTACTATCATACCAAATTTCATCCAAATCCGTTCAGTAGTTTTTCCGTGAACGCGTAACAAACATACATCCATCCATCCTCACCAACTTTCACATTTATAATCGTACCTAGTAGGATTCTTGTGTAATATTGTAGTCTGTTGAATGTACTATCGACAAAGTTGCCGGTCGACCAGGCATAAGATGTAAATCACTTAAAATAGCCGTAGAACCGTCCTCACGCACCTACCCTACGTGTAAACACGTAGTCCATCCACGTCTGCAGTTGTTACGGTCACTTCCTTTGTGTTTAAATATTTTGAGGCGTCCAAGTGCAAAGACAAAGTTATAAAACTGGTCGAGCAGGAACTATGTCGATATTGTACATACCAAGTCACTGAAGAATTCCCTTAGTCACAGCTTTGACCTCTCATACCTGGATGACTATTTAGTTTAAATTCTAGTCATCAGTCACTAACTCAATAGTGGCTACTGTTGAGGAGAATACTAAGTGTGGGAAATTCTAAAGAATAAAATAAAATTTAGTTATCCTGTAAGGTTTTTTGTTATCCTGTTTGAAAGCAATAAGATCTGCCAAAAATGCGTCACAGTCTACTTCAGAGAACACAGTTATTTAAAATACCTCGGAGTTTGTATGATACCTAGGTAACACTGAAAATGTTTAGAATAGAGTTGGCCGCGGCGGGATCGCAGGGGGAGAGGCGTGATGGTATTACGGTACGCCACTCTCCCTACCCCCTGCGAGCTGACGGGGCCGTTCCGTCGAAACGGCGTTGGTGGGGCCGCAGAGGAGGAGGCATGTCGGTATTGCGGTGCGCCGCTTGCCCTATCCTCTGCGACCGAGGTGTGATCGGTGGCAGAACCACAGACCTGATCTGCCACCGGGTGCCGGTTGATGAGGCTGGTATCCGTGGCCTCCTAGTAGCAGACTCGGGGGGAGTCTGCTACAGTACTGGTGGAGGCCGAGGAGGGAGGCGCACCTTACCATCTGGTGCGCTTGGGGCCTTTGGGCCTTAGATGGAGCCGCTTGTGGGCGGCTGCCGTCGGCGGGGTCGCGGATGTGTTTATCGTTCCCGTGGCCCCGCCACAGGGCGGCGAGGAGGAAGGTGGGGGTGGTTTTTAGTGGGTATACCGTGGGTCTCATTAGCCTATACGGGAGTCCCACATCACCACTCGGGTGCCCCCTGCGCCTGGGTGGTATGTGTAATGCATTTTCCCCCCCGGAAACAAAAAAAAAAAGGGTTCGCATGATATATATCAATTGATATATATCGGATGTATATTATGGTATATTATATCAATTGATATTTATGCTTGATATATATCAAAATTGATATTTATATTTAAAAATGTAAAATAATGTTTTAAATGTAAAACAATCTTACATCAAGTCATAGTCTAAATACACAGGTCTTATTTTCCGAGAGTTTCACAAGCCTCTAGGTCATCAAAAACTTGCTATTTGACACGACATTATCTAATCATAGCTGTCGACGCGGCTTGTAACTCAGGCTTATGACACCCACTTGACCCCCTGTTTTTCGGAAGAAAATTCCTTGTTTGTTATTATACTTTTGTTATACCATTTATACCATGTGTCAAATTAATTCGACTGATAAAATTAATATACTTTGTTTTTCTTCTGGTTATAAACAAAAGTCATTTTATGGATTTAAGACTTAAATTGATACTCAAAAGTATCTATCGTTGATTTTTAATTTATTTGAAAACTTTGAATATCAATAATAAATAAATGAGTTTAATTTTACTTCCCTATCTTCAATTATCAGACATACAAATTTTCAACTAATATACGAAAAAAAACATATCAGAGTATGTTTTTTTTCGTAATAGTTGAAAATTTGTATGTCTGATAATTTGAATTTTGTATGTAATTTTTATGTCAGAGTATGAAATTTGTATGTAATTTTGAAAATATCAAAAATATCGGATATATTATATCAAAAATATTTTGATATTTATATTATATGATATTTTGATATTTATTATAAATATCGGAAATTCTTATTAATACGAGATGATGACATGCAGTCTCTCACAGCACATGTAGTATGAACCATTGTAAATAAGTACCTACATACAACTCAAACGAAACACTGTCGCAAACCACTTAAACAATCAAATTAAAAAGCGTCAACCCCGGCTGACGTGTCCCAAGCGAGTGTATGGCAGCTTGGGCTAGCTACCGCCCCTCTTTCCCCCCGCACGCCCCGCACGATTGCTCTGTCTAGACGTGCCCGTTGGACGACTGTACGTTCTATAGGCTGTGCTTTCACCGCATCTTCAGGGCTCGTGAAGCGAATATATCGAATTTTATCTTTAGTCAAGAACTAATAAATGAAAGTCGCAGGGCGCCAGGTCAGGACTGTATGGCGGATGACTCATTATCCCGACACCTGCCATAGTCAAATATTCAACAGTCCGTTTTGCGGAGTGCGCTGAAGCATTGTCGTGGTGAAGGAGGATCCTGCTTCGAGGGCGCTGCTGTCGAATTTTTTCCAAGACAACAGGCAAACAGCGATTGACATACCAGTCTACAGTAACTGTCCTTCCACCTTCTAGGACGACTGTCGCGAAATGACCTTTCCGACCAAAGAATGAGGCAATCATCTTTTTTCCTTGACTTCTTCCTTTCTTTACCTTAGTTGGCCGATTCTCGAAATGAAACACCCACTGAGCTGATTGTCTTTTGGTTTCGGGTTCGTAGCAATATAACCAGCTTTCATCACCTGTGACGATGTCAAATACAGCATTTGAGTCACCGCCGTTGAACTTATCTAACATTTGGCGACACCAGTCCATGCGAAGGTGTTTCTGGTCATCGGTTAAAGTATGGGGAATCCACGTCGGCATAAACTAAAAAGGTCCAATTAGACTGGGACTACATTATACGGAATTCAGTAGGCCCGGGAAAATTCAGAGCACTGAAAATCGAACTCTGCGCTAATGTAGAGCTGAAAATCGAACACACAAGTGTCAAGTTAAACGTCAATATCATAAATAACAGCTCGACACACGACAGAATGCTCTGAATTTCCTCGGCATTCCTGATTCCGGATCATAATATAGTCTGGACCTTAGAAGTCAAAGTCAAATAATTTTTTTTTATTCAAAATGTGTATTTTTATACACTCTCTGAACGTCTACATGATGCCTACCAACGGTTCGGAAACTAGCCGGCGAGAAGAACCGTTTAGCCACCTTTTAGCAAAAAGACAGGAAAATTGTTCTTTTCAAAAAATATTTTTAAAATAATATATAATATAGAGGTACTAATAATATGTAACTCTGACTGTAGTTATACCTTTTTGTCCGATTCTGACTGTAGTACTACAAGCAACCCTTGTTTGTCCACCGCTAATGCCTAGAACGATATCTAAATGGCTAATGAGTAATGAGTGATGACAGTTGTAAAAACTGCCGAGTCCCGGGGTTAGCCTAAAGTGGGTTTCTAGAATCATCTAATAACAGTCGCATACCGGCGCGAATTTGCATTACAAATGGGGGTGAAAGTAGGTGAGAATATCTTACATCTACAATACAATACAATGAGATCGATCATCGATGTTAAATGTTAATGTCCACGGCACCACGCCTGCTGACTCATGAGTCAAGACATGATATGGTACACATGTGACAAGACATAAACGAAGTAGGTCTAAACTCTAAAAGAGCATGGAAAGGGTAAAGTGCGGTCGTAGAGCACGTAGAATTACGTACATTGATTCGTCGTTACTTGTCGCTTTTACTCGCGCATGAATATATTGCTATCGCGCTCTTATCGCGCATCTTATAGCAAAGACTCGCGAGTCATAGAGACAAGTAGCGACGAGTCAAAGTACAAATTCTACGTGCTCCGCGACCGCACTTTAGGTATAATAGTTGAATAATACAAATTCTGTCTCCTCCGCACTCCGGTCGAGATGGCTCTTGAAGAGAATTTGATTTATGAATTCGAATACATAAATCACAATGTCTCACTACGATGGTGCCAGTCATCACCAAATGTATTTGAATAGTCAAATTGGTGGCAACTTGGCAAGTAGACAACTAGACACCCGGTGATGGACCCTTCGTCTTCCTACAGCTAGTTTCCAGACACAGTCATGCTGTAGTGGTCCTAGTCAAGGGCCAAAAAGTGTTCTATTTCTTCCTTTTATTTTTGAACTAATATATTATTATGTTTTACTTCAATTTCATAGGGCAATAAGACATCAGATAATACAGATGTATCATAGCGCCCTCCATACGGTACAATTCGGACCGCGCATCTGATACTGCTTTCCAAATTGCAGATAGATCTGTAATGTTTGGACTGCGAATAAAACTGATCTGCTAATAACGATTAAAATGCCCTCACGGTTTGGACTGCGGGTGGATCTGACATTTGTGGACAGCGACTGCGTATGCGAGTGCGAGTGTTTAGTTGTAGTGATTAGAAGCGTGTTCTATTTTTTTGGCCCGCGCGCCCCGCTTCCCCCTCAATCGCAGTCCACTCGCAAAAAAATAGAACACGCTTCTAATCACTACAACTAAACACTCGCACTCACACTCGCAGTCGCTGTCCACACGTATTTTATACTAATCACCACAGCGTAATAAAGATACAGTGGGACAACGCGTTTGAAGTCGCGTGAAATGCCGCTTTTGTGTAGGTATTCGTCATTTCTGCAGGGTTGTTACAATAATGTGTTTTATTATAATCTGTTCCAGTGTTGCCAACCCTACTGTTTTAACAGTAGATTTACTGTTTTTGGCCTGACATCCCTGTTTTCTGTTTTAGTTCGTATTTCTACTGTTTTTAAAATAATTAATTCCAAATGGAAATAAATCATAACCAACAGGTCAAACCGGAATAATCTTTTAGAGAAAGCAATAAAAATAGTTCTCGTATGCGTCGGTCACGCGCCTTTTTACAATTGTGAATTGGCATTAATAGCGGGCCTCTTGCACGCTGTAGCATAGAGGATCCCGCCTTTACTGAGGCAATCCTTTTGACTTACAGTAAAACAGGATAGCTACATTTGTAGTATAATATTATGTGGAACAAGAATAGCTGTGCTTTACTTGTATTTGGAAAATTATTCTAAATTAAATTTTGACTTTATTTACTTTACAATTCAGAAATTCTTTAATTAGATTCAATTTGTGGTGAATCTAACAGTAGTTGTATAACTATTTATCAATTCTCCGAATGTAATAATAATAATAATGCTATTTGCTTTCCTGAGGTTGGCAACACTGTGTCCGACAGTAGATTTGATGTTTTGAAATTACTATTTTACTGTTTTCTGCTGTTTTTTCAAGTACCCTGTACCATTTACTGCTATTTGCTTTCCTGAGGTTGGCAACACTGATCTGTTCTACATTTTGTGTATTCGTAGTATGTGTATGTAGAGTACTAGGTTCGCATGCTATATATCATGATATATTATATCAATTGATATTTATGCTTGATATATATCAAAATTGATATTTATATTTAAAAATGTAAAATAATGTTTTAAATGTAAAAAATCTTACATCAAGTCATAGTCTAAATACACAGGTCTTATTTTCCGAGAGTTTCACAAGCCTAGGTTATCAAAAACTTGCTATTTGACACGACATTAACTAATCATAGCCGTCGACGCGGCTTGTAATTTAGGCTTATGACACCCACGTGACCCCCTGTTTTTCGGAAGAAAATTCCTTGTTTGTTATTATACTATTGTTATACCATTTATACCATGTGTCAAATTAATTCGACTGATAAAATTAATACACTTTTTTTTTCTTCTGGTTATAAACAAAAGTCATTTTATGAATTTAAGACTTAAATTGATACTCAAAAGTATCTATCGTTGATTTTTAATTTATTTGAAAACTATGAATATCAATAATAAATAAATGAGTTTAATTTTACTTCCCTATCTTTAAATTATCAGATATACAAATTTTCAACTATTACGAAAAAAACATAGAGTATGAAACTTGTATGTAATTTTGAAAATATTTTTGATATTTATATTATACTGATATTTTGATATTTATTATAAATATCGGAAATTCTTATTAATACAAGATGATGACATGCAGTCTCTCACAGCACATGTAGTATGAACCATTGTAAATAAGTACCTACATACAACTCAAACGAAACACTGTCGCAAACAATCAAATTAAAAAGCGTCAACCCGGGCTGACGTGTCCCAAGCGAGTCTATGGCAGCTTGGGCTAGCTACCGCCCCTCTTTCCCCCCGCACGCCCCGCACGATTGCTCTGTCTAGACGTGTCCGTTGGACGACTGTAAGTTCCATAGACTGTGTAATCACTAAGCACTCGCACTACGCACTCGCAATCGCACTAATCAAAGTGAATACAGGCCTGTAGCTCTGCTATGTAGGTACCTACATAAGTACTAGTATGTAATGTGTCTAGTGTGGTATGTCAGCACTGCTATGTACCTATACTTCCATCGCATCATCCACATTCCACTAACCACATACAAAAGACCTTAGTCATAGCTCATAAGTCATAACTCATAACCTTTTTACGTTCGCCGATTGGGGATGCTCAAGAACTTGATAATATTCCGACGCAATAATTCATAATTAGCAAAACAAAACAAATAATGTTCAAATTATGAACTTATGTAAGTTTCAAATAAGGATTTATATTATTAAGGAAAATTATAATTAGATGAATTAAAAAGATTTTTAACCAAATTTTATTTCTATACTAGCTTTTGCGCGCGGCTCCGCCCGCGTAAATACATTATCCCGCGGGAACACTACTTTTTCGGGATAAAAAATATCCTATGTCCGTTCCCGGGACCCAAAGTAGGTACCTACATCTATGATCTATCAAATTTCATAAAAATCGGTTCAGCGTTTGAAGCGTGAAGAGGTAACCTATTTATTTTCAGACATGTTTAGGGTTGCCATCTCTTACATATGACTCCCCGGACAAGACGCGTGAAAACTCCGGATTTTGGAGTACGAAACCCGGACATAGAACAGTTTTTACCCGACTACGGCAATGTCAAAAAGAAAGGAAGATTTATTATTGATGCTTATCAAAAAAAAAACACTTAGGCCTTCCTAATTCTGCCTACAAAAACCCGGATAGCAAATAAAATCCGGCCCGGACGCTCCCCGGACGCCCTTTAAACTAGGACAAATCCGGGGAAACCCGGACGGATGGCAACCCTAGACATGTTACATGTCTCAATTTTAAACTTTATTGCTACGATAAGACCTATTATAACAAAATTTAGTTTCTAATTTCTATACTTCCGATTTTATTTATTCACATCTAAATTGTCCCTAAATAAAATCTAGACTAATTTATTTTGGTAGAAATAAAAAATTCAATGAATCTGTATAATTAAGCTTTGATCAATTTAGTATTTTTTTTTTTATTAAAATTGCATCCTGCGCTTATCTTTAAATACCTTTAAAATAGAGGTACAAGTGGTATAACCGCAGTAAAAAACACGACTTCCTCATACCCACCTGGTATTTACCTGCGTGAGTCATAAAAACCACGTTTCGCACACCAATACCCCAACCCAAACCTGTCATTCTGTCTCGCTCACTATGCGCGCGCGCACGCTAATACCATTATCGCTTTATTTACATTTCCGAGTTAAACGAGTGGTTTTTAAGTGAAAATGACTCGTGATTACCATATCAGTTGACAATTAACAGTTGTAATGTGTGTGAAGTGGGTGTAATGTGTTTTTTCACGGTTTAAAAGTGGATGAAAGTTTTTGAAAGGTTTTCTTAGCAATTGATGTGTTAAAATGCGTTCAATACAAGTGACTAGTTGCTTCAAGATGCCGAAACGGTCGAAGGTAGTCCCGGCACCCCCTGAGGGGGTGTACACGATCGACATGTCTTCGGTCTCGACCTTGGACATAGCGGTAAGTACAGTCGGCAAAAAAAAATCATTGTTCGCGTGTTTGACGAAATGCTGTCAAAACTGGGTGGGTTTTAGGCTGGGACTTTAATCCGTAATCTGGTAGGCCGGGGAAAATCCAGAGCACTGAAAATAGAACTCTGCTTTAATAGAATAGAGTTGAAAATTTAATTGTCGAGTGTCGAGCTGTCATATATGACATTTGACTCAACACTTGTTTGATTTTCTGCTCTAATGTATTAGCGCAGACGCAGAGTTCTATTTTAAATGCACTGAATTTTCCTGGGCCCGTTGGATTCCGGATCATCAACGTCTCAGCCTTATTTCCTGTTCCTACACTGACACTGTCTATTCCTCAAGGGAGGCCATTTCAAAGAAGAAGTATTCTGTGTTTAACGCCTAGATTTTCAATCCCCGTCCTACCTGACGTCGATATAAGGACGAGGTTTAAAAATCTAGTGATTAAAGAGTAAAGACGGAATGAACCGGTTTATGATGGGAAAATACTCTAGTCCTACTTAGTTAATACTGTAATGCAGGCTATTATGATATTATTTAACCGAGTTATATAATATTGTTATAATATTATATATGTCACCGTAAAATTGTAAAAACCGTTAGATTGTAATATAACTAGTGAAATTGTAAAATTTTGATGTCTTTTAGGGCTTGAAAGTCCTTTAGGGCTTAAAGTTTAATACGGTTAAGTTTAATTACGGTTAATACGGTTATTTCTAAGAAATAACCGCCTCCTTTTTTATAAGTCGGTTAATAAAATCAATAGCTTAAAACGGGGATCGTTAACCTATGGCACGCGTGCCATCGAATCCTCGAACCTATAATAGAATCGTATTCATACATCATTACGGTTCTAAGATGTGTTAAAGAGGAAAAAGCTATTTGCTTATATGTATATGTTTTTGTCTTTGTTTGCATTGATTAAGCTCCAAAACTACTGGACCGATTTTGATAAAATTTGGCAGAGATATAGAGTAGATCACGGGGAAGGACATAATATTATGCTCGTTAGATCGTAGAAAATTTACGATTTCTGCAAAATTAACTTTTGTGTGCATGAAGACGCGTCAACATCTACTTATTTAGGTATGTACTTGATAGATAATAATAGATATCAACGTAAGAATATTAAACCTGTTCTCAATAATTCTAAGAATTGAATGAATAATGATAGAATTGCCATTATAAACACAATGAGGACTTAGGTTTCTACACTTTTGTTTCACAACAGCATTAAGAAACACTTATCAAACTACGATATTCAAATGGAAGCTTACTAACTAGTTACTAGTAAATATTTCCCAATCTGATAAGTTTTAGCCCTCGTTCCCACGAGCGTTTTAGTGGTTTTTTTCTGTGGCGACTCGCCACAGAAAAAACAGCACTTCAAGGCTGGGACTATAGGTACGGCACCGGAATCCGGTAGGCCGCGGAAAATTATGAGCATTGAAATAGATATTTGCAATAATAAGTAGGTACAATAGAGTTAAAAATCGAACACACGGGTGTCGAATCAATGTTAATGACATTATAATATTATTTTTAAACAAAAAATTAAACCGACTTCCAAAGTAAAAATACACAAAAAAGTATGAAATAAAACTTATTTTATAAATAATTCCCCTTTTAAATTTGGCTATTTCTCTACTTAATCTTCTTAATCTTGAAGTCGCTACCAGCCCAAACGATATCCTACAATATTTTATAGAACTCACGTTCATATTTGCTGGTACCGACTTCAAAATTAAGAAGATTAAGTAGAGAAATAGCCAAATTTAAAAGGGGAATTATTTATAAAATAAGTTTTATTTCATATACTTTTTTGTGTATTTTTACTTTGGAAGTCGGTTTAATTTTTTGTTTCAAAATAATAATTTCACCCTTTTTAGTGATAATATTGTTAAGTTATCTACACTATCTACACTAATATTATAAAGAGGAAAACTTTTATTTGTATGTTTGTTTGTTTGTTTGTTTGTTTGTAATGAATAGGCTCAAAAAGTACTGGACCGATTTCAAAAATTCTTTCACCATTCGAAAGCTACATTATCTACGAGTAACATAGGCTAAATTTTATTTTGGAAAAAAATAGGGTTCCGTAAGATATTTGGGTTTTTCGGACACAAGGTGTAAAAAATCAACCAGAAAAGTTACTTATTTTGCGTACGCTGCCTAAACTATAAAAGATAGAACCATAAAATGTTCTAATTAATTGTAGATCTTATAAATATCTACAAAAAAGTCCGCAACACACTATACCTATCTATGTCGAGTGAGGCACAACAACCATTTTTTTATTTAGAAATCTTGAATTTTTTTTTTGGACTATATTTAAACGCGTTTATTTTACTCATGCTATTAATCCTTATCAAAATAAATTATTTCATCACTAAGTACAGTTTATGTAGATAATATTTGGTCTTTGAATGATTAAATTTGGATGTTTGGTTTTGAAGTTATGGCGAAATTAAAATATTACGATTTCTGCTGCACAGCCCGTTGCGAAGTGGGTGTCACCAAGGCGGGAGTGCGCGTGCGAAGTTTAAATTATTGGGTAATTTTTTTGTTTTGTGTTCGTTGTAAGTTGTAACTTTGATGGATAGTTACTTGAATACCTATTTATTTAGTGTTTGTTGTATTGTTAGTCCTGAAGAGTATAGGTATTTCGTACGATAAAAGTATACCCACCTACTTATTTCATTGAGTTTTAGTAGGTACCTATATTAATTTGTTTCTGTTTGTTTTGAACTTTTGACTGAATTTCGCCCGTTTTGTCAGAGGTTTAAAGACATTCTGTAGTATTAGTATCAGTATTATACCCGTGCGAAGCCGGGGCGGGTCGCTAGTTATTAATACGTCTTAAAAACGTCTAAAATAAACGATCGAATGTATAACTGAATACGTGCCAAGCTTCTATTAGATATTGTTATTAAGATGATGATGATGATTACTGTAAGTTGCAAAGTGGCATATGCTTGCAGTTCTTTAAACAATGCCGAAATTTCCAAACGCGTATCTTTAAAGACTGAGGAGTTCTGTTCAGTGTTTTTGGATCTGGGGTATACCTTGGTTTCAGCATCTTATTTTTTGGGAGCATATGCTTGTGTTTCTTCAGTAAAAGTCAAAATCACTATATGTGTCGATATAAATTTCGAGAAAAAAATATATATATATACAGCCGAACGTATAACCGCCTCCTTTTTTGGGAGTCGGTTAATGACAGCTCGACACTTGACACTTCCATTTTGAACTGTATTGTATTAGCGTAGAGTTCTATTTTCAATGCTCAGAATTTTCTACGGCCTTTCGGAACCCGGTCTATACGATCTGGAATCCGGAATCCGGAAGACCGGAGAAAATTCAGAGCGCTTAGAAAAGAACTGCGTTGATACAATAAACATAAAATATATACCCTGCATTACCTTAAAGATATTATACAGTATCAGGTGTTTTAATAAATTAAATTTTCATTCAATTGAATTTTGTAATGTCCTACAAGTTACGTAATCTTCCTCTTTTGGCGAGCCTACACAACATCATAATAAATTATATTAATACTTATTATACATAACGTGCAGATAAATTAACAATGAAATATTATTCAATGGTAATTAATTATTCATAAATTATTGTAATAATTAAAGATATTATTATCGTCAATCTTAAGCTATAAATAGCTGGCAGGCAAATACTTATTAAGTAATAGGTACTAAGTAAAATATGTTAATAATATTTACAATGCGTTTCAAATATCTTTTTTTTGGTCTATAAATATATCACTTGAAAAGTACGGTTTGCAGAAAAACTTATAAAATACTTATCAAAAGTCCAAAAAAAAACTATGATTTAAAAACATTTATTTTTTGTATTTAAACAAAATGCGGTTACTTTCGTAAAGGTTAACTGTGATAAAATATCTAGACATCTAAGGCACCACAAATATTCTAGACCGCAGCTACAAGCTAGATTCAAAACGGACCAGTCATAAATTCTTACCTGAGTTACCTACACAGACAAAGGAATCACATCAAACACAAGAATCCCTCAACATAAATTAAATTCTATTCCTATGAGCGAAAGATATAAAGTAGAGGGAAATATTTTATTAAGATTTTTATCTTTGCTATGGGTTACTAATTACTATTAAACTTAATGGCATCTTTGAAAACTTTTTGAAACTTAATGGCAGCTTTTTTGTTTTGTTTATAATTATATATAGTTTGCCATAAATTTTCAATAATACAATAAGTTTCGCAAAAGAGTAACGATTTGTAGAATGATTCTAAATAGCTAATGTATACCGTAACGCTAAAAGCATAAAATGAGTTCTAACTTCTAGGTATGGTTCCCGTGGGATAGATAATATTATAATATTGACCTGCGCAATTGCACAACACAACAATGAATAAAATATATTATTATATTTTATCAGTAAATTATACATTTTAATACTAAATATAACCTTCTTCTTCTTCTTTTATTTTCTACTAGCTTTTGCCCGCGACATCGTCCGCATGGAACAGTTACTACGGGTATCACTAAAATTTACCCGCGACTTCATTTACGTAGAAGGAGAAGAGCTTCCACCTCACGACTGCCCGCCGCGCGTTGTACATTATTATTGCGCGCTGATTATTTTATTACTGCGATTTCTTCTAAAATAGTCATTGAAATCAAATGATGTAAACGGCAAATTTCTTCTAGATTAAATGCTTGTAATGAATAACATACTTATTTACTTGGATAAGGATTAATATCATCTTTATGAAAACACCCTCACAACACACAAATAATGCTTAATTTTAGCACAAATTTGGTTAGCATAAAAAGGTTATTGTGAGCCGACCTTAAAAGATAGACATAATATACAGCCACGGACTTTTTTTTAGAACTTTTAAAGGGAAAAAAATTCTGTAACCGTTTCCGCAGCGTACGCAGCAAAAGGTCTATTATTACGAACTACATTTATTAAAATCGGACCAGTAGTTAAGGAGCCACGGTAGAACAAATATACCTAGACTGCCAAAATCATTACCCCTCCTTTTGGCTTCGTCGTAGTCGGGTAATAACTAGCACTGCATCGTAGACGCGAAATAGTAATAGGTGTGTATCTACTTGTAGTAGAGAATTTGGTCAAGTACCCATTACATACAATTCGATACAATGACTGAGATGTATGTGTTGCAAGTTTCAACTAGGGTTGCCAGGCGTCTGGATAAAGCTGGACGTAGTTAGACTTTTTGTTTGCGTGTCCGGCCAAAATAATCAGTGTCCGGCTTGTCCGGATTTTATCAGGCGTTTTACATTTCGTAAACGATGCTAATGAACAGGCATTCGATTTATTTATATATAATTTTTTGGTCAAAGTAAAAAAGGCTTGATTTTAGAAACTATTTTACTGTCGTATTTATTAGTACTGAGACATAAATACTCAAGAATGTAGGGTGTCCGGCCTTTTTAGCCAAATGTCCGGCCAAACTGGCTGGTCTGTCCGGCTATTAGGTTTGGCGACCTGGCAACCCTAGTTGCAACATACATTTTATAAATTTAACCTGGGCTGGCCGTCATTGTCGGTTCACCTTTTTAGGGCTTAATAGGGTAAATCTTACGTTTTTTTTTAACGTTACGGTCGTTTTTTGTCGACTAGGGGACTCCGCAACGCCCCATAGGCTAGCCGCATACGTGCAATATTATTGATACAATAGATTTGTCAATTTCTTCACCAATAAAAGGTTCCTCGCATACTGCATACTTAGTTATCAATTTTATTGTTAAAAAACTAGCTGATGCCCGCAACTTCGTTGCCAGCAACTAACGGAGACGGAACCCTATTTTTTATACAGAACCCTAAAATAAAAGTAGCCTATGTACGACCTTATAACATCAGCTATCTGCCAGTGAAACTCCCGTGAACATCGGTCCAGCCGTTTCAGAGATTAGCCGGAACAAACAGACAGACAGACAGACGGGCAGACAAAAGTTTTAAAAATTGATATTTTATTGTTAGTATCGAATATACTTTCATATGCATTAAGTGAAAAGCTGTTAATTTGAAATTACAAACAGACACTTCAATTATATTTATCTGTATAGATATCTGTTATCCGCGGCTCCGCCCGCGTAAATATTGTGTCCCTCGGGAACACTGTATTTTTTCGGGATAAAAAGTAGCCTATGTTTTAATCCAGAGCCTAAACTACTATCATACCAAATTTCATCAAAATCCGTTCAGTAGTTTTTGCGTGAAGGAGGAACAAACATCCATCCATACATCCTCACAAATTTTCACATGTATAATATTATATATAGTAGGATATTTTTTTTAAATAGGCTCAGTTAAGTACATTTCCTCTAACTGCGCGGAAATTATATAGGAAATCAGAATGAAGAGAAGTATGGACAAAAGGAAAAATGATGCATTGTGTAAGGAAATTAGCTTAATTAAATAAAAAAAGAGAACAAAAATAAAACGAATGGGTAAAGATAGATTTCGTTCAAGTTTTTAACACCGTTTTCCTAAACGTATTTGTTGTTATCGCAACATACACTATGTGTGAAAGTTTCAACTGTCTAGCTTTCATGGACCTGGTGACAGACAGACAGCAAAGTCTCAGCAATAGGGTCTCGTTTTTACCTTTTTGTCACGAAGCCCCTAAAAACTAGATCAAAATCGGTTTATCCGTTTGGGAGCTACGATGCCACAGACAGACATACAGACACACAGACAGACACGTCAAACTTATAACACCCCTCTGTTCTTGTCACGGAGTAAAATAGTTGATTATTATTAGAACCCGCAGTTATATATGTCACCGTAAAATTGTAAAAACCGTTAGATTGTAAAATAACTAACGAGATTGTTAAAATGTGTCGAAAGATTCATTACTATATATTTATATATACTTAATCAAAAAAATATGTCGAAAGATTCATAAACTTTATACCTAGGTATACCTATTTATAATCTTACGAAAAATATTGTGTTAAATTATAGGCAGAATATTCGCGTCGGAAGTCTATCAACATTTTACAATTTCACTAATTATATTACAATCTAACGGTTTTTACAATTTTACGGTGACATATATAATATATAACGTCTCCAAAAATCAATTACGGATACTTCAGGCACACAATCCACTGCCCATGTAAAGATGTTTAGGCAGAAAAATAATTGCCATACTCTAAAGTAAAAAAAGTCATCTCATGTATGGGCGACTCTCCGCTCAACGCAAAATCGCCCATATAAAGAAAAATATTTTTTTTTCGAGTATGACAGTTATTTTTCTGCTTAAACGTCTTTGGGACCGTCCATTAATCACGTGATGTTTTTAACAACTTTTTAGACCCCTCCCCTCCCCCTGGTGATACGTGGTGAGGTTTTATACTACCCCCCCCCCTCCCCCACCTAAGATCACGTGTATTTTTTTTACATAGTAAGCAGGTCATGTTTGAAGAAATACTTTAACTTAAAAACAATTTAATCGAATAATTTAAGCAATTAAAACTATATAAGTCATTTGTCTTGTAAGTATTTAAACAAAACTACGAATCTACAACCGATAATAATTTCGGTATGCATAGACTAGATTCGAAAATTAATACACGTGATGTCTCCTTATACCCCCTCCCCCCTTGGTGATACTTGGTGATTTTTTTCGGACCCCCCCTCCCCCTTTAGGCATCACGTGATTAATGGACGACCTCTTTACTAGGGAATGTTATTATTCGACAAATTTTACTATTCGAATAATGGCTAAACACTATTCGAATAAATTCGAATAATTCGAATAATACGAATATTGGTAATAAACTTTAAATACAAGTAATATAATGTGTTTATATATAACTGCATATTTAGTTATATTAAAATGTGAAGTGTTTCACAAATTACTCTAAAAAATCAATGATTTTGATTAAAAATTTATTAAATCTTATTTTAAGTTTCTAACTTAAAATACTTAATTGCAATAACTTTTAAAAACTATTAACACATGAACGGTTTAGGTCTGAAGTAGACCAAGGATTTGGTTGCCAACTAAGTGGTTTCTGCCAAAAATTCAAGAAAAGATCCTCTAGGGGAGAGAATTTTTGGGGTTTGTTTTAGAGGTTCGTATTTTCTGGTTTTTAATTGAGTCAAGCTATTGATCGATTCAACATAGACAATCGATTATAAAGTCAGACCTACGGTCTGACTTTTTAAATTAACCTTTTGGTAGTATAATTTAATGTACCTATAAAGAACACTAATATTACAGAACATATTTTTTTATTATTTATATATCAGTTTGTTTAAGATTGGAGAGAAATATATTTGCAGAGTTGGGACACTGCAAAGAAATCGGAATGCACTGTAAATAGTGTTCTCTTCTAATATAATGCAGCTGAAAACTCTAAATACACGAGTATCGTGCTGTCATAATGGTTGCTCCGGACCTAATCAGTACATGTGTATATAAACCGTAGTAAGAATAAGTTAACAAGATAAACCGTCAAAATAAAAAGCATTCAAAAAAGAATTTAATGTTATGTTAACATAGCAAAAAACTTCATAGTTGGTAAAAAGTGGGTGGAAAATCTTTAAAACAAAAATAACCTTTTTCCATTTTCAAGTTTGCCATATTTTTGGTCTCTTTATGTTTTCATTTTTTTCTTAAACGATGAGTCTTATTACAAAAAGGAAGTTAGGTAAGGCAGAAGAACGGAGTGTGTCATGTTACCAACCGTTCAGAAGATGAAGCGACGGTACAAAGAGACTGAAAAACATTTGACAAGGCCGTGCAAGACTTTAATGGCAGACTCAGCGCTCGGCAAGAACGTTGAAATTGTTTCCACTTGTTGAAAATCAACACTTAGATGCAGTTAAGTTCAGAAATAGCTTCTTCAGGCCCGAAAGGACTATGTTACTGACAGCACAGTGAAGAAGACTTGCTTAAGTAAATCTGAAACCCTAAAGACCGAGGCGAAGAGCGAGTGGTCTCATCTCGAGACCAAACTCGAGAGCCCTAGTATCGAGTAGCAACACTGTGATACGTCCGCTCCGTGAACACATACAAAAGGATGAATGAGAATGGTCCAGAATTTTGGTCCCAAATGAGTGGATTTACTTACTTTAACTTCACAAGTTCAGGTGAACTTCTGAAGGGAGGCTAAGTAAACGTGACCTGGTAGGGTTATATTTTCAAGCCTACTTTTCATATAGAGTCCAGTATGTTCAGGCAGAGTACATATACAATGGGCTGGCATTACCTTCAGGAATCCGCACTGAGTATGTGGCCATGACAATTGGACCTCTACCTGGTGAAAGATATGATCAAGAGACTCTTAAAGATTATCCTTAATGTCCTCACCTCAACCCGATTAAGTATACCCTGAGAAGAGCTTAGATAGCTAGTCAGAAGCCGCAAATATGTCAACTACAGTTAGTACCCTCACAACACTAAAACACGCCCTGATATAAGAATGGGAGAGAAAATTGCATAATTCGGCTCCAAACCTCGTTTTCAGTATGACAAACCCCCTCCAAGCTATTGTCAGGCCTTGAGGAGTTATTCAAAACCGCAATTTTATATAACATGTAAATTAAGTCTTTAAGACTAAGATTAAAATGGTTTATTAATGTTTAAACATAAAAATAATATATTGATACATATAATTTATACTTTTTAAGAAAACTGATAAATCTTGAAAAGTATGAAATTTTAAACGATTCGTACTTAGTTTTGCAGGCCAGTGTAGTACTGTAATAATCAACTTAACTAGGAATCCTTTATCGTTTCACTCTGTTCGTCCGCCTGTCTTTCTTTCTATCTGCTCTTCTAGCTATATACGTCTAGATATCAGTTTTGATTCGATAAAAAATATAATTTTATTATATAATTAAGTACTCTTCACATGTATGGAAAGCCACCCCTTGCCATACATGTGAAGTGTGTTTTTTTTTTTTTATGAAATATGGGGGCAAACGAGCAAACGGGTCACCTGATGGAAAGCAACTTCCGTCGCCCATGGACACTCGCAGCATCAGAAGAGCTGCAAGTGCGTTGCCGGCCTTTTAAGAGGGAATAGGGTAATAGGGGAGGGTAGGGAGGGGAATAGGGTAGGGGATTTGGTGTTGAATATTGTCTTTTAAAATAAAAGAAAAGTTTTATACATGACTTTACCAAAGTCAACCACTTCCAAGTAATCGGCCTCCAAATTGGCTTCACCCACCTCTGTCATTTATGAACTATGAAGATTAGGAACTTACACTTTTCCATGCTGGTAGATCATGGTGAATTCTCTTTAAGAAAGTCATTTTGAGTGAAATCGAACAGTAAGATTAAGATACTAAAAATCGTATTACGCTTTATAGTAACAGAACCCTCTTTAGACACGTCCTAATACGCTCTTGGTTAGGTTATTTTGACAAGCGTGTGAGTATGGATTTCTTTCGCTGAGGCCTGTAGGAATACTTTCACTTTAAACAGTTTTGTATTCTTTCACAAACAGTGTAGTAAAATCTGTTTTAGGATATTATTGACGACAATATTAATAAATAATAAAAATATTGTATTAAATAATGAAACTTTTCCGGTTTATATACAAGTTTACATACATACATACATATAATCACGCCTTTTTCCCGTAGGGGTAGGCAGGACCGCCTCTTTCCCGTAGGGGTAGGCAGAGGCCACTTTTTTCCACTTGTTACGATCCTTACATACATCTTTCGCTTCGTCCACTTTCATTCTTACCATCCATTTCTCCTCTTACATTCAACGTAGCCAAGTGTCTCTCCATGGTCCGCTTTTCGCCTCCGCGAGAAACGAGACGTGATGGGTGGCGAACCACATCGCCGCCATTTTGGATAATTTAATTATTTTTGATTATCCATTGCGTTTCCACGGATTGGTGGAGAGGGTAGGAATAGGGAAAGGGAAGGATAGGTGATGAGGAAAGGAAGATTGGTAAGTTAGAGTGGGAAATAGGGAATGTAGGATATTACCGCCCAGGAGGGTAAGGGATAGGACAGTAATAGCTAGGGAAGCCGGGGTCGCATACCCGTTTACTATACCACAACTACCGGACAGGTAAGTTGGGAAGAGTATCCCATGACATATACAAGTTTATTACTACTATTAACATATTTTTGAAAAATAAATAAAATATTTTTATTATTCGTTTTATTCGAAATATTCGAATATTGAACCCAGTCATATTCGAAGAATAAAATCGTCGAATATTCGAATAAAACGAATATTCGAATATTCGAATAATATTCCCTACTCTTTACACAAACAGTGAATCATGTGCCTGAAGTATCCGTCATTGATTTTACCAAACTATTATATAACGTGACCGAATGCACGTTTAACTTACGAAGAAACTATATAGGTAACTTGTGGTTTAACTGACGGTTACGCAAAAGGGTTTATTGTTTTTGTGTAAATATTTATTTTATAACGTCACTTATGTTATAAACCGATACATTTCTAATAGGTATTTTAAACCATTGCTTAGTAACATAAACGTTCACTTGGTCACGTTAACTGTACGAACAGTCAGTTATTTTAACTTGATTATTCGTCCGAATACTGTAACGATAATTAAGTGAGGGTTTGATACTTTTTCTGCCGTTAGGAGGCAGACCCAACACACACAAAGCGTCATCTGGTGGCGTAAGTGGTATCAAAAACGGTCAGTGAGAATTTTCGATTCTTTTTGGGTCACCAGGGGGCGCTTGGTAGCACGACGACGGTCCTTGTCGTGTCAAAAAGCTGTCAGATGTCACGAATTTAAAAACCCTCATTAGATATCGTCGTACAAGGATCTTTTGGCACGTGGACAAAATCAGTACTAACATCGCCGTCTTGCAAAATGTCACTTTTAGTAATAAATATTGTTCTTAGTTGCGAACTTGCGACACTCACGCCCCCATCCAAGTGCCAAAAGATCCTTGCAGGACTGTAACGTTCAAGTCACATATTATGCTGTCCTTGTCATTTCGGATATTGGAGACAGCGACATCCTGTGAATAGCGCCTCATAATAACGTTTCAGTATTTGGCCATTATCGGGTTATTTAGTATAGTGCGATTCAAATGAGAATAGGATCGAGTCTGCGCCATATTGTTTCGAATTTAGACGATTTATTACGATAGTTAAATTTATGTTTAGATAATTGATTACTGTGTAACGTTTTTATTTAAATTCGATGCAATACTATTAATATTTATATGCACATAAGTTTTTCTGAAAATCGCACTTTTCAAGTGATATTTGACAGAAAAAGGTTATTGACGTTCCTATTCTCATTTAAAACGCGTTATACTTGCTGTTGCCCGCGGCCCCGCCCGCGTAAATACAGTATCCCACGGAAACACTGTATTTTTCGTGATAAATGTAGCTTATTTTTTAATCCATAGCTCAAGCTATACCATGCCAAATTTCATCAAAATCCGTTTAGTAGTTTTTCCGTGAAAGAGTAACAAATATCCATTCATCCATCCACACATCCATACATCCATCCATCCTCGCAAACTTACACATTTACCTATAATATTAGGATAAACAAAAAATTATGAATTAAAATACAACTTATACAACTTACTTATAATAGTTATAATTCATGATTTTTATTAAGTATAATATCAAAATGAAAATTTGTTTTAATGATAAACAAGTTCTTCATTTCTGCACTATCTTGTCTCTTAGTAAAGCAGATACAACATCTTTTGCCACCTAATACAGATGGTATTTTTCTAAGGCATGTATTTAAACTTGCGACAAAACAATTAAATTTTGGATGTGAAAATACCCAATAATGAATACTAAATTACCAAGTTGGCGAAAGAATGTAAGGAACAAAAAAAATACTAATCTGGTGACTAAATAATACCACTGAATTTTCCAAACTTGCAGACAGATTATGTTTTAGCGACTAAATAACCATCTTGGCGACAATTTGTGAGTACACATTTAATTTAAGAATAGGCACATATATTTTCGATGATGTAGGTAACTCAAAAACCATACAAGCAGCGAAACGAGCGCACACAAAAAAACCATAAAGGAGCGTACAAAATTCCCAATTTTTTATTTTTCTTCGGTTTTAGGGAGGTGTAGATTATTGTGTAGATTAATTTTGAAATTTAAAAATGGCGGATATTTATTTTTCGTAAAATTTGTTTTTTGTCGTTTACAAGGTTTTTGGGAGTGCTGGATACGAAAATGACATTCGTTTTGAAATTCCAATATGGCGGACATACTTAATTTCATAAAAATAATATGGGTGTCCTTTTATTGGTTTCTGGGGGTGCTGATTACAAAAAAGTCATCCATTTTAAATTTCCTTAGTAACCCCGCAACCTCATATTATCTTCATGATAGGAGAAAAAGAAATTTGAAAATCTTGAATTTTCCAACATTTCTATAGCTTTATACATCTAGGAATGTATCTCAATGTAGAGCATTTACTATGTTTTTATAAAGTTAATTCTATCTCGGAAACGGTGCATCCTATTGAAAAAATAATGAAAATTTCGCCCCCCTTTGAAACCCCGCAACATCATATTTTCTTCATGATGGGAGAAAAAAAAATCGAAAATCCTGAATTTTCCAACATTTCTATAAATTAAACATTAATTGCTATAAACATCCGTCGTATCTCAATGTACAGCATTTACTTCTTTTTTTTATAAAATTGATTCTATCTCGGAAACGGTGCATCCTATTGAAAAAATAATGAAAATTTCGCCCCCCTTTGAAACCCCACAATATCATATTTTCTTCATGATGGGAGAATTTTTTTTTCGAAAATCCTGAATTTTCCAACATTTCTATAGCTATAATAATCCGTCGTATCTCAATGTACAGCATTACTTTTTTTTTATAAAATTGATTCTATCTCGGAAACAGTGCATCCTATTGAAAAAATAAGGAAAATTTCGTCCCCCTTAGGAACCCCGCAACATCACATTTTCTTCATGATGGGAGAAAAAAAAATTCGAAAATCCTGAATTTTCCAACATTTCTATAGATTTATACATCCGTCGTATCTCAATATACAGTATTACTTCTTTTTTTATAAAATTGATTCTATCTCGGAAACGGTGCATCCTATTGAAAAAATAAGGAAAATTTCGTCCCCCTTAGAATCCCCGCAACATCATATTTTCTTCACGATGGGAGAAAAAAAAATTCAAAAATCCTGAATTTTCCAACATTTCTATAGATTGATACACCCCTCGTACAGCATTGTCATATTTTTTTCTATAGTCGCTTCTATCTCAGAAACGGTGCATCCTACAGCAAAAGTAATGAAAATTTGCTCCCCCTTATTAATCTAGAAATCGCATATTTTCTTCGTGAATGGCAGAAAAATTCATGAATCCTGAATTTTTTAAAATTTCTATACCTACATAGCTGGTACTTTGAACTACATAACATACTGTAATAATAATCATCAATCCTAATTAGCATCCCAAAGATCTTTTAATTTAGTATTCATATTCATTTTCCGAAGATTGAATATTCTCCATTTTGGAAAATGAAATTGGAAGACAATTTTGTAATCAGAACCCCCAGAAACCGGGAAAAGGACAACCTTGTTAATTTTAATAACAAAAATTTACGCCATTGTGGAATTACGAAACAGATTTTATTTTCATATTAGTCTGCACCCCCAGAAACCTAGAAAATGACACCCATGACAAAGAAAAACATACTCCAACAGTATCCAAAAATAGGATTTTCCGTAGCCTGCAAATTGAATTTTTAGCAGCCATTAATTTATCAACCAAATCTGGTTTTATAGCTGCTTATATGGTATAATGGTCACCAACTCGGAAATTAAGTCACCAACTTATAAATGTCGGTGCTAATTTGGATTAAATTTCGCCTCTTTTTATCTGCCGACTTTAGAATTTTTTGTCACCCGAGTGTTTTCGCCAGTTTAGTAATTTAGTCGCCAACATATTAATTCGCTGCCAAATTCAGTAATACAGTATGCTCACGTGCAGCCGCCAACTTATTTTTTGTTCGCTCGATTAATTATATCCCTTTTTCTAAAAAACCATAAACAATTCCTACGGAAAATAATAAATTATCTAATAATTTTAGATAGCTGAATGGAACAGGATGTACCTATAGTTAATTTTAACTTCTAGTTAGCTCGAGTTACGAGTTCGATCTATATGTTAATTCTGTGAAATGTTTTTGTTTAGTTTTTGTTATTGTTACATTGATATAAAATTATAGATTTAGCATTTTATGCATTTAGCTTACGAACTTGTTATTAAGTAATCGGTAGCTTGACTAAAGTGATTCAAAAGTCGTGAGTCATGAGTCGTGAGCGATGAGTCGTGAACTCGTGACCTTACTGAGCGTACGACATCTTTTCTTTTTCTTCGCGTGGTTTTTTTTACCCGACTACGGCGAAGGCAAAAGGAAGGTGATGATTTTGGCAGTCCATGTATGTAGGTATAACATACTGTAGGTAACAAACATACTGTTGCACCGTAGTGCCTAAACTAGGTCGATAATGAGTGAGGTGTCAATCGATTCGTAATAATGGCCGTGGAAACAGGCTAAATACTTTACAAAGGTAATAGTTTTTAATAAAAAAATATACTTTATTATAAAATAATATCTATTATTATTATAAAATTATACGACACAACCTACTTATATTCAATACATGCCGCAAGTGCCGCAACTTACAATCTTTTTTATCGTTAGTGATTTTGGTTTCAGTTTAAATATCTTTATTTCCCATTAAGACAATATTCACTTACATGAGAACAATAAATGCAAAAGTAAGTTTAAAGTCCTTTAATTATTAACAAAAAATTTACAATCTATACTAATATTATAAAGCTGAAGAGTTTGTTTGTTTGTTTGAACGCGCTAATCTCAGGAACTACTGGCTCGAATTTAAAAATTATTTTTGTGTTGGATAGTCCATTTATCGAGGAAGGCTTTAGGCTATATAAATAGCATTATGCTAAGCTCAATACGAGCGGAGCAACAATCAAGAATGTTTCAAAATCGGTTTTTTTTCCTTTTGAGAGCTTACGCTACTTACGCTGCGGAAACGGTTAAAGTTTCGCTAAAATTATGTATGACAGAATTGTTCCCGTTTAAAAGTTCTAAAAAAGTCCGCGATTGTTTATCTATCTTTTAAGGTTGGCTCACAATAACCTTTTTATGCTAACCAAATTTGTTCCAAAACTAAGCATTATTTGTGAGGGTGTTTTCATAAAGATGATATTAATCCTTTTCCAAGTAAATACGTTATTCATTACAAGCATTTAATTTAGAAGAAATTTGCCCTTTACATCATTTAATTTCAATGAGTAGGTATTTTAGAAGATATCGCAGTAATAATATAATCAAACGCACAATGATATACAGCGCGCGGCGGGCAGTCGTGAGGGAGAAGCACTTCTCCTACGTAAATTAAGTCGCGGGTAAATTTTATAGGGCATGTATTTAAACTTGCGACAAAACAATTAAATTTTGGATGTGAAAATACCCAATATTAAATACTAAATTACCAAGTTGGCGACAACAGAATGTAAGGAACAAAAAAATTACAAATCTGGTGACTAAATAATACCACTGAATTTTCCAAACTGGCAGACAGATTATATTTTAGGGAACAAATAACCATCTTGGCGACAATTTGTGAGTACACATTTAATTTAAGAATAGGCACATATATTTTCCCTGATGTAGGTAACTCAAAAACCATACAAGCAGCAAAACGAGCGCACACAAAAAAAACATAAAGGAGCGTACAAAATTCCCAATTTTTAATTTTTCTCGGTTTTAGGAGGGTGTAGATTATTGTGTAGATTAATTTTGAAATTTAAAAATGGCGGATATTTATTTTTCGTAAAATTGATATGGGTGTCGTTTACCAGGTTTTTGGGAGTGCTGGATACGAAAATGACATTCGTTTTGAAATTCCAATATGGCGGACATACTTAAATTTATAAAAATAATATGGGTGTCCTTTTATTGGTTTCTGGGGGTGCTGATTACAAAAAAGTCATCCATTTTAAATTTCCTCAGTAACCCCGCAAAATATGAGGATATTTTCTTCATAATGGGAGAAAAAAAAATTTGAAAATCCTGAATTTTTCAACATTTCTATAGCTTTATACATTCCTAGTATCTCAATGTAGAGCATTTACTTCTTTTTTTTATAAAATTGATTCTATCTCGGAAACGGTGCATCCTATTGAAAAAATAATGAAAATTTCGTCCCCCTTAGGACCCCCGCAACATCATAGTTTTCTTCATGATGGGAAAATTTTTTTTTCGAAAATCCTGAATTTTCCAACATTCCTATAGCTATAAACATCCGTCGTATCTCAATGTACAGCATTTACTTCTTTTTTTTAATAAAATTGATTCTATCTCGGAAACGGTGCATCATATTGAAAAAATAATGAAAATTTCATCCCCATTAGGAATCCCGCAACATCATATTTTCTTCATGATGGGAGAATTTTTTTTTCGAAAATCCTGAATTTTCCAACATTCCTATAGCTATAAACATCCGTCGTATCTCAATGTACAGCATTTACTTCTTTTTTTTAATAAAATTGATTCTATCTCGGAAACGGTGCATCATATTGAAAAAATAATGAAAATTTCATCCCCATTAGGAATCCCGCAACATCATATTTTCTTCATGATGGGAGAAAAAAAAAATTGTAAACTTGAATTTTCCAACATTTCTATAGATTGATACACCCCTCGTATCTCAGTACAGCATTGCCATATTTTTTTCTATAGTCACTTCTATCTCAGAAACGGTGCATCCTACTGCAAAAATAATGAAAATTTCCTCCCCCTTATTAACCTAGAAATCGCATATTTTCTTCATGAATGGCAGAAAAATTCATGAATCCTGAATTTTGAAAAAATTCTATACATAGCTGGTACCTTGAACTACATAACATACTGTAATAATAATCATCAATCCTAATTAGCATCCCCAAGATCTTTTAAATTAGTATTCATATTCATTTTACGAAGATTGAATATTCTCCATTTTGGAAAATGAAATTGGAAGACAATTTTGTAATCAGAACCCCCAGAAACATGGAAAAGGACAACTTTATTAATATTAATAACAAAAATTGACGCCATTGTGGAATTTCAAAACAGATTTTATTTTCATATTATTCTGCACCCCCAGAAACCTAGAAAATGACACCCATGCCAAAGAAAAACATACTCCAACAGTATCCAAAAATAGGCTTTTCCCTAGCCTGCAAATTGAATTTTTAGCAGCCATTAATTTATCAACCAAATCTGGTTTTATAGATGCTTATATGGTATAATGGTCACCAACTCGGAAATTAAGTCACCAACTTATAAATGTCGGTGCTAATTTGGATTAAATTTCGCCTCGTTTTATCTGCCGACTTTTGAATTTTTTGTCAATCGAGTGTTTTCGCCAGTTTAGTCATTTAGTCGCCAACATATTAATTCGCTGCCAAATTCAGTAATACAGTATGCTCACGTGCAGCCGCCAACTTATTTTTTGTTCGCTCGATTAATTATATCCCATTTTATAGATATCCCAAAGTAAAAGTCGCGGGCAAAAGCTAGTAAGTAATAAAAAGAAAACAAACTCACAAGAGCCAGATGGCCCAGAATCCGGAAGTGAAATAATGATTTTGTACAAAAACCTAAGTACCTACAATAATTTTATGTGTGTCTAGTTTATATATGTAAAATACGTCGATGTTACATTTAAATAGATACGATAAAGGCCAGGCTAATCCTTTCGAGGAAGTTTTTCAAAAGGCGCGGGTTATCTCGCCTTAGATGTAGTTATTTATCGCTTGTGTAGCGCATTTTTAACATGTTTAAACCGACTTTATAAAAAGTTTAAAATCTTTGGATTTTTAATCTTTTTTTTTTGCTTGCTTTTTTCTCACGACGTGACGCGATGTTCTTATAATATTGGAATGTGATACTATCGCGCGTTAAATTATTAATAAGGTAGCAAATTCGTATAACTTTATTTAAAAGAACATTGTTTCGCATTCGTAGAAAACCGATAATTTATACATCTTTTTTAGTATTGTCCGCATTTAAATATAGTTATATCAATAGTACCTATTATTATCAATACAAAGCAAACATTACTATTAATACCAAAATGAATAATATAGTAATGCAATGGTTTGTACCTTATGTAATTCAGTTATACGGGGCACATGCTGCCATCTTGTTTCAAAATTACGAACCGCTGAAAGCGCCATCTATTGTCGAGTAGCGCAAAACTTCAAATTGACTTAATATAATTATTTTTATTATGGAAACTAATAGTTTTTGAGGATGTTACGTAGTATTAATTTCTAAATTCTTTTTGTCATTTCTTAATTTTAATAAGAATGAAAAATTACTTATAAAACTACTGACACTTTACAAAAAATATCGACTATAGTGCTGTGCGTGGGAAACATTCCTACGCGTAGTCGGGAGTTATCGATAATTGAGTAATTTTTTGTCGATTGCCACAAAAGTGATGGGTTAACGGTTTTTGTTGCGATTAAAACTTGTTCTGATTTTAATATTACAAGTATGATTTTTTTAACTGACACACGAGCACAGATTAATAAGGTTGACTATTACAATAGATTGACCTACATCATAATTTTACTGAAAAAATAAGTTAATAGCTTTGGTAATAAAATAAAGCTTTGATAATAAAAAAATAAATAAAGATTTTTTATAATCGACAACAAAAAAAGTATAAAATTAACATCGAAGGATAAGCTCTCATACTTAGCAGATTAGTTTGACAGTTTTATTCTTCGATTTTTCAAAACTTACGGTAGGTAGGTACCATATTTAATTTTTTGTCTTTTCATTTTTTTTCTTGTCTTATGATTGTGCAAGCAAACGTTTCTCACGGAAGTAATCAAGATCTTTCGTGATGGACGTGTTTTGCTCTAAGTGCAGACACAAGCTCTAACATAGAAATGCTACAGATATCAAAATATGTAAACGCCTTAATAATTTTTTATTCTTATTTGCTAACAAAGTAGGTATTATAACCTTTATATATTTAGGCGTATAGCTATGATTAAGTCCGTAGGTTATTTCTAATTGATCAAATTTATCAACGAATTATCATAGATCACGTCACTATATAACTTTTCCACAATAAATCCGATAATCCTTAATTTGTACGCGACTTATTAAGTATTCCGTCGTTTAATATCTGCCGGCGGCCGTTAGTTATTTTAAACTGAGCGTACCAAAGCTAGATAAGGTTGACGTTATACCAGCGTCGTCATGGCAACGCTTATCCGTACGATAAAACAGCATCAGTAATAATGGTAAAACAGACAACATCTTGTAATTGTAGAAACGCGCCTACACGGCCGGACTGACAATCGCACGTCCTCGGGCGAATAAATAGGCTGTAGAGTGTAGGTGTACCTGCGCGAAGGAACCTCTCAATGCATTTTATCAAATCATTACGCTCGTCCACCCTGACGAGTAATATTAACGTTTGTAGTTTCCGGCAGCTTCTTAATTCTCAAAAGTCCGATGGTTCAAAAGTCATCCAAAGTTATCAAAAATCACAAAAGTCATCAAAAGTAGAAAACTAAAAGTTATTATAAGTTTGAGGTCAACGAAAGTTAAAGGTCACGGAAAGTTAAAGTCATTAAAAATTATCAAAAATCACAAAAGTCATCAAATGCCACCAAACTCACCGGCGAGACTCCACCACTCGCTAACAAGAGCCAAATGATTCAAAGGCATGGATCAGGTGATAAGTGTCGACCAGCATTGGCAAATTTGCTGTGATGGCAGATTCAAATTCGTTGCA
Source organism: Glaucopsyche alexis (assembly GCA_905404095.1). Classification (NCBI taxonomy): domain Eukaryota; kingdom Metazoa; phylum Arthropoda; class Insecta; order Lepidoptera; family Lycaenidae; genus Glaucopsyche; species Glaucopsyche alexis. The sequence goes on from FR990057.1 coordinate 19,078,678, forward strand.
TCGATTTGTAGATCGCTCCGCAATGACAGACTCTGCCATCTCACAAGATTAAACCCGCTGACTCAACGGTCACCCGTCTCCCTTGAATTACCTGAGCTCAACAACACTCAACAACACTTCACACGTTGGGTTTGCTCTCCTTTGCAACACCCACACACAAAATCCTCTAGGTTTGTATCGCTCCTGCGCTGCGGCGCCGCAGTCTACAAACCCCACACACTTCACACATTGGGTGTGCTCCCCTTCCAATTGCAACGCAAAAGCGGAAGACAACACCCACACAAAACCAATAACCAAAATGTAACACAACCGCAGTTTCAGCATCAACTTCTGCGTCAACTTCTACGTCCTCATAAGTTAACGTCAACATCTCTATGTCAATAACATCGCCCATCATCGCCTACATGGTCATTTTCGCGCAAATACCCAAACACACGACGAGGATTGTCAGGTCAGACGTTCAATTACCATATTATAGCCATATCCAACGGCTGAGCTCAGCCCACATTTAACACCAATGCATTGTGACACGAAATAAGCGCAAAAGCGACTACCAGGCGGTCACCCCCGCCGAGCCTCGTCCCCGGGACAGGTATCCCCGCAATGTAGGTAAGTATATTCTTTAATCTCTCGTGAACTTCGTGCAAACTAATATCGGTTGATAACCAAATGCATGTACGAAGTAACACGATTTGCGGAATGAAAGAAGCGAAAGAAGCGCTCGGACTTCTCTTCAAAGAATCGAACTAGAATAGAATTGGTAGCTACAGAAGGTAGCTTGGGCTATCTGTAGGCTATTAGAAAACTTGATGCGGGAAGTAGGGTGTTATTTTTAAAATACAGAGCATTAAATTATATGGAAATAAAACCTTTGCGCCCGATAGCCCGCACCACTTAATCGGTAGGTACCAGAACCCGGATCTTAGATTGCTTAGATAGCAACAAACTTTATTATGACTATAGCAATAGTGTTTCGTCAACGATATAGAGCTATATTTTTTGGCGCAACAAGAACACCTCACATCACAGTGTTCATAGTAACGGCTTATCCTCATTAGTTGTAACCTCATGTAACTACGTCAACTGAAGCCCAAGCATCCATGTGGATTGTGGATAGCACATAATATGAATTAGGTACATTTAGACTGCTCGCCGGAGTCCCCGTGGACTGCAATATTCATACTAAAACCCGTTTCGTAAATCACTATTGAACTAGGTATGAAAGCATTTAGCTTTTCATTAGGCATACTAAACGTAATTCGAATATCATCTTATAATGTGTATCGGTGTCAAATTACAGGTAAGCGCAATTCATTCAATTTACATTCAATTAATTTAAGCGATTTCATTGTTATGGCAGTCACAGCGACGGTACCTAATAATCGTCCTCTTCCACGCAGCATACTTATGAAAACGCGTTTATTATGTGTGTAATACACATTTTTTACCCAGCTACAACTACTGCACGTCATATTCCTACTTACGCACATTCTCTATTTAGTGACCAGAGTCTAAACCACCGAACATAATTTAATAAAATTCTCTTTTTTTTATATTGTACTGAATCAGAGCAATTTACTTCAATTATAATCTTTTTAGTCATTGCTACTATCTGCTTACGGTAGATATCTGGATTACTATGCATTTCTAAAAATTATCACGAGGACATCCTTCAAGTGTTTAGTAATAAAACAAGTCATAAAGATTTCTAATTGCTCCACCACAGAATACAGAAACCATCCAGAAGCCGTCAACACGCCCGAAAGCGAGGCCGCCACAACCACTCCAAACCGGAATGGTTATCCACACATAATACGCTGCCACAGATCAACGAAATATTTTACCCAACCTTCCCTCAATCAATTTTGATTGAATACCTAACCGTCGCAATACAACAACGCGATCCGTTCTGTAAATGTAAAGAGCAAAAATCAAAAAGTGCGGGCGGGGCGGCATCCCGTCATGGTTCCGGACACAGCGCGCCGCACACAAATGTAACACTCACCCTGCATGCCCTGAACTCTGTGTGCTCCACACACGCAACTAACTTTATATCACTGCCTATTGCCTTTATACGGATAATTTCTTAGATTTTTTTTTCCTTTTTTTTTTACTACCTAAATATACGGGCAAATGGCCCACCACAAATCCCCACCACTGCAACCCGTGTGCAGCCAGGATCGACAGCGACAACCAACCACATAAACCCCCTTAACATGATCTTAGGAGCGCCCAGAGGACACGCCAAAGCCATCCTGGGACCCGCAACGAAACTAATTCAAATCAATAAAGTTTAGTTTTAAAATTGCCACGAACGACTGAGCGACGCAGTGAATAGTGATTAATTTTTATCCAGTGCTCAGATCGTTCGCGAACCAAAGGGAAGAAATTATAAAAGTGACATCCTCTGATCGTGTTTTCTCAAATTTACTTCAATGTGATTTAACTTTGCTCATAATATATCTAGGGGATGCAAAATACGATTTTCTGAAAGCCCGGGCGGCACAATAAGAGGGGCGGCAAAATCTCACACCACTGTAATATACCTACCTGTGGTGTTTCTAGAGTTTCGCCCTTATTACTAAGCTAGGCTATCCAGTTTAAGCCCAGCCTAAACCCGTGTTGGCTGATAAAACAGCATGTGACAGCATCTATTATAACACAAAACAACGCTAGTTTGCGTTCCTCGCGCTTAGTGCCATCTATTAGGCGAGGCAGGAGGTTTTAGTTCACCCAATCGACCGCGCGTGCACATAGCGCTCGAGTCGACAGCCAATATGAGGTCATGGTCATGTCATACATATGACATCAAATCAAACATAGCCACAACTATGCCACACCTATGCAAAATTTGGACCTTGGACGTTGGACCTCTGTGTTACCTATATGTGACGTCACTTCAATGTACGCGATCACTGGGTGAAAGCGCCTCCGTACGGGGTAGGCCTTACACAAGAACACTAAAGCGAGACGTCGACTTTGTAAAAGTTTACACGATTCGCGCCCAGCGCGACCCAGGCGCCCAGGCGGGCGAGGTGCAGCCACAGAACCAGGTATAATACTCACGGAGCGCACGTTGCACAGAGTGGTTACTACGTAGCCGTATTATTTTTCAATGCTTCAAAAGTAAGGCCTCAAATCAATTTTGACTTTTGGATAAACAGTAAAAATAGGTTTTATGCACCGCAAATTGTAATCGGTCTCTATGATATCTCAACTGGATATTAATAACACGCAAAGTAATTAACACCAACTAGTGTCGGTCAATTGGATTATTTTCTTTAATCAGATTCAAAATGTACTCTGGCAAATATTTCTTCTTAAATACTAAAATTCTCTTACACACCATCTAAGAAAGTATCTAAGAAATGTTTTAGACTTTTTAAAACCAATATAAAATAAAATAACGTACAACTTTACTGCTCTGTACTCAGTACTAAATATATGGCCCATACTGGCCATTTACTCTATGACTAGGTAGGTACTTACAGTTATTAAACTTTGCTTCTCGAGTACTTTGCAGCAGAGTTGTAAAAAGAACAGTTAGACTCACCCTAAAGCTTCTATTAGTAATAAAAGAGGACTGGAGTCGCATAGAACTCCTCCACAAGACTCACTTCGAAGTGCTTCTACACTACCATGTGTGACGGTTCACAGTAGGCACTAGGCGACTCCCGCGCCGCTCATGATGTAGCCACCATAATATCTGCACACAGAGAATAGAAAAGCACAACAGGAGAACGAGCGACCAAACTAAACTTGATTTAACAAATGAGTAGACGGATTGCCTATTGGAAAGCAATTTATCGCCCACAGACACTCGAAACAGCAGGGGAATAACTAATGTATTGCTGTCTTTAAAATTATATCAGAAATAAAAAAGTGGGTTACAGCCTTTTACGTCACGTGCAGCCGCCACTGAGTCGTCGTTCTCAACATAGTACCACCGCGCTCATGACTCCAGCGTGCCACTGCCGCGGCCGCCGTCACGTCACCGTCATGTTGCCGTCGTCACGTCGACGTCATGCTACTGCCGTCGTATTGCCGCCGTCTTGCTGGCGCCGACACGTCCCGGCGCACGAACGATTATTGCATTAGGTCGTACATAGTAGACCAGCACTAATATGGAGCCCGCTACAGCTATACCGCAAGTCTGCGGAGTCCTGGCTCTTAAACACTGTCCCACTGTGTTACACTGGTCCCACATTGTTCACGTTGTAGTTTCATAGAAAACAGAACTTATCACAAAAACCATAGTCATGACATAGTCGGTAAGCAGACACATCACACAAATTGTAATTCTATCTCTTTCTATCTCATATGTTTAGTAGTACCATCTCTTTCCACAGCATGTCTCGACATGCTCATGTAAAAATTTTAATTCTTCATCCATATTTAGCACAAGTACATGATAAAAATGTCCTTAAAATGTCAATATATTTCCGAAAATTGAAAAACCGAGCAATAGCATCATTTTTATGCTTTTCGTGGGTCGTAAAGTTCGAATCCCACGGACTGATTTAGGCGTATAGCTATGATTAAGTCCGTAGGTTATTTCTAATTGATCAAATTTATCAACGAATTATCATAGATCACGTCACTATATAACTTTTCCACAATAAATCCGATAATCCTTAATTTGTACGCGACTTATTAAGTATTCCGTCGTTTAATATCTGCCGGCGGCCGTTAGTTATTTTAAACTGAGCGTACCAAAGCTAGATAAGGTTGACGTTATACCAGCGTCGTCATGGCAACGCTTATCCGTACGATAAAACAGCATCAGTAATAATGGTAAAACAGACAACATCTTGTAATTGTAGAAACGCGCCTACATATATATAAATACCGTAACTGCATATGACATAGGTAAGTACTCAAATCCAATAAAATATTTTTCTATAATTTTCAAAAAGTTAAGGTTTTGAAATTCGATTTTCATTTACTTATGAAAAATATTATTATCATTAACAATGTGGGAATATGTGGTAGTAGGCCCCAAAGGGAGATCTCCGACCGAGCGAGATGGTATGCTCGATCAGGCCGAAGCCCACTTGTAATCATTTCAGCTGTCGTATATATATACTTTCCGAGCTCAGAAACTTCGATAGCGCGATTCAGGACTGTGCGCTGATTGGTCCGCCACATCACTCCCTCCCGAAGACCGGAGGTAGAACCATTTTTGATGATTCTTGTGCTTGAGTCGCCAGTGCCAGTGGAGAGAGTCCCAGTGAGTCGGAACTGTGCTGCTGCTGCACGGGCTCCAGTGAGTCGGAGTGCTGCCGTGCGGGGCCGATGCTACGTGCTGACCAGGAGAGATGTGCTCTGCTTGCTGACCGGTCGTTGTAGTGAGAGTGTCCGTTGAAGCCGATGAGGGTTCGACCAGGCCGCGGTGCGTTGAGGCTGGTGGTCGAGGTACCCGAAGAGGCTGAAGCTGGCTGGCGTGGTGCGGAGTGATGATGATGATGTCCAGAAGGAGGCGTGTTCTGTCGAGGGTCACCAATGTGGGAATATGTGGTAGTAGGCCCCAAAGGGAGATCTCCGACCGAGCGAGATGGTATGCTCGATCAGGCCGAAGCCCACTTGTAATCATTTCAGCTGTCGTATATATATACTTTCCGAGCTCAGAAACTTCGATAGCGCGATTCAGGACTGTGCGCTGATTGGTCCGCCACAACAACTTACATAATATGTAGTAGGTACTTAATTATTGTAAAAAAAAACAACATAACACCTATTAAAAGCTTATTTGAGATTTTAGGGTTCCGTATTAGTTCCCAATATCGATAATGGGTACCGATTCGATATACCGATTGCTATGGCTCCATCTGTCTGTCTGTCACCAGGCTGTATCTCGTAAAGCGTGATATTGAGACAGTTGAAATTCACAGGTGATGTATTTTATCATAAAATTAATATCTTAGGGGGTCCGGGGTTCCCATGTAACAAAAGTGTTTTTGCCGTTTTGTACGGGAACCATCCGCGAGTCCGACTCGCACTTGGCCGGTTTTTACGATCAATCAAGGTCCAGGGACCTTGAAGCTTCAAAGACTTTACTTTTTTACTAACAAGAGTAAAATTATTAAAAGCTTATTCCTTTAAGTTCAACTTTGAACTTTGTACACTTGTTTCAATGTGTACTGCTATAGTTTAAGGCGCATACTCCATCTCCACACTAATCCTCGGGTTAAAATGCGTTAAAACTTAAAGTCAGTGTTAGACGGAACGGCAGTGTGGCCACGCGTCTTCAGCCAGCGGAGCGCGCGAAAGTCTTGCGTCTTTCGAAGTTTTCGAACTTTGTTTTCGAATTGAGAATATTTTTTTTTTATTTTTAATTCCAAACACCCTTTTCAACAATTTCGATTCAGTTTCGAATTATTTTGAATTTGTTTTGTGTGTTGTGTTTTTATATATTAACTTCGAAAATGTTTTTGGTGGCTTCGACGTTTTAAAATTTGGTAAGTTTATTATAATACATATTAATAATAATTATTCATGCTTGGTAATTTTAATATTTTTTTTTATAAAAAATTATACCTAGGGTATTTACTTATGTACTATTTATATTAAAAATTAAAATAAGGTTATTAGGTACATATAAAGTAATTAACATAGAAATCTGAATAAATTAAAGTAAGTATTATTATTTCAACGAAATAAGTTATAATTGCAATTTTATGCAACTAATTTACATATTAAGCTATCTGCCTCAAAGGAGGAAGGTATGCAGATAAGCGCATAATATTATTATTATTAATGTGTGGTTTATAAATTATATGCAGGTACCTACCTACCTAAATACCAACTACTAGGTATATTTTAATTTATACCTAGCCCTCCTATAATTTACCTAGCGTTCCACTAGCACGGTCAGAACGAATATTTCGTTATTTTCATTCACATTCTGTTTCTTTAGCGCCACTATGATCGTTCGTAACTGTTTTCACCCCTGTTCCACACGCGACTGTCATCTGTCAAAAACTGTTAAAAACGCTAAGAATGATCACAACATTTCGCTAATTTTTACCCAGCTCCCTACTTGGGTTAAAATTAGCACTTTTTGACGTTTTCAACATCAGCTGTGATTAGCTGTCAGTTGTTCCACTAGTCACAAAAATTGCTAAAAACGACATTTTCGAAATTTTCAATAATAACGTTATTTCGCTAAAGAAACACCATTTTGTGGTAGAAATTATCGTAGCGTTTTGGGCAAAATAAGTGCCGTGTGGAACACGCTATTAATTAACATAGCTTTCATGCAGTGGCATGGCGTTCCTATAAGTCTATTTCTATCGGCTTCACTTACCACTTCCTTTTGTAGACCCTCATCCAAATTCCTACCTGTTGTACAGGCTAGGGCTTCGCCACTGCTGTTATGCTACTATAATAGTAGAATTTGCTCAAATCAACTATTGTTGTGCCTATAAATATAAACGACCAATATAATTAGATAAATGTGTATCTAAGTCATTACAAAAAACAATTATTACGTCCTAATCTATAGGTACTATCGTTATCGCTATTCGTTACAAATAAATAAAATTAAAGTGTCTGTCTGTAATTTAAAATTAACAGGTTTTCACTTATTGCATATGAAATTACATCTATACATCCCCATAGGTATTAACAGTAAAAAAACATTATTTTTTAATGTTTGTCTCTCCGTCTGTTTGTTCCGGCTAATCTCTGAAACGGCTGGACCGATTTTTACGGGACTTTCACTGGCTGGTAGCTGATGCTTTGAGTCCTAATATTGGCTACCTTTTTTTTTATCTTAGGGTTTATCTTAGGGTTCCGTTTAAAGAAATAAGGTTCCGTTTGTATGCAAACAAAGTTGCGGGCACCAGCTACTAGCTAGTATATAAATAAAGAATTTGGATTCATGCTCAGACCAAATAAACTTAGGAATACTCGTAGTACCTACCCTAGCAGTGGTGTAGGGTTCCTATAACTCCATTCCTATCGGCTTCCCTTGTTACTTACCTTTTGCAAAACTTCATAGAAATCCCTACCTATTTTACAGGCTCCGGCTTCCCTATGAAGGAGAAGCAGCCTTCGCCACTGTACCCTAGATCTATCTAGATAAAAACAATATTAAACATCGTAATCCCCGAATTATCTAGCAGTGAGCGAGTTGATGATGATTAATTACCGCTTAGCTGTTAGACCCATCTCGATCAGGGCCTCTAGTCAAGACTCAAGATGCATTCGATAATTACGACGGTGAAGTTCGATAACAAAATGTATGGGATTTGACATAACGCATCGCAAGCGACATGTCACATAGCGATCACTTATGTCAAATCCCATACATTTTTGATTTCGAAATACGCCGTCGTAATTATCGAATGCATCTTGAGTCTTGACTAGAGGCCAGCATTCAAACAAAAAATACGAATCTAAATCGGACCTTTCGTTTTGGAGCTTCGATGCCACGGACAGACAGACAGACAGACACGTCAAACTTAACACCCCTTCTTTTTGCGTAGGGGGTTTAAAAATATGAAATAGTAGGAACCTAAGTCCTAACTCTCCTAACCTAAGTATACCTGCGTTATGCGTACCTAGTACTTACAATACGGCCGATGTATCTTGACGAGTCTGAACTTCGCGCAGAAGGTTGCGCAATAACTGTTTTTAAGTGTTTTCGTATTTATTTTATTTGTACTAATTGGTCAACTGTATTAGGGATTTTTTATTAGTACATAGGTATATAAAAATACATAAAAAAACAATAACAGTTTTCTTCACGAGTTGTACACGCGCTAAAGTTCGCAGAGCCTATGTTCAGACCCGTCAAGATACAGCGGCCGTAGTGTACTGTAGTATTTGTTATCAATGCGTAACATATTTTGTATGACAAAAGCGTAATTTTTATCAATAATTATTATTTATTACATGGCGTTACATAACTGGGTTACACATTTTGTTGATAAACTTTAACACTCGATGTGACAATTTTATGGAAAGGTTAATGATAACAAACTTTTTAAATTCTTCTGGTTATTGCGTTAAGACTTAAGAATAATATACCAGTGCAAATAGGTTTTGAAACAAAATAATAAGTTTTCACTAAATTTCGTGAAAAACATTTTTTTTTGTACAAGATAAAAATAAAAAACCACAAACTTGGTTATTTGAATTTTTCACATAAATTTTGAGGTCGTGTGAAAAAAGTGTGAACACAAAAGTTGTAGATCTTTTTATTACCTAAAACTTTGTCAATTGACTTTTTTCCATAGGACTTGTAGTTTTGCCGGAAATCGAGATAAACCGTTTTCTACCTTAAATACTCACCCCCTTCATTTCCCGACCTCAAATCGCCCATAAATTATTTTTCCTTTTATTTTTGTTATATTCTCTTCCTTTTCCAATGGGTTTCATCCTACTATAAATTTATTTTTTGACCATTTTCAGAGGTAAAAGCACTAGTCTATAAAACACAATAACCACCGGATCGTCAAACAGTGGGCGAGCTGATCATGATGAATTATAGCTAAGAAAACTACATCAAAATCGGTTTATTCGTTTTGGAGCTACGATGCCACGGACAGACACACAGACAGACAGACAGGTTAAACTTGTAACCCCACTTATTGCGTCGGGGTTTAAAAAGTCGTATGCATTAGTTGGCCGCTATGGCCGCCACCCTTAATTATTACACCTAGGGCCTAGGGGTAATTGACACACAGTCGATAATAATTAATTTATCGGTGACCGATTTTTTGCAATAGAAAAATTTAACAACGTTAAGGAACAGTGAACCCCAGGGTGCCCCAGAGGTGCCCCAGGGAGATGGTAAATCTGTCTTGGGATTCGCAGCGTAATTAATCAGAAGAATGTAGGAGGAGCAAGCCGTGGGCGCGTTATCATAAAAGTTCCATCCGCAGTCCAAACCGCACATAACCATCCGCGGTGTAGATCGCAGACTCAGATGCGCGATCCGAACTGTACCGTGTGGATACGATCGATCGATGATTACTTAAATACCTAGTTACGAACCACATCTATATTTATTTAAGCTAATATAATAAAGAGGAAAAGTTTGTTTGTTTGCATTGAATAGGCTCCGAAACTATTGGACCGATTTTGATGGAATTTGGTACAGATATAGATAAGACCACGGGGAAGGACATAGGCTACTTTTTATAGCGACAAAATGTACGGTTACCGCGGGATTTCCTTTTGCGCTCACGAAGTCGCGTGCAACATCTAGTAACCTAAATGCAGTGTGCACCAAATTTTATAAAAAAAGATTCATAAAACACATCAGTCTGGTCCCGTGGTAAGTTCTCGAAGAACTTGCGTTAGACAACGGAAATATATTTAACTTTTATAGTTATTGTATAGTACAACTAGCTGATGCCCGCAACTTCGTTTGCGCAGAACTAACGGAAGCGGAACCCTATTTTTTAAACGGAACCCTTAAATAAAAGTAGCCTATGTTAGACCTTATAACATCAGCTATCTGCTAGTGAAAACCCCGTGAAAATCGGTCCAGCCGTTTCAGAGATTAGCCGGAACAAACAGACAGACAGACCGACATACAGACAGACAGACGGACAGACAAAAAATTTTAAAAATTGGTATTTTATTGTAAGTAGGTACCGAATATACTTTCAGATGCATTATGTGAAAAGCTGGTAATTTGAAGTTACAAACGGACACTTCAATTTTATTTATCTGTATAGATAATAGATATGTTTTTAAGATTCTTAATATTAATTAATTCCCATATTTAATAGTTGTACATCCATGATCCAGGAACATAGAACACTTTTTGTTCCTTTGGCAGGATTCGAACCCGCGCCCTCCGGTTTGAGCAATGACGCGCTCAACCACTGAGCCACAGAGTTCGTCAACGTCACAATGATTACTATTTACTACCTATCCACCCATAATGTAACCTACTGCATGTAGGTGCACCAAATTTTCTATGATTTTATAACTTGAACGAAATTTCAATATGCCCGTAGGCGGAAAACCGTATTGCTCATAAAACACCGGACGGCGTAAACAGTTTATGCTTTATGATATAATTTATTTGTTCTATACAAGGAAATTGCGAAGCAATACCGGATATTGTTAACCCTATAATTTTATTCCATATATTTGAAACTATTTTCGATATCGCACAAACACGTGTTTATCGAATTAAAATTAAGAGCCCTCCTATTCACAGGCTGTCGCTGTCTCCACTAGCCGAAATGACAAGGACGGCATGGGACTTGAGCGTCACTTAATTTAACTATCGTTTCGGTATTCGTCAGCTAGTGTATCCTGCGGGCATATATCTTGCAAAAGCCAAGCAATAGCAAAAATTGCGCAATTTTTGCGCAAAAATCGCAAATTCATATTAGGTATCTGCAAAAACCTAGCAGAAGCAACCTAGCGACAGTACTGCCTCTACCGAACAATCGAGGAACTATAGGTGTACCAGAATCTCATGGCAAATAGGGAAATAAAATTTTGTAGTGTGCAATACTGGGGAAACAGGATTAAACGATCTTGATACTGGTTAATTTTTAATTATGTCTTTAGTATTATTGAACATGAATTATAATAAGACTGTGTGAAGAATGTTCGGTGTATAATATAGAAAACTAGCTTTTGCCCGCGGCTTCGCCCGCGTGGAATAGTGTTCTTGGAGAAAAAACTACTTCGGCGAATAACGCTCTACCTTCTTACAGCAATATACTTCTGATACAATATTGAAAATGCTTTTAGGTTTGCCCAATGCAAATTGTTAAAAATGGGACCCTATCACCTCGACACGACATGCGCGACCACTTGATAATATACTTACATAATATTATATTTATGGCACTTGAATATAAATTTTACCATAATCTTAAAGACTAAATACTTAAAGATTTGCGTAGATTTAAAGATCTAAGCATACAAGATTAAGCATACAATATACTATACCTACATAGGGACAGACAGATAAAGCGACTTGTTAAAACAAAATCTATACTAATATTATAAAGCTGAAGAGTTTGTTTGTTTGTTTGTTTGTTTGTTTGAACGCGCTAATCTCAGGAACTACTGGTTCGAATTGAAAAATTCTTTTTGTGTTGGATAGTCCATTTAACGAGGAAGGCTTTAGGCTATATAACATCATGCTAAGCTCAATACGAGCGGAGCTCCAATCAATAATGTTTCAAAATCGGGGTGTTTTTTTCCCTTTTGAGAGCTTTCGCTGCGTACGCTGCGGAAACGGTTAAAGTTTCGCTAAAATTATGTATGACAGAATTGTTCCCCTTTAAAAGTTCTAAAAAAAAGTCCGCGACAGTATATGTCTATCTTTTAAGGTTGGCTCACAATAACCTTTTTAAGCTAACCAAATTTGTTCTAAAATTAAGCATTATTTGTGAGGGTGTTTTCATAAAGATGATATTAATCCTTATCCAAATAAATACGTTATTCATTACAAGCATTTAATTTAGAAGAAATTTGCCATTTACATCATTTGATTTCAATATGTATTTTAGAAGATATCGCAGTAATAAAATAATCAGCGCGCAATAATGATGTGCGGCGCGCTGCGGGCAGTCGTGAGTCGCGGGCAAGCGTCCTTCTACGTAAATGAAGTCGCGGGTAAATTTTAGCGATTCTAGGTACTATTATTTATTCTGTGGCGATATTCCAAAGTAACTACTCCACGCGGACGAAGTCGCGGGCAAAAGCTAGTAAAAAATAAAACAAAAAAAAAAAAACAAAATAAAAAATAAAATACTATGTACTATGTAGTAAGTAAAGTTATTTGATATTCCAACAAAACTGACAAACCACCTCTGGATATTCCATAAGAATTAAGAACTGCAGTTACTATTATGTATTCTGTGCTGCAGTTCAAAATATTCGTGAACCTCTTTATACTGTATACGTCCCGCGTTTTCGATAGCGCGATATAGAAACGCGAGCGCCCGCGCCGCGCAGCAATACTATATCCCTGCATTTTAAATCTGTAATATCTTCGAAAATATTCATTTAAATTACATGCCGTAAAGGGCAGTATTGATCTATCTTAAATGCACAATGTATTTAAGGTACTTAATTGGATAAGGATTAATACTGTATTGCTTAAAATCGCTTTGTAAATAAACTATTTAATTAAAATCAAAGTAAAGGATAAAAAAATGGTTATTGTGGGTTATCCCTAAGAGATAGACATATGCCATCGCGGACTTTTTTGTAGGCTTTTTAAAGATGAATACAACTGTAGTACATAATTTTGATCTATCTCGTAGTGTTCAGCCAGCATTTTCAATGTAAGCGCAAAATATGTGATTTTTTAGGACTTTAGAAACCTCTAAAATTATTTGTGTACCTCTACTATGTTATGCATGTTACATACCTAAAAACCTTCCCGTTAAATCACTCTATCTGTTAAAAAAATGGCATCAAAATCCGTTGCGTAGTTTTAAAGATTTAAGCATACATAGGGGACAGACAAAAAAGGGACTTTGTTTTATACTATGTAATGATAATGATATTTCATGAAAAATAAATCAATCGTGAATTACTTTATATACTTATTTATTACGAATAACATACAATTAAATTAGCAACAGTTTATTTAATGTTGTAATTTCCTTCCGAACTGTATAGAACTCGTTTACTTAATTCTTAATCTACTATAAATCGAAACTGTCTTATATTGATTTTCTTTTTTCCTCCTCTCCTCCTTTTACCAGGCATGGAAAACAAACCATCATTCGATGTGCCATCAGCTACGATTCACCTTATAGTAGTACTGGAAACACATTTAAAGAAGTCACAATAATTACCTAAGAAAATATAAAAAAACTAAAAGTATCAAAACAGCTCACTCTAACTTACCGGTCAACTCTACCACAAGCTTTAAATTATAAGATTGAGTTCGATTTACACCTTCTTCTTTCTGTATTTTACTATAGACATAGAAAACAATATTTCTCGCTTGAGATCGAATTGCCTTTTTGGATATTTTCACAAAAACAACAAATTCCAAGAACATAATCACAAAATTTTAACAGCTGTTGACAGATCACGTACTTTGATTTGACGGGTCATACTTGACATTGCCATATGAAAATCACATTTTTTTTTTTAAATGCCATCAGATTCTGGTAGACCTATATAAATTGCAATCAATCGTTCGATCTCTTCACTGCTGTCTAATTTTTCGTATTACGTAAGACTTTTACAGCAAAGCGAAAGCAATCAGCGAGCGATTTAAACTGCCAGTTAGCAATAATAAGCGAAAATGAAGCAAAGTGCATTCAAACACAACAGCGAGCGATTAGCAATCGATCGCATAGGTAATACGATTTTATTTGACGTTCAGCAATCGACTGCGCGTCTATCGCGCGATGACTGCAAGATTTTTGCTTATCGCTATTTTTACGTAATACGGCGGCTGAAATCTAAATGCCAAGTTAGGCTGAGTCTATGTGAACCGGAATCCGGAATACCGTATTAAATTCTGAACATTGAAAAAAGAACTCTTCACTAATTAAATTCTAATACAATAGAGCTGAAAATCGAATACAATTAGTGTGTCTAGTTAAATGTCAATGTCATATGTACGACAGCTCGATACTCAACACTTCGATTTTATATTAGCGCAGAGTTCTATTTTCAGCAACAACAGCCTCTGTGGTTTAGCGGTTAGGCTCTCGACTCGGAGGTCATGGATTCGATTCTGCATTAGAACAACAAAAAATGTTGTTTCCAAGTTTGGTTAGGACAATGCCGGCTGATCACCTGATTGTCTGACAAGATGATCCATGCGTCGGATGGGCATGTAAATAGTCGGACCTGCGCCTGATCTCTCGCCATTCGTGTAAGTTGTCCTCCCACTGGGTTATGAGAGTAAAGGAAGAGAGTGCTCTTGTGTACTGCGCACACACTTGGGCAATATAAAATGTCTCCTGCGTAACTGGCCTGGTTTCAATGACACCGGCCACTTTACTCTCATAATCCAGTGGGACGGATAACCGACACGACTGACGAGAGATCAGGAGCAGGTCCGACTTTTTACATGCCCACCCGACGCATGTATCATCTTGTCAGACAATCAGGTGATCAGCCTGCATTGTCCTAACCAAACTTGGAAACAACATTTTTTTATTGTTCCAATGCGGAAATCGAACCCACGACATCCGAGTCGAGAGCCAGTGCTCTAACTACTAGACCACGGAGGCTGTTAGCCGATAGGAATGGAGTTATAGGAACCCCACGCCCATTGTCGTAGCTAAGAGTTTTGTCTAGCCGTCCGTGGCGTGGGGGGGGGGGGGGTTATTTAAGTTAGTAATTCATTAACACTGTCTATGGTCTAGGGTGGGCAAAGAAGTTTCTAGGGTGGGCGTTGCCCACCCTTGCCCCCCCTAGCTACGCCTATGCCCACGCCACTAATGTAGAGTGTAGAGCAGTCTTTCCCAAAGTGGGCGATAACGCCCCCCTGTGGGCGCTGGAGGCCTAGAGGGGGCGGTAAGGGGCCCAGAAAAACAATGCAGTGCCCAATTCTTTAAGCGTTACTTTGTAACCCATATGGAAATAAAACTTTTTTGATTTGATTTTGGAGGGCGCTCCGCGCTGTGAGTAGTATTATTATTGCTCAATGTTGTTTTTTGGTTAATTTTGAATAGACAAACGATACTCTTCAGGGAAGAACAATATGTTATTGAGGTTTTTAAGGTGAAAAAAAAGAGGGCGCTACAAAATAACTGATTTTCGAAGTGGGCGTTAGACGGGAGTTTGGGAACCTCTGGTGTAGAGCTACAGAATCATCTATTATGTTGTGTAAGATCGCCGGGAATCGTATTACAGTCGGTGGTTAACCACGGAGGCCAGCTGACAAATGGATTCTGTTGTTTAAGGACCCGTTACATGCGTACGATCCGCAGGAATTTTCTAGATTACTGCTCTAGTGCTCGTCTAAGTTCCAAATCAGCAAATTTATTTATTTATTTACTAGCTGTTGCACGCGACGTCGTGCGCGCAAAAGTTAATTTCGCTGAAACCGTACATTTTTCTGCAATAAAAAGTAGCCTATGTCCTTCCCCGTGGTCTACTCTACATCTGTACCAAATTTCATCAAAATCAGTAGTTTCGGAGCCTATTCAATGCAAACAAACAAACAAATAAATAAACTTTTCCTCTTTATAATACATATTAGTATATATTGACAAGGACACCAGCAGTACATACATTATAACATGAATTAACTGTCTCTTATACCTAATACATATATAAAAATGAATAGGAGTAGTTGTAGATGTAGTTAAGTAGGTGTTTTTATTTATTTATTCCAGTTCATAGTTATGAACTTATGACAGAACAACGTTGGTCGGGACAGCTAGTTATTTATATTATTCCTCTTATAATAATGTAATAAAGCTTTAAATAAAACTTAACTGGGCCCCCGTATCACCTACACGTTTGAACCTTTAAATCTGTCAATCAATCATTCAATCAAACGAAAATAGAGTTTAGGGTCATGCACCCATGTAACATGCTCACGTAGTGTAACTCGAGGCTTTTAAATGTAAACTTAAAACCCCTTACTAATAAACGCGGTATAAGCTTTGAATAGTTTATACAGTGTTTTGTTTCCGTCACACAAGTGACATTTTTAATTCGATAGAAGGAGACAAAACACTGTATAACTATTCAAAGCTTATACAGCGATTATTAGTAAGGGGGAAAAAGTTTTATTTACATTTTATTTTCCAAATGTTTATTTCTAGATTTCCAAAAGTTTTATTTCTAGATTGCCCGCGACTTCGTGCGCGCAAAAGTTAATCTTGCTTAAACCGCACATTTTTCCGCGATAAACAGTAGCCTATGTCCTTACCCGTGGTCTATTTTATATCTCTGCCAAAAATTTAAATCGGTCCAGTAACTTCGAAGGTTATTCAATGTAAACAAACAAACATACAACCAAACAAACTTTTCCTCTTTATAATATTAGTATAGATAGGTTAATAATAACACTTCCGGAATTGTATAACAAAACACTATATAACTATTCAAAGCTTATACAGCGTTTATTAGTAAGGGGTTTACAATATAAAAACTTACCCCCTTACTAATAAACGCTGTATAAGCTTTGAATAGTTATACAGTGTTTTGTTCACATCAGACAAGTGACATGTTTAATTCGATAGAAGGAGACAAAACACTGTGTAACTATTCAAAGCATATACAGCGTTTATTAGTAAGGAGGTTAGTCTATAATGTAATATTACCAAAACCCACAATTATGTATTATTTAGTTTCCCCACAAAATAACTTCGATGTTTCGCATTTGCTAAACTGCCACGAAGGCTCATTTAATCATAATATCTTTGCATCTGGAATTCATAAAGTCTAGTCTAATTTAGAACACACTAATCTTTAGCCTATATAAACAGTTTTGATCCACATTATTAGATAAATTATAATAAACTACCTGTAATGAATGAACAACAAATGATTAACAGTAGTTTGTTCATTGGTTCATTCATTCAAGAATTGTAATCGTTCGTTCACGAATCACGGGTGCGATTAGAACATTTGCCCAATTTGAATTCGGATTAGCAAATAATCGATAATAATCTACTGATGAATGAACAAAGAGTGATAAATACTAAGTAGTAACGTTACTTAGTTCGTTCATTCATCCATGAACTATATAGTATACTAGCGACCCGCCCCGGCTTCGCACGGGTACAATACTGATACTAATACTACAGAATGTCGCCCGCTTCGCAACGGGCCGTGCAGCAGAAATCGTAATATTTTAATTTCGCTATAACTTCAAAACCAAACGTCCAATTTTAATCAAAGACCAAAATATATTATCTACATAAACTGTACTTAGTGATGAAATCATTTATTTTGATAAGGATTAATAGCATGAGTAAAATAAACTCGTTTAAATGTAGTCCAAAAAAATTCAAGATTTTTTAAATAAAAAAATGGTTGTTGTGCCTCACTCGACATAGATAGGTATAGTGTGTCGCGGACTTTTTTGTAGATATTTATAAGATCTACAATTAATTAGAACATTATATGGTTCTATCTTTTATAGTTTAGGCAGCGTACGCAAAATAAGTAACTTTTTTGGTTGTTTTTTTTACACCTTGTGTCCGAAAAACCCAAATATCTTACGGAACCCTATTTTGCCAAAATAAAATTTAGCCTATGTTACTCTTGGATAATGTAGCTTTCGAATGGTGAAAGAATTTTTGAAATCGGTCCAGTACTTTTTGAGCCTATTCATTACAAACAAACAAACATACAAACAAAGTTTTCCTCTTTATAATATTAGTGTAGATTCATTCGTTCATTAGGCATTTAGGCGAAGTTCAAAGTACTAAAATGACCTAGTTCTTGGTCATTAAGTATTTTAATATCTTAATCAACACTGTCTGGACGCGGGTTCGAATTTCAGTGGCCGACATTTCTAGGGTTCCGTGCCAAATAATAAAAACTGGACCCTATTACTGTGAGTCTGAGACCCCGCTGTCTGTCCCTCAGAGCAATAACTATGTCCGTCCGCCTGTGACAAGGCTGTATCTTATTAGCCGTCAGTGGCGAAGGCTGCTTCTCCTTCATAGGGAAGCCGGAGCCTGTATAATAGGTAGGGATTTCTATGAAGGTTTGCAAAAGGTAAGTGACAAGGGAAGCCGATAGTAATGGGGTTATAGGAACCCTTCACCACTGTTAGCCGTAATAGCTAAACAGTTGAAATTTTCACAGATAATGTATTATGTATTTCTGTTGCCGCTTAAACAACAAAATGTACTAAAAACAGAATTAAAAAAATATTCAACCTACGACAAACATGTTTTTTGCCGTTTTGTACGGACCTCTAAATTCGCACTTGGCCGTTTTTTTACTATTAAATTAGTATGACCTAACATCTGCTAAGTGTGCTGTGTGATCCACGCCAGCCTACTGCGGATTGTGCTCACGTTGAGGACGATTGTTCCAGCAGTGGGGAAGTTAATAGTCGAAAATGATAGGTAAGCATCATTGGATAGCTTATGCGTTGTGTAAAAATTTTGGTAGTAAGGGGGTAAGTATTTACCAGTTTTAGGGGGTAAGTATTTACCAGTTTTAGGGGGTAAGTATTTACCAGTTTTAGGGGGTAAGTAATTTACCAGTTTAGGAGGTAAGTATTTACCAGTTTTAGGAGGTAAGTATTTACCCTGAGTCCTGACTATGTACGTCTAAACTCTATTCTACTAAAACTGTATAGTATATCATAGATACAATTACATAGGAAAGTAGCTGACATTCTTAATGTCTTTCGGGAAACTTTGTGTTCCGTACATCGCGTCAAAATATATATACGACTAGCTTTCATCCGCGGCTCCGCCAGCGTAAATACATTATCCCACGGGAACACGGGATAAAAAGTAGTTTAGTATGTGTTAATAACTTAATACACAACCTAAACTACTACCATACCAAATTTCATCGAAATCCGATCAGTCGTTCTTGCGTAAAAGAGTAACAAACATCCATCCACCCATCCATCCATCCTCACACACTTTCACATCTATAATAGTAGTAAGACAGGATAATTGCCGAGGGAGATTAAGAAAATAGTTGTACAGATACACCGTTGACGGTAGAGCTTTCGTTGACCACTTTGCAAATTGCACTTACCATCAGGTGTTATCATCAGGAAAACGTCGGTAATCTCACACGTAATAGCAGTGAAGTAAAAAACTTAAATTACCTTTTCTACGATTTCTAATCGCCTCGATATAAAATTCTAGAATCTTCCATTTTCTATAATTAATTATTTTATAAAAAAAACCGGTCTAGTTCGAGTTGGACTCGCGCACGAAACGTTCCGTACAAAACCTGAGTGTCAATTCTGCTAAATATAACCTGCATTAATACAATTACAATCAAGTCCCGATACGCTAAAACTGACAAACGGTATTCTCGTAAACGTTAAGCCAACGAGAAACGCGCTCTGGATTGGTTGAAACTTCACAAAATCAGCAAGTCACTTCACTTATAATACAATCAAAAATCTTCTGTTTCTAGCATTTAGAAGTCTGCGAAACGCTGGCTCTCAGTATATAAGCGAGCCTCGGAGTGATACCACGGCCTCACAAAAACACGCATGTTATAACTTATAGCCTTCACGGGTGGGTTGCAACTTGCAGCTTATAATATGTCACCGTAAAATTGTAAAAACCGTTAGATTGTAAAATAACTAACGAGGTTGTAAAAATATGTCGAAAGATTAAAAACGATATACTTTTAATCTAACGAAAAATAATGTGTTAAATTATAGGCAACATATTCGCGTTCGAAGTCTATCAACATTTTACAATTTCACTAGTTTTATTACAATCTAACTGTTTTTACAATTTTACGGTGACATATAGAAGACAAGTAAAAATACACTTGTTAATCGCGATTATGGTATTGCGAGTGTCCAAGAGCAGCAATTGCCTACCATCAGACGAAACTGTCTGCTTGTTTGTAGTAATAATATTTTATATTATCATAGGAATGCTAATTTCTTTTCATCGCGTCGCTGAGTGTGTACACACTTTTACGGATATCCGGTAAGGGCCAATAAGGGTTATGTAGGTACTTTTATGTTTGTGCCATAGACTTATGATCGTAGACATGTCACAAGAACAGCTTTATGATATTTTGTACATTAATACTATTCGCTGGGTGCGAAGTACTAGGTGGGGGTATCATAATCGATCGCAGCGCTCATGGTGGCAAAAAGTAGTAATAATGTAGGCTCTGTCATGTCAATGCCGAAGAAATCTTTAATTTTCTAAAATTCTAAAAGCGTTTTTTAAGGTATTAAAGTAACAGATGTTTGTCTGATAATGCGGGCTTGTAGTATAGAACTCTGTCCTTGTTTTGTTCTTAATTGTCAAATGTGTATCCATTGTCTGATTGCCATAACACAAGTCTTAACTTAGCATGGGATTAGATTGATGTGATGTATATTACATGTTTATTCTATTGTATGTTATTATGTGTGTTTAGTAAAGAATTTGAATTTGAATTTAATTCCGCTATATCTCGAACATGTCCAGCAGATACCAACAATTTCCCTTTACAAACGGTTTGTGGTTGAAATTTTATATTGAGTGATACTCACAAACCCGGTCTTTAAAATAATACTCATTTTGATCTGAAAATAATATTTAATTTATTACTAGCGATACAGAAACAATTATATTATGTTTAATATCATTTAATAAAACCATTAAAGTAGCTTTATCTTCTTGTTTTACAGTAAAACTACAATTAAAAAAGAAGTAAGCAAATCCAGATATATAACCAAAATAAAACACACTTTTGAATAGATTTTACATACCACATTTAATTTGAATGCCCAAAAATGATTACACAATTATTACACAACACTCAAATCACAGTAATTTTGAAGTTTACATTAATAACACAATAGTATTTTTAGGGTTCCGTAATACTTAAGGAACCCTTATAGATTCACTCTGTTCGTCTGTCTGTCTGTCTGTCCGCGCCTCTTATAGCTCCTGTAATTATGAATATAATTTGATGAAATTTGGTGCAGTTATAGATTGTGTATAGATCACGGTTTCGGGATCATAAAAAAAGAATAATTTTGTATTTTAGGGGTGGCTTTCCATACATGTGAAGTGGGGATAAAAAATATTTTTTCACTCTACCCCATCGTGTGGGGAATCGTAGAATAGGTCTTTTAAAATAAAGGCAAGGTTTCATACGCTACTTTTTTATAAAGTTGACCATTTTCGAGTGATCGGCCTCCAAAGTAGTTTGTAAGTTGGTCCCTCCCCTAGCATTTTTAAACTATAGGAGATAGAAACTTGCAAATTTCCATGCTGATAGATCATGCTAAAAACTCTTTAGGAAAATTATTGTTTTAATATTTTATCACAATGCCGCCAAAAAAATTTAAAAACGCCAGAACGGTCAGAGCCAACAAAGTTGCGAACGCTAGGTGGCGCTGAAGTCGTGCACGGAGCGAATACTATATGGCATAGTTGCACACAGTTGTCTGTTGGGCACACGCACGAAATTTACCGAACCTAATTTAATGCCTCCGAAAATCAATTCGAGCACATGATCCACTGCTTGTGTAAAGACGTTTAGGCAAAAAAAATTGTCATACTCAAAGTAAAAAATCATCTTATGTATGGGTGACTCTCCGCAAAACGCAACTCACCCATATAAAGATTTTTTTTTCTAGTATGACAATTATTTTTCTGCTTAAACGTCTATACATAAGCAAATAGATCATAAGCCCAAAATATCCGTAATTGATTTTACCGAAGTCCGATCCTTATTTATATATCATTGTCATAACAAAAATGTCACAAATAACTGAAGGATTTGAATAGTAATTTTCGTTTTTTAACCATAACAAAAAAATGAACTTATTTAGTCCCGTAAATTTTTAATTTAGCAACTGATTGTACTTTATGCATTTTTCGGTCCATACTTAATATTATGTTGCCTTTCGGAAATATACTAAGAACTTTGCACATTTCACATTTAAATGTTTCAAATCTCATATCTGCTAGGCTTCTCATGTTTTTGATAACTGATTTATGCATGTTTAATAGGTATATAATTAACTAATGACGTTTAATAGCTGTGGTCATTACACGCTTATCAACTCAGATGTAACATTCCTTTAATGTGTGTCAATGTAACTATAAGCAAAGCAAGCAAGCAAAGCCGCGGTTAAAAGACCCGCTCAAAATTGTCAGACTTTAGCTAGAAAAGAAAAAAAGTAGGTAAAAATAGGCAGGATAACCATTAAGTTATATTTCTGTCGTAAGGACAGGCCCTTGTCTATCCGCAAAAGTTGAGTAAAATTTCGACATTGCATTGCTTTTGCTGCAAAGTATAATATAACAATATGTAGAAAGTTTCTCTAGAGGCTCATCCTTAGTTTCAAAATTATTGAGGATAACATAATTTTTGTATGCATAGACAGTTATTACAGTACAGAAAATATTAACCAAAAATATGTTCAAGGAATTTGATTGATATTCCACTCGATATATAAAGCTTAATTTTGCTTGCTGAGTATAGTCTTGATAACCCGATTGGCCGTGGCTTATTGATCAAAGAGTAGAAGTTTACTCCTTCTTTTATAAGTAGGTAAAACTATGCTTGAATATCCTTTTATAAGCAAAATGCTAATTCATTTTAAAATTCCTTGAACAAAAGGATAGCTGAGCCAAGTATAGGGGTTACTTTGAAAAGGATCGGATATCTATACTTGAGTTACAAAGAAATTTGCATATTAAGTGATGATATAAACGTAATAATCTGCCGTTCTGAAATTAAAAGGCGGTTAAATGACAAAAAGAGTTTTTGAGGTAGAGCTAAAAAACGCGGGATTTTTTTGAAATTGATGCTAGTGATTTTCTATAAACAATTGTCAATGTTGTCATGAAAGTCTTTTAGTTTGAGGACGGCAGTAATATAGTATTGGTCGTATTATGCATAATTTGTTAAGACTTGTTACTTGTAAAAAACGCCCTATTTTTGTTTTGCTAAATATACGGATAGATTACAAACCAAAGAAAAAATTAGAAGATATGATATGATAAGAAGGATATGTTCCGATATGCACTGCGACCACTGTACTGTGCTCTTTATGAGTAATAGTGTTCTGTGGTACTGTGTGAGGTCAATTCAGTATACTGTGAAGCCGTTCCTTTATAGCCAGTATTGCCACCCTATTGCCTAATTTTATGGACTTCAACTGACAACTAGGAATGGTCTTTATTTTGACGTTTGAACTTTTTAATGGGGACAGTTTTTGCCTCGACACGCCTGTTCTAAAATATTATATACGTCTATGATTTTAGCACAATAGAAAATTATAAAATTATTTTCTGATTTTTAGTGCCTTTACGAGTTTTTTTGCTTTATTATCATGTTGAAGTAGGTTTTTATTATACAGATAATAATAAAAGCATCGTATGGAAATTCTGAATGTATTTTGTCTATGGTTTAATGTTTATGTTCCAAATTCGAATTTCAAATGCACTTTTTTACGACAGTCAAACTATAAGCAAAGAGTTTTACATAGAGATTTCGATTCGTTTTATGATCTTTTTAATCTATGTAATGTCTAATTTTCACGTTTTTTGTAATGGAGTCTACGGTTAAAACGTGATAACTTCGATTTTACATCTTGTAAATGTTTTTATAGCCGTTTTATAGCGCATGTTTTACTTAGGATTGTGTAATATCCTGTACAACTTATCATTCTATAAGATAAATATTTTCTGACTTACCTACAAGTATTTCGAAAGTAAGGGTGGTAAAATACATAATATGTATATACAATAATGGATACACATTACGTCTTTGTCTTGTCATAGTGGGCGCACACCGTTTGACTCTCGCGAATCAAAGATGACAAGTCGCGTTGGCACTTGGCACCGATGCCATGGGCACAGAACACTTAATACTCGCGGAGAAGAAGGTCGACTTCATACAAAAAAATTGGGACCAAATAGCGCCTCTAGTGAGCTGCCCCCTCAAACTTTTAACCGCCTACCAACAAAGGAGGACTATATATTTGATTATATGAATATGGCGGGAAATTGAAGATACGTAATTAAAGTTTAAGTTAACGTTAAATTTCTCTTTAGAGTTAAATTTTACATTCCAACAAAACCGAGCAACCACCTCCATGACCAAATCATCACTACTACGTAAAAAATGTTCGTGAGCCCTTATATACATACGTCTAGTGTTTTCGATAGCGCGATCTAGAAGCGGCATAGTGTCTGCTACGCGCCATCTGTTGTGGTTTTAAGTAACTTTTATGTAATATTAACCATGTAAGACAGAGAGCGATATATTGAAATATAACCATTCTTGTCGCACCGAACTGCCCCCTTTTTGGTCCAAGGTCATTCATACAAAGTCGACCACCCCTGGCCATGGGGCACTCGCGTTAGAGACATTTTCACGTATAAACAGGGCCTGTCCTTACACCTTTTTTCCACTTGCCATCAGATGTTTAGCAACTTATTACTGTACGAGTTACAAACTCACAATAAATAATTATTATAAAGTAAAGAATTTCCCAGCCGTATTTAGTGCACAAAAACTTCGAACCCACGACCCCTTGAACTTGGTACGGTCGGCAATAAAAGTCACATAAACTTATTTACAAATACCGTCAACAAAAAAATAATTGCCGCAGTTAAATCCGTGGCTGGTTTATTGCCACTTAAACTTTAACTGGTTTAGTTAAATTTAACTATTTAGTATGAAAAACGTGGGCACCATATTCACAAAGTTTATTGTCATGGAATCAGAGTAAATGAGCTTGTTCACCTGATTGTAAGTTACATGGTCTTATTTATGGTAGAAAACTAATTTTTGTCATGAATTTCGATCGTCAATAAATCCGAATGTATGTTACATTTTCTATGTATGTAGGTTACGAATTTTCAAACTGCACTATTTAATAGTAATTGTATCTTAATTAAACGTGAATCCGGCGTGAATCGTGTTATAAGCACACCTCGCTACCGAATAGGGATGCTCGATGTTGCAAAAACATCGATGTTGGCATCGATAATGACATCGATAGCTTATCATCGATGTTCGATGTTTATAGAGCTCTAAACATCGATGTCAGGCAACATCGATGTTTTTTTGCAAACGTCTTCCGTCCGTCATCAATACATCTATACTACTAATATTATAAATGGGAAAGTGTGTTTGTCCGTCTTTCACGCCAAAGCTACTGAACGGATTTAAATGTGGTACAAAGGACATAGGCAACTTTTTATCGCAGGGAAATGTACGGTTCCCATGGGATACTTTATTTACGGCTTCATGTAAAAATTACTAAACCGATTATCATGAAATTTGGCACACATATAAAGTAGAACATGGAGAAAGACATAAGCTACTTTTTATCGCGGGACATATAAGGTTCCCGTGGGTTACTGTCTGCGATGGCGTTGATATCATAATAGTGGTTAAATATTTTACCGCAAGTTTTTTCAGCTGGGTTTCCGATTATGTGTGTCCGTGACATCGATGTTACGATGTTTTGAATTATGCAATATCGATGTTAAAACATCGATGTTTTATTGTCTAACATCGATGATCATCGAAAATCGATGATCATCGAGCATCCCTACTACCGATATTCATAAGCTTTAAAACATTTCTCGCCTACGTCATATTTTACCAATTACAAAAGCACTTTCGAACAGTTTCTATCGCCTTAAAAGCTACAAAAGAGTGTACCTAACATGTTTTTAATTGGCATCAAAGACCACGCCCAAACTAGATACAGTTATGATCTAGAATTCTTTTTAGTGTCTAGATTTCGAAATAATAAAACCGTGAGAACATAGGCAACTTGTATAAAAAGGAGTTTTAATTTAAAATTTATTGAAAAAATTGCATCAAAAAGGCTTATTTACTACTAGATGTTTTTCGTAACTTCCGTGAATTTTGTCGCTTTAAAAAGTAGGCTCGTCCTTCCCCGTGGACTTCTGCCTGTGCCAATTTCATCAAAATCGATCAAGTAGTTTCGGAGCTTATTCGATCTAAACAAACCTTTCCTCTTTATGATATTAGCATAGAAATACCAGTTATAACTTTATATGGGAACTTGTATCCTGTACACTCAAGCGTTTTGCAGGAAAAAAGTATTTCTGTCTAACAAAAATCCCAGCCAAATCCCAGCGGTAGGCGCTTTGAGTATATAACCACCGTAGGCGAGATGTTAAAGTGTGACACATTTCAATTTGGATAATTTTATGTCACAAATTAAAGAAAGACGTATTCGTCTTTCTTTAATTTGTGAATTTACTGGCAAAATTGCCAAGCAACCTAGCCAAATGGTCATATAATATTATGGTCGATTTTCGCCGGGAAGCTGAAATTGTGCGGATTTACGCGCCCCTTTAAATCCCGCATAGCACTGGCTACACAGATTAAATAAAGAGGAACAGATAAACAGCTGCATAGTTAGCTTACGATTTGATTGCGCTACTACAAGCCTACGGTGTGTCCACGGTTGTGTGTTAATATATACAACAAGAGAAACAGATAATCAGCTGCATAGTTAGCTTACGATTTGATTGCACTACTACAAGCCTACGGTGTGTCCACGGTTGTGTGTTAATATATACAACAAGAGAAACAGATAAACAGCTGCATAGTTAGCTTACGATTTGATTGCACTACTACAAGCCTACGGTGTGTCCACGGTTGTGTGTTAATATTATATACAACAAGAGAAACAGATAATCAGCTGCATAGTTAGCTTACGATTTGATTGCACTACTACAAGCCTACGGTGTGTCCACGGTTGTGTGTTAATATATACAACAAGAGAAACAGATAAACAGCTGCATAGTTAGCTTACGATTTGATTGCACTACTACAAGCCTACGGTGTGTCCACGGTTGTGTGTTAATATATACAACAAGAGAAACAGATAAACAGCTGCATAGTTAGCTTACGATTTGATTGCACTACTACAAGCCTACGGTGTGTCCACGGTTGTGTGTTAATATTATATACAACAAGAGAAACAGATAATCAGCTGCATAGTTAGCTTACGATTTGATTGCACTACTACAAGCCTACGGTGTGTCCACGGTTGTGTGTTAATATATACAACAAGAGAAACAGATAAACAGCTGCATAGTTAGCTTACGATTTGATTGCACTACTACAAGCCTACGGTGTGTCCACGGTTGTGTGTTAATATTATATACAACTAGCTTTTCCCCGCGACTTCGTCCGCGTGGAATAGTTACTTTGGGATATCGCTAAAATTTACCCGCGACTTCATTTACTTAGAAGAAGCGCTTCCACCTCACGACTGCCCGCCCGCTCCGCGCGCCTTACTATAGCGAGCATGATTATTTTATTACTGCGATATCTTCTAAAATACTCATTGAAATCAAATGATGTAAACGGCAAATTTCTTCTAGATTAAATGCTTGTAATGAATAACGTATTTACTTGGATAAGGATTAATATAATCTTTATGAAAACACCTTCACAAATAATGCTTACTTTTAGAACAAATTTGGTAAGTATAAAAAGGTTATAGTGAGCCAACCTTAAAAGATAGACATATACTGTCGCGGACTTTTTTTTAGAACTTTTAAAGGGGAACAATTCTGCCATACATCATTTTAGCGAAACTTTAACCGTTTCCGCAGCGTACGTAGCGAAAGCTCTCAAAAGGAAAAAAAAGACCCCCGATTTTGTAACATTCTTGATTGGTACTCCGCTCGTATTGAGTTTAGCATGATGCTATATAGCCTAAAGCCTTCCTCGATAAGTGGACTATCCAACACAAAAAGAATTTTTCAATTCGTACCAGTAGTTCCTGAGATTAGCGCGTTCAAACAAACAAACAAACAAACAAACAAACTCTTCAGCTTTATAATATTAGTATAGACAAGAGAAACAGATAAACAGCTGCATAGTTAGCTTACGATTTGATTGCACTACTACAAGCCTACGGTGTGTCCACGATTGTGTGTTAATACAATATATACAACAAGAGAAACAGATAATCAGCTGCATAGTTAGCTTACGATTTGATTGCACTACTACAAGCCTACGGTGTGTCCACGGTTGTGTGTTAATATATACAACAAGAGGAACAGATAAACAGCTGCATAGTTAGCTTACGATTTGATTGCACTACTACAAGCCTACGGTGTGTCCACGGTTGTGTGTTAATATTATATACAACAAGAGAAACAGATAATCAGCTGCATAGTTAGCTTACGATTTGATTGCACTACTACAAGCCTACGGTGTGTCCACGGTTGTGTGTTAATATATACAACAAGAGAAACAGATAAACAGCTGCATAGTTAGCTTACGATTTGATTGCACTACTACAAGCCTACGGTGTGTCCACGGTTGTGTGTTAATATATACAACAAGAGAAACAGATAAACAGCTGCATAGTTAGCTTACGATTTGATTGCACTACTACAAGCCTACGGTGTGTCCACGGTTGTGTGTTAATATATACAACAAGAGAAACAGATAAACAGCTGCATAGTTAGCTTACGATTTGATTGCACTACTACAAGCCTACGGTGTGTCCACGATTGTGTGTTAATATATACAACAAGAGAAACAGATAATCAGCTGCATAGTTAGCTTACGATTTGATTGCACTACTACAAGCCTACGGTGTGTCCACGGTTGTGTGTTAATATTATATACAACAAGAGAAACAGATAAACAGCTGCATAGTTAGCTTACGATTTGATTGCACTACTACAAGCCTACGGTGTGTCCACGGTTGTGTGTTAATATATACAACAAGAGAAACAGATAAACAGCTGCATAGTTAGCTTACGATTTGATTGCACTACTACAAGCCTACGGTGTGTCCACGGTTGTGTGTTAATATATACAACAAGAGAAACAGATAAACAGCTGCATAGTTAGCTTACGATTTGATTGCACTACTACAAGCCTACGGTGTGTCCACGGTTGTGTGTTAATATTATATACAACAAGAGAAACAGATAATCAGCTGCATAGTTAGCTTACGATTTGATTGCACTACTACAAGCCTACGGTGTGTCCACGGTTGTGTGTTAATATATACAACAAGAGAAACAGATAAACAGCTGCATAGTTAGCTTACGATTTGATTGCACTACTACAAGCCTACGGTGTGTCCACGGTTGTGTGTTAATATATACAACAAGAGAAACAGATAAACAGCTGCATAGTTAGCTTACGATTTGATTGCACTACTACAAGCCTACGGTGTGTCCACGGTTGTGTGTTAATATATACAACAAGAGAAACAGATAAACAGCTGCATAGTTAGCTTACGATTTGATTGCACTACTACAAGCCTACGGTGTGTCCACGATTGTGTGTTAATATATACAACAAGAGAAACAGATAATCAGCTGCATAGTTAGCTTACGATTTGATTGCACTACTACAAGCCTACGGTGTGTCCACGGTTGTGTGTTAATATTATATACAACAAGAGAAACAGATAAACAGCTGCATAGTTAGCTTACGATTTGATTGCACTACTACAAGCCTACGGTGTGTCCACGGTTGTGTGTTAATATATACAACAAGAGAAACAGATAAACAGCTGCATAGTTAGCTTACGATTTGATTGCACTACTACAAGCCTACGGTGTGTCCACGGTTGTGTGTTAATATATACAACAAGAGAAACAGATAAACAGCTGCATAGTTAGCTTACGATTTGATTGCACTACTACAAGCCTACGGTGTGTCCACGGTTGTGTGTTAATATTATATACAACAAGAGAAACAGATAATCAGCTGCATAGTTAGCTTACGATTTGATTGCACTACTACAAGCCTACGGTGTGTCCACGGTTGTGTGTTAATATATACAACAAGAGAAACAGATAAACAGCTGCATAGTTAGCTTACGATTTGATTGCACTACTACAAGCCTACGGTGTGTCCACGGTTGTGTGTTAATATATACAACAAGAGAAACAGATAAACAGCTGCATAGTTAGCTTACGATTTGATTGCACTACTACAAGCCTACGGTGTGTCCACGGTTGTGTGGAAAAATTGTGGGTCGTTGAAGGGGACGTCAACTTTTTTTGGATCGTTTTGGATCGTCCTATGAAAACTGTTTCTCTGTACATAAGTATATATGTATAATATTTTCTACTCTGTACTTGTGTCGCGCGTTTTTCTACGATTTAAATTTTAGCATAATACTTACTTAGCTGCTAAGAAACTCTTTCTATAAATCGGTCGCGTCTAACTGACCCTTAAATGACGTCACCATGCACTTAACGGTTATGGTGCATCTACGCGTGAATTGAGGACGCACGGACAATTATTTTCATATAGACACGCTTTCACTGCGAGCTGGGTGCTTACTTCTAATGTACCAAAAGGGAGCACTCATAGCATAAAGTAAGCATGGAACATGTCAGTGGTGACAGTTTTTTTTTTAATTGGTCTTATAAATGGGTCATGTTATGTACGTTTGTGGTGTAGGAGTAGTGAAAACACAAAACATGCTTAGAATAAGAATCATTTATTCCTTTCCTGAACTCCATGAATATAATATAGGCTACACAAAAAAACAGAGTTAATTAAACAAAACAAAAGAAAAATTCTTTCTCCCATTTAAAAACTTTCTCCATAATATTATGGCAATGCAATGCCCAAAAAAAAAGAAAATGGGATCGCATTACTTGTGACAGCGACTGTCACTGCTGTCCCTGGTCTCCCGAGATTCCCAGTATGCTCCCTCCTCCTCCTTATAACAATTATGCTACAAGTAGAGCTATGAGATATGTAAAGTTATGAACAAAGGAAACCAAAGGAAAATTCCGAGATACTAGGCACACAGAAATTTCACACAGCTAGAATTTTCCTGAAGGTATGAAGTACTAGGAGCGCAGAGCGTTATCGGAGGTGGACGGAATGTGTGAAATACTCGCCGGGTGACGTCACTACTTAACGGTCACAAACGCATAGTGCATAGAGGACGCTCCAACATAGAGCAGGTAGTAGTAGTAGAGAAGACACTTGAAAACGTATCAACTTTCAGAGCCTCTAAAATGTATAATGTACTTAATTAACAAGCGTATACATTTTCTCCGTACCGTCGCGCGTCGTCGTGGGTAAAAATATGTAGTTATTTGAGCTGATTGTGTTCTGATTGTCTCAACTTGTTATTGGCTAGCCGCACACACACCATATTATTGGCAATAATGCTCATATTGACAATAATATTCCTTGTGCCTTCATATTGCCGTTTTTTTGTATGTATTGAGTATTATATTATATAGTATACTTATTTATTAATTTATTTATTTTACCAGTTACCCATTCTCCCACACAATAAACGAGATTATTAGCCGTTGTGTACGGAACAATTCGTGTGCGAGTCCGACTCGAACTTGGCCGGTTTTTATGCATATGACTATCCATTGCCGTTTTTTTGTATGTATTGAGTATTGACAAATTTATTGTGTCAATAATAATATTGCGTATGTGCGGCTAGCCAATAACATATTTTTAAAACATTTCGCTTATAGCAATTTAAGCTAATGCATAACTTAACCATACAGGAATAGTTACGAAAATTTGTTTTAAATAATGTCAGTTAATAACTATTTTGGGTTATCCAAGGCCATGGGTTAAAATTAGATAAAAAGCAAACCCATACTAATAGGTGAATAGTGAATACCATAATATTTAGAAAACATACAATTTCATCTTATCAGAGGGATTACATCGAACAAATTACAGTTCGTTGGTGACCAACGAACTGTAATTATTTCGACATAAAATGAAAATAAATGTTTATTTTTCCAAAAAAATCACATACAGAGATGTTTTGCTATGGTCCTGCACTAGGTAGAGCCTGTCACGCAAGTGGCATAAGACACAATTCACCCAGATTTGTTCAAGTTTACAAAAAAAAGGTGAAAAAACTGTTCCCCTCTAAAAACCCTCTGTTCGCTAAATTTCGTCTCATCGCGTTGGTCACCAACGAATTGTAATTTGTTCGACGTAATCCCTCTGTTCGCTATCGACTCTATCGGACTTAATTATTATAATCACCACAGCCATCAGTATTAATAGAGTTATCTAATTAGGCGTAACGTGGGGTGTCGAGTGGTGTTGGGTGACTGGTAGTGTAAGTGGGTCATTATGTTGTATTTTTAGTTTTTTTTCTAATTTTAGGGTTCCGTATGCAAAAGGGTAAAAACGGGAGCCTATTACTGAGACTTCGCTGTTTGTCTGTCTGTCCGTCAGTCTGTCTATCACCAGGCTGTATGAGCTGTATCTCTTTATGTGTGATAGTGAGACAGTTACAAATGTTGCAATTAATACCTACAAACTTACTTATTTATTAATTTATTTATTTTACGAGTTACCCGTTCTCCCACACAATAAACGAGATTATTAGCCGTTGTGTACGGAACAATTCGTGTGCGAGTCCGACTCGAACTTGGCCGGTTTTTATGCATATGACTATCCTCGTTTTTATAAGCATGTCTTCGTCAGTTATAAGTTAGATAAATGTTATACAAAATTATTGCCCTACCTATAAAAAATATTAAATTATATTATAGTCTATATTACTCGGGCTATTATTACGAATCCATTGATACCTCATATTTTACTAAAATCGGATCAGTAGTTTAGGCGCTACGATGGAACACACACATACATGTAATATGTATAGCGATATAATATACAATTAACAATATACATAAATAGGTCATAGATAGACTGCCAAAACATATCCCTTTCTTTTCGCTTCGCCGTAGTCGGATTAACATTTTTTATAACTATTTGGCGCAGTCGTTAGGATACTTAATACTTATATTGTATAAATTACTTATTAACACAAACTTTATACTTTGTGACTTGTGTCGCGACGTAAAAGTAATTGAATATTGCATAACGGTTTAATAATCTAAACTGAA
The DNA here is from genome assembly GCA_905404095.1 of Glaucopsyche alexis. Taxonomy (NCBI): domain Eukaryota; kingdom Metazoa; phylum Arthropoda; class Insecta; order Lepidoptera; family Lycaenidae; genus Glaucopsyche; species Glaucopsyche alexis. The sequence continues at coordinate 19,112,160 of FR990057.1, forward strand.
TAATGATTTGTGTTTAATTATAATATATGTTTATAAAAACTATTGATATCTTGATGACGAATGTGAATTGATTTTACACTATTTGGTAATACACTTCGTATTAGGTATGTAAAATCGTATTTATTTTCCTGCCATTTAATATTTTACAAATGTTAGTATTTCGACGCACATAAAAAAAATCCCAGATATCTATATAATCTAGTTTTGTTACTGGCTTTTAAAACAACAAATTATTTTATCCCGGGAGTTAAACCGAAATCCCTGGGTCCAGTCTTACTAAACTCCAGGCTCCAGCTAAAATATGTAGAACATTGTGACCCAGGTCATTTACAGGTTAATCGTGTTGGCAACGAATGAAATATTTTTAAACGCTCAACGGTTCTTTCGCAGTTTGAATTTAAATTTCGATTGTAATTTGTATTGCAAGTTGCATTCGATTAAGTTTATCGATGTTTAATAGACTTTAAATGGCCGTTTATAAATTCGAATGGCTATTTTAAATTAGGAATATTTAACTTATAACTTAATTCAATGGAGTTCGGAATTTGAATTTATACGATTTCAGCTGTTTTTCGGTCGTTGATAACCTATAATTATAATAATTATTGATTAGAAGATATTATCGAATTTTGTTAGTGCGCATACTTAATTGAATACTATGATTTATCGTACATTACTTCCAAGTTTCAATTAATTTTGGTTAATATTGTTATAAGGGTCGGTTCACATCGCGACTATACGCGAAGCTACGCGACGCTGCATTTTTAAGATAATACAAAATTTACTACACAAAAAGATGTACTTAGAACTATTTATTCTATTTCGAATTTGGTCCTTTAGTCACTAAAGTGGAAACCTGATGATGGGATTCATGAGGATACGAGGAATTCCTCAAATTTGATATGGACACAAAATATAGTGATTTTGACTTTTTCTGAAGCATAAGTATGCTATATTATTGACATAATGTAAGCAAATGCTACCAAAAAAAAATTGCACTAAAGATCTGGATCCAAATATCACATTTCTAGATTTTAATTTCTAACACGTTTCTTATGACATCAGTCATAAAACTCATACACTGCACATGCGATGTGCACAGTCAACACGGTGCAGACTGTTCTTGAGTTATGAGTTTTAAACTTATGACTTATGAATCAAGGTTAATTTTTAATAGCTATCTTAAAAATGCAACGCCATGTCCCGTATCGTTTTGTTTCGGTGTGATTTGACCCTTAGCTTCATATTAAGTATCATTAATTATTTATACGAGATAACTCGTAAAATCACGTAGGAACCGTACATTTTGCTACGATAAAAAGTAGCTTATGTGTTAATCCAGAATCTAAACTACTACCATACCAAATTTCATTAACGTGAAAGAGTAACAAACAATCATACATCCATACATTCTTACAAACTTTCGCGTTTATAATATTAGTAAGGATACGAAACGAAATCTTGCGTCTTAATGTCATCGCATCACAATAGTAATTGGCTCATGATTTATTCATTAAATTATGTTTTATGTATCTTATTCAACAGTAAATACATGAACTTGACTTCCTGCCGTAACGGAGTTTTGGCGCCAATTCGACTGTCATTTGTCATGTCGAGTGACGTGGGTGTCAGACGCCGCGAGCACTTTTGCCACTTGGACGATTTGCTACTGAGCCACACTGAAGAAATTGATAATACATAATATTCTTACCAACGCAACGGCTGGAAACTGAAACGTCACTCTTTTAAACGCTGCTCAAATGACGGCATTTGTATTTTAATAAAAAATTAAGTGACGTAAGTAATCTCTTAGATTTTAGTCTCAAGGGCCATACTGACCATCCAGCCTGCAAGCCCAAGGCCGCGGATTTGTACGCAAAAATTATAAACGATTAAAATATGATTGACAGTATTGACACTAATGACGGTACAGTGCTGGATTTGCTGGATGCCGTGAGTATGGCCCTTTAGTTGTGCAACATTTTAAAATAAATATTTTTTCTGTAATTAACCAAATACTTCACATATTTCATAGCATTTATATGTAGAAATATGAGTAACATATTAAAAATGGCACCGCAAGCAATTTACAGTAAAATGAGTTTTAAAATTAATCTAAAGATTGAACGTTAATCTTGGACAATTTGATTAGAAGTTATTAATGTAAAGCCATCGATACACAGGCCACAAACTGCGGGCAAACTTGCAGTATATCTACACCTAAACGGCCCTAAATATTAGTTTGTTTGGAGCCATTTAGGATATCATTTGTCATCTTAACATTTTGATATTTGCTTTCCGCAGTTTAATCATGTGAAATCGAGATGGCATAACTTTTTCTTGTATGAAGATTTTTCGGCAGCCCCGGATCAACGAATTTTCGAACCGGGGCAAAAACTTGATAGTGTCCCCCCTCAGGGTTTGATAAAAACTGTTAAAACTGACAAATGAGTAGCATTTTTTGTGACCATTTGTGAAAATATTAATCCTTTCATTTTAAGCTTTTTAATATCTATTAGCCAATAATTTTATTGACATAAAACAGAAACACAGAAAAAATATATGACCAGAAAAGTAGTTGTGGTCTTTTCTAGTCATATATTTTTTCTGTTTCTAATTTATCTCAATAAAGTTATTAGCTACAGCGTGCTATCTTTTCTCCGAAATAATGTATTAACTCCGCAAAGTCCGTGTCATAGGCAGTTTTGTTTTTAAACATTACGCACGAGTTCAAAAAATTTACTTGATCTATTAAGATGCGTTCATTTTCACGTGTTGTTGGAGTATTTTATTTCGAATTCTTGTCTCAAGGATTTGGTGCCCCCGTGAATCTGCCGCCCGGGGCGAGTGCCCCGATTTGCCCCTTAGATCCGGGGCTGGTTTTCGGTCAAATGTACGGCATAACCCATCCTCGTTTATCGAAATCTTTGAATAAACTTCAATTTATGCCTTGATCTCTCTCCACGACAATGTAGGTATACCGTGTGTCGAAGGCGTTACAAGCGGTCAGGCGAGGTGTCAATGTAATTTCTCTATTTCCTATCAAGTACAGGTAAGATTAACGACGCAGTATTTTTAATCAAACACCATTGGAAAATATGATTTATAGAGAGAGTATTTCCATTTAATGTTGAATTATCGTAATAAAGTTAAAGACTCTATGATCAACACTTTTCATCTAACCATTAACCTAGTTGCTCGTCTTTTTACCCGACTGCGGTGAAGTCAAAAGGAAGGGTAATGATTTTATGTATGTAATAAATGTATGTATGTTTGTTCCACCGTAGGGCCTAAACTAGTGATCCGATTTTAGTGAATTTAATGTCAATAGGTTCGTAATTTATCATAATTATTATTTCAAGACCAAAATTTGCCAAATCGACTTTTAGCGAAACGTTGGAATTACAATCCATTTTTATACTTACATAAAAGAGAATATTTGTGGAATATATGCACAAACTTGTGTCTAAATTTCTTTTTGTTACACTCAATTAAAATACTTATTTACTTTCATTTACAAAAACTGTCGTGAGTCGCCGAGAGAAGTTTCAAGTCGCGCGTTGCCGACCGATGAACTAAAGAATAGACAATGGACATTCAATAGCACCCAAATGTCTGTTCGTACTTACCCTAATTAGACATAAGGTGACATGTGCTTACCGTTACACATCGATGTACAATACTAGATCCACGACATTTGATGTTCCCTCACCCTCGGGAAAATGTATTTTTCGGGAAAAAAGTAGCCTATGTTTTAATCCAGAGCCTAAATTACTAAGATACCAAATTTCATCAAAATCCATTCAGTAGTTTTTCCGTGAAAGAGTATCAAACATCCATCCATCCATCCATACATCCTCACAAACTTTCACATTTATAATATTAAAAGGATTTCATTAAGAGTGTATTTCAATTGAAATAGACTTCAGCAAGCAGATAATATCTTCTTGGCATTATTGTAAGGAGCCACCGTAGCGTTTAAATCTAGTGCTTTGCCTGTAATATTCCCTCTTTAGGGTTCTACTAAGGTACTAAGACTTCGCTGTCCGTCCGTCTGTCACCAGGTTGTATCTCATGAACAGCGATAGCTAGACAGTTGAAACGTTGACGCGATAGCTTCTAGCTAGACATTTTTCACAGATTATGTATTTCCGTTGCCGCTAACAACAAATAGGTAATAAAAAACAGAATAAACTTGCAACGAACGTGATTTTTTTACCGTGTTTGTAGATAATGGGACGGATGACGGATCCCTTCGTGCCGTCGCGTCCGACTCTCACTTGGTCGGTTTTTATCATCATTTGTAGTATTTAAAGCCTCCACTCTCCTTTACCCACGGCTGGACTCGGAGCTCTCTTCGATGATTGCCTGCGGATAATTCGTAATATACAGGGTATATTCCAAACAATAAAATATATCCAAAGAGCGCGACGTGCTCAGTGTTCGATTTTTATTCCAAAATTTTGACTAGATTAGCATAAAATAACTAGATGTTGCCCGTGATTTCGTGCGCGCAAAAGTTAAGTTCGTAGAAGCTGTACATTTTTCCGCGATACAAAGTAGTATGTGTCCTTCCCCGTGGTCTACTCTACATCTATGCCAAATTTCATCAAAATCGGTACAGTAGTTTCGGAGCCTATTCAATGCAAACAAACAGTCGTGTTATTTTTCTGTAAATTACAAGAATGTTTAGTTATGCATACTGTCATTATTTAGTACTTACACAATATTTTTATTATTACGCAGAGACATTGAATGCTCCCAGGAGTCACTTGGTAGAGATTTTGAGAGAAACTTCATGTCAAAATCTATATCTACTAAATAGCTCCATTAGTAAGCAATAGCACTGAGCATTAAATGTCTCCGAATGCGGCTGTTAGAGTATGTTAATAGAATATCATGTAATGTAATTTAGAATTAATTTATTACAAAATAAACCTTATTATGCTACCGGCTTACACTAAATATCAATTAACAAACGAAAGGAAGTCGAAATCCTTGAAACCACTACTTGACACTATTTATCACTGTCACTAACTAAATTTAAATTTCCTTTAATCCTTACAAGCTTTCAATATTAAAGTAAACAGTATATAAATAGGTAGGTAGGTAGGTTAGTACATTAGGTTAAAGTTATATCCTTACAAAACTAACAATACTTCTGTGTCGCGGCCCGCGACCGCGACACACATTGACACGGGATTCGTAATACGCGCAATTAGTCGACAGGCTCGACGCACACTAACCCAGAACACTATTAATCGAGGAGCACATTAATGAAAATTGGCCCGCAGCGGGCCGCGCGAGTTCGTCCGCGTAGATTCCCATTGTACCCCCACCGCGCCGCGCCGGGTCCCGTGGGGGATATATTTCAAACGATACTTTGTAACGAATTTATACGTCATAATAACTATCCGTAATCCGCTTGTCAAAATTCACCGTAATTCGGCCAGTTGTTGATATTTTACGATATCAAATTTGAACCCCCGTTTCAACCCTTATTTATTTGACTCGGATATTAATTTTCATGGTTATCGGGACAGATTTCAAATATTCTTAAACAAACTTTCAACCCTTATTTTATACCCTCAGAGGGTGAATTCTAACATACCCCGAAGGACGTATTTAATGAAACGTATTTAAGAGCATGAATCTCTTATTTTATCAAAATCCATTCAGTAGTTTTTGCGTGAAAGAGTAACAAACATCCTCACAAACTTTTACATTTATAATAGTAGCCTAGGATTCTTTACAAAATGCAGGATCTAGGGTAATATTAAGTATCGCTGTTGGGTATTGGGGTGAAATGTTTACGTTCCCACGGGACGGCATTGTTTATAACTCGCAGCCAAGTGGACCATCAACATACTACCATTCAGTGCTGCCACTCATGGCAACTAGAGAAAAAAAAACAAAATATTTATTCAGATAAATAATAGGCAATCGGACAATTTTTTTTATTGCATAAATGAATAGTACTCTTAAATAACTTCTCAGAAGAAACCGTATATCAAAAGTCAATATTTTCAAAGGTACAGCGATTTGTATAAAAAATTTCGCGAGCCTCCTAAAAACGCTCCATACTAAAGTCGACATACAAATGACGTCACTTGTAGGTTGTATATGAAGTAGTACATGAAGTATATGGCCGCCGGAATATATTTGTAAATATCTCCCATATTTGTGCATTTAAGTTCATACTTACCATAATGAATGTTTTTGTATATGATGTGAGTAAACTAATGATGTAGGTTTTGTTTACCAATTTCACAAAAAATATATTTTTTTTGGTACTTTTTAACTGTATTTAATTAGTAAACTACATAATATAAAATAATATATTTTTTTTACATTTACCAATTAGTAATGCCTCAATATTTCTGAATATATTAATTAAACTAAATATTTCAGATGTAGTCCGAACTCCGATCCCCTATTGTGCATTTACAATGTTTAATATAGAGTACCTAAAACTATCTTATGATCTAACTTAACATGTATCTGCCTGAACTAGATTGACGTGTGTTTCAGGCGATAGGGGCTAATAAATACAATAATAATGATATAATCACCGATAAGATTAAGTAAGCATAATTATTGTACAATATAATTAAATTGAATTCTTAAACATAAGAAATAATATAAACTTAGGAAAACATTATAATCCATTAAAACTAGGACAAATAACAAAATAATGAAAACATTTAAACGTAGTTAAAACACATAACACTAAATTTTTGTTTATTTACCAGCTAATAATAACTTCTCAGTGTCATCATAAGATAAAACCTTTGTAGAAGTCTTTGGATAAAACATACTTTGTAAAATGTCAATTAGTCTTTTTACAATTGCTAAAGTTTTGTGAATAAATATTTGTTAATGCATTAATTCTATTATGTGGACTATAAAAATAGGTAAAATTTTCATGAAAAAGCAAATTTTGTTACATCGTTGTATTGACAAGCTCTATCTTTTCGTCTTTTATATTCATGATCGGAGTAGAGAGTTCAGATAGTTTAGACTTTAGATAGTCCAACAACAAATAATTAATAAATATACATTTACCCGACTACATAAATTATAAAGCCTATGTTACCTTACCCTTATTATTAAGAATCTATTGATACCTAATTTATTAATGGGCGAATCAACTTTTACGAGGCCAATTTCCTTGTCCCCGATAGAAAAAAAAATCTACTATATTTTATTTAGTTTTTTTGTTTACCAGGATCGTTTTTGATGGATATGACTCGGTGAGTTATAATCGTATTAACTTTCCCCTGTTATAGATATTTAATGTTTAAGCCAAATCCTAACAAAAGAAGAAATATTCGAAAAATACGACTCCTTAAATTACTATAGTAACGCAGGGGACTTGCAAAGTCCAGTTATTACCAAAATAATGTGGATTTTTTTAAAAAAAACCTCTCATAAGCTCCTTATATGACCTCCTTATATCTATATCGATTTCAATGGGCTTTCAAATTTTTATTCCTATGTTATGATAAAATCTAGACAACGTAACGCAAGAGAATTTCCGACTATGAACAACAAAATGTGGTTAAAACTCACATAATAGCATTCTGATATCCCTGTTGATATTAGAATAAACTAATTTAATCAATTATCCGTGCGCCACTGTTATTTTTTGAAACCTCTTTCAAATTGGGCTCGTAAAAGTTGATTCGCCCTTTATTCGATATTTCGAATGGGTAGAGTAAGCGCTACGGCGGAACAATAATACATTATTTGACTTCGACTTAGGCCCACTTGCGCCAATCCGGGTTAAAGTTAACCTTGGGTTAAAATATCATGCATTCTCTTTCACAAATACGAAGAATGAGAGAGATAACATGATTTTAACCCAGGGTTAACTTAAACCCGGATTGGCGCAAGTGGGCCTCAGTCGGGTAAAAAAATGAAAAACTACCCTGATAGACATAAAATCAATGTCAGAATGTTCACCCGCGACTATTTACGCGCAAAAGAACCACGCGGAAACCGTACATTTTTAATTCGTGGACAATGGCTCTAATACAAGGCTGCTCAACCCCAGGCCCAATTTTAAGTGGCCCGCGCAAGTATGGTTTGAAAATACGTGGGTGGATTTGTCGCTAAACATATTAAGTAAATTATTAAAAGACAAAAAATTACAGAAATCACATTGATTGTATATAACAAGTTACCCTAGATTTAAGTTCAATTTTGTTTATTTATTTAGATTTTAGAATAAGATGTACTCTATGTTCCTAATAAACAATAATTTTATTTTCTTATTAATTGAGTTTTTATTGCGCTTGTCCTGAGAGTAACTGAAACAGAAAATGTAAGTGGCCCGTCGACTGAATCCATCGTTTGGCCCGACTCTTCAAAAGGTTGAGCAGCCTTGCTCTAATATATATAATTATTGTAATAGTTTAAGTTTACAACATATATATTTTTGTTCCAAAAATAGAGAAAATAAAAAAATACAGTATGATTGGCAACCCTCAATAGGTACACTATACTGTTTTACTCTATCACCTAGAAATAAACAGCTGTTTGTCAGATTTAGCACCTTCATCTACACTGCTAAACTGCCTGCTCGCAGACCTGTATAAGCATTATGGTCGGAGAGACAACTAAAATTAACGCCAGATATAAGCATTATTGTCGGAGAGGCGACAATGAGAACGGCTGCGGCAGTTAAACCCAGGGAAAGCTGGAATTAATGGTCTATTCGTTGCTTACAATGGTAGGTAGGGTAACCGTAAAATCTATAAATAGATAATATTGTGAAAGGAGTGCTATTTGTTGCTGTCTTCTTAGGGTTCCGTACTCAAAGGGAATAAACGGGACCCTATTATTAAGACTAAGCTGTCCGTCTGTCACCATCTGTATCTCATGAACCGTGACTGACACCTAAATAGTTGACATTTTTTCAGATGATGAAATTCTGTTGCCGCTATAACAACAAATAAAAAACAAAATACTATTAATATTTAAATAGCGAGTGGGGACAATGAACGTGTTTTTTTTTTCATTTTCTACGGAACTCTGCGTGCGCGAGTCTGTCTTGGCCGGTTTTTAGGGTTCCGTAGCCAAATGGCAAAAAATGGAACCGTTATGGATTCATCATGTCTGTCTGTCCGTCCGTATGTCACAGCCACTCTTTTCCGAAACTATAAGAACTATACTTTTGAAACTTGCGAAACTGCACTGCACTTTTTTCTGCTAAAATGTAGAATATGTTTTAATCCATAACCTAAACTACTATCATAACTAATTTCATCAAAATCTGTTCAGCACCTAGTTTAAAACTTCACACAAAATTAAAAAACAGTTTTTGCGTGAAAGAGTAACTAAAATCATCATCAATCTATCCATCTATCCATTCATCCCTACATTCACACAAATTTTCACATTAATGATATAGAAGGATCAAACGAACAATCGGCGGGCTTATTACGTATCTCGCAATAGCCAAGCAATAGCAAAAATTGCGCAATTTTTGCGCAAAAATTGCAAATTCGTATTACGTATCTGCAAAAACCTAGCAGAAGCAACCTAGCGACAGTACTGCCTCTACCGAACAATCGAGGAACTATAAATTGCAATCAATCGTTCGATCTCTTCACTGCTGTCTAATTTTTTGTATTACGTAAGACTTTTACAGCAATGCGAAAGCAATCAGCGAGCGATTTGAACCGTCAGTTAGCAATCGCTAAGCGAAATAAGCGAAAATGAAGCAAAGTGCATTCAAACACAACAGCGAGCGATTAGCAATCGATCGCATAGGTAATATGATTTTATTTGACGTTCAGCAATGGATTGCGCGTCTATCGCGCGATGACTGCAAGATTTTTGCTAATCGCTATTTTTACTTAATACGGCGGCCGATCGTCTATTGGCAAGCGATGCCCGTCGCGCGTCGCCAGGAGCACTAGAGGAGTTACACGTGCGGTGTGACTTGTGTCGGTATCAGGAAGGCCTGTACTAACTTTTCCACGTCAGTGTCTATTTAAATTCGGATATTGTCGCGTCGGCGTCGATTACAACTGTATTATGTACCCAATACAGGAAGTATTTTTATGGCCTCCGCTTAATCTAATTCTTTAAGCCCCAAAATTGCAGGTGTGAACGAACTAATACCTACATGTAGGAAGTCTACCTATTGTTGACTAGATATAGACTGTCAGTCTGTCACACGCACAGAATGTTTATATCTATAGTGATGAACGTTAAAAAAAAGGCGGACACCGCTTCAGTAATATGAATAGTTAAGCCATCAAAGTAAGACGGTCGAATCGTACCGAGTTAAGAAGTCAGTGAAGCATGCGTACACAGGGAATTTTACTAAAGATTTCCTAAGTCTTGTCACAGAATAAATAATAGTATAAGTACCCTTGTTAATAAAATAAGAGCCTGTAAACTTGTACACCCTTATTAATAAAAATATTTACACCATGGATAAGCAAATCCAAATCGCTCTCTTTGTCTATCAAGTGACTGTTCTAAAGTATCTGACAGAGACAGCCATGTTGGATTAGCTAATCCGTGGTGTAAATAATTTTATTAATAAGACTGCAAAAGTGGGAAAGCAATGCGCAATTCATAATTACGAGTTACGAACTTACGACCAATAAAATATACACGTCCATAAATTCAGCATTATACTTATTTGTTACCAACATTTTAATCTTCTCAATAATTCTCAAGTAGGAAGACATTAGTTCTATAGTAGCAACATATTTTGTTGTTTAATCATAGGACTTATTTGTCGTTATTATATCATATTTTCATATATTTTATTCCCGTAAATAGGACATCGAGACCGGTTTTACCCAAAACCGAAAAACCCGGGAAAACCCGGTTTTCGGGCCTACAACAAAAACTCTACACTTTAGTCAAATTATGTGGCTTGGCCATTTCGCCAGGCCACGTATTTTGACTAAGGTCTTGTGAAGTTAGACTTGTAGAGTTAGACGTGTAGAGTTAGAAGTTTGGTAGAGACAGAATCTTAGTTTTACACGAGATCTAATAGGGTTTTAAGAGTGCGAGTTATATGGTACATGAACCTGCTTGCTTGCATGCTTCACAAAGTCAACAAAAAACCCGAAATACCCGAAAAAACCCGGGTACTCGGTTTTGAAGATGGCTGGGACCAAAAAACCCGTTTTTTTTTTAAATATGACCGGTTTTTCATCCCCTACCCGTAAATGAGTCCATGAATTATGCGTATGGTTTAAGTCAAAAATTGACCATTGCAGCATAAGCGTGACGTTCACGCTTCACACCAAGACGCGACGCATCAGTTTATTAAGATAGCGATTCAAAATTGAACGTTATTCACTGCTCTAGAAGATACATGTTTAAATGCAAGAGTTTAAACGGGCTCTAAGGGTCCATCCACATATTACGTCACAGCTCACAGCGCATAGGTGATAGGATAGGGGGTCATACTAAATGTGACATGTTAAATACAGGTACAGGGATACTAAATTTCAAAAACTCGAAATTTTGCGTGACGTAATATGTGGATGGCCCCTTACACCTATATGTACCAATTTCATGAAATAAACATTTCTGATTCTGATTACTTGCTGCGTAGCGCGGCGCCGCTCTTGCAATGAAACGTGTATCTTCTCAAGTACCGAATAAAGTTCAATTTAGAATCGCTATCTTAAAAATTCAGAGCAGCGCCGTGTTCACGTTATCCAATTAAAGTAAGCCATTCAGTCATAATGTAATATATGGACGCCCCCTAAAAACCATGCCTTCAAAGTATTACATAAGAAGTTAAAACATCACATGTCATGCCTAAGTCCCAACAGAATGAGCATTTTAGGATTTTTAGTCTGTATCAAAAGTATTTTCGTTAGCGCCTTGAGTAGAAATTATATTTGTAAGTTTCTTTATTTGTAAATATCATATTAAATATCGCATCATCGCAAGCAATTTTTGTCAGCCCTGCACAGAACAAAAAAATAATAAAGAAAATAATTTGGACGGCCCTGCACAGAAAAAAATAAAGAAAGTAAATTGTGGCAACCCTGCACAAGTGCACGTGACCTTCAATATTAATAGCCCAAGTGGCCGGCGCCAAGAGCAGGAAATGCCATATTAACAATACCCCATACTCCATACTCCAGTCCATAGAAACACCGTGGTGTATTTTTAGATAATGGCCAATTACTGGTGAAATATTACTGGAGGAGCGCTTGGAGCACTTGGACAGTTGCATGGGCTTATTTATTGCCTAATACCTTCTGTAATCCTGGTACCTGATAGGCTTACTCGTTAGTGTTGTGTCTTCTTCAAACATTTGTGGGATTGGATGGATGTTTTTCTTTACTGAAAACAGCCACTTGCAAAATTTCCAAGTACCTACTATCTATTACCTACTTTAAATAATAACACCCATAGTACGAGATCCGACTGCGGGATTAGTGCGTTCATCGGTTTTTTGCTGAAAACCGAATTTTTATGTGTATTTATGATTAGGAGAATATATATTTATCAGGTTGCCTATCAAAATTTGGCCGCCAGTATTTTTAATTAAATTATTTTTAATTGATTTTTGGGAAAAAATATCGTTCACTTGTTTTTTAAATAAAATAACGTCTACATCACGGCAATTTATATGAAGATTCAAAAAAATCACGGTTGCCGTTGCGCACTTGGCCGCACCTCTTCGCAGCCAGGTGTAAACAGGTATGATTTCGATACATTTATACGTTCATAACGTTTATTTATTAATTATATATCAAATTAAAACTTATTTTTTTCTATTTATTATCGTATATGGTTTCCTAAATAAATTTACCGGCGAATAAGGGTTGCTGGCTTTTAAAAATTATAAATATTTAAGGTAGAGTGAAAGAGAGTTAGCAAGTAACATCATTTGTCAGACGAAGGGACGCTGTGCGACGCTTTTAAGCCATTGCGCATGCGTCGAATGCTAGTGTTCTCAACCACCGAGGAGTAATAGAGACGACTTAATAAATACTCCAAAAAATATGTCTTCCTTTTCAAAATGACAAATTTAAAAATTACAAAAAAAAAAAAAATTGATTGAATGTATTTAATATTGATTTAATATAATTTATATTGATTTAAAAAATACAAAAATAAAACCAAGGTGACTTAGGTAAAAGAAAATTTTATTGTGAAAGTACTATTTGAAAATTTTAGTACATTTTATTCAAGTATTAAATCGTCTGTTACATGTTAATTAAACATTTAAGCAAATTGTTTTTTTTTTAAATATATCTTATATTCCCGTAACTCTTATTTAATAATCTGTATCATCGGAGCTATCATTTACACTATCATCGGAGCTATCACTTTCATCGCTACAAATATCAGAATTGTCGTCATTATCGGAAGATTTATACATGGAATCACATTGCACACTCTTAACTTGCGTTGAAGTTGTGTCTCCCAGGAACCATGTTGGTTTTAGTAAACCATCGAATAGCAGCCAGCCAGAAATTAGTAGATTGTACTACGTTACCGCGTTATTCCATAAAAATAAACATTAATATATTTTTTTAATTTATTATTTTTATTTAATCATTATTTTTTTTAAATTAATCAATTATTTTTTTAAATTATGCATTAGGTAATTTTTTTAAGTTATTGGTATTAATTAATTAATTAAAAAAAAAGAAAAAACATTAAATTTTTAAATCATTAATAAAAAAAATGGTTTACTAATTGTATTTTGAAAAAAGGGCATTAATTATTTTTTTTAATTAATAATTATTTAAAAAATGTATTAATTAAAATCGTTAATTGTTGATTTTTTGAGAAATGCATTTTTTGAGAAATCATTTTTATAATAATAAAAAATTTTAAAAAATATATTTTTAACAACAAAACCTCTAAGTTTGCACTGTGTCATTTATTTTGTAACTGTAACCTATATTATTCTTAAGTTCAATTGAAATTTTACTTACGGTTTGTGTTTTGCAAAACTCTTCAAATTCTTCTTTATCTTTTTGCTTTAGAACTGTAATTTTTTTGAGACACTCTGTATGATATCCAAAATCATTAGTAGATTCAATTGTTAATAAAGTGTTATGATATTTATATTCTTTTTTTAAGACGAAACAATAACATTAGCGAGCACTTTTTGAATGATGCATAAAATCAAGTACGTTGATTTTTTCGTTACACAGAAAACACGACTTCATCTTTATCAATTTTATTTTACGTTAATTAATTTAATAATTTTTAGATGGAAAGTAATGTAAATATAAAACGTTGTGCATGACGAACTCCAAAACAGCGTGGTTTTTATGTAAGAATAAAAATACCGCAGCTGTTATGTTGAGAACACTAACATTCGACGCATGTTAGTGTTCTCAACATAACAGCATAAAAAATTAGCTTTAATTTGATATATAATTAATAAATAAACGTTATGAACGTATACATATATCGAAATCATATCTCTTTACACCTGGCTGCGAAGAGGTGCGGCCAAGTGCGCAACGGCAACCGTGTTTTTTTTTAATCTTCATATAAATTGCCGTGATGTAAACGTTATTTTATTTAAAAAACAAGTGAACGATATTTTTTCCCAAAAATCAATTAAAAATTATTTAATTAAAAATACTGGCGGCCAAATTTTGATAGGCAACCTGATAAATATATATTCTCCTAATTATAAATACACATAAAAATTCGGTTTTCAGCAAAAAACCGATGAACGCACTAATCCTGCAGCCGGATCTTAGACTACCAGTGCCCTATTTTGACAAGCTTTTATTTTACTTATTCCAAGTTAAATAAAAGCTTGTAAAAATAGGACTTATATGTCTTTTGTTCGGGTGGAATTTTGCAACTCAATTTAGAAGAGATTTTATCTTCAATCGATTGAGCTGGAATGTTGTATACACGTTTATTTAAACGGAACCCAAAGATAAAAGTATCCTAAGTTACTCCTTATTACATCAGCAGCTATCTGCCAGTGTAACAAACAACCGGAACAAACAATTTCTTTCTTGTAAGTACTTAGTACCGAAAAAATATAATACCTATACATTTAGTGAAAAGCTGTTAGTTTTCAAATCACAAACGGACACTACAATTTTATTTGCTATATACCTGCATAGGCTGCATACCTGCATTAAGTGTTCATGGAAATAGTCACATTATGCATGCAGCCTTACTAAAATCGTGCCAAAAGGATTTAAGACTTGTACTAGAAAGTGTTACTGGTTAGGATTACTGACAAGCGCCATGACAGGCGTCTGGGTTGGCACGTGATGTGATGATTAAGGTCCTAATGCCGTTAGTGTAAGGGTGTGTTATATTGAAAAGAAAGAGGAGAAATAAGAAATAGGAACAAAAAAAATTGGCCAAGTGCGAGTCGGACCCGCGCACTAAGGGTTCCGTAAACTGTGACATTATTATTCAACAACTACATAATATCGCAAAAACACCGAAAAATCTAGTTTTTTTTGTATGGGAGCCCCGCTTAATTATTTATTTTCTTTTAATTTTATTATTTATTTTTAAAGAGTACACAATTCAATATTCAGGGTATTTTTGTAGCGTCTAGGTGTTGCCGTTATTAATATCGAGCACGGCGAAAATTACGTTTGTTGTATGGGAGTACCCCTTAAATATTTATTTTATTCTGTTTTTAGTATTTGTTGTTAAAGTGAAAGCTTCGTGGCTAGTAACTAGAGCTGGCAAGTGGGCAGACCGTTTGGTTCGCACTCGAGAGAGTGCAGGTTCGAATCCCAGGTTGTGACGTGTACCAATGAGACTTTTTCAGATCTCAAGTACATTATACGGACGCTCTAACGGTGAAGGAAAACATCTTGAGGAAACCCGCACATGGTTGACCCCAGATGTATTGACCAGTCATTCCTCTGGACTAGACTATGTTGTGAGAATGCCGTATGTGCTTGGCCAACCATACGACATATTTTAAAGACTAACTGTCCCAGGCACTGCAGTATTTCAAGAGTGGTTACTTCGCTCGGAGAATACTGTATAAATCTTCCATTAACGGATGAAAAGGCCTAAGTTTTTTTAATATTATAATATTATGTTTTACATAATGCTGTGCTCATTTTATAATTATAAGCTCATTAATTACATTTCAGATTACTTCCCTTCGTAATTCGCATTAATATAATTGACACATTATGCAAATAAAATTAATGATAAACAAACTTAACCTAAAATTTTACGTAACTTCAAGCAAACATAATGTAATATAATATATTTCTTTATTCGTAAGTTCTATTAAATAAAAAAAATATTAATAGGTATTTTATTTAAATTAAATCGCCATTTTCATTTCTGACGTTTATTTTTTGTATTCAAAATCTCGAAGTCTACGCATAATGAGATTAATGAATAATGACTAAAATGCCATTAAATATGATTACATAATGAGACACGGACATTTATGCAGCATAATGGGTAATAATATGTAATAACAGTCATAATTCTGCTTGTACTTCAAAGGGCGGTTATCAGGGCTGGCTATATAAATAACACAGAGGTCAGAAGGTCCCTTAGGGCTAGGACACAAGTTCAACGATCTTTTAAAAATAAATCATATATTATGATGCGTTTGGGAACAAAAAAACTGTCCAAGGACTCACACAGGAAAAGTTCCGTGCAAAACGGCAGAAAACAAGTTTCTTATAAGTTATAAGGGAGATCTACTTAAATGATTATAATTTAAGGTTCGGTAAAATCAATTACGGTTATTTTGGGCATATGATCCACTGCTTATTCTTTACATAAGTTGTTTAAGCAGAAAAACAGTCATACTAGAAAAAAAAATCTTTATATGGGCGAGTTTGCGTTTTGTAGAGAGTCACCTATACATGAGATGATTTTTTACTTTGAGTATGACAATTATTTGATTGCCTAAACGTCGTATTAGTGATCGAAGCCTAAAAGTCTTTGACATAAGCAATGGATCATGTGCCCGAAGTATCCGTAATTGATTTTCGGAGACGTTATATATTTATTGTTTTCGCGGTAACAAAAGTAAATACTTGAGGGCGTTTCCAAGATTCTGATTTTATATACATATGCAGGAATTGCTCGTTTAAAGTACATAATTATACATATAAGATATTATGTAACTTAGTAGGTATACATTGTACCTTCTAGCTCCAAATATTTCTAAACTAAAGATGGGCTACGTACGTACATTTGACAAAAAAAAAACAAATAACCTAACCAAGAGCATGTCAGGACATGTCTAAGGAGGGTTCCGTAACTATAAACGCGTAATATGCTTTTTTTTTAATTACTCCAAAAGTTACTGTCCGATTTGGTTCAAAATAGTTTTCCTAAAGAGTTTTTAGCGTGATCTATCAGCATGGAAATTTTCAAGTTTCTATCTCCTATAGTTTAAAAATGCTAGGGGGGGGACCAACTTACAAAGTACTTTGGAGGCCGATTACTCGAAAATGGTCAACTTTATAAAAAAGTAACATATGAAACCTTACCTTTATTTTAAAAGACCTATTCTACGATACCCCACACGATGGGGTAGAGTGAAAAAATATTTTTCATCCCCACTTCACATGTATGGAGAGCTACCCTTAAAATATAAAATTAATATTTTTTTATGATCCCGAAACCGTGATCTATACACAATCTATAACTGAACCAAATTTCATCAATTTATATTCATAATTACAGGAGCTAGAGGCGCGGACAGACAGACAGACAGACAGACAGACAGACAGACAGACAGACAGACAGACAGACAGACAGACAGACAGACGGACAGAGCGAAACTATAAGGGTTCCTTAAGTATTACGGAACCCTAAAAAGGTTACACTCGCCATCTTGATTTCAGAAGACAGAATATACTGCGAAAAACAAAGATGATAAACTCAAAAACTTATCCCCCAAACAATCCCATGTTTAGGTTCATTTAGATGTAGACACTTTTTACCTTGATGCTTGATCCTTGACTAGGATGTATGTAGAGATGGATACAGAGATGGATTGTTACTCTTTCACGCGAAAACTATTTAATAGATTTTGATAAAATTTGGTATGGTATTAGTTTAGGTTCTGGAGTAAAACAGGCTACTTTTTATCCCGAATAAGTACAGTGTTCCCGTGGGACACTTTATTTACGCGAGCGAAGCCGCGGGCAAAAGCTAGTTAATATACTAGATTTCGCCCGCGACTTCGTGCGCGCAAAAGACAATTTACAGAAACCGTATTTTTTCCGCTATAAAAAGTAGCTTATGCCCATCCCCGTGGTCTACTCTACATGTGTGAAAAATTTCATCAAAATCGGTCCAGTAGTTTTGGAGCCTATTCAATGCAAACAAACAAACAAACAAACTCTTCCTCTTTATTATATTAGTATAGACTATAGATATACCAACGTCTATGACTAGTTCGCTAAAATAATCAAATATACCTACATACAAAACTTTTAAGTTACTAATAGGTACTAGTGACAAGCTTTCGTATTCTCTACATGCCTTTACGTCTATAGATAGTTATTTATGACGTTATTAGCGACACTGATTATAGCAATTTACTATTGTAATAGACAAAGTGTTGTCTCTATGTAACCAAACAGGTAGAGGTGTTAATTAAGATAACAGAACTATTGAGTAACCAGAGGGGCAAACCTGCATTAATACATTACTTACAATCAAGTCCCGATACGCTTATACTCCCAAACGGTGTTTTTAAGGACGATAAACCAACTTGAAACGCGCTCTGATTGGTCGAAACGTCATAAAATCCGTTCACGGTAACATGTCGCTACACTTTCAATCCGAACAAAGTAAAATTGACTCTTTAAATACGAGAATAGAGGTTCAGATGTTGCCCGCGACTTCGTACGCGCAAAAAGAAATCCCGCGAGAACCGTACATTTTGCTGCGATATAATGTGTTAATCCCGATTCTAAGTACCTACTGCCATACTAAATTTCATAAAAACTAGTAGTATTAGAGTAGTTTTTGCGTGAAAGAGTAACAAAGGTATGTAACATCCTACATGTGCAGTGTATGTCTGATGTCATATGAAATTTGTATTTTTTTGTGTAGTAAATAAAGTTAATTTTCAATAGCTGTCAAAGTTAAAAAAGCAAAAAGCTAAGAAAGCAGCGCCGCGTCGTTTTTTACACGTCGTGTTCGATTTTTGTCTCTATTATATTGGTGCAGAGTTCTGTTTTCAGTGCTCTGATATTTCCCCGGCTTTTGTGGATTCCGGACAATATAGTCCCGGCCTTATATGTCTTACTAGATGTTGCCTGCGACTTCGTACGCGCAAAAAATAATTTCGCAGAAACCATACATTTTTCCGCGTTAAAAATTAGCCTATGTCATTCCCCGTGGTCTATTTTACATCTGTGCCAAATTTCATCAAATCCAGTAGTTTTGGAGCCTATTCAATGCAAACCAACAAACAAACAAAATAAACTTTTCCTCTTTATTATATTACTATAGATCGATCTCAATCGCGGAATTTATCTTTGCAGCAGTGAGCCGTAGAACTTGGTTTGAAAATTGTAAGTAATAATAAAAAAATCCTATTAAATAAATTGGAATTATGTAGAAGTTATATAAAACTTAGGCCCACTTGCACAAACCTAGGTTAAAGTTATAAACAAATAAATAAAAATAAATAAAGCCTTTATGACCATGATACCGTTTATAACTTAACTAATACTTTAAATATAATAACCAAACTTTGAAAAGTTTAGTTAAGTATAATGAATTAAAGTTAACCCTATTCTAAATATCATGTTATCTCTCTCGTTCTTCGTATTTATGAAAGAGAAGGCATGATATTTTAACACGGTTAACTTTAACCAAGATCGGCACAAATGGGCTTTTAACAGGGCTTAACTCTGGTTTACATTGCAATAAAAGACTTACGACACCCGGATCTTACTGCATTTGAGATAAAAGGTCAAAGAATTGTCCATGAAAAGTTCCCAGCGGAGAAAGCGTTGCACAAGCGAAGCTTCATGATAAGAGTTGTCACCGTGCCATAGACTAAACGTACAGACTTACAAGCTATTGTTACTACCATAGACATAGAGTGAAGAAAGGCACAGACTTGTCTAAGTATTTATTCTTTCATACTATTGATAAAAGGCAATTTAAAAACGAAAATATGGGGGCCCGACGTAATGCTTCGAGAAAAGATAGTTAGGCCGCTTACAGACAAAGAATTAGCGATAGCGCTGGCCGCGCTATCAGATAAGGTACAGCCGTAAAGACTTGGCAATTTGACAAAGACTTGTTTAAGTGTTGTTAAATAGAAAACTCTATATTTTCATGTATAAAAAAGATAGCACGTAATAAAAAGTAAAAAAAATATCCCGACTACACAAATTATGTTGCCCGTGCCATTATTAAGAATCTATGACAACATCATTCATTAAAATCGGATTAGAAGTTTAGGCACTACGATGGAACAAACATACATACATACATAGACTGCCAAAATAATTACACTTCCTTTTGACTTCAACGTAGTTGGGTAAAAGAACAGAACAATAAATTATAATATGGAAAGAAAAAACTACGAAGATTACAGAAGCTTCATACCGACTTGGCATTTGGAAGATTTGAGCAAAATTCTCTATGCCACGTTACAAGTAGGGAATATTATCCGAATATTCGAATATTCGTTTTATTCGAATATTCGACGATTTTATTATTCGAATATGACTGGGTTCAATATTCGAATATTTCGAATAAAACGAATAATAAAAATATTTTATTCATTTTCAAATATGTATTAATAATAGTAAAAAAACGTATTAACCGGTACAGTTTCGTTATTTAATACATTATTTTTATTATTTATTAATGTTGTCATCAATGATATCCTAAAACAGAGTTGACTACACTGTTTGTGAAAGAATATCAATATGTTTTTAAATAAAAAAAAATATTTGATGTGAATGTGTGAATACTTCCTACAGGCAACAGCGAAAGAACGCCATGCTCACATGCAATGTTAAAATAACCTAACCAAGAGCTTGTCAGGACGTGTCTAAGGAGGGTTCTGTAACAAAGCGTAATATGATTTTTATTTTCATATTCTTAAGTAATTACCTACTGTCCGATTTCATTCAAAATCATTTTCCTAAAGAGAATTTAGCATGATCTACCAGTATGGAAGAAAATTGTTAGTTTCTAATTCTCATAGTTCAGAAATGACAGAGGGGCTGAAACCAATTTGGAGGCCGATTACTTGGAAATTATTGACTATGTAAAAGTCATGTATGAAATGTATGGAAAGACACCCAAGTATATAATAAAAATATATTTTTTTTATCAAACCGACATCTAGACGCAGAAGAGCGGACAGAAAGACAGGCAGACAGAGTGAAATGATGAAAGTTTCTTGGAATAAGGAACACTTAAAACTGTTAAGAAACTAGTCGACTACCTAAATAACAAATATATACCTAGTTGAGTTTATTATTACAATAGAGTATAGTATTACACTGGCCTGCAAAACTAAGTACAAATAATTTAAATTTTTTCTTTTATCATACTGAAAACGAGGTTTTGGAGCCGATTTATTCAATATTCTCCCATTCTTCTATCAGATTCAGAGCTTGTCTTAGTGCTGTGAGGGTACTAGCTGTAGTAGGCTTCTGACTAGCCTTACAAGCTAATCTCAGGGTATAGTTAATCAGGTTGAGGTGAGGACATCAAAATACATTAGTATCGGTTCCTCACCCATAACTATTTGCTAAATACGGCATCGCATTCTCTTTGAGAATCTTTTGACTATATCTTTCTCCAGTTAGTGGTCTAATTCTTGTGGCCACATACTCATTGTGGCTTCCTGAAGGTATGCCAGCCCATTGTATATTATGTACTTTGCCCCAGCATACTGGACTCTTTCTGAAAAGTAGGCTTGAAGATATCGCCTACCAGGTCACGTGTAGTTAACCTCCTTTCAGAAGTTCACTTTAACTTGTGAAACTTTAAGAGTAATAGTGGCGAAGGCTGGTTCTTTTTCATAGGGAAGCCCTAGGCTGCATAATAGGTAAGGTAGGTATTTGGATGAGGGTCTTCAAAAGATAAGTGGTAAGTGAAGCCGATAAGAGTGGAGTTATAGGAACACCACGCCACTGGTGAGTAAATCCTTTCATCTGGGACCAAAATGGACCATTCTCGTTCGTCCTACTGTATGTGTTCATTGTGTTCATGGACGTATCACAGTGTTGCTACTCGATACTAGGGCTCTCGAGTTTGGGAGGTGGGGCCACTCGACTTTCGCCTCCGTCTTTAGTTTAAGCAAGTCTTCTTCACTGTGCTGTCAGTAACGTAGTCCCATCGGGACTGAAGAAGGTGATGCTGAACTTAACTGCATTTAAGTATCGATTTTCAACAAGTGGAAACAATTTAACGGTCTTCTCGGGCGCTGAGTCTGCCATTAAAGTCTCTCACGGCCTTCTTAGATGTTTTTCAGACTTTTTGTACCTTCGTTTTATCTTCTGAATGTGAATGACTCCAGTCTTGCAGTACAACGCAAGACTGGAGTCTGTTATCAGCACATTCTTCAAGTCAAAGGCTATGATATATTTTTTAAATCTACTGTTGTCTAACTTCGCTTTTGCAACAAGACTCATCGTACAAGAAAAAAACTAAAAACATACATAGATACAAAAAATATGGTTAACTTGAAAATTGAAAAAGATTATTTTTGTTTTTAAAGATTTTCCACCCAGTTTTTAAAGTATATTTGGTTATATAATTGGTTAATTATGAAGTTTTTTTGTTATGATAACATAACATTAAAATCTTTTCGAGTGCATTTTATTTTGACGGTTTTTTTTTGTTTACTTATTGTCACTCACGTACCGATTAGGTCTGGAGCAGACCATTATGGTATCACGACACCCGTGTGTTTGAGTTTTCAGCTCTATTTTATTAGAGCAGAGCACTATTTACAATGAATTCCGATTTCTGTGCAGTGTTCCAACTCTGCGAATATATTTCTCCCTAATTTAAATAAATTGATAAATAAATAATAATAAAAAGATAATATGTTCCCTAATATTATTGTTCTTTATACATTAAATTATATTACCAAAATATTAATTTCTAAAGTCTAACTTTTCAAATCGATTGTCTATGTTAAATCGATCAATAGCTTATTTCAATTAAACACCAGAAAATACAAACCTCTAAAACAAACCCCAAGTTTTCTCCCCTAGAGGATTTTTTTCTTAATTTTTGGGAGAAACCCTTAGTAGGCAACTAAATCCGTGGTCTGCTCCAAACCTACACCGTATGTGTGTTAATAGTTGTGAAAAGTTATTGCAATTTAGTATTTTAAGTTGAAAACTTAAAAGAAGATTTTTTTTTCTTAAAAATACGTTTATTTTTTGAGAGTTGTATATGAAACACTTCATATTTCAATATTATTAAATATGCAAGTCATATAAACGCATTATATTACTTGTATTTAAAGTTTTTTACCAATATTCGTATTATTCGAATTATTCGAATTTATTCGAATAGTGTTTAGCTACTATTCGAATTATTCGAATAGTAAAATTTGTCGAATAATAACATTCCCTAGTTACAAGTCAAAAACTCACAAATCTTGTAGGTCCGATAAGTTACTAGGTTACTACTTACTATAGAGTATAGACTGAAGAGATGTATAGACTAGGCTGACGTATTATCAATAGTGACTATGGAGTATGGACACAATCTGAACGAATGTCGTTCTGCCGGATATTTCCGACATCGATATTGACAATCGAGCTGACACTTTTGTCGATTTGTTGATCGATTTCGAATGTTATCGCGATCTATGTCTTTCACCAGTAGTAGAGAAAGCGATGCATTGCGAAGGGCTGATAAGGTATATGTTCACTCACCAATCACCATAGACTTAAGAGATAGTCAGATCTGTCCAGAAGTTTTTACAATGATAAATATCTACAAAAGAAAATAAAGTACCCAGAAAGAAGGAATTTATATCCCTGATCAGGAAAAGGACTTGCAATTTTAGGGGTTCGTACCTATTAAGGACTCTGCAGTCTGCAGTCCGTTCGTCTGTTTTTTCACTTTGTCCGTAAACAGGCTGTATCTCATGAAAGATGATATCTAGATAGTTAAAATTTTCACAGCTGATGTATTTCTATTGCCGCCATAACAACAAATTCTAAAAACAGAATAAAATAAATAAATTAAGTGATAGAGTCCGACTCGCACTTGGCCGGTTTTTTGTATAGGTCCGTGAATTTCAGCAATAACATGGCAAGGTTTTTACTTTTCCTGGTCTTATGTTATTGGTTAAATAACTTTCGGTAGCCATTTTGTATATGCTAACTAGATGTCACATATTTTAATACGGATTTAAATCGGCCAATGACGTGAGTGGGTAGAAGACCTTAAATAAATTAAATAAGTTTAAAGAGCTCACTGAAGAACAAAATGTAAACAAACTCCTTCTTTAAATGTAACGTTACTATCCTTAAGTGTTTCCTAATTTATTCTTTTATCCTGAAAATGCATTGGACATTTTATAAATTGTCCATTAACCTAGTTGGCAGATGGCATTCTCTTTGTATTCAAACACTTAATGCTTGTTAGCTCAGATAAGATGTTCTAATGTTTCTAACGGGGATTTTATCTAAATCTAAGTTATTTAAGACCTTTGTGTCTACTTATCGCCTTTTGTTTGTTTTAGACTCTTACAGCGTTTTACACAAAATGTGTTAGTTAATTATTCTAAGACTTTTTTTAGTTGCGATGATAGAAATTTTGTTGACTGCACTTTAAATTTACTTAAAAATAATCCAACAATATTAAAAATTGATTTGGAAAAAGTATAAAAAGCCGCCTCGAAATTTTCACGTGTTTTGCTAAAAAGCATGAATCTTAAATCGCATTAAGCAAAGATTTCAAAACATAAGTAGGTACATTTGACAGAACAAATCTTCATATTTAAATTAAATAAAAAAGTTACGCCATCTTGGTTTTCACCATACTTCAAATGTCAAGATGGCTCCAAAAACCTCAAAAGTGGGGCCATTTAACTGGATACATATTTTCTTTGCTCACTGTCTGGATTATTTTACAAAACATTTCTTAAGTGATGACAGTCCGTACTAGGCCGCTGTCAAACAATAGGTACACTTAGTAAACAAAGTAGAAATATCGTCGCCTTCCTGGCTAAGTGTCGTAACTGGAAAATATTACTTTTGCAGGGCAACTGTTTTTCGGTTGAGTGTTATGTATTTTGCCTTATGGATTTCTTATTTTTAGGTTTATCAACAAACTATTTACTGATTTCAGATCCTTTGGGCTATCTTTATGCTTTAATATGAACCGCAAAGGCTTTAAAAACTTTGGTAGTTAGTTAAGCTCGAACAAAGCAGATACGTCACTTTGTGAGAACTTTGTTTTACATTTCTGTGTGAGCAGTCAGTTACAACGAACATTCTATAGGTGTTATCAAATTAAACTAAGTACATTCTTTGTGAAATTATATATTTTTAACTTAGAAATATTATTATAACAATATTTATAACAATGAAATGAACAGTCTTAATAAAATCAATGAACTACTAGAAACTAAGCACGTCTTGTTTAATTAATTATCACAACCATGAAACGATCAGTCTCGAATTGAAAATATCTCTATTTCTTTAATTAAAGTAACATTTTTAACTTAGAAACATATTAATTATAACAATGTAATTAACAGTCTTAATAAAATCAATGAACTACTAGAAACTTAGCACGTCTTGTTTAATATAATTATTATCACAGCCATGAAACGATCAGTCTCGAATTGAAAACATCTCTATTTCTTTAATTAAAGTAACATTTTTAACTTAGAAACATATTAATTATAACAATGAAATGAACAGTCTTAATAAAATCAATGAACTATTAGAAACTTAGCACGTCTTGTATAATATAATTATCACAACCATGAAACGCTCAGTCTCGAATTGAAAACATCTCTATTTCTTTAATTAAAGTAACATTTTTAACTTAGAAACATATTAATTATAACAATGAAATGAACAGTCTTAATAAAATTAATGAACTACTAAAAACTTAGCACGTCTTGTTTAATATAATTATCACAACCATGAAACGATCAGTCTTGAATTGAAAATATCTCTATTTCTTTAATTAAAGTAATTAGTACAATCACTAATTAATAGTCAGTCGAAATAATAATGTAAGTATTCTTATAATTATTAAATACGACATCATCATCATCATCATCAGCCTATCGCCGTCCACTGCTGAACGTAGGCCTCCCCCAATGAGCGCCAACCATCCCGATCTTGGGCAGCCCTCATCCATCCGCTGCCAGCCACCTTCTTCAAATCGTCGGTCCATCGTGCCGCAGGACGTCCTACACTACGTTTGCCTAAGCGTGGTCTCCACTCTAATACTTGTCTGCTCCATCGATTGTCTGTCCGTCTGCAGACATGGCCGGCCCACTTCCACTTCAGCGTGCTAATTCGTTGAGCAATGTCGGTGACTTTAGTTCTCTGGCGAATAACGTCGTTACGATTTTTTCCACCAGAGATACCCTTAACATTGCTCTTTCCATCGCACGCTGAGCAACCTTAAACTTATGAACCAAGCCTACGGTGAGTGTCCACGTTTCGGCTCCGTATGTCATTACCGGTAGAACGCATTGATCAAAGACCCTGGTCTTAAGGGATTGTGGGATCGACGATTCAAAGATGTCCCGGAGCTTCCCGAATGCAGCCCAGCCCAAGCGTATTCTTCTACTCACCTCCTTCACAAAGTTGTGCCGCCCGAGTTGAATGGTTTGGCCAAGATATACGTATTCTTGCACAACTTCGAGACTAGCGCCATTTACGACGACTGGTCTCGGGAGAACGTGTTCATTATACATGATTTTAGTTTTGTTCAGGTTCATACCGAGACCCACCCGTCTTGAAGAATCGCTTAGGCTGTTCAGCATCTCTTCCAGGTCCTGCAGAGAGTCTGACATAATAACTATGTCATCTGCGAATCTCAGGTGTGAGATGTACTGGCCGTTTATGTTCAGTCCCCGTCCGTTCCAATCGAGCGTCTTGAAAACGTCCTCCAACGCGTTATTAAACAGTTTTGGAGAGATAACATCCCCCTGTCTTACTCCTCGACGCAGTTGGATTGGTTTTGTACTCTGTTCTTGTACTTGGACGGTCATTGTTGCGGCCTTGTACAGATATCTCAACACCTCGACATATCGGCAGTCGACGAGACATCTCTGCATGGATTCCAGCACAGCCCAGGTCTCGACGGTATCGAAGGCTTTTTCATAGTCCACGTTAGGCAGAGAGGCTGATTATAGTCCTCGGTCTTCTGTATAATTTGCCTTAGTGTGTGTATGTGGTCCACAGTGCTGTAGCCTTTGCGAAACCCGGCCTGTTCTGGTGACTGAAAGTCGTCAAACTTCTGGGCAAGACGATTCGATACAACCCTCGAGAACAGCTTATACACGTGGCTCAGGAGCGAAATGGGGCGGTAGTTTTCTAGTCGCGTGTTATCGCCTTTTTTGAAAAACAAAACCGCTATGCTCCTGCTCCATGCTTCCGGGGTAGTGCCAGTGTGGATGACGGAATTGAAGAGCTTGACAAGCTCAGTCAAGACGGGTGTTCCTCCTGCCTTGAGCAGCTCTGTGGTTATTCCGTCATCTCCCGATGCTTTGTTATTATTAAGCTGACTGAGAGCTATTCTAATCTCACCCATGTCGACATCAGTAAGCTCATCTGTAAGGTGGCGCGTGAGTCTGGCCCGTGGGTCATCTGCATGACGGGTTTGGGGTGGGCTTGTTTTTTGGGTGTATAATTCCCCATAGAACCTTTCGACTTCAGCAAGGATCTCCGGCTTCGAGGTGACGGTAGTGCCTTGTGGAGTATTGAGTTTCGTCAAGTGACAACGGGAGTTATTGGGCTTAGCGAATACCTAAAAATAACGACATCAAATCCCTGTATTTTTCCACTGAAATTGTTGGCCTTGTCGTGTTTAAACACTCAATAACAAGGTTAAATACAAAGATAAAAAAATATTTTCATTTAATAATAATAATTAGTAATCATAGGTATTAATTAGAATACAAGACGTGTAGATACGTATTATGGATTGGAGACCTTTGGGAACTCTCGCCACAAGATGTCTTCACTCCTCTGTTTCGATAAACAGAAATGAACCACAAGTATCTAAATATGTACTTACTTTTTAAGCCGTTAATAAGGCAGTCGTCAATCCCGCTTCAGCGCACTGTGACGACTGAATAGATTTGATTCGCCGTCGGCAGTTGGAATGATCACGCGACGCTCACCTGCCCCCACCTCAGTCCACATTCTTTTGGACATTCGATTGTAGTATTTATATGTCAGTCACAATAACATACAAATTAAAATTTTGGCTTGAGTCAATGCGGCGTAACTTTCAACAATGCAAATAAGATGTCTGGCTAAGTGTCGAATGTACATACTACAATTAGCATTACTTTTTTCTCATACTTTGACAGATAAGCGTTTTAAAATAATTTGATATCTCTTAAACGGTAGAAGATACGGATACGATTGTTAGAGAGAACTTATGCAAAAAGAAGCTACGATTTCGAAGGTAGTATCAGTGTAGTTACGACAGTTTGTTAGATACTACACTTAGCCAGGAGGGTGACGATATATAAGTGGGTATTTTTTTCTATAACTTGAATATTTTGATTCGTTTATCGTCGTATTATGTGGCACAGCGCAATTAATGTTTTCCGTTGTAAGCGCGCCAAAGTCAAATGTCACTTTGACACCTAACCTAAAAAGGCATGGCAGCACGCCATTTCGATTTGCAAATAAATTTGCACCATGATTGTTATTCAAATCGCGAAGACTCTTTGATCGACGGATTATTTTAAGTTATCTTGGCTTAGAAAGTTTAAATAACAGTCAGGTTTCTTTGTAACGTTTGGTAATTATGAGTTCGATGTTATGAGAGCATCTATAGTACTTGTTGCCGCTATTAATATTGAGCGAAAAAGGATGGAAAAACAAAATGGGAAAAAAGTAATGTTTGTTGTATGGGAGCCACCTTAAATATTTATTTTATTCTGTTTTTAGTATTTGTTGAAAAATATCATGTTTGAAAATTTAACGTTCACGATTCACGAGATACGGCCTGGTGACAGACAGATGGACAGACGGACAGCGAAGTCTCAGTAATAGCTAGAGCCCCGTTTTTACCTTTTGGGAATTTTTAAAAAAAGGTCACATGGAATTCACATTAGGAGTTACAAAATCGCCACCAAGCTTAGAAATCAGTATCGAGTTACTCGTTCGAGTTTCTCTATCTATTAATTGGTTGCGATTGCCACAAAATTGATACACAAGATTACTAATCCTTTAAATTTCTCCGTCAGTTCCATATCTCTAGAAAATGTTTCAGACGATAGTGTAACTTTATTGCATCTTGCAGACCATAGACTAAATAAACGAATAGACATGTCAAACTTACAGAAGTTAATACACAAAATATAGTAATATGGCAATAAACTTTAGAATAAGGGCCTGTTTGATCTACTGATAAGTCTCAGATAGTTTATTTGCATTTATTTATCTCTGTTGTTCGATATAAAGTAAGTATCTAGCGACAAAACTTCTGAATAAGCTACCTATTGTTAAGGCTAATTAGTTCCTAGCTTTTGTCCGCGTGGAGTTCGGTTTCCATACAAAATTTAAACCCCTTTTTCACCTCCTTAGGGGGCGAATTTTCAAAGATCATTTCTCAGCGGATGCCGACGTTATTACAACTATCTGAATGCCAAATTTTAGCAAAATCCGTTCTGTAGTTCCGGCTGTGCGTTGATAGATGAGTCAGTCAGGTTTGCCTTTTATATATTAAAAAAAAAAACACTAGACGTCCGCTACGTCAGCTCTCAGCTATAGCTAATAACTATAGTATTTAAAATAGTAGTCCCTTTAATGTGCTGTCGTCACAGTGCAGTTACAGTGCGTTTTACAGTTATACTGACCCGAATGCTGGACCAAACGTAATGTTAAACACTGATTACTGCGTACTTGTATAGTCATCTCGAATAAAAATGTGAAGACAGTTCTACAAACACAGTGAGGCCGGCCTAAACACACACACACACGCACATGTAACGAAACTACGCCTAAACTTGTAATTTCAGTCAGGGTTGCCAACCGTCCTATTTTCCCCGAACATATCCTGGTTTTTGCGCTGTCCTGGACTGTCCTGGATAATTTCAAAGCAGCGCCCTGGATTTTTATAGCGCCCTGATAAAGTCATATATTTGAAAATTCGCGCACTGCTTTTGCAATTTTTCTACGTAATTTAATTTTGTTTAAATACTTTTATGATTATTATACATGTTTTTTACTTATTTTAACTGTTGCGACTGCTATTGCTGCGTCCTGTTTTTATATTGAATTGTCCTGTTATTTTCAACTTCAAATCCTGTTTTTTTTTAAATTTGAGGTTGGCATCCCTAATGTATGTAGATTGTAGCACGTAGCTACACGCACAATACATACATAAATAACACTTTACCTGCTTATGAATTAAATTCCCTGAGGTAAAGTTACCTAAAGAATTATAACAGTAAAGTCTACGTCTTAAAATACACCGAAGATTACTCAATCATCCAAAGTTAGTTGATTGCCTCGTTAAACCGAGTTTAACTATGCTAGTTAAACTTACTGCAGTTAAACTAATGCACGTAAATTAGAACGTCAACTATAAGTCATCGTATATGCTGGTAATCAGCTACTATTTGTCGAAAGGGCCTATTCCGTAATCAACTCATCAAATGAAATAAGTCTTAAACGATTCGACATAAGTACAATTTTTTTTTTATTTGAAATATTTACATCAAAATATGTATTCTAATTTCTAATAAAATAATATTTTAAAGAGGGATGGTTTGTTTCTTTGTTTCCAATTTTCCATCGAATAGGCTCCGAAACTACTGGACTGATTTTGATAAAATTTGTCACAGATATAGAGTAGACCACGGGGAACACAGTCTACATTTTACTGTGGCAAAACGTAGGGTTTCCGTGGAATTTCCTTTTGCACGCATTTATCGCCAATCAATCTAGTGTGGAAGATTCGACAGTTAAAGATCTAGCGGCAGATCTATGAAATGCACGTAACCTGACTAATTTACTGCACAGTTAACCGACTTACAGGTTAATCCTGTCCCGCTGTCGACATTCTCGTCAATAAACCGTCCAATTTATTAGCACATTTTGGACGTCCGGTAGATAAGTGTTAACTTTTAAAACAGAGTCCGCCTCTAAAAGTAGAAAAATATAGATATAAATTTTAGTTAAGAGCATTAATATCTTAGATCTTTAGAAGAAGTTATTGCTGAAATTTTAATTCGGGCTTTGATTTTAAGTCAGCGAAGTTTAGCTTTCGAAAAAGTTATTGCAGAAATTTTGATTTCTTCAGGATTTTCTTGAGTCACAGGTCATGCAAAAAGGCAATTTGACTTTCTATTTGTTGTTATGAAATCGATAGATAAACGCTTTACTTTTTAGGGTTCCGTACACAAAGGGTAAAAGCGGGATCCTATTACCGAGACTTCGGTGTCTGTATGTCCGGTGTCTGTATGTCCGTTTGTCATCAGGCTGTATCTCATGAATCGTGAATCGTGATAGCTGCCTAGCTTGTTAAAATTTCCACAGGTGTATTTCGTTTGCCGCTATAACAACACATACTAAAAAACAGAATAAAATAAATATTTAAGTTGGGCTCCCAGACAACAAACGTGAACTTTTTGCCGTTTCATACGGAACCCTTTGTCCACGAATCCGACTCGCACTTGGCGGGGTTTTTCAAGGTTAGGAGGCGTTTTTGTATTCGCCAGGTGAATTCGAGACGACTTTAATTGAGTTTTAGTTAGTTCTTAGGTATGTTGAAATTCTGTTGCAGTAACTGGGTTTATACTTTAGCAGCGAATATGTTTTAATGTGAATAAATGTAATTATTCTGCATTGCGTATTTTCAACTGCATTAATCATTTGACCTCAACAAATTTTGCCGTTGCAACTTAATGGCATCTTGCGTAGGTATGCTTTAAATTATTAAATTGTTTATTAATGCGCAGTTTATTTAAATGTGTACTTATCTACTTGAAAAAAATCAACTAATAGGTTATTATAGAAATAACACAATACAATATTTAATACAACAAAAGACCAAGTTTTCATCTTGTTGCTAAAAGATGGCCTCTTGCGAGTTTCTTATGCCGCGCCGCGCCGGTTCTTCTCGGCGGGTTAGTGTTGAACCGGTGTGGTAGCTTTTTCTGTTGACTTTTCGAAAAAAGCTTGTTTAGTTTCAGATAGAAATAAATAATTTCATTTTCGATAGCTGTACCTCAAGAATTAGTAGAAATAAAGCAGTAGAAAACATTAGCTGTAACTAAATAACTATCGAGTTAAGTCGATGTAAAGATGTGCCTAAGTGCCTAATATGTAATCGAGACTCTTAACTCCTTAATACCAGCCATACACGTATGACGTAACGGTATACCTGACTGGTTGGCCTGTACAGATAAACCGGAGTACTGTTGCACAACTGTGTAGGTTTCCAATTGGGACCGTATTCTCCGGAATACGGTCCCAATTGAATCTATTAGCTAAAACCTATGTTAGTAAACGTACTTTTCCAATGCCTATCTCTACCCAATGCCTTTGAATGGGACAGTCCACTCTAGAGGCTGACCTTCAGAATGCTGTTGTCACTGTCTCGTAGTCTCTGCAGTAGTGATGCTGCTTTTTTGCACATATTTGCATGAAAGCCGTCTACGCCACGACCGGCAGTCCCAACAGCATTCTGAAGAACTTTGACTATGTTGATGATGATGACGGCGATGACGTCACTGACGATGACGTGTGTTGCAGACGGTGTCGGAGCCGCCCCCCGCGCCGGAGATGCAGGCGCGCCGCGGTCTGCTGTGGCATTTGCTGATCGACCTGCCCATACTACTGCTTGGTAAGTTTTTATTTTATGAAATAAACCTAGACACGAGCTGGCGGATCCGCTGATGGCAAGCGATTACCGCCGACCATGGACACTCGCAACACCGAAGGAAGTAACTCTTCTGGTGTTAAAACTGGTCCTTAAAATCCCCAACCCCCCTTGGGCCTTCGGTAACCTCACTCACTCGGCGAAACACAATGCAAGCGTTATTTCACGCCGGTTTTCTGTGAGGTCGTATTATTTATCCAGCCGAGCTGACCCATTCGTGCCGAAGCGTGGCTCACCCACAGTTAGCGTGGCTCTCCCACAGCTTATATAATATGACTCCGTGGTCTAGTGGTTAGAGCTTGGCTCTCGATTCGGGGGTCGTGGGTTCGATTCCCGCATTGGAACAAAAAACAATCATATTAATTTGGTTAGGACAATGCAGTCTAATCACCTGATTGTCTGACAAGAAAGATGATCCATGCGTCGGATGAGCATGTAAAAAGTCGGTCCTGCGCCTGATCTCTTGGCAGTCGTGTCGGTTATCCGTCCCACTGGGTTATAAGAGTAAAGGAAGAAGAGAGCTCTTGTGTACTGCGCATACACTTAGGCACTATAAAATTACTCCTGAGTCCTGCGTAACTGGCCTGGTTTTGATAAAAAACCGGCCACCGCTACCGAAATCTGTGTGAGGATTAATATTATTTGTTTCTATGAAATGAGCCAGGAAACGAGCAGACGGATCGCCTGATGGTAAGCGATTACCGCCACCCATGAACACTCGCAACACCAGAGGAGTTATACTTGTAACTCCTCTGGTGTTGCGACTTGCGTTCCTGGTCCATAAAATCCCCAATCCCCCCTTGGGCCTCCAGTAACCTCACTCACTCGGCGAAACACAACGCAAGCGTTATTTCACGCCGGTTTTCTGTGAGGTCGTAGTATTTATACAGTCGAGCCGGCCCATTCGTACCGAAGCCTGGCTCTCCTACATTAAAGTTTAAGTTCCTGTATAGTGTACACTCTGCTTACAACCACAATTAACTTACACTCTCTACTACAAAAGTAAAATTACTTTTATTGAATTACTAGCTTTTCCCCGCGACTTCGTCCGCGTGGAACACTTCGGGATATCGCTTAAATTTACCCGCGACTTCATTTACGTAGAAGGAGAAGCGCTTCCACCTCACGACTGCCCGCCCGCATCGCGTGCCGTACATTCGGCGCGCATGATTATTTTATTACTGCGATATCTTCTAAAATACTCATTGAAATCAAATGATATAAACGGCAAATTTCTTGTAGATTAAATGCTTGTACTGAATAACGTATTTACATGGATAAAGATTAATATCATCTTTATGAAAACACCTTCACAAATAATGCTTACCTTTAGAACAAAAGCGATGTTCAAGAAATGTATGAGGCCTGGGCCAGCCCTACGTACAGTATATGTAAATATAGCTACATAATATAGTAACCGTTTCCTATTCTTTATTTTGTTTAATTTCACTTCGTTTCCATGTACATTTAAATTAACTTCGTCAAGGAGAGCATCACAAAGTAAAATAAAACATGGCGGATCAGATCAAAATTAACTAAATAATGTCATTTTGTCAATGACATGACTTTTGACAAAGAAAGACGTATGGCATTCAAGACGTCGTCTCTTCGTAAAACTGTCTACTACGTCAAAAGTCAAGTCAAAACAACTGTCATGGCCACCCTAAAAATAGTGTTCTCGCAATAAAAAACTCTTCAAATAATCATTTTTGTACGCATGTACCCTTCTTCAAATTAATTTTTTCGTATTTTTATGATATTCCCATATTTTTTTCCTATTCACCTATGTACTGTACATAGAACTGGCCCAAAATCAAACATGTCTTTTGGTTACCATAAAAAGGTTATATGAGCCAACCTTAAAAGATAGACATATACAAATTGTAGAACTTTTAAAGAGGAATAATTCTGTCATACATCATTTTAGCGAAACTTTAACCGTTTCCGCAGCGTACGCAGCGAAAGCTCTCAAAAGGAAAAAAAATCCCCCGATTTCGTAACATTCTTGACTGGTGCTCCGCTCGTATTGAACTTAGCATTATGTTATATAGCCTAAAGCCTTCCTTGATAAATGGACTATCCAACACAAAAAGAATTTTTCAATTCGTACCATTAGTTCCTGAGATTAGCGCGTTCAAACAAACAAACAAACAAACTCTTCAGCTTTATAATATTACTAGCTTTTCCCCGCGACTTCCTCCGCGTGGACTTTGGGATATCGCTAAAATTTACCCGCGACTTCATTTACGTAGAAGGAGAAGCGTTTCCCCCTCACGACTTCCCGCAGCACGCCGCACATCATTATTGCGCGCTGATTATTTTATTACTGCGATATCTTCTAAAACAGTGTTTTTCAACCTGTGGGTCGCGACCCCCTGGGGGGTCGTGAAGCTTCTGTAGGGGGGTCGCCGGAGGTCGAGAAAACTTTAGCAAAAAAACAATAAAGATTAAAAATATTGATTTATTAAGTAAGAGAATTTTAACAAAAGGATATACTCATAATTCTGCAGTACTGGCCATTTCAAATCAAAATAATTTTCATTTGGCTAAGAATTCTAATTTCAAATTAATTTTATTTTAAAAACATGGAATTCTTTTTCCAAAAGTAGTCGTTTGTTTATTGATTAGTGTTACATTTTCATCGCATTTCAATCTTTTTCGTCATCATGGATACGTTACAAATTCGAGTAAATATGGAATATGAGTACCGTCGTGGCAGCAACGCGGCACAAGCGGCACGCAACATCAACGACGTTTACGGAGCTAACACTACAAACCAATGCACTACCTGTTAAAAAATTAAATTAAATTAAAAAACGTTTATTTTATAGGTAGGACATACACTACAAGATTTTACATTTATACATTACAACACAGAACACAATAAAAGAAAAGAATAAAAAAAAAATATATAAAAGATAAGTACCTATACTCGTTTAACATAAAGTGGTAAACAAGAAAAACATTATAATTTTTAATACTAAAGGTACCATCAGAATCAAATGGTCGGTAGTGCAGTGCATTGCCTAACTATCAAAATGGAGACCACTCAGGCATATCACCACGGCGCAATCACCACAGTGCCTGGTATTATGTGGTTCCATCGGTACTGTCATTTGAGGGACAGAATAACACATAGCAATAGCTGATAGAAACATACATATACTTACATAATTACATATCAAGATAAAATATTAAATATATTATAATATTATTATGGGACATAGGTACGTATAAACATGTGACTCATCACTCATTACCATGAACAGTGCAACGTTCACGCCACCCGCGCCCTCCGCACTCCCCTTGTACACTACCCATAGTAACTACAGCCATGTCGCAATGGGTGGACGCACGCATGGCTAGCCGCCATAGATCTGATCATAGCAAGTAGTAACTATCACGAGATAAAGGTTATTGGTACAAGATAAATATAAATATAAATAGCCAATACTCGGCAAAAAATAATACTATTCCATAATAACACAATGCAGGAAATACAGGTTGGTGTTTGTTTTATACTAATAACGTGTTATACTTTTGTTAAAGTCATACATATGTGAGTCAATATTATACAAGCTATATATATTTTTGTTTTAGGTGTGACATAATATAAAGAATGGTGTTAACAGAACATAATATACACATATCTATAGCATACTCATTTTGTTGTGAACACCTGTAGGCAAAAAGGATGGCTCAATGAAGTTATTGGTTTGCTCGCTTCCGTTCTGGAAATTTCGACCTGAAAAATGAACCTCGCGGTCGTCCGAAGACTTTGGTCGACAATGACGAATTAAAGGCGATTGTGGAGGCTGATGATACACAATCTACGGCTGAATTAGCAGCAGCTTTCGACGTTAGCGTCAAAACAATATTGGTCCATTTGCGTCAAATTGGCAAGGTAAAAAGCTTGTCAAATGGGTGCCTCATGAACTCAGTGATCGCCAGCGCGAAGTACGCGTCGAGACGTGCCTTGCACTGCTCAACAGACACACAAATGAAGGAATTTTGAACCGCATTGTTACCTGCGATGAAAAATGGATTATGTTTGATAACCGCAAGCGCTCAGCAAGTTGGTTGGATTCCTGGTTCAGCACCTAAACAATGCCCTAAACGAAAACTTACCCTTAGAAACGTGATAGTCACTGTTTGGTGGTCTAGCGCCGGTGTGATTCATCACAGCTTCTTACCAAACGTGGTGAGCATTACTGCAGATGTGTACTGTGAAGAGCTGAACACAATGATGGAGAAGCTGGCACATCTCCAACCAGCATTGGTCAATCGCTCGTCTCCGCTGCTCCTGCA
The DNA here is from genome assembly GCA_905404095.1 of Glaucopsyche alexis. Taxonomy (NCBI): domain Eukaryota; kingdom Metazoa; phylum Arthropoda; class Insecta; order Lepidoptera; family Lycaenidae; genus Glaucopsyche; species Glaucopsyche alexis. The sequence goes on from FR990057.1 coordinate 19,149,498, forward strand.
CGACAACGCGCGACCTCATACTGTACAGCAGACGGTCTCCAAGTTGCAAGAACTGGGGTTGGAAGTTCTCCGTCATCCGCCCTACTCACCAGACCTTGCGCCTACAGACTACTACTTTTTCCAGAATTTGGATAACTTCTTGGCGGGAAAAAAATTCAATACCCGAGAGGCAGTACAAAATGCCTTTGAAGAATTTGTTGCCTCCCGTCCAGCTGATTTCTTTAAGAAGGGCATCAATAAGCTGCCACTGCGTTGGCAAAGATGCATTGATTGCATGGGTGATTACTTCGATTAATACAAATAAAAAATATATGAAAAAAATTCGTTTGAATTTTTCATACAATACGGCAATTTCATAGGTAAAGACCTAATATATTATGTACTTATATCCGAATCCTAATTATGGAGACGCATAAAAACGTCGTATGGAATGAATATTTGTAACACTGTAACATACACATACATAGGTACATGATAAAAAAGCGAAGGGTCGGGGGGTCGCGAAATATTTTTTCATACAAAGGGGGTCGCGTCATGAAAAAGGTTGAAAAACACTGTTCTAAAATAATCATTGAAATCAAATGATGTAAACGGCAAATTTCTTCTAAATTAAATGCTTGTAATGAATAACGTATTTACTTGGATAAGGATTAATATCATCTTTATTAAAACACCCTCACAAATAATGCTTAATTTTAGAACAAATTTGGTTAGCATAAAATGGTTATTGTGAGCCAACCTTAAAAGATAGACATGTACTGTCGCGGACTTTTTTTAGAACTTTTAAAGGGGAACAATTCCGTCGTACATCATTTTAGCGAAACTATAATCGTTTCCGCAGCGTATGCAGTGAAAGCTCTCAAAAGGAAAAAATAACCCCCGATTTTGAAACATTCTTGGTTGGTGCTCCGCTCGTATTGAGCTTAGCATGATTCTATCCAACACAAAAATAATTTTTCAATTCGAACCAGTAGTTCCTGAGATTAGCGCGTTCAAACAAACAAACAAACAAACTCTTCAGCTTTATAATATTAGTATAGATATTAGTTGAATTATAAATTAATTGTCGTGATGTCATAAACTGTTTTTTGGTGTTTGGACCAATCATAACTAGTTGGTTTGACGTTTACGAAAATAACATTTTGCAGTTTTAACATAACGGAACTGGATCGTTATTTGTAACTGTATTATTGTAGGAGCCAGGATTTAATTAGCAGTATCGACTCATCATGTGTAAAAATTTTAACTGCCTAGTTATCACGGTTAAGGAGATATAGCCTGGTGACAGACAGTCAGAGGGACAGGTAGACAAACGGTCAGACTGACGAAATCTCAGTAATAGGGTTTCCTTTATATATATAAGGTACCCTTTGTGTACGGAAACACTAAAAATACTAAGGAAGTGAGGGAACTGTTTAAAATCTATAAACCATCGGTATTTTACACAGAGGTGTGAATCTATATTAGCTCGTTATCAAGGATATAAGAAAGAGATTATTTGCGAAAATTATTTCGCGTTAATCCGCTACTTCAGGTATAACACACAATACCTAATATTATGTTTTTTATAACAAGAATTACCACGTATTACATAGATATATAATATTAAAAAGAGGTAGTCCATACTTAATATTATAAATGCGAAAGTGTGTCTGTCTGTCTGTCTGTCTGTCTGTCTGTTACCTCTTCACGCTTTAACCGCTGAACCGATTTTGATGAAATTTGGTACAGAGATACTTTGAGTCCTGGGAAAGGACATAGGATACTTTTTGTCCCAAAAATTTGCGGTGTCCCCGAGGGATAATGTATTATTATTGTGTGTACTTTGACTGTATTTTACTGCTAAACGGTTGAATTGATTTGAATGAAATTTGGTATGGCAGTGGTTTATGCTTTGGACAAACGCCCAGTCTACTTTTTATCCCAAAAATATACAGTGTTCCCGAGGGATAATGTATCCATACTTCCATACTAATATTATAAATGCGAAAGTGTGTCTGTCTGTCTGTCTGTCTGTCTGTCTGTTACCTCTTCACGCTTTAACCGCTGAACCAATTTTGATGAAATTTGGTACAGAGATACTTTGAGTCCTGGGAAAGGACATAGGATACTTTTTGTCCCAAAAATTTGCGGTGTTCCCGAGGGATAATGTATTATTATTGTGTGTACTTTGACTGTCTTTTACTGCTAAACGGTTGAATTGATTTGAATCCATACTATATACTATATATATACTATAATATTATATACTATATACTATATACTATATACTATATACTATATACTATATTATACTATAATATTATAAATGCGAAAGTGTGTCTGTCTGTCTGTCTGTCTGTCTGTCTGTTACCTCTTCACGCTTTAACCGCTGAACCGATTTTGATGAAATTTGGTACAGAGTTACTTTGAGTCCTGGGAAAGGACATAGGATACTTTTTGTCCCAAAAATTTGCGGTGTTCCCGAGGGATAATGTATTATTATTGTGTGTACTTTGACTGTATTTTACTGCTAAACGGTTGAATTGATTTGAATGAAATTTGGTATGGCAGTGGTTTATGCTTTGGACAAACGCCCAGTCTACTTTTTATCCCAAAAATATACAGTGTTCCCGAGGGATAATGTACTATTGTGTATATTTTTTTAACGTCTTTCATAGCTTAAGAGTTTAAACCGTTTAAATGAAATATGGTATGATAGTGCTTCGGACAAACAATTAGTAATTAAATAGAGAACGTAAGATAAGGAAGATACAGATTTAACTTAGAGTACAGTCGGGAGTGGCCAAAAAACCTCATTTCTCGCGGGCGGAGCCGCGGGCAAAAGCTAGTATGTTATAAACGCGTAAAAATGAAGACTCGAATTGGCCCGAGTCGGGCCAATTTTGGTTAGTGTTTGTTAGTGTGTTTTGTGTTACTATGCGACGTTGACACATTGACACGCGTCCCATGTCAATGTGTGTCGTGGCACAGAAATATTGTCAGTTTTGTAAGAATATAACGTATATCTATGTAATAATTAATCAAAGACGTATTACTCGTATGCTTATCGGTCGCCCTGTGGTCGAAATCCGCTCATAATAATTTATATAATTTTTAAGTTTGAACTTTAAGGGTTCTTTTGCCTGCCTTTATAATATTAGTATAGATTATTATTATCAAAAACTTTCAGTGTAAGATAATAAATAGAAACTTCGCCGAGTAGCGCTGGTAATAAGTAATATGTACCTAAATATTATATTTTTGTGGTAATATATAAGGTTCGGTAAAATCAATAGGCAATCGGACAAATTTTTTTTATTGCATAAATGAATAGTACTCTTAAATATGAGTAACTTCTCAGAAGAAACCGTATATCAAAAGTCAATATTTTCAAAGGTACAGCGATTTGTATAAAAAATTTCGCGAGCCTCCTAAAAACGCTCCATACTAAAGTCGACATACAAATGACGTCACTTGTAGGTTATAGTATATGAAGTAGGTTATGAAGTATATGGCCGCCGGAATATATTTGTAAATATCTCCCATATTTGTGCGTTTAAGTTCATATTTACCATAATGAATGTTTTTGTATAATATGATGTGAGTAAACTAATGATGTAGGTTTTATTTACCAATTTCGCAAAAAAAATATTTTTTTGGTACTTTTTAAATGTATTTACTTGTAAACTACACATAAAATAATATATTTTTTTACATTTACCAAGTAGTAATGCCTCAATATTTCTGAATATATTAATGAAACCAAATATTTCAGATGTAGTCCGATCCCCTATTATGGATATTTTGGGTTTATGATCTAGGTACTGCTTATTTAGAGACGTTTAGGCGGAAAAACAGTTGTCATACAACACGATGAGAGTATTTTTGGGAATTTCATTGTTAATTTGTTTGATGAATTAAGTTTCACTTCTGCCATGTCTACTTTGCACAGTGCACACGTAATTTTTTTTATTGCACTGGTCATATTCTCATAGACGATCTAACCCCTTTACTGCGAGAATCTTACACCTGCAAATGTAAACAAAGTTTAGCAATTTGAACACCTGTTTAAACCCTAATTAACATGTCAAACATAACGGAAACCCTACTAAGGTAACGGTTAAGGGTTTCACTTAACGGATATTAGGTAAGCTATAAGTTTAAGCCGATTAGAATATCGATTTCCGCTTAAGTTTATTATTTTTATTACAATTTCTGTAACGATTCACGAGCAATAGAACAGTTACGATGCGCATTTTCAATAATATTAGAAAATATAATTAGAACAGGACAATAATTTTTCAAACGTGTTTTGTTTCACCCTTTGTCTATAGTTGGGACCGCTATTTATAAAAATAAACATTCTGGAGCTCACAACCTTTGGATACTTACACAATACGATCTGGGGGCACGGCAGTGCCCCCGTCAAGTCGAGCGCGAAGCAAACACTGCCGTACCATCCTTTACTGGAACCATTTCGCCGCATTTTCAGGCCCCTATTTGAGAACCTCTGGATAAGACCAGAACGCAGAAATTTTCGTCATCCAATAAGCTATAATCACATACTTAAAATCCAAAATTTCAAGTCTGTAGGTCATTTAGTTCCGAAGTTAAGCGAAAGCAAAGTTTCGCATTTACGACACTCACTCACTCACTCACTCACTCACTCACTCACTCATGATCATCAAAATAGAACTAGTACTTCCCATAAACTTAGAGAGCTGAAATTTGGTACAGAGTTGGGGTTTAATGGCCACATAAAGGGAAAACTATAAAAACTAGGATAAACGATCTGGGGGCACGGCAGTGCCCCTGCCAAGTCGAGCGCGAAGCAAACACTGCCGTACCATTCTTTACTGGAACCATTCGCCGCATTTTCAGGCCCCTATTTGAGAACCTCTAGATAAGACCAGAACGTCGATCTGGGGGCACGGCAGTGCCCCCGCCAAGTCGAGCGCGAAGCAAAAACTGCCGTACCATTCTTTACTGGAACCATTTCGCCGCATTTTCAGGCCTCTATTTGAGAACCTCTAGATAAGACCAGAACGTCGATCTGGGGGCACGGCAGTGCCCCCGCCAAGTCGAGCGCGAAGCAAACACTGCCGTACCAATTTTTTACTAGAACCATTTTGCCGCATTTTTAGGCCCCTTTATTCTACTCGAACATTACACAAATTAAATAAACAAGTTACACTAAAATCTAGGAAAATAAATCAATATGCCCACGTTTCTACAAAAAGAAGTGAAATCCCACCAAAAACATTCTGTAAAAAACTAGCCATGTCTCGATGGAGCTACTTGTTTATCTCTAAAAAGTAATGAAATCTAGACAAAATCGTGCCAAGTCTAAGGTTCCTTACTGCGGTTTCTTTATTATTATAGTTAATGTTGTGTGACTTGGCCGTTGAAGGGTACACAAGGGTACAAAAGGGGCTCCATGACACCATTGCTCCAATACATGTGTTGTACAATCAACAACAGCCTAAAATGAGACACTAGCGTCCAATTACCAATACCAGTATGGGCTATTATCTCGCATAACAAACATAGGTACTTACAAATGTAAACAAAATTGACTTGTACCCACTAAAGTATAAAGAATGTTCAACGGCCAAGTCACTCAACATTAACTATAATAATAAAGAAACCGCAGTAAGGAACCTTAGACTTGGCACGATTTTGTCTAGATTTCATTACTTTTTAGAGATAAACAAGCAGCTCCATCGAGACTGGCTAGTTTTTTACAGAATGTTTTTGGTGGGATATAACTATTATCTACAATAGGGCCGATGTATCTTGGCGAGTCTGAACTTCGCGCAGAAGGTTGCGCAATAACTGTTTCTAAGTGTTTTCGTATTTATTTTATTTGTACTAGTTGGTCAACTGTATTGGCGAAAGTTTATTAGTACTTAGGTATATAAAAAAATACAATAACAGTTTTCTACACGAGTTGTACATGCGCTAAAGTTCGCAGAGCCTATGTTCAGACCCGTCAAGATACAGCGGCTGTATATTACTAGATGTTGTCTGCGACTTCGTACGCGCAAAATTGAATTTCGCAGTAACTGTACATTTTTTTCCGCGATAAAAAGTAGCCTATGTCCTTCCCCGTGGTCTACTCTACATCTGTGCCAAATTTCATCAAAATCGGTCCAGTAATTTCAGAGCCTATTGAATGCAAACAAATAAACTTTTCCTCTTTATATATCTATTGTTATAGGCGATAACAATAGATATATTCGTGCGCGAGTGATATAGACAAGTAGCGACGAGTCAATGTACCTACGTAATTCAACGTGCTCCACGACCTTACAATCAACTATGGACGCTCTTCTGAACGAAGCCTAAACCTGGATGCATTATAACTTAAAACCATGACCAGTGACCTCATAACTCACTTCTATGAATACTTCAGTTAATTACACCATGAGAATAAGTTTCCACACGACGTGATGTCTACCGCAACCAACTGTCATTAGCTCATTACTCATAAACTCCGATCCTGTCAAAATGTACGCTCGCGCGCGCAAGTGAGTAATTATTTTGACAGTTCATGTAATGTTAGTCGTAGATGTAAAGTAAATGACACATATGGTAGAAAAAGTCATATACTTACTTTAAAGGTGCTAATCTATACTAATATTATAAAGCTGAAGAGTTTGGGTGTTTGTTTGTTTGTTTTTTTGAACGCGCTAATCTCTGAAACTATGGGTTCGAATGAAAAATTATTTTGTGTTGGATAGTCCATTTATCGAGGAAAGTTTTAGACCATATAACATGACCAATAGGAGCGAAGAATCAGAGGAAAATGTGGAAAAAACGGGGAAAATTATTCATCTTTGAGGGCTTCCGTTGTTTGTTTGAACGCACTGATCTCAGGAACTGCTAAATCGAATTGAAAAATTATTTTTGTGTTGGAAAGTCCATTTGTCGAGGAAGGCTTTAAGCTATTTAAATAACATAACGCTGTAACTATAAGAGTGAAGCATCAGTGAAAAATGTTGCAAAAACGGGGAAAATTATTCATATTTGACAGATTTTAATGATTTTTTTGTGTACGTTCAATGGTTTAGATTTGCAATTGGACCCGTTAGGTGGCGCTGCTGTCAGTACAACAAATTTAATTCTGAGGCCGAGTTCGCCGGGACAGCTAGTCTTGTATATTAATCGTAATCTCGGAAACGCCTGCAATATTTCCAAGATATTTAGTATGCAGCATGTTATGGGGGAGAAAAATCAATCTAGATCTAGATCTTATCCCAAGGAAACTAAAGTTTAAATATATTATGTTTTTTCTTTTGTCGTTCTGTAATTTTTGCGTCATTTGTAAATTGTACATGTGGTGGATTCGAACCCCGTTTATATGTTTTTGTGATTCTTATTATCTTTTTTTAAATTTTACTATCTCCGAGTAAAGCTCGGTTACACATGTACTATTATTAAAATATTTGTTATTGTAATAGGGTATTATCCTATGACGAAAATATACATCAGATTGTTGATATTTTATCGCTAAACAATAATTTAAAGCAATTTAACCAACTTCTTACACAAAAATATGTATGATTTTTATAAAATATCAAAAATAAAATTATGAATTTTTCACGTTTGACCACGTGACTAAAAACGCACGAGATTGGAATGTGACGTCATATTCTTGTACTTCTTCTTCTTTTATTTTTCGTCTTCCCGATTTCCATAAAGAATAGCCAGCATCGAATCATTAACGTGCATGACGTTAATGATTCGTCAGCGAGTAATAGCCACTTTTTCCGCATTTCAATGTTCTTTGGTAGGGTCACAAACATTTTCCCCGGTGTTTTAATAGACGTATTAGTGCATTTTGGCACTACGCACCATTTATAAGGCATTTTTAATAGGCTTAAAACATTTATTTAAAAACGTAAATAGTAGGTATTCTGGGATTTGGCATTTTCAGTGTAATTTGACACTTGACAGTTACAATGTTACGAGCATGTGACGTCATAACAACTCATTATAGCGTTTTCGCGCCTATAATATTAATTTAAACTTTTAGGCTAATTTGCAAGGAAAAGAAAAAAAATTCACAAAGAATGGTTCAAACTACTAAAGTATTTTGGTATTAGGAACAATTTGACATACTTTTCAAAAACTTGGAAAATACCCTATTATATGAAATAACGTTTAATTTAAGATTAACGAACTTTTTAATAATTTTGCTTATTATTGATAGGGAAATTCACTTTAAATTTAAATTACTTGTATAATTTGTTATGTTCATAATCGTTAATAGGTAATATAAGCAATAGGCAGTACCATGTTCTTGATCTATACTAAAATAATATAGAGGAAAGGTTTGTTTGTTTGTATGTTTGTTTATTGCTCCGAAATTACTGGACCAATTTTAATGAAATTTGACACACATATAGAATAGACCACGGGGATACACCACCACATAGGCTACTTTTTATTAAGGCAAAATGTATTTCCTTTTGCGCGCACAAATTCGCGGCAACATCTAGTTTATTGATAAATCTTAGTGTCTGTTCCACGATCTTCTTATAAGTGTCGGATAATTTATTCTGAAGTTTTGTCGCTGCTTTTTTTATATCGAGCGAAGAAAACAAAACATGCAAATAAGATAATATTACTTATCTGTAGATTGTGCAACAGGCCCTTAATATTCAACGGTAAGTATAAAGTAAATCATACAACATTAAGACTTAAATGAGCTTTCGATAGTTGTGAAATATTACGGATGTAGTAATTTGTACATTTTGTCTTAACGATGGAAAGCAAATGGGATTTTTAATGAGATTTGATAATTCCGGAGTTTGATAGAACTTTTAATGCTGGTCATTATAACTAGTGATTCTGTATATTACGCGGTACGCCGCGTCTTTTTGATAAAAAACATTGGGAATTAGACATTGGGAATTTTACTATGAAACAATTATCCACAGCGACCAAATATACAATTAGATGTAAGCGTTAGCATCCGGATAATATGATTAATGTGTTTTTATAAAATTTACAAATTTGCATAATTTACAAATTACATGAGGATCAAGTCAAACAAAATTACTTATTATGACCCTATAATGTCCTTAAAACGCAACTAGTTTATAGTTAAATTCAATATTATAAAATACTAAGAGCTTGTCGATATGTCTGTACTGTACTCTATAACATTTACGGTTAGATCCTGTGATATTACATAATAGTACGATTATTATTGAAAATAATACAAACACATTTTTGCGAATCGGTATTCTCGCAACAAGTTGACAATTCAACTTTCCGGTATTTTCGTAAAATCGATACTCGCGAAGTGTTGTTTCCTAAACAATAGCGTCTCCTATTTCACGAGGAATGTTTGTGTCAGGTAGTGTCAGTCACTCTGGGTGGCCGCGGCGCTGAAACTCGATCTGTTGACATTACGCTGACACCGCTTTGACACTACGTACTGGCGGGCACAAAAGTGTTTTGATACGTATATTCTTTTCTTTTGTGTTATGTCAAAACAAAGTCTAACTTGTCGATTATTTTACGTACGTATCGTACGCAGTGGCGAAAGCTGGTTCTCTTTCATAGGGAAGTCCTAGCCTGTATAATAGGTTAGGGATTTGGATAAGGGTCTTCAATAGGTAAGTGGTAAGTGAAGCCGATAGGAATGGACTTTAAGGAACTCCATGCCACTGGTACTTAAAGAGAAAAGAAATAAACAATGTTTTGATCTATCTTTATTTATTTCGGTATAAAGGAACAATAAGTATAATCCTAATAGATACAAGATGCCGATACAGATTAAAAAGATAAAAATCATGTTCTACACGCGACTAATGAATAGCCGTGTCCAAATTATCTATGGTATTTGATCTTAAATTGTACGTTATAAATTCGAAGATTTATAGATGGATAGATTAAGTGTCGGATAGCTTATCCGGAAGTTTCGTCGATGCTAACTTTATACTGAGCGATAGAGTTTTCAGTTCTTATGTTTTTCTCTTACTATTAAAACTCTTTATTATTACAATAGTGGCCTCCTCCGCCTCTGTGGTCTAGTGGTCAGAGCATTGGCCCTCGACTCGGAGGTCGTAGGTTCGATTCCCGCATAGGAATAACAAAATATGTTGTTTCCAAGTTAGGTTAGGACTTAGGACAATGCAGGCTGATCACCTGATTGTTTGACAAGAAAGATGATCCATGCGTCGGATCACGGACGGACATGTAAAAAGTTGGTCCTGTGCCTCTTCTCTCGTCAGTCGTGTCAGTTATCCGTCCCGCTGGATTATGAGAGTAAAGGAAGAGAGAGTGCTCTTGTGTACTACGCACACACTTAGGCACTATAAAATTACTCCTGCTTAACTGGCCTGGTTTCAATAAAACCGGCCACCGTCACCGAGATCGGTGTGGGGAGTTATTAGTTATTAATACAATCAAAAATATGTTTTGAATGTTCCATTGTACTAGTAATGCATTACACAAGAGTCAAGACATTTAACAAGTTAAAATCGAGTTAAACGATTTATGGTGAGGTTAAATCGATAAGGTTTACGACCTGTTAGTTTATGTTCGAAACAACGGAACGATTAATTTAAAACAAATACAGTGGGTATCAAATTCCATAGGTCTTAAGAGATAACACAAACAATAAAGACATATTATTAAGCAGTTTAGTGACGTTAGAAATGAAACTTTTAAAAATTACGATTTTAAAAAAATGTAGCTCAACAGAAATTTTTGACAACAAAGTATTTGTAATCTTATCAAATCGAAATATGTATATGTCACCGTAAAATTGTAGAAACGGTTAGATTGTAATAAAACTAGTGAAATTGTAAAATGTTGATAGACTTCCGACGTGAATATGCTGCCTTTAACGTAACACATTATTTTTCGTTAGATTATAAATATACAAGTTTTTAATCTTTCGATATATTTTCACAATCTCGTTAGTTTTTTTTTACTATATCACTGTTTTTACAATTTTACGGTGACATATACAATTTTGAAAAGGCAGACGTGCTGTTATGATTTTCATAATAGAAAATATTATGTATTAATTTTAATTACGTGGGTTAAATTAAGTACAAAAATGTCGTAAAAAGTCCTAGTTGGTCGCATTACTTGACCTAAAATCTCAAGAATGTTACTATAAAAATCATAACACTTATAATTTATCGCAAAAATCTGACTAATTGACTCTGATTTATTAAACATGGCTTAGATACTAGAAGTTAATGTTTTAACGTCAGACGTGAAAAAGTTAAGACTGCCGACCACATAGTAAGACCGGTTAGGACTACGACACACACATAACAATAAACTACGCCTTACCTTGTAAGGTGAGCTGCAGCGGTGTATGGTTCCGTAAAACTCAAGGAATATTATAGTTTCGCTCTGTCCGTCCATCTGTCTGTGTCCACTCTTGTAGCGTCTGTAATTACTAATTATGAATATAAATTGATAAATTTTGGTATAGTCATATAAAGTGTATATATTACAATACATAACTTTATATTTTAGGGGAGGGTCTCTAAGTTTAGAGTAATCGGCCTCCAAAGTTTATATTGTAAGTTGCCCCACCCCTCCTCGCATTACTAATCTACTACAATAGGAGATAACACTTGTAAGTTTCCATGCTGATAGACCATGTTAAAAATTCTTTAGGAAAATAATATTTTCAGCGAAATTAGAGAAATTCAAAGAATTATTAAATTGCGAAAAATCAAAGAATTATTAAGTTACGGAACCCTTCATCTGTCTGTCTGTCATATGTCATCTTGACATTTGCTTTCCGCAGTTTAGTCAGTCAGCAGCACTTATTTGACAAAATCTTCTGAAGTCAGTAACTTACTTTTTCTAACTTTTTCTAATATTAAGATTTTTCCTGTCAAAAGTACGTAAGTAAATTAAAGATAGGCTCATAACCTATACTTAATTTTGAAATCATCGAACCTACTATATAATAATATAATAAGTTACAGATCAAAGGATGATTATTATAACCTATTTTCATTGCTGATTCATCGCATTTAAAGGGATAAAATCAGTAGCCAAATGCAGTTATCAACTTCTAGCTAATTTTATGATGTAGATAATATTATGTGTATGGATTACAAGTTTTTGGCAAACTGCCAAATAATTTTGGCACAAGTTGAAAGGACGCAGGACCAAACCGTTTAGGAAGTGATAAAGTTAAGATATACGTCCAATGATATAAAAAAACATAAGTAGGTACTTTAGAATTTAGATCTTATTCGTTGTATAATGTTCGGTAAAATCAATTACGGATATTTTGAGCATATGATCTTATGCTTATGTTATACTAGCTTTTGCCCGCAGCTCCGCCCGCGTAAATGCACAAACACTGTATTTTTTCGGAATAAAAATATCCCATGTGCTTAACGGGGGACTCAAAATATGTTTTAAATACCAAATTTCATAAAAATCGATTCAGCGGTTAAAGCGTGAAGAGGTAACAGACAGACAGACAGATAGACATACAGACAGACAGACACACACTTTCGCGTTTATAATATTAGTATAGATATATAGACGTTTAGACAGTAAAATAATTCTTTTACTCAAAAAAATATTCCTCTATATTGCCGAGTCTGCGCGGATATCCACCCATTATGAGATGATTTTTTAACTTTGAGTATGACAATAATTTTTTGCCTAAACGTCTTTATATGAGCAGTAGGTCATATACCCAAAGTATCAGGAGTTGATTTTTCCGGACCTTAAATAAACAAAATTTAACTTTGTAATAAACCTTTTTCAGATAAATCTCACTGGAATTTAATTCTAAAATATGTTTCATTTATCTGAACCATATAGATTATTATAGAATAAAGATAGTAAATAAGATATAATTTTAAATACCTAAGTAGTAACACTAGTAGGTAAGTAATAGTACCTTATTGAATGTTGAATGAATGCAGACATCAATGGAGCCGACACAAAAGGTTAAAAAGTTATTACAATCAATAAACAATAATCCCTTATGCCGCGTCCGCACGTTTGCCAAACCTCGACAATTCTTCACAAATTCAAACGTGCGGATAGAGCGTTTGCCATGGTTTGTGTAGGCTTGCAAGAGCTTGCGGCCGTTCCGATCGAGTGTCGGTTTTTTGACACAAATCAAAGGGAATTTGTCGCAAGCGCTTGCGATGCATCCACACGTTTGCGCGCGCTCAGTCTGGTTTGTGTACTGGAGACGGGCAGACGTGCCTACGCTCGCACAAAATGAGTGGTGATTGGTCAAATAAGACATCTTGTTTTTTCTCGAATGTTATCAGGCTGAACCATGCATTTGGGACCCGAAAAACAAGCATAATTATTGTATCTAAGTGTATAATACACTTAAATAAAAATCTTAAATATGTATATGTCACCGTAAAATTGTAAAAACCGTTAGATTGTAATAAAACTAGTGAAATTGTAAAATGCCGATAGACACAATAAAAATCTTAAATATGTATATGTCACCGTAAAATTGTAAAAACCGTTAGATTGTAATAAAACTAGTGAAATTGTAAAATGCCGATAGACTTTGGACGCGAATATTCTGCCTATAATTTAACACATTATTTTTCGTAAGATTATAAATATATAGTTATAAATATTTCGACCTATTTTTACAATGTCGTTAGTTATTTTACAATCTAACGGTTTTTACAATTTTACGGTGACATGTATAATATAAAAGTATTAAATATATTTCTGTTGTCTGGTACCCGTAACACAAGTTCTTCGAGAACTTACCACGGGACCAGATTGACGTGGTGTGAAACGTCCATAGATATTATTATTATTATAAGAAAAAAGTAGCCGGTGCGTGGCTAAGTACATTATTGAATAAGCCACTATACGGTTAATTTGTAACTTAATCCACCATCTTCTTTGCCGTTTTTTTTGTTTGTTTTTATTTATGTATTTTTTTACAACAATAATAATAATAACTCCTCACACCGATTTCGGTGACGGTTTTATTGAAACCAGGCCAGTTACGCAGGAGTATTTTTATAGTGCCCAAGTGTGTGCGCAGTACAAAAAAGCACACTCTCTTTTACTCTCATAATCCCAATGCGGGAATCGAACCTTCTGCCTCCGAGTCGAGAGCCAAGCTCTAACCACAAGACCACGGAGGCTGTTGTTTTTACAATAAAAATAACTCAAAGCAAATGCTATAGCCGATACCTACGAGCTCAACGTCCGTCATGCTTGCCTGTTCAGAACACACTAACTCACTCGCAAGCGTGCGGATGGTGACGTTTGATTCCCTTTTTCAAGTCAAGCGTTTGTGGAGGTTTGGAGTTTGCGGCAAATGGCAAACGTGCGGACGCGGCATTAGAAGTAATGGTACACTCGTAAATAAAAGTTATATGCGGCAATAAAAATAGTTCTATAGAAGAGTTTTCAATTTCAATACGCATTCATGTCCTGATTCCGTTGATTATGACATAACTTTTAAAAGAAGTAACTATGACATGATTTATAGTTATTTTTACCTGAAAAGGAATAGAGTTATACTTTTTTTAAGGACATTAATGTCAAATTTTGTTACTTTCGTTAGCGATGTAATATATTAGTGCCGTTTAAATAAATTAAGTTGTTGCGCGTCGATGTTTGCTTTAAGGAAGTCATAAATGCAATATTTAATCAACAAAACTTCCGAATAAGCTATTCGAACTTATTAGAATATTTTGGAACAGGTCTTAAAGTAATAAAACATGCGTAATAATTTAAATTGTCTATGTAAATAAAACAAAATAACGTCGAAACTATAAATCGTATGATTTCACACATAATTATCTATGACCACTCAGTGTAATTTGCTTAAATATTTATGCAAATTATTTGAAAAATAAAAGTTAACATAATAATAGACAAGTACAATAACATTTAGGTAGACAATAATTATTTATTGTTCGAAATCGCTGTGCTAATTTTGTTTTTGACCATTAGTTATAATATATTCGCATGCTTGACAGGAAACGTCATTGCAATCGTTCAAGCATGGCCTTGACAAAATATTATGTAGACGTAAAAATAGATAGCTTTATTTAAACGCTAGGCTAGAATGCTTTGTAGAGCACCTACATTATATAAATTTAAATAAAATGTAGAAAATGTAGAAACCAAAAATGAAAATTAAATTTTAAAATGCTGTTTTTGTTGTTAATAAATCATTTTGTTTGTATACCAATTACCATTGTTTCTTAAGCCCCTTACTACTAAAAATATTAACGCAGTGGATAAGCTATACAATGTTTTTCCTTATCTGATACGTTGGAAATGTCGCTTGACAGACAAGGACAAAACGTTGTGGCTTATCCATGTGTAAATATTTTTATTAGTAAGGGGGTAAGTATATATGGTTCAGTTAAGTCAATCGTATTCATTAAATAAATAACAAAATAGACCAGTGCCGATAGGTTTAAAACAAAATAAATTTATAGTAGGATGAAACCCATTGGAAAAGGAAGAGAATTTAACAAAAATAAAAGGAAAAATAATTTACGGGCGATTTGATTTCGGGAAGTGAAGGGGGTGAGTTTTTAAGGGTAGAAAACGGTTTATCTCGATTTCTGGCAAAACTACAAATCCTATCGAAAAAACCGTTTTCTACCCTTAAAAACTCACCCCCCTCACTTCCCGACCTCAAATCGCCCGTAAATTATTTTTCCTTTTATTTTTGTTACATTCTCTTCCTTTTCCAATGGGTTTCATCCTACTATAAATTTATTTTGTTTTTGACCATTTTCAGAGGTAAAAGCACTAGTCTAAAAGTAAAACTTGTCCACGCGCCTGTACATACGAGTCTCGATTCCCGACTTACCTACTAGTAATTAGTCGAACTTTATATAAAGTACTAGTTACTACCGTAGGCCATATTATACGGTGATTCGGCTCATCGCATTAGCTAATGAAATAAGCAAAATTAAATTTTAAGTAGCTGATTAGGGGCCATCCACATATTATGTCACGCAAATTTCGACTTTTTGACCCCCACCCCCCTATGTCACGCTTTTTAGTATCCCTGTACCTGTATTTAACATGTACCATGGGCGTAGCCAGGATTTAGATTCGGGGGGGGTTCAAGAAAATAAAACGTACATTGCTTTCGGGGGGGGGGGGGGGGGGGTTCAAGTAAGAAAAACTAAAAGTACATTAAATACTAGTCATTAACCTATTAAGAGCCATGTGCTCATTAGCTAATGGGCCCTCATTTTCTTTCGTTTTTACCCCTTTCAGCTTTAAAGCCTGAAAGACTGTGTAATGCGAAAATATACAAATATCAATAGCCTAAAGCTGAACGTCGCACAGTGTGTAATATTGCCTAAGATGCGGCCATCCATGTTTTATGAGCTCATTGGATAGCTCTAATTGAGAAATACAACAATGTAGAAGTAACCATAGGTTTATGTTGCTTGGTTTTTGAGATATTAGAAAACTCGAGAAAATTCCATAGTTACCATAAAAACACAAAATTATACCTAAAAACCTTTTTTTAGATAAGATTGTAGACATCAATTTGTAATAGTCAGTTTCCTGGTGCTTAAAAGTGACCATGAGATTAGAAAAATAAAATTAAAAACCAGTAGTTGCCTTTTATACCTTATTATGAAAATATTTTTTTTCTTAAAAAGAGTAGATTATTGGCAATCATTTTAAAGTCCAAAAATCTTGTTTATATATTACTTATTCCTTTTAAAAATTTCATGCAAAAATAATGCAGGACTTCGGAGATATTGAAATCAAAATTTTCAGGCTAGGGTTGTCACTTGAAATTTTTTGTATTTTCTGTAACGTTGTTGTCGAAAAAATAAAATCGTACATGTTAATGATAGACAATAATATAAATAGTAAACACAGCAAATCAAAATTAATTTTCGTATAAATTTTAACACAAGGTATTATAATAATCGATACACTCAAGAAACAAACAACTTTGCCTACGAAATTTCTAAAAAAAAAATTGCCGGTCCATACAAAGTAATCCGCTGACGGACAATGCTAGCATGGACTCTAGAGGTCTGCTGTGATGCCCTTACTTAAGTCGGAAAAAATTGGAGTTACTCCCTAGTCGCGCCTAAGTTTTACTTCAAAAATTAAGATTTAATTTTTGAAGTAAAACTTCTTAGGCGCGACGTATCACCTAACTGCTGCTGGCTGGACCACTCAATCGCCTAACCTAACTCCTAACGCTTTGTGCGGGTTCAGTATGGATGATTACATTTTGTATAGAGGGTTTCAAAAGGCGAGGGTTAAGAAAGGCTGTCTTGGGAAGAACGCTTGTTTATTTTTTTACAACTATTTAGAGTAATGTATGGATCAGAGGAGTCCAAAGCGCGGTGAAACAAGTTTAACACTGTAGTTTTTCTATTAAATTTTCGTGTGTGGTGTTCACTGTCGTATCCCAATATTTATTCCGGGACTCACTGGCTTGTTCTGATAGCATACCAACTGGCAAAGGACTAGCTTTTATAATTTGACTCCCATGCATTAATATTCTGTGCAAAGTAACGGACATGTAGCACCACCTGTACATATCTACATATTTTGTGGCAACATTTATGCAAAAAGTATGAAACTTTTCTACGTCGATTTCAAAACAACTTGAGAGCACCACCAATAAAGTGTGTAGATCCGAGATCGTCAACAAGTCATCTTTCTATGCTTAAGATATCTGCAAAATTTTTTCGGTGCAAATCAGATAGTGCAGTGCGTACCGTGTTGCCGTCATTTGTAGTTCCTGCGTTCGGACGAACAACTTAACATTTTCTTTCTCGTTAAATGGCACCGCTACATTATGCACACAATAACATTAATTCGATATATAAGTAAAAGTATATTTTTTAATTTTTGAAATAAAACTTCTTTAGGCGCGACTAGGGAGTAACTCAGATTTTTATCCGACTTAAGTAACGCTATTCTTTAGTTATACTCTGATGACAGATGTCACCAGTTGTCATTTGCATTATGATATATTATTATATTGAGATGACAACCCTATTTCCATAGAAATTTTCAAAACTCATAGAAATGAAATATCTCCGAAGTCCCATGGGATAGGCAAGTAATATTTTAAGATATTGAAGATAATTATATAATGCATCAATATAAAGTAAGAACTACTGCCAAAACGATAGCACAATGGAGAAAACTAATGATTTCTGAAAATCATAAATTAATAAATAATTCTTAAATTACTGCAGCAATAACCATTTATTTTTGCATTAAGCTAGACATTATTGTGTTAGGTTGACCTATTTACAAAAAAAATACTTTATGTGAGTATTTTAGAAAATATCCTTAAAAACTGTTTTTTTATAAAATCAGAAAATCCATTTTTTTTTTCAAAACTAAGCAAAAACGACTACTAGTTACTTCCCCAATGTTTTACATCATAGTAATATCTAACGATTGAATTCATAAAACATGGATGGCCGCATCTTAGGCAATATTACACACTGTGCGTCGGTACTGAATTTTATAATATGTTCTTTAAGCCAAACACGAGCGAGCGAAGCGAGCGAGCAATTTTTTTTCCCATTTTACAGGTTAAAATCTGTTCAAACGTTAAGCTAAAACACTAAATAACGGTGAAATTTACAAAAATACCATATAATCAACCAGTTAAAACAGAACATCGGTTCTCAATAATTTAATATATTTTTCATATGAAATGCGAGCGAGCGAAGCGAGCGTGCAAATTTTTTTCCTAGTTAATAGATTAAATCTGTTCAAACTTTAAACCTTAAGACTGTAAAAATAGGGTGATTTTGTAATTTCAATTTAAGTAAAATTTATGTAATTTATAGATGACAAAATTAAGTTAGGTTTGTCGTATAATACTTATTTCATACTTTTTTCGTCGTACATAATTACAAAATTTTGTGATCAGTGACGTGCCCAAATTATGTCAAAATATTGTGTATAGGTTCGAGGATTCGATGGCACGCGTGCCATAGGTTCACGATTCCTGTTTAGGCTATTGATTTTATCGTTTTTTTTTTAGTACAACAGTCTTTCAGGGCTTAAAGTTTAAAAAGATTTTACAGGCAAAGGAGTAAAAAACATTTGCTCGCATTCTCAGTTTGAACGCATTTAACATAAACACATACATATAGTACAAATTAGTATCAAAATTCAGTTTTAGGTTGTTGATTTTTTTTTAAATTACCTTAAAAAATCATCTTTCAGATAGGGCGGCAAAATATGTTAATTGTCCTGGGGCGCAAAATTTGTAAATACGCCTCTGTATTATAGGTCAGATCTCTATATACCAGCCGGCCCATTTCGGAGGGGGTTTGAACCCCCTAAACCCCCCTCCCCCTGGCTACGCCCATGACATGTACTGTCACATTTAGTATAACCCCCCCTCCCCCATCCGCTGTGACGTAATATGTGGATGGACCCTTATGTCTCTAGCTGAGAAGACTCGGTCATGTCAGCTTTCAAACAAAAAAAAACTAGATTAAAATCTACGATGCTAAGGACGTCACACAGACAAACGGACAGACAGACAGACAGATGTCAAACTTATAACACCCCTCTGTTTTCGTAGTGGTCATTAACAATAGTAGCACTTGTCCGCGCGCCAGTACCGACTAGTTGAACTTACCATGTACGGCGCTACTGCTAATAGTATCGAATGTCGGTGACGTCATCTGGTACACCCAAATAGAAAAGTGCATTGACCTATGTCACTGTTTATAATATTATAATTGCTCTAACACCGGTTTCGGTGGCGGTGGCTGGTTTCATTGAAACCAGTCCGGCTACGCAGGAAATATTCTATAGTGCCCAAATGTGTGCGCAGTATACGAGAGCGCCCTTTTTTCTTTTACCTTCATAGGCCAGTGAAACGGTGTGTGGAGTATATTTAACAGTAGGTGCTAGTGGAGTCCGAGTTATGTAAGGTTCGGTAAAATCAATTACGGATAGGGTGAAAGTACGAATTACCAGCACTTAAAAAAATGGCCCAATAACCTCGATTATTACAGAGGAAAATACTTCATAGTTTAAAGTATGGTGTCGCTGGCAGTAGATTCCAGAAACATTAAAGTTTTGTTTTTATTAAGTGGAAACAAAAATTAATTACAGAGAAGCATAATTCTACCACAGTGTAATAAAGAGATACAGTGGTCCAACGCGTTTGAAGTCGCGCGAAATGCCGCTTTTGTGTAGGTATTCGTCATTGCTGCAGGGTTGTCACAATAATGTGTTTTATTATAATCTGTTCTACATTTTGTGTATTCCTAGTATGTGTATGTAGAGTACTAGGAATAAAACAAAAAAATATATATAGAAGTATTAATGAAGAGTTTTATTATAAAAAATACAAATGCGTATACAAAAGCTCAGGGTTCGCATGATATATATCAATTGATATTTATGCTTGATATATATCAAAATTGATATTTATGTTTAAAAATGTAAAAGAATGTTTTAAATGTAAAAAATCTTACATCAAGTCATAGTCTAAATACACAGGTCTTATTTTCCGAGAGTTTCACGAGCATAGGTCATCAAAAACTTGCTATTTGACACGACATTAACTAATCATAGCCGTCGACGCGGCTTGTAACGGCATATGACACCCACGTGACCCCCTGTTTTTCGGAAGAAAATTCCTTGTTTGTTATTATACTATTGTTATACCATTTATACCATGTGTCAAATTAATTCGACTGATAAAATGAATACACTTTTTTTTCTTCTGGTTATAAACAAAAGTCATTTTATGGTTTTATGGTTTATTTAAATTGATACTCAAAAGTATATATCGTTGATTTTTAATTGATTTGAAAACTTTTAATATCAATAATAAATAAATGAGTTTAATTTTACTTCCCTATCTTCAAATTATCAGACATACAAATTATTTCGATTCAACTATTACGAAAAAACATATCAGAGTACCTATGAGATTTGTATGTAATTTTGAAAATATCAAAAAATCAAAAATATCGGATATATATCAAAGATATCTGATATTTTGATATTTGTTATAAATATCGGATATTTACGAACCCTGCAAAAGCCACAAATGCGAAACTGAAAGGTATTTTCGACATTTGGATTTACTAGTTTTTAGATTGCGATTGTTGAATTTGACGATGTAGTTAGTAAATTCTCATACGTAGATACAATTTTATTAAAAATTCTGACGGGAAACAGGCGCATGGTTTTGTATTAAAATTAATCTTCTTTAGCTGTTCATATAATTGACCATTGTAAATAAGTACCTACATACAACTCAAACGAAACACTGTCGCAAACCACTTAAAACAATCAAATTAAAAAGCGTCAACCCCGGCTGACGTGTCCCAAGCGAGTGTATGGCAGCTTGGGCTCGCTACCGCCCCTCTCTCACCCCGCACGCCCCGCACGATTGCTCTGTCTAGACGTGTCCGTTGGACGACTGTAGGTAATAGTTCTATAGGCTGTGATTCTACTATTTATTCGGGGTGCTGATAATTAGGTACAGTGCAGTGCTAGCAATTGGGTGTGTCACCCTACTTCGGATAATATGATCTACTGCTTAAGTAAAAACGTTTAAGCAGAAAAATAATTGTCATACTCGAAAAAAAAAATTTTTTATATTGAGTTTGCGTTTCGCGAGAGTCACACATACATGAGATGATTTTTTTTACTTTGAGTATGACAATATTTTTTCGCCTAAACGTCTCTATACAAATAGTAAATTATGTGCCCGAAGTATCTGTAGTTGATTTTCGGAGACGTTATATAATTATATATATTATGTCAACGTAAAATTGTAAAAACCTTTAGATTGTAATAAAACTAGTGATATTGTAAAATGTTGATAGACTTCGGATACGAATATGCTGCCTATAATTTAACACATTATTTTTCGTTACATTATAAATATATAGTTATGAATCTTTCGACACTCTCGTTAGTTTAAAGTTTTTACAATTTTACGGTGAAATATATAAGTCAATAGCATCGAATTACTTACCATTGTTTGCCACTAGGGGCGTTGTTTCGATGCCATACAAATTGTATTTAACTTCTTCACGGTGCAGTGAGTAGGGACAGAAACTCGAACTCAGCACACACTTAACCGACACGGCTGGCGAGAGATCAGGCGCAGGATCATGGAGCAGATATAGAGCTATCTGCTGTAAGCGCGGGACCGTCTTTTTACATGCCCATCCGACGCACCTTTATCCTTAGTTTTGAAATCATTGACTTTTTATCTACAGTCCACACATTATAATAACTCCCCACACCGATATTGGTGACGGTGGCCGCTTTCATTAAAACCAGGTCAGTTACGCAGAAGTAATTTATAGTGCCCAAGTGTGTGCGCAGTACACAAGAGCACTCTCTCTTCCTTTACTCTCATAATACAGTGGGAACCGATACGACTGACGAGAGATCAGGCGCAGGTCTGACTTTTTACATGCCCATCCGACGCATGGATTATCTTTCTTGTCAGACAATCAGGTGATCAGCCTGAATTGTCCTTATCAAACTTGGAAGCAAATTTTTTGTTGTTCCAATGCGGGAATCGAACCCACGACCTCCGAGTCGAGAGCCTATGCTCTACTAGACCACGGTGTTCCAACTTAAATGCTGTGCAAGAGCTTAATCTGGGGGCACGGCAGTGCCCCCGCCAAGTCGAGCGCAAAGCAAACACTGCCGTACCATCCTTTACTGGAACCATTTCGCCGCATTTTCAGGCCCCTATTTGAGAACCTCTGGATAAGACCAGAACGCAGACATTTTCGTCATCCAGTAAGCTATAATCACATACTTAAAATCCAAAATTTCAAGTCTGTAGGTCCTTTAATTCCGAAGTTAAGCGAAAGCAAAGTTTCGCATTTATGACACTCACTCACTCACTCACTCACTCACTCACTTATACACTCACTCATGATCATCAAAATAGAACTAGTACTTCCCATAAACTCAGAGAGCTGAAATTTGGTACAGAGTTAGGGTTTAATGGCCACATAAAGGGAAAACTATAAAAACTAGGATAATCGATCTGGGGGCACGGCAGTGCCCCCGCCAAGTCGAGCGCGAAGCAAACACTGCCGTACCATTCTTTACTGGAACCATTTCGCCGCATTTTCAGGCCCCTATTTGAGAACCTCTGGATAAGACCAGAACGTCGATCTGGGGGCACGGCAGTGCCCCCGCCAAGTCGAGCGCGAAGCAAACACTGCCGAACCATTCTTTACTGGAACCATTTCGCCGCATTTTCAGGCCCCTATTTGAGAACCTCTTCATAAGACCAGAACGTCGATCTGGGGGCACTGCAGTGCCCCCGCCAAGTCGAGCGCGAAGCAAACACTGCCGTACCATTATTTACTGGAACCATTTCGCCGCATTTTCAGGCCCCTATTTGAGAACCTCTGGATAAGACCAGAACGTCGATCTGGGGGCACGGCAGTGCCCCCGCCAAGTCGAGCGCGAAGCAAACACTGTCGTACCATTCTTTACTGGAACCATTTCGCCGCATTTTCAGGCCCCTATTTGAGAACCTCTGGATAAGACCAGAACGTCGATCTGGGGGCACTGCAGTGCCCCCGCCAAGTCGAGCGCGAAGCAAACACTGCCGTACCATTATTTACTGGAACCATTTCGCCGCATTTTCAGGCCCCTATTTGAGAACCTCTGGATAAGACCAGAACGTCGATCTGGGGGCACGGCAGTGCCCCCGCCAAGTCGAGCGCGAAGCAAACACTGTCGTACCATTCTTTACTGGAACCATTTCGCCGCATTTTCAGGCCCCTATTTGAGAACCTCTGGATAAGACCAGAACGTCGATCTGGGGGCACTGCAGTGCCCCCGCCAAGTCGAGCGCGAAGCAAACACTGCCGTACCATTATTTACTGGAACCATTTCGCCGCATTTTCAGGCCCCTATTTGAGAACCTCTGGATAAGACCAGAACGTCGATCTGGGGGCACGGCAGTGCCCCCGCCAAGTCAAGCGCGAAGCAAACACTGTCGTACCATTCTTTACTGGAACCATTTCGCCGCATTTTCAGGCCCCTATTTGAGAACCTCTGGATAAGACCAGAACGTTGATCTGGGGGCACAGCAGTGCCCCCGCCAAGTCGAGCGCGAAGCAAACACTGCCGTACCATTATTTACCGGAACCATTTCGCCGCATTTCAGGCCCCTATTTGAGAACCTCTGGATAAGACCAGAACGTCGTGATCTGGGGGCACGGCAGTGCCCCCGTCAAGTCGAGCGCGAAGCAAACACTGTCGTACCATTCTTTACTGGAACCATTTCGCCGCATTTTCAGGCCCCTATTTGAGGAGCTCTGGATAAGACCAGAACGCAGAAATTTTCGTCATCTAGTAAGCTATAATCACATACTTAAAATCCAAAATTTTAAGTCTGTAGGTCATTTAGTTCCGAAGTTAAGCGAAAGCAAAGTTTTGAATTTATGACACTCACTCACTCAGTCACTCACTCATGACCATCAGAATAGAACTAGTACTTCTCATGAACTCAGAGAGCTGAAATTTGGTACAGAGTTAGGGTTTAATGGCCACATAAAGGGAAAACTATAAAAACCAGGATAATCGAACATCTGGAGTACCTGGTGTCCCTGATTAGAAAACACAAGAGCCCAACCAAACTATTAGAGATCGACATACCGCCTTTACAAAAAATATTCAACATGGTGGTGGGCCGCTTCATTTGATGTAAAAAATCGAAGGTCTGAAGTATCTGATGAAGAATCCTCAGCTGGTTTCAGCTGATTAGAGATATGGTAATGCCCCCCTTCTACTATTGGTACATAAAAAAATCGACTGTCATTTCAAAAACCTAGCGAAGTGGGACACTTCTTCTAATTTAATCTAGTCCGTAGCATTCCACTGCTGGGCGAATGCCTCCCTTTCTGCTTTTGATACGCATATAAATAAAATTAAAGGAAAACTCTGGATAAGACTAGACTGGCTTTTATACTTATATTTACAAGTTTACAAGAAGAAATAGTCGAACAATTAACTTTATTGTACTCGATCATTACACAAATTAAATAAACAAATTACACTGAAATCTAGTAAAATAAACCAATATGCCCACGTTTCTACAAAAAGAAGTGAAATCCCACCAAAAACATTCTGTAAAAAACTAGCCAAGTCTCGATAGAGCTGCTTGTTTATCTCTAAAAAGTAGTGAAATCTAGACAAAGTCGTGCCAAGTCTAAGGTTCCTTACTGCGATTTCTTTATTATTATAGTTAATGTTGTGTGACTTGGCCGTTGAACATTCTTTATACGTTACAAGTGGGTACAAGTTAATTTTGTTTACACGTAATGTATATCTGTTGTAACTACCTATGTTTGTTAAGCGAGATAATAGCCCATACTGGTATTGGTAATTGGACGCTAGTGAGTAGTGTCTCATTTTAGGCTGTTGTTGATTGTAGAACACATGTATTGGAGCAATGGTGTCATGGAGCCCCTTTTGTACCATTGTGTACCCTTCAACGGCCAAGTCACATAACATTAACTATAATAATAAAGAAATCGCAGTAAGGAACCTTAGACTTGGCACGACTTTGTCTAGATTTCACTACTTTTTAGAGATAAACAAGCAGCTCTATCGAGACTTGGCTAGTTTTTTACAGAATGTTTTTGGTGGGATACAATTTACACTTTAGTATACAGATGTAAATTGTAATTGTAAAGTATACTTTATACTCAAACAATAAAGTTCGAATTATTTTATCACCGCGTTATAATAGGGTCAGCAAACGCAAACACGCTAATTTAATAAAAAAATATATTTTGTGTTTCAACTTTGAAAGATATTGAAGTTAGAGTCAAATGCGATGCTGTGCTGCGTTTTTCATATAGCGATGATATATCTGTCACCGTAAAATTGTAAAAAGTGTTAGATTGTAATATTACTAGAGATATTGTAATATGTCGATTAATTGTCAATTAAAAAATTCTTTTTACATTTTACACGTTATTTTTCGTTATTGTGTAAAATTTACCGTGCCGACTGCCGATTGGTTAAACGGCAAGTGCTCCGCGCCGCCATATTTGTTTTCTTTTTCATAATAATAATTATAACAAAAAATAATGCGTACAAATTGTAAGGAGAAGTTTTTATTTGACAATAAGTCTACATATTAGCTACAATATTATCTCTAGTAATATTACAATCTAACAGTTTTTACAATTTTACGGTGACATATCTACTCTTCGAATACCTCGTGCAATGAAACGTGTATCTTCTTGTGTAGTCAATAAAGTTCAATTTTGTATCGCTGTCTTAAAAATGCAGCGCCGTGTCTTGTCGCGACTCGCTTTGAACTAATGCTTTATGTCAATCTAAGTATACATATAATATGAGTCACTGACCGACTGATTGACTGACTGACGGATCAACAAGCATAAACCACTGGTTGTAGAGACCAGAAACTTGAAGGGTGTGTTTTGAGGATGTATGTGTACATAATTAAATTGTTATTAGTATTCAAACATAATAATTTATCTATACTAAAAACTAATATAATAAAGAAGAAAAGTTTGTTTGTTTGCATTGAATAGGCTTCGAAACTACTGGACCGATTTTGATGAAATTTTGCACAGATGTAGAGTAGACCACGGGGAAGGACATAGGCTACTTTTATCGCGGAAAATGTACGGTTTCTGCAAAATTAACTTTTGCGCGCATGAAGTCGCGGGCGATATCTAGTATATGTTATAAACTTATAGCAAAATTAATAACTAGAAGAACCTATTAAAAATGCTATTAGAACCAATTTCGACTTCTACGCGGACAAAGACGCGGGCAAAGGCTAGTAATAAATATTATGGCCCTTATTGCTTGTTTGAGACTATATTCAAATCAATGCTTTTAAAGGTGCAAGATGTTTTACAAATTACAATGCATATGTTAATAATTTAAAGTGTTACTCATAAGAAACATGCAAGCGAGAAAACTTGCTTATCATAACTAAAGGTTGCCACTTGCCAATGACCTTACACCGCGTAACGAAATTTTTTAGGGTAATAACCTAATAACTAAATTTTTTTATAAAAAACTGTAACCCGATTACGTAAATTATATAGCCTATGTTACCCGGACTATTATTACGAATCTATTGACACCACAATTATTAAAATCGGACCAGTAGTTTAGGCGCTACGGTAGGAACATACATACCTATATACATCGACTGCCAAAATCATTACCCTTCCTTTTGGCTTCGCTGAAATCGGGTAAAAATGAGATCCGGAAACTTCGCTATTCGTCTGTCTGTCATAATGAGTGCTGTGTGAGTTTTTCTTTACACATTCGATCGTAAGCGCGTTTGGCGTTGACTAGAAATTTGTATGTGACTCGCACTCACATGTTTTGTTTTTCGCGTTTACAACTAGGTGGCGCTGTATCACATACAAATTCCTAGTAAACGCCAAACGCGTTCACGATCGAATGCGAATAGAAAAACTCACACTTTAGCACTATGAATAAAGTTCAATTTTGAATAGCTACCCTTAAAATGCAGCCCCATGTTGTTTCGTTTCTGTTGGAATTGACCCTAACTGCCGAGTGCTGAAGAAATTTGTTCCAAACAACCATTTCATTTCATGGGTTCATTTTATCCTAAACAAAACTTGATTGTTTCACAACATTAACAAAAGGTTGATTTAAAAAAATCATGAAAAAAAAAATTGCCAACTTTTTTGTGAACCCTACTCCCTGCAATTGCAAGTGCCCCAGTTCGTCGCTAATCGCTTGCAGTTTCAGAGGTAGCCGGTGGAAGGATGTAATAGAGATACTGCATCAACTAATAGACGTAATAGATCAATAATTGTTGAACTATGTATACGGTATTAAGTATACGGATACGGTATACCTTTATTAGAAGATGGATGTACTGTCAGCAAAAAAAGCGGTAACCAATTTTATTGATTTAAGAGTTTTGTATTTTTTTAACGAAAGCCTAAGATATATATATAGATAGATTATACGTAAACCAGTGTAAATGAAAATCGTTCCAGCCGTTTCAGAGATTAGCCGTAGCGAATAGGCAAACAGACAGAACTAAAAAAACTTAGGCCTTTACATCCTTTAAAAATGATAATTTATACAGTATTCTCCGCGCGAAGTAACCACTCTTGAAATACTGTAGTGCCTGGGACAGTTGGTTTTTAAATGTCGTATGGTTGCCCAAGCACATACGGCATTCTCACAACATAGTCAGCCTAGTCCAGACTCCAGAGAAATGACTAGTCAATATGTCTGGGGCCAACCATGTGCGGGTTTCCTCACGATGTTTCCTTTCACCGTTAGAGCGTCCGTATAATGTACTTGAGATCTGAAAAGTCTCATTGGTACACGCCACAACCTGGGATTTGAACCTGCGCTCTCTCGAGAGCGAACCAAACGGTCTACCGACTGGGCCACGGAGCTCTTTAAACAGACAGAAATACAGACAATAATTGATTTTTGGTATAGGTACCGTATACATAATTTGAAATTACAAGCAGACAGTTCAATTTTATTTATTACTATTTTAAATGTGAAAGTTTGTGAAGATTGATCGATGGATGGATGAAAGTTTGTTACTCTTTTACTCAAAACTACTGAACAGATTTTGATGAAATTTAATATGGTAGCAGTTTAAACTTTGGATTAACACATAGGCTACCCGTGTACTGTGTAGTAACACTATATTTTTCCCCGAAAAAGTACCTACAGTGTTCCCATGTGATGTGATTGAAGGGGGCGGAGCCGCGAAAGGTCATATATCAAAGGACACGAAATCTCGAAAACCGCCTAATTATAAATTATAACACCTCATGTCAACTAGATAGGTACAAGCTTTATGTATCTACAAAGATTAAAGATGTCATCTATACTATTCATCATATTATAAAGACGAAAAATATGTATTTTTGTGTGTATTTGTAATGAATAAACTCAAAAACTACTGTGCCGATTTTAAAAATTCTCTCACTATTATAAAGCTACATTCACCCTGAGTAACATAGGCTATAAACGATTTTTAAAAGATTTATTGCTAGAACAGATTAAGGATCCTACTAAAACTTTAGTAACGTAAACCCAAGGTGTAAAAAATGCCTTAAAACATCTTTCGTTGCATGCGCTGCGGAAACTATTGATGATAGAACAAAAGTATGTTCTACAATATTAAAGAATATCCATACATCCATTCATCCTCATAAACTTTCACAGTTATAATATTAGTATAGAAATGTAGATGGATGGTTTGATATTTGTTACTCTTCCACGCAAAAACTACTGGACGGATTTTAATGAAATTTGGTATAGTAGTAGCTTGAGGTCTGGATTAAAACATAGGCTCTTTTTATCCCGAAAAAGTACAGTGTTCCTGTAAGATACTGTATTTACGCGGGCTCCGCGGACAACAGATAGTTTATAATAATTAGGGAGTGTCCACAATGAAACGCTTTTTAAAATTTTGCCCTCTAAGGGCGTAAAATGGTGTGAGAAAGGTCGTAGCCTAGTACCTGTTATCTAGCCAGGAGCGTGTAAGGGAAGTTGCGTAACCAGTAATCTCAATTTTTATACCATTTTTCTATGCAAAGGTGTAGCTCAAAATCTACGTTTTACGTCCATGGTTTTACATTTACATGGTTTTACAAGGGCGCTTGACGAAATTGTACCTTGACGCGTACATAAGGCATAAGCCCTTTATCCTTACTATTTTTTTGGACCAGATTGACGTGATATGGAAGCATCCATATTATATATTATTTTCTATACTAATATAATAAAAGAGAAAAAGTTTGTTTGTTGGTTTGCATTGAATAGGCTCCGAAACTACTGGACACATTTTGATGGAATTTGGTACAGATGTAGAGTAAACCACGGGGAAAGTAATAGGTAAGCTACTTTTTATCGCGGAAAAATGTACGGTTTTTGCAAAATTAACTTTAGCGCGCACGAAGTTGCGGGCAACATCTAGTTAATCATATTACAAGTTCCTGGGTAACCGAGCTTTGCTCGGAGCTATGATGAATTGAAAAAAAAAAAACCGAACCACAAAAATATTTATCTAACCGGGATTCGAACCTACAAATTTCCAAATTTTCATACTTGTATGAAAATTTGGAAAGTTGTAGGTTCGAATCCCGGTCAGATAAATATTAAAGCAAAAATTATACATCTAAGGCATACCAAACTGCCAATTTGTCTGACATAGTAGAGTCGAAATTATTTATATAATACTAGCTGATGCCCGCGGTTCCGCCCGCGCAAGTACAGTAACCAACGGGAACCTTATGTATGTCCCGCGATAAAAAGTAGCCTAGTGCCAAATTTCATGATAATCGGCTTAGTAATGAAACGGAAAATAAAGTATTCCACGGGAACCGTACATTTCCCGCGATTAAAAGTAGCCTATGTCCTTTCTCAGGCTCTAGAGTATCTGTGTAGCAAATTTCATTTAAATCGGTTTGGTAGTTTTGTCGTGAAAGACGGACAAACCGACAGACACACACACTTTCCCATATTTTATAATATTAGTATGGATAATATAATAGATAATTGATTGGTCTCGCTGGCGCTTGACCGCCCAACAAGACCCATCATTTATCTGTGTACAATACTCGTATATAAAAAAATCTTATATAGCTTAAAAATGCGTAGTTTTCCAGAGAATATATTCTCCAAAACTCCTTGCATACTAAATTTCATGGTTATACTACAGCCGTCTACAAACTGATAACATATGTACAAGATTGCCTCGTTTAAAGTATAAGAAAATGTTAACAAAAATAAGAAAGAAATGTTCTTTCTAAATTATGTTTTCTCCCACGCTATAATTTAACTTAATATATATCGCTTATGTGGGCGCAGTCCCAATTGTACTCGCCTACGGGCTACGAGGCAAGCCGTCTGCTTTCACTATATTAAAAAAATGGCGAATCATAATCTTAATGATGCATCAATCAGTTTTATCGAAAGTGCAAATACTTTTGGCTACCTACTTGATAAGTGTAAGGCATGACCAACCTTTTCAAGATTTGCGTGCCAATTTTTATTTTAATAAAATCGTAACGGGCCACACATCTATAAAAATCCGCAATTCATCCACAAAACCGCAAAAATGTTAATTTATGTTTTTCAAACATTTTACATTACCAAATATTGTCATAAGCGCAGGTGTACACGACGACCTGGTGTAGGGGAACCTGTTGTACATCGGATTAAATAATCCTTAAATAGTATTCATTATTTATTGTGATTTGACGTAGGTACTGTGCGCAAGCACTACTTATTTTATTATTGTAGTATATTTTCTGTACTACAATACTTTGTAAATATTATAGTATAGTTGATGCAGTGGATACAAAAATGTAAAAAACAACTCGCGTTAGCTCAAACCTTTTTTTATGAAGTTGGAATCTTCCCATATAATTAGAGTTGCCATCCGTCCGGGTTTCCCCGGATTTGTCCTAGTTTAAAGGGCGTAGGGGGAGCGTCCGGGCCGGATTTTATTTGCTATCCGGGTTTTTGTAGGCAGAATTTGGAAGGCCTAAGTTTTTTTTTTTTGATTTGCAGCAATAATAAATCTTCCTTTCTTTTTGACATTGCCGTAGTCGGGTAAAAACTGTTCTATGTCCGGGTTTCGTACTCCAAAATCCGGGGTTTTCATGCGTCTTGTCCGGGGAGTCGTATGTAATAGTTGGCAACCCTACATATAATAAGCATAGTATGCTACAGTAAAATTATTTCTCTGTCATGCCATCATACCTCCCACGAGACATCCTGACGGCCGTGACTAAAGATAAACCAACAAATCCGTTACAGCCTTCAAAACGAAAGCATGTCACTCAATGCTAGCTGTGTAAAAAACTCTGCGGAGACATGTTTCAAAAACTAATGTGGAAAATCGTTATATACCTACGTCTTTAAAATTTTAATAAATTATGGGATATAATTAATCGAGCGAACAAAAAATAAGTTGGCGGCTGCACGTGAGCATACTGTATTACTGAATTTGGCAGCGAATTAATATGTTGGCGACTAAATTACTAAACTGGCGAAAACACTCGATTGACAAAAAATTCAAAAGTCGGCAGATAAAAAGAGGCGAAATTTAATCCAAATTAGCACCGACATTTATAAGTTGGTGAATTAATTTCCGAGTTGGTGACCATTATACCATGTAAGCAGCTATAAAACCAGATTTGGTTGATAAATTAATGGCTGCTAAAAATTCAATTTGCAGGCTACGGAAAAGCCTATTTTTGGATACTGTTGGAGTATGTTTTTCTTTGGCATGGGTGTCATTTTCTAGGTTTCTGGGGGTGCAGAATAATATGAAATTAAAATCTGTTTTGAAATTCCACAATGGCGTAAATTTTTGTTATTAATATTAATAAAGTTGTCCTTTTCCAGGTTTCTGGGGGTTCTGATTACAAAATTGTCTTCCAATTTCATTTTTCCAAAATGGAGAATATTCAATCTTCGTAAAATGAATATGAATACTAATTTAAAAGATCTTGGGGATGCTAATTAGGATTGATGATTATTATTACAGTATGTTATGTAGTTCAAGGTACCAGCTATGTATAGATTTTTTCAAAATTCAGGATTCATGAATTTTTCTGCCATTCATGAAGAAAATATGCGATTTCTAGGTTAATAAGGGGGAGGAAATTTTCATTATTTTTGCAGTAGGATGCACCGTTTCTGAGATAGAAGCGACTATAGAAAAAAATATGGCAATGCTGTACTGAGATACGAGGGGTGTATCAATCTATAGAAATGTTGGAAAATTCAAGATATTCGATTTTTTTTTCTCCCATCATGAAGAAAATATAATGTTGCGGAATTCCTAAAGGGGATGAAATTTTCATTATTTTTTCAATAGGATGCACCGTTTCCGAGATAGAATCAATTTTATAAAAAAAAAAAGTAAATGCTGTACATTGAGATACGACGGATGTTTATAGCTATAGGAATGTTGGAAAATTCCGGATTTTCGAAATTTTTTTTCTCCCATCATGAAGAAAATATGATGTTGCGGGTTTCCTAAAGGGGATGAAATTTTCATTAATTTTTCAATAGGATGCACCGTTTCCGAGATAGAATCAATTTTGTAAAAAAAAGAAGTAAATGTTGTACATTAAGATACGACGGATGTTTATAGCTATAGGAATGTTGGAAAATTCAGGATTTTCGAAATTTTTTTTCTCCCATCATGAAGAAAATACGATGTTGCGGGTTTCCTAAAGGGGATGAAATTTTCATTATTTTTTCAATAGGATGCACCGTTTCCGAGATAGAATCAATTTTATAAAAAAAGAAGTAAATGCTCTACATTGAGATACTAGGAATGTATAAAGCTATAGAAATGTTGGAAAATTCAGGATTTTCAAATTTCTTTTTCTCCCATCATGACGAAAATATGAGGTTGCGGGGTTACTAAGGAAATTTAAAATGGATGACTTTTTTGTAATCAACCCCAGAAACCAATAAAAGGACACCCATATTATTTTTATAAAATTAAGTATGTCCGCCATATTGGAATTTCAAAACGAATGTTATTTTCGTATCCAGCACTCCCAAAAACCTGGTAAACGACACCCATATCAATTTTACGAAAAATAAATATCCGCCATTTTTAAATTTCAAAATTAATCTACACAATAATCTACACCCCCCTAAAACCGAGAAAAATTAAAAATTGGGAATTTTGTACGCTCCTTTATGTTTTTTTTGTGTGCGCTCGTTTTGCTGCTTGTATGGTTTTTGAGTTACCTACATCAGGGAAAATATATGTGCCTATTCTTAAATTAAATGTGTACTCACAAATTGTCGCCAAGATGGTTATTTGTTCGCTAAAATATAATCTGTCTGCCAGTTTGGAAAATTCAGTGGTATTATTTAGTCACCAGATTTGAAATTTTTTTGTTCCTTACATTCTGTCGCCAACTTGGTAATTTAGTATTCAATATTGGGTATTTTCACATCCAAAATTTAATTGTTTTGTCGCAAGTTTAAATACATGCCATAAATTATTTTATTTGCTATTTTAAATAGACGTTGCAAAGCGAAGTATTATATTTCTTTCAAACAATCTATGCAATTCTATGTTACGTAAGTAATAGTAGTCAATATTTTTTTTTTTTGTTTTTGTTGTTATAGCAGCAACAGAAATACATCTTCTGGGAAAATTTCAACTGTCTAGCTATCACGGTTCATGATACAGGTTCATTAGACAGCCGTGACAGACGGGCGGACAACTGAGTCTTAGTAATAGGGCCCCGTTTTTACCCTTTGGGTACAAAAATGGTATAGTTATGATCACTTTATTATAATTATATACCTACCTAATATTTATTACAAATTTATGTTTTCCCGATTTTTTTAATAATTTTGCATAATGTATCAATGTTTTATGTTAGTCTAACCCGACGCTCTTCGTGTGGATAAACGTAATCTTGACTTACTACTGCCATAAATTATATATCCTCTTCTTTTTGTTCACAGTTGCTGCAATATGTATACTTCTAGAAGTCGGGGCGTTACCTAGCCGACGGAGCGGTTTCCGATGCAACGACTTGGACCTCTCTTTCCCACACGTGGGGGATTCTATATCCATCTCCCTGATCGCTGCAATTACTGTCATAGTCCCCTTCGTAATTGTAAGTAAAATTATAAAATTAGGTCTCTAATTTTCCATTTGCAGGTGTTAAGTTATACATCGATATCAGACCTAATAGTGAATCTAAATTAACTTTTAAATTGGCCTTAACACTATCAACATATCTAAAAAGTAATTCGACGATTGAGCGTTCCATTTTTTTATTTGAATATGCAAATCTGTAATCTACCTTTCAGCGATGCAAACGAAATCTAAACAATTCGCCAGTTATAAATAAACGTAACTTTGATCCATTAATGTAATCTCTCATTTCAGATGTGGACAGTCGAAACGATCCTACACAGGGATGACGAGTACACGCTGAAGAAGAGCAAATTCTATGCAAGCGCTAGAATAGCTGGATTGATATACAGAGACTACATCTATGGGGCGATAGTAAATCTGACGATTCTGGAGGTCGTCAAATGTGTGGTAGGATCTCCGAGGCCGTCGTTCTTCGATCTGTGCCAGCCTGATGCTGCGAAGACTTGTAATGGGTATGTAGTAAAACTTTATCTTTGTCCTAATTTCATCAATGTATTGAAATGACATTTAACGCTGAGCTTCGTTTTAAGATTTATCTGTTCCGTTCTAACATTGAATGAGTGAGAGTGATTAATTTCAAGTTTAGCGATAAGCGCGTGAAACATCTTTAATGTTTGCTGTAATCGGGGCTTAGTTCTCAAGTTCTTAGTTATGCCAGAGACTAGTCACATGTTTTTGAATGAGCACATAAACTCTAAAACGTACACTCTACTCTATGTAAGTAAATGTAAGTGCTCAGTAAAGGCAAGCCAGGCTAGGTCACATTGTAAAGGGCGTGACTGATGTGCGTGCTTTGAGTTCGCTGTTTTTAAGATCGCGAACTTACTTGGCTCGACGTCGCGTTGGGTCGCGTCGTTGACAGACA
Source organism: Glaucopsyche alexis (assembly GCA_905404095.1). Taxonomy (NCBI): domain Eukaryota; kingdom Metazoa; phylum Arthropoda; class Insecta; order Lepidoptera; family Lycaenidae; genus Glaucopsyche; species Glaucopsyche alexis. The sequence goes on from FR990057.1 coordinate 19,185,047, forward strand.
AGCTTGCCCACGATGCATTGCGATGTCGTGGACAGAAAATGCTCTGTGCTATTTAAGATTTTTTTCTTGACGTTATCAATATCCCTTTCTACCTTATGTATCTATCTACCTCTCATCGAAATATTGTTAAAACCAATAGAACTCTTGTATTCTTAGTTCCTCCTCAAAAAAATACTAGGTACTGCTCTTAAACCCAAGCCCAAGTTCATGCTTAGTCTTTTCTTCCTCGCAGGTCGGAGTATATAACCTCGTACACCTGCACCTCCACCAAGTACTCGCGGTACCTGCAGATCGACAGCACGAGGAGTTTCCCCTCCGCGCACGCCTCCCTCGCTGTGTACTGCGGGCTATTCCTTGCGGTGAGTAATAACACTTTATTATATACTAGATATTGCCCGTGACTTCGTATGACAGAATTATTTCCCTTTATAAGTTCTAAAAAAAGTCCGCGACTGTATATATCTATCTTTTATGGTTGGCTCACAATAACCTTTTTATGATAACCAAATTTGTTCTAAAATTAAGCATTATTTGTGAGGGTGTTTTCATAAAGATGATATCAATCCTTATCCAAGTAAATACGTTATTCATTACTAGCATTTAATTTAGAAGAAATTTGCCGTTTACATCATTTGATTGATCAATGATTATTTTAGAATATATCGCAGTAATAAAATAATCAAGCGTGCAATAAAAATGTACGGTGCCCGGCGGGCAGTCGTGAGGGGGAAACGCTTCTCCTTCTACGTAAATGAAGTCGCGGGTATGTTTAAGCGATATACCAAAGTAACTGTTCCACGCGAACGTAGTCGCGGGCAAATAAAATCGGTTTGCTACATAAAAAAAATCAGATTTAGTTACTGGATGTTTTAATTATATTGAGTAATTAACCAGTAACTTAAGCTATCCATGGAGGTTTAAAATCTATGTAAGTAGTTAGAGCATTATTTGATAGATATAAATAATTAATAGGGTAAAAACCACATGGCGCCATTGGCACTTTTCCACATAAAAGAAATCTAATGAGCAACTTTAAAATAATAGCAAAAAATTGAATAACGTAATTTAAATAAATGTCTTATGGTAACTTAACACATTAATGATGACGAAATGGATATGACTTATGAAATATACGTTATAAAAAATGGCTGCGATAATTTTAATGGTGATGATCGTTATGATGATTATCTCACGTCAGGTGATGCAACACGTCAAACCGTTGGACGAGGAAGCGACGTTATTGAATTACATAATAGATAAGGGGACATGTGCTATTCATATACAGTTGATAATTTCACATTCTATGATCTGGAATTATCATACAATTATCTAGAAGGATTTGTATAGTAAAACCAATTTGCTACTAGTTTTGACAATCTTCGTTTGTTATATAGAAATTGACAGACGATGTATGAAAAATTACAACTGTCGAAAACTATTAGAAACATGGTCGTGCTGCATGTAAATTGTATGTATATGACTAAATAAACAAAATTAAAAAAATTAAATAACCCTCGAATTGATAAGAAGTTAGCGAACTGATGATGATGAATTATCGCTAAGAACTCTCTCGATCACGTCAGCTTTAAAGAACGCATCCAAATCGGACCTTCCGTTTAGGAGCTATGAATGCCACGGACAGACACACAGACACGTCAAACTTATGACACACTTATTTTTAAGTCGGGGGCTTAAAACAGAAGAACAATATAATCAATAATTACATAACAATTCCTAAATTACTTGTTATTATTGTGTAGCTAACTTGTGCTTGTGTATGATGACCCAAGTTCAAAAATTCGATACTGTCTGTTCCTGTGGCTCTCATAACAAGGTCAATCTTGATCGAGATTCATGGTAGAAGTCTGAGATTTTTGATTCTGATTGACTGGGAGATATTCAGAAATTTACATCTAGATTTACCATGTAATTAGATTAGCCTTAGATTTTTTCTTTTTTTCAAAATCCAAAATGTTTTTTTAATTCACATAACATTATGTTCAATCTACAATGTATTGTACATCATTCACAGTGGTACCTCCAGCGACGCGCTTTCAGCTGGCACAACCGGTCGTCTCTGGCTGTCCCTCTGGTCCAGATCCTATGCATCATCTACGCTGTTGTCTGCCCTCTCACCCGCATCACCGACCACCGTCATCACTGGTGGGACGTGCTAGCTGGATCCCTAATGGGCATCTTCTCAGTGCTACATACGGTATTTTACAGTTTTTTTTGCTTTTCCTACGAATTTACAGATTCTAATAATGTTGGTGAACTTTGTAATTATGAAAATTTAAAAAAAAAACCTCCATAGTTGAGCCTGATTTAGATAAATTTTCAAAATTCTAGACGTGAACGATATTTTTTAATATATCTATGTACAGAATGCTTTTAAATATTAATTTCACTCATTTCGTTATTACCAATATAAAATGTAGTAACCGACATGATATTTTATTCTTTTTTTATGAATTAGCTCTATTTCATGATTTTTTTAATTCTAGGTGCTAGTTCTCCTCAAGAACTTTTCTCAGCCGTCCGTAGCCAGCACTAGCGACATCTCTAGTAGCGACGGCAACAACCACCACGGACGTTTGCTGAGCAACCGAGTCGTGGTGCCCTAGCCACAGGCTGTTTAAACCAACCTGAGGAGCGCAGGATAGACTTTAGCTGATAAAATCCACCCGATCCAACTGTGCATTTGTCTCGGGTGTGACGGTGTTGTTCTGTTGTCAATATTTGATTGAAGACATGTGACATGTCGGCGTGGTTGTTTAATTTAAGATTTTGGTTTGGGAGTTGGGACTATGATTGTTGTGTGACCTGAATAATTATCAATCAAATTAGCAATAAAAATCTATTTCTGGATTGGTAGTGTTAGAAAATAGAAATGAATGTTTTATTAGAAATCTACACTTATGGTACCTTAATATTATTTTTGGCAGAAATGTAGGTATTTAATGTAAGAAAGTGTTAATAGATTTACGCAAAATTAAAAGAAGAAAGAGTTAATAGGGTAGTAAAAAGTACCTAGATAACTTTAGAATTACGCTTTTAATGTTGAGATTTTAAGATATATTAATATTTTAGGCACAAAAAATTTAACAATGTGCAAAATTTTATGAGATGACTTTCAATTTTTCTAATTATATTTTTAAAATTAGAATGTTATTCTAGACATTTTCTGAAGCATATCAATAAAACTATAGAATCTCGTGCAATTAAAAATATACTTAAAATCCATGTAGGTATATTTTGTAAGTTGTAAATATTAAAATCGTTATTTAAGTAATTTTAAATATTTTAAGTAGGGGATGTGGCCCAGTGAAACGTTTTTTAAGGAATTTAGAACGGATTTGTTGCAAAATTGTCGCAATAGTGAGTAATAAGTATAAAATATGACTTCCTTCAATCATTATAATTACAATTCGACTCTTTATATTCAAGGACTAAAAAATAACAATCAAGCGGCTTTCAGATTACGCTATAATAGCATAAATCATAGCACAACAATATTGCGCACCATACATCGTTATGGACATTGTTATACCCTTACAATGATGCGATGCGCCGAGTTCATGCTGTGCTATATCGCACGCCGCCCCCTTCCTCCTCCCTCGCCTCCCTCGTCCCGCAATCGAAAGGAGCGACACAACCATACAGCATACTGAGCTTGCTTTATACATACTATAATTGGTTGCTATAATATCGCGTAATGTGAGCGCCATGTTTTTTATAGCATTAGGTACTTATTTGCTATACTATATAGCACAATAGTATAGCGTAGTCTGAAATAAGCTTCAAGTTGAAGAAAAAATAAACTTCACAACATAATATTATAATTATTATGTCAAAAAAAGAAAATATTTGGCTTAGTTTTGGCAGGAATGTATTAAATGTTTATGTGTGTTTAATAAAGAATTTGAATTTGAGCCATTACTGATTCCTAAAAAATATGTGTAAGTATTATTTTAACGAAGATTTGTGAACAAAAATTACTATAATTATGTTAAAAAATTGAGAAAATTAAAATAATTAATGTGTATTCTTATTGTCGGATAAATAGTTTTGTTATAAATGTAATTTATTGCTACCTAGTATTTAATGCTAATTTGTTAAAATAAATGATATTTTTAGCAGTTTCTCAAGCAAAAATTATGGGATTGGAATTTCTATGAGAACAATTTATATTATTAATAAACTTTAATTTTATTCCCAGAATTAAATGCGTTTTTGTAATGTACCTATTTTAAATAATTAATTTATAATAATTTTAAACGCAGAAGATCTGTGTTAATTAAACAAAGCAATAATTAAATAGAGTCAATAAATTTTTGAACGCCTAAGTTAATAGGATCAATTCTACTTATTCAATCTACTTACTCACCAGAAAAAGTATTTATTTTATTATTTATCAAACATGTCTAGTCTTAAGATAGTTCACAGTATTGTTAGATGTAAAATCGATTTATTACCCACCTATACGACCTTGATCAAAAAGCTGTTATTTTTTTACTTAAAAGCTGGTATTTTGACGGAACATCTTGTACTATGACGACATCATTCATGTTTTGACGAAATCAAGAATGTGAATTTTGATCGTTTTTCGTTGAATGTAACGAAAATTTGTCAAAATTACGCTTATTATTTAGCAAAATTGTTATTTTTTGACAAGGTCTCATCCGCATGTAAATTTCTTACCATACATTCCCATGCATTTAGTTTTTAACGTTGGAGCTATTTTTAAACTGTAAATATAGTTATAAGTTTTTAATGCTGATTAAATTAGTTAAATTGTATTTGATTGTTTCATTACTAAACCTAAATTTTGAGTACTTGGCTGGTAGTGGAACAGATAAACAGCAACATAATTGCTTTCAATTTGATTGCACTGCTACAAGCATACAGTGTGTCCCTGATTGTGTGAAAAGGCCTTAGAAGGGGACGTAAAAATTTTCAAATTTGGGTTGATTTCGATCGTTTTATGGTAGCTGTTTCTTCGTACGTAAATATATAATTACATATTATAATTTCTAATCTGTGATTTTAGTGTAAAGTAATTGTCTACCAACAACTTCTAGAAGCACTTGACATTCTTGGCAATAGATTTAAGACGCTATTTTATATTTGAAGAAAGCCGAATGACCAAAGTGTAAACAGTACTATCACAGAACAAAAATATTATATTTTTTTTTATATGTGGTACCATAGTACAACAGGTTCCCTTATAGCGGTAGACGTTTAAAAAACGGCCGAATGCGAGTCGGACTCGCGCACCGAGGGTTCCGTCCAAACCTGTAGGTATATAAGTAAAAGTTCACCCATCACGACAATCGAGTCATAGTAGAGGTAGTAAGTTTAAGTTTTTTTTTAACATTTACGATTTATGACGTATTAAAAAAATACTAGATCTCGTTCAATATCATTATCAATATCATTTTTGAAGACCTATCCATAGATACCCCACACGTACCTATGTGATATTTGATGAAAAAAAAATGATTTTTTGTTATTTTTTCTATTTTTGTATAAAAATCTTAATGTAGTTCACAGAATACAGTTACTTACCAAGTTTCAACAGTATAGTTCTTATAGTTTCGTAAAAAAGTGGCTGTGACATAGGGACGGACAGACATACAGACAGTCTAGACATGACGAATCTATAAGGGTTCCGTTTTTTGCCATTTGGCTACGGAACCCTTAAAAAAGTACTCTTACTGATGCAAGATATACTTCCGGTAATACTCGTAGAACTTTTCGTGTGGTCCGACCTACTTTACAGAATAACATTATTATTCTAACAATAATGTAATTATTATACAATAATTACCAAGTGGCAGCTAACTCAAAATATTATGAAACTATTTGTATGAATGGTCGATACGGGTGGGTGCAATGAACTGCGCTTTTATTACAAATAACAATTACTAGTAAAGCTAGCGATTGCATTAGTTTCCGCATTTATATTTACTGACGAAAAAATTTTGGACTATACAATTAATTAAATGTCTGAGAAATAATGAAACTTGAAGCAAGAAACACAAAAAATGTAGCCTCAAAATATAGACCAATGCGCATTTTTATAAGAAAGCCAGGTTTAGGCTTAAAACTTTGCAGGGCTTTGCCAAAAACTGTTTCTAAGAAGAAGAAGAAGAAGAAGATGAAACGCCTAGCTTTTTGTGTGGTGAATAAAGTTCTATTTTGACTGTCTCAAAAATGCAGCACTGCATCGCGTACCTATCGCATTGACGCGGTGTGAACTGACTGTAAGTCGTCAAAAATGTGATATTACAGTATTACAGTATCCCCCCCACCTAATCTTCGTTCCCATGAAGGTTTTGAAAACAATACTGTAGGTAGATAGGTACTAGATAAATAAAATAGACTCTACAGAAAACGAAAAATAGACGACTCTACAGAAAACGAAAAATAGTAACTACAATAATTATGACCGATCGCTTCACAAGATGCACATTTATAAATTCATCCAAAGAAAAAGTTTTAAAATGAAGATTAAGTATAGAACAAACGCAAGAACTGCTCGAGCTCATCAAACTAGGTAGGTACATATTATTATGCCCTATGGAATAAAAAGAACTAAACCGTACTTGAGCCTATGATGTAAGGGTTATACCTACTACACAGGATTATAAATTGCCACCCCGGCCCCGCCCACTACAGCCAAGTGCGGAATGTTGCTGCGGAATATGACACACCTGATTATCGCAGATTAGCTGATGGTAATATTAACGTTAGGCGCCCCCGAGACGTTCAAACAGATTGATTAAACGTTTGATGCAATAAATTTGACTTGTTTGTCAAATACATTTACAATAAGCGGCTTTGTTTTGTCGGTTTGTCAAAAAACAAAGAAAACGTGTATTATATTATTTTAACGTTTACCGTACCGGGCATTTACTAGTAGTAGTACATTTTCAAATTATCGAGCGAGCTTCATACCCGTAAATGTTTGACGAACCTTTCAAACTAGCTGTGTAAACTATCAAAATGATATTCTCACTAAAATCTTGTGATGACTGAGTCAAACCGTTTGACCGTCACGTCTCGGGGACGTTTTAGAGTCTTGGCCGTTATTTTAAATTAGAATTTCGCGAAACTTTACAATAGAGACTTGGCTGCTAATCGTAGATTTAAATTTATTCGCGATCAAGTGTTACTAAATTGTATGTACTATGTAATGTATGAGATAAAAAAAATCTTCATTCAAGAAAAAGTTCCGCTATCTTGTTTCCAGAAAATTTTGTCAGTGGCTGTGTTCCGCGGTAAAAAGCGCTTCTTAGCGCTTGCTAGCGATAAAAAAATAGATTATCCGCCAGGACACGTTTAACTCCAATAGGTACTGCTAACATAATTCGCCAGTTTGCTTATTGAATAAATTTCGATGAAATTTAGTAGTGTAATCTCTGGATTAACACTCCTAATATTATGAATGTGAAAGATTGTGAGGATGGATGGATGTACGGATGTTTGTTACTCTTTCATGCAAAAACTACTGAACGGATTTCGATGAAATTTGGTATGGTTGTAATTTATTTTATTTGATTGTAGATGGCTCTGGATTAATTTTTTTTTTATCCCGAAAATGTACAATGTTCCCACTTCCCGAGAGATACAACATACAGGCAATTACAGCTAGTAGGTAATATGCCCGAAAAAATACAGTGTTCCCTTGGGATACTGTATTTACGCGGGCGTAGCTAGCTTAGCTAGTATTAAATATTAGGTAATACACAAGAACTGCAAGATTGAAACTGACAATGACGCCATCATAAGACGATTACAATGATAGAGCTTGCAATAACTACCTGCGCCTAGGGCTTTGAAGCCTAGAATCTAGATATAATTTACTACAGGTTTTAGCTCTTATAATGGCGCGTACATACCCTTAGGACTTGCTTCATAATGTTGTGAAACAAAACGATCACGACGGCACGACAGAAACACATTACAAGATCTACACTGTAATTTACACGGAATATTTCACGATGTCATGGGATACTCTTCCCAACTTACCTGTCCGGTAGTTGTGGTATAGTATACGGGTATGCGACCCCGGCTTCCCTAGCTATTACTGTCCTATCCCTTGCCCTCCTGGGCGGTAATATCCTACATTCCCTATTTCCCACTCTAACTTACCAATCTTCCTTTCCACACCACCTATCCTTCCCTTTCCCTATTCCTACCCTCTCCACCAATCCGTGGAAACGCAATGGATAATCAAAATAATTTAACTATCCAAAATGGCGGCGATGTGGTTCGCCACCCATCACGTCTCGTTTCTCGCGGAGGCGAAAAGCGGACCATGGAGAGACGCTTGGCTACGTTGAATGTAAGAGGAGGAATGGATGATATGAATGAAAGTGGACGAAGCGAAAGAAGTATGTAAGGATCGTAGCAAGTGGAAAGAAGTGGTCTCTGCCTACCCCTACGTGAAAGAGGCGGTCCTGCCTACCCCTACGGGAAAAAGGCGTGATTATATGTATGTATGTATGTATATTTCACGATGGCTTTATGATAGAGATATTATGAATTATACTATACTGGCGATCCGCCCCGACTTCGCACGGGAGCAATGTATTATACATATTACATTAGTATGTAATATGCTTTTGCCCGCGACTTCGTCCGCGTGGAGTTCGGTTTCCATACAAAATTTTAACCCCTTTTTCACCCCCTTGCGGAACGAATTTACAAAAAGCCTTACTTAACGGATGCCTACGTCATTACAACTATATGTATGCCAAAAAATTTGTTCAGTGGTTTCGGCTGTGCGTTAATAGATGAGTCAGTCAGGTTTGCCTTTTATATATTAGATTAGACTAGACTAGATGTCGCTCGCGACTTCGTGCGTGCAAAGGTTAATTTCGCAGAAACTGTACATTTTTCCGCGATAAAAAGTCGCCTATGTCCTTCCCCGTACTCTACATATGTGCCAAATTTCATCAAAATCGGTCCAGTAGTTTCGGAGCCTTTTCAATGCAAACAAACAAACTTCCTCTTTATTATATTAGTATAGAAGTATAGATAAACCTTCCTCTAGAATCACTCTATCTATTGCTGAGAACTTCATTAAAAGACAGTACAGAGAGAAATTAAAATCCGTTAATAGGAAGCGAATAGGAAAAGAAGCATCTTCATTTTGTACGACCTATGCAAAGATAATGTAGACAAAGAAGATATAAAATTGAATGTGGAGGACGGTGGCGGAATCGTGTCTTAAACGAGGCATGTTGAGGCAATAAGTGTCTCCAGTTTAATGGCCCTACTTTTAAGATTTTGGGGACATTTTGATATTCGAATTATGGTGAAAACAATATGGCAGGCTTTTGACGCATGGTGAAAACCAAGATGGCGTAACTTTTTCATGTATGAAGATTTGCTCTGTCAAATGTACGCCTATCTTGAGTTTTGAAATCTTTGGTCTTAAAGAAAATAAACTTGAAATAAATAAACACATTTTAAGAGAGATATCCTAAAATTATCCCAGCCCCTCGATTAGGTAAAGATGATGGAACTTTTAGTAGGCCTATTTAATATTCTTTTAAATTAAAACACTCGTCTTTTTTATAAAGACAAGCGAAGAGACACGAAGAAAGAAAAGAAGTTAAACCGATGATTATGTTAAAAATTATAATTTAAAAAATTTAAAAACCCGACTGCGTAAAAAGTGAACTAAACTAAGTAGGTACATAATTAAAACTGAAAAGAAAAAAACAAGCACTTAGATATCCGGTGGTCTAGAATTCTATAATATATTATTGAATTAATACTATTGGAACATAACAACTAAACAGTCAGGATCCATTGAAAAATTAGATTGGCTGTCGAATAATGGATCCCGACTGTTCAGTTGTTATGTTCCAATAGTATTAATTCAATAATATATTATAGAATTCTAGACCACCGGATATCTAAGTGCTTGTTTTTTTCTTTTCAGTTTTAATTATGTACCTACTTAGTTTAGTTCACTTTTTACGCAGTCGGGTTTTTAAATTTTTAAAATTATAATTTTTTATTTTATACTTTTTAGTTATGAGTACCTAGCTAGCTATTTACCAGACTGGATTTCCTATCAGCATCAGTACTACATCACTGGAATGTGAGAATGGTTGTTAGGCAACTTTAAATCGACATAGATCCTAAACGGTCAGTCGAATCGAAAAATGTTGAGAGAAAACTAACAATGATTTTTAAATACCTATTCAACGATACTCCACTTGATATAGTTTGTTGACTTTCATTTTTTTCATTTTCACAATATGGCGTCCAGTAGTCGCCATATTGAATTTTCACTAACGTCATGTCTTTAGTGACACTCGCCGGACTAAGAGGAATCGATTGACGTGTGAATCATAAAAATCGGCCCAGGCGTTTGGTCTGTATAGTGCTTCAAAGGAACATACATACATACATACATACATACATACATACATACATAGGCTGATAAACACATTACCACTCCTTTGCGTCGCGCAGTCGGGTAAAAAGCAGAATACTACGGGGATAAGTCACCAACACAAAGAAATTGTTTACTTACCCCCTGCAAAATCATACGATGATACGAAGAATCTATTTCACAATCTATACCTACTAATATTATAAAGCTGAAGAGTTTGTTTGTTTGTTTGTTTTAACAAATCTTTTTGTGTTGGATAGTCCATTTATCGAGGAAGGCTTTAGGCTATATAACATCATGCTAAACTCAATTCGAGCGGAGCTCCAATTAATAACGTATCAAAATCAGGGTGTTTTTTCCCTTTTGAGAGTTTTCGCTGCGTACGCTGCGGAAACGCTTAAAATTTCGCTAAAATTATGTATAACAGAATTGCTCCCCTTTAAAAGTTCTAAAAAAAAGTCCGCGACAGTATACGTCTATCTTTTAAGGTTGGCCACAATAACCTTTTTATACTAACCAAATTTGTTCTAAAATTAAGCATTGTTTGTGAGGGTGTTTTCATAAAGTTGATATTAATCCTTATCCAAGTAAATACGTTATTCATTACAAGCATTTTAAAAGAAATTTGCCGATTACATCATTTGATTTCAATGAGTATTTTAGAAGATGTCGCAGTAATAAAATAATCAAGCGCGCAATAATAATTTATTGTACGGCGCGCGGCGGGTAGTCGTGAGGGGGAAGCGCTTCTCCTTCTACGTAAATGAAGTCGCGGGCAAAAGCTAGTCTACAGATAAGTGTTAAATAGCTTATTGTCATGTTTTGTCTCTGTCGCTCTATGCAAAGCAAGCAGCGACAAAACTTCCGAATAAGCTATCCAAAACTTATAGAAGATTGTGAAACAGACCCTAAACCTACATCCAACCTTAACCTACACTTACTAACCGAAAGAACTGTACCTGTACTTATCAATTCCATGATAATTGCCGTCATAACGAAATCAAAGCAACGCTAATGTGTATTAATTGTAGCTTCCTTCGACTGTTTATCGCCGTGTTTAACGCGTTATTATCAACGTAAAACTAGCGGTAGTACACGTACATGAGTAGCCTTCCTATATAGCAGGTGAGCCCTAGGATAAGGGTCGGCAACCTTTTGAGTCGAAAGAGTCAAAAATTTTCAAGTTATTGATGAGACACATTTTTTTTTTCTAGCCAAGAATAAATAAAGTTTTTTGATAAAAAACTAATCTATTTGTTCATAAGAACTGGTATAGACACTAAACTGTCTTACGTCGGATGCGCATTAACAGTTAACACCTATTTTATAAACATTTGATTCTTAATTACAATGCGAGCGAGCGGAGCGAGCGAGCAAAAATTTATGTCTATTTTACTGGTTAAATATTAAACCCGGCTGAAAGACAATAAAATCAACAACTTAAATAGAACGTCGGTACAAAAAACAAAGTATGTTGTTTATAGAACGTCGGTACAAAAAAATAAAGGTATGTTGTTTATATATGTATTAAACGCTAGTGAGCGGAGCAAACGTATCGGTTTATAACGAAATTTTTTTCTTAGGCGCCAGGCCGAAGGCCACGTCCACGTCGCCCACGCCTTACGTCGCATCTGGCTGCGGGGAAAAGCGATTTTCCCTGCAACCAGACAGTGGAAGGTGCTGAGCGATAGAAATGGTGCCTTATCCTGGCTCATCGATTCAAAACGATTTTTAAACATTTTTTTAAATACAATAAACAATATTTGCGTATAATACTAAAGAGCCGCAGCTCCACATTCAAAGAGCCGCAGGTTGCCGAGTGCCGACCCCTGCCCTAAGAGATTCCTGTAGTGCAGGGTTTCTCAAACTTTTGGCTCCACAAACCCCTGTTAAAGTTTCCAGATAACAGCGAACCCCTTGACTAACCAATTATATCCCCCAAGGTTGTTGAAGAAAAAAAGGTTTTTATTTCAATATAAGGTAACAAAAACAGTGTCAAAAGAAATATTTTTTAATATTAGTTTTAACTTTAATTCTGATTTGGCATCAAGTTGATTTCTGTATTTCGTTGGCATCATGACCAGTGTGAAAACTGAAAATCCACTCTTGAGTCATCAAGCCGCCATTACGTAAATCTTGCCGCGAACCAGGGGAGGAACCCCTAGGGGTTCGCGTACTCCACTTTGAGAAACCCTGCTGTGAGTATAGTTGGGTTACAGTAAATTTAGTATAGTTACTTTATATTCATAAAACATACTATTTTCATATAGTGCGTTTGAGTGTAGGTTAGGCTTACTAATCTAAACCGAGGATAGTCAACCAATTAATGGCTTCCTACTGATAAAATTCACCCAGATGCAGTTGGTCTTTCGTCTATATACTTTATCGCACTATAGTGTAAAGTCGTGTTAACACGAAAACATAACTGTACCCCACGCGTGGGCAGTGGGCACTTTCGCCCACAGTACATTGTCAAAACAAATGACACCTACTGTGGCTTGCAATGTCATCCAAGTGTGGAATTTGGAGTTTCAAGTGGCTTCAAGTAAGTAAATTATTTGTAAAAAGTACACCCGTGCTTCGAAAATAAGCGGTAGCGTTATACTTGCTATACACATTCAAGTATTTGATCAAACATCGAACGTCGAATTGGATCAAGCAAATAAGAAATGTAGTGTTGGGTGCGTTTTGCTCATTTTGGTCCTATTTTGTCATCCTCTCTAGCATTTATTTATTTATTTATTTATTGAATTTAAGTAGTAGATGCACAAATTATAGACCGTATGCATGACAATGAAAATTGACTGCTTTAAATAATTGCTAGGGTTCATACCTTACAAAGCTTATAATAATTTAGTAGCAATTTTCATGCCCACATAACTACCTACATCCCACTGAATCCTACTAATATTATAAATGTGAAAGTTTGTGAGGATGTATGGATGGATGTTTGTTACTCTTTCACGCAAAACCTACTGAACTAATTTCGATGAAATTTGGTATGATGGTAGTTTAAAGTCTGGATTAAAAAATAGGCTACTTTTTATCCCCAAAAATAACAGTGTTCCCGAGGGATACTATACGCGGGCGGAGCCGCGGGCAACAGCTAGTGGTTCATTCTTCAAACCGGCCAATATCAGATTAGAATGAAGGACAAGCTTATCTAGATTAATTTAGTATTATATTAACACTAACTACCCTGGCGTTACTCGATATGTTATCACTTATCATGTTGTACAGCCAGCAGTGGCGTTTGTAGGCGGCAGATTCAAATCGGTGGTTAGAGGACTTAAGGTGACTTTACACTACGGCACATTTTGATTTTCTAACTTTAAACGTAGTCAGTAGTCACCTATCAGAAAGTAGAGTATTTTATAGGCCAAGTGCGAGTCGGACTTGCGCACGAAGTGTGCCGTATAAAACAGCAAAAAATACGTGCTGCTAGATCATGCTAAAAACTCTTTAGGAAAATTATTTTGAGCGAAATCGGACTATAACTTTTTAAGTAATTGAAAAAAACCTATTGCGCGTTGATAGTTACGGAACCCTCCTTAGACATGTCCTGATATGCTCTTGGTTATGTTATTTATTTTTACCGTTTGGGTACGGAACTGTAAAACCTAACATGAATATATTATGGGATTTCTTATCAACCATTTTATTGGCTTCGTTGTTTTCAAGGCGTATGAAAGAAATGTTGAAGTTAGCAAAGCCTAAATATTAGATTTAAAAAATATCCGTAGACACTAGACAATTAAACAGTCATGTTGAAATTGACTAACATATACTTACTCTTTATGAGGCTAGAAAGCTGTAAAACTTAATGGGGGCGTTATCCTTTAAAGGTCCTTTTTAAACGCCTCGAGGGACTGCTTAAAAGTCAAAAGGTAGTGAATAGCCACTTTGTTTATATATTATATGAATAATGTCAGCTGCAATAAACTAGACATACCTTGCTTAGCTTAGGATCAAGTTTGAAGAACAGAGGTCACCATTGTGGCCCTAACTCCATACGAGAAGCCCTTTTCTCGGCCCGTATGTAACTATATTCTACTTTGTCTCTACATTTATTAATTATATTATTGATTGTACTGTAATGTAGGTTCTTGGTGCTAATTCACATATATTCACAGGAATGGTGTGGGGTTCCTATAACTCCATTCCTATCGGCTTTACTTATCACTTATCTTTTGAAGACCCTCATCCGTATCCCTACAGTATTCCCTATGAAGGAGCATCAGCCTACGCCACTGTTCACAGTAATAATACACAGAACTTCTGGCACTTTTTCCACTTTATTGGGCTTTTTACAGTAATCTAGGTATATTCTATACTAAGATATAAAAGAGGAAAGGTTTGTTTGTTTGTTTGCATTGAATAGGCTCCGAAACTACTGGACCGATTTTGAAGAGATTTGGCACAGATATAAAATACCATATATTTTCTTTTGCGCGCATGAACGTCGTGTAATTTATTTTAAAATAATGTAAAATACTTATTGAAGTGGAAAACGTACAATAAGTTCTGTCTATTATTGCGTACATAGGTACATTATAATATGTATTAGAGCCTCACTAAATTCGAGACCTAATCACCATGAGGCCCCGAGAAGAGGCCCCACGAAAGGGCCCCGCCGCGCCGCGCCTGTGTGCAGTCTTCTCTACTTTCAACTGTCATCACTATCGCCTCACGTGTATCTCCGCCGACGCCATTTTAGTTTTTCTCGTAATTAAGTACACCCCAGATTGTTAGAAACCGTTGCAACATTGTAATTTGTATGGCTAAAGCTTATTAACTGGTGTTGATGTAAAATATACCTACGGCAAGTAGACAATTATTTTGTTGGCGCAACAAGTGTGGCGAGAGACGCGTCGCCACACGAATGGAATATTTTATATTAAAACTAGCTTTTGTCCGCGACTTCGTCCGCGTGGAGTTCGGTTTCCATACAAAATTTTAACCCCTTTCTCACCCCCTTAGGGGGCAAATTTTCAAAAATCCTTTCTTATCGGATGCCTACTAGTAATTTGATTTGTCTATGCTACGTCATTACAACTATCTGTAGGCTAAATTTCAGCAAAATCTAATAAATTATAGAATTAAATTATAGAATCGCGTCCAAAGTCTGTCAACATTTTACAATTAATTCACTAGTTATATTACAATCTAACGGTTTTTACAGTTTTACGGTGACATAATATATTTAGATTTGTAAGGGAAATACTAAGTACAATGTCTACATCGATGTTTAGAGCGTTTTCCTTACTTAAAAGGCAGCAAGTGGCAACTTACTTTTAACTTACATACTGTTCAATGTCCATACACCATAATATCTTTTAAAAATTTCATCACCACAAAGTTTTTTTTACAGCAGCTTAACATAAAGATTCAAAAACATGACACTAACTCCTGTGACGTCGTCATGCGAGTTGTGACACGGTTCATAACTTGCGTTGATACAATCATTAAATTATGGCATCCAATAAATAATGACAGAATAGTTATTACAGAGCTAGGAGTCTATTACACCTGGCCGAAAAGTTTTTAGGCTACTAAAAGCAGCATTTCATATTAGAGGTTTATTGAACTTGTTAATTTAAAAAAAATATTCTTGTAAACAATATTATGAATCAGTCAATCAATTAGTAAGTGGTTTTTCACGTTAAATATTTTATTATTAATAACTCCAGAAGTATTAGGCCCACTTGCGCCAATCCGGGTTAAAGTTAACCTTGGGTTAAAATATCATGCTTTCTCTTTCACAAATACGAAAAACGAGAGAGATAACATGATTTTTAACCCAGGGTTAACTTTAACCCGGATTGGCGCAAGTGGGCCTTAACGTTAGCTGCTTTTTAACCCCCGACGAAAAAAGGGGTGTCATAAGTTTGACCAACCTACCTGTTGGTGTGTGTGTGTATGCGTGTGTGCATGCGTGCGTGCTTTAATTAACCATCATCAGATCGCTTAGTGCTTCAGAATAATGAGTTACAATTTTTTTTAAAATTTGCATAATTCCATTTCCTAAATACGCGTCTCTTATTTTTTTTTTTGAGCGTGAGTAAATCTAAGAATTGCCATGTCTACAATTCTTAGATTTACTCATGCTAATGAGCTGGTAATTATTTTTAATGACATCTATAAAGCGACATAAAATATGAATGAGATTATTTGTAATAACTAATTGCTAATACGCTGTCATATTCTAATAACACTTCCTACGTTTAATTACGACAATATTGTCAGTTTAGATAGAAATATCAGAAAGAAGTGATTTCAAATATTAATTAGGTATAAAATATGTCATGGGATACTCTTCCCAACTTACCTGTCCGGTAGTTGTGGTATAGTTTACGGGTATGCGACCCCGGCTTCCCTAGCTACTACTGTCCTATCCCTTGCCCTCCTGGGCGGTAATATCCTACATTCCCTATTTCCCACTCTAACTTACCAATCTTCCTTTCCACACCACCTATCCTTCCCTTTCCCTATTCCTACCCTCTCCACCAATCCGTGGAAACGCAATGGATAATTAAAAATAATTTAATTATCCATTTAATTTAATAATTATCCAAAATGGCGGCGATGTGGTTCGCCACCCATCACGTCTCGTTTCTCGCGGAGGCGAAAAGCGGACCATGGAGAGACGCTTGGCTACGTTCAATGTAAGAGGAGGAATGGATGGGAAGAATGAAAGTGGACGAAGTGAAAGAAGTATGTAAGGATCGTAGCAAGTGGAAAGAAGTGGTGTCTGCCTATCCCTACAGGAAAGAGGCGGTCCTGCCTACCCCTACGGGAAAAAGGAACTATGTATGTATGTAAAATATTATGTTGTATTCATAGATGTATAATATTTAAGAGATATATATTCATAAATACTTTTGCCCGCGGCTCTACCCGCGTAAATACAGTATCCCACGGGAACACTGTACTTTTTCGGAATAAAAAGTAGCCTATGTTTTAATCCAGAGCCTAAACTACCAATGAAACTACCATACTAAATTTCATCGAAATCCGTCCAGTAGTTTTTGCATTTGTTGTCTATTTGTGGACCTAAAAATTTTTTGTTCTTGATTTCCACGCAATCTTGATAATGATAAGTACATTTTTTATAAGTATTCTTATGTTCCCCAAGCTAATACCCAGTCCCCGTCTTCGAGGATTCATGCTTGCCAAGCTGACTGCTTAGCTTGTGGGTAGTGCGAGCGCTATATAATGTGAGATGTGGACTGCTGATGCTGTTGTCTTTGATTAATCTTTTTAATATAATATATTAGGTTGGGGAAAAAGTTTCTTCGCATTTTATATAAAAATTCAAAAGGTTTTTTTATAAAGTTTATTTACAAGTGACTAAAGTATATAGGTGCCATTTTGTTCGATAACTTTTTGCCATCTTGTTGGTAGGTACATGATCCCATTGCTATACCTAAAATTTTTGGGGCTTCTGATGAAAAAACTGCGACAAGTGGTTTTGGCAGTCCTCTTGTGATGTCAACCTGACACAGCCTAAGGAATTCTGCAGCGACCGAAACAGGTGGAAATCTGAAGGTGCAAGGTCAGGACTATACGGCGGATGCATTAACACCTCCCAGCCAAACTCCCGTAATTTTTTCTGAGTGGCTAAAGATGTGTGAGGTCTAGCGTTATCATGGTGAAAAACCACACCCCTTCTGTTGATTAATTCCGGCCGCTTTCTCTCAACTTCTTGCTTTAATCTCATCAGTTGTTCGCAGTACAGTTCAGAATTGATGGTCCTGCCTGGCGGTAACAGCTCATAATGAATAATGCCCTTCCAATCCCACCACACACACAGCATCACCTTGTTGCGAGTTAACCCGGGTTTCGCCACAGTCTGTGAAGCCTGACCGGCCTTTGACCACGATCTTTTTCGCACGTTCTTGTCGTACGTGATCCACTTTTCATCACCAGTTATCAGCTTCTTCAAAAATGGTTCGGTTTCATTACGTCGTAATAAAGAATCACAAATGAGTACACGGTTCATTAGGTTTTCTCATGAGGCACCCAAATATCGAGCTTTTTTGTGTACCCAGCTTTTTTCAAATGCGCCAAAACCGTTTTGTGGTCAATCCCCAGTTCTTCAGCTACATCGTAACTACTAATATGCCGATCTTTCTCCACTTTTTCAAAAATGGCAACAGTTTTGTCCGTAACAGGGCGACCAGAGCGACGTGCATCTTTGATATCAAAATTTCCGGATTGAAAACGCTTAAACCAAATTTGCGCTACTCTCACAGATACTGCATTAGGTCCATAAACATCACAAATTTTTTTTCGCGGCTTGTGTTGCATTTTTACCTTTTTTGTAATAAAATTTTAAAATGTATCGAAATTCTTCATAAGAATCACTCATTTTAACAATAAGAAAAACAAATGAAAATCTCAAATTTACCTAATTTGAATTTGGAATTGTCTTCTGTAAAATTAAAACTTTTTAATGATACCAAAATCAGCCAGATACAATTGGTATAGCCCAAGATATTTTATGACAAGTTCATACATACTATAATGCGAAAAGACTTTTTCCCCAACCTATTACATCTATGGCTGTTGTAGACAATAATAACATTAAACATAATCATGGATATTGGAAAATATACAGTCTATTCCAAAGGTCTATTCAAAGCAAATACTTTTTTCAGAGAGTTTTTTTTACCTCTGACAGGAGTACAGGGCCTCTAGTCGAGATGCATTCGATAATTTCGACGGCCGAAATTAGAAAACAAAAATGTATGGGATTTGACATAACGCATCGCAAGCGACATGTCACATAACGATGTCAATTGTCAAATCCCATACATTTTTTATTTCGAAGTTCGCCGTCGAAATTATCGAATGCATCTTGACTAGAGACCCAGGACCTTTATGCCAACGACATAAGCCCTCGTCCACACGAAGTCACGCGCCCTTAGGATCGTTTTGTCTCTCATAGCAACTCTGAGGTAAAGTAACTGCAAACGGACTCTCTAATGTACGATTAAAACCTTTCCATCGTGTGTCTTTAATTACATTAACAAACAAACATTCACCTAAAAGACATTACACCAATGCCAGTAACAGTCAACAGTTGGCCCTGTAGGGCTAAGGGCACACGTGCAGCCAAACAGACAGATTCACCGTGATCTTATGTTGATCTTACCACCTTGTCTATGTTGCGGGTGAAGTGGGAAAAACGGCCGAAATTAATATTGCCCAACCCAATCTGTAATATTAGTCAGTTTTATATTGTCTAGCTGTCACAGTTCATGAGATACAGCTTGGTGACAGACAGACAGCGAAGTCTTACCCCCTTACTAATAAGCGCTGTATAAGCTTTGAATAGATAAACAGTGTTTTGTTCACGTCACACAATTGACATTTTTATTTCGATAGAAGGAGACAAAACACTGTATAACTATTCAAAGCTTATACAGCGTTTATTAGTAAGGGGGTATGTAGTTAAATAAATAAATAAAAAATGCTTTATTTGCATAAAAACAAAATACAGCTTAACATGAAATTTAAAATTACCAAGAGCATGTCAGGACTTGTCTAACGAGGGTTCCGTAACTATAAACGCGTAATATGCTTTTTTTTAATGACTCCAAAAGTTACTGTTCGATTTGGTTCACAATGATTTTCTTAAAGAGTTTTTAGCATGATGTATCAGCATGGAAATTTGCAAGTTTCTATCTCCTATAGTATAAAAATGCTAGGGGGGGGCCAACTTACAAACTACTTTGGAGGCCGATTACTCGAAAATGGTCAACTTTATAAAAAAAGTAACGTATGAAACCTTGCCTTTATTTTAAAAGACCTATTCTACGATGGGGAAGAGTGAAAAATATTTTTCATCCCCACTTCACTTGTATGGAGATGGCTCTCTTTATATTTTAGGGGTGGCCCCCTAAAATATAAAATTATTATTTTTTTGTGATCCCGAAACCGTGATCTATACAAAATCTGTAACTGCACCAAATTTCATCAATTTATATTCATAATTACAGGAGCTAGAGGCGCGGACAGACAGACAGACAGACAGACAGACGGACAGAGCGAAACTATAAGGGTTCCTTAAGTATTACGGATAACGGAACCCTAAAAAATGTGCAAAATGGCGGTCTTACCGCATAAAGCGGTTCCTTCCAGACAACCATTGCTGCAGTAAAAGAAAAATTATACTTAGTTAGTAAAGAGTCCTGTTTTTAACCCTTTGTGTCCGGAACCCTAAAACCGCGAACGAAAAATATTATTTTAGTGCTCATGAGCTTACTTTTAGTCACACATAACTAATAACTATGATAGTCTAAAATTTTCTTACCAAATAGTACTATAATACGATACATATAGTTATAATACGAGTAGCTCTATTTTACAGATAAGTAGGTAGTATGAGGATTAGTGTCATCTGATATCAAGATTTTGTAAGTGTTGAATATATTTGAGTAAGGCTATAAAAAACTATGTCAGTTGAACCAGCACTTTGATAGCTCCAAAGTAGCACTGGTTTTACTTAAGTTAGGTGCAAAAAGCAAAAAAACTAAAAATAATCTACATTTATACGATCGATTTCGTAGTTTTGATATTTACAAAAGTTAAATTCAACAAAAATAGCGTATTTTGGTCCAAATAGTGCACTCGAAATATGGGTCACCTTGTTTTACTATCTGCGGGTAAGTTGACCTATAAAACACAACTTGACCCAACAACCCCAATTTTATTTTAGTTTTCATATTATTTGTGTGTCAACTTAAATATGTCCTTAAAGTTGCATTCAATAATCAGATAGGTAGACCGCAGATCCTTTCCTAAGGAAATAGAGAAAAAATATGTTTTTTAAGCAAAGGAGAAAACGGATCGCCAGGTGATTTCGGAGATATTTACAACAATTACATTCCTACGGCCTTATATTTCATACATTTTTACCTATATAGGTACTTAGTGACGTCACAGTTAGGTACGACTTTCGTATGATCAATGATGTAGTATTTGCTCCATGCGCCTGGATTACAGCGACATAATTCGTGTATCTGCAATAGGGGTGGTAAAAAATAATGTGATATTTTAACTCATTACAACGAAATACGAATACTCATATCAATAAAAATATAATGATCAGCAATTTATTAATTATCTCCATTCCTTCATGGATATTAATTAAAATGTAAATGAAAATCCCACCAAAAACATTCTGTAAAAAACTAGCCAAGTCTCGATGGAGCTGCTTGTTTATCTCTAAAAAGTAATGAAATCTAGACAAAGTCGTGCCAAGTCTAAGGATCCTTACTGCGATTTATTTATTATTATAGTTAATGTTGTGTGACTTGGCCGTTGAAAATTCTTTATACGTTAGTGGGTACAAGTCAATTTTGTTTACACGTAATGTTATATCAGATTCTGTTGTAACTACCTATGTTTGTTAAGCGAGATAATAGCCCATACTGGTATTGGTAATTGGACGCTAGTGTCTTATTTTAGGCGTTGTTGATTGGACACATGTATTGGAGCAATGGTGTCATGGAGCCCCTTTTGTACCCTTGTGTACTCTTCAACGGCCAAGTCACACAACATTAACTATAATAATAAATAAATCGCAGTAAGGATCCTTAGACTTGGCACGACTTTGTCTAGATTTCATTACTTTTTAGAGATAAACAAGCAGCTCCATCGAGACTTGGCTAGTTTTTTACAGAATGTTTTTGGTGGGATTTCACTTCTTTTTGTAGAAACGTAGGAATATTGATTTATTTTACTAGATTTTAGTGTAATTTGTTTATTTAATTTGTGTAATGTTCGAGTAGAATAAAGTTAATTGTTCGACTATTTCTTCTTGTAAACTTGTAAGTTTAAGTATAAAAGCCAGTCCAGTCTTAACCAGAGTTTTCCTTTAATTTCATTTATATGCGTATTAAAAGCAGAAGGGGAGGCATTCGCCCAGCAGTGGGACGCTAGGGCTAGATTAAATTAGAAGATGTGTCCTACTTCACTGGATTTTTGCAATGACAGTCGATTTTTTTATGTACCAATAGTAGAAGGGGGCATTACCATATCTCTAATCAGCTAAAACCAGCTGAGGGTTCTTCATCAGATACTTCAGACCTTCGATTTTTGACATCAAATGAAGTGGCCCACCAAGTTGAATATTTTTTGTAAAGGCAGTATGTCGATCTCTAATAGTTTGGTTGGGCTCTTGTGTTTTCTAATAAGGGTCACCAGGTACTCCAGATCTTCGATTATCCTAGTTTTTACAGTTTTCCCTTTATGTGGCCATTAAACCTTACCTCTGTACCAAATTTCAGCTCTCTGAGTTTATGGGAAATACTAGTTCTATTCTGATGATCATGAGTGAGTGACTGGGTGAGTGTCATAAATGCGAAACTTTGCTGTCGTTTAACTTCGGAACTAAATGACCTACAGACTTAAAATTTTGGATTTTAAGTATGTGATTATACTTTACTGGATGACGAAAATTTCTGCGTTCTGGTCTTATCCAGAGGTTCTCAAATAAGGGCCTGAAAATGCGGCGAAATGGTTCCAGTAAATAATGGTACGGCAGTGTTTGCTTCGCGCTCGACTTGGCGGGGGCACTGCCGTGCCCCCAGATCGACGTTCTGGTCTTATCCAGAGGTTCTCAAATAGAGGCCTGAAAATGCGGCGAAATGGTTCCCGTAAATAATGGTACGGCAGTGTTTGCTTCGCGCTTGACTTGGCGGGGGCACTGCCGTGCCCCCAGATCGATTATCCTAGTTTTTATAGTTTTCCCTTTATGTGGCCATTAAACCCTAACTCTGTACCAAATTTCAGCTATCTGAGTTTATGGGAAGTACTAGTTCTATTTTGATGATCATGAGTGAGTGAGTGAGTGAGTGAGTGAGTGTCGAAAATGCGAAACTTTGCTTTCGCTTAACTTCGGAACTAAATGACCTACAGACTTGAAATTTTGGATTTTAAGTATGTAATTATAGCTTACTGGATGACGAAAATTTCTGCGTTCTGGTCTTATCCAGAGGTTCTTAAATAGGGGCCTGAAAATGCGGCGAAATGGTTCCAGTAAAGGATGGTACGGCAGTGTTTGCTTCGCGCTCGACTTTGGCGGGTGCACTGCCGTGCCCCCAGATGGTACAATCTAATAGTAGTTTGGTTTGTAGTTGCCACTTTTTTAAACAGCGGGCCAAAAACGCCTTCCATACAGATTTTTTTAATACCCAGACATTCTTATCTTTTACATAATTTCAAATTTGTTTGCAACACAATAATTGTTCTGTCAAACAAAACGTATGGACAAACATTGAGAAACCACCAAACTAGTTGTGACGTTCTGAACTGCATTTACCTGTTTGTATTAGGTCATTACATATGAAATTGGCGTTTTGTAAATACATATATTTTATTTTAATTTTGTAAAGAAGGAACATAAAATCGATTTTTTTAAACATTTCGTAGGTTTCATTGATTCCTTTACTAAAAAACCATTCGGACAGGAATCAATAAAATCTTTGAAGGCGCTGTGGACTGCCCCATCGGAGTTGAATTTATTCCCTTGCAAGAAGTTGTCCAAATTTCGAAAAAAATTGTTATCTGTTGGAGCAAGGTCCGGGGAGTACGATGGATGTCTTAGACATTCCAATTGAAGCTCCTCTAATTTGGTAGCCGTCTGTTGTGCAGTGTGTGGTCTAGAGTTGTCCTGAAGCAGCAGTGGCCTGGGGCGAATGACCAACCTCGGTAGTTTAGCAGCTACCTTTTCCATCATGATTTGCAGTTGCTGGAAATATACATCAGCCGTAATCGTCTAAGCTGTAGTGAACGACACCGGCACTAGTCCACCAGACGCTCAAAAGTAAATTTTTTGAGTTGTATTTTGCTCGCGCCAGGCTTTGGCTGGTTCGCCAAGGTTCAGCCATTGCGAAAAACGTATCCGATTATCGTACAGGATCCACTTTTCATCACACACATGATTCGATTTGAAATCCCTTCATTATTGTGCCGGCATGAACCAAAAAAAGAGGTGCCGGTTAAAAATGGCAGCAATAAAATGAGTTTGGTACCTATTATTTACCTATAGCTTTATAATATTCACCCTAAATCATAAAAGCCATAAAATATTATTATGGGGCTTTTAAATTAGCCCTTCATTAATTTTATCTGCTCGTTCCCATTATAAATTAAGTACGATAAACAAGAAGGACGCAGGCTGTGGCCACACACGTTGGCAAATGTGGCTGTGTGGTCGGCGCGGCTGTATGTGCGGTTCATAGTCTTATTAATTATGTGGAATTTAAAAAAATGTGGGTATTTTTTATTACGTAGGTACCTAAAAGTTAAAACCAAAAAACACAAAGACTTATAGAGAGAGTGGTTTTGTCATTTTAAGAGGTTTTACGTCTACGAGATTTTTCTGTAGTTAAATGTACCTAGCTGACTCGTGCCCACTTCGTTGGGCGGTTTCAGGGCCGCCGTAAGCGGGCGTGCAAAGCGTGCACCGCACAAGGGCGGCACGCCCAGGGGGCGGCAAAACTCATAGTAATATAGTAATACATTTGTAACTTATGTCACTTTTTGTCGAAAATTCAATAAAAATGTGACTTCTGTGTGAAATAAAGTATTTTAAATACATTTTGCGACAATTGTATTGCAGAATAAATAGATGTGCATATAAATTTATGTAGTAATAGTATGAAATTACCTAAATAATGTCCATTGTTTTTTTGTATAGGAAACGAACCACCTTAAGTACCTTATCGTAGGGCGGCATAATCGGTATTGCACGCGGGCGACGAAACAGCTAGCGGTGGGCCTGGGCGTTTTATGTGATGAAATTATGGTTGTGGTTCGGTTAATAAGTACTGAGTGTTATGGTTTATTTCCTGGCTTTTAAAAGGAGGATTATAGTGTTGTAGAAAACATATCGTATAATAGAAATATCACTCAATAGATTACGGCACGGTCGCGGTTCCATACAGACCTATGTCCGCGTCGTGTGGTCGTATTATCTCTTTAACCATTCGTGCAAATTATATGCAGTAAAAGGAAAAATATTTTGTTTTAAACACTTGAGACTATAAATTATTCACTTTTTTATATGAATTCATAATTATTGATAATATTGACCAATTAACACGACCTAACGGTTTAAATTATTTTTTTCTAATATAAAAAAAACTACTTTTTAAACTTTATAAAAGTTAGACATATTAATATGCTGTCGCTGACTTTTTTGTAGGCATTATCAAGCTCTACAACTTTTTTCGAGGACTTGATGATTGATCATATTATATCTCCCACCGGTAAGGCAGCGTTCGTAAGAAACATTTTCGTTAGACCGTTTTTTCTCCGACTTACTTTGCAAATCCGGCTACCACGGAAAAGTCTTTTCATTTTTCGGGTTAAGGTTAAGGTTAGCCCTAGTGACATATCATAACTCACAAGTCACAAAATATCGTAGCCTTCTATGGGAAAAGAATTTTCAAAATCGGTTCAGTAGATCCAGAGATTACCTCCTAAAACATCACAAACTCACAAACTTTACCTCTTTAATAAATTAGTATCTATAAATTATCGACTGGTATGGGCCGATATCACTATATTAGATAACCATTGGGCGATCTATAAGTTTATTTGCATTTTTAAAAACTACCGCCCGTTGAAGATTTGGAACGTGCCTAGAACAGTTTACTATCATAAATAAGGTTTGTTTTGTATAAATAATTTGTGTAAAGCATAAACAATCTGTTATTTTAAAAACAAGTGGGCTATAAAATATTTGGCTTTATTGTGCTCAGTGGATCATGCAAATCGATAAAAAGGTGTTGCTGTCAACTGTCAACATTGACATTTGACGAAAGTTGTCAATTGTCATTGTCAATTTGAAATTTGAATTTCTAAAATCCAAATCTCGAAAATCCAATTTTCAAATGAAAACCATGAAAACGAGGAAAAATTTGCATTGCTTCGTATTACTTTAACTTTGAATGTAATATTATACAAGCTATGTACAGTTAAAACATCCCACGCTTTAATAGCGTAATTATTGCTCGCAAAAAGAAAATATGTACTGTGCAGAGAACTATGACGCAATGTAATAGATAATTATTTGTGTAAATTAACGCAAATCATACTCATAAGGCATGAAGAGCGTGAAATAGTAACTACAGAACAGTGTCTGCCGCAGTACTACCTCCAGGGTACTATATTTTTATACCTACGTTCTAAACTGACAAAATTCTGTGGTGTTAAAAAGTCACTAAAAAGTATGGACAAAATCAAAAGATTCTGGTCGAAAACTAACCGGTGGCACAGAAGTAAGTCTTATTTTATTTAAAAGCTACTCAAAGAAGTAATGTTAGCGTATTTAATGGTCATATAAAAAAGTAGTTGGCAAAATATGGCAATTTTAATGACAAAACACAGGTGATTTTCGCAACATTTTTGCCGCTGACTGAATTTTTGCCGAATATCGACCGTCTTAATTGCTATTTAAGCACCGTTGTCACGATCTAACTTGTATATTTGCATGAACAATACTCGTATCAACAGGTATACTTGTGTATACTTGGATGGGTTTTTTTATTTGATCTGAGCTTGGATGATGGCGTTTGGCTCAATAGACTTGGACGCGGCCCTATTCATTCCAGTTTACTCGTACTCTGATCTTACTATGATCGTGTCAACTCTGCTTTAGAAGGTCAATTTTTGCCGTAAATAGTAATGCTTTAGTCTCAGCATAAATCCTGCACAATACAGTAAAATTATTAGTTCTTGTAAGGTTAGCTTTCATTTATCAAAACCTCTAAATCGAATGGTTATTCAAGTGGGATTATGTTACATGCTCCATATGGTAATACTTAACTTTTTATTAAAATTATTTTTCCAATATCTTTTTCAGCTTTGCTGCTATTTTTCATTGTGGAGTCTCGACTTCTTCCCGGAGGTCAGGTTGGCTTCGAATGCAATGATCCAGCTCTATCACACCCATTCACCGGTGACACCATTAATTTCAAGTGGCTATTTGTTGTCACCATATTTCTACCACTCATAATTGTAAGTACTTTGAATTTCTTAACACTTTACAGATTATGGTTGTGATATCTTTCGGCAAACTCTTTATCCTCTATCGGTTATATCATGAGAAGTGAACGGAGTTAAATTATGGGGAGTGCTGGAGGAATTGATCGGATATTTGGTGTAGCTTTACACCACCGTTTCACACTTCAAAACTACCATCTTCATCACCTTGATGAGTGGCAATCTGTGATTTAACCGGAGTTTGGAATTAATTGTTGCCAGCAGTATTATTACTAGACCATTACAACCTTCAAGAAAAAAATGTATTCTCTTTGAAAGGCCTATAACTTGTCACTGCCATAGAAATAAGATGATTACTAGGGGACATTAAGACAGAAGCTGTACTATAAGCAGATGCTAGTCAATTCTAAATAAAATATAGCCAATTGGAAAAATAAGTTTTCCAGTTTTAGTTACAATGTTTCTCAGTTATTGTAATAAGCCTGCAATATGACACAGAGGAAAATTGATTTGGAAATTCCAATGCTGTCTATGACAAATAACTTTAATGTAAAAAACTGGCCAAGTGTGAGTTGGTATGTGCGAAAATATTTGTGCGCGAGGCACAAAGTTTTCCATACAAATGGCAAAAAAGTCTACTTTTTGTGATATGTGATTAATTATTTATTTTATTCTGTTTAGTATTTGTTGTTATAGCGGCAACATAAATTATCTGTAAAAATTTCAACTGCCTGGTGACAGACAGACAGAGGGACGGACGTAGTTTCTTTGATAGGGTCCTGTTTTTACCCTTTGGGTATGAACTCTAAAAAGGCATATTGGAATAGAAGGTACAAACTTAAAACATTAAAAAAATACTTAAGTGTACTAATGCTTATGGTCCTCGACAATCTTCCTTTTTTTTGGAAATGACAGAAGGTGATGTATGAAAACCGACAATTGCCGAAAGATATTGATGTGGTGGTCGTACTGTAATTATATTTATTCTAGATAAAATAAAAAAAATGGTTGTTTGTTTGTTAAGTCGGTATACGGACGATAATTTTACGTGATAACGTCATCACAAGCCGAACGCTTAGGTTGGTCGTGCCTCTATCGCTTGTTCCGCGCTCTCGCTTGCACGCTCGGCTCAGGCGGAACGTAACTCAGGGGGAACGTGATAATTTTTCGGGGGTGCAGTCGGCGATTTATAAGACGTTATTACGTCAAAAAAATATATATTTGCAATTTAACATTTGCCATGATTATCAAAACTCTTGACCTTCCAAATTATATAATATCATGAGATGGTTCAATGAAACGTCATTTCTTAGTCACCATGACTAGTCATTTTAGTTGGTGCTATCTTAAACCTGATTATTGATATACAAATTGTACAATGCTTTATCTTATACACAACAATAAGAAATAAACCCAGTGACATTGCAATAAGTTTAAAAATTGTTTGAACATTATACGATAATGGTCGTAACTCACTAAACATTTTTCTGGTCTGTTTTACATAATTCGGTGAGTAAATATTTGATGTATACATTTTTATAACTCAAGTAATATGCATATTATTTAAATTTCAAAGCATTTTACGTATGAGCATAAGGGTCAATGCACACCGAAATGAAATGATATGCTATATGGAGCTGCATTTTTAAGATAGCTATTAAAAATTAAACTTTATTAATTAAACAAGAGGATACAAGTTTCATTGTAAGAGTTCGAATGTCATGTTGCACTCTGCTGCACAGCACATGTGACTGATGTCATGAATCATGATGTCACATGTGTATCATTTTGTGTAGTAAACTAGCGACCCGCCCCGGCTTCGCACGGGTACAATACTGATACTAATACTACAGAATGTCACCCACTTCGCAACGGGCCGTATAGCAGAAATCGTAATATTTTAATTTCGCAATAACTTCAAAACCAAACGTCCAATTTTAATCATTCAAAGACCAAATATTATCTACATAAACTGTACTTAGTGATGAAATAATTTATTTTGATAAGGATTAATAGCATGAGTAAAATAAACGCATTTAAATGTAGTCCAAAAAAAATTCAAGATTTCTAAATAAAAAAATGGTTTTTGTGCCTCACTCGACATAGATAGGTATAGTATGTCGCAGACTTTTTTGTAGATATTTATAAGATCTACAATTAATTAGAACATTATATGGTTCTATCTTTTATAGTTTAGGCAGCGTACGCAAAACAAACGTGGTTGATTTTTCACACCTTGTGTCCGAAAAACCCAAATATCTTACGGAACCCTATTTTTTTCCAAAATAAAATTTAGCCTATGTTACTCGTGAATAATGTAGCTTTCAAATGGTGAAAGAATTTTTGAAATCGGTCCAGTACTTTTTGAGCATATTCATTACAAACAAACAAACAAACAAACAAACATACAAACAAAGTTTTCCTCTTTATAATATTAGTGTAGATAAGGTCCATTTCCAATAGCTATATGAAAAGTGCAGCGCCGCCTAACGCCGCGTTATCATCGTGGTGTGAAGTGACCTTAACAGTATTATGAGCATGTGTATAAATAAAATAGACCCGTTTTTCCCCCAAAGGGTAAAAAACGGATATTTAGGTTTCAGCCTTTGCTTGAACCACCGGTGAGATTACTGCTTCATAATTCGTGCTGTTTCCCCCACTTTATACAGCTATCTCCCTTTAATTACCGTCTGACTAGTGATGCTGTCTCTTTCTGTCATTACGGGGCAGCGCGCGGCCAGTTGTTCTCCAGTACCTTTACCCTTAAGCCGGCAAGGCCTTAAGTGGTGGTTCAAGCTTCGGCTGAAACCTAAATATCCGTTTTTTACCCTTTGGGGGAAAAACGGGTCTATTTAGGTGTTCGAGCCTTCGCTTGAACCACCGGTGAGACGTGTTTACCTTCTGCCGGCGCTGACCCACGCGTACTGTGAATTTAATAAAAGGAGTAAAATACTTAAGTAAATTATAGATAAAACCTTACAGGAAGTGAGAGCCAAATAATCATGAATCAAAACAAAATATATTTCTTATTCTCACATGATTTGATCAACAACATGTAAATATACTCAACAACTAAATAATAATATTTGCTTCTAAACAGACCTTAAGACTATAATCATAATTATTATTAATTATAAATCACAGCTGGTGCAAATCACAGTATGGTCATCTGACCGTCGAAAAAGAATCAATCAGAATATTATTGGCGGAGTGTTCACGTCGTGGTGCTTCTTCAAAGTAATGATTAAAGAATGTAGTCTTACTTCGCCAGTTTCCTCTCTTTAGCACTTCTTCGATATTAAAAAAAAGGCGTGATTATATGTATGTATGTATGTTAAAATGTCTAACACATTTGCAGGTGCCGAGCTCCAGTTCTCTATGTGCTTTTGGAGTCGTCTTGCTTCGAAGCACTCATTTTCTGTCGCCTCCTCCCTTTTTCCTGGCAAATCGAACCTGCGTTTTCCCTGAGAACTCCCCGGATTTTCCTTTGTTTGAAGGGAACTTGACATTGTCATTGTATCTCTTTTTCTTCCAGGTTGCAGAGTTCGCGACGGCTCTCGTGTAGTCTCTTTTTCCAGATCCACTGTGAGTGAGGGTTTTTGAGACTGTGACGGAGTGTTTTTTGTAGGCCGGAAAAAAATTGTGAATTCCTCCCTGTTCCCTCACAACATCCGTCAGAGCTTTGTCCTCGAACAGATTCGATTCGGAAGGTGGGATGTCATGGAGCACTTGTCGGAGAACTTTATATTGGTAACTTTATTTGGTTGGTATACCGATCTGCGCTTTTGAATTATTTCTGCGCGACGACCGCAAGTGTACTGCAATAGGTTGTCAGACACCTTACGGAACCCTGAGTCTGCGCTTAAAAAATCTCTACCCACCTGATACTTAATACGATCCGGCAAGCCGTTCAACAAGGTTTCGAAGTATTTCCTTTGCTGAAGCAATCCGTTGGTGATAGCGCCTAAGGTCATATCAAAATCTTCCAGTATCGACACCGATTTGTATTGCGGCGTAGCTCCTGCTAAAACATTATTTGGTTTTAGGGATGAGAAAGCTGGGGCTGCTTGAAAACACTTTTGCGTGTCAGCGTATTTGACATTCCGCCAGTTCTCATCCCTGAACCGTTGACACGCAACGCCTTGCTTAAGCAGCTCCGGATTGGCCTTTGCAACCCGTGGCTCCTTTTCTGTTGTAAAAGGCGAAAAATTAAATAGGGTTGCAGTTACAGTATTATCTGCTGAGGAGGTCTGATTTTTAAGATCAGCCAATCGCCGTTGTGCGTCCCCAATTTGACTTCTTAAGATAGACTCTTGAGAGTGTGAGATAGTGGCGCTTCTGGCCTCCGAGATGGGAGAAGAACAAGCCGCACCCGCTTCTACGTCAGAATGGGTACTGTCAGGCATAGACTCGAAGGAAGCGTTTAAGTCGTCCTGTTGTAGATTTATTCGGTTACTGTTCTCTCTGTTCAACAATTTCTTCAAGCTCTCGTTCTGCTCTGACGAGGCAGTCAAAAGCTTGTTGAACATTTCAGTTTGCCTATTTAATACTGCGATCAGGAGATCTTTGTCTCCGTGGGCATTGGTCGTCGGAGTCGGAGTGGAGAGTCTTTTCGGAGGTGAGTGTTCCTCAAAAACTGGAGTCTCCAATCTATCTATCTATCTATCTAATCAATCTCTTTCTCTGACTTCCCGGCGAATCAGTGGATCGGACAGGATGACAAGCCGCGGCCGACTCGCGAAGCAGAGATGGAGCTCTGTCTCTGTTGACTAGTCTTGGCTTGAGTTCTCGCACCGTACTGTGTAGTAGTACTATTTGTTGTAGTCAGGAGCGTGAATTTTTTTCCATCACGTGGTGAGGTGCATAAAGGATAGACCTTCCCAATGGCCAGTCGAGCAATTTTTTCTTTATATCTCGAAACCGTCTCTCAGACACTGAGTCTGCTGGGTTAAAAATCCTCGCGAGATCTACGATGGGTACGGCAAATCTTATTTTTGCGTCTACTGTTTGCGATATCGCTTCTCCGAATAGGTCTTGAAAGGAGCAGTTGTTCACTGAAATGCTGGTCAATAGCAGCAATCAGCGCATGGAACGCAACTGTTTCCTGTTCATCTCGACATGGCATGGAGGTAAGCTGTTCCCAAGCGATGACTTCAGCCATTTCTGGAAGGATGTAGATGTCATTTGAAAACAACCTGTCGCACAGGTTAATAATGTGTCATATGGTTTGTAAAACGTATTATTTGACGTCGAGATGTCTGTTCGACGTCGAGTTATCTGTTCGACGTCGAGGAGTATTCTATTTGACGTCGAGTAGTCTTTCGACGTCGAGTAGTCTATTCGACGTCGAATAGTCTGTTCGACGTCGTGGTTGTTTGGCGTCGAGTAATGGGACGACTTGAAAAGTCGTTATACGACGTCGAGTCATTGATTCGACATGACGCATAGAAGTGTGCCTACCTGCAAGGTGTAGGCACAGTAGGAGTGTAACTCCTAAGTCGTCGCTGGACCAATGGGTGCCGAGCGGAATTTGTGGTTGATTAAGTGGTACTTACCGTATCTATTAATACGACCTCACTGCACGAATTTTGAAAGCGTACTGGAGAACAACTGGCCGCGCGCTGCCCCGTAATGACAGAAAGAGACAGCATCACTAGTCAGACGGTAATTAAAGGGAGATAGCTGTATAAAGTGGGGGAAACAGCACGAATTGTGAAGCAGTAATCTCACCGGTGGTTCAAGCGAAGGCTCGAACACCTAAATCGTTATATTAAACATGATATAGGTAATTTTTATACCTACTTTTGACTTTAAAGGCTAAATACACAAACGCAACTTAAAGGGGAAAGGAGGCTGACTTTTTGTTAGGAAAATCTGTTTGGCAGAATGAAAACGGGAAGCAATTTTCTGTTCTTAATTTGAAGTGATTGAGTTTTTTTTTTGGAGTTCTGTCAATACCCCTAATCTATATAATACCAGCTGACACGGCAAACATTGTTTTGCCATATATAAAAATAGATTACGAACGATTCTCAGACCTATCGGATATGCAGAAAAAAAAAACAGTCAAGCCGTTTCGGAGGAGTGTGTTCCCGAACATGACAATGACACGAGAATTTTACATATTATATTATTTATATTATAAGATCCAATAAATAATTTTCAGGTTCTTTTAGTGGAAAGGCAGAAGGAGAGATCGGAATCCAGCAAGGAACAGGCTCTGAGATGGTACCGAGAATACCTGTTTGGTCTACTCATCAATGTCACGGTGGTACAAATATTGAAACTGATTGTGGGATCCCCGAGACCGCACTTCTTTGATACATGCCAGCCACAAGAGGCTTTGACTTGTAAAGAGTAAGTTTTTCGTTCTTGAAAGAAGCAGTTATACCAACTCAGGACTTTAATCTATAAAGAAAAAGGGGCAAAACCTCCCTACCCTTGTAGCACTGTCACATCATGACCCAGGAGCATCTCCTACTTCTAAAACCTACACCTTTTTCAGTATTTCTCACCGTTTAAACCTTCCCTGAACTTTACTATTATTTCAAAATGAAAGTTAGCCAAATCGGTCTAGCCGTTCTCGAGTTTTGAGTCCCTCGGGAACGGGTTAAAAAGTATCCTATGTCCGTCTCCTGGTTCTAAGCTACCTTCCCACCAATTTTCAGCCAAATCAGTTAAGCCATTAATGGGTTATAAATAGTGTAACTAATACGACTTTCTTTTATACAAGGTTCGGTAAAATCAATTACGGATATTTTGGGCGTATGATCTACTGCTTATGTAAAACGTTTAAGCAGAAAAATAATTGTCATACTAGAACAAAACATTTGTCTTTATATGGGCGAGTTCGCGTTTTGCGGAGAGTCACCTATACATGATATGATTTTTTACTTTGAGTATGACAATTATTTTTTTCCATAAACGTCAGATCATGTGCCCAAAGTATCCGTAATTGATTTTCGACATTATATATGTAGGCTCCAATTTAAATAAAAACTGTTGTATATTTCCAACTTTATTAATTATTTTTCACCATAAAAACTTCTTACAAAAGTACATTCATCTTCACCGTTCACCATAGATTGTTTCCCCATTTGACAGATACCAATGACATATCGTTTTTTTTTTTTTTACAAATCAAAATTTTTTACAAGCAAAGAACTCATGAAATTTAGTCTACAACTCGGCCATCCTGCAATCAGTCTGACCTCAGACTGACCCAAATGTTGCCTTAATGAAACATTTGCTTGAACCATTATTAAAACAGATGCTTTTACAACCTTAAACTTTCAATCATAAACCTTATCTCTACTCTAATATACTACTAACATCTCTACAGACTAACATTTTATTATTAGTTCTACAGGTTAACAACTCTAATACAGAAAAAAAAACATAGAATAAATATCAGTCAATATTTTTAACTTTAAATTTTAGTTTCTAATGAAAATAACTACAACTTTACTGAGCTTTAATCATAAACTTAAAATATCCCTACTACATAGCAACATTTTATTATTACTTTTACATGTTAACAACTCAAATACTTGTACAGAACATAGAATGAATCTCAGACAATATTTTTAACTTAAAATCTTAGTTGCTAATGAAAATGACTACAACTCTACTGAGCTTCAATCATAAACCTAAAATATCTCTACATACTAACATTTTATTATTACTTTAACATGTTAACAACTCGAATACTTGTACAAAACAGAATGAATCTCGGACAACTTTAGGCTTTTTTTTTTTTTTAAGAAAGTTAACACAATATAACAGCACCTGAACCAGTCAGCATTTAATCAAGTCAAGGCCATCGTTTCATATAGTCTACACCAGAAGTAGTATTTATAGGACCCTCTTTAGTTCTATCTATTTTTTGAACTTCATACCTGTCCCTTCCTAACTCTTTTATTATTTTATATGGTCCAAAAAATTTCGGTTTAAGTTTCAAAGCATTTCCAAATTGAGTTCTTTGTATAGCCACAATGTCTCCTAATTTATATTTCTCTGCTTCTTTCCTTTTGCTATTAAATGTTCTTCTATTTTCTTCCTGAACTTTAAATATTTGGGCTTTAGCTTCTCTCCTTAATAAATCTCTTTTGTCAACAAATTTAGCTCTATTTTCTTCCTCTAAAAATAATATTTTTAAGTCTTCTTTAAACTTTATTTTCGTTCCCATCAAAAGTTCAAAAGGTGATGTATTAATTGACCTCTGATAAGTACCATTAATTACTCTCTGAAGCTTGCTTACATGTTTATACCAGTGACCTGGGTTCTCTATACACATTTTTGTTAAAACTGATATAATTACGCGATTAATTCTTTCCACTTGTCCATTTCCCCGTGGAATTCCAGTTGTGATAGTAACATGCTCAATTCCCTCTTCGTGACAATACTCTTGAAACTCATTTCCTGTAAAAGCTGTACCTCTATCCGTTATTATTCGAGATGGGTTACCAAAATCTTTTTGATGTAGTCTTAGTTTATCAACGGTTTCTTTTGACGTTAAGGTCTTAACCGGATAAATCCAAACAAACTTTGTGTAACCGTCAACAAGAACAAGAATATGATTATACATTTTTTTAGTTGCATCTAAAGGTCCTAAATGATCACAGTGTAGCGTAGCCAATGGTAAGTCTCCTTTGTCGATAGGATGTAAAAATCCTTCTTTCCGGCCTTCCTTTCTGTTTGCTAATAAGCATGGTACACACATCGCAATCACTTTTTCAATCTTTTCATCTAATTTTTTTATGTAATAATCTTTTTCTATTATTTCTTTTACTTTCTTTTTTCCAAAATGTCCTAATCCATGTGTCCTTTGAATAATTTCCATATCCATAATCTCGGGTATCACTAATTTCTTTTCGACACCTTTATATATAACACCATTCTCCAAAAAATTATCTTTATATTCCTTTTCGATTAGAACTTCTTTAATCGTTCCTAATTCTTCATCTTCTTCTTGTGCTTTCTTTATTCTTTCATGTAACTCCACGTTAATTAAACACACATTTCTACTGAGAGAATCAACATGTTGCATGTTGCTGCCGGTTCTATGTTCTATAGTAAAATCAAAATCCTGCAAATACAGGATCCATCGGGCAACTTTGGCTGAAACATCTTTTTTATTCAAAGTCTTCTGGAAGGCTTCACAATCTGTAACAATTTTAAACTTTATCCCTATGAGATACCTTCTAAACTTTTTAACGCCTTCAATTACCGCTAATGCCTCCAACTCGTAACTACTACAATTTTGTTGAGTATCCGTTGTTTTTCTACTCATATAATGAACTGGGTGCATACAACCGTCAATTGGATCCTTTTGTACCAAAATTGCAGCGTATCCATACTTACAGGCATCAGTGTGTAGTTCGGTTTCCAGATGTAGATCAAAAATTTTCAAAACCGGTTCACAACATAATTTTGATTTTAAATTAAGAAATGCTTTCTTTTGCTCATCTTCAAAAATAAACTCTCCTTTTTTTAATAAATCAGTTAAGGGTTTTGCAATAATAGAGTAATTTTGGATAAATTTTCTAAAGTATGAAGTTAGACCAATAAAACTATGTACCTCTCTCAAGCTTCTTGGTTCAGGAAATCGACTGACAGCTCTGGTTTTTTCTGGGGATGGCCTCACTGTGCCATCTGAAATCAAATGCCCTAAATATTCTACTGATCTTTCTAATAACTGACATTTTTTCCAGTTAATATTAAGACCATACTCTGCAGCTACTTTTAATACACTTTTAAGTCGTTCCATGCCTTCTTTCTCGTCTTTTGATAGTATAATTAAGTCGTCGATGAAAATTAAAACAATTCCTTGTCTAATTAAATCGGCAAATATTATGTTAATATATCTTGTAAAATATTTGGGACAAATAGAAAGACCAAAAGGCGCTTTTAAGAATTCATACTGACCTTCAGGATTGCTTGTAACGAAAGCTGTATACTTTATAGAATCTTCCTCAATTGGTAGATGAAAAAAACCATTTTTCAAGTCAAGTGTGCTAAACACTCGGGCATCGCTCAACTTGTCTATATGATCTTCTATAACTGGTAGAGGATATTCATCCTTCACCATTTTTTGATTTATTTTCCTGTAATCAACACAAACACGGGTGCTACCATCTTTCTTTTTAACTAAAACCAAGGGACTGGCATACTCAGAATAGCTTGGTCGGATAACGCCTTGGGATAACCATTCATCTATCTGTAATTTAACTGCTTGTTCTTCCGTAATTGCTAATCTTCTAGGACGCTGTGAGACTGGGATATCATCTTTCAAAATTATTTTTAATTTAATTGGAGCATCTTTAATTTTATGCAAACTGGGATTGTAATTTTTAATTATGTTTTGCAAGGTATCACAATAATTATCATTATCAGAAAAAACACAAACAGAATTCTGGTAGGTATCATCATAAAACTCTGGCCTTATCTTGATAGAACCTTTTTCAATAATAGTAATGGTATTAAAAAGAAATGGTTGACCTAAAATTACTTCATAAGGAATAACACCATTAGGTACTATAATAAAATTTACATTATAAGAATGCTGGTCCACCGTTATAGTTGTGTTAAACTCACCAATTGAAGTCACAGCAGAAGAACCCAAGCCAGTCAACCTGGTCGTCCGAGATTCGTATGGACTGTTTAGTTCTGAAAACATTTTTAAAGTAATTAAATTCAATTCACTACCTGTGTCGATTAAGGAATAAGTTTTAAAACCTTTGATTGAAATAATTTTTAAGCTTTTATTCACCTTATTTAAATTCATCACCTTGTATGTATCAATTGTGTCATCATTATCATGCGAGCTTACTGCAGGATACTTCTCGTTATGCTCCTCCTCATCCGTATTTTCATTTTGGATGTACATCGACTGTCGCTGCTTGCTCACCAATTTATTACAATGTGGACCAATGTGACCGAACTCATCACATTTAAAACATTTTACCCCATTAGGGCAGGCATTTGCTAAATGATTTTTGTCCCCACATTTGAAACATCTCTGGTTTACTTGCAATGGTTTATTAATTTTAACTGGTTTTACTTGTTCATTCTTCTTACTACTTTTTTGTTTGAATGTATCATATAAAGATAATTTTTCCTTTAATACTGAGTATGAAGTAACACCATAAAATAACAATTTGTTCGACTCATAATCTGATATGCCATCAATAATATACTGTATTGCCACATAATCTGGAAATTTTGCTCTTTTCCCAAGCTCTTTCATCTTTAACATATATTGATAGTAAGTTTCATTACCTTGTTTCTTTGTTTTTGCCATTATTTCGTGCATTAATTTGCTGTTAATAGTATCCGGAAACTTCAATATGGCAGTCTTAAACTCATCATAAGTCTTGAACGTTTTTTCGGCTCTGTACCACAGTTCAGCGGTTCCCCATAGCGAGCGCCTCGCTATAATTAATTTCTGCTGTGGGTTCCAACCAAATATTTCAGCATTATCCTCTATATCCTGAATCCATTTTGTGGATGAATAAGTTAAATCGTCACCGTTAAATTTAGGCACCGTATCCATTCCGCATCCGTACTGATTTGCTTGCATAGATTTTAAGTTTATAGCTTCAGCCTCCGCCATCACAACGTGATAAAACAACAATTTTCGCAGCGCGACACACGTGCACCTGAATGCGTCTTCTTCGGAAATCTTGCAAAATCCAAGGAATCCTTTGAAATATCCCGCCGATCCCGGACGAGAATTTTGTAGGCTCCAATTTAAATAAAAACTGTTGTATATTTCCAACTTTATTAATTATTTTTCACCATAAAAACTTCTTACAAAAGTACATTCATCTTCACCGTTCACCATAGATTGTTTCCCCATTTGACAGATACCAATGACATATCGTTTTTTTTTTTTTTTTACAAATCAAAATTTTTTACAAGCAAAGAACTCATGAAATTTAGTCTACATATATTATATAGACATACATACATACATACATACATACATAATATAATCACGCCTCTTTCATGTAGGGGTAGGCAGAGACCACATCTTTCCACTTGCTCCTTACATACTTGTTTTATATAGATTTATTAATCGCTGCAATGTTTTCAGTTCGGAGTACGTGCCCTCGTACACGTGTACGCAGGCGCACTGGCTCAAGCAGTCCGACAAGAGCTTCCCCTCCGGACACACCTCGCTGGCTGTGCACTGCGCTGTCTTCGTGTTTGTATGTATTATTTAGTCACTAGCTTTGTCCTGCGGCTCCGCTCGCGTTAATTTAAGATTTGATAAAATCAACTAAGTACGGATATTTTGGTTATATTATTTACCGTGGTCTAGTGGTTCGAGCATTTATCAGATCATGGCACTGCGCAAACTATCACGATAAAAGTAAAGGGGACACCAAACAGAGCTGCATATTTTGATTATAAGAGAGATTACAACAAAGACAACATAAATAAATTTTTACAAAGCATGGAAGCCCTGTCGTTCTCTGAAGTAAGTAATTCAAAAAATGTTAATGAAGCTTTTGACATTTTTCATGAAACCTGAAATTGCTTTCCAGTAAATAAAGTAAAAATAAAATCGAATAAAAATAAGGCAGGTTGGTTTACTAAAGGAATAAAAAAATAAAAAAGAATATTATATTTAAAATATAAACTAACGGGAAAATTAAAACATAACAATAAGAAAATGTTCTTAAAATATAGCAATATATTAAAAAATGTATATACAAAGCTAAGCAAATAAGTAGTACTTCGTATATAAATAAACAAAAAAACAAATGTAAAGCGAGCTGGGAACTCATTCATGACGATCTCGATACAATAAACAATACTAATGAAATCTCTAGTATCAAAACTGAAGCGAGAATAATCACATATATAAAAGAAATTTGTGAGTTATTTAATGATTATTTTATTGATATCAAAAATAACATAGAAGAAAATAAAATTACATCTAAAGATAATAACATAATTTATCCTATCGCATCTAACAACAGCACAATATTTCTCAGTCCTTCCGACTCGAATGAAGTTTTAAACATAATTAAATCACTCAAAACTACTAGAGCAGTTGGGTATGATGGCTTTAGGGCTGACATAATTATTGTGCTCCTAGCATATGTGGATCAATTGCTCACATTATAAACATGTCTTTCGCGGAAGGCGTGTTTCCAAGCAATCTTAAAATTTCTATAATAAAACCCCTATTTAAGAAAAATGACAGATGTAACGTAAACAATTATCGCCCCATAACTTTAATACCAGTACTCTCTTAAATAAAATTATGCTTAAAAGGTTAAAATATTTCTTTGAATCAAAAAACTTATTTGTGAAAGAATAATTCGGATTTCGCAATAATTGTTCCACTACTGATGCATGTTTCTATTTTAGTAAAATAATTAATGACAATCTTAATGACAAAGTAACAACTACTGCAGTTTTTCTTGACATGACTAAGTTAATCATAAAATATTATTAGAAAAATTAAATAGGTATGGAATACGAGGCCAAGCCAATGATTGGCTTCGATCTTATGTACATTACAGAAAAATATGTACAGAAATTGCAAACATTGAAAATGATACCAGGAAAATAATAGGTTGGGGAAAAAGTCTTTTCGCATTATAGTATGTATGAACTTGTCATAAAATATCTTGGGCTATACCAATTGTATCTGGCTGATTTTGGTATCATTAAAAAGTTTTAATTTTACAGAAGACAATTCCAAATTCAAATTAGGTAAATTTGAGATTTTCATTTGTTTTTCTTATTGTTAAAATGAGTGATTCTTATGAAGAATTTCCATACATTTTAAAATTTTATTACAAAAATGGTAAAAATGCAACACAAGCCGCGAAAAAAATTTGTGATGTTTATGGACCTAATGCAGTATCTGTGAGAGTAGC
The DNA here is from genome assembly GCA_905404095.1 of Glaucopsyche alexis. Classification (NCBI taxonomy): domain Eukaryota; kingdom Metazoa; phylum Arthropoda; class Insecta; order Lepidoptera; family Lycaenidae; genus Glaucopsyche; species Glaucopsyche alexis. Next base: position 19,226,381 of record FR990057.1, read on the forward strand.
GCAAATTTGGTTTAAGCGTTTTCAATCCGGAAATTTTGATATCAAAGATGCACGTCGCTCTGGTCGCCCTGTTACGGACAAAACTGTTGCCATTTTTGAAAAAGTGGAGCAAGATCGGCATATTAGTAGTTACGATGTAGCTGAAGAACTGGGGATTGACCACAAAACGGTTTTGGCGCATTTGATAAAAGCTGGGTACACAAAAAAGCTCGATATTTGGGTGCCTCATGAGAAAACCTAATGAACCGTGTACTCATTTGTGATTCTTTATTACGACGTAATGAAACCGAACCATTTTTGAAGAAGCTGATAACTGGTGATGAAAAGTGGATCACGTACGACAAGAACGTGCGAAAAAGATCGTGGTCAAAGGCCGGTCAGGCTTCACAGACTGTGGCGAAACCCGGGTTAACTCGCAACAAGGTGATGCTGTGTGTGTGGTGGGATTGGAAGGGCATTATTCATTATGAGCTGTTACCGCCAGGCAGGACCATCAATTCTGAACTGTACTGCGAACAACTGATGAGATTAAAGCAAGAAGTTGAGAGAAAGCGGCCGGAATTAATCAACAGAAGGGGTGTGGTTTTTCACCATGATAACGCTAGAACTCACACATCTTTAGCCACTCAGAAAAAATTACGGGAGTTTGGCTGGGAGGTGTTAATGCATCCGCCGTATAGTCCTGACCTTGCACCTTCAGATTTCCACCTGTTTCGGTCGCTGCAGAATTCCTTAGGCAGTGTCAGGTTGACATCACAAGAGGACTGCCAAAACCACTTGTCGCAGTTTTTTCATCAGAAGCCCCAAAAATTTTATAGCAATGGGATCATGTACCTACCAACAAGATGTAAACTTTATAAAAAAACCTTTTGAATTTTTATATAAAATGCGAAGAAACTTTTTCCCCAACCTAATATATAGATCGCAGTATAAAATAAATCAAATAGGTGTGCCACAGGGTAGCATATTGGGCCCTTTTCTTTTCTTAAGGCGCTCTTACCCTAGAAATACGCTTCTTTCAAAAATTTTTTGAGACGAATGGATACATTTTAGCGCAGCAAAAAAATATATGTTAATTTTGATCATATTTGCTAGGGGACCTTCGTTTTCAAAACACGTTATCTGAAAAATTTCTCGATAAAAAAAAATCATAAAGTAACCATTAAAATAGAAATTCTTGGAGTTGTAACTGTATTATTTGTGAACAGAAATGAGAAAATTATTTGCAGTTTCGTAAAACATAATAAAAGGAAGGGAATTGTTGTTTTGATTTTTCGTATAGAATGTGATATTTGTTAGTATTAATTTGTTTCAATGATAAATAATTCGTACGAGTCGAATGAAACATCGCGAAATGGCGACCTGTCATTCCTTCTCTTTCATATCTATTGAATAAGACAGTACCGGCTTAGGCCTCTTGCTAATGAGACGTATGTCAAATTTTTCCCCTCTTTTCTGCTCAAAAATTATTCGAATTTATTATTGAGAGTCCGTTCAAATTTATTTTACCCCCGAATGGACCTTTATGTCGTCTGCATAAAGGTCAAGTCGGGGGTAAATATTAGTTTTTCTTTCGTTGAGTAATACTTATAATATATACGTAATTTTGCTAACTGACGTAAGACGCTTAGTAGCCCTTTGGCTTTTTGCGTTGTTGCGACCAATTGGTCTCGGGTTCGAATCCCGGTCAGACGATTTTTTTTTCTTTTTTTTTTGTCGCACTATAAAACTTCGAGCGATGCTTGTTTTCCCAGTAATAAAAGTATATGGTTAATTATGTACTTATTTTATTATTAGTTACTTTAAGTTGTTGTTAATATTAGTGTAGATTATATTATATAAAATATGAAAAGATTGTATTCGATGAATGTCCAAATTTTTAGTCCAAAGTTTTAAGATGGAGGTACAAAAACTCTTTATAAGTAGGTACTAGGGAGACCGAGCTTTGGTCGTAGTTTTAGTACAACGATAAAAATTAATAAAAAAATATTAAAGAAAAACAAAGACATTATAAGAATCACAAAAATAATATTTATCTTACCGGGATTTGAACTCACCACCAAAATCAAACGTCGGTACGCAAACCGAGCTGCCAGTCAGACTGACGTAAAGTAACCGAAATTATTGATATAATTTATTACACGACGAAAGAAAAAACATATTTGATTCAAAATTGACAACATTGATTGACAACAGAATAAGTAAATATATATACCTAAATATTATTCTGTTGGTTTGTAAAGTTTATACATATAATTATATCAATTATTATAATCAATTCTAATTCTAATCACCATGAGCAGATATTAGGAACATGTACTTATTCAGTAATCTACGTTTATTTTTTACTAGCTACGTCATTACAACTATCTGTGCCAAATTTTAGCAACATCTGTTCAGTAGTTTCGGTTGTGCTTTGATAGATGAGTCAGTCAGTCAGGTTTGCCTTTTATATATTTAGACAAGGTGATGCCCGCGACTTCATGCGCGCAAAAGGAAATCTCGATGGAACCGTACATTTTTCGGCAATAAAAAGTATGCCTATGTGCTTCCCCGTTGTCTATTCTATATCTGTCCTAAATTTCATCAAAATCATTCCAGTAGTTTCGGAGCCTATTCAATGCAAACAAACAAACATACAAACAAATAAACCTTTTCTCTGTATTATATTAGTAATAGATTAAATAAAACAATATTTACAATTAATATGATGTAGCCGAAGAGACTATTTGGTTAAACCACAAATGTCAGAAACTAGGTATTTGAAATTGTATTTTTTTTTTGCTGTCAGATAGCCGAAGTTTCATGTATGTAGAATGGGAATATTTGATATTGAATTTTATTGTGTATTTATGTATTGTATAAAATCAGTCGATAAAATTTAGCTTTGTGCTACGCGAACGAAGTTGCAGACAAAAGCAAGTTTAGATTTTGTAACCGCTGAAAAATGCGAAATATATAAAATTTTGAAATGTCGTCCTAGGAAGAAACGTCAATGTGTGTAGTGTCATAATGTGTATTGTGTAATGTGTTACATGTTGTAGTGCGTATTCCGCTGTACTTCAACCGCATATTATAATAATACTAGCTATCCCGGCAAACTTCCTACCGCCTTAGAATTAAATTTGTTGACGTACTGACTACTGATATACACGACAGCTACCAAAAACAGTCATAGAATTTTTGCTCCGTATATTAAAATTAAAAGTGACGTGTTTCTTTCGCGAATTCCTCAAAAGTTTGTGTTCAAGTTCAAAACGACACCAAAAACATCAAACATTAGGTATTAATAAATTTGGGTTTTCACTACCTATTATCGTAAATATCCAACGAAAACAAGTTCAATTGAGCAGTGTATTTTTACAAAAGTGCAGGTAGTGAGAGAAAAGTGCATCGCAATTTCAAATTGTCAGGCGCCAACAGAACGTTATTGTCCAATTATTGTCTATGATAAATGTTCGGGTCTCCAAAACTCAAAATATAAGACACTGCTAAGAAGAAGAAGAAGTATAGCGCCATCTATCGTCGGGTCACCTGAGTTACGCTCTTACCACTTACCGATTATTAACATTGAAAATTACGATATATACGGATACCCCTAAACATTTATAACAATAATTTTGGCAAATGGCATCCGTTCATAAACAATGCTCCGGTTGTAAGAATAATATACCTAAAAAGGAGTTCATGAAATGCTCCTCTTGTAATAAATTATATGACTTGTTTTGTGCCAATATACCACCTGGAACTTTCTTTCTTATGACTCCCGAGCATAAAAACAATTGGAAATGTATCGAATGTCACAGTCAGATACCTAAATCTGATAACTCTAACACTCCTGTACGAGCGCCAAACCGTCTTAATATAAATTCAGATGATGACATTTACTGTGGGGTGGACAATGTTACGATACGAACAAAAAAGAATCCGGGTTCAGTTACAGAAGATAGTTTGCGCAGTATTATCAAACAGGAAATGACAAATACAATCCAAAACTTAGTCTCCGAACACCTTGCAAACATTTCACAACAAATTACTGGTAAGGTAAGTAAGTAACAATCCGCGCGATGGTCTAGAATATGAAATTCTTCGTGAACGTGCTCACAGGTTAAGTAAGCAGTGTCTTCTCAATTACAAAAAGAAAATCGAAGCTAACATTTGTCTTAATCCAAAAAGCTTTTGGGGTTTCATTAAAGACAGACGGAAGGGGAACACCACAATACCGTCTGTCATGAAACATGGAGAAATTACTGCTACTAGTGGTAACGTAATTGTCCAAATGTTTGCTAATAAATTTTCGTCCGTATTTTCTGATTCTACCTTAGATAACGATGCCGATATTGATGATAGTGTGTCATTGTTAAATTGTATCCATATTACAGAATATCAAGTTTTGAATGCAATCAAGAAACTTGACATGCATAAAGGAGCTGGCGCGGATGAAATTCCCCCTGTCTTTGTTAAGCGTTGCGGTCCGGTCCTGTCACTTCCATTAACGATTATATTCAATAGATCGCTACAGGATGGGATATTCCCAGAGGTCTGGAAAAAAACCAAAATAATTCCAATGTTTAAAAAAGGAAATACCAATGACGTAGATAATTACAGACCCATTGCAATTCTCTCATGTATTCCTAAACTATTTGAATCAATAATTTGCCCTCTTGTGACACATCACCTCAAAAAGTTCATTACTATTCACCAGCATGGATTTAGAAAAGGTTTCTCGGTGGAAACTAACTTAGTAACATTTACAAATTATTTGTGTGCCGAGATGGATAAGAATCGAGAAGTAGACACTATTTATATGGATTTCTCTAGCGCCTTCGACAAGGTCTGTCATTCCCGGCTTATAAATAAATTACGTAAATATGATATCGGTGGATCTCTTCTGGAATGGTTTCGCTCATACCTCGCAAAAAGACTTCTATATGTTGTAGTTAATGGTTTTGTATCAGAAGACTACATGGCTATTTCAGGTGTGCCACAAGGCTCTCACCTTGGTCCCATACTTTTCCTGGCTTTCATTAATGATGTCACCGATGTCATACACAATAGTCAGTTGTGTCTATTTGCTGACGATCTAAAAATTTACCGAACAGTTACTTCAGTTTTGGATGCAGATCTTCTTCAGCGTGACTTGAATGGAATAAGTAACTGGTGCTACAAAAACGGTATGGTTCTCAATACTAGAAAGTCATTTCATCTTAAATTTTCACGAAAACGTACACAGATGAAAACCGTATACATAATTAACTCTGAAATTCTTGAACAGGTTACCGAAATTCGAGATTTGGGCGTAATATTTGACTGCAAACTTAATTTTAAGTCTCATATTGATATGTGTGTCAAGAAAGCTTATAGAATGTTGGGATTCATCAAGAGGAATACTATGGGTTTTTCAAGCATGAAGCCTAAAATCATTTTGTATAATACATTGGTTCGTAGCCATTTAGAGTTTTCATCGGTAGTCTGGAGCTCTAGATATGTCTCTCACTCCATGCGCATAGAAAGTGTCCAACGAGCATTCACAAGGCATCTCGCATTTTATTCTTCTGGAATTTCCCATCGTGCTACATATGATTTACGCCTAAAACATTTTAAAATGATGTCACTTAGCAATCGTCGACTATTAATTAACATAGTATTCCTAAAGAAGATACTGTCTGGAGCCATAGACTGTGATAACTTGCTACAACACATAAAAATAAATGTCCCGTACCATTATCCTCGTCACCCAATAACCAAAATATTCCACATTCCCAAATGTAAGACAGATCTCCTAAAATATTCTCCTTTATCAAAGATCTGCATCGACTATAACCAGACTTGCGCATCTATAAATGATATTGATATTTTCAAGGATTCCTGTACCAGCTTAAAAAATAAAATTACTCTCAAAATTCTGTCCGACATTAGAAATAAACAATTAAATAATAAAAATACTTTAATAGATAGTTTTAAATAAATTGTACCACATTTTTTTTTGACTGTCGTAATTAATGTGATGTTATGATCGTTTAATGTACTGACGTGAAATGGTCAAACACTGTACTTTCAAAAAATCAATTTTGAGAAAAGAGCGTTTAAAGATTTTTAAAATTTTTCGCCTTTTATTTCAAATTCGGTAAGCGAAATTATATGAAAGTGGTATCAACGTGTAGGTATTTTAATGGTGGATACAGCCATGTATAAAAATTCATTAAATAATTAACGATTGTTAAATAAAACTTAAAAAATTGTTTTGGTTTCACAAAGCAAAAAATGTATATTCAAACATATTCAGGTAATAGACGGTATATCGATATACAGTGTTTGACCTTAACAATCATAACTAATTTCTCACATTACAAAACAATGTACTATGCAGTATTCATACTGCAATATGCAGTATAATACTATCCATTAGTCCATCCATCCATCCATCCATACATCCTCAGAAACTTTCACATTTATAATATTAGTAGGAAGGAAGAAGGATTATTTTATATAACAAGTAGAGCTATGAATAGTTAGTAATAGGAGTTGGTAGTTGTTGGATAATGTATGTATGTAAAATGAAAGCAAATTTAAATAAGCTATAATATATAAAGAGGATATAATTATTACATAAAGAGAACAACAATAACAATAAGTTTAAGAAATAAAATTCATACTATTGTATCACATACTTAGAGCAAGAGGTAGGAGAGCTACAGTTTGGCCTAAAAGACGGTTATCTAAAAAACTGTCCTCTTAAAAATCAACAAGTAAGCGCAACTACTACTCTGGCGCGTCTTAGAAAGGAAACCCGAACTTTGTTCAATAGAGCCAAACGAGACGGGAATTGGGACGCGTACAGAACCACCCTTACGACGTTGAGTAAGGAGCTAAGGAAAGCCAAAAGACGCTCTTGGAGCAGGTTCTGCGAAGAAGTGAACAAGAAACATCTCGCAAACCTCTAAACTATATAAAATAGTATCCAAAGCCCCTTGCTCCCATCCTAGTACTCTGAGGAGACCAGATGGCACCTACACAAAGACGGTGGAAGACACACTAAGGCTCCTTGCTATGGTACACTTCCCCAACAGTGTTTATCTGGACGTGAATGAAGCCTTCTCCCACATCCCTTAAAACCAGACCGACTTTGGACGACTGGAGAACAGCTTCTATGATTTTTAAACCTGACCGAGTCAAATGGGCAATTGACAGTCTTAAGCCCTATAAGACTGGTGACGAAGATAACATATTTCCGGCCCTTATCCAACAGGGCAAGGACATTATCCTCCCTGCACTACTAAAGTATTTAGAGCGAGTTTTGCGTAGGGCTACATTCCTCTGGCTTGGACAAAGGTAAAGGTCTCATATATACCCAAAGGTGGTGATAGGGTCAAAGCTTTACCCAAGTCATATAGATCCATAAGCCTCACTTCTTTAATGCTTAAAACGATGGAGAAGGTGGTCAACCTTCACATATCTCATCGAAAGGCCTCTACATGAACGACAACATGCCTATTAGAAAAACAGATCTACTGAAACGGCGTTGATCTAATTAGTAGACCGCATTGATAGAGCTATTGAGGATAAGAAGTTTGCACTATGCGCCTTTCTAGATATTGAAGACGCGTTCAACAACACCTCAACATGCTCTTTTACGGATAGCCTGGCTTCAAGGAATATAGATCCAACCACTATAGAATGGATCAAAGCCACGCTCAACAACAGAGTAGCATCATCTACTATCATGGGCTCGACGCTCGGGAGCATGGGAGCACAAACCCAGGGATGCCCCCAGGGAGGGGTAATGTCGCCGCTGGAGTGGTCCCTGGTAGTGGATGAGCTCCTAAAAGAACTGAATGATAAAAGGTTCTACGCTCAAGGATACGCTGATGACCTAGCGATACTAGTGGTAGGTAAGTGCGCATCAGTGGTCGCTGGGCTAATGCAATCGGCACTAAGAGTCGTCGAAAATTGGTGCGCGAGGGTCAAGCTAACATTCAACGCTGATAAGACGGTCTTGATACCCTTCACCAAAAAGAGGAAGTTGGAGGGACTAACACCCCCAACACTCTTTGGGAAAACTATCACGTTTGCAAGCGAGGTCAAATATCTAGATTACGAAAAAGGCTAGATGTGCTCTGGGATCCTGTTGGAGACTTGTCAGCTCGAAATGGGGCCTTCGGCCGAAGGCAATGCTGTGGCTATATACAGCAGCTGTAGTGAGGCCGATGGCCACATACGGCTGTGTATTATGGCACAAAAAGGCTCATAACGTTAAATAGTGTACAGAGGCTGGCGTGTCTGATAATTACGGGTGCGCTTTCGTCGGCACCCACCGCCTCACTTGAAGCCCTGATCGACCTGACTCCTCTTCCGCTGCTTGTACAGATGGAGGCTAAGAGGACAGCTCTCAGGGCCAGGACGAAATGGACTTCCACCCAACTGGGACAGCTGCAGCAGTCTCTTCTTGAGACACCGGTCATGGCTATGCCATCGGATGCCATGACCGAGGTGTACAGCTTCTCGAAGCTATACCAGGTTTACATACCTTCTAGGAAGGACTTTGAGGGAAATGTCCAGATTAATGTTCACCCCAATGGCATAGTTTGGTTCACAGATGGATCCAGGAAGGACAACCGGGCGGGCGCTGGATTCTACGGGGGCATGCCACCAACTTGGTATCACAAAATATGTTTGTTTGGGAGAATTTGCAACCGTGTTTCAGGCTGAGATCTTCGCCATTATTGGTTGTTCACTAGAGAGCCTAGAGTTGGCCTTAGTCCACAGAAACATCCTAATTTTCTCTGATGCAATTTTTTTGCAAGGACATGAAGCTAACATAGGGTGCTTATTTCTTTGTGCTTTTAGCATACTATCTGGACTTCTATATCTTTTTCTTTTTTTCATCCGTTTCTCCCCTTTATCGTAATTATTACCAGCTGGTTCACTCTGTGATTGTTCTCCATTTTGGCTTTGTATATTATTTTCTGTTTCAGCGGATCCATCTATACTAAGCCTATTAGCTTCATTTCCTATTTTCCTAGAGGCAGAGAATAATGTTCTTTTACATTATTCTCTGCCTCTATCGAATTCTCATGACATTCTTTAAATGACTATTTATGATGAATATTTTGTGACATCAATTCTTCATTTTTTACCAAGCTTTTATCATTTTGACGGTTGCAGCTGTCTTGCTCTAACATCTATGCAAGGGCAGTGAGTGAGAAAGATAGCAATAAAGCATGACACGTACTTGGCCTTGCCGCCTAAGTATGGGCAAACACTGTATTCTTTAATGTAAGCTTCTTGTTTAGAGAAAACACGGTATTATGCTATACATTATTTTACCTTGCTAACGGCTCAATTTTTAAAAAATACATGGTTTTTAAATGTTGCTTTACTCGATAAATAAAGGTCGTATGACAAAAATCTAAATTTTGGGATAATGTTGACCTTAAACCGAGTAGAATAAGCATTGTTAAGCTAAAACACTGTATTATTGAATACAGTTTTTGACCATTTCACGGCAGTGTATTAAATACTAACTGTTGTTCATGAATGTTGTACTCGCCTATAAGTGGCATACGCATAAGTGCATGCATTACATAAAATGTTTGTTTAATATATAATGTTTTTGTGTGTTTTGCTGTTGGTGTGTCTAATAAAGAATAAATACTGACAGCAGCGCCACCTACCAGGTCCAATTGCAAATCTAAACCATTCTCGAATCAACCTGAAGACACACAAAATTTTTCATTAAAATCGGTCCAGCCGTTTAGGAGTTCAGTGACTAAATTGAGCTTTTTTTTAGATTTTTTTTACCCTTTAACTACTTACTAAAAAACTTAACTTTCTCAAATCGCAATGGCTAAATTTAGGAATAAGACTTCTTATAATTGACCTAGACAGAAAATAGACATTTTGAAATATATTAAATTGTAATGAGATTTGAACCTAGACGCTACGCTTTGCTTTAGGCGGGCAAAATACCGCTAGGCTATGAAGCACATTACGATTTAATCGAAATTACGCTTTTGTACATTATAGACACATCACTTTGACGTATATCGCATGAAGCCCCCCGCAGTAACGGGGGCGGCACGTCCCCCACTCATCTCCTTCACCCCCTCGAATACTTCATAGTAGACTACTCACAGCGCCTTAACGTACATTAATGATATTACCATGGCAACTTCCCATCCATGTGTATTATTATATGTAGATGACACTACAGTTCTGATTAAATGTAACAATCAATCAACAGAGATGTACAAGAAAGAAATAAATGATGCGCTACAAGATATTATAAAATGGTTAAACAATAATAATCAAATGGAGAATTTAAGCAAAACAAAACTGATACAATTTAGATATTACAATACAAAAAGGATACCAAAAACTATAAAATACAATGATTTAAGTATTGAGGAAGTTGATACATTTAAATATTTAGGAATTTTATATGATACACACTGTAATTGGAAAGCACACATTGATTTGATATGCACGAAATTAGATAGGTTTACTTATGATCTCAGACGTCTAGCCAAAACGATATCGTTAAGTGCTGCTTTGAGTGGATATCATGGATATGTGTCCTCCGTCCTGTCATATGGCCTACTACTTTGGGGTAATTCGGTTGAAGTGATAAGAGCATTTAGAATTCAAGAAAAAAAAATGCATTAGGGCGATTTGTCAGGTAGGGCCATTCGAAAGGTGTAGGCCACTGTTCCTTAAACTAGGCATTTTACCGTTATCTTGCATGTATATTAGGGATATTTGTATTTTCGTAAAAAGATAATGTAGTTATTTTAAGAGAAATGGGGAAATCTATACAGACAGATCTCGGCGTTATCCATATAATCTATACATACCTCAATGTAACAAAAGTACTTACATGAAAAGTCCTTATTATATGGCTATAAAAGTCTACAATAAGTTGCCAAATGAATTTAAAAATAACAACATTACTGTAGCAATTTTCAAGAAAAATATTAATAAGTGGCTATTAGAGAAACGTTTTTATGATTTAAAGGAGTATTTGCAAGATATCATAAATTATTTTATATCATAAATTATTTTTATTTGAGATCATAAATTATTTTTAATGTTAGTTATTATTTTAAATTTTAAAGTAAATTTACTAAATTGAAATTATGAAATGAATTTTGTTATATTAGTGAGTAGTGACGTAGTTTTTCGTATTAGTTTTGATTCATACTCAAAATAATTATTAACTGTATTAAGTAATTAATTTTGTGCATTAAGAACTATTTTATATTTTGCATACTAGTTATTAGTTGGATGTATTGACCCTTGAACGACCTGTAATTGACACCATCTGTCGACTGAACATTCTTGCAAATAAATGATTTATTTATTTATTGGCTCTCGACTCGGAGGTCGTGGGTTCGATTCCCGCATTGGAACAACAAAAAATGTTGTTTCTAACTTTGGTTAGGACAATGCAGACTGATCACCTGATTGTCTGACAAGTAAGATGATCCATGCGTCGGATGGGCATATAAAAAGTCGGATCTGCGCCTGATCTCTCGCCAGTCGTGTCGACTGTCGGTTATCCGTCACACTATGCATTATAAGAGTAAATCGTCTAACGGTCGGTCGCCCCACAAACGCTCTTTTTAATATAGGAAATAGGAAAAAACAGAAATTTTAACAAAAATAATGCGTACAATTGTAAGGAGAAATTTTTATTTGACAATCTGTTGACATATTATAATATCTAGTAATATTACAATTTAACGTTTTTTACAATTTTACGGTGACATATATAGGTCGAATAACACATAGGCTGTTTATAACACAATACCTATTCTAGTACTACCTCCGCCGGCGAGCCCCCGCGCAGACCGCGTGGGTGCGCGGCATCCAGCTGGCGACCGTCGCGGCGGCGGCGGTGTGCGGCGCGTCGCGGATGACGGACCACAGACACCACTGGTGGGACGTGCTGGCGGGCGTCGTGTTGGCGCTGCCCATACTCGCCTATACCGTGAGTATCGACTACATACACTACGGCCGCTGTATCTTGACGGGTCTGAACATAGGCTCTGCGAACTTTAGCGCGTGTACAACTCGTGAAGAAAACTGTTATTATATTATTTTTATATACCTATGTACTAATAAAATTTCCCTAATACAGTTGACCAATTAATACAAATAAAATAAATACGAAAACACTTAGAAACAGCTAATGCGCAACCTTCTGCACGAAGTTCAGACTCGCCAAGATACATCGGCCGTATTGTACACGTATATGAATTTATGTGATTTTAGGAGGTTAAATAAAAACGTTTACTATCTTCCAATCCATATTTAATATTAATAAATCTAAAATACAATGAACTAATAAACTTACGCTACTGGGTGGTCCGCCTTATTTGGGTGACACCTGAGATTATTATATGTAAAGTTAATAGCATAGTAAATGCTATGATATGCTAGATGCTAGAACTATTCTAATACTATGCTATAATTTATAACTATCTTATTACCACACTTCATATATTATATGTCACCGTATGTAGGCTGATCAGCCTACTGTCTGATAAGAAAGATGATCCATGCGTCGGATGGGCATGTCAAAAGACCTGCGCCTGATCTCTCGTCAGTCGTGTCGGTTATCCGTCCCACTGGATTATGAGAGTAAAGGAAGAGTGAGTGATCTTGTGTACTGCGCATACACTTGGGCACTATAAAATTACTCCTGTGTAAGTGGCCCGGTTTCAATGAAACCGGCCACCGTCGACGAGATCGGTGTTGGGAGCTTTTTGTTGCATTTTAATGTATAATGTAGGTCCCCACACCGTTTGATGCCTAAGATGCCTTTGTTTTATTTAGTTAGCCTAGTGGCTGTGTTCCGCTAAAATTCCGCTAAATAGCACTAACAAAAAAACGTAACCAAAATGGCGACCGCTGGCGTTAAATAAGCAAAATGGCGGATTATGTTAGCAGTATTGAAGTTAGCAAACGTGTCCTGGCCGATAATAATAATCTGTTTTTTTTTTCTTTAGTGCTAGCAAGCGCTTTTTCCGCGCAACACAGCTAATGTTTAATGCAGACGTTTTAATGAAATCGGCCACCGTCACCGATATCGGTGTGTGGAGCTATTATTCTTAATTTTCCGTTATAGTAAATATGATGGAATAAGAATGTGTTTTTCATTTGCAGATGTTCTATGGATGTAGCAACTTCAAATGCCAAATACGGAGGGAGGAGAAATGCGAGGATAAACTTAGGGACACCACAGAAGACTTGAAAAAAGAAGTTCCTTTATAACAGTACCCAGTCTATTCACATAAACCAAGAATTACTTCTATACTCACCAAGAATATATTTATGCTAAGGACCTGTTTCACAATCTATATTAATGTTATAAAATGAGATAGCGACTTCAAATTGAACTTTATTCACTAAACAAAAAGATACACGTTTCACTGCAAGACCGGCGGGCTTATTACGTATCTTGCAATAGCCAAGCAATAGCAAAATCTGCGCAATTTTTACGCAAAAATCGCAAATTCGTATTACGTATCTGCAAATACCTAGCAGAACCTAGCGACAGTACTGCCTCTACCGAACAATCGCAGAACTATAAATTGCAATCATCGTTCGATCTCTTCACTGCTGTCTAATTTTTCGTATTACGTAAGACTTTTACAGCAAAGCGAAAGCAATCAGCGAGCGATTAATTAATTAATAATTAGCAATAATAAGCAAAAATGAAGCAAAGTGCATTCAAACACAACAGCGAGCGATTAGCAATCGATCGCTTATGTAATACGATTTTATTTGACGTTCAGCAATCGACTGCGCGTCTGTCGTACGATGACTGCAAGATTTTTGCTAATCGCTATTTTTACGTAATACGGCGGCCGACATATGTGAAATTCAAATTGTTATACACATGGCGTTATCAGGTTGTGCAACAGGAAACAGGAATCCTTAAGATTATGGCTGTGTTTGGCGGAAAAAAGCGCTCGGATGCGCTTGTAAGCAAAATGTCGATCGCTAAGCGGTAAATAAGCAAAATGGCGGATTGCGTCAGCGCTATTGAATTAGTAAACTACTAAACGTGTCCTGGCCTACAACTGTAATATTTCGCCATTTTGCTTACAAGCGCATCCGAGCGCTTTTTTCCGCTAAACACAACTGTTAATGCTTATTGATATGTGAAAAAACTGTCGTTTGACGGCCCAATTTAAAAACGCATAGTAAAATTAAGGTCACAAGCAAATATTGTCTATGAATGTTAATGTAGCATGCAAGAGCTTTTTACTTTAACAAGTGTATTTAAGGGAATTTTGGCGTAGCTCTATTTTACTATTATCTTGGGGTCCATCTACATATTACGTCACAGCGCATGGGGGAGAGAGGGGTCAATAGGAGGGGAGGGGGATTAAAAAGTTGAAATTTTGCGTGACGTAATAAGTGGACGGCCCCTTATGTGACAAAACAATATAACAGTGAGACCTACTTCAGCGCTAGTCTATAAGGAAATGTGATATTATTTATTTTCTGTTGTGATTCTTTTAGTGTTTGACCAAATACTTTTCCAGTAGAATGATATCAGTATTCAAATGCAATAATTAACTACTAAGTAGATTTGCTATTTTTATATTTCCTTTATTTTTATTACACTATTTAAGATTGGCTGGTCCATGAATGTTGTATTTTATATATCAGACGAAAAATAATTGAAGCTGGTATGAAAAGTTATATTATAACGATAATAAATAATTCATTACAGCGAAATATGGATACCAAATATAATAATTTAATTCAAGGAATAATCGAAATTAAATATTATTACTTATTACAATAATGTTATTGAAATAAGTATGCAAGAAACATTTTTATTATAATAGTATTCAAATATACAATTTTATTTTGTGATGCTGTATAATGTATTTTAAACACGATTTTCATTATATTGTGTTTTATTTTTATATTATAATATACGATTTATCATATTATTAGATAGATAGATATACACTTTATTGCTCACATTAAAGTAGGTACAAACATTTTACTAGAAACTAAACTTATAACTAAATGTGGGCAAGGGCGGCCTTATCGCTATAAGCGATCTCTTCCAGGCAACCCTGCAGGACAGGAGAGATAAAATATAACAATTATATTGTTTAACTTTTTTAATTTAACATCCATATTAATGTAACGGCGCTGTGCCAAAAAAATTTCAACCAGAACCTCAATTCTCGTATTTAAAGTAGACTTAATTTTACTTTGTTTGGATTGAAAGTGTAGCGACATGTTACCGTGAACGGATTTTATGACGTTTCGACCAATCAGAGCGCGTTTCACGTTGGTTTAACGTTCATAAAAACACAATTTAAGAGTTTTAGCATGTCGGGACTTGATTGTAATTGTATTAATGCAGGTTTTAAAATAAAGGACAAGGCCTCTTCTCGGCGGGTTAGGGTTTAACCGGTGGTAGCTTTTTTTGTTGACTTTCCGAAAATAGCTTTTTAAGTTCTATTTGGAAATAAAAATTTTCATTTTCACTCCTAGTACTTTTAAAACGTGATATACTTTCGTCTTTCAGGTCAATTTTATGTAGTCTCAAAAAAAAAAATAGCATGTAGCGTATATCTACCCCTCAAAATAAGAGCGTTTTCACATTTATATGACCTGGGCCCCGATTCTCGTGCTTCGAATATCGGTTCGATTGTCAGTCTGTCCTGCTCGCGCACGCATGATTTGACGCCTGTGTGAATGAGTAAGCGCGAGAATCGAATCGAGATTCGAGGTACGAGAATTGGGGCCATGATATCGAATCGGATGCTGGAAAACGCTCTAAGGCGCTAATTTAAATTTTAAAGCCAGTCCTTTAGTTTTTTGATTAACCTTTAAATCAGGCAACAATGGCCGAACATAGTATGAGCTCAGAATACAGAAAAATACAGAATGAGTGTTCGATCACATTTGTATGCAGCGCACTGTGTCCAAAACCATGGCGAAACACCGCCCCGCCCGCACTTTTTAATTTTTACTCTTTACACTTACAAAACAAATCGCGGTGTTATATTACAATTAAAAAAAAAAACTTATGCCTTTACATCCGTTATTGGATGATTTATACAGTATTCTCCGAGCGAAGTAACCACTCTTGAAATACTGTAGCGCCTGGGACAGTCGGTTTTTAAATGTCGTATGGTTGCCCAAGCACATACGGCATTCTCACAACATAGCCTAGTCCAGAGGAATGAACTGGTCAATACGTCTGGAGCCAACCATGTGCGGGTTTCCTCACGATGTTTTCCTTCACCGTTAGAGCGTCCGTATAATGTACTTGAGATCTGAAAAAGTCTCATTGGTACACGCCACAACCTGGGATTTGAACCTGCACTCTTTCGAGTGCGAACTAAACGGTCTACCCACTAGGCCACGCAGCTCTTATTACGACAATTAGGTATTCAATAAATATTAATTGAAAAAAAGTTGGGTAAAATATTCCGTTACTCTGTGGCAATATAATATTATGTGTGGATAACCATTCCAATTTGGAGTGGTTGTGACGGCCTCACTTTCAAGCGTGTTGACGGTTTCTGGATTTTTTAGTAATTCTGTGAGTATGAGAAAAAAAAGTATCACACGAAGGAAAAGCGATAAGGTTAAATGAAAAAAATATTTGTGGTTGATCTTTATTCCACTCACCTTACATGAAACATAAGTATTACATTTTAAATGCCAATGGAATAAAAATGATGAAATGGAGGATGAAATCGTAGAATAAATTAAAAAATGTGTCAAACTGACGATTTCCTTATCTTGAGTACCAATAAATTATTTTTGTATAAGAAAAGTAATAAAATAATGAAAAAAAAATTATACTTTTACTGACCAAAACACTTGTGTGACCAAAGTTTGAGTACATTTATGACAAAAAACTGACAATTTAAAAAATTACGAAAAACAAAATATACAGTTACACTGATAAACTTAGGATAGTTTGAACAAAAAACAAAACTTTTTAGACAGCTCTTTGTGTAAATTTCTGAAACATTTTTGAAACAGAGTGTGAAAGTGTAGAAAAATTCGTATTTATTTAACTATGTATGTTTTCGATTCACTAAGTAAATGCTATTAACATCGACGCAAGTTCTTACAGTCAAGATGTGCACACCCAGGGACTAAATACTTTTCTTTTAATTCCGGATTAATCAAGATCTGTTTAAAAAAATGTGATAAAAGAGTCACTTAATACTAAGCAACTCCTTTATATACTTACAACCATGGATTAGGTCCAAATGCATTGCAAGCCTACAACATGGACGTAAAATGCTGTGAATGTGTGCGTGCGGCACGTGTCGCTACGATACGGCCGTCTTACTTTGATTGCTTCACTATTCATATTACTGAAGCAGTTTTCGCCTATATTTTACGTTAATGGGTAGGCCAATTAGTAAAAAAATTGAGAGAAATGAACAGATTAAAATAGGAATGGCGATTCGTTGCCACGTTATGCGTCGCCACGCCAGAAATCGGTTTTACGTGCGGCTATAGATGTTTCACATCAGTACATATAGTTGTGCACATCTCGACATTCTACTCGTCTCCTGCGGTCTAGCGGTCTACTTCATTAGCTCGCTGTCCTCGGACAGGGTCTTCTCATCTACCAGTTTCTGGAGGTGCTGTATGAGACCGTCTACCGTCATCTCGCCGTGGACCTTGTTGTCTCGCGTGCGCACGTTCACGGTGCCAGAGGTCTTCTCGCGCTCACCCACCACTGGAAATATTAATAATCATATTTATGGACGGTTCACATTACGTCAATCTGGCCATGGGCTAAGTAGAGCTCCGTGGCCTAGTGGGTAGACCGTTTGGTTTGTACTCGAGAGAGTGCAGGTTCGAAACCCAGGTTGAGGCCTATACCAATGAACTTTTTCAGATCTCAAGTACATTATACGGACGCTCTAACGGTGAAGGAAAACATCGTAAGTGACAACAACAACAAACAATAAACCCGCACATGGTTGGCCCCAGACGTATTGATCAGTCATTCCTCTGGACTAGGCTGACTATGCTGTGAAAATGCCGTATGTGCTTGGGCAACCATACGACATTTAAAAACCAAACTGTCCCAGGCACTACAGTATTTCAAGAGTGGTTACTTCGCTCGGAGAATACTGCATAAATCATCCATTAACGGATGAAAAGGCCTGAGTTTGTGCTAAGTATCTGAAGAACTTGTGTTACATGTACCAGATAACTGTGTAATAATAATATCTATGGACGCTTCACATCACGCCAATCTGGTCCCGTGGTAAGTTATCGGAGAACTCATGTCAACCAGACACGAGAACCAAACAACGGGAAGTATATTGAATAGTTTTATACTACACATATATTTAAGATTTTTTATTATATTATACACACATCCATGACATAATATAGAATTCTTCACTACACAGTACACATACCAACTATGAAACTATTATTTTTGAAACTCAGTCATGTATGTTTAAATGGATTAAGAAATAATGATTTTAAACCCTGACTAGGTAAATAGACAAGAACCTCCACTGAAAGCGCAGCAAAAAACCTAAAATGTGATTGGTTTTTCGAAGACATTTTGTTGATGTGATAAAATATTTGACATTAATTATAATAACAATAAAAAAAGACAATTCAGTTTAGTAATTAGTGAAAGTGATGTTTGATTTTGGGCTATCTCTATGTACACTACATAGGTAAATAGAAAAAAAATATGGGAATTTCTTAAAAATACAAAAAAAATATTCGAAGAAGGGTAAGCGTACAAAAATGATTATTTGAAGAGTATTTTATTGCGAGAACCCTATTTTTAGTGGCTATGACAGTCGATTTGACTTGACTTTTGACGTAGTTGACAGTTTTAGGAAGAGGCGTCTTCTTGAATGTCATTTACGTCTTTCTTTGTCAAAAATCATGTCATAGTCAAAATGATATTCTTTGGATAATTCTGATGAGATCCAGAATGTTTTATTTTACATTGTGTTGCTCTTCATGAAGAAATTATTTTAAATGTACATTGAAACGAAGTGAAATTTAAAAAATAAAGAATAGGAAACGGTTACTATATTATGTAGCTATATTTACATATAGTGTACATAGTGCTGGCCCACGCCTCATACATTTCTAGAACATCTCTTTTTTCGCAATATAGTGAGATATTCAATGTCACTAGGCTTTATTTATCTCAGTCCCTTTTTGTTTAAAATATACACTCACCCAGTATGTAGTTGAACTGAGCGAGCTGCGCGTTCCGCACCTTTTTGTTGAGCGTGTCGCCCGCGTCCGTGTCCACCTCCGACATGAAGCCCGCCGCGAACAGCTTCTCGTTCACCTGGTCATAAATATTAAGTTAAACGATCAGCAAATAACATTCGATAGGTAATCAATAAATTATGCTATGCTTGAGAAAGAGTGAATGAAATATACCGTTAATAAAAAAAATATAGAGAATGTGCTTCAGACCGCACGGCAGAAGTGAATACTAAATTGGCAATCGTAATCTATTTACGTCGTATATATTTTATATTTCTCGCTCGGATACGCTCGGCGGTCCCGAGCTCACCCGATCGCGCCTTTCACCTTAGAGCGTGACGAATCAGCCTCAATCCATCGAGCCGTTTAGGCCGCAGAGCGTGCAAAATAATTATAATACTCCCAAAAACAGCCCTTCTGGCGCAGTCGGGTAGTGAAATGAATGAAAATGAATGAAAATGAATAAATTTTATTTCCAAATAAAACTTAACAAGCTTTTTTCGGAAAGTCAACAGAAAATTATTATTATTAAATCCCAGTATATAAAAAGTGGACAATGGAGAGCCGCTTCGCTACGTTGAATGTAAGAGGAGGAATGGATGGTAAGAATGAAAGTGGACGAGGCGAAACAAGCATGTAAGGATCGTAGAAAGTGGAAAGAAGTGGTCTCTGCCTACCCCTACGGGAAAGAGGCGTGATATGTATGTATTAAATAGGTATGACCGTGTGTGTGTGTGTATATATATCACCTGCGTGGCGTAGTCGTCGAACGCGGGGCCGACCGGCACGACGCGCACCTGGCGCGGACTGAGCCAGAACGGCCACTTGCCCGCGTACGACTCCGTCAGGATGGCGACCATGCGCTCCACCGAGCCCAGCACCGCCCGGTGGATGATCACCGGCTGCTTCTTGTCGCCCGTCTCGCTGGAATTTCATAAAAAATTATATAGTTTTATATATTTTATTCTTCTTCTCAAGAAGATCATTTTTATAATTTGATATGAAAATATGCGGTTTTATTGTGAAAATTAACAACATATCATTATTATGTAGTATTTTGAATGTTTGTAAACAATATTGTTAAGGCAGGTAATATTATAAAGTCGGGACGCGACGTAGTAATACCGCAACGGACTGCCGCGTTGCGTTTCGTTGCCGCGTAGTGCGTTATCTTATACAATTTCATACAAAAAACATTTAGACGTGTCGCGACTCGCATTGCGTAATTCCGTCGCCGCGTTGTTACGCCCAGCGCGGTCCCCCTATATAGTAATGTTATTCTCTATATTATACGTAATAGTTTCTTTAAGAGTTAAAAAATAATTTTTCTGTCTGTCTACTTAATATATTATTCGATAAATTTTGGTGAATATTTTGCTCAACAACCACAGCGACAACCCCATAATTATTCCCGCCAAGAAACGTATTATTTCCGTCTGTATTTCGTGTGGTCTATAGAACGCACGTGCATACCTCACGTAGGATAGATTGAACCGCTGCGGCAGCTGGAAGTCCAGCTGTATGGTGGCACACTGGTGCGAGCGCCGCAGAGCGTCCTGTATGGTGATGTCAATCTTGGGGCCGTAG
Organism: Glaucopsyche alexis; assembly: GCA_905404095.1. Classification (NCBI taxonomy): domain Eukaryota; kingdom Metazoa; phylum Arthropoda; class Insecta; order Lepidoptera; family Lycaenidae; genus Glaucopsyche; species Glaucopsyche alexis. Next base: position 19,247,234 of record FR990057.1, read on the forward strand.
AAGGCGCCGTCTCCGGGGTTCAGTTGCCAGGGACGACCGAACTTGTTGAGGGAATCCTCGAGAGCCTGTAAATTGTGGAAACGGTAAAGTATAAGCTTACATCTTATAAGGGCCAAATCACACCGAAATGGTAGTGGAGCGGACAACAGGATATCTGTCATAATATTTTAAACTTTATCTTTATTACAATAAAATACAGTTTCGTAACTTATGGCCGCTCCGCTGCCGTTTCGGCATGGTTGACCCTAACGTGTTTATTAAACAAGATAATATTCAACTAGAGTACAGTCAATCAGGGTAACTTTGAATCATCATCGACATATTTTTTAATCAAACTTTTACTATGTTAAGAATTAGTCAAAAGAGTTTAGTTAATCTGTGCTCTCAAGTTGGTTTTCATGCTATAAAGTTATAAAACGTCTTTAAAAATGACTAATTATATTAAAAACTGGCAATTTTGTCGTGTGTCAAAGTTACCACCTAACTTGGGTAACTTTGACACAAACTAACTTTTAATTAATTTACAGCTTCAGAGTGACAATAATTTATGTTTTTATTAAATACTGATGCAGTGGGGTCATAGACAAGTCATAAAAACCATAAAGTTATTACATTTAAATATGTTTTTATATACCTTGATAGCAGCAAAGTTAACGAGATTTTTAAACAAAGTTTTGCACTGATTTTTACCCATTAAGTTGCGCGCGGTTAAAAACAAAAGTTTTTGGTATTATCTTCTCTTGACAGCTGCTTTTTTTTTAGATTTCGTTTACGAAGTATGTTACGTACACGAATTGTTATTAAATTTTAAGCGCCAATTGTTTCCCACATAAAACAATAGAAAAGAATTTTGTGAACAAACTATCAAAGTTACCCTCGTGATTCAAAGTTACCCTGAATTACCGTACTACTTACTTAAGGATAAACATACCTACTTTATACATTCTATCGTAGAACATTGAGCTAAAACTGTACCTACTTATACCATAGTATTTATTATTCTGTATCATGATTCATGATTGACCATACTGTACCAATAACCATGTTACTCTTTATTATTATTTTTTTCTTTCATACTTATTGTATTCTAGACATAAGCACGATATTGTACCATTTATATTGTAATTTTCTCATGTAAGTGGCTTTGGCCTTTTTTGAGAAATAAAGTTCTTCTTTAAACCTAACGTCGACGATTCCTGGTGGCTGGGTGTGTGGCTAGACTAGCTAGCTAGCCTGAGAAAGGCTACTTTTTATCGCGGGGAAATGTATGGTTGCCGTGGGTACTTTATTTACAGTTTCACGTAAAAACTAAGCCGATTATCATAAAATTTGGCACAAATATAAAGTAAACTATGGGGAAGGACATAGGCTACTTTTTATCGCGGGACATAATATAAGGTTCCCGTGGGTTACTGCACTTACGCTTGCGGAGCCTCGGGCATCAGCGAGTACTATATACTATATTGTCTCAGATCAAATAAAAAACCAAGATAGCGCATGACGTTTGTTTACACACGCGCTCACGCACACACAAGCAAAAAAGTATTTTACTTTTTGTCAGTATAGATTAGTCGTCGAGACGATTCATCCGATACTGTCGAAAAGTAGCGTACTTTTTTGCTTGTGTGTGCGTGTGTAAACTTGAAGTAGCGTAGTTTTTTAGGCCTCACTTCAAACAAACGCCATGCGCTATCTTGGTTTATTATTTGATCTGAGTATATTGTATACAATGACGTAGCAAAAATACGTGTTCACCTTTTCGGCGTGATTCCAAGCTTCCAGATCGCCGAGATACTTGTCCGGCCTCGTGGACAGTTTCAGCTGGAATGTGAAGCCGAACGTGCCGTACACTTTGTCCAGGAAGTCCAAGCAGCCCATCTGGAAATGTAGAAAAAAAGTTATGAAATTGACGGACATGAATTAATGTTTTGTTTATTATGTTTATGTGAGGCAAACGTGTGAACAATCCTACTAATATTATAAATGTGAAAGTTTGTGAGGATGTATGTATGGATGGATGTTTGTTACTCTTTCACACGCAAAACTACTGAACGGATTTTGATGAAATTCACTGTGGCTTAGTTTAGGCCCTGGATTAAAACATAGGCTACTTTTTATCCCGAAAAAGTACAGTGTTCCCGAGGGACACTATATTTACGCGGGCGGAGCCCCGGGGAACAGCTAGTTACTGTATATATTTGGCACACTCTTGTGAGTTACAAAAGCGTTGCCGGCCTGCAGCTGTCCACACTACTATAATACAGAGGAAAAATTTGTATTTTTGTTTGTATATTTGTTTCCATTGAATAGGCTACTAAACCGACTTTTGATGAATTTTAATACATATATAGTAGATCGCGGGGAAGGACATAGGCTACTTTTTATCGAGGCAAAACGTATGGCTCCCGCTGTATATCTTTTGGCGCTTATCACTAGTCGTAGATAATTATGCACCTATCCCTGTGTAATGTGTATCATTACAGCATGCCGCTTTCTATATAGCATCAGGTCAGCACACCGTTCAACTCCACCTGTATAGTGCTGTCTCGCTCGCTCCCGCGGCGCGTGTCTCACCATCTCGCTCTCGATGTGCTGCGGCGCGCAGAATATGTGCGCGTCGTCCTGCTGGAAGCGGCGCACGCGCGTCAGGCCGGTCAGCGCACCGCTCAGCTCGTTGCGGTGCAGCACGCCGAAGTCAGCCAACCGCAGGGGAAGCTCCCGCCACGAGCGCGTGCGAATGTCGAACATCAGGCTGGAAAATAACGTAGAAGTTGAATGTTTGTCATACAGAAGGTTAAAGTTGAACGTCTGACTGTCACACAGAAGGTTAGAAGTTGAATGTCTGTCATACAGAAGGTGAGAAGTTGAACGTCTGTCATACAGATTAGAAGTTGAACGTCTGACTGCTATACAGAAGGTTAGAAGTTGAACGTCTGACTGTCATACAGAAGGTTAGAAGTTGAACGTCTGTCATACAGAAGATGACAAGTTGAACGTCTGACTGTCATACAGGTTAGAAGTTGAACGTCTGAGTCATACAGAAGGTGACAAGTTGAACGTCTGACTGTCATACAGGTTAGAAGTTGAACGTCTGAGTCATACAGAAGGTTAGAAGTTGAAAGTCTGATTGTTATACAGAAGGTTAGAAGTTGAACGACTGTCATACAGGTTAGAAGTTGAACGTCTGATTGTCATACAGAAGGTTAGAAGACTGTCATACAGAAAGTTAGAAGTGGAACGTCTGACAACGTCTTTGACAAAGGGAGTCAAGTTGAACGCCGGACTGTTAAGCCACAAGGAGTCAAATTGTCACATAAATGAACATGTGTGCTAAATATATATATTAAATATATAAATAAATAAGTGTTTTGATCGTTTGTTTAAAATATATTACAGTATATTTTAAGCAACCAATAAATATCTGAAGTTTGTTTCGTTTAAGAGTATGGCGATCAAAACACGACCTATCAAAATTCTAGGTACCAATAAATTTGAACTCACCAATGCCCCGGACAATTCATGGGCTTTAGCGCGAAGGTCTCCTTCTCGACGTCGAAGCTGAACATGTTGTCGGCGTAGTGCGCCCAGTGGCCTGACGTCTGCCATAGCTTGGCGTTGTACATGTTGGGCGTGACCACCTCTTGGAAACCGCGCTCTCTGTGCAACGAAAATTGTTTTGTACATTTTCTTATTGACCGTTTTCGATACCACTACTGCCACCAGATGGCGCTTTGTGTGAGTCGGGTGTGCGGCAGAAAAAATATCAAAAACCCTCATTGGTTTCCAAGGATCCCGCCGCATTGCTCGACTCAAGGTAACTGTGGGAGAGCCACGCTTCGGCATGAATGGGCCGGCTCGACCGGGTAAATACCACGACTCACAAACCGGCGTGAAATAACGCTTGCGTTGTGTTGTCCGAGTGAGTGGGGTTACCGGAGGCCCATGGGGGGGGGGGGATTGGGGATTTTAAGGACCAGGAACGTAAGTCGCAACACCAGAGGAGTTATTATTATATTAGAGGAGAGGACGGCGGTAATTGCTTACCATCAGGCGATCCGTCTGCTTGTTTCCTGGTTCATTACATTAAAAAAAAAACGTAAAACCTGTTTTTATTTTTTGTTGTAATTAGTTACCATTGTTTGCCACTATGGGCGTCGTTTCGATGCCATACAAATTGTAATTAACTTCTTTTCGGCGAGGAGTGACAAAACTCGCATTCCGCACACATTTCTAACTATATTCTAATCCAAACATAACCCTTCGACTACCACTTAAAATAAATGATTCAAATAAAACCTATTTATGAAAAAAAGTGTTTATAATCTACTAACTCATAATAACTCCCCACATCGAGTTCGGTGACGGTGGCCGGTTTCATTGAACAGCCTGGCCAGTTACGCAGGAGTAATTTTATAGTGCCCAAGTGTGTGTGTCTCATAATCCAGTGGGACGGATAACCGACACGACTGACGAGAGATGAGCCGCAGGTCCGACTTTTTACATGCCTATCCGACGCATGGATCATCTTTCTTGTCAGACAATCAGGTGATCAGCCTGCGTTGTCCTAACCGAACTTGGAAACAAACATTTTTTATTGTTCCAAAGCCCACGACCTCCGAGTCGAGAGCCAAGTTCTAACCACTAGACCATGGATGCTGTTGACTGTTGGTCACTAACCTATATAGATCCCGTATGAAGGTAACTAGGGTGTTGTAAATGTGAGCGCCACGCGGCTGGAAGAAACACGAGCCCGGGGACATCTCGTGGAAGAAGAACAGCTCTTGTTCCTGAGGAATAATATTTAAAATAATTTACAAAGTTGTACAATAAATCTTGCAAAAACTAAACGTGCATACATTATCTCCTTATATTATATGATCATGCATAAAGCTAAGAGAACAAGAAAATCTAACTGTGAAATTGCATTTTTATTAATAATAATAAGCCATTTATTCGATCACATAAGACAAAAATAGGACATTACATTACAAACAATATGGATTCCCGCTACAAAAACACAATAATATATATCTTTATTAAGACTCAGACTTTCGAAGGGAGCGTCTATAGCTACAAGGCCGCCACGTCAGTGACGCCGCGAAGTTTTTATGCAATTATAAGCAGCTTCTGACAGATGGCGTTTAAATTTCCAAGATTTTGACGCTCGTGCGACATGACCTTGATATTTCACTCTCAACGCGCCTAAAGTTGTTTCACTTGAACAATATCTCACCCGTCCAATCTTCCTGTGGTCCCGTTTCGCGGCCTCCTCCTGGATATACTCCCACTCCTTCAACTGCTTGGGCTCGGGGAAGCTCACCCCGTACACTCGCTGCAGACTCTCCGCTTCAGCCTTACCCTCCCAGTATGTGGCAGAGTTCTGAAATATTGTGATAAGTATAAGATGTTATTGATGTTAAGGAAATCAAACTTTAAAAATTATTCTATATTCTATTAATTGGCAGACTAAACTTTTAGTGAAGTGTCATCGGCAAAGAGTACTATCTCATCCTTATCTTTAACTAGATAAGGAAGGTCATTTATATATGAGAAAAAGAAACGGGCCTAAAATGGACCCTTGTGGCACACCTAGTTCTATTTTGGTCCCAGTAGACCTTGTAGAATTAACTTCTACACTCTGCATACTATTTTTAAGATGAGAACTTAAAAGTTTAAGTGCTGTGTCCCTTATACCAGTGGTATAATTTTCCGAGCAACGTAGCATGCTCGACACTTATTCCCAGCCTTGAAAAGATATACAACTTGCTATGTTTCTGTTTTTATAATAAATAAATTTAGTATTATCATAGGTCCAGACTATATATTTCAATGAGTTTATAACTGTGATAATTACATTATTTGTATACTAATAATGAATGAGATAGTTATTTCCATAATAGCTCGCGATAATAAATGGACTATAATATAGTAAAAATATATTTTAAATTCTCAAAACTAAAAAGACACACCTTAGTAACTTTGAACGCTTTAACCTTCCCCGTGTGTCTAACATGCGGTCCTCTACACAGGTCGATCAGCGGTCCACATCTGTACACCGTTGTGGTCGGCGTGTCCACCTTTTCCTTGAGAATTCTCACTTTGAACGGGTTGTAGTCAAACATTTCCAGTAACTGTTCCTTGGTCAGCTCTAGTCGTTCGAATGATTGTTTTTCTTTTGCTATTTTTTTCACTAGGCCTTCTAGTACGTTGAAGTCTGATGATGAGATCTGAAAATTTCATTTGTTTTGTTAAAAATTTATAGATCTTATCAGAAACTTTTTCCAAACTGTAAGTAAAGGATTTTAAAATGGATAATATCTAATAGTTGTGTTTTAGTAAAAATTTAAACTCACTCCCTTTTCTGGATAGTACATGTCGTAATAAAACCCTTCATCTATTGGTGGACCATAACATAGACAACCTCCATACACCTGAAATAAATAAATGTTTAAAAAAATATAGCTATTACTATTGTTTCTATGTAAACGTGCAGTAATATATTCGTGTGTCAGTGAAAGAGACAAGTAGAGATGACTGATGAGTCACAATGTACTTAATTGTCTGTGCCCTGTGACCTTTGGGACCGTTCAAGTATTACGTAAGCACTACACATTGTCTATGCTTCAAAACAAAATGCATTTTCGGGTATTCCTACAAATAATGAATACAGTCAGTCCTCTATTTCAAACCTTTTCCTTATTTCTAGACTTATAACTGCTGCTCGTGAATCAATCAATTGTACCAATGTATACGTAAGCGTGGGGGGGAGGGGTAAGAGCTTCACTTACTTTTTCTGACGAGGGGGAGAGGGGTGAGTTAATAATTGCAAAAAATATGCTTACGTAATACTTGAACGGCCCCTTTAGTGTAATTCATTGACGCAACAATTAATTGTTAATTTAAGCAAGTCCTTACCCTCTCCATAGCTTCACCAAGCATGTGCGCTGAGGAGTGCCAGAAGACGGCCTGAGCATCGGTGTTGTCCCAGCGCAGCAGTTCCAACTTGCAGTCACCTTCCAGCGGTCTGTCCAGATCCCAGAGCACATTGTTCACTCGTGCGATGATGGTTGAATCTGCTAAGCCTTGACTGAAATATAAAAAAATCAAATTGAATATAATAAAGTTTAAAGTTTACATTAAGGCGGGCAGTGACAGCAGCGGCACGCGCGCAGATGGGCGGCATACCGCTTGACAGGAAAGCAATCTGTCAAACGGTGACTATGGTGCGTCGCCGCTGCTGTCACTGACTCACTGCCGTCGCCGCACCGCTCATCGCAAAATTCAAACAACAGCCTAATAGGTAATTTATTTAAATTTTAAGCAATCCATTGATATGTTCTTACCATTACTTTAAGCTTTTGTGTGTACACTAGCAACTCTTTTCTGTTCATAATTAATTATACACAAGTCTATTAAACAATATACAATTTAACTTGTCTTAATTGCTTAAGAAGAATAAAAAATCAAATCTTTGATTACCAAAAAATCTTATATTACACCGGTCAACAAAAAAAATTTTTTTTTTTGCGCATGGGTTTTACTTGATTTATTCTGAATGTATAAGCAAATATTTATTAAAAAGTGCGATTACAAATCGAAAATATTTGCTTTTTAAGAAGTTATAGCGATTTGACCATTTATGATTTTTGCTTCTAGTTAAAGTCGGTATTTGCCCTCTATTGCTGGCGAAAGAGAGGTATGGTATGGGGGTTGTCTTTCTTACATCCCTCCTTGTGAACGACGGTATGACCTCGCATATTATAAAGAAATAGAGTGTTTAATTTTTTTTTCGCTGTATTATCTTGTAAAAAAATGGCTTCGAGAAGTTGAAAAGGAGACGGTGACTCGTTCTGCTATATTTGGGGTGGATTTATTAAAGTGAGAGAGAAAAGTGTTATTTAACTACTGATTTAAAGATTTGCGAGGCATAAAAAGCTTACTTCCATCTACCTGTTACAAATCAAGACCAAAAATGGGCTTATGAAATAAATGTATGAATAAAAGAACGAGATGATTAAGATTTTTTTCATCTTTGGCTATAGGATGTCTCTAAAGAGGCAAATGTTCCATTCTCATTTTGATAAGTTTAAAGATAATATGGGAGCTTATTCGGAAGAACAAGGGGAAGGATTTCATCGAGATATAGTTGGAATTTGAGAGACGTTCCCAAGGCCGGTATACATACTGAAAGCATGTTGAGGATTGGGGGACTATATTTGGTGGTTAATAAGATAATTTCTACTGAACATGACAGGAAAAGCAAAAGTGTTAATTTCTAAACATTTTAAACAATTTAAAACTCATTTTGTAAGATAATATCATAAAATTGATGCTCAGTATCTTTTAATAAATCACCTCTATGTCAATTTTTCATGTATTTTCATTGATTTGAATTTTTTCATTTTTTACACTTAAAAGCAAATACAGAACTATTTTTTGTTCTTATTATTATTTCTAGGTATAAAAGCAATAAAAATAATGTATGTATAACCCGTGCGCAAAAATGCTGTTGACTATTGTTATTTAAGTTATTATTATTTAGTAAGATTATTATTTTGGAAAATGTTTAAGGTTAAATCTATCAATACTTACTATTCATTCCAAAACTCGCTTGTCAGCAAATAAATAGGGTGTTTAATTAAATGATTTGCCAACGAGGAAAAAATGTGGTTTAGCTATGAAGCATAGCATTTAAAAATTAGCAAACAAGCATATACAGGCTTTGTACAACATAATATTATGACATAGATCAAGCATTGCAAGACTGTAATAAATTAAAAACCAGCCAAGTGTGAGTCATACTCACACACAAAACACCAAAAAAAAACATGTATAATGTATGGGAGCCCCCCCCCTTAAATATTTACTCTATTCTGTTCTGTCATAAGGACAACAGAAATACACCTGTGAAAATTCAAACTGTCTAGCTATCTCGTTTAAGGAGGTAAAGTTTGGTGACAAACTAACTTTGAAGTCCCAGTAATAGGGTCCCATTTTTAACCATTGGATACAAAACCCCTTAAAAGTAATGCCACTATAGCTTTTAATTTTAATTGACAAGGATATTTAGTTTACATGTCGGTAGAAGACATGACTTAATAGTTAACACATTAAAGTTGTACATTTAGTTTATCATAAAGTAAATTACATAACTTAAATTAAATGTTCTTTAGCATTGATTTGTAATAATCAGGGTGTAATATAAATTATTTTGCCTATATAAATAAGCACAATTTATAGAAAATAACTAGACTGCAACTGTGTTTGTGGAGAACTATGAGTGGAAATAGAACCCTATTCTTTTCAATCAGAACCCTAAGAAAAAAAAAACTTAGGCTAAGTTACTCCTTATAACATCAGCTATCTGTCAGTAAAAGTTCTGTCAAAGTCAGTCCAGCCATTTCAGAGATTAGCCAGAACAAACAGAAGAGAGACATACATTTTTAAATATTGAATTATAGGTGTAGGTATCTTATATTCTATCATATACATTTAGTGCAAAGCCGTTAATTTGAAATTACAAACAGACACTTGAATCTTATTTATTTGTATAGATATAGCTATAGGTAACCTCCAAACATAAGAACAGGGTTAATATGTAAGCAGAAGCAATTTTCATAGATGTAAGTATGATTTGATTTAGCAAATAATAAAATCACAATAACTATCATCTATATATAGCCATTAGTGTACTCTTACCTAATGCCTTTTGCAACATCATACGGAGTAGTCTTCCAAGCTTTGGCTTCCACTGTTTTTCCATCAGGCAAAGTGACCACTATGCTCAAATCAGGTTTAGACGCTAACTCCTCAGCATATTTTGCCTTATATTTGTCCCATAGATCCAATCGTTTCTGGATGTATTCTGGCCATGGGTTCAACTCTGATACACCTCCAGAGGTCTCTTCCTTCTTTTTCTTTTCCTTCATGGCTTTAGTTTTTGACTGCAAGTATAATTAGTAATTTAAAACGTGTAAACTCTACAAACACTAGGTACTGTAATATTTTGCACAGCCGATTTGGACAGTAATAATGACGCAATATCGTGGGCACTTTCTGGCCGCGGCAATGTGCTCCTAAAGAAGTTCCGTTCGCTTGCGGAACTCAAAAACAATGCATTTCAGTGTCGTGACGTGTCGTGTAAGGTTAATATTATAGAACAAGATATAAGTTTGTAATTGGAATATAAGTCACGAAAATGAAGAGATATAATAGATAATATTTTAGCGCTAGGATTATTAATATAAGATTGCATTTCTTAGAAATCCTACAAACCCATGTGGCATAGGTTTCTTTGCAGCGGACCAAGTAAACTCTACGCAAGTTGAATAACTTAAGCATCACTCTGAAAACTTATAGCATTGATAATAAATACTGTAAGATATTGTTTAAAATCCTGCCTTTTCGTTTATATTTAAGTTTTGAATCCCTTCTGGAGCCGTATCACCCATGATGTCCAAAAATCAAAATACAACTGACGTCAAATGTCAAAGTCAAAGTGACGGTTTGTTTGTTTCGTTTGTTTTTTTTTTTTTTTTTCTTTGAAATTGGCAATGACACTTAGATTTGTGTACTTTGCCATATACAAGGTAGGGAATAGGCGATGGAAATATATATTTCGGAGTTTTGGATTTCGGGTCAAGTTAGGAAGTTTTACTATACATAAGTCTATACTACGAAATATAATATATTAAAAGTTAGATGTTAATTGAATTATTACTTAAATATTGAGATAAAAATGAATATACTAATTTATTACATGAATTTAATAAAACTTGAATAGAGGTGGGAAATGGAATAGAATTAGAGGAGAGGTTATAATAAAGATGAGAATGATCATATAGAGGACAGGAAAAAATAATATGATTTAAATCACCAACGTCTAAACCGCAATCGCAAACGTCATCAAATCGGATGTGAATCTTTTTTAAATGAGAAGGTGTACAGACGTGTCCCAATCTCATTCTAATTATAGATGAAGTTGCACTTTTTGATAAATTTATTTTGAAAAACCAAGGCTTAAACTGTATTTCTGGTTGTATATATTTATATTGAACTCCTTTTCTTTGACTGCTCACTGCCCAGACCTTACTCCAATCCTGTTGGAGAAAGTTCCTAGCAAGAGAAGTCAAGTCATGGCAGTAATTAATATAAGGAAAAACATCCCCACTAGAAACTGCATCTTTCGCCAGTCTATCCGCCTGTTCGTTTCCTAGAATTCCGCAATGACTTGGAATCCAAACAAATGTAACAGAAAAGTTATTGTGACTACATTTTTGCAAAAGATTTCTAATTTGTATGATTATGGGGAAACATTTTGATCTAAATGTAAATCTGTTTAATGATTGAAGGGCGCTCAAAGAGTCAGTAAAAATTACAGTCCTCTTAAGTTTCGCTAGTAGAATGTAGTCAATTGCTTTATATATACCATAACATTCCCCTGTGAATACGGAGGTTTGTGGAGGAAATTTAACTTTTTGGATAATTTTGTATTGAAGATGGAAAATACCAACTCCTACATTACCTATTGACATTTTTGAGGCATCTGTGTATATATGATGCCAACCTTCCCAATTATTATTTGTTAAATAGTTAAAAAATGGTTTTGCATAATACTTGTCCGATTTTTTGATACCTATGTCATAACGAATATCTGGGTCTAAAATAAGGGATTCAAAGGAAGAGTTAAATAGGGGGAATACAGGTAATCTATACGTAGGGGCATCAAGGGACAAATATCGAACATAACTATTTACTAGGCAAGGACGAGATTTGTGTAACCAAAACTTGTTAGTGTTTACTAAATTTAAAAGTTTTTTGAGTTTAGGAATAAGAGGATGGTTTGAAAATTGCAGACAACGAATGAAAAATTTGTCAGCCAGATATTGACGCCTTAGATAGAGGGGCGGCTCACCACATTCTACCTGTAGTGCATTAATTGGCGATGATGCCATAGCACCACAAATGATTCTCAAAGCTTTTGCCTGAATCTTATCTAATTGTTTAAAACCAGCCACGTTACAAGGTTCTAGAAGGAATGTTCCGTAATCTAAAACACTTCTTATTAATGCGTTATACATCAATTTTAAGTTAAAGGGATGTGATCCCCACCATACACCTGATAAACATCTTATTATATTTAGAGTGCGTTCACACTTTGACGCAATATATTCATTATGTGCATTACCATTTAGTTTGGAATCTAAAATTACTCCTAAAAATTTGGCCTGACTGTTGACTGGAATCGGTAATTCATCATATTTAACCACTATGGGAGGAGGAAAACGCATTCGAGTAAATAAAACTGTGGTACTTTTATTAACTGAAAGATCCAATCCATTTGCATCTAACCAAACCTTTAACCGCGCTAATGAGCGTGTTAATCGAGAAGCAGCTACATCGATAGATTGGTTCATTGTATAAAATACTAAATCGTCGGCATATTGTAAAAAACTTATTTCACTATCCACAGTTAACATATGTGATTCCAAATCTGCTGTATAAATGTTATACAGAGACGGACTTAACACTGAGCCTTGAGGCAAGCCTTTAAAAACAACCCGCAACTCCGTTGCATTTTGCAAGGACAGAGCGACAAATCTTTCTACTAAAATGTTTATAATAAAATTACATAATAAAATAGGAACATTTAATTTATGCAGCTTTCGTTCTAATATATCTATCCTAACGTTATCGTAGGCCGCATTTATATCCAAAAAGGCAGCAAGAATAGATTTGTTTTCCGTAAAAGCGATGCGAATATCTGTGGTAAGTAGTGCAATATTGTCTATGGTGCTTTTGCCTTTACGGAATCCAAATTGACTTTTTGCTAAGAGGTTATTATTTTCAATAAACCATTCTAAACGGTTTTTAACAAGATGTTCTGCAATTTTTAGTAAAACGGACGATAACACTATGGGGCGATATGAAGAAGCGGAAGAGGGAAGTTTACCAGGTTTTAAAATGGGAATAACTTTTTGGGTTTTCCAAGTATTGGGAATATTGCCCGTCAGTAACATTGAATTAACCAAGTCCAAATAATAAGATAGAATATTGTCACTAGCGTGCTTAAAAAAAGAATAGGGAATCCCGTCCATGCCGGGAGCTGAGTCCTTTAAACTCGTGACAATACCTTTTAACTCTTGAAGTGAGAAAAGTGAGTTAAGATCTAAAAGACTAACTTTACTTATAGGTGACGGACAGAAGGAAGTAACAGAAGGAGGTGCTAATCTATTTAGAAAATCATTGCCTAAAGAATCGGGCATAGGATGAAGTGGTGGTTTATATGCAGACCTGTATCTTCTAATATTATTCCAAACTATAGAAGCATGTACATCTGGACTGATTGACTGACAAAACTTTTTCCAACTTGCAGATTTTTTTTTCCTAAATATTTTTTTTGCGTGGTTAACAGACTTACAATACAAATCGTAGTTTTCAATTGTAGCATGAATATTATATTCTTTTTCAGCCTTTTTTCTTTCCTTAATAGCAATCGAACAGTCATTGTCCCACCAGGGTGGTGACGGAATGTACTGTTTCGGACTATTCTTAATTGGAAGAGTTTCATCTGCTGACTCGATAAAAGCAGATACAAGAGCATCAGCACAAAGTGTTTCATTTCCTGGTGATACACCAGGAAGGCGAGATAATTTATTTTTTAATGCACGATGAAACTTTTCCCAGTCTGCATTTTTCAGGTTATATTTTAATGAAGATGAATGAATATTATGACTTTGCTTTTTATTTTTACAAGGAAGTGATACTAAAATTGGGAAGTGATCACTACCATGGCTAGATGGCAATACTGACCACTGTAGAAGTGAAGAAAGATTTGAAGTGCAAATGGACAAATCGGGAGCACTGAAGCCCTCATTAGGAGCAGTATTCCGAGTTCGAAATCCTGTGTTAAGAATACATAACTTATAGTGGTCTAATAAATCTAATATTTCAAAACCCCACTGATTATTATTACTACTTCCCCAGGACTGGTGTTGCGCATTAAAATCACCAAGTATCACAAATGGTTTTGGTAACTGGCTAATTAAATTTTTAATTTCTAAAAATATTAAATATGATGGATGAGGTATATACAATGAGACAAAACAAATGTTATTTACAGATGCTGCTATTATAGAAAAATTTGAATTATGTGAAGGAAGTGAAATGTGTACAAATGAATGATGATGATTGATGAGTAAGGCAGTGCCGCCATACCCATCAGATCTGTCTTCTCTCAGACATGCATAGCCAGGAATCTTAAAAAGAGAACCTGGCTTAAGCCATGTTTCTTGAAGAGCAAATACAAGAGGTTTATATTTATTTATTAAATATATAATTTCATTTTTTTTGCTTACTGCACTGCGACAGTTCCATTGGATTAGAAAATCCATAATTAGAGTTGGTTAAAGGTGTGTTACTATTTATTAAGGCTACGTTGGACGGTGCGACTGATGCTGATAAAATATTCGACTGTGATAAATAATTAATTATAGCTGCTATTAATTCTTTTACTGGAATGTTGTTATCAATATTTACTGGAAATGCTGAGCCATTTGATCCAGATGGTGGATTATAATCTTTGGATAAATTAAAATGAGCATTTTTATCATACCCTATAACTGGCTTTGGTGGTGTTCTAGGTTGTCTAAATACTGTTTTCTTATATGACTCAGTGATTGTTTTATTTTCAGAATTTTTGCTAACTGAGTTTTGTTTTTGAGAATTTACAAATAAAGAAGAAGAATTAGATGATGTTAAAACATTAGAGTATAATTTAGGAACAGGAGGGTGCAGTTTTGATGCTTCAGCATATGATAGACTTTTGTGAGCCATGGTTTCTTTTATCAATTTCTGTCGTTGGAACTCAGAACAGTTTTTACTAGTCGCTATATGGGAAGCATGGCATAAACAACAGAATAAAGAATCTTCATCTACTGAACATGTATCACCAGAATGACCTTGACCACAACGGAAACATCGAGGAGTTGATCTGCACTGGGATTTAACATGACCATACCTACAACAGTTGTAGCACTGTATGGTCGGGTAAATATATAAGTCTACTGGTAATGAATTATAGCACATAAATACTCTTTTGGGTAATGTTTGGCCATCAAATGTAAAAACAACTGATTCGGTATTAATAAATTGTACAGTACTATTTACAATGGATTTTTTTTTTATACGTCTTGTTTTTAATATGTTCCCACAACCATACGGTAGAGTAATATTGGCTAAAATGTCTTCGTCACTCCAATCTGCCGGAATTCCTCTTACCAAGCCTACCCGGCAAACTTGGAAAGACGGAATGAAAACTTTATAATTTTGTTTTGTTAAATTTTCATTGTTAATAAAATTGTTGGCATCTGAGTAAACTGAAAAAGATAAAGATAATCTATTTCTTCCAATTCTTTTGAGACTGCCATTGTCAACATTTTTAATGTTATTGTTTTTGAGGAGGCGACCAAATTCAACTGGATGTAAGCTGCTGTTACTATTAGGAGATGATAATTCTTTTTGTATATGTAAAACATAGGGTGAGGAGTCCGTGCTAGTGTACAACAACCGACTTATACGGGGATTACTAAGGCCTTGATTTTTCTCTGATTGATTATCAAGTGTATGTGTTTCCTGAATATTATTTAAACTTTCTTTGAATTCTGTATCACTCAAACACATACAGTTGACATCAGGTTTTGCTTTGTTGGGATCTTTCTTTATTTTTTTATTACACTTCCTACAAACACGCCTCGTTGCTGCAGGGCGTTTGCGGTTGGGAATAGTGCTTTGTGTAGATGTGTCTGTATCCATACTGGATTCATGTACAATTTCAGATGTTGATACAGTGATAAAATGACCAACAGGGGGGCACTCAGGCCCCCCCGGGTCCACATCCATATTTACAATATATATAAAAAGACTTACCTAAAAATTTCACTAAATAAATTAAAAACTAAGAGAAACTAAATATAAGTTATAGAAAACTAACTAACTATTTACAATAAAATGACCAAAATTAAAATTTTCAAAAGTAACACGACCGCCTTTTACAAAGATTCCCGCGCTTTTTTTTTCGTTTCGTTTGTTTGTTTTATTTATTTATGGCATCGGCTTATAACCATTTGCCAGTGTCAAGTATAAAAGGCGGGAAAAAGAATATATTAGGTTGGGGAAAAAGTTTCTTCGCATTTTATATAAAAATTCAAAAGGTTTTTTTATAAAGTTTATTTACAAGAGACTAAAGTATATAGGTGCCATTTTGTTCGATAACTTTTTGCCATCTTGTTGGTAGGTACATGATCCCATTGCTATAAAATTTTTGGGGCTTCTGATGAAAAAACTGCGACAAGTGGTTTTGGCAGTCCTCTTGTGATGTCAACTTGACACTGCCTAAGGAATTCTGCAGCGACCGAAACAGGTGGAAATCTGAAGGTGCAAGGTCAGGACTATACGGCGGATGCATTAACACCTCCCAGCCAAACTCCCGTAATTTTTTCTGAGTGGCTAAAGATGTGTGAGGTCTAGCGTTATCATGGTGAAAAACCACACCCCTTCTGTTGATTAATTCCGGTCGCTTTCTCTCAACTTCTTGCTTTAATCTCATCAGTTGTTCGCAGTACAGTTCAGAATTGATGGTCCTGCCTGGCGGTAACAGCTCATAATGAATAATGCCCTTCCAATCCCACCACACACACAGCATCACCTTGTTGCGAGTTAACCCGGGTTTCGCCACAGTCTGTGAAGCCTGACCGGCCTTTGACCACGATCTTTTTCGCACGTTCTTGTCGTACGTGATCCACTTTTCATCACCAGTTATCGGCTTCTTCAAAAATGGTTCGGTTTCATTACGTCGTAATAAAGAATCACAAATGAGTACACGGTTCATTAGGTTTCTTTCAGTGAGCTCATGAGGCATCCAAATATCGAGCTTTTTTGTGTACCCAGCTTTTTTCAAATGCGCCAAAACCGTTTTGTGGTCAATCCCCAGTTCTTCAGCTACATCGTAACTACTAATATGCCGATCTTGCTCCACTTTTTCAAAAATGGCAACAGTTTTGTCCGTAACAGGGCGACCAAAGCGACGTGCATCTTTGATATCAAAATTTCCGGATTGAAAACGCTTAAACCCTAAGCCAAATTTGGGCTACTCTCACAGATACTGCATTAGGTCCATAAACATCACAATTTTTTTTCGCGGCTTGTGTTGCATTTTTACCTTTTTTGTAATAAAATTTTAAAATGTATCGAAATTCTTCATAAGAATCACTCATTTTAACAATAAGAAAAACAAATGAAAATCTCAAATTTACCTAATTTGAATTTGGAATTGTCTTCTGTAAAATTAAAACTTTTTAATGATACCAAAATCAGCCAGATACAATTGGTATAGCCCAAGATATTTTATGACAAGTTCATACATACTATAATGCGAAAAGACTTTTTCCCCAACCTATTATATTCGTTCAAATTTTCGTCACCGTATTTCTAAATCGTCAAGTCCAAAGTCTAGTCAAAGTCCAAATAAATAGTCAAAGTACTAAGTAGTCAATCAGTCAAGTCAATCGATTCAGTAAAGTGCTTTATTAAACCCAATTTAGCATGCATTTTGTAGTTGCTATATCATTCCTCCACACTAGTGCACGTCAACGAATAAGTAATGGTTAATATTCCACAAATATTACACACTAAAAACCGCAATAACACGAATTTAGAAAAATAACTCAGAAACACAACATAGCTGATTGACATTCCCGCCAAAACTGCAAAGTGACGGTGCTTTGACGGTTAAGATCAAGTACCTCTAGATTGATAGCTCCTGACGTCACAACTTGTTAGAGCGAAAACGTAAATTGGTCAATACTTGTGAAGAAACGAGACAAAAATGTTATGTTTTGTCCCTTTCGCTGTAGCCGACCCGGCCAGGATGCTGTCAAATTTGACACCCCGGGGCCAAACAAATGACTGTCTGTCTTAGTGTTGCTATTTAATTTAGTTCATTATTCAAACTTTTAGTCCATGAGGATTTTCTTGTTATAACCAATTCTTGTTATAACAATATGTCGTGACCAAAATATACTGACTAAAGTTCTTTCTTTTTTAGGTTTCCCCCTGATATAAATTTAAGAAAAAAATGGATTGAAGAAACTGGTAAAAAATTTCTTATCTTAGATTTTGTGATGACTCCAGTGAATTCATGCTCTAAATGGTTCAATACTGATTATGAAAGGGTAGGTAGTAGGGTAGGCTCATTAGTCACATCCTAAGATCAAGACAAAAATCCAACAATTGAAGGCTATGGTTGTACATGGTAACACATTGTGGGTAAGCCAGATGCACTCTAGTGGCTACACAAGGGCTACACGAGCTACGAATCTAGAGGTACTTGATCTTAGAGAGGTAAGGAGAACCATTTCGTATATTAAAAAGTGTCCGTTGAAATGGATCAAGATAAGGTGGCGCTATAGTAGCGGGTGGAAGAATTTAAAAAAGAGCGCCACAAAATGGCCACAAATTATTAGATTATTACAAAAATTTTAAAGCGCCTGAGAGGATAACTAACCAGTAACCAATAACTAACTTTCAAATAACTTCACTCCATCTCTTATTGCTAACTTCATACAAGGGCGGATCCAGGGGGGGGGTCATGGGGGTCATGACCCCCCCCTGAGCTGGTTCCAGGACTTAGATGGATCACTAATTTAATTGAACATAATGATTTTATTTATATATTTTGTCACCATACAGATTTTATGTAACTAACTACCTTCAATATTTAATTAATTTAATATAATAACTTTGTATGATGGCAAACGTTTGGGAACGAACGCATCGAAAATTTAAAATTTAAATCGTGGAAGTAAGATCTTCAATGGTTGAAGATCGCCTAACCGGACTGGCATTTCTCCACGTAAAGGTCCGGACGCACTAGGCGGAACTGCACTTCGGCGAAACTGAGCGACACGTCGCGTCAAAATATTCTTTATACGAAATTATATGAGATAACACGCACTAAGCGGTAACGGAACTACACTGCAGCGAACTGCGCGTCAAACTTGATCAACTGACTGACTTGACCAAAAGTGTCGCGAACTGCAGTTCGGTTTCGCCAACTTCATTTTCATAGTCAGTCAACCGAGATACTTGGGAGCGCGATAATCGTTCGTCAATGAATAAAATTTATTTTACTCGTGGGCCAGTATCCGGAGACATAATAATATTATGACGTCCAGCATAAAAAGTACATGAACACTTCTATGAAAAAAAAAAAACCAACTTTGGAGTGAAACGACCTCTGTGGCTCAATGGTTAGCGCGTCGGCGCTCAAGAAGCCCGGTCGCGGGTTCGAATCCCACCGGGAGACAAAAAGTTTTTTATGTTCCTGGGTCATGGATGTGCAATAAGTGTGTATTATATAATAAAATTCTTAAATATATGTATAGTATAAAAGTATTAAATATATTTTCCGTTGTCTGGTACCCGTATCACAAGTTCTTCGAGAACTTACCACGGGCACAGAATAAATAATAGCACTGCCACGGGACCCGATTGAAAGCGTCCATAGATAGATATTATTATTAAATAGTTCAAGAAATGGGAATAAATGGTAAGGTAATTTTTCTATTTCTTTTTCCAGTCGATGAACGACGACCTCTCCAATGTTAATTGGTTTCATAGTGAAAATTATAATAATAATAATATCTATGGACGCTTCACACCACGTCAATCTGATCCCGTGGTAAGTTCTCGAAGAACTTGTGTTACGGGTACCAGACAACGGAAATGTATTTAATACTTTTATACTTTACTTATATATAAGATTTTTATTATATTATACACACATTTATTACACATCCTGGACCCAGGAACACAGAAAACTTTTTTGTTCCCTGGTGGTATTCGAACCCGCGACCTCCGGTTAAAGTGCCATTGCGCTCACCACTGAGCCACGGAGGTCGTATGTAAATTATTTAGATTGTAGGTATGTAGGTACATATTTATTAAAAAAAAACTTTTAAATTTCCATTCGTCCATCTTGCTCGGAGGTTGCCTAGCTACTAAATATATTTTTGTAGCGCCGCTGCAGTTGAAGTGCGACTTACCAAAACGTGTCGCTCAGTTCCGCTGAAGTTAAGTTCCGCCTAGTGCGTCCGGACCTTTATTAAAAACGTACCCATTGACTTTTGCGGAGTTTTGCGTCATATAGTGCGATTCAAATGAGAATAGGATCGAGTCGGCGCCATATTGTTTCGAATTTAGACTGTTATGATAGTTAAATTTATGTTTAGATAGATTTTGATTTTTCTGAAAATCACACTTATGACAGAAAAATGTAATTGACGTTCCTATTCTCATTTGAAATGCGTTATATCCCTCGATATACCTCTAGCTGTTATGACAAATCATTCACCACGGTTATGGAATATAAATAGGCTGCCTCATTCCGTGCGTGATAGTGCTTCTCTGGATGTCTTCAAGAGAAGATGGCAATATGTACGTGTATGTACAAGTTATTAAGTTGTTTTTCAAGTGTACAATAAATAATAAATATTTTTAAGTACAGTACTTACACGTACATCCATAAAATACCTACATTTTACTTGTACCTATTGTTATCAAAATTAAATTATAAGTTCTTGACTTGACCACGCCTATGTGACCCATGGGCGTAGCTATATGTAGGTATTTGTGTTAAATGCGTTCAAACTGAGAAAGCGAGCGAATGTTTTTACGCTTTAACCTGTTAAAATCTTAGCCCTGAAAGAATATTGTACTTTAGAAGAAAACAATAAAATCACTAACTTAAAACGGGGATCGCGACCCTATAGCACGCGTGCCATCGAATCCTCGAACGTATAGCATGCTACACAATATTTTGGGCACGTCAATTATCTTAAAATTTTGTAATAATATACTTCGAAAAAAGTGTAAATTGGTAATATATGACAAACCTAACATAATAAGTTATTTGTCATATAATTTACAACATCAGAAATAACACTAATTTAACTCTAATTTAAATTACAAAATGATACTATTTTCAGTCTTTTAGGGTGTAAAATTTGAGCAAATTTATCCTATTAAATAAGAAAAAAAATTTGCTTGCTCGCTTTGCTCGCTCGCGTTTAACATAAAGAACATATTATATTATTAAGTAGCGATGTTCTGTTTTAGCCGGTTGATTTGATGATATTTTTCCGAAGTTCGCCGTTTTCCAGTGTTTAAGTCTAACGATTGAATAGATTTTAACCTATAGAATGGGAAAAAAAATTATGCTCGCTCGCTTCGCTCACTCGTGTTTGGCTTATATAGACATATTACTATATTACCATAAAATTTAGTACCGACGTTCAGTTTTAGGCTTTTGATATTTGTTTTTTTTAAATTACAGAGTTTTTCAGGGTAACAGTCTTTGAGGGTTTAAAATTTGAACAAATTTAACCTATTAAATAGGAAAAAAATTTTGCTCGCTCGCTTCGCTCGATCGCGTTTAACATAAAGAACATATTATATTAGTAAGTAGCGATGTTCCGTTTTAGCCGGTTCATTTTATGATATTTTCCGAAGTTCACCGTTATTCAGTGTTTAAGGGGAAACCCTGAAATACTGTGTTTTAAAGCATAAACAGGTAAAAACGAAAAAAATGGGCGCCCATTATTCTAATGTACGATCCTATTTCCACAGTATTTTAGGGGTTAAAGTTTGAACAGATTTAACCTATTAAATAGGAAAAAAATTTGCTCGCTCGCTTCGCTCGCTCGCGGTTAACATAAAGGCCATTACATTATTTATTAATGATGTTCTGTTTAAGCCGGTTGATTTTATGGTATTTTTCCGATGTTTATATTTTAGTTTAACGTTTGAACAGAGTTGAACGTTTGAACCTGTAAAAATAGGAAAATTTGCTCGCTCGCTTCGCTCGCTCGTTTTTGGCTTAAAGAACGTATTATAAAATTTTGTACTGACGTTTAGTTTTATATTGACGTTTAGTTTTCCGAAATACACAGTCTTTCAGGGTTTTAAGTTTAAACAGGTAACGAAAAAAAAAATTCTAATGTGCCCAGGGCCTCTAATAGGTTAAAGACGGTCCTGATTATTTAATGTACTAGTAGTCGTTTTATTTTCATGAACCCCCCCCCCCCCCCCCCCCGAAACTAAAACCTGGCTACGCCCATGATGTGACCCCCTCCTGGCGCCAAAGCTGGATCCGCCCTTGACTTCATATCATTTCCATCATTTCCACCCCCTACACAAGCGCTATTTCGGAGAGTTTTCGAACTATAATTTGGTATTTACGGGTGGACACTTTTTAAAGTTATCCCCCATACAAGATGGTTCTCTGTAGGCACTGTATAACATAAAACCATGGCCAGAGTCAAGTTGTTAAGGCGGGCAAATAGAATTTTCGTTGCAGTTTCAACAGTTTTTTAAATCAAAGTCAAGTCAAAGTCCCAGTAAATTGAGAGTAACGATTTAGGTATTGAACTAAATATAACAAAAAATATCAGTTTATTGGAAAAAGTGACATCTTGTATTGAATAGTGATAATAAGTTAGTGAAATAGTATCTTTAATTTATCACAGATGGCACTGCATAGAAAAATTCTCTACATTTCGCCAATCCATGAAGACGAAGCCTATCTTCCTTCTATTTTTCGTAAATGTGCACGCGATGTGCTCTAGAACCCATTAATTAACCTAAGCATTTAAGTTGTGTTTATGGCAAGGTAATAAGTAGTTCGAGACTCGAGTTAAAGGAATATAATTTGTATGCATATTTTACGTTCCTAAAGTAGCTAAGTACTAGTCAGTAAATCGATAAGATTTTGGCATTACCAATGCTGAACCAAAGCTGAACGTATCTAGCATTTATGATTTATCTCACCTCACTATAAAAAACTTATTAACGGACGCAACAGACATGAAATTCAAATATTTAGTAACTTTTTTAGCGTTAGTTAAATACACGCAAGCAAAAGATTTATTGACAATCAATTTCATAAAAAGTTACATCGAAAATGAAAACAAAGCCACCGATTTAATCTGTGATAATTTAGGATGGCACAAAAGTGAGTTATAATCGCTACTTACAAGCATCTAATAGTTCAGTTAAATTGTATTTTTGCTAGGAAAGTTTTGGGGTAGTTCTGATTTTTTCATTCCATATGTGTTTTGGGGTGCCAAATCCGAATCTGAGGTTTGCGGACAAAATTTCGTGACGCAACATTAAAAAAAAAACAGAAAAAACCGGGTTTTTTTTCTTTTTTCCGGTTTTTTGCTTAAAACTCGAAAACTATTAACTTTTGGTAAATGGTCTGTTTACAGAAATTAAAGTACTTGAAATTCTCTACAAATAGCAGTATTTAGTTTTTTTTTCAGACGAATCGTTCGGTTTCTAGTGCGAGTTGAAAATTGTACATTTTTTGCAGTTTATGCAAAACCCACTTTTTACATTTCAATATTTAATTTTTATGGATGCTGTCATTTGATAAATATGACCTGGTTTTCCACACAAGTAATTAAAAAGAAAAAAGGCAAAAATTATGCAAATTCAGTAGGTATCAAAAAAATGTAGAACTCGTAACAAAATAAAACTTAAAATCTCGTTACTTATGATCATATATTATTATGATTATAAATTATAATATGCAAAATTTATATGAGCCGTTGTCTTTTGGAAGGCCCTGGCTGAGGTTCTTCGATAACGATGAGTCCTGGTTCTGCTTGTTCTGGAAAATAAAAGTTTAAAGTTAAGTCATTTATCAAGAAGAGATGAAGATTGCAAAATAGATTGTGAGATTAAACATACCTTCCGCATCGTACTGAGGTTCTTCGATGGCATCGGGTCCTGGCTCAGGGTCTGATTGCTCCATCGTCAGCGTCGGAAGTCGTTCTCCTGGAAAATAAAAAGAGGTGAGACACATATCATATATCAAGGAGAGATGAATGACTACAAAATAACTTGTGAGATCCAACATACCTGTCTCTCTTTCTTCAGTTTCTTCTACGTCTATGTCAGAGCTGTCTTCTGGGGGCTCAACATTGTTAAACAGACCTTCGCATGATGTGCATATTGGGGAACAATGGAGTCCCGCCTTCCTGCATCCACAATTGCGTTGACAGCCCTTTTTACATTTACATGAAATGTACCGGAGTATTGAGTTTGGTGCAGGGTCCAAAGTAGTTGGTACTGGCACGAGACCACTACTAGTTTTTTTCCATCCCCACTCACTTGGGTCTTTTTGTTGCTCGTTAGGTGTGGCTTGACCGGATAACCACTGCTGCACCTGATTTTTACTGATTTAAACTTTTATTTTCCAGAACAAGCAGAACCAGGACTCATCGTTATCGAAGAACCTCAGCCAGGGCCTTCCAAAAGACAACGGCTCATATAAATTTTGCATATTATAATTTATAATCATAATAATATATGATCATAAGTAACGAGATTTTAAGTTTTATTTTGTTACGAGTTCTACCCTTTTTTGATACCTGCTGAATTTGCATAATTTTTGCCTTTTTTCTTTTTAATTACTTGTGTAGAAAACCAGGTGACATTTATCAAATGACAGCATCCATAAAAATTAAATATTGAAATGGAAAAAGTGGGTTTTGCATAAACTGCTAAAAATTTACAATTTTCAACTCGCACTAGAAACCGAACAATTCGTCTGAAAAAAAAAAACTAACTACTGTTATTTGTAGAGAATTTCAAGTACTTTAATTTCTGTAAACAGACTATTTACCAAAAGTTAATAGTTTTCGAGTTTTAATCAAAAAACCGGAAAAAAGCAAAAAAATACGGTTATTTTCTGGTTTTTTTAATGTTGCGTCACAAAATTTTGTCCGCAAACCTCAGATTCGGATTTAGCACCCCAAAATACATATGGAATGAAAAAATCAGAACTACCCCAAAACTTTCCTACTAGGGTCACTTTATAGTACAAATTTACTGAATTACTAAGCATTATAATTTATAGGAGACCTATCTACAAACCTCGCTCTATATTTTGTTTGTTTTTGTTTTCTTGTAGTCTCTACCAAAGAATATATATTACTAACGTATCTCTACCGCGTGCAGCTTGTGCGGTGGTCAGTTAACAGTTTACACCGCGACGATACGCGACGATGCATTTTTCAGACGGCTATTCAAAATTGGACTTTATTTACTACACAAAAAGGTACACGTTTCAAATTATGATATCAGTCAAACACTGCACTGTATATGCTGTGCAGCGTGGTGCAACTTGACATTCGAACTCTTACAATGAATCTTGTATCTTCTTGATTAAGAGTGCGCTAGTCAACGGCTCGAACTCAGTGCTGCGCGCGGGGAAAATGCTTGTTATTTCACCTGATATTGGGGAAAAAAGAATATATAGGTACATAAAATAGTAATCTATACTTATAAGAGAAGCTATACTGCACACATTTATGCAGCTGTGTAAAGTATTTTTGAAAAGGCGTCTTCAAATTACGCAAATCGACACTCAGCTGTTGGTGTTTTATGGAAAAACTATATACTTAATATTTTTATCTGAAGTAAAATAATCTCGATTGCTGAATAATAGAACTGTGTCGGTATATGCTTGCTTTTTTATTATCATTCTTCGTTTAATTTTTATTTACGTTCAAAGTTGCGCTAAAAATGCGATGTTTGGAGGATATTATCTTCTACACTAATTTGAATTTCAGAAATATAAGCAAATACCGACCTAGATAAGTGTCATAAAAATCGATATTACACTAGAATTTGGATCTACAATGTTTGACTTTGGAGTAAATCACCAACAGCGTTTGTATGGAGAAAAAACCGACTAGTGAATAAAGTTCAATTTTCAATAGCTATCTTACAAAATGCAGCACTATGTCGCATATTATGTGTATAGTGACCCTCAGTCTACAAGTGATCCTAAAGGCATGATTAAACTTTATCTTCTTTTTTTATTTACAGATGTATATTTGAAACTGGTAAAAGAATTAACATACTCTTCAGTCAGAACAGCAGCATCATACAAAAGCTCTTTACCCTCTGTAGATGTAAGAGTTATGTTTCTGATTGATCTAGATACTTCTGAACTGGATGTTCTGCAAAATGTAAGTGATATCTAATGTTAGATAAAAAAAACTCAAACTTACAATCTGGGGGCACGGCAGTGCCCCCGCCAAGTCGAGCGCGAAGCAAACACTGCCGTACCATCCTTTACTGGAACCATTTCGCCGCATTTTCAGGCCCCTATTTGAGAACCTCTGGATAAGACCAGAACGCAGAAATTTTCGTCATCCAGTAAGCTATAATCACATACTTAAAATCCAAAATTTCAAGTCTGTAGGTCATTTAGTTCCGAAGTTAAGCGAAAGCAAAGTTTCGCATTTATGACACTCACTCACTCACTCACTCACTCACTTATACACTCACTCATGATCATCAAAATAGAACTAGTACTTCCCATAAACTCAGAGAGCTGAAATTTGGTACAGAGTTAGGGTTTAATGGCCACATAAAGGGAAAACTATAAAAACTAGGATAATCGATCTGGGGGCACGGCAGTGCCCCCGCCAAGTCGAGCGCGAAGCAAACACTGCCGTACCATTCTTTACTGGAACCATTTAGCCGCATTTTCAGGCCCCTATTTGAGAACCTCTGGATAAGACCAGAACGTCGATCTGGGGGCACGGTAGTGCCCCCGTCAAGTCGAGCGCGAAGCAAACACTGTCGTACCATTCTTTACTGGAACCATTTCGCCGCATTTTCAGGCCCCTATTTGAGGAGCTCTGGATAAGACCAGAACGCAGAAATTTTCGTCATCTAGTAAGCTATAATCACATACTTAAAATCCAAAATTTTAAGTCTGTAGGTCATTTAGTTCCGAAGTTAAGCGAAACCAAAGTTTTGAATTTATGACACTCACTCACTCAGTCACTCACTCATGATCATCAGAATAGAACTAGTACTTCTCATGAACTCAGAGAGCTGAAATTTGGTACAGAATTAGGGTTTAATGGCCACATAAAGGGAAAACTATAAAAACTAGGATAATCGAACATCTGGAGTACCTGGTGACCCTGATTAGAAAACACAAGAGCCCAACCAAACTATTAGAGATCGACATACCGCCTTTACAAAAAATATTCAACTTGGTGGGCCGCTTCATTTGATGTCAAAAATCGAAGGTCTGAAGTATCTGATGAAGAATCCTCAGCTGGTTTCAGCTGATTAGAGATATGGTAATGCCCCTCTTCTACTATTGGTACATAAAAAAATCGACTGTCATTGCAAAAACCTAGCGAACTGGGACACATCTCCTAATTTAATCTAGTCCGTAGCATTCCACTGCTGGGCGAATGCCTCCCTTTCTGCTTCTGATACGCATATAAATAAAATAAAGGAAAACTCTGGATAAGACTAGACTGGCTTTTATACTTATATTTACAAGTTTACAAGAAGAAATAGTCGAACGATTAACTTTATTGTACTCGATCATTACACAAATTAAATAAACAAATTACACTGAAATCTAGTAAAATAAATCAATATGCCCACGTTTCTACAAAAAGAAGTGAAATCCCACCAAAAACATTCTGTAAAAAACTAGCCAAGTCTCGATAAAGCTGCTTGTTTATCTCTAAAAAGTAGTGAAATCTAGACAAAGTCGTGCCAAGTCTAAGGTTCCTTACTGCGATTTCTTTATTATTATAGTTAATGTTGGGTGACTTGGCCGTTGAACATTCTTTATACGTTACAAGTGGGTACAAGTCAATTTTGTTTACACGTAATGTATATCTGTTGTAACTACCTATGTTTGTTAAGCGAGATAATAGCCCATACTGGTATTGGTAATTGGACGCTAGTGAGTAGTGTCTTATTTTAGGCTGTTGTTGATTGTAGAACACATGTATTGGAGCAATGGTGTCATGGAGCCCCTTTTGTACCATTGTGTACCCTTCAACGGCCAAGTCACACAACATTAACTATAATAATAAAGAAATCGCAGTAAGGAACCTTAGACTTGGCACGACTTTGTCTAGATTTCACTACTTTTTAGAGATAAACAAGCAGCTCTATCGAGACTTGGCTAGTTTTTTACAGAATGTTTTTGGTGGGATATTTATTTACATATAGGTTATTATATAAAACTTATAGAATCCTACATGATGCCTACCACTGGCTCGGAAACTAGCCCGGCGAGAATAACTGCCGTAAGAACTGCGGAACGAGGCCATCTTTTAGCAAAAAGATGGGAAAGGCTGACTTTATAGATGCTATTCTTCATTATAAAGAACTTCCATATTATGATAAACGTAATTTTGTTATCCAGAAATTGATTGCGATTCCAATGTGTCGCTAAAACTCGAGAACAGCGACCGATTTGCTAATTTTGGTCTTGAAATAATTTGAATAATTATTATTGTTGAACTTCGTCGTTGTAATTAGCGATGGCAACTTGGCTATAGGCTATTAGTTCTTAATTATAAAATCTGCTTGGTCTTATTTTCTCTACTTTAATTTTACATTTTATTAGAAAACTCGTTACTTTCGTGCTCCGTTTCGCTGGCTAGTACTGAGTGATACCAAAAATGAGGTTAGAAGCAAATTTCTCTGGGACCTGCCTTTGCTGCTAGATGCGGATTTTGTTCTAGCGGAACGCATCGGAAACACTTTCAACATGATTGAATGTAAGTAATAAATAAAGTAATTAAAATATAAGTACCTGAACTATATCACATGGAGTTCTTCATAAAGTGGATTCCAAGCACTAGCAAAACTAATAGCATAGAGATCACAGACCGATCTATTAGTAAGAGAAGAAACACATAGGTATCGTTCCTTATCCCACATATTATAAAAAGTCGTAATTCTAACGTCATAAACATGGACTTTAAAATTGCTGCAAAATAACTCCTAAAAAAAACCGAAAAGACGTTTGCTTTCTCTTTTTACCCGACTGCGCGACGCAAAGGAGTGGTAATGTGTTTATCAGCCTATGTATGTATGTATGTATGTATGTATGTATGTATGTATGTATGTATGTATGAATGTATGTATGTTCCTTTGAAGCACTATACAGACCAAACGCCTGGACCGATTTTTATGATTAGCATATCAATCGATTCCTCTTAGTCCGGCGAGTGTCACAAAAGACATGACGTTAGTGAAAATTCAATATGGCGACTACTGGACGCCATGTTGTGAAAATGAAAAAAATGAAAGTCAACAAACTATATCGAGTGGGGTATCGTTGAATAGGTATTTAAAAATCATTTTTAGTTTTCTCTCAACATTTTTCGATTCGACTGACCGTTTAGGATCTATATCGATTTAAAGTTGCATAACAATCATTCTCACATTAAGTCTATATGTTAGTGTTCGTATCATCGTATTTTTGCTTTAAATCGACCAAAGGTGTGTTGGTTAAATTAAAAAATCAAAAATAAAATAAATAATAAATAAAATTAAAAAACCCGACTGATACCCGATAATAGGCTACACGACTGAATTTTTTTTATTGCATAAATGAATAGTAATTTTAAATTTGAGTAACTTCTCAGAAGAAACCGTATATCAAAAGTCAATATTTTTAAAGGTACAGCGATTTGTTTACAAAATTTCGCAAGTCCTGTGAAAACCTTGTGAAAACGCTCCATACTAAAGTCGTACGTACCTATGACGTCACGTCCATGTTAAAGTGTATGAAGTATATGGCCACAGGAACATATTTGTAAATATCTCCGATATTTGTGCGTTTAAGTTCATACATACCATAATAAAAGTTTTTGTATATGATGTAAGTAAACTAATGATGTAGGTTTTGTTTACTAATTTAGCAAAAAAAATATTAAATTTTTTGTACTTTTTAGATGTATCTAATTACTAAACTATAAATAAAATATTATATTTTTTTACATTTACGAAGTAGTAATGCGTCAAATTTTCTGAGTACATTAATGAAATTAAATATTTTAGATGTAGTCGTGTACCCAATTTGCGAATGGGTCCCGCCTGCTACCAAACATAAAGTCAATTATTTCACTTAGGCTTTCAGCTCATAGTGTAGTCTGTTTTCTCAATCTTGTTTCGGTCTTTTTAGTGCGTTGCTTAGGTATCTGTCTTTTTTTTGCAGTCGGGTTTTTTAATTTTATTTATTATTTATTTTATACTCTTAGGCGCCGGCCACACTGCGCGCGGTCCAGCGGTCAGAGTTCCGAGTTCTGCGTTCCGCGTTCACACTTGCGCATTTTGCTTGCGCACACTGCGAGCTGTCTAGTTTGGAGTTCAGTACATGGATTATACAGATTTATACTAGTATTCAGTAGGTAATATTTGCCAGTGATGAGGTGAGACGTCCCACGACACACGCTCTTTTAAAAATTAAATTTCCACTCTATCTCGATAGTAGAAATCCATTTCTTGGGCAATTTCTGACCTAGCATTAGCTTTTTTGACGATTTTTATAGTCCTCGTAGCGCAAATCATAAAGGAAAGATTCATCTTTCACTAACTCTATAAAATTTTCGATATCGTCGGACGTGCTTGAGCTTGATTTTGAGAAAAATGGAACTCGGACACAACGCGCGTTCACTTAGACAGTCGAGGTCCGGCTGCTTTTATGTGTGTAGGATTCTAAGACACTGCATGATAGTTTACAGTGAACGCGGAACGCAGAACTCGGCGGGCTTATTACGTATCTTGCAATAGCAAAAATTGCGCAATTTTTGCGCAAAAATCGCAAATTCGTATTACGTATCTGCAAGAATCTAGCAGAAGCAACCTAGCGATAGTACTGCCTCTACCGAACAATCGAGGAACTATAAATTGCAATCAATCGTTCGATCTCTTCACTGCTGTCTAATTTTTCGTATTACGTAAGACTTTTACAGCAAAACGAAAGCAATCAGCGAGCGATTTGAACTGTCAGTTAGCAATAATAAGCAAAAATGAAGCAAAGTGCATTCAAACACAACAGCGAGCGATTAGCAATCGATCGCATAGGTAATACGATTTTATTGGACGTTCAGCAATCGATTGCGCGTCTATCGCGCGATGACTGCAAGATTTTTGCTAATCGCTATTTTTACGTAATACGGCGGCCGAACTCCGACCGCTGACCGCGAGCAGTGGGATTTTGCCATTGATGTTTTGTGAGACAGGTAGCTGCATACGGCTGCGATTGTAGTACTCCTTCCATACAGGAATATTTTTTCATCTGTACAATAAATTTTACCACGTCATTGGTATCGATAATAGAGTACATTTCTCAAATAAAAAAAAATATTTTTTTTTTCATTTCAATTATTTTATCCTATAACCAATCTAATACCGCATGTGCGCACTAACTACAAGGCGTCAACGGGTGCGGTATGAGGTAGGGGGCGGCGAGGTGGGGTAAGCGATCGGCCGGGCGGCGCACGAGTTGGCAACAAAGCATCGATAATGCGTAACGTATCCACATTTTGTATTAGTTTAGCGGATAAGTTCGGGGATTGATAATTTTGTTTTTTTGTTCCAAAGGGGTAGTAACAAAAATCGCTAGTATTTTTTATTTTTGACAACTATTACGTATGTTGATTTATTGTACTGGTGAAAAAATAACCCTGTATTTTGTTCCTATTCCCTAGAGACTAGTGTCTAGTGGGCAAAAAACAAAAATATTTGACTATAATGACGTCCTGATGTACTGGCGCTGGATTTACAGGTTTCTGATAACAGGCAAAATATGGCCCACCACATTTACCCACCACTGCAACTCCTGTGTAAGCTGCAGGGTCGACAGCGCTAACCAACCACAAAAACCCATTCATATGATCTCAGGGGTGCTCGAGGCCGACGAGGGACAAAGTGCAGTCAAGATACAGATACAATGACTTGTTTCAACAATCCTGCGTTGACCTCTTTTTCAGTGTACAAACCATCCCCAAACGGGCCGACCTACTCCCAACCGAGGGGTCACTACAATGGGACGTTCATCGACACTCGTCCCAGCAGGGAGATGTACCGACGGCGTGGCGACGTGATGGGTCACCACATGGTGATGTCCAACGTTATACAGGAGAGCAATTCTACCATCTACCACCTGCCGAGAGAGGATCGACTGTAAGAGTGGAATGCAGAGTAACCTATATAACCTATTATAAAAAAGAGGAAAAATTTGTTTGTTTGCTTACATTGAATAGGCTCCGAAAGTTCGGACCAATTTTGATGAAATTTGGCAGAGATATGGAGAGTACACCACCGGGAAGGCCATATGCTATTTTTTATCGCGAAAAATGTACTAATTATTACCCATTAATGTGGTTAATGCTGATGGTGACAATGTCGTGTCGTGGCTAAGTGGTTTAGAGCTTGGCTCTCGACTTTGGAGGTCGTTGGTTCAATACCCGCGTTGGAATAACAAAAACGTTGTTTTCAATACTGGTTAGGACAATGCAGGTTATTGTCTGACAAGAAAGATGATCCATGCGTATTGCGTGATGCGTCGGAGGGGCATGTAAAAAGTTGGTCCTGCGCCTGATCTCGATTGTCCACTGGGTTACGAAAGTAAAGGAAGATAGTGTCCTTGTGTACTGCGCACACACTTGACAGAATAAAATTGTCAATACTAGTCAAAACATATAAAAAGAAACGGCAATATGGCCCGCACAAAAGGAATATTACTGTCAATATGAGCATTATTGACAATAATATTGCACGTGTTCGGCCAGCCAATAGATAATGTTCCATCAATAATTTTCTTGCCTACCTAAGTAGTGTAATTATAATCTTTAGAACAGTCAACAGAGTAGCTTGTTTACCGTGTGACCTATGGAATAAAGTGATAAATGATAAATTAGTAACATCTGAAGTAACACCGCTGAAATCTTTGTTTCCAGAGAACTACAATACGACACAGTACCAAAGATGGCTTGGGCGGTTGGTAGACTAGCGTTTGAGATGGTCAACGCCACTCCCGGGTACATCTTCAGCACCAGATACGGGTACAAGAGGAACGGGTCCTGGTCAGGCATGATCAACGATCTGATGAGTGGCAAAGCAATTACTGGTTTGTTACACGGCGTACTTGCGCAGATCTGGGTTAAAGTTAACCTTGGGTTAAATATCATGATATTTCTCTTGTTCTTCGTAATAATTACGAAAGAGAAGGCATGATATTTTAACCCATTGGATGCTTTTTAACCATCTAAGTAGAGGGCCCCCGAGACGACCAAACGGTTTGACTCAAACCTTACGTGTTTGATGAACCGTTTGACGTTGGTTTGATCGGTTTGTCAAACGGAATTGTTCAGTTTCACCGTCACTTCACTGTCAAACGAAACAAAAATAGTAATTCCATCAAACGAGCTTCAAACCCGTAAATGTTTGAGAAACCGTTCAAACTAGCTTTGTAGACGATCAAATTGGTTTGACTCAAACCAAAATTTACGTGTATGTCAAACCGTTTGATCGTCGCTCTTTAACGGCCGTTTTCAATATTCTATCTATCCGAAATCCTTGCTACTAAAGGTAGGCAAATCTATCTTTTTGTCCTTACTTGCGTTTCAATAACAGTAGGCATTTCCTATCGAAGCAGCACTTCCTATCGACAGAAGTAGAAGAAGACGAAGACTGTAGCCTACTAGAGATGGGTAAGCTCATTAAAGTGTGCAAAAAATATTCAATTTTCTCCACAACAGTCAATTCTTCCGTTACGGCAAACATCCAAGGATTGCATGTTGTTTTATCTACCCAACAAGTGCAATAATTTAGAATTTTTATCTAGAAAAGAATCAGGCGTTACTTTGCGGATATCCGTACAATTTAATTATTGTTATATCTAGCAATATCCCACGAAAAAACACCCACAACCTGCAGGCAACTATGTTTTTGAGTGTGAGAGGGAGGTGTTTTACGCATACTTATGCGTGCACATTGCACTCACACATTAGCTTGCGCCTTGCAGGTTGTGGGTGTTTTTTCGCGGGATATTGCTAGATATAATTTTAATTATATCTAGCATATGTCATGGGATACTCTTCCCAACTTACCTGTCCGGTAGTTGTGGTATAGTATACGGGTATGCGACCCCGGCTTCTCTAGCTATTACTGTCCTATCCCTTGCCCTCCTGGGCGGTAATATCCTATATTTCCTATTTCCCACTCTAACTTACCAATTTTCCTTTCCACACCACCTATCCTTCCCTTTCCCTATTCCTACCCTCTCCACCAATCCGTGGAAACGCAATGGATAATCAAAAATAATTTAATTATCCAAAATGGCGGCGATGTGGTTCGCCACTCATCACGTCTCGTTTCTCGCGGAGGCGAAAAGCGGATCATGGAGAGACGCTTGGCTACGTTGAATGTAAGAGGAGGAATGGATGGTAATAATGAAAGTGGAAGAAGCGAAAGAAGTATGTAAGGATCGTAACAAGTGGAAAGAAGTGGTCTCTGCCTACCCCTACGGGAAAGAGGCGGTCCTGCCTACCCCTACGGGAAAAAGGCGTGATTATATGTATGTATGTATGTAATTTTAATTAAATTAAATTGCATGCCTATTGCCATACATTTTTTTATTTCTTTATTATACTTTATGCACACAATATGGTACAGAGGCGGGCTTAATGTATTGTGGCATTTTCTACCACCCAACCTTTGGGTGATGCAGAGACAGTGTGAGGTAGATGCATAATTGTTTTTCCAGTTCTGACATAATTCCTTTACCTACCAACGTTTTTATTTCAAGGTACAAATCTGCTTCTGAGCATCGAGCGTATGGAGGTCGTAGCATACACGGACACCATATCTCCCTTCCAGCTCCGGTTCCTCTTCCGTCAGCTCCCCCTGGCTGATGTCTCCAACATCTTCACCCTGCCCTTCTCTGTAAATGTCTGGATTGCTATCATAGTGTGTTCCATCATCTCCAGCATTACTCTGTACCTGAACAGCAAATGGGAGGTCACTCTAAAGGTTTGTATTTTCAATCGACTTCCAATGGAGGGGTTCTCAATTTGTGTGTTTTTTGTACGTGTACCTTACGCGATTACTCCGCTGTTTGTGGATTTCGAATTTTGTATTTTATTTTAAAAGGTTGACTCCCAAGCTGGTCCCATTGTCACCAAATGGTAGACCTGGTGATGGGATCCATAAGGAATAGAGAGAATTCCTTAAATTTATAAAGACATCTATAATAGTGATTTTGACTATGTTTAAATCGAGAAACTTTAACAGCTTTTTAGCATATGCTACGAAAAATTAATATTAAAAAAATATATTAAGCCCACCGACGACAAAGTAAAAGCAATAGCATTCGTAGGAATCACTAAAAAGTATGAAATAATTCTTACTGACGAAATAGTTCCCCTTTTAAATTCTACTAAAATTTAACTATCTATTCTATCCTCAATATTCTTACTTTTGAAGTCGGTATACTCAGTATAATATTATGCATATGGAAAGTATTTGTTTAAGGGATCGACTTTAACAAGTATCTACTGTCCCTTGAGTGTGCTTGAGGTATGAATCATCCCTACCCCTTGAACTATGACGTAATATGTGACCCCTTATTTTTCGCTCCATATTTATGTTTCCTTTTGAAAAAATATACGACTTTTGCTGATGTAAAACAAAAAACCCTATTGACGAAAAAAAATGAATAAATGAATAAATAATAAAATTGATCTGTTTACCAATATGCAGGAATATTGAAAAACTTCTTATTTTAAGCTCTGTAAATACTAATTTTATATTACAGGAAGAAAAACCCAAAGACGGAAAGATAGCTGATGCAATGTTAGTAACTATAAGTGCGATAAGTAATCAAGGCAGCTCGATTGCACCAACGTCTTATTCAGGTATTGAGCATAATCAGATTTTAGGTTCCGTACCAAAAGGGTAATAAGTAATAACGGAGCCCTATTTATTACTGACACTCTACCGTTCCGCCCTCCTTTTTTTTCCGGGGGGGAAAATGCATTACGCATACTACCCAGGCGCAGGGGGCACCCAAGTGGTGATGTGGGACTCCCGTATAGGCTAATGAGACCCACGGTATACCCACTAAAAATCTAGCAAACAGGCTGGCCCCGGTTGCCTCTTAGCTTCACCGTGGGTGACCAGTCCACGGTTACTAAGCCCCACCGCCACGACGAGGCGTGCAACCATTGGGGGGACTGTCCGTCCTCCTGTCTATCTGTCACCAGGCTGTATCACATGAACCGTGAATCGTGATAGCTAGAGAGTTGAAAATTTCACTGATGATGTATCTCTGTTGCCACTATGACAACAGAGGGGCAATTCTGCTAAATAAAACCTGCATTAATACAAAATCAAATCCCGACACGCCAAAACTCTCAAACCGTGTTTTTATGAACGTTAAACCAACATGAAACGTGCTCTGATTGGTCGAAACGTCATAAAATCTGTTCATGATAACATGTCGCTTCACTTTCAATCCAAACAAAGTAAAATTAAGTCTACTTTAAATACGAGAATTGTGGTTCAGTATAAAATCAATATATTTAAGTGGGATCCCATTTACAACAAACTGATTTTTAGCCGTCAAGCCCGACACACGCTTAGCTTAATAAGTCACATACGTAACCTAGGGATATTTCTAGGGTTTTCATACTTTCAGGTCGTATGATTTTGTGGGTGGTATTCCTGTCCATGATGCTGATTTACTCAGCGTATAGCGCCAACATAGTCGCATTGCTTCAGGCACCTTCCAACGCCATCAGAACCTTCGACCAGCTCACCAAGTCCAAACTGATCTTCGGAGCCGAAAATTTGGATTATCACAATTTCATATTTAGGGTAAATTGTTTGATTTCAATAAATTAACACTCTTTTACATCAACGACTTAAAGGGATTTAAGGTCTTAAGGCTTTTAGTCATCTTATCTTAAACAAATGCCCAACTGCGTCAATACTGAAAAGAAAAAAAAAATGAAAAGCCAGTAATAGTGACGTTTGTTAACGAATGTTTAATGAATACCCTATACTTAACTTTAAATTGGTTTCGTGGTCGATACATTCAAAATGAAAACATTATATTTGGAAACATACTTACCAACTTTAAAGAACCCGGATTTTTGATGTGTCTTCTATGTCCTGCTAAAACTTGAGAACGGCTGAAACGATTTGGCTAATTTTGGCCTTACAATAATTGTGGAAGTTCAGGGAAGTTTAAGCGGTTGAAAAAATTGCGTAAGTAACATACAATCTACAATTAAAACCTATACTTACCTAAGTATAGGTTTTAATTGTAGATTGTATGTTGATGTAGGTTGTAGGCATAGTTTTAGGTGTAGTTGTAGGTAAGTGTAGGTAGCAGTTGTAGGTGTAGATGTTGGTGTAGGTTGTAGGTGTACTTAAGTGTTGTAGTTAGGTATTTATTTATTCCAGTTTATAGTTAAGATAGAACAATATATGTCGGGACATCTAGTAGGTATAATATTTATTGCAGAACAACAAAAGACTACACGAAAGAATATTTCCACAGCACGGCAAGAAACAGTTATTTAACCTTGAGGAAAGCGCAAGCAAAATAAGGAAGGTTTGTCAACTAAAAATCTATTTTTGCATTATGATTCGGTACCAGAATTAGAAACATATTTTATTATCAACCAATGATTAAGAAGATCAGTGCTTTTTGTTTAACTTTCCCCGCATGACAATTATTTTTGCATAGGCTGCCGTATAGGGTACGGTCTATCTACAGGATAGGATGAAAAATCGTATCATCAGTGTGTAATTTGGTCTTGAGACAGATCGCATCAGTCAGCCGGATGGACTGAAGCGATTTGCACAGATTGGTCCAATCAAACTTCAAAGGGACTGAACGGACCGTGTATGACAATTCATTCCGTTTTACATGTTTTACAAGCGGTATAAAATTATCATCGTAGTTTAAAATTTTATTTTTGAGGTTAATTTAACTATTTTGAATTTTAGAGCCGTTTTGGCCAATAAAATCTCTTTTCAATGATTATATCATCAATCAACGATTATATTAATAACTAGCTTTTGCCCGCGACTTCGTCCGCGTGAAACATTTACTTTGGGATATCGCTAAAATTTACCCGCGACTTCATTTACTTAGAAGGAGAAACGCTTCCACCTTACGACTGCCCGCCCGCGCCGTGCGCCGTACATAATTGCGCGCTGGACTATTTTATTACTGCGACATCTTCTAAAATACTCATTGAAATCAAATGATGTAAACTGCAAATTTCTTCTAGATTAAATGCTTGTAATGAATAACGTATTTACTTGGATAAGGATTAATATCATCTTTATGAAAACACCCTCACAAATAATGCTTAATTTTAGAACAAATTTGGTTAGCATAAAAAGGTTATTGTGAGCCAACCTTAAAAGATAGACATATACCGTCGCGGACTTTTTTTTAGAACTTTTAAAGGGGAACAATTCTGTCATACATCATTTAAGCGAAACTTTAACCGTTTCCGCAGCGTACGCAGCGAAAGCTCTCAAAAGGGGGAAAAAAACCCCGATTTTGAAACATTCTTGATTGGTGCTCCGCTCGTATTGAACTTATCATGATGCTATATAGCCTAAAGCCTTCCTCGATAAATGGACTATCTAACACAAAAAGAATTTTTCAATTCGAACCAGTAGTTCCTGAGATTAGCGCGTTCAAACAAACAAACAAACAAACAAACAAACTCTTCAGCTTTATAATATTAGTATAGATTTTTTAATAAAAAAATAATTTATTATTGGAAAAAGTAACTATCCAAGACGTGGATAACATAAATAACATAGAACCAATAAACACGATGTATCTCCGTAGCGAACCAAAACGAACTGCGGCGATATTTACATGTAGTCATGTATGTGCACGAATCCGTTCAGGCCGGACTGCATCAGTTGCATCTTCTGATTCTGGCCTTTCCGTGTTTGGTACGCTTAATGATTAATCTTCTTCAGGAGCCATACGCAATACACTGCGTAATGAACCCTATGTATCGTCACATCGAGCAAACATATTTGGAGATAGACAAATGTGACTTGAGTGAAATAGATTACTTGAACGCCTTTATGCCGTTCGCGCCCGTGTCCAAAGACACTCCCTACATAGAGCTGTTGAAAGTAAGGTAAGAATTTGTTTAGCTATTTTAGACATTAGAACATACACTTATACCGTAAAAATACATAGAGGTTTGAACACGTTTTTGTGGCGAAGTAAATCTAAAAATATCAGGTTATTATATGTACCATTTTTGACGACCTCTGTGGCTCAGTGATTCAGCGCTTTGGTGCTCAAGCCGGAGGTCGCAGGTTCGAATCCTGCCGAAGGAACAAAAGTTTTTCTGTGTTCCTGGGTCATGGATGTGTATTAAATATGTGTATAATATAATAAAAATCTTAAATATGTGTATAGTATAAAAGTATTAAATATATTTCCGTTGTCTAGTACCCGTAACACAAGTTCTTCGAGAACTTACCACGGGATCAGATTGACGTGGTGTGAAGCGTCCATAGAATACATTGTTACCATTGATTTTTAGAATTTTAAAACCTAAGCTAAAGCTAATTTTTATTATTATATAGATTATATAGATGGGTCATAATTTCTACAAATAACTAGTGACATAAAAGTTCCTAATTCATTATTAGATTGATAAATAATAATAATTATTACTCTACCACTCTGTGGTCCAGTGGTTTAAGGTTTGGCTCTCCACTCGGATGTCGTGGGTTCGATTCCCGCGTTGAAACAATTGTTACTAACTAAATTAGAAACAACCGCGTTGTTTCTAATTTAGTTAGGACAATGCAGCTGATCATTTGATTGACAAGAAAGATGTTCCATGCGTCGGATGGGCATCTAAAAAGTCGGACCTGCGCCTGATCATTCCCCAGTCGTGTCGGTTATCCGTCCCACTGAGATATGAGAATAATACAGAGATAGGTATTGCTTTTGTGTACCGCACACACTTGGGGACTACAAAATTAACTTCAGACTAGCTAAGTCTGGTTTCAATGAAACCGGCCACCGCCACCGAAATCGGCGTGGGAAGCTATTATTTTTATTTTATTCTTTATGTACATAGTAGACATTAAAATTTACAGACTAAATACAAATGAGATGGTACAAAGGTGTGCTTATTTGTGCTTATATTATAAAGAGATCTCTGCCAGCAGACCTATTATTATACAGTTACGAACTCGTTTAACTAATGCTTAATGGAAACTTTCTGTCCAAGTATCAAGCGCATAAAAGAGGCCGGTATCTATTCTGCCCTGGACAAACGCTACAACATACCGAAACCCCGGTGCACCGGGAAGGTCGCCGCGTTCAGCTCCATAGGCCTGCAGAATATAAGGCCGGTGCTGCTGCTCCACTTGCTGGGAATGCTGGCTTCGGTGATCATACTGGTGCTGGAGCTGATAGTGTATCGCGTGTGAGTGTTGCTTATGATCCTATAGCAAAGGTTTCAAAAAATCTTAGACGGGACAAAGTTACGCCCGCGCCATCTTGATTTATTTATAACTCAAATGTCAAAATGGCCCTAAACAACCCCATAAGTGGGGCCTTTTTACATATAGACAGTTTTTGCTTCGACATGACTTGTCTATGATTTATACGTAGGTAAGTACGTCTATGTCTAGTATATTTTGAAGGTGCTAAATGTAGCCCCCTCTTAAATAGTCTAGAAAAATCTAAGAATAACGGAATGTTGTTCAATGTATTAGGTTGGGGAAAAAGTTTCTTCGCATTTTATATAAAAATTCAAAAGGTTTTTTTATAAAGTTTATTTACAAGTGACTAAAGTATATAGGTGCCATTTTGTTCGATAACTTTTTGCCATCTTGTTGGTAGGTACATGATCCCATTGCTATAAAATTTTTGGGGCTTCTGATGAAAAAACTGCGACAAGTGATTTTGGCAGTCCTCTTGTGATGTCAACCTGACACTGCCTAAGGAATTCTGCAGCGACCGAAACAGGTGGAAATCTGAAGGTGCAAGGTCAGGACTATACGGCGGATGCATTAACACCTCCCAGCCAAACTCCCGTAATTTTTTCTGAGTGGCTAAAGATGTGTGAGGTCTAG
The DNA here is from genome assembly GCA_905404095.1 of Glaucopsyche alexis. Classification (NCBI taxonomy): domain Eukaryota; kingdom Metazoa; phylum Arthropoda; class Insecta; order Lepidoptera; family Lycaenidae; genus Glaucopsyche; species Glaucopsyche alexis. The sequence continues at coordinate 19,288,289 of FR990057.1, forward strand.
CGTTATCATGGTGAAAAACCACACCCCTTCTGTTGATTAATTCCGGCCGCTTTCTCTCAACTTCTTGCTTTAATCTCATCAGTTGTTCGCAGTACAGTTCAGAATTGATGGTCCTGCCTGGCGGTAACAGCTCATAATGAATAATGCCCTTCCAATCCCACCACACACACAGCATCACCTTGTTGCGAGTTAACCCGGGTTTCGCCACAGTCTGTGAAGCCTGACCGGCCTTTGACCACGATCTTTTTCGCACGTTCTTGTCGTACGTGATCCACTTTTCATCACCAGTTATCAGCTTCTTCAAAAATGGTTCGGTTTCATTACGTCGTAATAAAGAATCACAAATGAGTACACGGTTCATTAGGTTTCTTTCAGTGAGCTCATGAGGCACCCAAATATCGAGCTTTTTTGTGTACCCAGCTTTTTTCAAATGCGCCAAAACCGTTTTGTGGTCAATCCCCAGTTCTTCAGCTACATCGTAACTACTAATATGCCGATCTTGCTCCACTTTTTCAAAAATGGCAACAGTTTTGTCCGTAACAGGGCGACCAGAGCGACGTGCATCTTTGATATCAAAATTTCCGGATTGAAAACGCTTAAACCAAATTTGCGCTACTCTCACAGATACTGCATTAGGTCCATAAACATCACAAATTTTTTTCGAGGCTTGTGTTGCATTTTTACCTTTTTTGTAATAAAATTTTAAAATGTATCGAAATTATTCATAAGAATCACTCATTTTAAAAATAAGAAAAACAAATGAAAATCTCAAATTTACCTAATTTGAATTTGGAATTGTCTTCTGTAAAATTAAAACTTTTTAATGATACCAAAATCAGCCAGATACAATTGGTATAGCCCAAGATATTTTATGACAAGTTCATACATACTATAATGCGAAAAGACTTTTTCCCCAACCTATTATAATCCGTTCAGATTTAATTCAAACGTATGAATCTAGCATTATCGTGCGATAATGCTACAAAGTTAAATGTCGCTTTTGACCGTGCAATAAGGAATTACAATGAAAGTGAAACAATAATTTGTTTACGTTTAGATTAAATTGAGTCTGAACAGAGAATAGATTAAGTTATGATGCATCAAATTTAAATGGTCTCAAGACTAATAAATCATGATTATCACGATTATTTTTTGTTTCAGGTCTCTGAGACGTTGTCACAAAAGGTTGATGGTTGGAACGGAATCATACATAGATATGGAATTGCACAAACCATAATATTACGCCATTTAATTAAAAAGAGGGCAAATACTAATAATTTACAATTTTTAATTTCCAGTATGGCTTATAGTGCCACAAACTTATGTGGCCCGGTGGGAGAGTCGCTGTTATCGCATTTGGGACCAATAAAAACATGTTTTGCAATAAGGTGGGTGAGCAGGTCGACGTATGATTGGCAGGCAAATTGACATTTCAAAATGGCGTCGTTAGTTCTTCTTTAAGCCACCGGGCCAGATAAGTTAGTGTGGCTCTGTACGTAGTAGTATTTCATCACCATCATCATCATCAGCCTATCGCCGTCCACTGCTGAACGTAGGCCTCCCCCAATGAGCGCCAACCATCCCGATCTTGGGCAGCCCTCAACCATTCGCTACCAGCCCCCTTCTTCAAATCGCCGGTCCATCGTGCCGCAGGACGTCCTACACTACGTTTGCCTAAGCATGGTCTCCACTGTAACACTTGACTGCTCCATCGATTGTCTGTCCGTCTGCAGACATGGCCGGCCCACTTCCACTTCAGCGTGCTAATTCGTTGGGCTAGTATTTAGTAACCATTTATTAATCTGTGGTATGGCTTCAGTCTAAGTAAATCGGTCACATTCGCGCACGCATCATGTCGTGTGCGTGTGAGTGTGACAATATATACGGAGACTAACCATACTACGAATTGAATAGTTTTAATTACAGCCTTCAGTTGATAGACACATCACACAACCATTTCCGCTTGTGCTAGAATTCGTCTAGATTTGTATGAAGACTAGCTGTTGCTCGCGGCTCTGCCCGCGTAAATACAGTATCCCAAAGGAACACTATATTTTTTCGGGATAAAAAGTAGCCTATGTTTTAATCCAGAGCCTAAACTACTTCCATACCAAAATTCATCGAAATCCGTTTAGTACTTTTTGCGTGAAAAAGTAATAAACATCCATCCATACATCCATCCAACCTCACAAACTTTCACATTTATAATATTATATTAATGGGATAAATAATAAAATTAAAAATTTTAAAAACCCTCGACACAAAAAATAAACTCTAAAAAATAATAAATAATATTTTTAACATATTATAATTATATTATCACATATAATATTATGTAAGTTGAAATAATTTTATTTTCCAATCGTCGCCTCGTCGGGGGACCGCTAAAGTATTTTTACAACAACAGCTAATTAATTATTACGAATTACATTTAGGTATGAGAGAATTTTTTTCGGAGTAAATTCTTTTGTTCATTCTGCGACTACACCTGTTTTTCTCACATAGCGGTCCCCCGACGAGACGACGATTGGAAAATAAAATGATTTCAACTTACATAATATTATATGTGATAATATAATTATAATATGTTAAAAATATTATTTATTATTTTTTAGAGTTTATTTTTTGTGTCGGGGGTTTTTAAATTTTTTAATTTTATTTTTATTTTATCCTTTTTAAAGTAGGTATAAATAATGGTTACCTTACCATATACATACTTTCAACATCATTGAAGTAACATGGTACCAAATTTCGAATCAATAGGACATGTGGACGATAGTCAGATCCCCTCATCAACTAATAAAGAAAAGATAATCTTCAAACGGCTAATCAGGTCATGGTTACCTTACCATGTTCTTTAAATATCGTTGAAGTAACACGGTACCAAATTTTGAATCGATCTGACATAAGAAAGTTAGTCAGATCCCCTCATCAACTAGAAAAGAGCTGATCATCTTCAAACGAGTGATCAGGTCATGGTAACCTTACCATGTTCTTCGAATATCATTGAAGTAACACGGTACCAAATTTGGAATCGATCGGACATTGGAAAGTTAGTCAGATCCCCTCATCAACTAGAAAATAGCTGATCATCTTCAAACGGCTGATCTTCCCACCACCAATTTTCTCATCAAACGAAGCTACGAACACTCGATTAAGTCATCAATATTCTCTTTCAGTGCGCTTTCATTTGAGACCCCACTCGAGTATATTTGCACATTCGGTTATTCTTCCCCGCTTTCACCCACCACAACTTTTAAACGGCTCAACCGATTTTCATCAAACATGTCTAAGAACACTCGTATGTAAGTTACCTTTAATACAAAAGAAACTAAATTGAAACAGCTTCATCCGTTCAGGAGCTATGATGCCACAGACAGACAGACAGACACACAGACAGACAGACAGACAGACAGACAGACACGTCAAACTTATAACACCCCTCTTTTTGCGTCGGGGGTTAAAAATAAATGATCGCTAAATACTAATTTGTTTTATTCAACAATATGCTCTTATATTTGAGATTCTCTAATATTTAAATATTATCAACCTAATGGCACTTGACCTCCATGAAATTATAGTTCTAAATCAATTTTTCGAATATTCTTTATTTTATTCTAATAACAAATTCGCTACTTTTTACTTAGCTATTACTAATATAACATTATCTTTGAATAATATAAGAACTAACATCGTAGGTAATACTGCAGCTCCAGTAAATATTTCACATGGGAGCGCTTCAGCTTTTTTATGCCTTCAGCTCTATTATCAGCCAATATGATTCTGAATAAATCAACTTTACAGTTTAATCTTCTTTGAAATATCAATGAACTTGCATGAATTTCTATCTCGTAGTTGAGCTCTGAAATACAAAAAACATTGTTGTTTTATTATTTGTGATATTAATAGAAACCCTAAGTACACTGCATGATTAAACATTACCTGACGACCTCTGTGGCTCAGTGGTTAGCGCATTAATGCTAAAGGAGGTCACAGGTTCAAATCCCGCCAGGGAATATAAAAGTTTTTCTGTATTCCTGGGTTATGGATGTGTATTAAATATGTGTATAATATAATAAAAACTTAAATATAAGTATAGTAGTAAAAGTATTAAATATATTTCCGTTGTCTGGTTCCCGTAACAAATTCTTCGGATACATATCACGGGGCCATCCTGACGTGGTGGCCAAGCGTTCATAGATATTACTATTATTATTGTGGCGTGGGGTTCCTATAACTCCATTCCTATCGGCTTCACTTACCTCTTAAGGCCCTCCCCTGAGCAAAAGACCTTGAGGCGGTCAGCCGCATAACTCACAAAATTTTTCACATAACTTAGTTCAAAATTGACCAAAAAAAAATGTAAACGGCGAATATCTAGCTTATGAAATTGCCTACCTATTGGTGTGTGTCCCAAATAAAATTAACTTGTAAATACTATGGAGACGCTGAAACTATAATTCAATGTTACATTCAATTATAGTTTCAGCGTCTCCATAGTATTTACAAGTTAATTTTATTTGGGACACACACCAATAGATAGGCAATTTCATAAGCTAGATATTCGCCGTTTACATTTTTTTTTTGGTCAATTTTGAATTAAGTTATGTGAAAAAATTTGAACTAAGTTATGCGGCTGACCGCCTCACGGTCTTTTGCTCGGGGGAGGGCCTTAAAGACCGTCATCCAAATCCCTGCCTATTATACAGAAATGGGCTCCCCTCTTAAGGAGAACCAGCCTTCGTCAATGTTACCTTATATACCTACTCTGAATCAATTGGATCTGAATCAGATCCAATTGAATCTAAACGTGAACAAAAATTATACAATTCGACCAAAATAATGTGTCGTTGTATTTCTTTATTGCACTGTAATAAGTGACATATTGGTAGCATTATGTGCTTTATTGTTCTCTTTGTTTCTGTTTGGATGAGGCCGCGTGTCGACAAGCTGGTTTCTACCCGGCACGGCCGGTACCAGTTATGTATGAAACCGGCTTTTAGTCGGTCCGGCGTAGTGCCGGTGCGTCGACACGCGCCCTTGGTGCTTCACCAACACCAAGCGCCCGCGCCGTGCCGGATAGAAACCGGCTCGTCGACACGCCCTTAAATTAGATCTCTTACTCCGTTCAGGGACAAAATTTTACCTCGAATCTCGGACTTAGACTGTCCCGCTTGCGCGCGCATGATTTGACGCCTATGCGAATGAGTCTGCGCGTTAATCGAACCGAGATCCGAGGTACGAGAATTGGAGCCCTGGAGTATAATACTTACACTCTATAAACTATAATCTCAACACCCAATATCACTACTGCGGTCCCCACTCCAAACCCCATCAATGCCAGCACTGGTCTTACATTTTCAACCCCAATGCTGCTAAACGCTGAACCCTGGTCCGTGCAGACCGGTCTCAGGGTTAGGTAGCGTTTGTCAAGAGCCGAGGTGATGCCGGACTCGCGGATTCTTTTGAAGCTGTAGATAAAAGTTGCTATTGATTGGTATACAAGAGTAAATAGAATCAGGCGATACTTTGCGGAAATCCATAGTATACAATTTAATTATTAATATTATATCTAGCGATATCTAGCGATATCCCGCGAAATAGTGCAGTGCAGCATAAGCATGCGTAAAGCACCTCCCACCTCTCACACATAAGCAGTACATACACTCAGAAACAATATCGTGCAAACACCACCACCACACAAGTAACAATATCAGCAAAATCGTACAAGGCCCCACACCACCATGCAAGTTGCAAAACACGACGCGCGATTCGCCCCGAACCCGGAGCATCCTCAGGAAGTGGACCTGCGAACAAAGTTCGTTAGTGAACTAACTAATGAACTTTGTTCGCAGGCAGGTTCGTTCGTAAACTTCTAATACCAACACCCATTGTCTGATAGAAATATTAATACTGTCTGTAATAATCTTCAACCCTCAGTAGTCAATAGCTCTTTCACACATCACCTGTAGGTTGTAGGTGTAGGTAGTGGCTATAGGTTGTAGCTGAGTATTAACTACGTAGTATTTTGGGGTAAAATAATTCCTTTTACTTTAGTATTTATAACTATCTACCTTACTCTGAAGAGCTCCAAGTACGGTGACTGCTTGTATATCGGAATATGCTGGTCGAAGCCGTTCACATAGTCCACCTCCATCAGATCGCACTTCTCAGACTCCAGAAAAGTCTTCTCTATCCGACGGTATACCGGTTCCAAAACTCCATGGAACGCGAATAGATTCTGTAACGTTTACGATTGTATTGTGTTTATGCACGTCAATATTAGCATTCATTTTAATGTATTGCTTTTCTTATTCATTCTTAGCTCCAAGAATAACTTTAAAACTCATATATTTACCTACCTGCCTCATATTCTTCACGCATACATCTAAATTGTAATAATTCTCTTTTCCCTTTTCTGGCGCAATTTTCTTGTAAATTTTCATTCTATTATGATCATTAGCTTGCTGAAAATAATAATTAGGTATTTGTTTCATTTCCATCATATTTTAATATTTTAAGTATCCCTTTTTATTTACAATTTTTGTTTATGTGACATAGTATACCATTTGTTAGACTGGTTTGTTTGATATTTGTTTTTTACCTTCAGCATGTTCCGGTTGTACTCTGTATCAACAGCCGCCAGCGCCATCTTGGAGTTAGCGAGCTGTTCCAGTGACGTTACCGCTGTGGACGGTGCCTGCAGTAGCACGAATATATTCGCGCTGTACGCCACGTATGTCGCCATCATCGATGTAAATGTTACCCAGGCTATAATTCTACCTTAAAATATAAAATAAAAACAACTAAAGTCAATTTGATAGTCCTTTACTGGATAGGTCTTACTTTGCGTAAGCTAAAATCTATGAATCACGAGGTAGTTAGGAGTTTAGGTGGTAAGAAGCTTGCCGCTGATTAGAATTATTATATGTAACCTGATAGAAATTAGGAGAAATCACCTGAAAGTCTTCTCGGTTCCATGTAACAACCCTGCTGACTCAACGCACTCATAGTGAGAAACACAGCATCACTAACACTCCCGTCTAGTTGAGAGGCATTCTGAAATGTAAGTCTATACTGTACTGTAAAAAACATTAGCTAACGTTCAAGCAATAAAATAAGTATGAAATAACATAATCAAACTACATTAAATTGAAGAAAATAGAGAGTTTGTTATTGTGCAAAAAAAATTACTCTAATTCCCTTCAACATAATAGATGTTAAAAGATACGTTAATGCTGTTTTAAAAGATAAAAGTTTTTACCTTTGTAAATTTTGGTTCCGATTTACTCTCCAAATAAATAGCAACAGTCGCAATTGCTGCGCAAATTGTAACCGCGATCCAGACTTTGTTGGAGAACACTAGTATGTAGATATTGGAGATATACGAAAGAGGCGGTTGACGGAAGATGAATTTTTTGTCCACAGGCACGACAGAATCGGTAAATGTTACCACATCCATTTTCTCTGCATCCATGTCGCAGCTTGTACCTACATTTTGTAGTAGGTATTAATTTAAAGCAAAATCACATGGTGTAGCCCAAGGTTCTTTTCTCAGTCCGTAGACTTTTCTTTCGTTTTAAAAGTAATAGTTCAAATCATAATTGAAATTTAAAATTTTCGAAATCGCGTTAAATTTATAAGTATTTATATTCAAAGTAAACATTGAGGTCACTTCTTCAACCCAACAATGGCTAATAAATCATAATACTTACCCAGATCAGCTCTTCCAGTGGCCAAGTCGTTAGTCATTCCTGTCCAAACATCACCGTTTCTTGTGCCATAGGAGTAACTAAATATACACACTGGTGTAGCGTTCAACATCTCAAACACTAATTGCGTTACATACCAACTCACTTTCGAAACTGAATCATGTTGATCTCTAGACATACAAACGAATTCTATAGTTGAAGCAAGCTTACCTAATAGCTACATCGGATATGTATGTAATGGCTTTAAAGAAATTTTTAAGCTGTAAACCAAGAAATTGGCAAGAATGTTCCCAAAGCCTAAATAAAAATAGGTGCGAATAGGTAGATTATAGTAAATTTGCTTTCTGAAATTCAATTCACCCGAACCTTACACTTACATTTTATAGTAGTAAAACAAAATCAAGAAAACGTACAATCTATCCTCCTTTACGAAATGCTTTTTCGATGCGTTGGTTTCTTCGATAACGTTAGACATGACCAGAGGGTAGCCCATAAGATTGCTTCGACGCGGAAATATATCTCTCCTTGCTCGTATGTCTACTAAGGTTCCATCATAATAGCCTCGATTTATTGAAATTGTAGAACCTCTTATGGATGATTTGTATACTATTGGATAAATTTTATTTAAAACTAATTTAATTACTTTAATGTATTTATTTTGATTCACAGACTAACAGACAAGACAAAAATTTACATCTGAAGAAGTAAATTTTAAGAGACAAAATTTTACATACTTATAACGTTAAATTTATAAAATTTACATTATAGCCTAAGTAAAGTTAAATGTGAAAAACTTACATTCAGTGAGTCTAAATAGTAGTTTAGATTGGACCGCAACAACGAAATCACTATCCAGCAATAGCGGTAGATTTTGAAGGTTCTTATCCCTACTTCCGTCGTCGAGAATTAACCAACGGTAAGGAAACCGAAGAAATTCTCCTGCCTGTAGAAGAAAATATGAGGACTATGTTCGTAATTAACTTCAAATGTGATGTATTAATTGCATCGGAATAATACTAAAGTCACTCAAGTCTAATTGACTTGCCCCATGTTATTTCAAGCAAAAATAATCAAAGTACATTTTAATACTAAGTCCTCTATATCATCATTAATAATACTTACATTATTAAAAACGTTTATATCAATCGATCTTAAGTCAACAACGAATAAAGTGCCCGACTTGTGTGGAACTTCATTTGTCGAAACAGATTTTACGTACGACAGGACTTTCACTAAATTTACTATTTCACCTGAAACACAAGTTTAATTTTACGAAACGTGTGCTAATTTGTTGAAATACTTGATTTAATTTATGGAAATTATTTATTTAACATAATAAAACTAAATATAACTACTTATTCTACCGTTTAAATATTTAGCTTCCATTTTAGTAGATTTATAATGTAGATTTATAATGTCATGGGATACTCTTCCCAACTTACCTGTCCGGTAGTTGTGGTATAGTATACGGGTATGTGACCCCGGCTTCCCTAGCTATTACTATATTACTATCCATTGCCCTCCTGGGCGGTAATATCCTACATTCCCTATTTCCCACTCTAACTTACCAATCTTCCTTCACCACACACCACATATCCCTCCCTTTCCCTATTCCTACCCTGTCCACCAATCCGTGGAAACGCAATGGATAACCAAAAATAATTTAATTATCCAAAATGGCGGCGATGTGGTTCGCCACCCATCACGTCTCGTTTCTCGCGGAGGCGAAAAGCGGACCATGGAGAGCCGCTTGGCTACGTTGAATGTAAGAGGAGGAATTAATGGTAAGAATGAAAATGGACGAAGCGAAAGAACTATGTAAGGATCGTAGCAAGTGGAATGAAGTGGTCTCTGCCTACCCCTATGGGAAAGAGGCGGTCCTGCCTACCCCTACGGGAAAAAGGCGTGATTATATGTATGTACGTATAATGTAGAAGGTCAAAATATTTATTTACCTTTTGGCCATCCCAATTTGCTGAAATTCACGTCACTAACTCTTTCGTATTCAATGTAGCTTTTGATAAAGTCGATCGTAAAAATGTCTCTAGCTTGTATTGCATAAATTATTGTTGTTAGTATTATAATATTCAACTTCATCTTACTTACAAACTTAATAATATTATATCTAATAATTATTATCTGCTCAATAAATAAAATTATCTAAAAAGTTGTACTGAAAATCCATACCATTTTAAACAAGACATGAGTTAAATCAAATTACTGGCATGATTCTACGTATAAGTAACAAATAACAAACCTAGCTGGAAAAGCTCTTGACAATTTAATTAATATACAGAGACATTGATTTGATTTAGAAACGTATAATTATGGTATATTTGAGTAAACATAGGTAAATATTTTGTACCTTATAAAAGTATGTGGACAATCATTTTTCAAGATACATTAAAATTAAAGCTAATAACATGTTAAGTTATTATTTCTCTATTAATATAATTTCATCTCATTACCTACCTACTTATGTAAATAAAAGTTTCTTAAAAATACGGCTAGTATAAAAATATCACACAGTTATGATGTAAAGATGAAATATTTTTTAACGTTATTAAAGTTGACGATATTAATATTATTAATAATAATTTCTATGGACGCTTAACTCCACGCCAATCTGACTGAGTACTAATTAGTACCCTAAGAACTTATTAGACAACGGGAAGTATATTTGATACTTTTTTACTTTAGTTAATATATTTAAGATTTTTACTATATCAAATTATTTAACATATTTAATACCCATCCATAACCCAGGAATACAGAAATACTTTTTTGTTCCTTCGACGCGAATCTAACCCGCACCTCCGGCCCCAGTTTGAGCACCAACAGGCTCAACCGCTGAACCACAGAGGTCGTCGTCATCTACTCAATCTAGTTAAATCTTAAATCTTACATACTACACAAAACGTTTGCCCAAAAAATAGCCAAGCACATCGAAAAATATTAAAAGCAAAACTTGGCTTTTTGCTTGTTAAGCTATAAATAATGAAGCATCAAATTATAGTCCAAACCGTTCAATAAACATTCATTAAAATTATTCGTTAATTGTTATGTCGTGAATCGTGATCCATAATTCTTTGCGTTATATTTACTAGTTGTTGCAGGTGACTTCTTTTGCTACTAAGAGCCTGTTTTACAATCTACTGACACACTGATAAGTGTCAGGTAGCTAATTCGTATGTTTTGTCTCTGTCACTCGATATAAAGTAAGCGGCGACACACTCCCGAATAAGCTATTCGACACTTAGCAGTCACACTATTTATATTATAGTATCCCATTATGTATTATCTTTATCTTATTTATATTATATTAATTTAACTTTTTTAATGCTGTTGCTAAATATAAATCTGTACCTCAAATGACAAAGACAATGGAGCCACATAATACCAGGCACTGTGGTGTTTACGCCGCGGTGATATGCCTGAGTGGTCTCCTTTTCGCCAGTAGGACTGGGACATTACACTACCTACCTTCCTAGCGACTATCCACACGCATCTTATCATGTGTTATATTTTGTATTTGTTAGTATTTTGTCTAATGTATCTTGGTTTGTTTTCTTATTTTTTTTGTTTTGTTTTTCATGTTTTATGTAAATTAAATATTATGTTATTGTGTTTTTGTAGCGGGAATCCATATTGTTTGTAATGTAATGTCCTATTTTTGTCTTATGTGGTCGAATAAATGGCTTATTATTATTATTATTATTACATATTTGAAGATTGTGAAACAGGCCCTAACAGTAGTTTTAGTTTATAATGGTAGTACTATTTATAATTATAATAACTACTATTATTAAACTACTACTATTTATTAAAAGAGACATAATGTATGCACTACTATTAAAAGACGGGTACTATACTAGAGCATAAAATAATTTATGGTTCGTTCTTTCGTTGCTTTATATTCCTTTTCTCTCTTATAACAGTTCTGGAAAAGAGGGATAAATTAAATACATAATTTTGTTTTCAAGTCCAAAACCCAATGTTCCAATGTTCTAACAGCCTATTGGAAAAAGTTATATTAGTCTATTGATACGATTTTCTGGGAATTATTCCGTCTACCAGTGGCGTGGGATTCCTACAACTCCATTCCTATCGGCTTCACTTACCACTTACCTTTTAAAGACCCTCATCCAAATCCCTACACATACAAGCTAGGGCTTCCCTATGAAGGAGAACCAGCTTTCGCCTCTGCCGTCTACTGGACCAATTTACTTTTGTGTCATTTGCAACTCTATCCCATTCGGCTACGCTGCTTCATTCTTTGCCTATTATCGTAAGTAAGAACATACTTTTATCAATTTTTAATTCCTACTTTTCTGTATTATATTATTATTATTCGCACCGCCATTTCCCCAATTCTTACTTGTACTTTGTTACTTTTTATATGACTTTTTTTACTTGTTATTTTATCAACTATCTGCCAGTGAAAGTACGGTCAAAATTGGTCTTACTGTTTCAGAGATTAGGCGGAACAAACAGACAGACTGACTGACAGACAACAATTAAAAAATATATTTAAAATGAAAATTAAATTATTTTTATTGTAAGTACCGTATATACTTTCATACGCATTTAGTAAAAAACTGTTAATTTCAAATTACAAACAGACACTTTAATTTTATTTATTTGTATAAATAATACTCACATTCTCTTGAACATAATCTCCAGTAGCAGCACAGCTGGTGCCAGCAGCATGCCGTACAGCGTGGCTATGATGGCAGGGTACATGTCGGTGAAGCCCACGCTGCTGAAGGTGGATATGGAGCCAGAGCACTTCGGCTTGCCCACTTGCAGTCGGTGGTGGATACAGGATTGTATGCCGGATTCCCGGATCTTAATGAAACTGTAATGGTAAATGTGCACTAACTACCCGACTAAGGCCAAGCTAAAAGGAAGGCTAATGATTTTGGCAGTTTATATAATAATATCTTTATTAAACGGTAGCGCCAAAACTACTGATCCGATCTTAGTGAATGAGGTGTTTATTGTAACAATGTTTCGAGTGATTTATGCACCTAGTAACATTCTCCATTGATTTTTTTCTTTCTATTTTATCTCCACGTACCGGGTTTTATTGTTATTTTTAGATTTGTGATTGGCCTTAATATTTATTGTAGTTAAAAATTGGTGATGCCAAATATTTTATCTTTGTTCTCATTTCTTTATTCTAAGTGTTGATTCTTTCTTAATTCTGCCTTGGATGTTGTGCCGTGTGCGGCTCCATCGATATGGCGTTTATCCTGACCTTTGGCCTGTCATCTTCTCTACGGTGACTTGATCTATGTTCTTTATGGCCATCTTTATGTTGTTACCCAGGATTTCTTTGATGTTTGCATTTATTTGTTCCCTTTATCAATTTTTGTCTTCTGTTTAGTACAAGCATTCTAGAGTGTGACGCGTTAGGGGCGTTAGGGCGACCACATTACTTGATGCAGTTTTGTTTGCCGATGATTCTGTTTGATGATAGTTAAATTATCTCTTTCGTAGCACAACCTCGTGTATAGTGAGAACTTTTGACGCGCGCGGTGGAGTTGGCCGTCAGATACGAATAAAATATTTCAGATTTCAGTATTTAAGCTTTTTTTAAATGTTGACGTTAATTCTGTTACTGCTTAGTATTTTCCGTATTTTTTATCAATAGACTAATGATTGGTCTCGCTGGGCGGTCGAGCGCCCGGCGAGACCATTGATTTATCTATGTTTTTTTTTATATTAGTATCCGTAATTTTTATCATATTAGAAAATCGTACTACTTATTAAGCTGTTGCATAGCTTTTATCGCGGGCTTTGAGCGCGGCGACCGAATCAAGAAATTCCGTAACGAAATAAACCTAACACCGCTGAGCTGGGATGGGGGTCTGATTAATTTGGTTACAATCGAGCCGCTGGTACTGAATCGCTTTCCGTCTAGTGTAACGTGAGCTATGTGTTATTTAAATTAGTAGCAGGAATATTGAATTATTACAATAGTTTCGCCATCTATGTGTTCAAGCTTAAACTGTATGTTCCCTACACATTGCTGAATATAATGAAGTACTTGATTGGTAGATGGCGTTGTACTTTTTAATAATATGTACCTATTTTATTTTAAAGTACAATGGAATGAAAAAAATGCTATACTATTATTGTATTTATATTTTATGCAATAGCTTTACCGCGGCAATCCCCGAGTGCCACACATCTTTTTTTTTTAATATTTTCATCATTAATATGTTACACATCATATGCGACTATTGTAAGGCTCCCTCGGTATTTTTAACTAGCTGTTAATTAGGTGCATTCTAGTGCAAGTCCCTGTCCCCAACAAAAAGGTTGTGTTATTCTTTAACTTACTTGATCTTGAACATTTCGTTGTACGGCGAGCGTTTCTGTCCAGGCATCCAGGGGTCGATCTCGTTGATGTAGTCGATCTCCACCAGGTCGCACTTCTCATCCTCGCGGTACGTCTCCTGGATCAGCCGGTACCCGGGATTCAGCTCCATGTGGAACGCGAACAGACCCTAGGAGTTGGAAACTGGTTACTTGATGTGGCAGGTAGATATTATAGGACTGAGCCCTTACGTTAATAAAGTTTAATAAAAACCACGGAACATTGTAATAGCTATATTTTGATAATAATAATGGTAGAGTAAAATTTGCTTTTGTAATAGTTCGTAAGGTACTTGAGTAAATAATGTAGTTTTTACTTTTCTTATTCTCTCAACTCCATCCTTCATGCTGTAGAAGTTTGGTTTCTTCCCTTTCGGAGCAATTTTCTTGTCGTAGATAGTTTTTCGGATCGGATCATTCAATTTCTGAAAATATAGGTAATATATACGTGCAAATCTCGCAGATATGGAAAGGTAGGTAATTTAACAAGATTTTTCATAGCAAAGGAATAGGAGTTAGCGTGATACTAATGTCAATCGTATGTAAGTACTTACAATATGAAACAGCCTTTGTGGCCCAGTGTTTTCTAAAGCTTAGCTTCGACTCATGGGTGGGTTCGATTTCCGCGTGGGAACAACAGAAAATGTTGTTTCCAAGTTCGATTAGGATGGTGCAGGCTGATCACCTGATTGTCTAACAAGAAAGATGATCCGATGCATTGGACGAGAATGTAAAAAGTCGGACCTGTGTCTGATCTCTTGCCAGTCGTGTCGGTTATCCGTCCATAAGGTTTCGAGAGTACAAGGAAGAAACTAACTTTTGTGTATTGTGTCCACACTTGGGCAATATAGTATAACTAAATATAAAGAATACATAAATATATAAATAAAAAGCTGTAAATATATTTATAGCTCCTGCGTAGCTAGCCTGGTTTCAATGAAACCGGTCACTGGATTCAGTGTGGGAAGCTATTAGGAAACACATGAAATATCTGCTTGCTTCAAACAAAAGGCGATGAAAAAGTTTCCAAAGTACACCTTGAAGAAGTAGCGGTTGTACTCGAAATCACTGGCGCCGAGCTTCAGCGGGGAGGTGAGGAGGTCGGGCACCGTGCGCACGGAGGAGCTGGGGGCACGCAGCAGCACCACGATGTTGGCGCAGTACGCCGAGTACAGGATGGTCAGCGCCACGAATAGCAGCAGCGTCACGCAGCGCCCTGCGGCAGAGACAGAGCAGGAGGTTAGGGGGAGTCTTGAGAACTCAGCAGCCTAGAGGAGAATGAGGAGAGATGAGATGACGAGAGAAGAGAGATAAACCTTTAGACTTAGCGGTTAGGAAACTTTTGAAGACTTTTTTGCATGAAGCATTCAAGAAAAAAGAATGGGTCGTCTTCGAGTTAATAGGTCTGAAACATCAAAGAATTATTACAGAATAACTACTTGTCTAGTACAAGTAGGTATAGATAGTTCAAGTCATTTTTGCGCGCGGCGCTATGTGTGTGTGCGATTGTAATTATACAGCTTTAGTTTGTGTGATAGTGACGCAGCCCACTACCTGCACGCGGCGCTATGTGTGGGTAACTTATTAAACATTACCCACACATAGAGCCGCGCGCACAAATGAGTTGAATTATGTGTACTTATGAATTATGTGTTATTCTGTGATAATTTTTTGAAGTAAAAAAAACGTAACAAAATATGTCGAGTAAGAGTATATTAATTTCTTTCCCGTACTTTAATAGATAACTAACCTGCCGCATATCGGGGCTCCAGGGTACAGCCCTGCTGCAGTACAGCTCCTATGATTAGGATCAGCACGTCTGCCCATGACCCATCCAACTGTAGAGGGTGCTGCAAAAATGTTACGTAGTATTTTATGGCTAAAGCCATGACTAAATGGTATTGATTTTTTATTCTAATTAAATATTAAACCCAAATATATCAAAATTATGTACGTTGATTTAGTCCCGCTTGTCACTGCCAGCCAGTCCTGCAGTCTCGTGTTGGGGTACAATAAAAAAAGTATAGGACAATGTTTCAGCTCGCTTCAAACACCTGCTGTTAATTTCCTAGCAACTCTTGGGCTAAAAACTTTAAAATGTTGCTAAAATCCCCCGTGACTTATACATACCATGCCAACCGAAGCCTCCCACTTCGATGTGATATACAGGAAGAGCGCGCAGGCGAGGACACACACGAAGATGGCCAGCCACACGCCGGCCGTGAACGGCAGCGCGAATATGTTGGACAGTAGCGTGAGAGGTGGTTCACGGAAGACAAACCTGGATAGAAAAGGTTTTCAACATTCTTGACTCTGGACTGCAACGCAATTCAACGACATGCAAAATAGAGCAGAGGAGTAAGAACCACTATCACTCCACTCATTAGTTAAAAATTTAGAATTTGTTTCAAAGAAATTCAGACACCACCAAACCATTACTACCATTGTTTATTCTATGCCATTAGCTATTTTGCCCTCTACTTTACTAAATAGGGTCACTACTTAAATAGTTAATTATATTGGTAAACGAACCTGACAGCGGTTGAGCCCACCATGGCTATGTAGTCAACCACTTTTAGTCGCTCCTGAGTGAAGAGTGAGAGAGTTCCTGAAATGAATGTTTCTGCGCGATTACAAGAAAGGAATAGGTCACACTGTCCACATTCACGTTGCTTGTAACTTTTCGGCGAGAGCCAAATTAATAATTAAATGTTCTACTCAATCTATTTTGTCTATAACAATATGAATGTAGTGTGCTGAGTGCGCGTTTTTGTCGCTAGCCGAAAAGAAGTAAACTACAATTTGTAAGGCATCGAAACAACGCCCCTAGTGGCAAACAATGGTAATTATTTTATGCTATAGAAATTCATAGTTCACTTCTTCACGGCGAATAGCGACAAAATCTGGCACTCAGCACACTGATGTCAATTTCCCATCTCCAATTCCGACTCATCATCACTAAACCTAAGTTCCACACAGAGGCGGCTCTGACCCTTGTAGCGCCCGTGTGCACCATTACCTTGGCGCCGTCTAGGATGAGCGGGGTCAAAATAGAATACTTACAGTTATATTTTTAAAAGGAAATTCGGGTGCAAATAGTGCAATGATGTCGGGAACCAAAAAGTGTAGGAAGTAAAGGGTTACAACAATAAAAAATCACAACTTTGTAGTCGTTTTAAAAATATTTAATTAAAAACTATTATACAATATGTCCCAAAATTCAACGATAAGCCAACACTGGAGGATAGACCTGCCCCGGACTAATCGGGAAAAAAAAGAAAAAAAAATATATCCCAATTATATTTTAAGTTATATAAAAAAATGAAATTCTTCAGAAATTGAGACCGTTTATGATATTTTAACCCCCGACGCAAAAAGAGGGGTGTTATAAGTTTGACGTGTCTGTCGGTCTGTCTATCTGTCTGTCTGTCTGTCTGTCTGTCTGTCTGTGGCATCATAGCTCCCGAACCGATGAAGCGATTTCAATTTAGTTTTTTTTGTATTAAAGGTGACTTATCTGCGAGTGTTCTTAGACATGTTTGATGAAAATCGGTTGAGCCGTTTAAAAGTTGTGGGGGGTGAAAGTGGGGAAGAATAACTATTCAGTTAAATCTAGTCTGCAAATATACTCGAGTGGGGGGGGGTCTCAAATGAAAGCGCACTGTAAGAGAATATTGATGAATTAATCGAGATTGTTCTTAGCTTCGTTTGATGAGAAAATTGGTGGTGGGAAGATCAGCCGTTTAAAGATCATCAGCTCTTTTCTAGTTGATGAGGGGATCTGACTAACTTTCTTATGTCCGATCGATTCGAAATTTGGTACCGTGTTACTTCAACGATATTTAAAGAACATGGTAAGGTAACCATGACCTGATTAGCCGTTTGAAGATTATCAGTTCTTTAATAGTTGATGAGGGGATCTGACTATCTTCCATAATATGTTCTATCGATTCGAAATTCGGTACCGTGTTACTTTAATAATATTGAAAGTATATGGTAAGGTAACCATTATTTACACCTACTTTAAAAAGGACAAATAAAAGTAAAATTAAAAATTTTAAAAACCCCCCGACACAAAAAATAAACTTTAAAAACTAATAAATAATATTTTTAACCTAATATAATTATTATCGTCACATATAATATTATGTAAGTTGAAATATTTTTATTTTTCAATCGTCGTCTCGTCGGGGGACCGCTACGTGAGAAAAAGAGGTGTAATAGCAGATTGCAACCAAAGAATTTACTCCGGGAAAAAATTAGCTCGTACCTAAATGTAATTCGTAATAATTTACATAGCTGTTGTTGGAAAAACAGTTTAGCGGTCCCCCGACGAGGCGACGATTGGAAAATAAAAATATTTCAACTTACATAATATTATATGTGACGATAATAATTATATTAGGTTAAAAATATTATTTATTAGTTTTTAAAGTTTATTTTTTGTGTCGGGGGGTTTTTAAAATTTTTAATTTTACTTTTATTCACTACCATGACCACAATTTTTTAAATATTTGTTTCTTTTTTTTTATAGGCAACCTGAATAGCACTGCTATCTACCACAATTCTTAAAAAATCCAGAATAACTCTTGTTTTATCACGAAAATTAATGAAACTTATTTTATTCCCTAAATTTTTTGAAGACTAATACACCACGATTACTATAATACTTTGCGACAATGTTGATCTAAGTTTGTTTTTAATTATTTAGTTTAGAAAATAACCATTTTCTAAACTAAATAACGATGTGTGCTACCGTGACTGGAAGTGAATCCTCAGTGCTGTGGACAAATTTGGGAATACTAAAATTAATTTATTCGTAAACAAGTAATTTAAAATATCCAACGGCGTAGTGGAATCATCATCAATAAAATATATCGGTAAAAATTCGATTTCATTAAAGAGCTCGAACTTTTCCACATCTGAAGAGCCAGCATGGCAAAGTTTATTTTCTTAATTAGAACATTATGCTTTTTTTGGCTCCGGCGCTTTTGCTACTATGGGGTTTTCCCCATAGTAGCAGAACGGCACGGCAACGGCAACGGCTCTCTAAAAACGACGTATTCTCAAAAGGACAGAAGTACAGTCGTCAAAATATTAAGTTTACTAGCTTTTGCACGCGACTTTGCCCACGTTAAATTGAGTTTCTTTGGAACTATTACCGGTCATGAAATATGTTCCTACCTGACATTTGATAACTGTACTCTCCTTCTCTTTTAACTTCGTATTATAAACTTAGGAGAGCATTGTAATGGAACCCTGTTTTCGAGTTCAATGTTATACTAGCTGTATGTAAACTTACGGCCCGTTTCAATAACCTAGCTATCTACCATTAACTATTTTTTAAAAACGTTGTCATTCAATCATTTGTCGGTTTTTTGCGATACAAATTTCACGTTTTTAACAAAATAATAGTTATTGGTAGATAGGTTATTGAAACGGGAAAAGCCTCCGTGATCCAGTCATTTAGAGCTTGACTCTCGACTCGGAGGTCATGGGTTCTATTCCCGCATTGGAACAACAAAAAATGTTGTTTCCAAGTTTGATTAGGACAATACAGGCTGAACACCTGATTGTCTGTCAAGAAAGTCGAGCCATGCGTCGGATGGGCATATAAAAGTCGGACCTGCAACTGATCGCTCGCCAGTCGTATCAGTTATCCATCCCACTGGATTATACCTGGAGAGTAAAGGAAGAGAGAGTGCTCTTGTGTACTTATGTACGTTTTTTTCACGCAAAACTATCCATTCATCCATGCATCCATCCATCCATCCATCCATACGTTAACTGATACTACTGACATAGCAAGTATAAAACTATACTATAATAGTCTATACAGTCTTTGTAAATCCCATGTACGAAGTCTTCAACTTCAACATCTTTATTAGCACTAAGTAGGTACAGTAAAAAGTCTCCCGTAAGGATCAAGTATAATATCTCTCCTCCCGTACATAAACATATGAACATTCAAAACTATGGTCGAAATTCATACACTTTATTTATATCATAGATTGTACAATATCTGTTCTTTTGAGAATAAGTCGTTTTGAGAATACGTCCTACTCTCTAAGGAAAACGGCATACTCTCTAAAGAGAGTATGCCGTTTTGCTAATATAGGGTTTTACGCCGGAGCCCTTTTTATGTATCCGAGTCCAAATCCTTCGAGTGTTTTAATTTTTGAAGAAATGAAAAAAATTACATTATTTTGATTCAAAAGTTCGAACCCTTCGTTGAACTTAGTAATTGCGGTGTCTAATAAATAGTAGTAAAACAAAAAATTAAACCGACTTTCAAAGTAAAAATACACAAAAAGTATGAAATAAAACTTACTATCGAAATAATTCCCCTTTTAAATTTGGCTATTTCTCTACTCAATCTTCTTAATTTTGAAGTCGCTACCAGCCCAAACGATATCCTACAGTATTTTATAGAACTCACGTTCATATTTGCTGGTACCGACTTCAAATTTAAGAAGATTGAGTAGAGAAATAGCCAAATTTAAAAGGGGAATTATTTAGAGATTAAGTTTTATTTCATACTACATAGGTATATACTTTTTTGTGTATTCTTACTTTGGAAGTCGGTTTAATTTTTTGTTTGAAAATAATAATTTCACCGTTTTTAGTGATATATTTTGTTAAGTTATTATTAATACGTCTTAAGAACGTCTAAAATAAACGATCGAATGTATAATTGAATACGCGTGAAGCTTCCATTAGGTATTGTTATTAAGATGATGATGATGATTACTGTAAGTTACAAAGTGGCATATGCTTTCAGTTCTTTAAACAATGCCGAAACTTCCAAACGTATATATTTAAAGACTGAGGAGTTCTGTTCAGTGCTTTTGGATCCAGGGTATACCTTGGTACAACATCTTATTTTTTTGGTCGCATATGCTTGTGTTGCTTCAGTAAAAGTCAAAATCACTATATGTGTCGTTATAAATTTCGAGGAGTTTCCTCGATTCCTCAGGGATCGCATCATCAGGTTTCCACTTTAGTGACTAAAGGACCAACTTCGAATTAAACCCTTTACAACAACAAAAGAATTTTGCAAATAGATCCATAAACGGCAGAGTAATGTTCAAAGATCTCCGTGTTAGTGTAAAATACTATGAGAAGTACCTTTTATATCATGATAATGTGATGATGTATGGTGTGATAGTTTTGGTGATGATGATGATTTAATAATCTAATTAACAGGGTGGCATATGCTTGCAGTTCTTTAAACAACGCCGAAATCCCCAAACATGTATCTATAAGGAGTCAGGAGTTCTGTTCTGTACTTTTAGATTCAGGGTAAACCTTGGAGCAAAATCTTACTTTTTGGTAGTATGCTTGGACTACTTCAGAAAAAGTCTAAATCACTATAATATGTATCCATATAAATTTCGAGGAGTTCCATCGATTCCTCATAGATCCCATCATCAGGTCACCACTTTTTTCAAAACGGGACCATCTTGGGATTAAAAAAAGAATTTTGAAAATCGGTCCACAGACGGCGGAATTGTGGTCTAACATTCAAAATATATATATACAGCAGAACGTATAACCGCCTCCCTTTATGGAAGTCGGTTAATAAAATGTGTTTTCGCGCTGTTAAGGAGCTCAATTTAAAATTTCTAATGAACTTTTAGAAGCGTCATTCACATCCAAATTTAGGCTGTGTGCCGCACAAGGTACCTACATACAAATTTTTTATGTAGGTACCTTGTGCGCGGGTTTTAATCTAAAATTCGTTTTTGTAGACCTATTTTTTCCCTTTCATGTTTTCAATTGTATGTATTTAATGTATAAAAAATGTATGTCAATTTCGTTTGAGATTTAAAAATCTAACAAAAATTGAGCTAAGTCCAGACCAGTAGTGTCTGTAATAGGAAAAAACTCAGAAAGTGTTCTTTTACTTCAGCCTTGTTGTTGCTTGTATTTAAAAAAGCGTACCTAACTACCTACCGTACGACAACAGATATTTGTTCTTCGTGTGCAATATCTGGAGTGCAATCTAAAATAATTGAATAGGCCTCTTAGACCCGGCGCGGGCGTCCGTGTGCGCCGCACACCCTGCACTATAGGTAAAGCCGGCTCTGGTTACACAGACCTTACTTCACCTGGTGATGAACGATGACAATTAAATTTTTGTTCATAGTCATTATCTGTTCACCCTTATTCACTAGGCAATCAACAACCTGTTAATCATCATCACCATCACCTACCTAGATCTGCCTCTCTCTTCTCCAGGTGTTCAACGATGCCGTTCCAGTTCCCCTGCTTGTCCTTGTAACCCCAGGTGTGTGTGAACAGTAGCCGTTCCGTCGCGTTCATCATCTCGAAGCAGACCTTTACCATCATGTAGGACATCTTGGTGATGGAGTCCTGGTGGAGGTTGCTGGAAATATTTATTTCAATTGGATTAAAGAATAGTTACTGTAGTCCAGATCACCAAAAGATATAAAAAATAAATTATATAAAAATACTAGCCGATGCCCGCAACTTCGTTAGCGCAGAACTGACGGAAGTGGAACCCTATTTTTTTAAACGGAACCCTTAAATATAAGTAGCCTATGTTAGACCTTATAACATCAGCTATCTGCTAGTGAAAATTCCGTGAAAATTGGTTCAGCCGTTTCAGAGATTAGCCGGAACAAACAGACACAGACCGACAGACAGACAAACAGACCGACAGACAGACAGACAGACGGACAGACAAAAATTTTAAAAAATGGTATTTTATTGTAAGTACCGAATATACTTTCAGATGCATTATGTGAAAAGCTGTTAATTTGAAGTTACAAACAGACACTACATTTTTATTTATCTGTATAGATGAATCATGCAACACACAACATTTCGAATTATAACAAAATTAACTACAAAATGTGTATGATTATGATACACTAGCTGATGCCCGCAACTTCGTTTGCGCAGAACTAACGAAAGGGGAATCCTGTTTTTTTAAACGGAACCCTAAAATAGAAGTAGCCTATGTTAGACCTTATAACATCAGCTATCTGCTAGTGAAAGTCCCGTGAAAATAGGTCCAGCCGTTTCAGAGATTAGTCGGAACAAACAGACAGACAGACGGACAGACAGACGGACAGACAAAAATTAAAAAAAATATATATTTTATTGTAAGTAGGTACCGAATATACTTTCATTATGTAAAAAGCTGTTAATTTGAAGTTACAAACAGGCACTTAAATTGTATTTTACTGTATAGATGTATAGATATTATAATGTATTATATTTTAAGATATTATCAATTTGATGTTTATAAAATAACTAAACTATTTAACTAAACTAAACTAAACAATAACCCGCACGCGCCTTGGTGACGCCCACTTCGCAACGGGCCGTGCAGCAGAAATCGTAATATTTTAATTTCGCCATAACTTCAAAACCAAACGTCCAATTTTAATCATTCAAAGACCAAATATTATCTACATAAACTGTACTTAGTGAAGAAATAATTTATTTTGATAAGGATTAATAACATGAGTAAAATAAACGCGTTTAAATGTAGTCCAAAAAAAATTCAAGATTTCTAAATAAAAAAATGGTTGTTGTGCCTCACTCGACATAGATAGGTATAGTGTGTCGCGGACTTTTTTGTAGATATTTATAAGATCTACAATTAATTAGAACATTTTATAGTTCTATCTTTTATAGTTTAGGCAGCGTACGCAAAATAAGTAACTTTTCTGGTTGATTTTTTACACCTTGTGTCCGAAAAACCCAAATATCTTACGGAACCCTATTTTTTTTCCAAAATAAAATTTAGCCTATGTTACTCGTGGATAATGTAGCTTTCGAATGGTGAAAGAATTTTTGAAATCGGTCCAGTACTTTTTGAGCCTATTCATTACAAACAAACAAACAAACAAACATACAAACAAAGTTTTCCTCTTTATAATAATATTATTTAACTAAACTAAACTAAACAATAACCCGCACGCGCCTTGGTGACGCCCACTTCGCAACGGGCCGTGCAGCAGAAATCGTAATATTTTAATTTCGTCACAACTTCAAAACCAAACGTCCAATTTTAATCATTCAAAGACCAAATATTATCTACATAAACTGTACTTAGTGAAGAAATAATTTATTTTGATAAGGATTAATAACATGATTAAAATAAACGCGTTTAAATGTAGTCCAAAAAAATTCAAGATTTCTAAATAAAAAAATGGTTGTTGTGCCTCACTCGACATAGATAGGTATAGTGTGTCGCGGACTTTTTTGAAGATATTTATAAGATCTACAATTAATTAGAACATTTTATAGTTCTATCTTTTATAGTTTAGGCAGCGTACGCAAAATAAGTAACTTTTCTGGTTGATTTTTTACACCTTGTGTCCGAAAAACCCAAATATCTTACGGAACCCTATTTTTTTCCAAAATAAAATTTAGCCTATGTTACTCGTGGATAATGTAGCTTTCGAATGGTGAAAGAATTTTTGAAATCGGTCCAGTACTTTTTGAGCCTATTCATTACAAACAAACAAACAAACAAACAAACAAACAAACATACAAACAAAGTTTTCCTCTTTATAATATTAGTGTAGATTATATTAGTAATTAGTAATTAGTAATAGTATAGATCTATGCGATCAAGTGAATAGTTTTGATGAAGTTTACAATTTACTTGTCTACCAACAGTCATTATTTATTCATCAGAATGTTCCACGATAATGCTATGTCTGCGGAATTGTGATAGGTTTATAACTTGAAGATGACTGGGCTTTTAACGATTTTCGCATCTTAACATATTAACATTGTAAATAATTGAAGTCGGTTAAATAATATTGCTTACCGTTAGTGATGGTATTTAAACAGATTTTACTTGGTCGGATTTTATATAATCCAGCGTTTGACACATGAATTGTGAACTACCGGTACTTCGACATTTTTAAGTAAAGAGTCTTAGGACGACACCCTGCTGTCGACGAGTCGACGATCACGTTGACTATGGTGAGCGGATGTCGTCTGATGTTCCTCCGTCACACCAACAGCACACTGATCTTTCGTCACACTTGTTACTACACTCACAGTCCGTCGTCCATATGTCACCGGGTGTCGTTGCTGTCGACGATCACGTTGACCATGGTGAGCGGGTGTCGTCTAATGTCCCTTCGTTGCACCGACAGTACCTTGTCACACCTACTGCTACACTCACAGTCCGTCGTCCATACGTCGCCGGGTTTCGTTGCTGTCGACGATCACGTTGACCATGGTGAGTAGATGTCCTTGATGTCTCTCCGTCGCACCGACTGCACCCTGGTCTCTCGTCAGACCTGCTGCTACACTCACAGTCTGTCGTCCATATGTCGTCGGGTGTCGTTGCTGTCGACGATAACGTTGCCCATGGTGAGCGGGTGTTGCCTGATGTCCCTCCGTCGCACCGACAGCACCCTGGTCTTACGGTAGTCCACTATACCTCCTTGTTTCTGTGGTTTTATATTGGAAGCAAAACTACTATAATTATCTGCAGAATTTCGTAATGCTAGCTACAGAGTGTTCTGTAGGACCGTGGATTTTACTGCCTTATTAAGTAACTCAAAGTTTAAGTTATGAGTTATAATAAACCATTTTCATATTTAAATGAAAATTATTATAGGTGTTAAAATTTTCGAATGCCTATTCGAATGTTGATTGTTGCCAAAAATATATATTTTTTAAATACAAATATGTACATAAATACCTATTTCATTTAGATTTATGCATTCTATAAATACCTATTTTAAATACCTATTATAAATACCTATTTCTTTACAAACTGAATTTAAAATGTTGAACATTTTAAATTTAGTTTGTAAAAATATGATATTCGTAACAAGGCAACATCCCTTCTTGGTAATTTCGGTTAAATTCCCATTTAATTTATTGATTCATCATCTAGATTCTAAAGACTCCAACGATGAGACGTACCTTATCGTCTCTGCTTTGGCCACTGCCATTGTTAATGATGATGACTTCACTGCCCTCATGACGTGGGTTTCCCCCATCCAGCCACACTCCGCGCGTGGAGAAGAGCACGTCGGAGCCGGGGGCAATCTTGTAAACTGGGAGTAAGATATTACTGTAAGAATGACTGGCATATCCTAAGTATATTAATTTGACTGTAGACTTTATCTCTCTTGCTATAAACGCTGTATAAGCTTTGAATAGTATTTTGTCTTCTTCAATCGAATTAAAAATGTTAGTTGTATGACGTGAACAAAACACTGTGCATATTCAAAGCTTGTACAGCGTTTATTAGTATGGGGGCATATGTCTGAATCCCCGCAACTTTGTACGGGAACAATGTACCGCAGTCCTACGGCGAAGGGAAGCCAGTCTCGCTAAGCTGTACCCCAAGTAGGAACGTTTTGCGGTTTCGTTACGTGTACGTAAACGAGAAATATGAGGAATATTGTATGAAAATTTTAGTTACTTTTACGTCCGCTAGAGGCGCTTTCATGGTTTTCATACAATATTTCTCGCTTACGTACACGTAACGATACCGAAAAATATTCCTGCTTGGGGTACTGGTCTTAATTTGTGCCTTTTATATTTTTGAACTAGGAAACAAGCAGACGGTACAATTATGACCCTAAATATGAGCCTTAACAAAAATTGTTTTTGCTTTTTATTGTTAATATAGGAAGTAAATAAATTATAATTTTAAAGCACACCTGCTGTGAAGTGCCTATTGCTAATTAAAAATTGCTGGTTCCATATTATATTTTATTCCGTATCCATAACTACAAGATAATATTATCACAGCGATATTATTATCAGTAGTATGTATATGTCACTGTAAAATTGTAAAAACCGTTAGATTGTAATATTACTAGAGATGTTATAATATGCTGACAGATTGTCAAATACAAATTTCTGCATACAATTGTACGCATTATTTTTCGTTATAATCATTATTATGAAAAAGCAAACAAATATGCTTTTTCATAATAAGCGTGGGGCACATACCGTTTAACCAATCGGCACAGTAAATATTACAATACCTAGGTAACACTGAAAATGTTTAGAAAATGAAAAACGGCTAAATGTATACTAGAAAGTTGCCAATACTTTTATTGTTTTTCGAAGTAATCTCCGTTCTTCTCTACACATCGTCGCATTCAATGGGACCACTGAGAAAAGCAGTGGGTCCTCTCTTCTATGGCATTTTCGTACGCTTTCACCGCATCTTCAGAGCTCGTGAAGCGAATACCTCGAATTTTATCTTTAGTTCTTGGGAATAAATGAAAGTCGCAGGGCGCCAGGTCAGGACTGTATGGCAGATGACTCATTATCTCGACACTTGCCATAGTCAAATATTCAACAGTCCGTTTTGCGGAGTGCGCTGAAGCATTGTCGTGGTGAAGGAGGATTCTGCTTCGAGGGCGCTGCTCACGAATTTTTTCCAAGACAACAGGCAAACAGCGATTAACATACCAGTCTGCAGTAACTGTCCTTCCATTTTCTCTCACAATATCGCGAAATGACCTGTCCGACCAAAGAATGAGGCAACTATATTTTTCCTTGACTTCTTCCTTTCTTTACCTTAGTTGGCCAATCCTCGAAAGGAAACACCCATTGAGCTGATTGTCTTTTGGTTTCGGGTTCGTAGCAATATATCCAGCTTTCATCACCTGTGACGATGTCAAATACAGCATTTGAGTCACCATCGTTGAACTCATCTAACATTTGGCGACACCAGTCCATGCGAAGGTGTTTCTGGTCGTCGGTTAAAGAATGGGGAATCCATCTGGTACAAAGCTTCCTGACGCCTAAATGTTCGTGTAATATTTTTTGAACTTGACTCATACCAATGCCTAGGCTTGCCCGTATCTGCTGATAGGTAACTCTCTTATCTTCCTCTATCATGCGTCGCACAGCACTGATGTTATCTTCAGTAGTCAGTAATAGTAGTAGGATCATCATTGAGATTGCTACGTGAACGCTTAAACTCGTTAAACTAATTGTAAATAGTGTAACGAGATGGGGCTTCATTAATAAATGCTAATCGCAGCATATCATAGCTTTGTTGTTGAGTAAGCCCACAACGAAAGTCATAATAAATCATTGACCGAAAATTTTCTCGCATTAGGTTCATTTTCACGTGTAACAAAAGTTTTAGATTTGCCGCCAATTTACAAAAACAAATGACAAATGAATGTAATATACTACATTAGTTTACCAAAGAGTTCTAAAATTGAAATTCAAAAAAGTTTTCATTAGCAATGTTTCTAACTGGCCAGTTCTAAATCTGTCAGCATATTATAATATCTCTAGTAATATTACAATCTAACGATTTTTACAATTTTACGGTGACATATACATAACTTGATAATATATTACTTTCCGATTGTCCTAGAGAAAGTAACCTTTATGTCAATAGGTCATTCAAACAAAACAACTCAAGGAAACGTTTAGGTACCTTAACATTGTTTAGGAGTCTATTTTATAAGAATGTTGATAGCACTCAGTTTTGCTTTACAGTGACTGTATTGAACTCTACTTCTCATCTCTCATCAGCTTCCGAAGTGGAGGAAGTAAGAGTAAGAGTGAGATAGAATAGAAATAATGCATTTTATTCCATCTCATTGGATGTTCCTAAGCTTTAAACTTCAAAAATCAATATAAGATATCAAGATAATTCATTTATATTCATCAATTCATTGTAAGTCTATAATGGGCTTCACAATCTTCTAATAAGTTTAAGTGTCAAATAGCTAGCTTAACTGTTTGTTTTGTCTCTTTCGCTCGATATAAAAAGTTAGCAGCGACAAAACTATCGAATAAGCTATTCGGCCCTTAGCAGGTGATAGTTAATCAGGCCCTAAATTAAATACGAGAGTTGGGGTTCTGATCATAGCATAGATAAACGGACTGAGCTCAGTCCTTTAGTACCTATGCCTATACATTCGTAATATTCGTTAACAGCCTCCGTGGTCAAGTGGTTCGAGCATTGGCTCTCGACTCGGAGGTCGTGGGTTCGATTCCCACATGGGAACAAAAAAAATGTTTCCCAGTTTGGTTAGGACAATGCAGGCTGATCACCTGATTGTCTGACAAGAAAGATGATCCATGCGTCGGATGGGCATGTAAAAAGTCGGTCCTGCGCCTGATCTCTCGCCAGTCGTGTCGGTCATCCGTCCCACTGGGTTACGAGAGTAAAAGGAAGAGAGAGTGCTCTTGTGTACTGCGCACACACTTGGGCACTATAAAATCACTCCTGCGCAACTGGCCTGGTTTCAATGAAACCGGCCACCGTCACCGAGATCGGTGTGGGAGTTATTTATTATTATTCGTTTACCTTCAACCAATTGGTATTCCGTATTGCTCCTCTTTTTGACGATCACCACGTCGCTATTTATAGGCATGTCCAGTTTGTTCAGCAACTCGTATTTATAGCTGCCTTCCAAATCCAGAAGCAACCATCTTAGCGGCGACCGAAAAAACCCATCGCCACTGACCTGAGAATTTGTTTGGAATTAGGAATGTCTACGGCAAAGCGCGAAGTTAATTTGGATAGATGGTTCAGTAGATTATATAATCCTTGCTTACTAATTACCTTACGAATATCTTCTTCTTATTATATAAAAGGCAAAGCTGATTGACTGATGTATCAACCCCCAGGCCAAACCCTCAAGGCAAGAAAATTGAAATTTTGCTCACCTACTTCTCATATGACGTAGGCATCCACTAACGAAGGATTTTTCAAAATTCAATCCCCAAGTAGGTAAGATCCCCTTACATTCATCCCCTAGATGAAAGCTTAAAACCTAATTTCACGCGGGCGAAGCCGCGGGCAAATAATTCTAGTTACAAATATGCAAGAGTAATCTGTAATTCTCTTTCTGTCTTCACTGTAGGTACAGTGATATATTCACACTGAAAAAAAACGACGTGACATGGCGCTTACAGGTAATAGGAGTAGACTGGAATTTGGGAAACGATATAGCCTACTTGGTATAGCGGACATAGGGTATTTACTATTTTGTATAGCGAACATAAGCGTAGCGGCATAGCGTAGCATAGTGGCAAAATGTACGTTTCTGCGCGAACGAAATCTAGCCAAAAAAACAAGATTAATCTGGCGTCATAACAAAGAAGGGCCCTCTTTTTAATATAACACATCTTTGAATGAGGCAAAATGTAATGAAATTGTTAAAAACTTGAATGAAGTTTCCACCATATTAATATACGTATTCATGACTTCTATATGAATTCAACTTTGAGTAATTAACATGCAAAACTAACAATAGAACAATTATTAAACCATATAAAGATACGTATTATGCGCAATAATTGAACAGGATAATTAGGATCATATTTCTACGTAACGGCAAAGGCGTTTTTACCCGACTCCCGAAGAATAGTAATAAGGCCAAGGTTGTAAGTCTATTGTAACAATTCGTAATAAAAACAAGATCTTTTTTTAATGTTTTATAGAATAAGTCCGGCAAACGAGAAGGCTTACGTCATGATGGTAAGTGATTGCCGCTAAACAACCTAAATTATATAACCATAAAACACCCTAAAACATCAAAGGAATTGCATTGCCGGTTTTTCAAAGGCGATAACTACAACTTTTATAAAATTATAAAAAAACTATAACCCAACTACGTAAATTAGGTATAATATAGCCTATGTTACCCAGGCTATTATTACAAATCTGTTGACACCGCATTTATTGAAATCGGATCATAGTTTAGCCGCTACGGTATAACATACATACATGCACACATAATATATATGTCACCGTAAAATTGTAAAAACCGTTAGATTGTAAAATAACTAACGAGATTGTAAAAATATGTCAAAAGATTAAAAACTATATATTTATAATGAAACAAAAGATAATGAATTAAATTATAGGCAGCATATTCGCGTCGGAAGTCTATAAACATTTTACAATTTCACTAGTTTTATTACAATCTAACGGTTTTTACAATTTTACGGTGACATATACATTGACTGCCAAAAGCATTGCCCTTCCTTTTGTCTTCGCTGTAGTGGGGTAAAAACCAAACATTATTAACGCTGGGTGTCTTTCAGGCAGTGCAGTGGTATCTCTCCGGTTAAGCCAGTTTTCACGTGCCATAGTGTGGCTCTTGTTCTTCTACGGGTCAAAAGTACAGGTTTGCTTAAAAGTATATTTTAAACTTATTTATGAATGGGTATGTCACAAACAGTCGGAATCCCACGGTTCCTATAACTCCATTCCTATCAGCTTCACTTACCACTTATCTTATGAAGACTCTCATCCTAAATCCTATAAAGGCTAGGGCTTACCTATGTAGGAGAACCAGCCTTCACCTCTGGTGACAATTTGACAAATTAAGTTCATATGACCAGTTGATATATCAGCCCCTATCTTTACCTGTATCAAGAAGCTATCAATCCCTGGGCTTAAATCGAAGCTCGAAGGTAAAACTCGCTAGATGTAGTTATGTAGACTTCATTTTCCTCTTTTTAGGATCCCGTAATAGTCGTCGTAATTATAGCATTGCTCTGTTCGTCCGTCTGTCTTTCCGCCTTTCTTTATCTAGTACTAGATGATGCAAAAGTTAATTTCACCGAAACCGTACATTTTTCTGCGATAAAAAGTAGCCTATGTCCTTTTTCGTGGTCTACTATACATCTGTGCCAAATTTCATCAAAATCGGTCCAGTAGTTTCGGAGCCCATTCAATGCAAACAAACAAACTTTTCCTCTTTATAATATTAGTATAGAAGTATAGATTAGGATTTTTTCTCTCAAATGCCCATGTCATATTTTTGAAATCACTGTAAGTACCTTTATCAACAAGTCATCAATCCCTGGGCAGCTCAAATCTGCCAGTAACAGGACATGGTGGAGGTAGTGCTCGCTGGCGTTGGGCTGGAGTGATGAGGAGATGTCCACTCCTTGGGAGAAGAGGGATTTCGCTAGATTGGTTCTCTCATCTGTAAAGATTTGGCGTCTGTCAATGACATTGTGAATGTTTGTGAGGATGTTGGTAACCTAGTACCTGCATTATTTTGAGTCAACTGCTGGATTTATTAAAATCTGGCATCATCATAAATCATTGTTAATAGATAAGATGCATTTGTTTTAAATCAGCAAAATTCTTATATTTTCCGATAAGCAACATAAATATGAACCGAAAAATGCAAAAAAGTACAGTTATTAGTACTAAATTAAAAAGTTACAGGATAAAAAAACGTCGTTTTTTTTTTGCTTTGATCGTAAAACGAAAATAAATGTTCAAAATATCCTTATGTTAATTATGTACGCTCTTTGCGTTTAAGAACAGTACCTATAGATATGTGTAGAGTAGAAAAGTGGAAAAAAATATATATTTTATGGAGCGATGTGTCAACCAATCAGATCCTCGCGTGCAGATCCGTATTTTTTTTATGCGTATACAGCCAGAAATACGAAGGAACCTTAAAACCATTAACACTTACATTCATTCCAGCAAAGGTGAGGCGTTAATAACGATGTTGGTCTGTCATCAGAGCCAATAAACGACTTGATCAAATTCCTGGCCGGAATCGAACCCCGCACCGCGGTTGCACATATAAGGAGATACAGCAGCATCGTGTCTACGATTTTTATGGTAGAAAATAATGTTTAACTGGTATATATTACGGTTTACCTAATACCTAATAAGCTTAAAAATTACTTAAGCATTTTATTTTTGGTACAGTTGCAAAGAAAATAATTTTAGGATATTTTTATTTTCATATGTCATGGGATACTCATCCCAACTTACCTGTCCGGTAGTTGTGGTATAGTATACGGGTACGCGACCCCGGCTTCCCTAGCTATTACTGTCCTATCCCTTACCCTCCTAGGCGGTAATATCCTACATTTCCTATTTCCCACTCTAACTTATCAATCTTCCTTTCCACATCACCTATCCTTCCATTTTCCTATTCCTATCCTCTCCGCAAATCCGTGGGAACGCAATGGATAATTATAAAAATAATTTAATTATCCAAAATGGCGGCGATGTGGTTCGCCACCCATCACGTCTCGTTCTCGCGGAGGCGAAAAGTGACCCATGGAGAGCCGCTTCGCTACGTTGAATGTAAGAGGAGGAATGGATGGTAAGAAGGAAAGTGGATGAAGCGAAACAAGTATGTAAGGATCGTAGCAAGTGGAAAGAAGTGGTCTCTGTCTACCCCTATGGGAAAGAGGCGGTCTCTGCCTACCCCTACGGGAAAGAGGCGTGATTATATGTATGTATGTATGTATGTTTATTTTCATTTTACTCTGACAGTTTCTCATTTGTACGCCGCAGCTACATATACTACATATATATTTACTCCCTTACTAATAAAAATATTTATCCAGTAGATAAGCAATACAATGTTTTCCTTGTCTGTCAAGCGACTTTTCCAACGCATAAGACAAGGACAAAACATTATATTGTTTATCTACTGGATAGTGGATAAGTATTTTTATAAGTAAGAGGGTTAGTCGATAATTTTTTTTCATGTGTGACGTAGGAAGTTTACGGCTAGTTAAGAGTTAGTGTGGTCGATATGATTTAGAAATTTTAAGTGCTTGGGAAAACTCGCTAACATACTGTATATCATAATATATTACGTGCAAATAAAAATATTAGCAAAATAATTCAATTAAAAGGTCATCAATGTTATCAAATTATGAACTCTACTTGATCTTAGGTCATAGAGATATAACGAAGAGGGTAAAAATAATATCAATAATTATGATAACCAGGCACTATTAATTAGGATTGCGTATTTTTATATTACATACATACTTACATACATACATATAATCACGCCTCTTTCCCGTAGGGGTAGGCAGAGACCACTTCTTTCCACTTGCTACGATCCTTACACACTTGTTTCGCTTCGTCCACTTTCATTCTTACCATCCATTCTTCCTCTTACATTCAACGTAGCGAAGCGGCTCTCCATGGGCCACTTTTCGCCTCCGCGAGAACGAGACGTGATGGGTGGCGAACCACATCGACGCCATTTTGGATAATGAATTATTTTTATGATTATCCATTGCGTTCCCACGGATTGGCGGAGAGGGTAGGAATAGGGAAAGGGAAGGATAGGTGGTGTGGAAAGGAACATTGGTAAGTTAGAGTGGGAAATAGGAAATGTGGGAAATAGGAAATATATATATTATATACCTATATTATATAAGGTCTCCAAAATCAATTACGGATACCTCAGGCACATGATTCACTGCTTATATAAAGACGTTTAGGCAGAAATATAATTGTCATACTCAAACTAAAAAAATCACCCTTGTATGGGTGAAAACGCAAACTCGCCCATATAAATAAATATTTTTTTCGAGTATGACACTTATTTTTTTTGCCTTATACGTCTTTACATAAGCAGTAAATCATATGCCCGAAGTATCCGTAATTGATTTTACCAAATCCTACATATTTTGTTTAATAAATCGTTTAAGTGTACAATCACTTTAAAGTAAGATTGTACATTACGAATTTTTATCAATTTAAACTTTCAAAAAATAATACTCCCAGGTAACACTGGCACGGCAGGCTTTCTGGACCTCCAAACAGCAATTACAGATATTATAATATATGGATTTCAGCAATAATAATAATGATAATCTTTCCCAAAAAAGAAACCCACGTAGAAATTATTTTTAACACTTTTGTTCGCGCCTGTACCCGTAATATATTCTGTTTGGAGAAGTAATGATAGACGTTTCGAACGCACTTACATGACATCAGTACCTCCAACGGTGGTTAATATTACAACCGATATGTTGTGAAATATTCATAACTGAAGGACTGCTAAGGAAAGAAAGAGAATACATAACTATAAGGTTTGGTAAAATCAATTACGGAAACTTTGGGTACATCATATACTGCTTGTGTAAAGACTAGGGTATGGAACCGGGAAATCCCGGTCCCGAAATTCCCGGGAATTCCCGAAATTTTGAATCGCTCTGAGAACCGGGAATCAAAAATTGAGAACCGGGAATTTCGGTACTTTCGGTACCGAACAAAAAATTTACAAATATTTATGTAAACAATCTCGGTAATAGTAAATATTAGCTAAAAATAATTTTTTATCATTTCCGAAAGCGAATTAAAGACAAAAATGAAAAATATATCTCAATAAAAGGATACAATGAGTAGTTCATATTAGATAATAGATTCTGTACATAAAAGTTAACTGTGAGCGGTGCGAGAAAATAATAGTACTATGATAGCACCACACATCGACCGACGACCGACCAATACTGGAGCCAATTGGTATTGGCGATTAAATAGAACATCTTGGGACTTGGCATACAAGGTTTGTATGGCGTCTATTTTATTTTTTAATAAATATATACGTATATATTTGTATACCTACTAATATGCATATTGGTTGCTTTTGGGGTTGGTGAGCAGTTTAGATGGATATTACATATTGTCCTTTAAATACTCTTTATTCTCCTTATAAAAATAGTTACGCATTATTTTAATTACAATAACTAAACACCCCCTTTGAACTTCAGACACTCGAGTAAATATTTTTTTTACCCCTCCACGCATATCGTCAGATTAATATATACTTCATATCACTTATTTGCGCATGAACAACACTAATTATAATCTGACGCGTTCAGTATATTCATGCCATGGTCTTTTTTACAACTTTGTAACCATGCAGAATGACGACTGCTAAAAGCTGACACACTATTCCTATAGTGTGTCAGCTTTTGTCAGTGTGTGTCTGGTTATTCAGTCTTTTAATTATCTAATCTGCCACTTCTATTAAGGTTACCTGGACATTCGAGCATGTACACTAATAGCAACTTGAAATAACATATTTAAAAACCATTAATAAATGCTAGTATGTTTTGTAAAAATCAAATAACTCGAAATAACATATTTAAAAACCATCAATAAATGCTAATAAACTAAAATGATCTACGGCTCTTTACTATCGCCAGTAATATTGTCATTAATATGGCGGTGACATGTTGGCTGATGTGTCTAGTTGCCATTAAAACCTTATTTAATTTGTAATTGCACTATAAAAAGTTACTTCTTATATTTTGAATTACTTTTTAAACAGTAAAATTTACACTTGTATTTCATGCCTTAACACCAGTCCCGAAATTCCCGAATTTCCCGGGAAATCCCGGTTCCGAAATTGCCCAGTCCCGAAATTCCCGGTTCTTAAAATCAGACCGGTTCTTCCATTCCCTAGTAAAGACGTTTAGGCAAAAAAAAAATATTTGAAACTCATGGAATTTTTTTTATACAAAATTAAATTATGTTGCAGGATTTAATAAATATTGTTATATTTAGCAATCTTCCGCCAAATAATAATACCCACAACCTGCAAGCAAATGTGTGAGTGCACGCATAAGCATGCGTAACGCACCTCCCTCCTCCCACACTGCTTATGCGTGCACTCAGATGCAAGATCGTGCAAACACCACCACCACACAAGCAAAAATGTCAGCAAGATCGTGCAAAGCCCCACACCACCATGCAGGTTGCAAAACTCGACGCGCGTTTCGCCCCGAACCCGGAGCATCCTCAGGAAGTGGACCTGCGAACAAAGTTCGTTAGTAATGCTGCCAAGAAAACCGCCACCTTATATAGACTACTGGCTACTAGTACCCCCACCAAACATATTAATGAGCGGTGACGTAGTCAAGCAAGTTTGGTCATTCAACAATGCAAGTCTATTGTTGTTCTTTTCTTTAATTATTTCTAATTGTTCCAACACGCTCAGTCGAAAGCCTTTGTCACATTTATGTAATACCTTATAGGAATGGCCATCGGGTACACTATGACCACTATCTAAAAGGTGTTTAGCAAAATGTGATTTATCACGATGACCATTTCTATAGGCCGCGATGTGTTCTTTGTACCGAGTCTCAAAGTTACGTCCAGTTTGACCCACGTATACACTATCGCATTCAGGACAATCGATTTTATAGACACCGGATTGGTACTTTAAATCAATCCGGTCTTTATTATGACACAATTGATTTTTTAAGGTATTATTTGTCCTGAATGCGACGTGCATGTCGTTATTTCTCATTATTTTGGATAAACGTGCAGAGACCTTACCCATGTAGGTCAAACTGGACTTGTATCTAACTACATCCTTATCAGGAGTCCCTGCGTACAAAAACTTAACCAATTCCTTTTTATTTTTATTATTCAAAATATTATTAATAATTTTGGGATTATACCCATTCGACTTAGCAATTTGGTAAATTATGTTTAACTCTTTCTGATAATTTTCTTCACTAAGAGGAATGGACACTAATCTGTGAACGTAACTATGAAAAGCCGCGAGTTTATGTTGCCAAGGATGACATGAGGATGCATGAATTAGTAGTATTAGTATATGTCGGTTTGCGAAAGATTCCAAAACTGTGTTTATTGTTGTCTCTAGTAATAGATAAATCAAGAAAATTAAGCGTTTTATTGTCTTCACATTCTAATTTAAATTTAATTTTAATATGTTTTTTATTAAGATTTTTAACAAAAACGTCCAGTTGTCTCTGTGTACCGGTCCAACAAAGGATGCAATCATCGACATATCTATAGTAATATAAAATACTTTTGTCATTAACAATATTTCTTTGTTCAAAATCGTTCATAAATATTTCGGCCAGCAAGGGACTCAGTGGTGAGCCCATTGCTAGACCGTCTTGTTGAACAAAGAATTGATTGTTAAATCTAAAGTAGTTTTGTTCCATGCAGATTTTAGTAAGAGCAAGCAATTCCAGACCTTCACCAAGAGGCAAGCGTTTTTCCAATTCATTCCCCAAAATACCCAACGTTTCCTCACATGGAACATTAGTAAACAAACTGTCTACATCAAGCGAAACTAATTTGCAACGAGGTGGCAAAGTCACATTTTTAATTTGGTTTACTAATTGCAAGCTATTTTTAATTGCATAAGGTGGCCGAAATGAAAGCCTTTGTTTAATAATGTAATTTAATGACTTTGCCAACTCGTATGCTGGTGCACCTATATATGAGACAACTGGACGCATGGGGATATCAGTTTTGTGAATCTTTGGCAAACCGTACAGTGATGGTGCGCGAGGATTCATTGGAATAAGTTTTTTCTTCGCTGATTCGGTACCAAATAAATATTTATTATTGTTTATGGCTAATTTAATCTTAGCCATAAACTTGTTAGTTGGGTCAGAAGGAACCCTTAGAAATTGAACCGAATCACGGTATTTACTTTTTCCAAGTAATCGTCACGCTCCATCACCACTATTGTGTTACCCTTATCTGCCTTAGATATAACCAAGCCATTATTATCTATTGTTTGTTTTAATGACCTCAAAGCTACTCTTTCAGGGTTAAATGAATAACCGGAAGGAGTACCCTTGATTTCATTGGCTAGTAAACCCTTAACCATGTTATCCTTTTTATTAACTACAGTTGCTATCTCTGAATCAACCGCAAGCATTTCCAAAGCATTCTGATTAATATTAGGAGTTATATCCATTCCTCTTAGTAAAGAAAATTATCAGAAAGAGTTAAACATAATTTACCAAATTGCTAAGTCGAATGGGTATAATCCCAAAATTATTAATAATATTTTGAATAATAAAAATAAAAAGGAATTGGTTAAGTTTTTGTACGCAGGGACTCCTGATAAGGATGTAGTTAGATACAAGTCCAGTTTGACCTACATGGGTGAGGTCTCTGCACGTTTATCCAAAATAATGAGAAATAACGACATGCACGTCGCATTCAGGACAAATAATACCTTAAAAAATCAATTGTGTCATAATAAAGACCGGATTGATTTAAAGTACCAATCCGGTGTCTATAAAATCGATTGTCCTGAATGCGATAGTGTATACGTGGGTCAAACTGGACGTAACTTTGAGACTCGGTACAAAGAACACATCGCGGCCTATAGAAATGGTCATCGTGATAAATCACATTTTGCTAAACACCTTTTAGATAGTGGTCATAGTGTACCCGATGACCATTCCTATAAGGTATTACATAAATGTGACAAAGGCTTTCGACTGAGCGTGTTGGAACAATTAGAAATAATTAAAGAAAAGAACAACAATAGACTTGCATTGTTGAATGACCAAACTTGCTTGACTACGTCACCGCTCATTAATATGTTTGGTGGGGGTACTAGTAGCCAGTAGTCTATATAAGGTGGCGGTTTGCTTGGCAGCATTACTAACGAACTTTGTTCGCAGGTCCACTTCCTGAGGATGCTCCGGGTTCGGGGCGAAACGCGCGTCGAGTTTTGCAACCTGCATGGTGGTGTGGGGCTTTGCACGATCTTGCTGACATTTTTGCTTGTGTGGTGGTGGTGTTTGCACGATCTTGCATCTGAGTGCACGCATAAGCAGTGTGGGAGGAGGGAGGTGCGTTACGCATGCTTATGCGTGCACTCACACATTTGCTTGCAGGTTGTGGGTATTATTATTTGGCGGAAGATTGCTAAATATAACAATATTTATTAAATTTATGTTATGGATTTCCGCAAAGTAACGCCTGATTCTATTAACTATGTTGCAGGAAATTGCATCTTATTGCATTATATCGACCACGCGCGTACAGCTGTTCAGATATGAACTCGAATGACCTTTCCTGGTGTATGCAATATGTATCGCTGTCTCTGTCGTGCTACATCTGCTGTCCTTGTCGCGCGCGGACGCTTTATGCAAAAGATTAAATTTCTTGCAATATTTTAATTTAATAATTTTAGTTTGTATTTTTTTTTACACGGGTTTAACTTTTTTTTTGCCTAAACGTCTTTACACAAGCAGTAGATCACGTGCCCGAAGTATTCGTAATTGATTTTACCAAACCTTATATATTAAAAAAATAACTACCCGACTACTTAATACTAACTTCAAGTTTATTAATAACTAGATATTTCCCGCGACATCGTGCACACAAAAATTATTCTCACGGAGACCGTACATTTTTTGCGATAAAAAGTAGCCTATGTCATTCCCCGAAATCTACTCTATGTCTGTGTTAAATTTCATCAGAATCGGTCCAGTAGTTCGGAGCCTATTCAATGCAAACAAACAAATAAACAAACATACAAACAAAGAAACTTTCCTTTTTATGAAATTAGTATATAGACTAGCTACATACATACATATACATATGAAATCACGCCTCTTTCCCATAGGCAGAGACGGCCTCTTTTCCGTAGGGGTAGGCAGAGACCACTTCTTTCTACTTGCTACGATCCTTACATGCTTGTTTCGCTTCGTCTACTTTCATTCCTACCATCCATTCCTCCTCTTACATTCAACGTAGGGAAGCGGCTCTCCATGGGCCACTTTTCGCCTCCGCGAGAACGAGACGTGATGGGTGGCGAACCACATCGCCGCCATTTTGGATAGTTAAATTATTTTTATGATATCTATTGCGTTCCCACGGATTGGCGGAGAGGGTAGGAATAGGGAAAGGGAAGGATAGGTGGTGTGGAAAGGAAGATTGGTAAGTTAGAGTGGGAAATAGAGAATTAATAGACTAGCTGGTGCCCACAAATTCGTTTGCGGGGAATTATTAATGGAAACGGATCTCTAAGGTAAAACTACCTTAATATGTTACTCCTTATAACATCAATGATCAACTATCTGCCAGTGAAAGTCCGGTCAAAATCGGGTTGGTCAAAAACAGACGGACAGACAAACAAAAATTTAAAAAATTGATTTTTTTGGTGTAAGTACCGTTTAAACTGTCGTACATCATGCATTTAGTGCAAAGCTGTTTATTTGAAATTACAAATAGACACTTCAATTTTATAGTAGGCCAAAGCACCAGCTTCTCCCTCAGGATCGTATTCAACGTAGGGCCGCTCGAATTGTCGACTGCCATAATATTTCAAACAGGCTTGACTCCTTAGAGCTACGTAGAGATGTAGCATCGCTCTGCATCCTCTCTCGGTTATATTACGGGGAGTGCTCCGAGGAATTGTTCGGACTTGTACCTGCTGCAACTTTTCGCCACCGTTCCAAGCGACAAAATATGTATCATCCTCATCACCTTAATGAGTGGCAGTCCTCCACCGTGCGCTTTACCCGAAGCTTTCTGCCGCGCACTGTAAAACTCTGGAATGAACTGTCGCCAGCAGTATTTCCGGACCACTACGACCTGCAGACCTTCAAGAAGGAAGAGTATTCCCTCCTAAAAGGCCGGCAACGCACTTGCAACTCCTCTGATGTTGCGGGTGTCCATGGGCGACGGTAATCGCTTTCTATCACGTGATTCGTTTGCTCGTTAACCCCCTAGTTTCATTAAAAAAATATCCGACCACGGCGAATTTAAAAGGAAGGGTAGTCATTTTAGCAGTCTATGTATGTACGTATGTTTGTTCCACCGTAGCGCCTAAACTACTGGGTACGATTTCAATAAATTAGGTGTCAATACATAGTATCGTAATAATAGTCCGGGTAACATAGGCTATTATATAATTAACGTAGTCGGGTATTTTATAAAAAAATATAGTTATTTGTTAATTTATTTGTACAATAGAGTACAGACTAAATAAACTCGTCATCAAGTCGGAGAAACTTATGTTAAAAGCCTGGCGTCAGAGATAAGTAGCCGCAGGCTTGCCTTGACCGAGTGACCGACATCAGACAGACAGACTTTTCTTGGAACATGTATGTATGCAGGCGCAGGGAACATTTCAACATCAGTGTGACTCAGGTTCCCCAAAAGCTTTTTTGTCGGTCGCAAAACTGGAGGAGTCATTTGCAGAATCCATTAATATTTCCTCACTCACTAATGATGAGGCAACACTGAGTCCCACTATATGATCCGGAATACGGCGGGTCCGGGAAAAATCAGAGCACTAAAATAGAACTCTGCGCGACAGTAAAATAGAGTTTAAAATCGAAATGTCGAGTTGACATTTCACTCGATACTTGTGTGTTGGATTTTTGTATTATCGCAGATTTCTATTTTCAGTGTTTTACCTCTTTTTTTCCCCCCGGTTTTACGAATTCCGTACGTTGCAGTTTTGTTGTTTTTTTTTTATATTTTTTCTTAGTATTAAAATGTAATGGTTAGTGTAAGTCTTAAAATGGGAATAAATGATTTTTTTATTGTTTCTTTTTTTTTAATCAAATTTCATTAAAATTCATTTAAAATAATCACAAAACTCCTATTCATTCAGTCATCCTTACAAATTTAAAGGTAAAGGTCCTATATAGTAATGTTTACACTTGAAATCTAATGTAATTTACCTTATGATAATGTTCAGCAATTCATATTTTTCATGGTGCGTGCGTAAATTTTGTTGACAGGATATTTTGATCGTTTTGACCCCATTCTTGAGTAACGTGATTTTCCTTATGTGATTTGACCATTTATCAAAACTAGTGTTATCTGTTCGTAGGGTAACTGTAAATTAGGTTTTTGTGGGACTCAAGTCCTGCTTTGTTTTGAGAAATTAAACTTATTTTGGAACCAAAAGGATTCAAAGTTACCACAAATCTCAAGTAGCTCAAAGTATGGTAAATAAATTATATTAGCTACGAAATGTTTAGGACCTGAAAACATTTAAATATAATTTTGAGAGTGCTTACATAATTATCTCCTCATTTAAAGCATAATTACAGATGTCATAACATAAATATCGTCAATTAGGTCCAAAAAACCTCTTGTTACGAAGCATGGCTGAATAAGTATTTGCAATTAGCTTTTACCCACGGCTCCGCTCGCGTAAATACCACGGGAACACTGTACTTTTTCGGGAAAAAAGTAGCCTATATTTCAATCATTAAAATCCGTTTAGTAGTTTTTGCGTGAAGGAGTAACAAACATCCATCCTCACAAACTTTCACATTTATAATATTAGTAGGAAGTAGGATTAAATTTTTTATCTTATGGTCACCCCAATACCCAAAGGCTAGTAAATAGTAAACACATAATTATATTCACGTTACCCGTAGTAATACTAAATTGTGATTTACTACATAATGATAAGTGAAGTCAGTATGGTGTTACGACTAGTTCTACCCGTTACTTGTTCTGGCCGTTAGCGTAGCTTCCATTTCAGAGATTTGAATTGACTAAACGCTTTATATAATGTCTCCGAAAATCAATTACGGATACTTCGGGCACATGATCTACTGCTTGTGTAAAGACGTTTAGGCAAAAAAATAATTGTCATACTCAAAGTAAAACAATCACCATATTATGTATGGGTAACTCCGCAAAACCCAAACTCGCCCATAGAAAGAAAAAATTTTTTTTTTCTAGTATGACAATTATTTTTCTACTTAAACGTCTTTACATAAGCAATATATCATAATATGCCCAAAATATCCGTAATTGATTTTACTGAGCCTTTTAATATACTCCAGACGTAAAAAGAGGGGTGTTATAAGTTTGATTTGTCTGTATGTCTGTCTGTGAGTCTGTCCATGGCATCGTAACGAGAGGTCCAATTTAGATGCGGTTTTTGAAGTGAAAACTACTTTAGCGGCGTCGTGCACTTTTCTTAGGATGGGTAAAAAAATATTAAACTCGCGTCAGGACACGTGACCTGATCGAAAATTCGTAAGATGCAACTTGCTACTGTTTTCTGTCTTAGTTCGATTACGCGAGCATGAAACTATTTTAGTTCGTATCTTTTAACCTAGATCGCGATTTTCCAATTTCATGTTCAAATTTTATTTGAAAGCTGTTGATGATGACTTATAGCTATGTAATTCATTATCATCAGCTCGCTCGCTGTTAAGACAATTCTAATTTCGGGGGTTACAATTTTCAATATTATTTATCCCTTTGCTTTTGCTCCCTAAGCGTTTATTTGATAGAATTTTTAATGACTCGTTTTCAATTTTCAGTACTTGCAACTAAAACATGATATTTTAATTTTGGCAAGACGCACATGCAGACGGCATGCAATTACGAGTACCTAGCCTACCTAATAAAATTTCATATTGGTCATTTAACGAGACATAATAAATCACAAACAAACATATATTCGGATTTAAAATGTATTAGAGTTGCCGAAGAA
The DNA here is from genome assembly GCA_905404095.1 of Glaucopsyche alexis. NCBI lineage: Eukaryota > Metazoa > Arthropoda > Insecta > Lepidoptera > Lycaenidae > Glaucopsyche > Glaucopsyche alexis. The sequence continues at coordinate 19,332,381 of FR990057.1, forward strand.
TATTTATTAGATAAAGTTGCGATAAGTTCAATTTATATGCATGAGTTCTGAGTTCTGACACCTGAGACTGGTACTATAGGTAGGTAAGGTTTAGGGCGTTATGTTAAGTGCATTTAGTATAAAATATTACGATTCCATTAAAATATATTTTGCATTAAGTTTGAACTAACATAGTTAGTCTGACTTAAACTTGTGTTTCTTAGTATTTTGTTCGCAGAAGAATGAGTTCTTCTACAAAGAGAATGAGTTCTTTTACAACGAATAGTTGGACATCAAGCCAATGTGAGAGAATATTTAAATGAATTTTAATGCGAACAGTTCGCAGTGGTAATTCGGAAGTAAAGCCATCGGAAAGAGGTATAATAAACAAATATACATACTCAAACACTCCCAATCTTTGTAATTTATAAAACAAGTAGGTTATTACTATTAATTATTCTACTAGCACAGAATAACTAATATTAGCGATAGCGTCCTAGTAAGATTAGTATGTCTTTCAAACATTCACACAATAATTAACGAAGCTTACAACTAAACAAAAACTCATTAGGGCTACCAGAGACCCCCGAGCCGGCACATATATATATTGCCCAGAGAGTGAGTATCGCAATCCAGCGAGGAAAATCTGTGAGCCTTCTACTTAGGTACTCTGCCTGGTGGGGACGGCCGAGATTTCTTTATTTTTGTAGCGTTTTAAGTTTTGGAGTAGGTAGTTTTTAATTTTCTTATAAGTAGTTTTATAGTTTGTAAATATTTGAAAATATAGCTAGCCTTAGATATTAACCTGTATTATTAAATGTGGATAAAAATAATAAGATTTTATTTTAATATTATAATTTTCGGTACTTGGTTAATGACCACGAAAACCTGTTGATCGTTGATTAAAGGAATTATAATCAGTGGTTACTGGTTAGTGGTTAGTGCGGGGGTTCCTACAGATTAAGGGTCAGATCACCGCGACGATACGCGATCCAGCATTATTAAGATAGCTATTCAAAATTGAACTTTATTCACTCCACAAAAAGATACACGTTTCTTATTACATCTGTCATACACTGTATATTATGCGCTATTTTCCGCTTCCGTTCCGTTCAACAGCCTCCGTTCTAGTGGTTAGAGCACTGGCTCTCGAATCGGAGGTCGTGGGTTCGATTCCCGCATTGGAACAATAAAAAATGTTGTTTCCAAGTTTGGTTAGGACAATGCAGGCTGATCACTTGATTGTCTGACAAGAAAGATGATCCATGCGTCGGATGGGCATGTAAAAAGTCGGACCTGCGCCTGATCTCTCGTCAGTCGTATCGGTTATCGGTCCCACTGGATTATGAGAGTAAAGGAAGAGGGAGTGCTCTTGTGTGCTGCGCACCCACTTGGGCACTATAAATTACTCCTGCGTAACTGGCCTGGTTTCAATGAAATCGGCCACCGTCACCGATATCGGTGTGGGGAGTTACTATTACTATTATACGCTATGTAGCATGGTGCAACCTGACATTTGAACTATTAGGGCCTTATCATACTAGCGGTTCGAAAGCGGCTGCGGAGCGGAGCGGGCACGCAGCGAATACGTTGCGGACGCGTAACGAATTCGCCGCGCATGCGCAGCGAATTCGTCGCGGACGAGAAACGAATAGCAAGTGTTTAACTTTCGTTTAAGTTTCGTTAATTAAACAAAACTCGTTGCGAATCTGCCACGCGTCCGCGACGCATTCGCTGCGCAGCCGCGGCGTGTTCGCAACGCATTCGCCGCGCGCCCGCTCCGCTCCGCAACCGCTCCAAAACCGCTAGTATGATAAGGCCCTTACAACGTACGCGTTGTAGATGTAGATATGTCTTCTTGTGTCATAAATAAAGTTTACAGCGAATAAAGCAAAGGTACAGCGATTATTACGAAATTTAGGGAAAAAGTTGGCATCACAGTTAACAGTAGGTGTGGATCACAGCTAGACCGCCAGACATTTTGTTTTGATGAGATGCTCTACGCGCGTAGGGTTATGCACTAGTGTTGCCCAAATCAGTCTTGCTCTTGGTCTTGCGCAAGAGTCTCGCAAGAGTCTCGCAAGAGTCTCGTAATTACCTTTTAGCCTATTGCTATTTATTAAACGTTATTTTAGATATTAGAACAACTTAATATAACAACGTAACGTAATACCTACTCTATAACGTTCTTCAGTCGTTTGTTGTCCAGAAAGGCGAAATACGTGCATAATATGCACGTATTTCGCCTTTCTGGACAAGGTCTTTACTTCCATCAAAGAATATATATTACTAACGTACCTCCATCCCAAATAATTATTCACGCCGATTTTTCGTGATTCATACTCAAGCCGGAGGTCGCGGGTTCGACTCTCGCTGAAGGAACAAAAAGGTTTATGTGTTCCTGAGTCATGGCTCATAGGTGTGTATTAACTAATAACTATGTATATTATATATATATTATAATCAAAATCTTAAATATTATATGTATCAGTATAGTATAAAAGCGTTAAATACTAGCTTTCTTCCATGTCTCTACCAGCGTTAATATAGTATCGGGTATCTCACTGGAATACTGTTCTTTTTCTGGATAAAAAGTAGCTATGTTTCAATCCAGAGCCTAAACTACTACCATACAAAAATGCAACGAAATCCGTCCAGTAGTTTTTGCGTGAAACATCCATCCATCCATCCTCACAAACTTTCACATTTATAATTTATATATAGTATAATATTTCCGTTGTCTGTAACAGAAGTTCTTCGAGAACTTACCACAGGACCAGATTGACGTGATGTGAGAGCGTCTATACATACTATTATTATACTGCAGCCCATTCGTGCCAAAGCATGGCTCTCCCATGATGCAGTTAGTACTACGCACGCATTACAATAATCATTACTAACGCGCCTTACTCATTCCCGCCCTCGTGACATCCGCTATCCGCATATGCTGTCATTGCATGATTAATCATCAATTCATCGATTACGTACAGTAAAATCCCCCAAAACCTTGTCTGGGATGCCTGTTGCATACAAAAACCCCCAAAACCTATTAGGTACACTATAAGTATTTTTGTAATTTTTTTAATGGTGAGTTGTCACGCGCAAGAGCGCATATGCCGCCAACCGCCATAGCTCGCGAAGGAAGGCTTTTAAATTGTATTGGCATTTGCAAAAAAAAAAACGCGAAATAGCACACACTGAAAATACATCCATTTTTGTCTTACGTTTAAAGTCTGAAAATAGCCTAAAGAAAGAAAATATTAAATAGGTCCTTTGCCACAGCCACTAACCTATAGTAGAGTTTGTATTTTCGCCTGCCCTTTATTTGCGAGTAAGAAAATACTAAGTGTTTTTACTTACAAGTATTTATGTTAAAACGCAATCTAATTGATTTCATCCATTATGTAATATCTTGATTGCAGTCAATATTCGGACATTCGCGAAGCAGGTCTGTCAGAAACAAGTTTTGGTTAAACAACACGCTTCATTAAGACTTGCTATTTTAGGTAATAGCTGCAATATGGTGCCAATTTTACATGTAACTATAAGAATACATTATAATGACTAATAATATACTAAAATAATATATTTTCATTACATATTTATGTGATTATTCTTGCTTGTTGCATATAAGGGGCCATCCATAAATAACGTCACACGAATTTCACGATTTTTTACCCCTACCTTGTCACAGTTGGTCACATTTGGACCCCCCAGGGGGTCGCGACCCACAGGTTGAAAAACACTGCTTTAAATTATTTATAACTAGCATATATAATATGTTTTTGAGGTTTTCGTAAAGTAATAGTTTATAATTCGTATTTTAACAGATAATATAATAGATTTTGAAATGTGACGTCACAATATTCAGGACCCCTCCCACCCCCTTGTCACACAATGTCACACTTCGTCGACCCCCTCCCTCCCCCTTAACGTGTGACGTTATTTATGGATGGCCCCTAATAAGCGGCTTATCTTTTTAAATAGAGTTTGTTAGGTACATATTTTGTCTATTAAATAACAAGGCAAAGCTTTTTAGTCCAAGGGCCTGTTTATTTGCATGTTTCGTCTACTTTATGTCGAGCAACAGAGCTGACACAAACGAAACGACACTTATCTGTAGACTAGCCGTTGCCCGCGGCTTCGCCCGCGTAAATATAGTATCCTTCGGAAACACTACTTTTTCGGGACAAAAAGTAACCTATGTCTTAATTTAAGGCCCAAACTACTACCATGCCGAATTTAATCAAAATCCGTTCAGTTGTTTTTGTGTGAAAGAGGAACAAACATCCATCCATACATCCTCACAAACTTTCACATTTATAATATTAGTAGGATTGTGAAACAGGCCCTTATCTTATTCAAATTTCTTAGTTAAACAATAGGTATGTCTGTTCAACCAGGTTCAGCTAAGAATTTTACACCAAAGTAAACATAGATTTAATGATTTACATAAACCAACATTATCAATCAAAAAATAATCATCATAAAGATGAGACTTGACGATTAATAGAATATGTGATCATAAAAGTTACGATTGTATAATTATTTATGTGTGAATTGTGAAGTGACGTCTTGCCAGTTGCCGTACTAGTAGTTGATTTCCTGCACGATTATCTAGAATTGATAAGCTCTTATTCCTAACAAGTTATGAGTTCTCTATTAAGATTAATAAGAGAAGTTAGCCAACAGGGCACCGATGTATTAAATTAAATATTAATCAAAGCAACAGGCAAAATATTTAGGCAGACTGCTAGGGCCAGGAACTTTCCTTAATGTATATACATATATCAATATGGTCCCGTACTAAGCTCCGAGAAACTTGTGTCGCGGGTACCAGACAAATACCTCCGCTTCGCCAGCGTAAATATACTATGGAGTATCCCGCGGGAATACTGTACTTTTCCGGAATAAATAGTAGCCTATGTTTTAACCCAGAGCCTAAACTACTACCACACCAAATATCATCAAAATCCGTTCAGTAGTTTTTGCATGAAAGAGTATCAAACATCCATCCATACATCCTCATAAACTTTCTATTTTATAAAATATATTAGTAGGACTAGCTGTTGCCCGCGGCTCCGCCCGCGTAAATATAGTATCCCTCAGGAACACTGTACTTTCTCGGGATAAAAACAAGCCTATGTTTTAATCCAGGGCCCAAACTTCTAGCATACCGAATTTCATCAAAATCTGTTCAGTAGTTTTTTTTTCGTGAAAGAGGAACAAACATCCATCCATACATCCTTACAAACTTTCACATTTATAATATTTTATATTCGTAGGATTTTAGTAGGATGCTTTAGCTATACAAAATATAAATCTAATATTTTTATTATCTGTATAATATAATTAACTATATAATAAAGCTTTTTGTTCCTTGGCGGGAATCGAACCGGCGACCTCCGGCTTGAGCACTGACGCGCTAACCACTGAGCCACAGAGGTCATAGGTGTATGGAAGTCTAAGATATGGTGCATCTCACGGCTAGCCAGTTATAGGATTATGTGTAGAAAATCTATAGGCAATTTTATATTCATGTAAATATATAGGAAAATATTAAAAACTTTAAAACAGTTGCAGCTTTAAAAAGTTTATTGCACCAGGGTGGCCACATTGCATATTTATATAGGAAATCGTAAAATGTTTTCGTACGCCCGCCGTACAGTTGAACGTCTGCCAAAATATTTGCAAACAATGTGTTATCAATGATTTCACTGTTACATTAATGTTGCATTATTATTTTGAGCATGGATTTTGAAATGTCGATTGCATAATATTATTTTTTGTTAAATTGAACTACAGCTATATAATGTCTCCGAAAATCAATTATGGATACTTCGGGCACATGATCCACTGCTTATGTAAAGACGTTGAGGCAAAAAAATAATTGTCATACCAAAAGTAAAAAATCATCTCATGTATGGGTGACTCTTCGCAAAACGCAAACTCGCCCATGTAAAGAAATTTTTTATTTTTCTACTATGACAGTTATTATTCTGCATAAACGTCTTTACTTAAGCAATAGATCATATTATGCCCAAAATATCCGTAGTTGCTTTTACCGAACCTTCTATAAGTGTAGTTTAAAATTATAAAAACAACAAAACATGTACTAAAGCTATATGTAATCTACTGGAAAACTATAACTTTTTCCAGCCCAGAATTTTCAGAAATGCGCAAAAAATTAATTAAACCTTTAGGCCTAAATTACCGGCAATATTACTTTTCTAAAGTTAGAAAATAACCTGACCCAGTCAAAAGTAACTGACACAGTGTAAAGCGACTATTTAAGATTCTTTTCATTGCATATAGAAGCTTTTCCGATTTCAGGTTTAAATCTGTCACTAGTTCTAGTAGGGTTGTTTTGGCCCTACTCATTAACCTACTAATTAAACTGTCACATGGCCTGCCAGTTAAAATCGAGGTGACGGCGAACGGCACATTGACTTATAATTACTTTCAATAATTAAATACTTATTGACTGGACGCTTATGTATTGAGGACAGCGTATTACATAATATAGTAAACAAGACCCAAAAAATACTTAAAAGGGAGGAAAAAATAATTTGACATAAATAGCCTGACAGATAATAAATGAGGCATTTAAAATTATTCTACAGGTTGTTGTGTCGATGCGGTACTTTACTAATTTACCAAACATGAGTAAAAACTTTTAAAATGAAACATATTCTGATATGCAAAGCAATAGTTGTTTTTTACTAACATAGGCTATTTTAGTTTTGGCTATTTATTATTTCAATAGTTCGACGAAGCGCCTACGTGAGCGCTATGACGTTGACTCGACCTTAGGGAAACCACTTCACACATTACGCACTGGACATATTTACTATGAATTTGGCGCCGCGCTGTGACGGCCTTTGACAGTCATACACGGTGACCATGAATTTGCAGGACAAGTCTCAAGACTTGTCATGAATTACATTTGCATCGCTACTTAGTTAACGTTGCTTAAGAAAGTTTTAAAAACAAATCAAATCGATTGTTGTCGTTATGTCTCTAAATCTAATATTTTTCTTTGTAACACAACACAGAAATATAATAACACGGTTAAAAGTTTATAAAAGATTTATACTATTAAAAAGTTCCAAATAATATTTACAACAATAATATTATTTATATGTGATAGTTTTTTCATACTATTATTATGTGACTTTGAATAGTTTTAACTAATTTAGATATGAAAAATAGAGCACCTAGACCATTTAAATGGACCTAGCCTGAAATACAATTTTACTAAAATTAAGTGTCCCGCAAAACTACCTTACCCAGGGTCACCCTACTCGTAGATCTGCGCACGCGCATCCCATATACCGCGGACGCGCGCGCGCAGCATCAGTGGCCGCGACACCGTCCGCCGGACAACAAGGACAAGTGTGTGTTTGTTTGTTACGATTGTGATTTAAATCGAGAAATAGAGGTTTGTATTTTTTTGTCAATAGTTAAGAAAAAATTGGCTATCAGTCAGAAAACCTGAAAAAGAGAGTTTTTTTTTTTTATAAATGTGTATTTTAAAATATTTTACTAAACTTAAAATACTTTATCTTTTAAAATATTTTAGCACCTAATAATTTCATTAATAGTTTATTAAAACGTAAAAAATTAAGTTAGAAAAAAACAAGAAGGTCTTTTAGCAAGCTTTTTTGTGACTCTTGTGAGTAGAGACAATTTTAGTATATTACGAGACCAATTCTTGGCACAATTTTTGGCGAAATTATTTTGACTTGCTTAACTTATTTATTTGAAATTTGTGCAGTTAACAAAACGATGAAACAGTAAATACGCGATGAAATGCCAAATGGAAACTTTCTCAAATATATTTAATAATTTGCAGTTTTTTTATTTAATTCGGAATAGATAAATATCAAGGCAATAAAATAAATGGTAGACAAGTTAAGAAGTTATTAAAGTCACTAGATTGCACCCACGCATCCGAAAAATTATGTAAACCTGATCAATTTACATATTTAATTTGCAACATAAAAATATGATAAATATGTTAATTTTTACGTAGGCGACAGAAGTGATCAAATGCTAGCAAAACTTTAAAAGGAATTCTAAAAATTCTATAAAAAACAACAAATGTCGGACTCTCTTAATTTATCAAAGATCCCTAGAAAAATAATAATAATAATAACGAATGAAGATTAAACGTACTAAATAATCATTGTATTATGACTTATGCGGCTTAATACATTAAAAACTTTTGAGTGGGCTTTGCTTGACAATAAACTTTTATCTAGGTATAAAATTATAAATAAATATTAAATAAATAAACTGAGAAGGTGGGTGTCATTATGACATACAAAAATATCTAAAAAACACAAATAATATCTTACATTTTCAGTTTATTATTAACACCAGTCGACGACTTTTCTGCCTATACTGAAAAGTATTAGGTAACTTAAGTATTAGGACCATAATATAACAGATAGGTGGAATTTTCAGTCTTTTACATTCATTATATTAGTAGGATATCTTAAAATTCCGCCCTGCTCTTTTCAAGTCTTATACAAAGCAAATCTCAAATGGTCCATAGTCCATGCTGTTTGCTACAACAATACGTTTAATCTAGCATCCTTTAAGACGTCCAGGGCCTCTAGTCAAGATGCATTCGATAATTACGACGGCGAACTTCGAAATCAAAAATGTATGAGATTTGACATAAGTCGTCGCTTGCGATGCGTTATATCAAATCCCATTTTGTTTTCGAACTTCGCCGTCGTAATTATCGAATGCGTCTTGACTACTACCCCAGGGCCTTTAGTCAATCCCATACATTTTGTTTTCGAAATTCACCGTCGAAATTATCGAATGCATCTTACGTTAGGCGGGGTTATCGTTGAACATCTATACTTCTATGGCCCACTTGCGCCAATCCGGGTTAAAGTTAACCTTGGGTTAAAATATCATGCTTTCTCTTTCACAAATACGAAGAACGAGAGAGATAACATGATTTTTAACCCGGAGTTAACTTTAACCCGGATTGGCGCAAGTGGGCCTATACTAATATTATTTAAATGCGAAAGTGTGTCTGCCTGTTACCTCTTCACGTTTTAACCGCTGAACCGATTTTTCGAAATTTGGTATAAATGCCACCGTAAAATTCTAAAAACCGTTAGATTGTAAAATAACTAACGATATTGTAAAAATTTGTCTAAGATTAAAAACTATATATTTATATGCTGCTGCTGCCTATAATTTCACACATTATTTTTCGTTAGATTAACAAAAAATAATGTGTGAAATTATAGGCAGCATATTCGCTTCGGAAGTCTATCAACATTTTACAATTTCCCTAGTTTTATTACAATATGTAACGGTTTTTACAATTTTAAGGTGACATAAACATACTTTGAGACCCGGGAAAGGACATAGGATATTATTTTTATCCCAAAAAAGTAGTGTTCCCGCGGGATTATGTATTTACGCGGGCGGAGCTGCGGGCAAAAGCTAGTACAAAATAAATATAAGTCAGTTAAAAATATTATTTCCCAGCTAACTATGTACTTTTCTAAAAATCTATACTAATATTATAAAGCTGAAGAGTTTTATTTGCTAGATCGAATTGATTTTTTGTTTTTGTGTTGGATAGTCCATTTGTCGAGGAAGGCTATATTATATCATTACGCTTCGACCAATAGGAACGAAGCATCAGTGAAAAATGTTACAAAAACGGGGAAAATTATTCATATGGGACAGATTTTATAATTATTTTTTTGTGTGTGTTTAAGTGGATTCGAGAATGGTTTTGATTTGCAATTGGACCCGGTAAGTGGCGCTGCTGTCATTATTTCAACAAATTTAATTCTAAGGCGGAACGAAGACAGCTAGTATTTTATAAATTCTATGGGAATTTCTAATCAATCCTATAATTCTACTTTGTTTTATAATGTCTCAGTGGTTAAGTTTGTCGTATTAAGTTACGGCGGGCTTATTCCAAAATCTCCCAAAGGAGCAAAGGAGTTTCCTATATTTATGCAATATAAAATATTCCTGGGTCATGAAATTGAAACGAAACTATACGCGACGAGGCGCTGCAGTTTTAAAATAACTATTCCAAATTAAACTTTATTCACTACATGGGCCCTAAGCAGGATGTCCAAAGTTACCCACGACTGAAAGCTTAAAGCCTTTTTCAAAAAAACTTTAAATTCCATAAAAAACATTAACGTATTAATGGAGCATTCATCTACACTATATATATTACATATAATAATATATAATATTATAAAGAGGAAAACTTTGTATGTTTGTTTGTTTGTAATGAATAGGCTCAAAAAGTACAGGACCGATTTCAAAAATTCTTTCACCATTCGAAAGCTACATTATCCACGAGTAACATAGGCTACATTTTATTTTGGAAAAAAATAGGGTTCCGTAAGATATTTGGGTTTTTCGAACACAAGGTGTAAAAAATCAACCAGAAAAGTTACTTATTTTGCGTACGCTTTCAAACTATAAAAGATAGAACCATAAAATGTTCTAATTAATTGTAGATCTTATAAATATCTACAAAAAAGTCCGCGACACACTATACCTATCTATGTCGAGTGAGGCACAACAACCATTTTTTTATCTTGAATTTTTTTTTGGACTACATTTAAACGCGTTTATTTTACTCATGCTATTAATCCTTATCAACATAAATTATTTGATCACTGATTACAGTTTATGTAGATAATATTTGGTCTTTGAATGATTAAAATTGGACGTTTGGTTTTGAAGTTATGGCGAAATTAAAATATTACGATTTCTGCTGCACGGCACGTTGCGAAGTGGGTGACATTCTGTAGTATTAGTATCAGTATTGTACCCGTGCGAAGCCGGGGCGGGTCGCTAGTACCTAAAATAAACTAAGCTTTATCCAATTCAAAACGGAATGAATGTAAATGTTTAATTTATTCTAAATGAATGGCGCCTTCGTCAAAGTGTTAGGACAAACAAAAGTATTCATATTTGTAGGCGTCTGGATTTTTAATGAATATGTCTGGCTGATCGCATAATCAGCTATTTCAAAGCAGTTCTCGTGACTAAATAAAGATGATATAATTGAGTATTTCGATTCGTGACTTAGTGCGCGCAAAACCACAAAATAAATAATACTTAGTATAGTGCGAATTGCGATTCAAATGAGAATAGGATCGAGTGGGCGCCATATTATTGTGAATTTAGACTGTTATGATAGTTAAATTTGTGTTTAGATAATTGATTACTATTTAACGTTTTTATTTAAAGTCGATGCAAGACTATTAATATTTATATACGCATAAGTTTTTCTGAAAATCGCACTTTTCAAGTGATATTTGACAGAAAAAAGGTCATTGACGTTCCTAATCTTATTTTTCTGTACATAAGCAAGAAGCTCATATGCCCGAAATATCCGTAATTGATTTTACCGAACCTTATATTATATCTGTCAAATTTCATCAACATTAGTACAGTATTTTCGGAGCCTATTCAATGCAAACAAACAAACAAATAATTGCTTTTTATTACTTGTTATCCCACAGAAACCGTATATTTTCTCGCGATAAGAAGTATCCTATGTCCTTGTCGGTGTTTTCTTTATATGTACCAAATTTCATGATGATCGGTTGAGTAATTTTTACGTCAAAGCGTAACAACCAAACAAACTCACATTCACATTTATTTAAATAAAAATAAATTAGGTACTTACTTAAATTTTTGTACGCGCTTATCTTCCAAACGACTGCACCAAATAAATCTTTCTTTAGTGTGCTCGTTATTGTCAGAAGTTTTGTAAAAAAAATATAGCAAATATTTTGTTGTTCCAATGCGGGAATCGAACCCACGACCGATCCGAGTCGAAATCCAATCTCTAACCATTACACCACGGAGGGTGTTAAATGTGTGTTGGTGATTGGTTAGTGATTATTATATTAGTAAAAAATTTATTCATTAGCATATTTTTTTCCCAGCTGCATAATGGAGCCCTTACAAGTAGACGTGGTGCACTTCTACCCCAAGGAAAACGCGCAGCCGCACAACACACTCAAGTAAGTCTAAGAGCCTGGGCCTCTAGTCAAGATGCATTCGATAATTTCGACGGCGAAGTTCGAAAATAAAATGTATGGGATTTGACATAAGGTATCGCAAGCGACTTGTCACTTAGCGATGACTTATGTCAAATCCCATACATTTTGTTTTCGAAGTTCGCCGTCGAAATTATCGAATGCATCTTGACTAGAGGCCCTGTTTCACAATAGCCTAGTTAATGCGTCGGATAGCTTACCCGAGCCTCTAGTAAAGATGCATTCATGCATTAATTAATAGCTCCCCATACCGATGTCGGTGACGGTAGCCGGTTTCATTGAAACCAGGCCAGCTACGTACAGTGCCCAAGTTTGTACGCAGTACGCAAGAGCACACTCTCTTCCTTTACTCTCGAAATCTAGTGGGGCGGATAACCGACACGACTGACGAGAGATGAGGCGCAGGTCCGACTTTTTACATGCCCATCCGACGCATCTTTCTCGTCAGACACTCAGATAGCCAGCATTTTCCGAACCAAATTTGAAAACGACGTTTTTTGTTGTTCCGACACGGGAATCGTATCCACGAGGCGAGAGCCAAGTTGGCCCACCACACATACCCAATTACCCACCACTGCAACTCCTGTGTAGCCAGGGTCGACAGTGCCAACTAACTACAAAAACCTTTTTTATGATCTCAGGGGCGCCCGAAGGACATACTAAATCTGTCTTGGGAGTTGGGACCCGCAACGAAATTAACCAGAAAATTGTAGGAGGAATAGCAGTAGCCAAGCTCTAAACCACTGGACTGCGGATACTGTTTAAACAATTATTATAATTCATCACAATCAGGTTCGAGGTGGTGAACGACGAGTACCCCACAGTGGCGGTGGTGCGGCGCGGGCAGCCCTTCAACGGCGTGGTGCGCTTCACCAGGCCCTACGATGAGGCGGTGGACCTGGTGCAGCTGGTGTTCACACTCGGTACAGTTCATTTATTGATTCTCTCTTTCTTTCTCCATTTCTAGATACTGGCTACTCAGAGTAGAAAATATATTATTTATTTAAATTCCGGTAGAAAAGAACATTATTGGCTAGCCGCACACACACCATATTATTGGCAATAACGCTCACATTGACAATAATATTCCTTGTGTGCGGACCATATTGCCGTTTTTTCTGTATGTATTGACTAGTATTGACAAATTTATTCTGTCAATAATATTGCACGTGTGCGGCTAGTCGTTAAATGGGCCGCTATTCCCGCAATTTTTACATTCAAGTATCAACCGTTATATAAGTCCATAGACCAAATGATACTTACCATCGTCAATTTGCAGGCGACAAGCCCGGGTTCGACACGCAGGGCTCCGTGTACCTAAAGCGTGACGTGCTCCCGGACAAGCACGCCTGGAGCGCCAAGATCCTGGACGTACAGGAGGACAACACCATCTCCTTTGAGGTAGGATAACCTTGTACAACTAATGTTAAGCTATATTTATATAGAACTAACCTCTCCCCAAGAAGCTTCGAGGTACGTGAATTTCTAAAGTAATTTCTGTAGCTACGACTAATTAGCGACAATGATACACACAATGACTGGTTTCATTAATCAATAATATTATATTTACTCATCTTTTAGAGATAAATAATAAATATGTAATTTCTACAAAACTATATCACTTTTTAAATCTATTTGAAGATTAAATGATACCTCTTCATACACAACAAATCTCCCATGAACCGTACATTTTGCCGCGATAAAAAGTACCCTATGTCCTTCCCCATTATCTGCTCTATATCTGTGCTAAATTTCTTCAAAATAGATCCAGTAGTTTCGTAGCATATTCAGTGCAAATAAGAAAACAAAGAAACAAATATTTTCTCTTTAAACATGTAGATGTACCGGCTACAAATTATTTTTTGCCATACCTAACACTAACCGCCTAAAAACGAAACTATTTTCAAATACTCCTATTTTTATCCACTTTTAATGTATTTTAGCCTCTATACTTTTAATTTTTGATGAGATACATTCTCCGCTTGCCAATAAGTATTTTTAGCTGCGATTCCGCGAAGATGAACTCACAGCTTCAATGGATTTATTTGTCTAGGACAATTGACTACAATATGCATATCAAATATGCGCAATGCAATACCCACATACAATTGTAAAGTGATTGCAATTCCTGTTTAGGGTTCCGTAGCCCAATGGTAAAAAATAAATTAAAAAAAAAATTACTGCCCAAAACCTGAAAAGAAAAAAAAAACAAGAAAGTAGAGTAATCGAGACTTTTGTTATCGAATATTATTGAATAACTATGGGTACCTACAGTTGAAACAGTTTCGTGGTCGATACATTCAAAATGAAAACATTCTATTAAAAGAACATAACGACTTCAACAATCGGACCCGGAAAATATTAAGGAATATTTTTTGATGCCAACTGTTAAAATCGTAATGTATTATAGTAGAGTAATAATTAATATATTCGTTTTTAATGTATCGATCATGAATCTATTTCAATGGTTGGTATAAATTGTTTAATAATATTCGATGACTGGATTTTCTTGTTTTATTTTCCTTTCAGTTTTTACGCAGTGCATTCAAGAAAGCTGTTAAGGTAGAGAATAGACCAACATATATAAATATTTCTCTAAGTAGCTACGATATATAATTTATATCTTAAGAAAAACTTAAGTTATCTATAAATAGTAAAGGTTTATTTAGGTGTTACACTCAGGTTTATATTATGTATCTAAACGATAGATATTGAATGAAATCATCAAAATATGCATCTCTACTTAAATCTAATTGTATATTCTATACAAATAAATAAAATTGAAGTGTATGTTTGCAATATTAAATTACCTAACAGCTTTTCACTAAATTCATATTATTATAAAAATTTAAACTGTATTTACGATTAAAAATCAATATTTAAAATTTTTGTCTGTCCGACTGTCTGTCTGCTTGTTCCTGCTAATCTCTGAAACAGCCGATTTTCACGGGACTTTACATAAATATAGTATCGGGTATCCCACGGGAATACTGTACTTTTTCATGATAAAACGTAGCCTAATATTATGTTTTAAATCCAGAGCCTAAACTACTATCATACCAAATTTCTTTAAGATCGGTTCAGTAGTTTTTGCGTGAAAGTGTAACAAACATCCATCCATCCATCCTCACAAACATTCACATTTACAAAATAGTAGGATCATATTGCTTTTGATTCCGAAGTCGGTTTTAAGTTTTTTTTATTAAAATAATTAATCACATATTTTAATCTCTGCGTGTGACTTAATAAGACGCAGTTTAATTTAAATTAATAAATAATAATGATTGAAAGACCAATAATATTTGCGGATGTGATTATGAGTTTTTCTAATCGATGACCTGACGGTTAGTCGTGTGACCTTTACTTGTACTCTACGGTAACTGCCAAAAAAATGTAAACACATTCCAAAATAGACCTTTAGATTATTAACATATATATTTTTAACACATTTTTAACATATTACATATTTTTAACATACCTATAGATTTTTAACATATTTGTTGTTTCTGCAAACGGAAGTTTGGAAACGTTTTTATTTTTATATACTGCGTTTATGTATTATCATTGTATTAACAAAAAATATCTCAAAAACAATAAGGGCAGCCCCAGATCTACGATTTTTTCGAACCGGGGCAAAAACTTGATAGCGCTCCCTCCTTTCACCTTTCCCATTACACCAGCGCTTGGGCGATTATTAATTTGTGACATAAAACAGAAACTTGTAATCCAAGGTACAACTTTACAAGGCGTGTTTTAAAAAAAATATATATTAAGATTTGATTGATTCATAAGAACCTATATGAGATTGTAGGAAAAGAGGTTTCACTTGTTCGATATTTCAAATTCTTGTCTCAAGGATTTGCCACCCCTAAATAACTGCCGCCCGGATAATGCCCCGGTTTGCCCTCCCTTCCTTAGATCCAGGGCTGAATATGGGTTTGAACAGTATTTTTCGTTTTTCAATCATAGCAAATAAATCATCGTTTTTTAGTCCTGTAACTTCTTTGTTTACCAACTGATTACTTTTCCATTTTTCGGTCCATAATATTTATATTGCCTTTCGAAAAACATAAGAAATTATAAATGCTTGTTTTCTATAATGGCGCCCGCACACGCTAGGCAATGGGACTGGGGAGTGGGGAGGCTCGGAGGAGCGAACCACAAATTGCTGGCTTGCCAAGCTGCATGTCTAGAGTGTAAATCTAGCCTTATAAGTATGCAGAAAGTATTAAAGTTTTTCAAGTTATTTTTGCAAAATTTTACGTCAATTTAAATTTCCAGACGACTATTAAAATACAAAAACTTGAGTATAGACAAAATAACTGGTTAGTTGATCGCCAACATAATATCGCCAAGGTCGAATCACATGTAAATATGTTATTGATTTGATTTTTCGTATTGTCTAAAATCTAAATGATAAAATATTACCAATATTACATAAATTATACATTTAATTACATTTTGTCTTTAATGTTGATTAGATAGCTGACATGCTCATATTATATTTACGACAAGAATATTATTTATATATTGTAGGTACTATACAACATTAGGTAAACAAGTTAAAGTCGTGTGTGCTTAGTGCCTCTACGTCTCTACATAACTATTGAGGTAACTTTAGGTTACCAATGTTTTTAATTATATTTTACCGACTTCCAAAAAAGTATCCTTGAAATGGAGATTGAAACTATTTTAATTAAGAAAACAATAGAAGAAATATCACATTTTTGTTCAGAAATCCGTCATCGAACCAACCAAAACTACCTATTTATTATTATATAGCTACACAGGGTATATTTTTATATGGCTGCAATATTACATAAGCTACATATTAAGTATTTTATAGGATAATCTGGTCAAAATTTAAGATCACATTTTTTAGACCTTTCTGTATAATATTTCGACCCGTGGTTTTTTTTTCTGTAAAAAGAACAAATTACTTCAATAATTCCAGATACTCGTATCTACTGTTACGACACCTAAATAGATGAACAGTTGCCGACAAACCCGGTTAACCCAATTTCAATATTATGTACTATTTTTAAACCTGACTGCCGTAGTACTCTCTGGATCACTGGATCTGAGAGTTAATTCCGCTAAATTAAACCTGCAATAATACAATTACAATCAAGTCTCGATACGCTAAAACTATCAAACTGTATTCTCGTAAGCGTTAAACTACCATAAAACGCGCAATTGATCTAAACTTCACAAAATCAGTTTACGATAACATGCCACTTCACTTAAAATACAATCAAAGTAAAATTAAAGTCTACTGTAAAAACGAGAATTGGGGCTGGTCTGACTCGCCGACTGTATAAATCATAATACATCACACAATAGGGGATCGGACTACATCCGAAATATTTAGTTTCATTAATATATTCAGAAATATTGAGGCATTACTACTTGGTGAATGTAAAAAAAAATATTATTTTATGTGTAGTTTACTAATTAAATACATTTAAAAAGTACCAAAATTTTTTTTGTTGCGAAATTGGTAAACAAAACCTACATCATTAGTTTACTCACATCATATACAAAAACATTCATTATGGTAAGTATGAACTTAAACGCACAAATATGGGAGATATTTACAAATATATTCCTGCGGCCATATACTTCATACACTACTTCATGTAACCTACAAGTGACGTCATTTGTAGGTCGACTTTAGTATGGAGCGTTTTTAGGAGGCTCGCGAAATTTTTTACACAAATCGCTGTACATTGAAAATATTGACTTTTGATATACGGTTTCTTCTGAGAAGTTACTTATATTAAAGAGTACTATTCATTTATGCAATAAAAAAAATTAGTCCGATTGCCTATTGCCATATACAGGGTGCATTTTTGTCACCATCCAAAAGCAATGTTCAAGAAATGTATGAGGCCTGGGCCAGCCCTACAGTATATGTAAATATAGCTACATAATATAGTAACCGTTTCCTATTCTTTATTTTGTTTAATTTCACTTCGTTTCCATGCACATTTAAATTAACTTCGTCAAGGAGAGCAACACAAAGTAAAATCAAACATGGCGGATCAGATCAAAATTAACTAAATAATGTCATTTTGTCAATGACATGACCTTTGACAAAGAAAGACGTATGGCATTCAAGACGTCGTCTCTTCGTAAAACTGTCTACTACGTCAAAAGTCAAGTCAAAACAACTGTCATGGCCGCCCTAAAACAGTGTTCTTGCAATAAAAAACTCTTCAAATAATCATTTTTGTACGCATGTACCCTTCTTCAAATAAATTTTTTCGTATTTTTATGATATTCCCTTATTTTTTTCCTATGTCCTATGTAGTGTACATAGAACTGGCCCAAAATCAAACATGTCTTTTCAGAAATGAATATACTCTTGAATATAAACAACTTTTACTATGGGATCAACTGCCTTATTTGTAAAAAAATCTGCTGTTTCATATGAAATGCTATCTATGCCGTAGCCTTATTGTATGAAACAGCAGATTTTTTTTTCAAGCAGGAAAGTTGATCCCATAGTAAAAGTTGCATAAATTCAAGAGTATATTCCTGAAAGTTTGGATAGTGACTAAAAAGCTTCCTGTATATAATTTTCATTTTTTGTCTAGGTATCCACACCAGTAACTCTACCAGTAGGTAACTGGGCTCTCCGAGTAGTCACACGACTGAAGGGAACCGACGCGCGCGTGATCTTCGACTATGACAACGACCTGTACATACTTTTCAACCCATGGAACCCTGGTATGTAGATGTAGATGTTACATAAACTTAGCTCTTTTCATACGGTAATGTACGGTATTCTCCGAGCGAAGTAACCACTCTTGAAATACTGTAGTGCCTGGGACAGTTGGCTATTAAATGTCGTATGGTTGCCCAAGCACATACGGCATTCTCACAACATAGTTAGCCTACTCCAGACTCCAGAGGAATGACTAGTCAATATGTCTGGGGCCAACCATGTGCGGGTTTCCTCACGATGTTTTCTTTCACCGTTAGAGCGTCCCTATAATGTACTTGAGATCTGAAAAGTCTCATTGGTACACGCCACAACCTGAGATTCGAACCTGCACTTTCTCGAGTGCGAACCAAACGGTCTACCCACTAGGCCAGGGAGCTTTTACGGAGATGTTACATATCATGCATAACTAAATATGATCACCAGATCTAACATGTAGTCGGCATTTGTTTCAGTCCGTTTCTTTATTTAAATTAGCATTATACCTACATATTACTTTTGGATCCCTTGTAGGTAACAACAGTTTTTCATACAAATAAATTGGCTAAGCTCTGGTGTAATGGCAAACGAGATGGATTCGCCTGTTTATAAGGGATTACTTTCCCATATAGACAGCGGCCAACCAGAGGGGTCATATTCCTCCATTGACTCTATCAGTCTTATTAATAAAATTATTTACACCACGGATTAGCTAATCCAACATGGCTGTCTCTGTCAGATACTTTGGAACAGTCACTTGATAGACAAAGAGAGCGATTTGGATTTGCTTATCCATGGGGTAAATATTTTTATTAATAAGGGTGAATATGTTTTATCGCAACCCAATAATATTTTTTTCTTCTATTCTCAGATGACCAAACCTACATGGAAGACACAAACCTCCTACAGGAGTACATACAGAACGACATCGGCAAAGTGTGGGTTGGACCAATAAAGACCACACGTGGGAAACCCTGGTTATATGGCCAATTTGACGCCGTGGTCCTACCAGCCTGTATGTTCATGTTGGACCGCGCTGAGATACCTTTCAACCAGTAAGTGTCAAGGTTAGACCAGTAAAGACCATGTACACAAGCTCTGATTATTATTGCCAGTTGGACACTGTGGTCCTACGTGGTCCTACCGGCTTGTACGTTCATGTTAGACCGCCTTGAGATTCAAGTGCCAATGTTCAATGAACCAGTAAGTGTCAATGGACCAGTAAAGAACACGTGCGGCAAGCCCTGGTTAGCCAGTTTTGACGCCTAGGTCCTAAACGTATATTTACTAGGTTTACTGGCGAGTGCCTGTATGTTTTTAACAAGTAAGTAATAAAGTATTAATGATTTGTTGGACTAGGGTAAATACGCTAAATGTCGGCCACTTACGGATTTTCTCACTTTAGATCGCTCCGGATCCATCAGTTTGCAACGAAAGGATAGCTTGTTATACGGTTTTAGACAGGTTGATAAATCTATTTTATATTTATAGGACTTTTCTACTAAACGGAAGAAGTATTAAGGTTTAAATGCGTCGAGAACGAAAAAACCTTAAAGTCGGCCGTTCACGGCCCAATGGTCGGTCGCGTTTTTCCTAAATGTCGGCCGGGCCTATTATAATATTAATAAATTATATTAATACATAATTCAATTTTGAGACAGCAAGTTTCATAAATAAATTGAAAAATGACTACCCAGTACCTACACAAACAATGAAAAATACAAAAGTAATCAGCCTGTACAGTAGCACTCGATTCTTAGGCTGGCCGACATTACGATCTTTAATATTTCCAAAGTCGGCCCCTGTTTCGTATAGCTTATTTCTCGAGATTCAGCTAATACCACCCCGGCCGGTATTTGGCGATTGAACGTAAAATAGATTTATTAACATAAAAGCGTTATAAATTTTACTATTAAGACAATGGAATTCGTAGTATTGGACTTTATAAAACAGACTGCATTTATCTTAAGTCGGCCCCGGCCGAGATTCCGATTTTCAGTCGAAACTGGTATTCTAATGGCGGCCCCCTATTTTTCCCTAATACCAATACGCAAAACGTTGAAAAAACTATCTCAAAATATAGTAAAAATATCTTTTTAGTGATAGCAAAGCTAAAAACCAAAAAAAGAAATGTCTTACCGATGTAATATCAATCCCCGAATCATCGGTATTCACAGCAAGTAAGCTGCTTTGACTACGAACTTCAATGATTCAACGGCGCTATCGCTACTGACGCTCAGTGTGCGAAGAGCAAGTGACGTAATCGTATAGTAACGGTTTGCACTTGAAGAGTATGAACTAAGCTTGCAATTTCAGTGTCAAAATTACCACTTAATTACCTTTTGAATGAATGCAAGCTGAAAATGTGCAGACGGCCGAGGATTGGAGGGGGGCCGACGTTTGGCGTATTTACCCTAGTAGGATAAAGAAAGAACTGGTAATACAAAAAATTTGGTTTGACCAATAAAAACCATAAAAAATATCTACTTAATGATAAAACCACATTTTGATTAATTGAATATATTATATGTATCTAGTATCTACCATTTAGTTAAGTACTTACTCCATGAATTCCTCGAGCATTCAGTTATAATTTAAAAATAAACGATAAATTGTATTGATTCAAAGTAAATATTTGTACTTCATGTTAGTACCTAATGGTTTCTTACTTCTTACATAATAGTGATTAGTCGTTACACGATTGATGCTTCGAAATCGCGCGACACGTTTTTTATTTTCTAATGCAATAGAAGCACCGTAAAAAGTCATGTTTTTCAGTACTTAGTGATGACATTACGGCCTCATAAAAAACCGGCGTAAAACGCTTACAATAAGTCAGTGTGTTGAGGCTGTTGAGTTTTTGTCACTGCACCCCGTGAAGAAGTTAAGAGGAAACACCAAGGGTTAGAGAAATGAAAAATAGGTATTTGTAAAATGTATTGCTGTCCCGCAGAGTCGCGATAGAGACAACTGCAACTTGAACCAACTATTATTTATTCTGTGCTTGAACTGAAAATGCTTATTAAAATCAACGATTCGTAGTCCCCTGATTCCTTCTCCAAAACTTAACCGATTTAAGTACCTACTGTTTTCATAAAAAAATTAAAAAAGGCTTGAGCTGTGTTCCTATGTTTTAATTTTTTTATATAATTTAGTCAAATTTGTTTTCTGAATGTTTGAACACAGCGGAAAATCTGGCTATTTTTTTAAGTTTTTAAACGTCCATATCTCTTTTAATAGTTAATTTATGAAGAAATGGAAATCATAGGAACATGCTAATAGTATCCATAGATATTCTGGAAAAAATGTTACTTTCGGCATTATTCAGGGAGGAAACAGGGGACTACGTTTGTATGTTTTTCCATACCTAGGTTCATTTCGTGGTACTGGTGTTTCCTATTAACTACAATTTGTATGGCATCGAAACAACGCCCCTAGTGGCAAACATGGTAACTAATTCGATATCAGACAAACTGTAGTTAACTTCTTCACGGCGAGTCACAAATACTCAAACTCAGCTCACTAGTCTGTCAGCCGTATTCGACTTTTCAGTTTGTATCTCATCCCTCAAGCCCAGAAAAACTACTAACTAAAAACCTTTCAGCCGCGGTGACCCAGTCAAAGTCGCTCGCGTCATTTCCCGCATAGTCAACTCCAATGACGACGGTGGAGTGTTAATCGGGCGATGGGACGGACAGTACGATGACGGGACGGCGCCGGCAGAGTGGACGGGATCGGTGGACATCCTGGCTCAATACTTGGAGACACAGGCGGAGGTGCCGTATGGACAGTGCTGGGTCTTCGCTGGCGTGGTTACTACAGGTGCGTGATGATTATGATGATGATGATGATGACGGGACGCCCTCACCCATAATAGCCTGTTTTTACTACAAAAGACACCCAGTTCAGATAAATAATTTAAATATTTGACCTACCAAGTCTGCAGAATACAAATACATACAAACAAACCCACATAGTTTATCTATAAATATAAAAATGTCTATGGACGCTTATACACCACATCAATCTGGTCCCGTGGCAAGTTCTCGTAGAACTTATTACTGTATACCAGTGCAGACAACGGAAACTTTTATACCTACGTCAAAATATATTGTTACTTGTTAGAGGTTTTAACAGTCATGGTTTCAACATAGTAATGTGTACACAATGTAGGTACTAGGTATATTATGTTTTTTGCTCAAAGTTCATAAATACATGACTTCACTGCAATTAGTAAGCAATAAAGAAGCTCGTAAACGTTCAAACTAAATCTATTAAGTAGTTAAATTGTAACAAAAGTGCAGTTTCATCGCGAAGACAAAACGGTATTAGAAACGCTCTAGCGGCTAGAGGCTAGACGCCTTGCGCCGCCTCTGCTAGAGGCTAGGTCTAGCCTCTACCTCTAGCGGTCTAGGCGTTTGAAATAGGACCGTCAGCAGACAGGCAGTCTTACGGCCGGTTTAAATATATCTGTATCTATGGACGCTTCACACCACGTCAATCAGGCCCCGTGCTAAGTATCCGAAGAACTTG
Organism: Glaucopsyche alexis; assembly: GCA_905404095.1. Lineage (NCBI taxonomy): Eukaryota > Metazoa > Arthropoda > Insecta > Lepidoptera > Lycaenidae > Glaucopsyche > Glaucopsyche alexis. The sequence goes on from FR990057.1 coordinate 19,355,676, forward strand.
TGTTACAGGTACAGGAAAACGGGAAGTATATTTAATATTATACATAATATATTTAAGATTTTTATTATATTATACACATATTTAATACACATCCATGACCCAGGAACACAGAAAAACTTTTTGTTCCTTCGGCAGGATTCGAACCAGTGCTGAACCACTGAGCCACAGAGATCGTCAACGGGCCGTTAGAGCATTAAGTTGGTTTAATGCTCTTAGGTTAAACAATTATCGTAGCCCATAGACAACACATGCAGAAGTTTACAAGTGCGTTTAAGACCATGTCCAGAAACTGCGTATTCTTACGCACGTAAGGTCTACGCACGTAGTCGAGGTACTAGGGCCCCATACATTGTGTCCAGAAGCTACGTGCGTATTATTTTAGCTATGCGCGTATCGTACAAAATTGAGCAATTAAACCGCTTTGGTTGATTCAGGCACGGATCCAGTTCTCAAAAGAAGATGTGGCCCGAAAATTTTGATTTCATTATTTCCTTCATAATACGGTTATTGGAATTTAAAAAAAGAATTGTATTATTTTCTTTATAATATTATGTTAATTAAAAGCTAACGCGCGGAGTGACGAGAAAATTTTTCGCTTATTTAGCAAAAAAATTATTTTATGTTTGGTAAAAAAAAATAAGCTTTCAATATAGGTACCCTAAACAAATTAACATCAACTAAGATTATAAATTAATAAAATAAAAAATATATGCATATATAGTATAGAAACATACACAAATTATAGATTATATAACATCGGCAGGAGTAATAATTCCTATCGGTTCAAACAAAGTATTATTTTTTTCTTAAATATGTTGGTTAGTAAATAAAAAAGGGCCGAAAATTTATGGAGAGGTGACTTGCGCTTTCTTCAATCTACCTGACTAAAGGTCCGCTTAACACTAAATCTACTACTATAAATATGTATTTTAACAATAATATAAGTATGACCAGCAGGTAAAAAACACCAGGTAAGACTCAAAAGGCTAACAATACCAATACTACTACCCACTGAACCTATTTTGATTATAAATTAATAGACCTTGAAAGTATGCACTCACAAGGCTGTTGGGGTTGTGGGTATGCCCAATGCCCATACTACACGTATAGGTGCTCCGCTCCTGACTCAAATAGGTGCAGCAATAACGCATGTAATACGCAGCTACCTCGAGTACGCGCGAGACACGAAGTGAAAGAAAAATGTTTTTCTCGCTCCGATTGTATGATTCAGAGTGAGACAGAAGTATTCAGTTCATTCGTTACACAGCATTCAGATCGGTTGACACTGTTGTCAATTTGGTAATTTTGGCATTTTCACAGTACTCACACTAGTGAAATTTTACTTTACAGAGTGTTCCGAAATTTTGTGCTGTCAATGTTTTGTTAAAACCAAGTTTTTCTGAAGACAACTTATATTAAAACCTTAACACACAATTGATATCGATTTGAAATAGTCAAAAGTGTCATCCCCTGTATTTTGGAGTGCAATAGTCGATTTCGTAATAAAAAAGGAACCCTTATAGTTTTGCTCTGTCCCTCCGTCTGTCTGTCTGTCCACGCCTGTAGCTTCTGTAATTATGAATATATAAATGGATGAAATTTGGTATAGATTTTTGTATATTATATTATCTCGGATTTAGCATCGTAAAATAATAATAATTATATATTTTGAGGGTGGCTATCCATACATGAGAAGTGGGGATGAAAAATATTTTTTCATTGTACCCCATTGTGTTGCATAACGTTGAATAGCGCTTTAAAATAGAGTCAAGATTTCATACATGACTTATTTTCAAAATTTTCGAGTAGTTGTAGAGTAGATTTCTAAATTATAGGTTAAACTTGTAAGTTTCCATGCTGATATATTATAATGTTTAAAACTCAGGGAAAATTATTTTGAACCAAACCGGACTGTGACTTATGAAGTAATTTGAAAAACATATTACGCGTTGATAGTAACGGAACCCTCCTTAGACACAACAAACGTGAATTTTTTGATGTTTTTGGCGTGATTCTTTAATGGCAAGTTGGCAACAGGTAGACGCTTGCAATAAGAATTTTGGTTTTTTATACAATACATTTTTTATACCAATAAGTGATAGGTCAGCTGTAATTAAATAATAATATTACTTATCGTCAAGCAAATCAATTGCAAATTTAAATAAAACAAGCATAAAACCCCCTAATAACCCCTTCAGATACCTTTTCTCCCTAAATTTAGAGAAAAAGTCCCAAGTTGGCATCACAGATAGACCGGCAGACATTTTGTTGTGATAAGATAAGAATCTCTACGTGCGTAGGTTTACGCAGGCTTACGCACTTTCTGGACAGAGTCTAAGACTATGTCCAGAAACTGCGTATTCTTACGCACGTAAGGTCTACGCACGTAGTCGAGGTACTAGGGCCCCATACATTGCGTCCAGGAGCTACGTGCGTATTATTTTAGCTATGCGCGTATCGTACAAAATTGACCTATTAAACCGCTTTGGTTGATTCAGGCACGGATCCAGCTCTCAAAAGAAGGTGTGGCCCGAAAATTTTGATTTTATTATTTCCTTCATAACATGGTTATTAGAATTTAAAAAAATAATTGTATTAATTTCTTTATAATATTATGTTAATTAAAAGCTAACACGCGGAGTGAGCGAGAAAGTTTTTCGCTTATTATATATATAATTTATTTTATGTTTGGTAAAAAAAATAACCTTTCAATATAGGTACCTTAAACAAATTAACATCAACTAAGATTATAAATTAATTAAATAAAAAATATATGCATATATAGTATAGAAACATACACAAATTATAGATTATATAACATCGGCAGGAGTAATTCATATCGGTTCAATCAAAGTATTATTTTTTCTTAAATCTGTTGGTTAGTAAATAAAAAAGGGCTGAAAATTTATGGAGAGGTGATAAATTTTGCGCTTTCTTCAATATACCTGACTAAAGTAACTAAAGTACTAACACTAAATCCACTACTATAAATATGTATTTTAACAATAATATAAGTATGACCAGCAGGTAAAAAGCACCAGGTAAGACTCAAAAGGTTAACAATACCAATACTACTACCCACTGAACCTATTTTGATTATAAATTAATAGACCTTGAAAGTATGCACTCACAAGGCTGTTGGGGTTGTGGGTATGCCCATACTACACGTATAGGTGCTCCGCTCCTGACTCAAATAGGAGCAGCAATTACGCTGTAATACGCAGCTACGCCGAGTACGCGCGAGACACGAAGTGAAAGAAAAATGTTTTTCTCGCTCCGATTGTATGATTCAGAGTGAGACAGAAGTATTCAGTTCATTCCTTACACAGCATTCAGATCGGTTGACACCGTTTGGCATAATTGGTAATTTTGGCATTTTCACAGTACTCACACTAGTGAAATTTTACTTTACAGAGTGTTCCGAAATTTTGTGCTGTCAATGTTTTGTCAAAACCAATTTTTTATGAAGACAATTTTTTATGAAAACCTTCAACACACAATTGATATCGATTTGAAATAGTCAAAAGTGTCATCCCCTGTATTTTGGAGTGCAATGAAAGCGTAGTAAGATCGAGTTGCCAAGTTTCAAAAAATATTTCTCCCTAAAACAAATAGTACGGTTCCCGTGGATTTTACCTAGCATGCGAAGACTCTCAAATATAATTATTAAAGTACTTATGCCACATCGAAACTTCATAAAGTTACATAATACGATAAAATATATAGGTACCTACCGTTAAAAATCAAAAAAGTTACATACCAAATATGTAAGTATTACTTATTTAGAAAAACATACCTATAAAGATCTTTATACAGTAAAACTACTTTGCTAATATCTTTCGGAAGTCCCACACATGCTTCCCAACATCCGTCATTTCCGTAGAAAAAAAAAACGATGATTGCTCATTTTCGAGCAAAATGAGTAGGACACAAAAACAATATAATTTTGGCAAGTTGCCTTGCACCAACAATGAAAAACAAAATGTTAATTTATGATTTTAAGAACGAATTATGAATATGTATTATTAAAATTAAATGTTAAGATAATTTAACGTTATTATTTAAATTCGATTATTATTATAAAATAACCAACAAAAATAATATTTACCCTAAAGCGCCATACTCACGGGCCAACCAGCAAATCCAGCAACGGTACTTATAGCTGTCATTAGTGTCAATAGTGTCAATCATTTATAATTTTTGCCTACAAATCCGCGGCCTTGTGCTTGTAGGCTGGATGGTCAGTATGACCCATAAGTCTAGCCACAGACGTTCTTAATTTGACATTCTTTAAGAACGTCAAATTCAGGTCGAAGGCAAAGTTTCCATACAAAACACGCATAGCCCACACACGTGCATAATCTTTCAGATTCTTAAATGTCAGTTCGAAATTTAAGAATGTCAATGAAGAACGTCTGTGGCCGGGCTCAGCGTATGTGTGACATGGTGTCTGAATATATAAAATTCGAGGAATTCCCTCGATTCCTTATGGATCCCATCATCAGGTCACCACTTTGATCAATCATCACAGGGATCAATTTAGGATTATATCCTTTATTAAAATAAAATCATCAAAATAAAAAACTCACATTCAAATTTGCTGGTACCGACTTCAAAATTAAGAAGATTGAGTAGAGAAATTGTTAAAATTTTAGTCGAATTAAAAGGGGGAATTATTTAGAAAATAAGTTTTATTTCATACTTTTTTGGGTATTTTTACTTGGAAGTCGATTTAATTTTCTATTTAAATAAATAATTTCGCCCTTTGTAGTGATATATTTTGTTAAATTATTATTAATATATCTTAAAACCTTTAAAATAAGCTATCGAATATATAATTATTGAATACGCGCTAAGATTCCATTAAGTATAGTAAATAAGATGATGATGATGATTACTGTAAGTTAGTTGCATATGCTTGTAGTTCTTTGAACAATGCCGAAATTTCGAAACGCGTATCTTTTAAGACTGAGGAGTTCTGTTCAGTGCTTTTGGATCCAGGATATACATTGGTGCAAAATCTTATTTTTAGTAGCATATGCTTATGTTACTTCAGGAAAAGTCTAAATCATATGTGTCCATATAAATTTCGAGGAGTCCCTCGATTCCACATTGATCCTATCATCATGTCACCACTTTTTTCAAAACGGGACCAACTTGAAATTATACCCTTTACATCAAAAAAAGAATTTTGAAAATCGGTCCAGAGACGGCAGGATTATGGTATAACATACAAACAAACATAAAAAAATATATGTATGTAGCCGAACGTATAGCCGCCTCTTTTTTTGGAAGTCGGTTAAAAAATAGTGTGCTGTATATTACTAATCGACAAGCAGTTTATTTGCATATTTAAATAACATATGCTTGATAAGAAGCCCCTTCTTAGCCCCTTCAGATACTTTTCTCCCTAAATTTAGGGAAAAAGTCCCAAGTTGCCATCACAGATAGACCGGCAGAAATTTTGTTGTGATAAGATAAGAATCTCTAGGTACGTGCGTAGGTTTACGCAGGCTTACGCACTTTCTGGACAGAGTCTAAGCCTTCGGTATGTTCACTTTCGGTACTCTAGCTTACGTTACGAAAGCGTTTTTATGCCATCTTCATAATTCTTCCGTCTTGTTGCCTTTTATAGCAGATGACATAAAAATTCCCCATCAATTGAATAGTTTCTTTTATATCCATTTCGTGAAAAAACACGTGCTAATAAGATTCAAATAAAAATGCAAATATCCTATCATTAGTATCAGATGTCACTCAAGAAGTCACGACCTTAAAATGCAATATTTATTCTCAAATCAAGATTAATATACAGCACACACGATGAATTTTAATTAAATAATACTTAGTATTCAAGGTTTATGCATTTCTACTAAGTTTTACGATTTTGTAGAACCTAGGTAAATATACGGTGTGTGTCGTTAACTACAGGTTAGTGCAGCCATAGAATAAATATTAGTACAAGTAATGCACTGGTAGTGGTCAACTAAGAGACTTTAACAGCGGATAATAATATTGTGTTTTATTTAATAAAGTATTTATAGGTAATATTAAATTTCAATAACAACTGCATGCCAAATGGCTTGTCCTCTAATATATCTGATTGCTTCCAGTCTGCCGCGCTCTCGGTATCCCGTCCCGCGTCGTCTCCAACCTGGTGTCGGCCCACGACGCGAACAGTTCGCTGACCGTGGACAAGTACTACAGCGAGACCATGGAGGAGCTGGACTTCGATCCCAACAACCCACAAGGAGGAGCTGACTCCATATGGAACTACCACGTGTGGAATGACGTGTGGATGGCGCGACCGGACCTGCCGCCAGGTGAGGATAAACATTCGAGAACAGAAGTAGGTACCTATGTGATACTGGGGTCAAACTAACGGCAAAATAGCAAGGAGAGGCTTTATCGTTTCGTGCTAGTGCTGTTTTTAAATCGTGGTTACTATTAGCAAAGAGTAATTAATATCACAAGTGCTATTAGGTACTTCTCATTGTCTAATTTTGTGCTCAATATATTATATTCGCTTTCTAGAAAGCGTGAATTATGCAAAATATGAAATTTACGACGTGGGAGTGCATGAATGGGCCGGCCGGCCGGAATAACGCTTGCGTTGTTTTTATCGAAGTAAATGAGGTTACCAGAGGGCTAGGAGGTGGGATTTTGAGGATCAGAGGCATTACAACTTGTAAGTGTAACTCCACTGGTATAGCGAGTGTCTATGCACGGCGATAATCGCTTAAAAATCACAGAATACAGAAATCATCCAGAAACCATCAACGCGCTTGAAAGTGAAGCCGTCAGGACTACTCCAAATTGGAGTGGCTATCCATACATAATATGTTGCCACAGAATAACGAAATATTTTAACTAACTTTTTTTCAATTAATTTTTATTGAATACCTAATTGTCGTAACATAATATCGCAATTTGTTTTGTAAGTGTAAAGAGTAAAGTAAAGAGCGGGCGGGGCGGTGTTTCGCCATGGTTTTGGAGACAGTGCGCTGCGTACAAATGTAATCGAACACTCATTCTAGAGAATACAGAATTCTATGTTAAAAATATAGCTATATTTACTACTAGCGACCCGCCCCGGCTTCGCACGGGTACAATACTGATACTAATACTACATAATGTCTTTAAACCTCTACCAAACGGGCGAAATTTAGTCAAAAGTTCAAAACAAACAGAAACAAATTAATATGGGTACCTACTAAAACTCAATGAAATAAGTAGGTGGGTATACTTTTATCGTATGAAATACCTATACTCTTCAGGACAAACAATACAACAAACACTAAATAAATAGGTATTCAAGTATACATGTTCCATCATAGTTACAACGAACACAAAACAAAAAAATTACCCAATAATCTAAACTCCGCACGCGCACCCCCCCCCGCCTTGGTGACACCCACTTCGCAACGGGGCGTGCAGCAGAAATCGTAATATTTTAATTTCGCCATAACTTCAAAACCAAACATCCAATTTTAATCATTCAAAGACCAAATATTATGTACATAAACTGTACTTAGTGATGAAATAATTTATTTTGATAAGGATTAATAGAATGAGTAAAATAAACGCGTTTAAATGTAGCCCAAAAAAAAATCAAGATTTCTAAATAAAAAAATGGTTATTGTGCCTCACTCGACATATATAGGTATAGTGTGTCGCGGACTTTTTTGTAGATATTTATAAGATCTACAATTAATTAGAACATTATATGGTTCTATCTTTTATAGTTTAGGCAGCGTACGCAAAATAAGTAACTTTTCTGGTTGATTTTTTACACCTTGTGTCCGAAAAACCCAAATATCTTACGGAACCCTATTTTTTTCCAAAATAAAATTTAGCCTATGTTACTCGTGGATAATGTAGCTTTCGAATGGTGAAAGAATTTTTGAAATCGGTCCAGTACTTTTTGAGCCTATTCATTACTATTCATTACAAACAAACAAACAAACATACAAACAAAGTTTTCCTCTTTATAATATTAGTGTAGATGGTTCAGTCGCGGTAGGTTTGCATCAGTGCCAATGGAAAAATTGAGTAACTACACTTATGCATTGGTCGCATTCGCCGATTGAAGTAAGCCATGTAACATTTCATCTTTTTGTCACCAGGCTACGGCGGCTGGCAGGCCATCGACGCGACCCCCCAAGAACTATCAAACGGCACGTACCAGTGCGGCCCCGCGCCACTGGAGGCCATCAAGCAGGGCGTGCTGGGCGTCAACTACGACGTGGAGTTCATGCTGGCTTCCGTCAACGCCGACCTCATGCGGTGGAGGCGAGACCCGGAGGCCGAGAGCGGCTTCTCCATGGTGGAAACTAATAATTACCAGTGAGTATTGGGATTTATTGTCTAACGTCAAGAGTTCCATGGACGGGTGCGCGTTCGTGAGTGCGGGCCCATCCACAAGAAGCTTTCAAGCAGGGCGTGACAAAACGTGGATTCGTGCTGGCGTCCATCAACGCAGAGTGCCGACCTCATGCGGTGGAGGCGAGACCCGGAGGCCGAGAGCGCCTTCTCCATGATGGAAACTAATAATTACCAGTGAGTATTGGGGTTTATAAGTCTAGTGTACCATGGACCATGGATCAGATGTCGCATCGGTGTCGGGCCCGCGCTACTAGAAGCCATCATGCAGGGTATGGAGGGTAGAGATAAGGAGAACCATCTCTTATGGGAGAAAAGTTGAAAAAGTGTCCAGCTGTATGCTATAAATAACAGTTCAAAAATCTTCCACAATGGCGCTGATGCACAAGAAGGGTATGGTATGAAGTTAGGAATAAGAGATGGAGTGAAGTGAGTTGAGTTTAGTTATTTAAAATTTTTGACGACTTTAGTAGACTAAAAGTAGGTAGTTAATTCAGTAAATCATGAATATTCTACTTACTCGCGTAGTCGAATATATTTTTATGAACATAACCGAAGAAGATGCTAAGATTTAGATATCTGTTTAAATTTTGCCGCTTTATACCCCGTTTGACTAAACGGGGTATAAAGCGGCAAAATTTAAACTTCTTTTAGTCTTTAAATACGAGGGCGCTGAAGACTTTCAGCGCCCTCGTATTTAACGCTTTTTACGGACACTTTTCATGTATGGAGATGGTACTCCTTATCTCTACCCTCCATAATGTAGGGTTTGCTGAGCTGCCGTCCTCAAACTAAAAGGCGGTTAAAGGACAAAAAGAGCTTTTGAGGTAGAGCTAAAAAACATGGGATTATTTTGAAATTGAGGCTAGTGATTTTCTATAAACAATTAATAATGTTTTTAGCTCTACCTCAAAAACCCTTTTTGTCATTTAATCGCCTTTTAGTTTGAGGACGGCAGTGAGCGTCAACTAGACGTGGATTTTATGCTGGCGCCAACGTCAAATTCATCCAGTGGAGACGGGATCCCGAGACTGTGGGTGGAAGTATTATTTTATTTCAGAAAATTTAATTTAGACATAGCACTCACATACAGTATTAGGATTATGGATGGAATGTATGTGAGAATCGCGAGCATTGATGTTTTTACTTGAAGCTGGGTCTGTTGGGTGATTTTTAGTCCATTTCGAGAGAAACAGGGTATAATATAGGGTTGCCAACCGTCCTGTTTTCCCAGGACATGTCCTGGTTTTTACAGTGTCCTGGCCTGTCCTGGATAGTTTCAAACCAGCGCGGCGTCCTATAATAGGTAGTGCTTATATTTACATGTCGGGTTTGGCCCGGACATCAGAAAGGAAACTCAAATATGGCAACACAGAAATTTATTTCAATTTAACAATCAGTCACTTAGAATATTATTAATTAAATTTAAGACGAATTAAATAACTATTTCAAAGGTTGGTACAGAACGACAGTAAGGGCGGTCACATAGGGCGGTACTGGCTGTCAGAGACAGTGTTCCCCACACCCACCGCATCAAGGACAGTACTAATTGTCAGAGACAATATTCCACGTCCAATACAAGGGTGGTACTGGCTGTCAGAGACAGTGTTCCCCGCACCCACCACATCAAGGACAGTACTAATTGTCAGAGACAATATTCCACGTCCAATACAAGGGTGGTACTGGCTGTCAGAGACAGTGTTCCCCGCACCCACCACATCAAGGACAGTACTAATTGTCAGAGACAATATTCCACGTCCAATACAAGGGCGGTCACATAGGGCGGTACTGGCTGTCAGAGACAGTGTTCCCCGCACCCACCGCAATAAGGACAGTACTAATTGTCAGGGACAATATTCCACGTCCAATACCAGGGCAGTACTGACTGTCGAAAGACAGTGGTCCGTGCACCGAGACGCATCCGCTGGAGATGCGTATCGACCTAACAGAGCGGCCGCTTATATAGGCCATCGATAGGTGGGGAGGCCTCAATAATTATTGACAATAATGCATGAGAAATATTGTCAATAGTATTGACAATACTTTTACATATTTGCGGACTATATTGCCGTTATTGACAAATGTATTGTCAATAAAATGTCATCGTGCGGGCGGCCACCCATAGAGTAAAAATAATACGTCCGGTGCACGTTCCACTAGCGCCATCTAGTCGCTGTCTCTCGAAGTCCAGGAGTAAGCAATACGGCCGCCGTCACGGCCATTCTGACAAATCACTCGACCTCGAGTGGAGTTATTCGTCTACAACACAAAGAGACATTAATTAGTTCACATCATCAACATTTTTCACATCACAGTTCACATCAACAAATTTAAAACATCAGTGGTCTAGGTTATTTCTCTATATAAAAAGCGCTACAGTTCAAATATGCTCGTCTTAATCGTCACCCACTAAAGTAGATATGAGATTCCTACAGCCACTCAGCTAGATCGTCACAAATGTGCTGGTCTAAATCGTCACCCAAGGTTCCTACAGCCACACAAGTAGATCGTCACAAATGTGCTGGTCTAAATCGTCACCCACTAAAGTAGGTAAGACTCCTACAGCCACACAGCGAGATCGTCACAAATGTGCTGGTCTAAATCGTCACAAATGTGCTGGTCTAAATGGTCACCCACTAAAGTAGGTAAGATTCTTACAGCCACACAACGAGATCGTCACCCACAACAGCAAGAGAGATCTCATTACTTATTAATCATTACAAAGACTCTGTTACGTTTTCGGATCTATCTACACTAAGTGTTCGAGAGCTAAGAGATTAAGTTTCTTCAGGGTCACTCGCACGAGAGCTTACAGAATATGTCTCCTCAGAGTCATTTAAATTTAAAGTACAAGAACGTACGGAACTTGTTTCCTCTACATCAAGAGTCGCATTAACAGGAAAACAGAATTCATCATCCGCCGTCACGGGCCGTTCATCATAAGCATCATTTTCATTATTATAATTGTCAGAAATTTCCAAATAACCCTCTTGCCCCTTAGGTACGTCCCTTAAGTTTTCATGAGCAAATGTATAAATTCTATTAGCACCGTTAATGTGTTTAAGTTCGTAACGGTCATTGTTTAATACAGTTACTATTTTATAAGGACCCTTAAATGTATTATCTAATTTTGTTTGATGTCTTTCTTCGCATTTAACAAATACAAATTCACCCACTGAGAAAGGTTTAATTTTGGCTTTTCCCTTATTAAACCGTATAATATCAGTGTTAGCTACCTTTTTTAATATTTTGTGAGGCAGATGAACGAGCCGCTTCAACATTGATCAAATTTGGTTCAGATGTACTAGGAGTTATTTTGGCTAGATTAAGTGAATTACCTTGAATACCAAACATCAGTTCCATAGGTGTAAAACCTGTTGTTCTGGAACGTGTGCTATTAAGAGCAAGTTGAATATCTCCTAGTTCGTCCTTTTAAGCGTTATTAGAATTAAATTCTGTTACAGTAAGAATATTTTTTAAAGTTCGCATGACCCTCTCAACCTGCCCATTAGCTCTACTAAAACCGGTTGCTATTAAATGAAGCTCAATTTTATGACCATTACAAAAGGTTTAAAAATCATTACAGTTATAACAGTGACCTCGTCTGAAATAATACGTTTTGGAGCACCAAATAAATTAACAGCGTTTTTTTATTACTTTTATTGCGTTTGAAGAACTTAATGCGGAAGTATAATTATTCAAGTAATACAAACTTTGTAAAGGCGTCTATTAAAACCGGGCAATATTCTTTCCTATCACTTTTCCCAGATAGTTTACCCGTAAGATCTAAATTAATGGTATACCAAGGGACTGAATGTTTAGGGATTGAATGTAATTGCACTTGCTGTGCACCTGAAGAACCTTTAGAAGTTTTACAAATTACACAGTTATTGATAAATTTTCTTACAAACTTCGCCATATCCAAAATTCATATAATTTATCTAAAGTCTTGTCATATTCTTAATGTTTTAAGGAATTTATCTAAACGGTTAAGCCCCTCTTCAATATCTTGTGAAATTGAAAGTACCTCATCCATATAAACTAAAATCTTTTCATCGACTATGTTAGATTCCTGAGGAGATAATCTTAAGGTCTTCTATCTACAATTTTATGTGGATCAATTAAATCAATTTTCAACTGTTCGGTTTTGATTCTAGTGGTTGGGAAATTCTCAATAAAATTATCTGAATATTGTGTCAAAATATTGTAGAGTTTCACTTATTAGGCCCTGTCAAGTCTGTATTAATTGAATCAATGTTAAAATTAGGTTTGGTTTTGGTACAAATATTGGAATCTTTGCAACGCCTGAATATAAAACCATCTCCGATATTTCAACAAGAATATCACGTTAGGTATGTCCCTACCTAATAGAATTGCATTATGAAGGCAATCATTGAACTACATGGAGAGTGACACTTATTTTAACGCTTCAAATGATTTGCTCCGTGCTACTAACGCTGCTCTTTCCGATACCAGTCATGTTGATAAGGTCATGCAACCTTTTTCCATTAACTAAGTGTGAAAAACTTTTCTTAATTAAACTGCACTCAAAACCGGAATCAAAAATGAAACGTAGTGTCATACCACTGCAGTCCATAACACCATGAACAGTCTTCGAGCACACGTTGACTTCTTTGCTTCGACTAGCTGCGCCTTGTTCTTTCTTTGCTTTGTCTACCTTCATTGAGCAGGTGGAGAGAACGTGACCTGGCTCCCCGCAGTCACGTGCTACGGTACGTGACTTGTGGCGTCTGGTTGCGTTTTTCTGCCGCGCCGTGTCGCGTCACGTCGCGTCATATCGCGTCGCTAGCCGCCGCTCGAATACTGAACCTCCATCTGCACACAAAATAAAACAGCACAAAAAATGTCAAAACTATGTACAATTACGTTCTTTTAGGGTTCCGTATCCAATGGTAAAAATAGGAACAGAAAAATCTAAGACTTTGCTGTATGTCTGTCCGTCACCTGGCTGCATCTCAAGAATAAGAACAAGCTAGAAAATTTCCTTTTTTTTTTTTTAGATAAAAATGTCAGATTAATTGATTATGCAATAAAGTTTATTTCATTTCTTTTCAACAATCAAACTGATTAAATTACGAAAAGCTTTTACAGTTTTACAATACCAAGACTCCATAGTGCGTTTAATAACCATAGGGCGAAAAAACTGAGCCTTCAGAGTCTCCTGTATATCGTCCCATTGATATTGACTGGGAGGTATCTTAGTAAGTAATGTGGCTGCGCGCTCTCGAAGACTATCAGTCAGCGTTATGATTAAATCGACCCCCTTTAAAATTTTTGCTTTTAATTATCATGTCGGACAGCTGACACCAGCTCCCTATATCTGAATTGGGGTCGTGGGGATTGAATGGAACAAACGCTGTGAACGGTTGCGGTGCATTGGACCGGGATAGCAAAGCATCAGATAATTTTGAAAAATAATGCTTCGAAACTATTAGAGGGTAGCGGAACATTTTCCTGCATATTCTGTGATGGAGTGCCAGAGGTGGGCGGATAATCCGATCCCACTTCTGATGTCGAGTTTGGCCCGGACATCAGAAAGGAAACTCAAATATGGCAACACAGAAATTTATTTCAATTTAACAATCAGTCACTTAGAATATTATTAACTAGCTTTTCCCCGCGACTTCGTCCGCGTGGAATAGTTACTTTGGGATATCGCTAAAATTTACCCGCGACTTCATTTACGTAGAAGAAGCGCTTCCACCTCACGACTGCCCGCCCGCTCCGCGCGCCTTACTATAGCGCGCATGATTATTTTATTACTGCGATATCTTCTAAAATACTCATTGAAATCAAATGATGTAAACGGCAAATTTCTTCTAGATTAAATGCTTGTAATGAATAACGTATTTACTTGGATAAGGATTAATATAATCTTTATGAAAACACCTTCACAAATAATGCTTACTTTTAGAACAAATTTGGTAAGTATAAAAAGGTTATAGTGAGCCAACCTTAAAAGATAGACATATACTGTCGCGGACTTTTTTTTAGAACTTTTAAAGGGGAACAATTCTGCCATACATCATTTTAGCGAAACTTTAACCGTTTCCGCAGCGTACGTAGCGAAAGCTCTCAAAAGGAAAAAAAGACCCGATTTTGTAACATTCTTGATTGGTACTCCGCTCGTATTGAGTTTAGCATGATGCTATATAGCCTAAAGCCTTCCTCGATAAGTGGACTATCCAACACAAAAAGAATTTTTCAATTCGTACCAGTAGTTCCTGAGATTAGCGCGTTCAAACAAACAAACAAACAAACAAACTCTTCAGCTTTATAATATTAGTATAGATTAAATTTAAGACGAATTAAATAACTATTTCAAAGGTTGGTACAGAACGACAGTAAGGGCGGTCACATAGGGCGGTACTGGCTGTCAGAGACAGTGTTCCCCACACCCACCGCATCAAGGACAGTACTAATTGTCAGAGACAATATTCCACGTCCAATACAAGGGTGGTACTGGCTGTCAGAGACAGTGTTCCCCGCACCCACCACATCAAGGACAGTACTAATTGTCAGAGACAATATTCCACGTCCAATACAAGGGCGGTCACATAGGGCGGTACTGGCTGTCAGAGACAGTGTTCCCCGCACCCACCGCAATAAGGACAGTACTGATTGTCAGGGACAATATTCCACGTCCAATACCAGGGCAGTACTGACTGTCGAAAGACAGTGGTCCGTGCACCGAGACGCATCCGCTGGAGATGCGTACCGACCTAACAGAGCGGCCGCTTATATAGGCCATCGATAGGTGGGGAGGCCTCAATAATTATTGACAATAATGCATGAGAAATATTGTCAATAGTATTGACAATACTTTTACATATTTGCGGACTATATTGCCGTTATTGACAAATGTATTGTCAATAAAATGTCATCGTGCGGGCGGCCACCCATAGAGTAAAAATAATACGTCCGGTGCACGTTCCACTAGCGCCATCTAGTCGCTGTCTCTCGAAGTCCAGGAGTAAGCAATACGGCCGCCGTCATACATATAAGCACTACCTATTTAAAAATCATTGTTTACTAATTTTTAAAATATTTCATAAAAATTATAAAAATATTTAAATTCCCATTAATTGTCATCCTATTGACCCTAAGACGTTGCGCGTGATTGGAGCGCGTGAGATGGCCAAGAATCATCTGAATACCCGATATGTATGTAGCATAAACAAAATTGGACAGTTGTTACGTGTATCCTAATCCTCGTTATTTCCACAATCCACAGCATCGGCCGTATGATCCTGACCAAGAAACCCTTTGTCTTCGACCCCCTCGGCGACAAGGACAGAATGGACATCATCAACGAGTACAAGTACAAGGAGGGATCGGCATCTGAGAGGCTGGCGCTCATGAACGGTGTCAGGCACTCCGAGAGGGCCAAGAGGTAAGCAAACAGGCAGATTGGTCCGTCTAATGGTTAGCGAATATCACCGCCCATAATATCCATGGACGCTTCTCACCACGTCAGTCTGGCCCCGTGCCAGGCCTGTCCCACTCCCCGTGTAGGTAATAGGTATCAAAAATATAAGTACGTGCGGCGGCCTCCTTAAGCTGCGCGTCCACTGCATCGGAATCGGAGCGGACGGAGCGGACGGAGCATCGGCATTTACAAAATGCCGATGGGGTGCGTCCACTGCATCCGGATTCAGCATCGGCAATTTAGTTATTTTTAATCCGTCAGCCTGAACGTGCACTTGCATTATGGAGGATAGTGACGAGATATATTGTTGTAATCTCAGACCGAATAGGTTGTAATTAGCTTATTTTATCAGAAGAGGAAAAGAGAAACAAGAGGAAACGAAAGATATGGGTTCATAAATCATAATATAAATTCAAAAAGAATAATTTTTGGAGAATTTCATACATTATATTCTGATTTATTAGAAGATGAAAATAGATTTTTTGGGTACATTCATATGACTCGAAAAAAGTTTTTTGAACTTCACTATATTCTACAATTTTTATTTATTATTTGCCCAATTTCATCCCATATATATCGTCTCTCCTCAGTTGGTTAAGATAATGTTGATGTTTTAGATTGTAAAGTTCATCATATTTTTCCACTAAAGTAATTAAAATATCGTCATTCGTCGTGAATAAGTATTTATGTATAGCCGTCGCGTCGTCGCAAACACGTCAGAACTTGAAACGTTCGGAATCCGAATGACGGGTTCACTGCCGATGACGTCATCGGCAAAAATACCGGTCGCGGGCGCAGAAATGCCGATCCAGTGGACGCAGTACCATAGAAATCCATACAAAGCAACAAATCCGTCCGCTCCGTCCGCTCCGATTCCGATGCAGTGGACGCGCAGCTTTAAACGGGCCAATTACGAGGGACTCGCGCGCGAGCAGTGAGCGACGTATGCGTGAGATTTGTTCGTCGCAATGTTTTATGGATTGGATTTAATACCTTATAATCTGTGCACATAATATTACAATACTGTGTTTAAGTTAGGTAAAAATCTCCTGGCCAGCTATAACTATAATGCCATAACATAATATAACAATATTTAATAATATAGTTTGAACTACTGCAATTACTTGATAACCAATATTTAGTGTTTAGGTGTTGGCTCCACCTGAACTATCTGTTCGCGTCTTATGTTATTCCGATGTGATACGATTTGAACTTTGAATTGAAAGTCATTTGTTGACAAAAGTACCTAGAAATAGTAAGGCGGCGTGATTCAACTTCTTTGAGTAATATCGCCGTGAAGGTATCGAAAACGCTTACGTTTACGCATAAGTACCTACATACTTATAGGTATGCGCGAGTTTATTACAATTATTTAAGTACTATTACGTTCTACCTTAGCTTTATTTGGAAAACGCTTACGTTTACGCATAAGTACCTACATACTTATAGGTATGCGCGAGTTTATTACAATTATTTAAGTACTATTACGACCTACCTTAGCTTTATTTGGAAAGCAATTTGTTCAGTAAAGTATAGTAGGTAGGTACTAGAAAGTAGGTAAAAAAAAGTTGTAATTAAATATTAAGAAAAAATATATATACACGTATAACCGCCTCCTTTTTTGGAAGTCGGATAATTATTTTCTAAAATGAGACAACCCTAATGTCATTAGAATGGATAAGAATTACGCGATAGAAAGAGACGCAACTTCTAGGTAAATATAATCGTAGGTAATCAAGCGCTGCGTTAGCTGAATTGAACCTTATCGTTTCGCAGCAAGAGTCCCTATTTCTTCAAATCATTTGTCGGAGTGGTTCTTCTGTACCTGTAGGTACTATTATTTATTCTGTGCCCGTGCTAAGTATCCACTATCCAAAGAACTTGTGTAACGGGGACCAGACAGCGGGAAGTTTAATACTTTTTATACTGTTCATATATCTATATTTTATTGATTTTTATTTTTATTACATAACTAGCTTTATTTTTAACATATAACTAGATTTGATTTTTATTACATAAATAGCTGAAGCCCGCAACTTCGTTTGCTCAGAACTAACGGAAGCGAAACCCTATTTTTTTAAACGGAACCCTAAAATAAAAGTAGCCTATGTTAGACCTTATAACATCAGCTATCTGCTAGTGAAAGTCCCGTGAAAATCGGTTAGCCGGAATAAACAGACAGACAGACCGACAGACAGACAGACGGACAGACAAAACTTTTAAAAATTGGTATTTTATTGTAATTGTAAGTACCGAATATACTTTCAGATGCATTATGTGAAAAGCTGTCAATTTAAAGTTACAAACAGACACTTCAATTTTATTTATCTGTATAGATGTATAGATAAACATATACAAGTATAATACACATCCGTCATCCATGACCCATGAATATTGAAAACCTCTCATTGAGACCTCCTTAATTAATTGAGTCACATAGGTCGTCAAATTCATTTCGATTAGTGTTGTGTGTTCGATTTTCAACTCTATTGCATTAGCGCGGAGTTCTATTTTCAGTGCTCTGAATTTAACCGGGCCCGCCGGATTCCGGATCATAATATAATCAATTTACTACGAAACATGTGCTATTTATTCGAGCCTCGTCTAACTAAGCCCTGAGGCTCAGCTCCTCTAGCTCTAACTAAAGGGAACTACATTTTTTATACTTTCCAGATACTACGCGGTCGCAGAGAAACTGTCCAACGACATACAGTTCAAACTGCGCGATATCGACGCCGTGCAGATCGGGGAGGACTTCAGGGTGACTGTGGAAATTGACAATAATGCCACCGAGGTAAATACATGATATCCTACAATATAATATTACTGGATAGTGGATGATGTCCGCGAATTCGTGCGCGCAAAAGTTAATTTCGCAGAAACCGTAAATTTTTCCGCGATAAAAAGTAGCCTATGTCCTTCCCCGTGGTCTACTGTACATCTGTGCCAAATTTCATCAAAATCGGTCCAGTAGTTTCGGATCCTATTCAACGCAAACAAACAAATTTTTCCTCTTTATTATATTACGAGTAGTATAATAGATAAATGTGAAAGTTTGTGAGGATGGATGTATGGATGGATGGATTGTTACTCTTTCACGCAAAAAGTACTCAACGGATTTTTGTGAAAGGTAGTAGTTTAGGCTCTGGATTAAAACAGGCTACTTTTTATCCCGGAAAAGTACAGTGTTCCCGCGGGATACCCGATACTATATTTACGCGGGCGGAGCCGCGGGAAACAGCTAGATGTTTGAATAATTTGAATATAATATGCGATATCGCGTGATGGTGCGGGCACTGCGTCGTTTGGTATACTTACTTTACATTATATTCGAGTTATTATAAGCTTATGAATTTTATATGTATGTGCGGGGAGTTCCCGTACCAATAGAATTCTTAGGGTTAATTCACAAAGTGACTTTACGCGACGAGACACTACATTATTATGATAGCTATTCAAAATTGAACTCTATTTACTACACAAAAAGTTAAACGTTTCATTGCCTTCGACATTGACTTTGATTGACTTGACATTCGAACTTTTGCAATGAAACGCATCTTCTTGTGTAGTGAATAAACTTTAATTTTGAATAGCTATCTTAAAAATGCAGCACTGCACCGCCTCGCGTTCCGTCGCGGTGTGAAATTACCCTTAAGGCTCTAACCTATGTTCTTCCCTGCCTCCCCTTGGGGGCCATCCATAAATTCAGTCACACGAATTTCACGATTTTTTACCCCTACCTTGTCACAGTTGGTCACATTTGTGGGACCCCCCCCCTCCCTAGTGTGACGTCACATATTTTGAAAATTTACATTTAGAAATTATTGAATAAAGATACAAACTTAATAATCTTCAATCCATAAACTTTGAACCCACTCCTGTAAATTATTTATAACTGGCATATATGTTTTTGAGGTTTTCGTAAAGTAATAGTTTATAGTTCGTATTTTAACACTTAGATAATAATTATAATAGATTTTGAAATGTGACATCACAATATTTAGGACCCCTCCCGCCCCCTTGTCACACAATGTCACACTTCGTCGACCCCCTCCCTCCCCCTTAACGTGTGACGTTATTTATGGATGGCCCCTTGTGGTCTATGCCTTCCTTCTATTGTGGTTAGTGTTGCCCCAATCAGTCTTGGTCTTGGTCTTGCAGCAAGAGTCTCGCAAGTCTCGCAATTACCTATTAGCCTATTGCTATTTATTAAACGTTATTTTAGATATTAGAACAACTTAATATAACAACGTAACGTAATACCTATTACCTACTCTATAACGTTGTTCTGAGATCTAAAATAACGTTTAATGAATAGCAATAGGCTAAAAGGTAATAGCGAGACTTGCGAGACTCTTGCTGCAAGACCAAGACCAAGACTGATTTGGGCAACACTAATTGTGGTATCTATATATCTGTGCCAATTTTTATCAAATCAGTCCAGTGATTTCGGAACATATTCAATGCAAACAAACAAATATAATACGTTTATCTAAGAATACCTTCTTTTGTAGCCGCGCCACATCAAAGCCGCTCTCTCGGCCACGAGTGTGTTCTACAACGGCGTCAAATCTGAGGTCATCAAGAAACAAGAGGGGAAAATATTCGTCGGGCCGGGAAAACGTGAGTATTGAATCTCATCTCACCCCGTCTAGACTACTCACGAGTAGGCCGAGGTTGGCCGAATAAGACAGTGTGGGCACGCACTTCGCTTCGCCTTTTCGTACTTCGGGTTACTTCGCGAAGCACTTCCTCGGCCTGCTTCGCGAGCAGTCTGGACGGGGCATTATACAATTTTATTTTAATTGACAATAGTTAATAGAATCAGGCGTTACTTTGCGGAAATCCATAACATAAAATTAATAAATATTATTATTTTTAGCAATCTTCCACCAAATAATACCCACAACTTGCAAGCAAATGTGTGAGTGCACGCATAAGCATGCGTAACGCACCTCCCTCCTGCCACGCTGCTTATGCGTGCACTCAGATGCAAGATCGTGCAAACACCACCACCACACAAGCAACAATGTCAGCAAGATCGTGCAAAGCCCCACACCACCAATGCAGATTGCAAAACACGACGCGCGATTCGCCCCGAACCCGGAGCATCCTCAGGAAGTGGACCTGCGAACAAAGTTCGTTAGTAATGCTGCCAAGCAAACCGCATAAGCATGCGTTACGCATGCTTATGCGTGCACTCACACATTTGCTTGCAGGTTGTGGGTATTATTTGGTGGAAGATTGCTAAAAATAATAATATTTATTAATTTTTTTTTAAATTGACAATGATAAAGCACTGATTGAAACATTGAAACAACATATACTTTCTTCATATTTTAGATGAAGAAGTAAGCATTCTAATCAGCGCAGCGGAATACCTCCCGAAGCTGGTGGAGTACTGCAACATCAAAATCTCCGCCATGGCCATCGCGGACGAGACGAAACAGTCGTGGGCTGATGATGACGACTTCCAGATACTCAAGCCCAATATTGTTGTCAAGGTATGGTGCGATTAGCAAAAGACAAAATGCCGTCGCGGCTGCGTGACGGATTAATAGGGGTGAAATATTTAGTTTTCTATCGCATGCCATTGTTTTTTTTGTCATCAATTTTTTCAAGGTTCACTTGTTTTTTCATCCTCATTTTCTCCCGCCAGTTCGCAGACGACCTCATCATCAACCAGCCCACCCAGGCGGAGCTGTGGTTCGTCAACCCCCTGGACACGCCCCTGAGCGGGGGGGAGTTCCGCGTGACGTCATCAGCTATCGTGGGCCGCACGCTACGCGTCGCTGCACCTGATGTGGGCCCTGGCGAGAAGGTGGCAGTCGAGATACCTATTGTGCCCAATGTGAGTATTTTCTTTGGACTAGCAGCAGTGGCGGATCTAAGACTTTTTCGAACCGGGACAAAAACTTGATATGGCGCCCTTCTGAAGCCTTTGCCAATGTGGACTAGCCCCACTACTAATAGAAATATTTATACAATAGAAAGTAATATAATAGATTTGGCTTGAATTATGATTGCATAATATTTGCGACCAAATGAAACCAAAGCTAATACAAAACTAACAATAATTGTAACAAATAGAGTAGGTACTTTTTATCTGTTAAATTTAAAAAATATATGGCTTAAGTATAGCAAAAACAATTTTCTAGAACCTCTTCACCCAAAATGTACAATAAGAGGTCGAGTTTAGGACAATTTTTCTGCTCTTATGTAGTTAGTTTATTTTGTTTGTTTAAAAATACCCAAAGATAGACATAGTCGCCGTAAAACTGGCTTAAAAATAATTTTGCTACTGTGCATGAATATTAATGCGTAACAATAAGGTTTATTTCATTTGGTCACGATCTGGATTTTTTGCACAAAACATTTCTAAAGAAATGTCAGTCCGTACTCGGCCACAGTTCAAACGACACATTTTGCAAACGCGTCCTTAAAATAAACTAAAGAAACAGTTACAATTATCAAACAATTTCATAAATATTTCCTTGAATACATAAATTAAAATATTGTATATTTTATTTACAGAAACTTGGAGTAATCAACATAGTGACGACATACAAATCAAACGAACTGAAAGACATCAGCGGAGCCGCGTCTACTGAAGTTATGGAAGGATAAAAATACCTAGTTTTAAAGAATAATCATAATATAATAATTATTATTATTTAAGTGTCGAATTTATATAATTTTTAAATCGCTGATAACTGCCAAAACAATTTAATGTGGACAATATTATTGAGTCTGCATTCAATGCAAAGTTACGATGACTGATGAGTCAATAATTATAATATATTTTTTTCAAAAAAACAATAAAAAAACACAGTATTTCGTAACTTGTATCCTTGTAAAGGCAAAATATCTGAATAATATTTTTTTAGAAAAAGTCCCGTTTTACTCAGATTATACTGAGTATTTTTACAGTATTTTAAAGAGATCTTATATTATGTTATGTCTTAGAATAATAAAGGTAGCTTTTAATTGTATTTTTTGTAAATGATTATGCATTTAAATTTTGTGAACGAAAAATAAACTTTTTATACTATTTACATCATAATTTTTTTAACCAATAGCAACTAATGAGTTTCATAATAATTTCTTTACCTAAATTACAAAATGATCCTTTCAGGATTAAACTCTTTAAAAATAATCCCAATAAAACAACAGTCATATCAAAAACAAAAGTTTAATTCCCAAATTGCATTTTCATTTTCTCTTACACAACACAAGACAAACTACTGTCTAACACACACCAGTACCTTTGCTAATAAATACATCGAATACAATTCGATCTTACACCTAATTGATCGGTAGCATTACCTTAAAACATTCCGTACATACACGACAATTTCAATATGATTTTGATTAGACATTCGATAAAAACACCATTTGGCAGTATTTATTTGTATTACAAAAACTATGCAAAAATTACATTACTATAAACGTGACATACGAGTGGGCCTAATTATTACATTATTGCTGTATGATTTCGTCTAATTCTAGCTTTAGATTTTAAAGTAATGAGATGGTATATCCCAAGGTCATACTTCGGGTTCATTTTTCTTTTTACCTTATAGTGTAAATGATTTTAAGATTTTATCACATTGGAATATAAGATTAGTTTCCTTTTAATGTTATATTAGACAATTTATATGCAATGAGGAACTATGGGACGGCAAATAAACTATTGATAAAATATATTAAATATTTATTCAATGACTTCAGTTCTAACCGTTTTCATACGAATAAATAGACTTCAAGGAGAAACTTATTTAGAGTCACAGAAATTATGACATGGTATGAAAACTATGGGAGAAATACTTTAAGTATTGTCAAAGGAATGAAAGTAACGTAGAAGATAAAACAATAAAAACTATCTATTAAAACTATTAAAACATCTATGTGAGGGTAACAACTATAATGTATTTTCACATGTTTTACAGCCATATATTGATTCATTATAATGCTCTTTAAGACGATAAATAAAAGTGTAAACAAAAACATAATGCATTTTACAGGAATACAAGAAAAATGTATAAACTTGCGCTTGAAACTTTAAAGAAGACATAAAATTCTGTTTAACAAATGCTTAAAAATAGGTACTCTAACAGTTTATTTAAAGCCTCGTATCCACTAGGCCGCACTAGGCACGCAACATGTTGAAAGTTAGTGAGGAACTTTTGTTTAATAACATTGTCTGTCTACGCAGCTACTACAAATCATGTTGTCATCATGCGCGTCAGCTGGCAACTCTGCGCGTTGTTTTGCAACGTTGCCACACATTACTAGCGTCACGCCAATTATAAATTTTATTATATTGTGTTATTTTACGTGGCAGAGCCATGCTTCGGCACGACTGGGCCGGCTCGACCGGAGAAATACCACGGGCTCACAGAAAACCGGCGTGAAACAGCGTTTGCGCTGTGTTTCGCCGAGTGAGTGAGTTTACCGGAGGCCCAATCCCCTACACTATTTCCTTCCCTACCCTCCCCTATTACCCTATTCCCTCTTAAAAGGCCGGCAACGCACTTGCAGCTCTTCTGATGCTGCGAGTGTCCATGGGCGACGGAAGTTGCTTTCCATCAGGTGACCCGTTTGCTCGTTTGCCCCCATATTTCATAAAAGAAAAAAAAAAATATTGATTATTGATGCCCAGTTGATACGCGGCTTAGGTGTACCTTCTTATTCATTTGAAGCGCAATTTCACTTTTAGTCCATGTAACCTAACTGTACTTCCGTTTGTCTTTATATTACATTGTTCAACACTTAAATTAGGTAACTACACTATTATGAACTTTGTATTGATGGTCTTAAGGTTTACATTTGCTCGGCAAACAGTCTCAGTTCACTTTGACCTTGCCTGTGACGATTTTGAAGTACTCCTCATAGAACCGCGGGAAGATTTGCATCGCGAAATATATAACTGTGAGGTATGCTACTATGACTAGAGTTAGGATGAGGTCGAATACTGCTGGTTTTACGCTGAAAAAAAAATATAGCATATTTTACTTAGACTATTCAGGAGTTAAGGCAATAATAAATTGAATGAAACCGGCCACCGTCACCGAAATCGGTGTGGGGAGTTATATAGTTATATAGATATATATATATATATATATATATATATATTTATTATTATAAATGCTCTTGAGTCTAATATAGACACTCGCGCGTGTGATATAAACAATTTCACGTGTAGTGACTATACGTGCGATATAGACACTTTCGAGAGAGCGAAATGCGAACATTCAGAAAGAAACATCGGCCATACTTGTTTGCGTAAGTAAAAGTATGATTTGTGTTCATTTGGGGATTTGTCGCTAAAAATAGTGTCTATTGAGTGTTTGATTCAAAGGTAAGTACGGCTTATTGTGTTTTTTTGTTACCAAGATTTAAAAGATTCATTATTACTGAATACGGTAAATATACGTCCAAATCTGTAGTTGATTGGTTGATTGGAATGATATTTGGATTTTAGGTTATGTCGCACGCTTTTTTACGTCATGAATGTTACAATGTGTAACGAAATGCGTAACGTTACAGTCATGACCAGTTCTAAGGCGGAGATTACACTTGAAAATATAATTATATACCTACTAAAATGTTCAATAAGAAGTATTTTTGTATGTTAATAATGAACAAACTCAAACTGCGCGGCGCCGGCCGGCAGTTTGTTTGACTGAACCTGGCCAATGTGTTGGGCCAGGTGGTAGTTTTTTTAAGGTTTAAGTGATATTTAAAATAATAATGATAATAAAAATCGGTGATGATAAATCCTTACTAATATTATAAAATATGCGAAAGTCACTCTGTATGTCTATCTGTTACGCTTTCACGCCTAAACCACATAACCGATTTTGATGAAATTTGGAACAGGGTTAGAACAGACCCTCAGAAAGGACATAGGCTACCTTTCATCGCGACTTTTTTCGCGTTGAAGGGGTTGAAATAGAGGTTGAAAGTTTATATGGGACTACGTCAAAACCGATTTTGATGAAATTTGGAAGAGGGTAAGAACAGACTATCAGAAAAGGCATAGGCTACATAGGCTAGAGAGGGGAGAGGGTTAGAGGGGATCTAGAGGGGTCAGGAGAGGGGTATCTCGAGGGGGTCTAGAGGGGGGGGGATGGGTAGAGGGGTTAAAAGGGTCTAGAGGGGGGTAGAGGGGGTCTTGAGTTTGGAGTTTGTTACTCTTTCGCGCAAAAACTACTTAAGCCGATATGAATGAAATTTGGCGACGACGGATTATATTATTATGGACTAAGCTTTATAATGGTCATGTACGTAACATTCGGTCATGTATGTAACGTGTGTTACGATGTCATGAATGTTATAAGTACAATTTTTGGCGACCATACCCTGATATAGATTATAGGCACTTTCGAGTGTGATTATAGACACTTACGAGTGTGAGATAGACACTTTTTCGTTAGATATAGATTATAGGAACTTTCGAGTTTGACATAGAATCTTTCGCGTGTGATTATAGACACTTTCGAGTGTGGCATAGACACTTTCACGTGTGATATAGATTGTAGGCACTTTCAGGTGTGTCATTGACCCTCTCGCGTATGATTATAGACACTTTCGAGTGTGACATAGACACTTTCACGTGTGATATAGATTGTAGGCACTTTCAGGTGTGTCATTGACCCTCTCGCGTGTGATTATAGACACTTTCGAGTGTGACATAGACACTTTCACGTGTGATATAGATTGTAGGCACTTTCAGGTGTGTCATTGACCCTCTCGCGTATGATTATATACACTTTAGAGTGTGATAAAGACACTCTAATGTGTGATATAGATTGTAGGCACTTTCGAGTGTGTCACAGACCCTCTCGCTTGTGATTATAGACACTTTCGAGTGTGATAAAGACACTCTTATGAGTGATATAGATTATAGGCATTTTCAAGTATGACATAGACCCTCTCGCGTGAGATATAAACGCTCACCTATAGACGTAGAGCTGCGCGCGCGTGGGCCCGTACAGCACGTGCTCGGGCTCGCGGCGGTCGGGCGCGTGCGTCGTGCTGGTCACCGTCACGAATTGCGACAACGCGCGTTCTAGGGCACCCGTCACGCCTGAAATACACAAGTGACTCATACATTACACTATTTATTTTGATTAGACTATATAGCCATATTCATATTTGTTTTAAAATAATAAGCTTTTAAGAGCATTGATCGGCGCGAGACTCAGATTTCACGAAAAACGCTACTTTTCAAATGCGTCTATATCTAACAAAAACTGGTTATTCTGATTTTTACATGCAAAAAAACACTAGAAAATATTGTATTCTAATTTTTCACTTATCATTTATTTTAAAATAATTTCAAACTTTTGAATAAAACTGACAAAACTAACCAGAAGTTTTTACAACTTTAGGTTCAGGGGCAATTTCAAAACATATAATAGCTAAAACAGCTTACATTTTTTAAAAACAAAAAATCTTTACAAACTTGTTGGATCCTCTTCTAGATTATCTATTTGTCAGATTATTTTTATATACCTTTCTATCTCATAAAAATAAAATTTAAAGAATGCGAAATTATCAGGAATTATAGTTATTTAAAATGATGATATTTATGTATTTTACTTGCTCCTTTTGTTTCTTACTTACATAATCTATGAGAAGAACCTTTTATCTTTAATATGCTATTTAAATTTTTAACTAAATAGTTTGACGAATTTTATATGAATTTTTAAAACTACTATATAAATCGAGGCGCACGAGCGTTTACAACAGTATTTGTAAACGCTCGTGCGCCTCGATTTAAAATCAAGCAAGTAAAATACATAAATATCATCATTTTAAATAACTATAATTCCTGATAATTTCGCATTTTTTTAATTTTATTTTTATGAGATAGAAACATATATAAAAATAATCTGACTTATAGAGAATCTAGAAGAGGATCCAACAAGTTTGAAAAGATTTTTTGTTTTTAAAAAATGTAAGCTGTTTTAGCTATTATATGTTTTGAAATTGCCCCTGTACCTAAAGTTGTAAAAACTTCTGGTTAGTTTTGTCAGTTTTATTCAAAAGTTTGAAATTATTTTAAAATAAATGATAAGTGAAAAATTAGAATACAATATTTTCTAGTGTTTTTTTACATGTAAAAATCAGAATAACCAGTTTTTGTTAGATATAGACGCATTTGAAAAGTAGCGTTTTTCGTGAAATCTGAGTCGCGCGCCGATCAATGCTCTTAAACTCTGGAAAACGCAGGACATAGTCACTGGGACAATTTGTAAGATTACTTATTTTTAATATTTTTTTAACTAGGGACTTTTAGTAACTATGCCATAATTCAATAGCCTAACAAACTTTAAGCAACTTGGTGCGGGCACCAGTGGCGTACCTTTTGAAGACCCTCATCCCAATCCCTACCTATAATACAGGCTAGGGCTTCCCATGAAGGAGAACCAGCCTTCATGTGTGACCACCAGTGTGCACATTCTACCAGCAGGTGGTCTACATCCTCGACAGTGCCGCACTCCTCCCATTTCGACGAGGTATCGAAACCTTCCGAGGAATATCACCAGAACAAAGTCTTTAATCTATAACTACTAACTTCCTATTCAGCTGACAAATAGCAAACTAGGGAATGTGTGGAGCTTCAAAGGTTGTAAGATTTCGTAGTAGCCGTCATCGTTTCGGTCTTATACAGATTCACACTGCAATTTACACCTTTAGCCACAGGACATAGACGAAATACTCACCGGCCGTGTTCGGTGTGGTGGCGAGCACCTGCGGCGCGCGCGGCTGCGACGACAGGTAGTTGTACCACGTGCGTATGAACGTCTCGTCCACGTTCTGAATAAAATAAGAACATATTTAGGTACCACTTAATTCTAGTCTATAGAACCAGTTATAACGAATGGTTAATAGCATTATTATTTTTGTTTTTATGCTAGGGCGGCGTCAACACAATATAAATAATGTACAGTAGCGGAACTCAGCCGTGTCCTTAAAATTTGCACCTACGATTGAGTGTGGCTGAGCGGAGCGCTAGGGTTGGTACGTCTACAAAGAAGGCGTTGACAGTGCACAAGCGTCGCGGCAACTAATTGAAAGTAGTCGTTCAATGCGACATACTTTTGCTGTTTTGTTAGCGGCCGTGTAAATGACGCTTGTGTGTGCGTGCGCCGATCCGGGCTGTCTAGTATGGACCTACTTATGCAAAAAGGAACCAATCCACACTAATGCCAAAATCGAGATAAGGACACAGAACTTTTAAAAAGTGAGGCTTCTATCGACCCTGAAAATATCAAAATGATCTGACAATTTCAACAGAACAAAACATTTCCATGACAAAGTTATCAATCAACATAGCTGCATTTGTTCATTAAACTAACAAGAACCAAGCCCCATGGTCACCCAGCAATCCTATAAAATAACTGAAATAGTTTTATTTTTGTCTATCTGGCTGTCCACCCATCTGTCTGTCTGTTTGTTCTGGCTAATTTCTGCAATGACAGAACCGATTTTGACTAGACTTTTACTGGCAGATAGCGATATTATAAGGAGAAACTTTGGCTACATTTATCTTAGGGTTCCGTTTAAAAAAATGGTTGCGTTTTCCATTTAGGTTAGTTCCACGCACAAAAAATACCCACTAGCTAGAAATCAATATATATATTTAAAAGTTATATGTTTTATGCAATTTTTTCCCTTCACATCATAAATTAACAAGGAATCAATCAACATACTGATTGTTTTGCAAAAAGGAACCAGCTAGATTTTCTTCAAAATTATTAAAAAGTGTTAATGATTTTTATCTAAATGATATTTGTATACATATAACAAATTATTATGAATTATATTGTATGCAAGCTTTATTCAAAATTACCACAAATTACACATAATTTTACAGAATACAACATTTTAACAAAAATGGCTTTTTCTCAAAACTGTCATTGTGTGGGTTGATTCTATTTTGCATAAGTAGGTCCGTATGAAGATGGTCTACTGTAAATTTATACTGTGGCGTCAATACACACCAGGGCGTTGTCGTACAGCGCGGCGTCCTCGTCGCCGGCCTCGTCGGTCAGGTTGTACACGTGCGAGGCGAGCGCGCGCGCGGTGGCTTGTACGTTGGTCACCAGCGTGCGCAGCGCGGCCTCGGACGGCGAGTCGAGCACGCTGCTACGCGCCGGCTCTTTGTTGTCTAGTATGAAGATGGTCTACTGTACATTTATACTGTGGCGTCAATACACACCAGGGCGTTGTCGTACAGCGCGGCGTCCTCGTCGCCGGTCTCGTCGGTCAGGTTGTACACGTGCGAGGCGAGCGCGCGCGCGGTGGCTTGTACGTTGGTCACCAGCGTGCGCAGCGCGGCCTCGGACGGCGAGTCGAGCACGCTGCTACGCGCCGGCTCTTTGTTGTCTAGTATGAAGATGGTCTACTGTACATTTATACTGTGGCGTCAATACACACCAGGGCGTTGTCGTACAGCGCGGCGTCCTCGTCGCCGGTCTCGTCGGTCAGGTTGTACACGTGCGAGGCGAGCGCGCGCGCGGTGGCTTGTACGTTGGTCACCAGCGTGCGCAGCGCGGCCTCGGACGGCGAGTCGAGCACGCTGCTACGCGCCGGCTCTTTGTTGTCTAGTATGAAGATGGTCTACTGTACATTTATACTGTGGCGTCAATACACACCAGGGCGTTGTCGTACAGCGCGGCGTCCTCGTCGCCGGACTCGTCGGTCAGGTTGTACACGTGCGAGGCGAGCGCGCGCGCGGTGGCTTGTACGTTGGTCACCAGCGTGCGCAGCGCGGCCTCGGACGGCGAGTCGAGCACGCTGCTACGCGCCGGCTCTTTGTTGTCTAGTATGAAGATGGTCTACTGTACATTTATACTATGGCGTCAATACACACCAGGGCGTTGTCGTACAGCGCGGCGTCCTCGTCGCCGGCCTCGTCGGTCAGGTTGTACACGTGCGAGGCGAGCGCGCGCGCGGTGGCTTGTACGTTGGTCACCAGCGTGCGCAGCGCGGCCTCGGACGGAGAGTCGAGTACGCTGCTACGCGCCGGCTCTTTGTGGCTCTGGAAATTAAAGATTAACATTTTATCCTCTATTTCCCAATGATAATAATTAATGATATTGCTTGATGAATGCAATGTTGCTTGAGGTAAACAAAAGATATCGTAGGCAAGCCGGTTAGGTAGGTAACTTAAATTCCATACAAACAATATAGCCATACTTTAAAAAAAAAATGAGTTTAATAATAATTTGAGAATAACGCCCAGGTTTGTTACATTATCTATAGTAGCCTCTCTTTAAAGTAAATTGAGGCTATTTTTTAATATAAGAGAATAACGTCCACGTTACGTTACATTTATTTACGTACCAAATTTTTAATCTGTTTAAAAAATAGAGATGTATGGATTATCTTAAAGAGAATTTATTCTAGTTTCTAAATATATATAACACTAGCTTTTGCCCGCAGCTTCGCCCGCGTAGCATAGTGTTCTTGGAGAAAAAAACTACTTCGGCGAATAACTCTCTACTTACAGCAATATACCTACTTCTGATACAATATTGAAAATGTTTTTAAGTTTACCCAATGCAAATGGTTAAAAATGGGACCCTATCACCTCGACGCGACATGCGCGACCGCTTGATATAAATATTATTATATCTATGGCGCTTGAGTATAAAAAGACTATTTAAAAAAACCGCATCAAAAATCCGTTGCGTAGATTTAAAGATCTAAGCATACAATATAGGTACATAGGGACAGACAGATAAAGCGACTTGTTTTATACTACGTATTGAATAATCATTTAATCTGCTATTCAAATATAATTCGACATTCCAACAAAACTGACCAACTACCTCTATGGATATTCCATAAGAACTGCAGTATAGAATATTCGTTGAGCGAGCACCAAGTCGCGACTCGCGAGTGCCGCCGAGACATGTCCCTGCATTTTAAATCTGTAATATCTTCGAAAATATTCATTTAATATTATAACATACTGATCTATATTAAATGCACAAAGTATTTAAGGTACTAAATTGGATAAGGATTAATGCTGTATTGCTCAAAAACGCTTCGTAAATAAGCTATTAAATTCAAATCAAAGTAAAAGGATAAAAAAATGGTTATTGTGGGTTATCCCTAAGAGATAGACATATGCTATCGCGGACTTTTTTGTAGACTTTTTTATGATGAACAAAACTGTAATAAGTACATTATTTTGATCTATCTCGTAGGGTTCAGCCAGCGTTTGCTATGTAAGTGGAAAAAATGTAATTATTTACGACATCACATTAGAAACCTCAAAAATAACAGTATTTATCCACTATTTAATAGATGTAAAATTATACATATAAAATTATAAACCTTTCTCTGCAATCTCTAGCTATTAAAAAAACCGCATCAAAATCCGTTGCGTAGTTTTAAAGATTTAAGCATACATAGGGATATAGTGACAGAGAAAGCGACTTTGTTTTATACTATGTAGTGAGTAGTGATGCATAGGTTTTAGTAACAATGTATCAATATAATCCTTTAAAAAAAGGCGCGAAACTTATCGGATCGTGCGAGATGCCCGTGACGCTTGCGCCATAGTTAAATACGTAAATATTTGGCACCTCCTACCTTCAAAGCGCTAAGAGTGAACGCTGTCATCCGTCTAATGCTGAACCGCTCGTGATGCCACGCCAGGAGCTCGTCAGCGAGATTGATCTTCTTGTGCACCACCTCGACCCCCAGCCGGGCCTTGACGGAGTGGGCCGGGCTGCCGGGCTTGGGGGGCTTGGACACGTGCATGCCGAGGGGCCCGGACGACATCGTGTCGAGGCACATGACGAATGATATGTCCTGAAATATTATTTATTTATTTATTTATACACTTTCTGCACAATGTACAGTGGCGGACTTAATACCATAGGGCATTTTCTACCAGTCAACCATAGGGTGGTGACAGAGTCAAAATACAAAGGTGCTTTCCATCTAGAAAAATACAAAAATTTAACTATACGAAATGTGTAAAAACTAATGATAAAAATACATAAATAATATTCGTATGTATTAGACATGGATTAAAAAAAACTGATTTATTGTTTTAATAGTAGAGTTTAAACAGCCTTTGTGGTCTAGTAGTTAGAGCTCGGGTCTCGACTCGGAGGTCGTAGGTTCGATTCTCGCATTGGAATAACAAAACATGTTGTTTCCAAGTTTGGTTAGGACAATGCAGGCTGATGACCTGATTGTCTGACAAGATAGGTGATCGATGCATCGGATGGGCATGTAAAAAGTCGGATCTGAACTGATCTCTCGCCAGTCGCGTCGGTTATCCGTCCCAATGGGCTATGAGAGTGAAGGAAGAGAGAGTGCTCTTGGGCACTATGGCGGACCAATCAGCGCACAGTAACACAAATTACTCCTGCGTAACGGGCCTGGATCGGTGTGGGGAGTTATATTATATTTTTATAGTAGAATATACGACTGTAGTATATAATGAGTATAGTAGTAACATAAAAAAATGTAGATATAAGACTAATAAAATAGTTTATTACACTTGAACTGACTTTATTAAAAACCTTTCCTAAATAATTGTTTGTATAATCAATTACAGAAGATTTGAGCACCTGATTTACTGCTTACGTAAAGACGTTAGTACAAAAAAAAACATGAAAGACGAAAAAAATCTAATAATGAAACGAATCTTCGCCAATGAGGCCATTTACCCACTATTAGCTGATTGAGATGATTTGGTTTAAATTCAGTAGTGAATTGAATCAGCTAATAAAGTGAGGTCAATGGCCTCAGTGGCGAAGATTCGTTTGATTAAATATTTTTATTACTTTAAAAAATTTTCTTTATTATATTTTTTTTTTCACTATGTTATGAGAATGCCGTATGTGCTTCGGCAACTCAGATACTACAGTATTTCAAGAGTGGCTACTTCGATCGGAGAATACTGTATAAACCATTCAGTAATGAAAAAAAGGCCTAAGTCTAAAGTCATCGATATTACATTTAGCACACAGAATTTATGGAAAACATGGATATAAATGAACTCTAATGTATTATAATTATAAGGTTTGAATTCACGTGAAGTAATCACAATAATCTCCACTTGTGGGTACTTGATAAAATAACTTTCCTTACCTGCAATAACGACGCGTCAGCAGAGTCCAACTGGTCTTCCAACCACTTCTTAGTCGCAAAATAATTCAGTGAGTGTCCCGTGGACGACAACACAAACAGTATAGAGGGCGCGCCCCGCACTGCCGCGGTCGAGTAGAGGCGGGAGAAGATCCTGGCTAGTTCCAGTAGCGCGACTGCACCTGACGCGTTGGAGTCTGCTCCGAATGCCAGCTCCTGGTGTGAGTTAGTTATAATCAAAGCTTAATTATTACATACATACGTTATAGTTTATATCCTTACAAAACTGACAATATTTCTGTGCCGCGACACACATTGACACGGGACGCGTAATATGTGCTACTCGTCGACCGGCTTGACGCACACTAACACAGAACACTAGTATATTACGTTATATCCTTACAAAACTGACAATATTTCTGTGCCGCGACACACATTGACACGGGACGCGTAATATGTGCTACTCGTCGACCGGCTTGACGCACACTAACACAGAACACTATTACTCATGGGGCACACTAACGTCGGGCCAATTTGAGTCCACTTTTTACGCGCAATGCCATATCTACCTCTTTTTAATAATACATCTATGGTTATAATCAAATATTTCAAAACTCATGATAGGCTATGACGTACATTTGACAGAACAAATCTTCATACAAGAAAAAGTTACGCCATCTTGTTTTCACAATACTTCAAATGTGAATTGTGTGAAAAAAGTGGGGCCATTTAACTGGAAACACTTTTTGCCTCAATAAACCTCGTCTGTAATTTTAAAATAAATAAAATAAAATATATTTATTTATATTTTATTTTTATTTATATGTCACCGTAAAATTGTAAAAACCGTTAGATTGTAAAATAACTAACGAGTTTGAAAAATATGTTGAAAGATTAATAACTAAATGCTTATAATCTAACGAAAAATAATGTGTTATAGGCAGCATATTCGCGTCTAAAGTCTATCAACATTTTACGATTTCGCTAGTTATATTACAATTAACAGTTTTTACAATTTTACGGTAACTTATATAAAGCGCCGATCTACAGAAACTTCAATTGTGCGATTCAGGATTGTGACGTGAATTGGTCCGCCACATTACAATAAAGGAATAACAGTGTCACATAATAACAAAAGTGACAAAAGTGTTTGAAAGTATTTACTAGCGAATTATTTTCAATGTGTGTAATTTTTGTGTACTAAACACAAAAATTACTTATTTTTCTTCAGTCAAGTTCTCCCAAAAAATATGTAGTAAATAACAATATTATTATAATGTTAACTGACCGGCACAGCTCCCGCGGCATCATAGTGTGCGGCTACCACGATAGTCTCGGCAGAGGTGGAGCGGCCAATGAGCTTGCCATGCAGCGTCACCGGCTTTGAATCCATCTTCTGAGGTGTGGACGCTGATACAACTGAAAATTACAATTGTCTATTATATTGACGTAAATTTGTCTATTACTATAATATTATGTTGCCCGCGACTTTGTAAACACAAAAATAACCCACAGGATGGTAAATTTTTATGTCCTTGACCATGATCTACTCTAAATTCATGCTAAATTGCATCAATTCATCAAGCAGTGATACTTGACAATTTAGGGTTTACTTCAATTTTTTTTTTTTTAAATTGTGATTTTTTTATATAATGTTTCTTACCTATTTGATAACCATTAGAAGACACAGTGTTCATCATGGCCTCTAGAGCACTTCCGGACTTGTCATCAGTGATGATACTGTGCTGGAGATCGGCAATAATACCCTCATACTCCGGAGACCATTCCGCAAAGTACACCGGGATATTTATCTCTTGCTGTGTCAATGCCACTTCAAGGAATCTGATATGCTGTAAGCAATATAATTAATAAAGGATGTAATAAAATAATAAAATAAAATTAAAAAACACTAGTGAAACAAACAACTTAAAAGTTTATGAGCTGTAAAAAAAACATTGAAGATGCTTTCACATTAAGGGAACCACACAAGTTTAAGGCTCTGATATAGATGTCACCGTAAAGTAGTATAAACCGATAGATTGTAATATTACTGATATTATAAAAAGTCGACAGATTGTCAAATAAACATTTCTCCTTACAATTGTATGCATTATTTTGTGATATAATTATTATTATGAAAAAGCAAACAAATATGGCGGCGCGGGGCACTTGCCGTTTAATCAATCGGCATGGTAAATATTACCATATAATGAAAAATAATGCCTACAATTGTAAGGAGAAATGTTTATTTGACAATCTGTCGACTTTTTATAATATCTCTAGTAATATTACAATTTTACGGTGACATAGACAAGTAAAAATAATATGTCATCTTTCCATCACCTCCTTCTCATCATCAGTCAGCAGTGTTTCGTTACGAGGCTGCACAAGTAGTAAGGCTCCAGCCTTGTTACGGATCTCATAGAGCTGCTCAATGGT
Source organism: Glaucopsyche alexis (assembly GCA_905404095.1). Classification (NCBI taxonomy): domain Eukaryota; kingdom Metazoa; phylum Arthropoda; class Insecta; order Lepidoptera; family Lycaenidae; genus Glaucopsyche; species Glaucopsyche alexis. Next base: position 19,392,076 of record FR990057.1, read on the forward strand.
GATGTCCTGGATCCGGGCGACCACGCAGTGGCGGGAAGTGCCCCACGAGCTCAGGGAACGCCCTTCAAGGTTGAAGCTTGAACTACGGCATCCTACAATACCAGAAGTAACAGTTGTCTTATTATTTTTTCTTTTTTTTCTTTTCTATGTATATCGTGCAATCAGCTTTTGAGCTATAAGCAGATGTGGTGTTGGTTTATTTGTGTAGGGTGCTACTCCCATTGGAATACATCCCTTTATTGTGTAGTCAGTCTACTGCTGACTATCCTGGTCAAATATTATGTCTTGTTTCTTTTTTAGTCGACGATTTATTTCTGGGATTGTTAGTTGCCCCGCAAGTTGATTTTGATGATTTTGGAGTCTAGATTTATATTTGTCACCGTAGGCAGTAATTTCTTCTTTTACTGTTGGCATATGGAGAATTTCATGCAGCTCTGATGTTTTGAGAAACCACGGTGCATTAGATATCTGCCTGAGTATGCTAGTTATTATATTAAATCTAGAGTAGACTAGTTGTTATATTAAATCTAATTATGTAGTAAAGTAACATAATATTGAATTGACCTTGAATATAACATTGCAAAGAATTATTGATTTTATTTACCTTTATAAGACGTTTGTTTTGTTTTAGTTTGTTAAAAAGTTTATTATTATACTTAATATTATTTTAAAGAAATCTTTTCAACTATTGAGTAAGTAAAATCTATCATTTTTTAAATGTAATACTTATAAAAGTAATGTAATACTTATAAAAAGTATGTAGGTAATATAAATAAAAGTATTATTAAAAGAGTCAAATATACACTATAATGATATTTAACATCCTCTTAATACAGAATTTTATCACATAAAACAAATAGATCTGTAACATTTAGATAAGATTTGCGGAGAAAAGATATCTTAACTTTTGATGAATTCTAACCTATATTAATCGATTTTTTACTTTATCACTAAATTTATGAATACAGTAACGTACTTACCGTGAGGTACTGAGTGGAGATCGTATTGTTGCATTCTGTACACAGAAAATTCATGAGAAGCAGCGACAGGATTCACAGGAGACAGAATTATGAAGATAGGAAAGAAAACCAATAAGTAATAAGGAAGGTATCCTTTAAATATCTCGGACAACCCATCCGCTTGGTCCAGCCACATGATGTTAACTATTCTATAAATGTTAATATAATTAATACAAATACTAATTTACTAAATCAGAATCCGATTAGAAGAAACCCTAGTGATATTAGGTCAATGACATAAAAAATTTAACGCATGATGACAATTTAGATGACAAATGACATGCAATTGACAGTTCGCCCTTTTTTTTTTGTTTAATTCGTCCCGAAATGGAACAGGCTAAGGTCTTAGACCATACTGCCTCGTCTGTCGTTTGAGGTATTTCTTTGTCTTATTTCTAAATCGTCAAGTCCAAAGTCTAGTCAAAGTCGAAATAAGTAGTCAGGATAGTCAATTAGTCAAGTCAGTCGATTCAGTAAAGTGGTAGACGCTTTACTGAAACTTCCTAGGGAGTTTTGGCGGGAAACCCAATTTAGCACGCATTTTGTAGAATGTATCACTTTTCCACACTAATGCACCTCAACGAATAATTTATGGTTAATATTCCACCACTATAACACATTAAAAACCGAATTAACACGAATTTAGAAAAATAATACAGAAACTTTTGACAGAAACACAACATTGCTGATTGACTTTCCCGCTTTAGTCATTGCTTTCCCATTGAGGTATATACATGGAGGGGCCCTTACAGTTCTATACATACTAGCGCTTATACAAATATGATGGAAATATGAGACAGACGGTGAAATATCATTTGGTCTCTTTCTATCTAATGCAATAATTTTCATGTTAGAAGAAACAGCAATATTTTTGTTTTTGCTCATTTTAGAAACATTAGACTTCAAAACTTTGACAATTAACGAAATGTGGATCGATCCGCCATTATTTGCTCATTAACTGTCAATTAACTGTGGTAGGTCTCCTGTCAAAAGGTTGTTTATGTTTTGTTTAATTATGAATTTCCAACAGAATCGAAGGACTTATTCTTTAAAATTTTACTTGAATGTTGTAAAAGTGATAATTAACATGCCTAAACGTTATATTACAAGGTGCAATGCAATAAAGAGTATAAATCAACCTCAATTGTATTTACGCAGGTTAGTAGCCGGTTTTATGCAATACTATAAACATTTTATGAAATAATTGCGTTACAATTTGATTTTTTCATTTATTATATTCATATCCACTTAAATTTCATTAGAACAGTCCTTTAAATTGCATTTTAAGTCATTAGATTTATTTACGTAATTGAAAAGTGTTGTACCTACCGTTTGTAATAGTTATCGATAAAGGTACAAATAATAATTACATCGATAAAAACATAATAATTACATTTGTGTTATGTCTCAAAAAGCAATCTGAATGTATTCGATGTGGTTTTAAAAATATAAGTTTAATAGCTTTTAATAATATTGTTGTGACCAAAATTATTTGACAAATGATAAAACTAATAATACTTGTTTTTTATAGGTTTCCGAAAAGTGATACAATAAGCAAATTATGGTTGAAAGCTGGAGAAGAAAATATTAATCCCCGGACCCAGTCAAGAGAATAGCATAGCCAGTTTTTGAACAAACTTAATTTTATTTAGAAATGGATAGACTTATTCATTTTAATATAAGTGGATATATTCCTTTGTCTTTTATTTCTATTCCACCTTAGATAGTTCAAAAAGTTTTTAGTTCCATCTGTCGATGCCACAAGGACTAATTATTTGCCAAGCTGTAAAAATGTAACACCTATTAATTGTAACCATATTTTCACCAAATAAAGCATCTTGTCCTTATGTATAAGATTAGGTTACGATGGGACTGACTTACGCTGTACATCAAAAGTCCCTAAATAAAGAATAAAAAAAGCTCCATTTCATTTCATATACCAATTTATACAGCTGGCTCAGCTCGTATGAAAATAAATATTTAACCATATTATTATAACCTCTAAGGACCTAGGAGTTAAAGTATCCTTAAATAATAAAAGATAAACGTGTTGACTTCAATAAAGAAATGGCACTTCTTTCCCATGGTAAATAAAGTTAAGTCTTACTTGATTAATAAAGGTATTACAAATTTTTTTTGAAAAAATGGTCCAGTTAGAACAAATAGAATAAAACTATCCTCAGTAATCAGCATAGAATACTCAGGTCGGTTAAAAGATATTATCGATTAATAAAAGTAGTTAAATGTACAATGTCATTAGTAAAATAAGTTTTTTTACTTACGTATGCATAAATTAATAATAAAAAAAGCATAATTTCATGTCATAAACCAATTTATACAGTTGGCTCAGCTCGTATACAAATAAATATTTAAGGATCTTTTAACTCCTAGGTCCTTAGAGGTGTGGCGGACCAATCAGCGCACAGTCCTGAATCGCGCTATCGAAGTTTTCTAAGATCGGCGATATATATAGAACATCTGAAAGCCACTACAGTGGGCTTCGGCCTGACCGAGCATAGCACTTCGCTCGGTCGGAGATCTCCCTTTGGGGCCCCCACAATTCCCACAGAGGTTATAATATTATAACCTATAAGGACCTAGGAGTTAAAAGATCCTTAACTAATAATTATACTTAAGCGTGTTGACTTCAATAAAGAAATGGCACTTCTGTCCCATGGTAAATAAAGCTAAGTCTTACATGATTAATAAAGATATTACAAAAACTTTTTTGAATGTGGTCCAGTTAGAACAAATAGAATGTATACCTAAATATATCGTCAGCATCGAATACTTTTTTGGATGTCCGTTAAAAGATATTATCGATTAATAAAAGTAGTTAAATGTACAATGTCATTAGTAAAATAAGTTTTTTATTTACGTATACATGTAAGTTATTGTAAAACTTATGAAAATTTAAAATATCGATACTGTCGATACCCATAATTGCAACTCTAGTTCGGCAGCCATTTTTTGCTCATAATCAGCTGATAAATTGGACACGTTTTTGTCATAGGTAGGGCCTGTCCTTTGAATTCTTTAGTCATTGCTTTCCCGGCAAAACTCTGACAGATCAATGGACCTAGTATAACAACAGGACAGACTACTGTGAGCAAAAAAACGAGCCGAGCGAGAGGTTGGAAGAGAGGCCGTGTGTCCCTTTCTAGTAGGGTGACAATTATATTTTCTGCTGTGGCAAACGGCAAAGCTGTGTGAGACAAATTGTGAAACACTGAATGACATACAGCTGAGGCTTTAAAAGTCGACTAGATTGAATAGTGTAAAATCAAGAAGGTTTGAAGTGACGGCTGCATTAATATGTAACAGATTTTTATGTAATTCTCTGCCTTACTTAAACACGATTGAGCCATTTTTGTCGCATTTCTTCATTGTTGGAAAATCCATAAAAACTGTATTATATTATCATTAAAGGCATTACTCGACTTCACACGTTTTTTCTCAGTAACTAGGTACTTACAGCTTACTACGATTCTAGGCGAGTCGCTATCGCTACTGACTAGTTTATAACAAAACGTAGTACAATTATAACTCTTAATAACGTCAGTTGCTATAATGTTAACACTTTTATACTAGAATAACTAGATTAACATTAACAATTAACTTACTAATGTTACTATATAAACGAAATATTGCAACCAGCAGAACTTTCACTTCGACAAGAATATATACAACATTTTTTTCACCATTTTGACTGTTAAATCATCAAACAAATAATAAAAACATAGTTACGGAGATACATGAAGTAAGAAATAAAAACTATTTTCAAATTTAATATTATCCGGTGTTCAGCATAAAATATGTGTAATGGCGTATCTATTGTCTTGCGAATGATACCATCTAATAAAAAAAGAAGGAAAAGGATTTAATGTAAACTGCATTTTTATTTAGTATTATATGACTATTTCTAACTTTTTTAATTAGAATATGATATAGTTATAAACATTTGTTAAAATAATAATATAGTACACTCGTTTTATCTAAGATTTTTCAAGTTACTTTTTATAAATACCAACATTTTTCTGGTTGGCAACATGCAAGAACGAGACACACAGCCTCTCTCCTGGCTATCTCGCTCGGCTCGGATTTGCCTCTATGATACGTGCATTGTGAAATACACTCTATTACTAAGGTAATACAGTTCTTTTTAGCAATTACAAAATTCGGAGTCTTCTATCCATAGGTACTATATCCATGGACAGATCGCCCGTCGCAGACATGCCAACTGTCAGAAAATATTTTTTAATTTTTTTAATAAGGCGTTGGCTTATAACCGTTTGCCTTGCATTTGCCTGTGTTAAGTAAAAAAAGCGGGAAATAGAATATTCGTTTAAATTTTCAACACCGTATCGTCACTCAAGTCCAAACTCCAAAGTCTAGTCAATGTCCAAATAAATAGTCGGGGTAGTCAATGTAAAATGTAGTCAAGCCAGTTGATTCAGTAAAGTGGTAGACGCTTTATAATAATAATAAAAATTATTTATTTGAACACAAACTAAAAATAAATACTTTCAGAAAAAAAAGTCTAAAATCCAGACCTTACTGCTGAAGCAGTTTCTTCCAGGCAACTAAAACTCCCTAGGGAGTTTTAGCGGGACACCCCAATTTAGCACGCATTTTTTAGTTGTAACACTTGAACACTTGCCCACACTTATACACATCAACGAATAACTATAATGCATGGGCGTAGCCAGGGGGGGGGTTTAGGGGGTTCAAACCCCCCCCCCCCCCCCCCCGAAATTGGCCGGCTGGTCCATATGGATGACCCATATACAGAGGCGTTTTTAGAAATTTTGCGCCCTAGGCCAATTAACATATTTTGCCGCCCCAATAACCCTATCTGAAAGATGATTTTTTAAAGTTATTTTAGAAAAAAAAATCAAACATTAAAACAGAACTTTAATACTAACTTGTTCTTTAAGTAGGTATGTGTTTATGTTAAATGCGTTCTAACTAAGAATGCGAGCGAATGTTTTTACGCTTCCTGTTAAAATCTTTTTATAAGTACCTACTTTAAAAAAAACAATAAAATCAATAGCCTAACACAGGGATCGCGAATCGCTATATGGCACGCGTGCCATCGAATCATCTAACGTAGGTATAGCATGTGACACAATATTTTGGGCATTTCACTGTACACAAAATTTTATAATTATGTACTACGAAAAAGTGTGAAATAGGTATTATATGACAAACCTAACATAATAAGTTATATTATGTCATCTATTTTGCAACATCAGAAATTACACTAATTTTACTTTAATTTAAATTACAAAATGATCCTACTTTCACAGTCTTTTAGGGTTTAAAATTAGAACAGATTAACTTATTAAATAGGAAAAAAAAAATTTGCTCGCTCGCTTCGCTCGCTCGCGTTTAATATAAGGAACATAATATTATATTATTTAATAGCGATGTTCTGTTTTAGCCGGTTCATTTTATTTTTCCGAAGTTCACCGTTATTCAGTGTTTAAGTTTAACGATTGAAGTTTAAGATTTTAACCTGTAGAATGGGAAAAAAAAATTTGCTCGCTCGCTTCGCTCACTCGTGTTTGGCTTACCGAACATATTAACTATAAAATTTAGTAGGTACCGACGTTCAGTTTTAGGCTTTTGATATTTGTATTTTTCGAATTACACAGTCTTTTAGGGTAAATCATGAAAAGCTTAAACAGGTAAAAACGAAAAAAAATATATATGGGCGCCCATTATTTTAATGTTATAAAATTATCCACAGTATTTTGCGGTTTAAAGTTTGAACAGATTTAACCTATTAAATAGTAAAAAAATTTGCTCGCTCGCGGTTAACTTAAAGGCCATTATATTATTATTCATTACCGATGTTCTGTTTTAGCCGGTTGATTTTATGGTATTTTTCCGAAGTTTAACGTTATTCAGTGTTTATATTTTAGTTTAACGTTCAAACAGATTTGAACGTTTGAACCTGTAAAATAGGAAAAAAAATTCTTGAACCCCCATCGAAACTAAAACCTGGCTACGCCCATGCTATAATGGCTAATATTCTACCAATATTACCTTAGAGAATCATATGGTTGGATACTCAAAGAATATTACACACTTATGGTCTAGTTATATGCGTCTGCGCGACCGAGCGGCTTGGCGGCTACACCGCGAAATTACAAGCAACTGTATGCAACGATTTTAGAGTAGCGGAGCATCTTTCCATACATTTGCTTGTAACTTCGTGGCGTAGCGGCCAAGCCGCTCGGTCGCGCGGACGCATATAACTAGACCCTAAAAACCGAAATAACACAATTAAAAAAAAAAAAAAAACCACAAAATATACACTTGTATACCTACAACATTTCAGCGGGGCTATTACCTAATATTCTGGACATCAACTGACAACCGGCATGGACTTCATTTTGACGTTTGAACTTTTTAAAACACAATTTAAAAAGTTAAAATGTCAAAAAAGACAAGCCTACTGTCATGTCAAACTAAATAGTCCGCCATTTTGTCCTTCATAGAACGAATGAAACGGTCTTTCGACCAATTAAATCGTGTGACGTAGTGCTTTTGACATAGTTCATGAAGCGTTATGACATAGTTCATGAAATGAGAACTGTCAAACAAAGCAGGGGCCTATTGTACTCCCAGCTTCGACACTTCCAAAAAGAAGACGGATAAGGCACAGATTATTAATAAATTAGTCTCGTTAGTACACGTATGAGGCTATGACACCTCGATCGCAAATACAAATATCAAATTTGAATTCGAAATCGCCAATAACCGCTCTTGACTCTCGTTGTTTTGTCATATGTATTATAATATTATATTGTGAGTCTTGAGTTTTTCGATTTTTATCCGCTTTTGCTAATAAACTTCCGAGAAGTGTTATAACTTTGATCCGTCGTGTATATACACAATATTACGTGTAAGTCTGTCTGTGCTTAGATTTTAAGCTTGTTTTTTTACAATGCAAGGGAATCTAATCACAAGCATTATTAGCTATAATTCATCATCATACACTCGTTTCCTGCTTATAAATGTCGAGACTATCTAATTTTCTTAAAATTTCGTTGTTATTACTAATAAAAATATTTACACAATGGATAAGCTATACAATGATTTGTCCTAGTCTTATGCATTGGAAAAGTCACTTTTGGGTTTGTTGCAGTCGGTTAAAAGTAGTTAAATAGAGAAGTTTGTGTATTTTTTTAAAAACATATAATATAAGTTTTATGTCAGTGTTGCTTTTTGTTATATTGTTGCTACAGATTCTAAAACTTTTATCAGGATTATGCACTACTCCCCAGTCAAAGCTGGTAAAATAGTTAATGCTTGTGTCGTCCTCCATAACCTAATAAATGACTCGCGTATTTCCATCGATGATAATGAGTTGAGCGGGGACAGCAATCTTCAGCCGGTACAGCCTGTAAGAGAGCAGAACATGATGGAGGGCGTCAAGTTTTGGTTGAAAGGTTGTAGAGCAATCGACAGCATTAAAAAAGCAACAATAAGGCAAGGCATGTAAGGTCGTAGACGTAGAAAATAAGGCAGACACCGCTTCGGTAATATGAATAGTGAAGCAATCAAAGCAAGCCGGCCGTATCTTAGCGACACGTGCCGCACGCGCACATTCACAGCAAAGTAAGACGACAGGCCGCCAATACGCCAATGGGAATTATCCTTAATCTCACACAAACGTAAGTCGCCGTCATTTTTGTGCTTCACTCAATGCTTAGCTCACCTTCCGTCCGCCTTTTATATATAATGATAAGGTATGGTATGGTAGAGTAGATACAGGTAGGTATGTGAGACAATCTATTCCATTAGATAAAACTCAGTACCTAGAATATAAAATCAGGTTAGCAGTGTTCAATATTTACTGTGTATGAAAAACATTAATAAAATTTTATAAAATCAGTAAGAAGTTGTTTTATTGTACATGTTATTCTTAAAAAAAAAACACATAGGCCTTTGCATCCGTTAATGGATATTATAGACAGTATTCTCCGAGCGAAGTAACCACTCTTGAAATACTGTAGTCCCTGGGACAGTTGGTTTTTTTAAATGCCATATGGTTGCCTAAGCACATACGGCGTTCTCACAACATAGTCAGCCTAGTCCAGAGGAATGAACTGGTCAATACGTCTGGGGCCAACTATGTGCGGATTTCCTCACGATGTTTCCCTTCACCGTTAGAGCGTCCGTATAATGTACTTGAGATCTGAAAAAATGTTATTATATTACTTAATTAATATGTTATTATATTAATTAACTAGCTGTTGCCTGCGACTTCGTCCGCGTCAATTTCTGTTATTATGATCGCGATTAAGAAGTTTTTAAAATAATATATTTTAAAGGACTTCTGCGTAGCAAGTCTAGCAAGTCTGCAAGCACCACCTCCCCCTCGCCCGCAAAAATTTACCAGACAACCTTCTTTTCGCCCTCTTTTAAAGTAAGGATTTTGTAGATGTAACTTTGTCTACATAGCCCCAGAGCAACTAGCAAATTAAAAGCAGATTATATATAGCATGCCCAACTAAAACGACTCCCGTTATTATACTCAAGTGTTTTCTTTGAAATAAATATTTAGACAATCTCCTTCACCACTTGTACCACTTGCCCATACTTGTACACGTCAATGAATTCTAATGGTTAATATTCTACCAATATTACACATTAGGAACCAAATTATAATAACACAAATTTTCGAGGAAATAATATAAGAACAACAACATCGCTTAATATTTCTGGCAAAACTCCAATTTATGTTTATAAATTTAAAAAAATAATTTTGAAGTGAAATGACAATAGGTAAAATTGCGTTTGAATGTTCCAAATGGACTTTTTAGAAAATTATATAAATTGATTTAAATATTAAATTATAACATCGGCGGTGTTTCAAAGTATGAAAATCAGTTCATTTGAAAAGCTCTTTTTAGGTCCTTAATAGTTTTTATAATTAAATAATAGTATAAAATTTTATATTTATATTTTTATAAATTACGTGGTGCTTTAATACACACAACAAAACGCAAATTTCAATACAATTATTATAGTTCACTCAGGAGCCATTTTAAAAAGAAGAAGAAGAAGACCAAGAAGCAGTTCATGAAGTTCAACGAAGTTAGGTAATCAGCCCGGGTTGGCTTTCCTGGCAAAACTCCGCCAGAAATTGTTGGTTGTTTTTTTTTTTTCAGCGATGAAAGAAAGATAAATATTCGTACCTGTAGGTACTGCTTTATTAGTAATTTTATCAAGTAATTATGCTTGTTGACCTTTGAGCACACTTTGAGTATCCAAGTTGTTGACTGAATTTTTTACTATGCTTATTTTATATTTAGATTATAAAACTCATAAATATAAGTAAATTTTCAAAAGAAAAAGTTTATTTGAAATGAATATTTTCAAAGGTTCAGCGATTTGTAATAGGTACAAAGTCTAGTGAAAACGCTATAAACACATAGATATATAATATTAAAAAGAGGTAAGTATAAACATAAGTCTGACGTCACGCGTTCCTACTCGTATGAAATATTATATTATTTAATATTATGTAAATTGCAAGAACATATTATTAATAATCTATACTCTATACTAATATTATAAAGCTGAAGAGTTGGTTTGTTTGTTTGAACGCGTTAATCTCAGGAACTACTGGTTCGAATTGAAAAATTATTTTTGTGCTGGCTAGTCCATTTATGGAGAAAGGCTATTATGCTATATAACATCACGCTGCGGCCAATAGGAGCGAAGAAACAGTGGAAAATATGGAAAAAACGGGGAAAATTATTAATCTTTGAGGGCTATGTAGGTACCGTTGTTTGTTTGAACGCGCTGATTTCAGGAACTGCTAAATCGAATTGAAAAATTATTTTTGTGTTGTCCATTTGTCGAAGAAGGCTTTAAGCTTTATAAAATTACGCTGCGACTAATAGGAGCAAAGCATCAGTGAAAAATGTTGCAAAAATGGGGGAAATTATTCATATTTGAGCGCTTTCGTTGCGTGCGCTGCGTAAACGGTTAAAGTTACCCAAAAATATTATGTATGAAAGAATTATTCCTCCTTAATATGATCAAAAAAAAAAATGTCCGCAACAGAATACAGACTATCTTTTAAGATTGACTTACTATAACCTTTTTTATGGTTATCAAAATTTTGACGACCTCTGTGGCTCAGTGGTTAAGCGCTTTGGTGCCGAGGGTCGCAGGTTCGAATCCTGTCGAAGGAACAAAAAGTTTTTCTGTGTTCCTGGGTCATGGATGTGTATTAAATATATGTATAATATAATAAAAATCTTAAATATGTGTATAGTATAAAAGTATTAAATATACTTCCCGTTGTCTGATGCCTGTAACACAAGTTCTTCGGATACTTAGCACTGGGCCAGATTGACGTGGTCTGAAGCGTCCATAGATATTATTATTAATTTGGACGTAATTAATGCATTATTGTGCCATCAGTTGACGCGGACGAAGTCGCGGGCAACGTCTAGTTACTAATATTTCAGAAATCATTGCGTTTAAGCTTATCAGAACAATTTTTTGTTACATATTTTCATTTATGTAAACTACGTAATACGTAAGTATAGGTTTTTATCCGACTGCGTCAGAAGGAGGAGGATTATATTATTTATGTCGTATTATTATGAATGTATGAATATTTCTTTGGTACGCTCTAAAACAAGAGGTAGGTATCATTACATTTGTTGTGAGCAGTATTATATATCTATGGTCGTGAGAGTGATACTGGGTATATCTCTCAAAGGAAAAAAGGCTAAGATTAAGAAGGTACCTCTAGATTGATAGCTCCTGACGTCACAACTTGTTAGAGCGAGAACGTAAATTGGTCAATACTTGTGAAAAAACGAGACAAGAATGTTATGTTTTGTTCCTTTCGCTGTAGCCGGTTCTTTGGCCAGGATGCTGTCAAATTTGACACCCCGGGGCCAAACAAATAACTTTCTGTCTTAGTGTTGCTATTTAATTTAATTCATTATCCCAACTTTTAGTCCATGAGGATTTTCTTGTTATAATAATTATCTCGTGACCAAAATATACTGACTAAAGTTCTTTCTTTTTTAGGTTTCCTCCTGACATAAATTTAAGCAACGGGTAGAAAATTTATTATCTTACATTTTGTGATGACTCCAGTGAATTCATGCTCTAAATGGTTCAATGCTGGTTATGAAAAGGTAGGTTAGTAGGGTAGGCTCGTTAGTCACATCCTAAGATCAAGACAAAAGTCCTACAATTGAAGGCTATGTTTGTACATGGTAACACATTGTGGGTGAGCGAGATGCACTCTAGTGGCTACACGAGCTGCGAATCTAGAGGTACTTGATCTTAGAAAAAAGGGTACTATACCTAATTTCATCAAAATATTGCAGTCGGTTTTTTTTTTTTTTTGTAATCGACAATAAGGTTGTTAATTATACTAATTATGCTTGTTTGAAACTTTTAAAATGCACGTAGTTACAAAACTAGCTAGGTACACATAACATTTTAAATATCGATTGTAGTAGGAAGTCCTTCCACGTCATATTCTTCTTTCAAGGCATTGTATGTAATAAAAAATATGTAATATAAAAAATACAATTAGGTAAATTATGAGAACATTCTATTGTAGGTAACTACCTGAATAATTATGAATTTCGATATTAGCAGTTCGATTAGCAGTTTGGTATGCGTACCTATGTAAGAGAGCCACGCTTCGGCATGAATGGGCCGGCTCGACCGGGTAAATACCACGACCTCACAGAAAACCGGCGTGAAATAACGCTTGCGTTGTGTTTCGCCGAGTGAGTGAGATTACCGGAGGCCCAAGGATTGGGGACTTTAAGGACCAGGAACGCACGTCGCAGCACCAGGTGTTGCGACGTGCGTTCCTGGGCGGGGTTATCGCTTACCATCAGGCGATCCGTCTGCTATTTCCTGGTTCATTACATAAAAAAAACCTATGTGTAATTTTTGCGTTGTTCGGAAATTCGGAAATTGGTGGGTTTCGGAAGTTTCGAACCCCGGTTTTTTTTTTTGTAATTCTTATTTTTTTATAGTTATGGGATACTCATCCCAAATTACCTATCCGGTAGTTGTAGTATATACGGGTATGCGACCCCGGCTTCCCTAGCTATTACTGTCCTATCTATCCCTTGCCCTCCAGGGCGGTAATATCCTACATTTCCTATTACCCACTCTAACTTACCAATCTTCCTTTCCACACTGAAATTAAAAAAAGCTGGCAACACTAGCAACAGTACACATAAGCTCCGTGTTTTTAATTTCTTAAAAATATTATTTCTAATCCTTTTATTCTAAAAAGAGAACAATAACGCTTGGAGTAGCACAACATACAAGTGGAAGTGTTATCTCAGTGCAAAACGGACTATTAAGGCCGCGTGGGCCCAATTTTACATGACTTTGAATCGATAGTAAACAAACAAATAGTAACTTTAAAAAGCCAAAAAAAATACACATTGTTGTTTACTTAATGTTCTTTTACAATTTGTGGTTCGAAACATAATATTGAAAACTTCACTCGATCAAAAATAATTCCGAAGAGGAGGCTAAATTTGAATATTTTTCTTTTTGTTCATGAAGTTCATGATAGTTTTACTTTCAAAAATCATATCTACGAAAAGCTAATAACTTAAAGAAGAATAATTTGTGGTTACATTTTGCATGTTGGTTTAATTATTTTAACATTAAATAATTATTGAAATGCAGCGTGCGTAAGCCGCTTGAGTCGCCCCACAGTCGCCCGCTAGGCGTTGACGAGGACAGACCTATGTCAGTTTTGCTAGCGCACGGCTTACCCGCGTGTTTATCGAACAATTCTTTCGTTTCTAACGCAGTGTAGGAAAGTCAGTTTGTTTTGTTTTTTTTTATTTTTGAACTAAATTATACATATCATACACAATAACATGTTATATTTTATCGTCGCCGCGTCATTGCTTTTGCCAGATGAGACGACCTCTGTGGCTCAGTGATTGAGCGTGTTGGTGCTCAAGCCGGGGGTCACGGGTTTGAATCCCGCCGAAGGAACAAAAAGTTTCCTGTGTTCCCGGGTCATGGATACGTTAGTAATATATATTCTTTGTCATGGATATGTATAATACAATAAAAATCTAAAGGAAAGTCAGTTTGTTTTGTATTTTTTTATGTTTCTTTTTATTTATGAACTAATTCTATACAGATAAATAAAATTGAAGTGTCTGTTTGTAACTTCAAATTAACAGCTTTTCATGTAAGGAATCTAAAAGTATATTCGGTACTTATAATAAAATACCAATTTTTAAAATTTTTGTCTGTCCGTCTGTCTGTCTGTTTGTTCCGGCTAATTTCTGAAACGGCTGGACCGATTTTCGCGGGACTTTCACTGGCAGATAACTGATGTCATAAGGTCTAATATAGGCTACTTTTATATAAGGGTTCCGTTTAAAAAATAGGGTTCCGCTTCCGTCAGTTAGGCGCAAACGAAGTTGCGGGCATCGGCTAGTCTATACATCTATACAGATAAATAAAATTAAAGTGTCTGATTGTAATTTAAAATTTACAGCTTTTCACTTAATGCATATGAAAGTATATTCGGTACTCACAATAAAATACCAATTTTTAAAATGATTGTCTGTCCGTCTGTCTGTCTGTCGGTCTGTCTGTCTGTTTGTTCCGGCTAATCTCCGAAACGGCTGAACTGATTTTCGCGGGACTTTCACTGGCAGATAGCTGATGTTATAGGGTCTAACATAGACTACTTTTATTTTAGGGTTCCGTTGAAAAAAAATAGGGTTCCGATTTCGTTAGTTCTATGCAAACAAAGTTGCGGGCATCAGCTAGTTATACATATAACCATACACAATAACATTATCGTCGCCACGTCGTTGCTTTTGCCAGATGAGACGACCTCTGTGGCTCAGTGGTTGAGCGTGTTGTTGCTCAAGCCGGGGGTCGCGGGTTCGAATCCCGCTGAAGGAACAAAAAAATTCTGTGTTCCTGGGTCATGAATGTGTATTAAATATGTGTATAATACAATAAAAATCTTAAATATGTGTATAATATAAAAATCTATACAGATAAAATTAAAGTGTCTGATTGTAATTTAAAATTTACAGCTTTTCACTTAATGCATATGAAAGTATATTCGGTACTCACAATAAAATACCAATTTTTAAAATTATTGTCTGTCCGTCTGTCTGTCTGTCGGTCTGTCTGTCTGTTTGTTCCGGCTAATCTCCGAAACGGCTGAACCGATTTTCGCGGGACTTTCACTGGCAGATAGCTGATGTTATAAGGTCTAACATAGACTACTTTTATTTTAGGGTTCCGTTTAAAAAAAATAGGGTTCCGATTTCGTTAGTTCTATGCAAACGAAGTTGCGGGCATCAGCTAGTTATTAAATATATTTCTGTTGTCTGGTACCCGTAACACAAGTTCTTCGAGAACTTACCACGGGACCAGACTGACTTGGTGTGAAGCGTCCATAGATATATTATTGTGTTGTGTATTATGAGAAAAAAGTAGCTGATGCGTGGAGTAGCCTTAGTACATTATTGAATAAGCCAGTAAACAGTTTTTATGAATTTGTAACATCTACCATTTTCTTTGCCGTACTTTTCGTTTCTTTTTATTTCGATTTCTGTTTTTACAATAATAATAATAAATAACTCCCCACGCCGATTTCGGTGACGGTGGCTGGTTTTATTGTAGCCTAACCAGTTACACTGGAGTATTTTTATAGTGCCCAAGTGTGTGCGCAGTACACAAAGGCACTCTTTTTTTTTTACTCTCGTAATCCAGTGGGACGGATAACCGACACGACTGACGAGAGATGAGGCGCAGGTCCGACTTTTTACCTGCCCATCCGACGCATGGATCATCTTTCTTGTCAGACAATCAGGTGATCAGCCTGCATTGTCCTAACCAAACTTGGAAACAACATTTTTTGTTGTTCCAGTGCGGGAATCGAAATTAGAACCTACGACCTCCGAGTCGAGAGCTAAGCTCTAACCACTAGACCACGGAGGCTGTTCTATTTACAATAAAATATAAGGATACGTGCTCAACATCCGTCATGCTTGCCTTTGCAGAACACACCAAGTCACTCGCAAGGGTTGCAATCCGGATACTTCGAAATTCGAAAAATTCGATAAATCCGGATTTTCATTTAAAAATCCGGATTTTTCGATTTTTTCGAATCTTGGTTACTACTATGAAAATTAAATATTTTAATTGTAATTATTATGTACTCTAGACGTACAATATTTGAATAAGGGATATAATTAATCGAGTGAACAAAAAATAAGTTGGTGACTGCACGTGAGCATACTGTATTGCTGAATTTGGCAGCGAATTAATATGTTGGCGACTAAATTACCAAACTGGTGAAATCACTCAAGTGACAAAAAATACAAAAATCGGCAGATAAAAAGTAGCGAAATTTAATCCAATTAGCACCGATGAGTTGGTGACCATTATACCATGTAAGTAGCTAATAAAGATTTGATTGATAAATTAATAGCTGCTAAAAATTCAATTTGCAAGCTACGGAAAATCCCAGTTTTGGATACTATTGGAGATTTTTTTTCTTTGGTATGGGTATCGTTTTCAAGGTTTTTGGGGGTGCAGAATAATATGAAAATAAAATCCGTTTTAAAATTCCAAAATGGCGTATATTTTTTTTTATTAAAAATGGATGTCTTTTTCCATGTTTCATATGCTGATTATAAAATTGTCTTCCAATTTCATTTTCCAAAATGGAGACTGTCCAATCTTCGTAAAGCTAACATGTAGTTTGTAGAGGTACCAGCTATGTAAGGTATAGAAACTTTTCGAAATTCAGGATTTTCAAATTTCCTTTTTTTGGCATTCATGAAAAAAATATGCGATTTCCGGGTTAAGGGGGGGGGGGGGAATTTTTATTATTTTTCCAGTAATAGTATTATTTTTCCGTTTCTAAAATAGAAGCGATTATAGAAAAAAAATATGGCAATGTTCTACTTTGACACGAACAGTGTATAAAGCTATAGAAATTTTGGAAAATTCAGGATTTTCAAATTTCTTTTTCTTCCATCGTGAAGAAAATATGGTGTTGCGGAGTTCTTAAGGGGAGGAAATTTTCATTATTTTTTCAATAGGATGCACCGTTTCCGAGATAGAAGTGATTATAGAAAAAAAATATGGCAATGCTCTACTTTGAGATATTATGAGCGATGTATAAAGCTATGGAAATCAGGAAGAAGTTCTGGAGTCGATAATACCTGACTGGTTGGTTTAAGATTAGAGAGAGTTTTGCCGAATGAATGAAGGTAATATTTTTTTTATTATTAAAATTAATTTGATTGAACTAAACTAACCTAAACCAACGAGTCAGTAGCAAAACTAAATGAAAATCAACGCTCCTGTTTTTGCGTAGAAATAATTATTTTTAGATAATATTTTAAAGATAAGATATAGGTGTCAAAAATAGCACCAACGATTTGTGTAAACCACTGTTATTTTTTTTAAGTAATGTAGTTTTCATCTTATAGCGGAAACTTCAAAGTGCAATGAAGAGTAAGATGTTACTGTTTATTTGTAAGTAAAATGTTAAAATAAAGATCTTACAACAGTTATAGATTTTAAATTGTGCTTAGAATTGCTTATTATACTTCTGTTGGTTACCGAGGGAATTAAAAGCACCATTTACGTGTTTAATTATTACCCAAACGTGTTTAATTATTACGTGTTTAATTATTACCCAGGTGGGTGGTTTTTAATTTCAATAACTCAAAAGTGGTCCAATTTCGTCCATACAAAATTATTTGTTTAGCCCCATGCTTCAAATGATTTGTCTTCACTCCCCGGATCTCGATTTAAAGGATTTTCAGTTTCATACGTTTTATTAAACTGTAGTAATTTTCCTACGTTAGTACTTTCACATAGAAATGGAACTTTACGAAAACGGTAGTGGTGAACTGTGGCGTAGATATGTAAAAAAAGCGTTAAAAAGATCACAGGCTATTCCACTTTTTTATAATTCTTTCTGCTGGAACATTTAGTAAATAACAATATATACATACCTTATTTAAAATAATATACTAACTATAAAACTGAACATTGTAGGATTTGAAACTTAATCAAAAATATTTCTAAAAATGAAAAAGTAAATATAATTAAGTATATAATTTTGATATAATCTCATTATGTTTTTATTTATTCAGATTGCAATTCTAATACTTACAACTTAAAATAAGAATTTATTTAAATTAAATTATAAACAAGAGCATGTCAGGACATGTCTAAGGAGGGTTCCGTAAATGTTAAATGTTGATTAATAATCAAAATATATATAAGTGAATAGTAACCAGATGTTCTTTAAGAATAAGTTTTATTCGATTTCTATTTAATATTCGCATTTCGCTAATCACATAACATTTGAGCATATTATTTTAGTCTATTACGATACCGCCTATCACAATCAAAGAAAATATTTACTCTAGCGCACTCTAGCGAGACCTCAAAGTAGGTACGAAGAATACAACCAGATACTTATAAAAATTTTAAAGCGCGACACCTGAGAGGTTATACATATCAGCGAGGTTTTCGATAGCGTGATACAGATTTTAAATCCAATAACACAGCGACATCTAGTATTATTTTTCAAAAACAATCCACGATTTAAACAGGAGACTAGCGCCATATATGATATACCTAGTTTTCGTAAAGTTACTAGCAAATTGAAGCTTTTAATATTAAAGGTAGGTATTAAATTATAATAAAAAACAATAATATTATGGTAATTGATAACATAATTATATTCATGTGTTTTTAGTGTTATTAAATTATTGTAATAATTGGTAAAAGAGGCACATATTCGTAAAATTAATTATTAATTAAAATTTTACGTGTTTCAAAACTTAGCTCTAATTCTGGTAAAGAAACGTAAATTCGCAATAATCACTATAATTACTGTAGCTCAGTTAATCATAGTGTTTGTCCTTGGATGTAGGTTCAAACCCGACAGCATGTTTTATTTATTATTAATTTAAGTTATTTTTATTAATTGTTAATTTCAGTTTTTTTTAATTTTGCAACCACTTTTGAAACATTATTTTAAATGATCATTTCACATGATGTATAATTATTCTGATTTGCCTTAATATGTTAATTTGTTTTTCTATAATTGCTCTAGAAATAGAAATTATGATGCGATTTCGTTCAATATAGTTTTCCTAAAGAGTTTTTAGCATGATCTATCAGCATGGAAATTTGCAAGTTTCTATCTCCTATAGTTTAAAAATGCTAGGGGGGGGACCAACTTACAAACTACTTTGGAGGCCGATTACTCGAAAATGGTCAACTTTATAAAAAAGTAACGTATGAAACCATGCCTTTATTTTAAAAGACCTATTCTACGATACCCCACACGATGGGGTAGAGTGAAAAAATATTTTTCATCCCCACTTCACATGTATGGAGAGCTACTCCTAAAATATAAAATATTATTTTTTTATGATCCCGAAACCGTGATCTATACACAATCTATAACTGCACCAAATTTCATAAATTTATATTCATAATTACAGGAGCTAGAGGCGCGGACAGACAGACAGACAGACAGACAGACGGACAGAGCGAAACTATAAGGGTTCCTTAAGTATTACGGAACCCTAAAAAAAAGTAACTCTTTTTTTTACTAATGAGTGTAAGTTTTGCTACAACATAGTAGTAAAATAAACATTAAAGTTTTATAAAATATGCAATAAATTTAAAAATAACCTAACCAAGAGCATGTCAGGACATGTCTAAGGAGGGTTCCGTAACTATAAACGCGTAATATGCTTTTTTTTTAATTACTCCAAAAGTTACTGTCCGATTTGGTTCACAATAATTTTCCTAAAGAGTTTTTAGCATGATCTATCAGCATGTAAATTTGCAAGTTTCTATCTCCTATAGTTTAAAAATGCTAGGGGGGGGGGACCAACTTACAAACTACTTTGGAGGCCGATTACTCGAAAATGGTCAACTTTATAAAAAAGTAATGTATGAAACCTTGCCTTTATTTTAAAAGATCTATTCTACGATACCACACACGATGGGGTAGAGTGAAAAAATATTTTTCATCCCCAATTCACATGTATGGAGAGCCACCCCTAAAATATAATTTTTTTTTTTTTATGATCCCGAAACCGTGATCTATACACAATCTATAACTGCACCAAATTTCATCAATTTATATTCATAATTACAGGAGCTAGAGGCGCGGACAGACAGACAGACAGACAGACGGACAGAGCGAAACTATAAGGGTTCCTTAAGTATTACGGAACCCTAAAAATGAAAAAATCTGAATTATCCGGATAATCCGGATTTTTGGGAGAAAAATTCGGAAATCCGGATTTTCAAAAAGTCAAACGTTTGTGGAGGATTGGATTTTGCGGCAAGTGGCAAACGTGCGGACTCGGCAATAGGAATACATTTTTTGCAAGTGTCGGCCTAAGTAGTTACCATCAAATCGTCAGCACCTACCTGATACAGTATTTTTATCTCACGAAACGACACGTACTTTAGTGACGACACGAGCTAACGATAGGTACTCGTCTCCATGCACACATCGAACACAGCGTGTTTTTATACTTGTAACAGAACACACTGCATAGAAACTGTCAAAATAATTGAATAAAATTTAAGCATTTTTTACTTAGGTACCTACCTATGATATCTATTCAAATTATGTGTGCTATGTGTTGCATTAAAACAGTTATCTATGGATTTTATTATATTTTTCAATACAAATAATAAAATAAATTGACCTACTGCCGACACGACTACACTGTAACACTTTGGGTTCATGTAAGTTCACGCCGGCGACGTAGGCGCGCGGCTCGCTTTGCGGCAATTGCGGGCAACTCTTGGAAGCGGTAAATGCCTATTTCGCTTGGTCTACCCGCCCTTAACGAAGATAATTCTAAGTGACTCAGTGCAGTGTGAGCCAAGTGCTAAGAATTAATCTACAGAAGCTACGCATGATAAAACAATAAATACTTTCACATAGACTCACTATCTACAAGCCATAAATGTGTTATTAGCGTAATTGTGCAAAAAAGTGCAACAATAAATTTGTTTTTATCTAATTACATATACAAATTTTTAATAACTCAAACTGTGTCGGTACTTCGACATATTTTTCAAATAGCATTGTAACGTATATAATCTACATCGAAGTAGTGCAATAATTTCGACTTGCTGTTTATTAGCTCTGCTGGTCATGTGGTACTGCCGCTCACTATAATACAAGAAGATGTGAGTTCGAGCCCGGCGGAGTAGCAGTTTTTTAAACTTATTTTCAAAAATATTACTGCGAGAGATTTACTCAGGAAATAAAATTAAACAAAAATGGCTCCTCCGCAAAAGGTAAACTTCGACTGTTGTCAAAAACAAGTACAATCCAACGAAACACTGAAATGTCAGTCATGTAAAAAGAAATATCACTACTCATGTGTTAGCGTCAGTGTGACATTATTCAAAGATCTAAATGACCAATACAAGGGATCCTGGCTCTGTCCTGCCTGTTCAAGACCCAAGGCTGACAACACCAACACGCCTATTAGAAAAGCTCCATCTAGCGGTACCTGCAGCGGCCTCGCTATGGACGATTGTGTTGTTGGAGATATTGCTAATAACGTGACTTTAAGACGCAAGAATACTGAGTCTAAATCTATTCCACTAAGTCCAGAATGTGGGACAGAGGCACATAACATAATTAGACAGGAACAGAACGATGGTGTATCCCCCGCGATCAACCTCGACCAATTTCGAGATATAATTCATGCTGAAGTCCAAAAAGCCGTTACACATTGCTTAAATACTTACTTATGCCCTCAACTGAAAGAGATTCGTGTCGAGATAGCGGAATACAAGAAATCTATAGAATTTTTTAACGAAAAAATGGAAGACTTTCAAAAATGGCACAACAATCATGCAGAGACATTCAAAACGCTCACAAATGAAAACTCTCTCCTCAAGACTCAAGTTGCTAGTCTGACTCAGCGTATCAGCCAAATAGAACAGCAGGCACGTTCCAGTAATATTGAGTTGCAATGCCTGCCTGAATCTAGAGCTGAGAATCTACTTACCGTTGTAAAGAAGTTGGGGGAAGTGGTAAAATGCCCATTGACTGATGATAATATACTGTACTGTGCGCGTACTGCTAAGAAAAATACTGAAAGTTCTCGACCACGCTCCGTTGTCATTAAATTAAACAGTCCCCGTGTAAGAGACAACCTACTAGCAGCGTGTATTCAATTTAATAGAACAAACGCAAATGAGAAGCTTCACTCAGGTCTACTTGGATATGGCGGTTCAATGAAATCCCCAATTTACATCACGGAACATCTAACTCCTGAAATGAGGTTCTTGCACGCTGCTGCTAGGGCAAAGGCGAAGGAACTAAAATACAAGTTTATTTGGATTCGCAATGGTCGTATATATATGAGAAAAACTGAGTCTTCCGAATATGTTTTTGTAAGAAACATGGAATGTCTAAATAAACTAGGACAGGGTAACATTATGAATTAATTCGTTAATTATGATTTGGTGATTTGCTTGCGACTGTAGCAAAATTTTATAAAATTCGCAGACTTAAATATATATTATCAGAACGTACGTGGCCTTAACACGAAAACTGAAGAATTTTTTCATAGTGTTACCCTAAATGATTTTGATGTCATTATAATAACTGAAACATGGCTGGATTTAAATGTCTATGACACTGAACTATTTGATGAACGATATATAGTTTACAGAAGAGACCGTAGCTCAACTGGTTTTAACCCAAAAAAATCTGGTGGAGGTGTTCTAGTTGCAATTAAAAAAACTATACCGTCGGAGAGAATTTACAAGTTAGAGAGTAGATGTGAAGATTTATGGTTAAGTTTAGAAATAGCATCAAACTCACGTTTATTATTATGTGTGGCTTACTTACCACCACCAATTCAAGCACACATTCTAGATGAATTTCTTGATCACGCCAATAGAGCTTTATGTAATACAAGCCAAGCTATGATTATAGGAGACTTTAATATGCCACACATATCTTGGTCAACTGATATAGATATTAATATTGATTATCTGCATCCTAATTCTAATGGTAGTTCAAACGGTAACGAATTAATTGATTTTATTCATTTTAACAATCTTAAGCAGTACAATCATATTCTAAATTATAAAAATAATATGTTGGATCTTGTTTTTAGCAATATTCCGGTGAGAAATTTACGTGAAAGCAATAACACTCTTGTTGGTAATATTGATCGAGCACATCCTGTACTAGAATTTGATATTTTCTTAGTGCCTAATAAACCTTTGAACAGAAATCACATACCCAAACATAATTTTTTTAAAGCCGATTATAATAAAATAAATGATAAACTGGAATCAATAAATTGGGACGTTGTATTTAGTGACTGCCCGAACGTTAATGCTATGGCTGATATTTTCTATAAAAAGTTAAAAGTAATAATCGAGGAATATGTACCTAAATATGGTCCAAAAAGAAATAGAATTAACTACCCCAATTGGTTTGGTTATGATCTCATAAGGCTTCTAAAGGAGAAACATAAATATAGAATTCGTTTAAAAAAGTATAATAATCCGCTAGATCGCATCTCGTTTGAAATACTCAGAGATCGGTGTAAAAAATTACAATCCTCACAATACAAACAGTATGTGCAGAGAATAGAATTATCCATTCACTCTAACCCAAAATACTTCTGGTCATTTATAAAATCTAAAAAGCACTCAAAGATAGGTATTCCATCTTCCATGTATCTTGTCAATAATATAGCCTCAACTGGTCGTGATATTTGTAATCTTTTTGCGAGTAACTTCTCAGATGCGTACAATAATTCTATGATAAATAATAACGATCGTGATATGGAATCTAATTTCAATGTAGGATCCAACTCTCTCGCCGTTGTGTCAATCTCTCAATCAAAAATTTATAAAACTCTAAAAAACCTCGATGCCAAAAAAGGCGCAGGTGCTGATGGCATCCCACCATTTTTTTTAAAAACTTGTGCCAAAGGTCTCTCCTTGCCATTATACCATATTTTTAATAATTCTATACGCAATGGTCACTTTCCTAATGTTTGGAAACAAGCACTTGTTTTACCACTCCATAAAGCTGGTGATAGGCACAATATTAAAAACTACCGTCCTATTTCAATTTTGCCTGCCTTTGGGATGGTTTTTGAAAAGTTAATTTACCCTATCCTATTTTGGTACGTAAAACCTTATATATCTGAAAACCAGCATGGATTCGTAGGCAACAGATCTACCGCCACAAACATGGTCACTTTTGTTGATGATTTGATGGAATCCGTTGATGGCCAAAACTGCGTTGATGTTATATACACCGACTTCAGCAAGGCTTTCGATAGGGTTTCCCATTACGTACTTTTGACTAAGCTGCATAGATTTGGAGTCGCAGGTTCTATGTTATCTTGGATTAAGTCATATTTATCTGATAGATCATCAACTGTAGTGGTAAATGGTTTTACATCAAATCCTTTTCCAACTTTATCCGGAGTTCCACAGGGCTCTAGGTTGGGACCCTTATTTTTTAATATTTTCATTAATGACATTTCCACTTGTTTCATTCATACAAAATTCTATCTTTTTGCTGACGACCTCAAAATTAAAAAAAACTATTACTACAACTCGTGACACACTTGAACTTCAAAGCGATCTAAATAACTTAAGTACTTGGTGTGAAAACAATCTAATGGACCTAAATATTAGCAAATGTTACCATATCCGCTTTTCGCGAAAACGTAAGGCTTCCCGGGTTATAGATTATAATATTAACGGCAATACACTTAGTCAAGTACAAGAAATAAGGGATCTCGGTATTATATTAGATTCTAAGTTACAGACGCATAAACATGTAGAGAATATTGTTTGCCATAGTCTGAAAATGCTAGGATTCATCAAGCGTAATTCAGTAAGTTTCAAAAATCCCTTGACCACCATAATTTTATACAACGCCCTAGTACGCAGCAAACTTGAATACTGCAGCACTGTGTGGAACCCTTTTTACGCTATTTATACAAATCGCATAGAACGCGTTCAGAAACGATTCCTATGGTACCTCTCTTTTAAACATGGCTTGGCTAAAAAAATACCACATTATAAAGACAGATTAACATTCTTCAAGATGGAATCACTTTTAGATCGTAGGCAATATTTAGATTTAGTTTTTCTGCACAAGCTAGTAACAGGTGTTATTGATTGCAAGCAACTACTTCGTAAAATATCCATTAATGTGCCAAGTAGGATACCCAGAAAAAATTGTTACAAGCCATTCCACATTAAGTTTTCTAAAACTAACTTGGGGCAATCTTCACCAGTTAATAGAATGTGCAGGACATATAACAATATATCATATACGACCGAGGCCTGTATATTTTCAAATAAATTACATAAATTTAAAAAAATAATAAAAACGCAATTAAAATCGAAGTAATTGTCGAATAACTTTGCGTAGTTTCAACCATATATATTTTTAGTTATTAAGTGATTGATTAATTTATGTTTAATTTGTAAATTATATTTATTCATATTAACTTAATCTCCCGGAAATTATGTTCGTACTTATAAAAGATGCAAGCTGTATTACACCTATAATTAAGGCAGCATTTAGATATTTATACAAAATGAATGTGAAATTTTAGCTTTTTATAATGTTTGTTCCTTGTTGGTGTATCTATTTAATAAATAAATAAATAAATAAATAAATAAACACCACCTATCCTTGCCTTTCACTATTCCTACCCTCTCCGCTAATCCGTGGGAATGCAATGGATAATCATAAAAATAATTTAATTATCCAAAATGGCGGCGATATGGTTCGCCACCCATCATCTTCATTTCGCGGAGGCGAAAAGTGGCCCACGAGAGCCGCTTCGCTACGTTGAATGTAAGAGGCGGAATATATATAAAATATAAAATATATAAAACTTTATTGTCTCATAATAAATACAGATTTGGAAAGGAACACAGATATTATCATAGTACCAAGGTTTACAATTTGAAGTGCGCAACCCCTACACTAAGAATACTTGTGTTGTAGGGGTTGACTAAAATTCTTAGGATACATAAAATTATATAGACATAGAGCAAAGGTAACGATAATTCATTACTGGGACTTATTAATTATTGTTATTTAAGACGTGTCTGTGTGTGTGTGTGCGTGTGTGCGTGTGTGCGTGTGTGCGTGTGTGCGTGTGTGCGTGCGTGCGTGCGTGCGTGCGTGCGTGCGTGCGTGCGTGCGTGCGTGCGTGCGTGCGTGCGTGCGTGCGTGCGTGCGTGCGTGCGTGCGTGCGTGCGTGCGTGCGTGCGTGCGTGCGTGCGTGCGTGCGTGCGTGCGTGCGTGCGTGCGTGCGTGCGCGCGTGCGCGCGTGCGCGCGTGCGCGCGTGTGCGCGTGCGCGCGTGTGCGCGTGTGCGCGTGTGCGCGTGTGCGCGTGTGCGCGTGTGCGCGTGTGCGCGTGTGCGCGTGTGCGCGTGTGCGCGTGTGCGCGTGCGTGTGCGTGTGCGTGTGCGTGTGCGTGTGCGTGTGCGTATACGTGTGCGTGTGCGTGTGCGTGTGCGTGTGCGTGTGCGTGTGCGTGTGCGTGTGCGTGTGCGTGTGCGTGTGCGTGTGCGTGTGCGTGTGCGTGTGCGTGTGCGTGTGCGTGTGTGTGTGTGTGTGTGTGTGTGTGTGTGTGTGTGTGTGTGTGTGTGAGTGTGTAAACGGTGCGTGTTTATTTAATTATTTCTAGCAGATTTTCAGTTTCCTGATAACTTAGACTACTAAGCCAGCAGGTGATTGCTAACTTGGAATCTCTCTTATTTAAGTTGGTTAGATTATCAATTTTGTTATTAGCGTGGTTGTACAATCTGGGGCCAAGAAATGATTGCTGGCGTTGTGCTGTTGTGGTTTGGATTTGAGGTATTGTAAATACTTTAGCTTTTTTTCTTTTATTACTGTTATTTGCAAAGTCTAGGTCATGGGTAAGGCGATGCTGTGCTAATATGAGATTTTTAATATAGAGTTGCCGGACTGATAGTACGTTGGCGTCTTTATAAAGTGCATCAGTTGGAAAGCGATAGGGTTTGGATGTGGCTACTTTGATAACTGCTCTTTGCGCTCTTTCTAACAATTTCATATGAGTTTTGCAGGCTCCTCCCCATACAGTATTACAGTATGTTAGTATAGACTCACATAGAGCTCGGTATACTCTTATTATCAGGTTTTTATCGGCAACACTACGTAATTGTCTGAAAATAAATATGAGTTTACGTACTCTACTGCTAATCGCCATAATGTGTTCTTTCCAGGAGAGATGTTGATCAATAGTTACGCCAAGATACTTGATGTTTTTAACTTCCTGTATCTTAGGGCAATTATTGCAGTAAGTGTGGTTGCAGTTACTATGTATAAAAATATTTAATGGTGGTATGTGTCTCCGAGTCAATGTGAATTTCATATATTTGGTTTTGTCCACATTCAGTGTCAATAGATTGTTAGCCAACCAATTAGCAACGATGTTTAAGCCCACTTGTGCGTGTGCCCGAGCCTCTTCCCAATCTTTACCGGCAAAAACTAAGGCAGTATCGTCTGCGTAAGAAAATACTTTTCCATTGATCAGATGTGTGTTACAAAGGTCATTAACGTAAACTAGGAAAAGGCTCGGGCCCAAGACACTTCCTTGGGGAACGCCGTAAGTAATAGTTTCTTCATCACTTATTGCAGCGCCAACTTTAGTTTTCTGGGTTCTATCACTTAAATAACTTTCAAATAATCTCAGTGCAGAGCCACGAATACCCAGATTTTCGAGTTTTTTAATAAGTGCAGGAACAGGGACCGTGTCGAATGCTTTTGCAAGATCTAGGAAAATGCCAACAACTTTATTTTTTTTATCGAGTTCTTTGACTACTAGATTGGTGAGATCAGACACAGCATCCTCCGTAGAGCGACCAGTTCGGAATCCGTATTGCGATGGTGAGAGTAAATTATATTTTTCCAAATATGATTTCAACCGATTGTTAATTATTTTTTCTAAAACTTTGGAAATTGAGGGTAAGACTGATATAGGTCTATAATTTTCGACACGGTCTCTGCTTCCACCCTTATATATAGGGCTGATTATAGATGTTTTTAAAGCTTTAGGGAAAATGCCTGTGGTAAGACATAAGTTGCAGATGTGAGTTAGAATAGGTGACAAGGTTGGTGCTGATTGTTTTAGAATTTGTGATGAAATGCCATCAATTCCTGCTGCTGAGTCATTTTTTAGACCCATAATTAGGGACTTGACTTCCGTATTATCAGTCTCTAGCATTGCCATTGAGTTTGCTTGTGATAGCTTTTTGCCTGTATGACTGTTATTATTACAAAATATGTAATTGGTGTTATTAATTATATTATGTGCTAGTTTTTTACCAACATTAGCAAAATATTTGTTAATGTGGTTTACAGAGTCTGTGGCGTTAGTCTTAAGTCGAAGTAAGTGGTCATTATGATTTTTTTGCATATTTGTGTGTGTGACGTTTTTTATTATTTCCCAGGTTTTTTTAATGTCTCCTTTGTTTTTCTCTAACTGCAATTTGTGATAGTCGTCCTTGAGTTCTTTTACTAAGTAGCTACAAAAGTTTCTATACCTTTTATATGATACTTTTAAGACTTCGTTATTCGGGGTTTGTTTTAGGCACATATGCATTTTGTCTCGTGTACGCAGACATCTTAAGATTCCGTCAGTAATCCATGGCTTAATAGTGCATTTATTTCGGGGCTTTGTATACGTACGTGAATTTGATCTTATTATTTCTATTAGTTTTTGTATAAATAAGTCAGTTGCAGAGTTAGGGTCTAGACAACATAGTACGTCGTGGAAATCTGTATGTTTAATTTGTAAGGCGATTTGTTTATAATCTAATCTTGTACTAACTCTCTGTAAGTCGAAGCAGTCTCTTAATTTGTATTTTATATTTACAAGAATAGGACGATGATCAGTAAGGTAAGTGTTTAAGACAAAGGTTGTACTTTGATACTTTGATTTTATCATCAAATGATCTAAGCAAGAGTTGCTTCGTAAAAATGTAGGTATATTATGAGTAGGTAAAATTCCATGGCTAGCTAATAAGTCCAAGTATTGGGTAACGTTTTTGTCTGTTATCTGCAAATTAATGTTTATGTTAATATCACCCGCAATAATAATATTTGCACAGCCTTTTAAGGCCACGTAGACCAAGCGAAATAGGCATTTAACGCTTCCAAGAGTTGTCCGCAATTGCCGCAAAGCGAGCCGCGCGCCTACGTCGCCGGCGTGAACTTACATGAACCCAAAGTGTTACAGTGTAGACGTGTCGGCAGTAGATCATCCTATTTTATTACTTGTATTGTAAAATTTAAAAAAATACATAGATAACTGTTTTAATGCAACACATAGCACACATAATTTGAATAGATATTATATGTAGGTACCTACCTAAGTAAAAAATGCTTAAATTATATTCAATTATTTTGACAGTTTCTATGCAGTGTGTTCTGTTACAAGTATAAAAACACGCTGTGTTCGATGTGTGCATGGAGACGAGTACCTATCGTTAGCTCGTGTGGTCACTAAAGTACGTGTCGTTTCGTGAGATAATAATACTGTATCAGGTAGGTGCTGACGATTTGATGGTAACTACTTAGGCAGACACTTGCAAAAAATGTATTCCTACTGCCGAGTCCGCACGTTTGCCACTTGCTGCAAAATCCAAACCTCCACAAACGTTTAACTTTTTGAAAATCCAGATTTCCGAATTTTTTCTCCCAAAAATCCGGATTATCCGGATAATTCAGATTTTTTCATTTTTTTTAAATTTGTTGCATATTTTATAAAACTTTAATGTTTATTTTACTACTATGTTGTAGCAAAACTTACACTCATTAGTAAAAAAAAGAGTTACTTTTTTATAATTTAATTTAAATAAATTCTGATTTTAAGTTGTAAGTATTAGAATTACAATCTGAATAAATAAAAACATAATGAGATTATATCAAAATTATATACTTAATTATATTTTTTTTTTATTTTTAGAAATATTTTTGATTACGTTTCAAATCCTACAATGTTCAGTTTTATAGTTAATATTTTATTTTAAATAAGGTATGTATATATTGTTATTTACTAAATGTTCCAGCAGAAAGAATTATAAAAAATTGGAATAGCCTGTGATCTTTTTAACGCTTTTTTTACATATTCACCACTACCGTTTTCGTAAAGTTCCATTTCTATGTGAAAGTACTAACGTAGGAAAATTAATACAGTTTAATAAAACGTAGGAAACTGAAAATCCTTTAAATCGAGATCCGGGGAGTGAAGACAAATCATTTGAAGCATGGGGCTGAACAAATAATTTTGTATGGACGAAATTGGACCACTTTTGAGTTATTGAAAGTAAAAATCACCCACCTGTTTAGGTAATAATTGAACACGTAAATGGTGTTTTTAATTCCCTCGGTAACTAACAGAAGTACAATAAGCAATTCTAAGCACAATTTAAAACCTATAACTGTTGTAAGATCTTTATTTTAACATTTTACTTACAAATAAACAGTAACATCTTACTCTTCATTGCACTTTGAAGTTTCCGCTATAAGATGAAAACTAGATTACTTAAAAAAATAACAGTGGTTTACACAAATCGTTGGTGCTATTTTTGACACCTATATCTTATCTTTAAAATATTATCTAAAAATAATTATTTCTACGCAAAAACAGGAGCGTTGATTTTCATTTAGTTTTGCTACTGACTCGTTCGGCAAAATTCTCTCTAATCTTAAACCAACCAGTCAGGTATTATCGACTCCAAAACTTCTTCCTGATATCATAGAGATAATATTTAGGTATTTGGACTTAGATATTCATTATTTAGAAGATAATTAAATATAGTTAAACCACTACATTTCTTTTTAAGCTATCATATTAATTTGGCATTCTATGATTGTAGAAATTAAAATTGCAATAATATGTTTCGACTTTCGTTAGTAAGAATTCAATAAATATAAAAATACAAAGCTTTAATTGGGTTTGGATTTGCTTATTATACTTCTTACTACTTGTGCAATTGAAACTGAAACCATATTCAGTGTTTTTATAAATTGGATCACCTATTAATGAACTGCACTACTACTGAAAAAATATAAAATTGTAAGTATCTTAGAAACAGTCCATACATATACATATATAGCGGCCATAATATTTTAACAGATCTTCATCCCTCGCATCTCCATTTAATGGATTGACTATGTTCTACCAAATAACTTGAATAAATGGAAAAATGTGTCAACAATTTCAACAGGACAACAAATAATATCAAATTATCCAAAGGCATGTATTTAAACTCACGACAAAACATATTTATTTCTTATGTTTACGCGAATATTGTTCATTGTTTTAAACACTTACGGATTTTGTCGCGTTACGTAAACGTAACCGTAAAACGTAAACCATGACAAAATCCGTAAGTGTTTAAAACAATCACGACAAAACAATTAAATTTTGGATGTGAAAATACCGAATATTGAATACTAAATTACCATGTTGGCTAAAGAATGTAAGGAATAAAAAATTACAAATCTGGTGACTAAATAATACCACTGAATATTCCAAACTGGCAGACTGATATTATATTAGCGAACAAATAACCATCTTGGCGACAATTTGTGAGTACACATTTAATTTAAGAATAGGTACATATATTTTCCGTAATGTAGGTAACTCAAAAAACATACAAGCAGCAAAACCAGCGCACATAAAAAAAACAAAGGAGCGTACAAAATTCCCAATTTTTAATTTTCCTCGACTTGGTGTAGATATTGGGTAGATTCATTTTGAAATTTAAAAATAACGGTTATTCATTTTTCGCAAAATTAACATAGGTGTCGTTACCAAGTTTTTGGGGGTCCAGCACCCCGAAATTACTTCGAAAATGACATTCATTTTGAAATTCCAATATGGCGGACATACTTAATTTTATAAAAATAATATGGTTGTCCCTTTGTTGGTTTCTGGGGGTGCTGATTACAAAAAAGTCATCCATTTTAAATTTCCTCAGTAACCCCGCAACCTCAAATTTTCTTCATGATGGGAGAAAAAGAAATTCGAAAATCCTGAATATTCCAACATTTCTATAGCTTTATGCATCCCGGCCCCGGTATCTCAATGTAGAGCATTTATATTTTTTTAATAAAATAGATTCCTTCTCGGAAACGGTGCATCCTAATGAAATATAATGAAAATTTCCTGCCCCTTAGAAACTCCGCAACATCATATTTTCTTCATGATGGAAGAAAAAAAATCTGAAAATCCTAAATTTTCCAAATTTTCTATAGCGTTTTACACCGTTCGTGTCTCAAAGTAGAGCATTATCGTATTTTTCTTTCTATAATGGCTTCTATCTCAGAAACGGTGCATCCTACTTGAAAAATAATGAAAATTACCTCTCCCTTAATAACTCCGTAACCATATATTTTCTTCAAGATGAGAGAAAAAGAAATTCGAAAATCCTGAATTTTCCAACATTTCTATAGCTTTATATATCCCTCGTATCTCAATGTAGAGCATTTAATTTTTTTTTATAAAATTGATTCTATCTCGGAAACGGTGCATCCTATTGAAAAAATAATGAAAATATCCTCCCCTTAAGAACCTCGCAACACCATAGTTTCTTCACGATGGAAGAAAAAGAAATTTGAAAATCCTGAATTTTCCAAAATTTCTATAGCTTTATACACTGTTCGTGTCAAAGTAGAACATTGCCATATTTTTTTTTTCTAAAATCGCTTCTATTTTAGAAACGGAAAAATAATACTATTACTGGAAAAATAATAAAAATTTCCTCCCCCTTAACCCGAAAATCGCATATTTTTTTCATTAATGCCAAAAAAAGAAATTATAAAATCCTGAATTTCGAAAAGTTTCTATACCTTACATAGCTGGTACCTCTACAAACTACATGTTAATTTTACGAAGATTGGATAGTCTCAATTTGTACAATTAAATTGGAAGACAATTTTATAATCAGCATATGGATATGAATAACATGGAAAAAGACATCCATTTTTAATAAAAAAAAAAATATACGCCATTTTGGAATTTTAAAACGGATTTTATTTTCATATTATCTGCACCCCCAAAAACCTTGAAAACGATACCCATACCAAAGAAAAAAAAACCTCCAATAGTATCCAAAACTGGGATTTTCCGTAGCTTGCAAATTGAATTTTTAGCAGCTATTAATTTATCAATCAAATCTTTATAAGCTACTTACATGGTATAATGGTCACCAACTTATCGGTGCTAATTGGATTAAATTTCGCTACTTTTTATCTGCCGATTTTTGTATTTTTTGTCACTTGAGTGATTTCACCAGTTTGGTAATTTAGTCGCCAACATATTAATTCGCTGCCAAATTCAGCAATACAGTATGCTCACGTGCAGTCACCAACTTATTTTTTGTTCACTCGATTAATTATATCCCTTATTCAAATATTGTACGTCTAGAGTATATACTAATAACAATTAAAATACCTATGTAATTTTCATAGTAGTAACCAAGATTGATTGAAGTAATTTAGTCGCCAACATATTAATTCGCTGCCAAATTCAGCAATACAGTATTCTCACGTGCAGTCACCAACTTATTTTTTGTTCACTCGATTAATTATATCCCTTATTCAAATATTGTACGTCTAGAGTACATACTAATTACAATTAAAATATGTAATTTTCATAGTAGTAACCAAGATTGAAAAAATCGAAAAATCCGGATTTTTCGAATTTTTCGAATTTCGAAGTATCCGGATTGCAACCCCTACTTGCGAGTGACTTGGTGTGTTCTGCAAAGGCAAGCATGACAGATGTTGAGCTCGTATCCTTATATTTTATTGTAAATAGAACAGCCTCCGTGGTCTAGTGGTTAGAGCCTGGCTCTCGACTCGGATGTCGCGTGGGGAGTTATTTATTATTATTATTGTAAAAACAGAAATCGAAATAAAAAGAAACGAAAAGTACGGCAAAGAAGATGGTAGATGTTACAAATTCATAAAAACTGTTTACTGGCTTATTCAATAATGTACTAAGGCTACTCCACGCATCAGCTACTTTTTTCTCATAATACACAACACAATAATATATGTATGGACGCTTCACACCAAGTCAATCTGGTCCCGTGGTAAGTTCTCGAAGAACTTGTGTTACGGGTACCAGACAACAGAAATATATTTAATAATTTTTATATTATACACATATTTAAGATTTTTAGTATATTTAGTATATTTAATACACATTCATGACCCAGGAACACAGAAAAAATGTTTGTTCCTTCAGCATTCAAACCCGCGACCCCCGGCTTGAGCACCAACACACTCAACCACTGAGCCACAGAGGTCGTCTCATCTGGCAAAAGCAACGACGTGGCGACGATAATGTTATTGTGTATGGTTATAATATGTATAACTAGCCGATGCCCGCAACTTCGTTTGCGCCTAACTGACGGAAGCGGAACCCAATTTTTTAAACGAAACCCTAAAATAAAAGTAGCCTATGTTAGACCTTATGACATCAGCTATCTGCCAGTGAAAGTCCCGCGAAAATCGGTCCAGCCGTTTCAGAGATTAGCCGGAACAAACAGACAGACAGACCGACAGACAGACAGACAGACGGACAGACATTTTAAAAAATTGGTATTTTATTGTAAGTACCGAATATACTTTCAGATGCATTATGTGAAAAGCTGTTAATTTGAAGTTACAAACAGACACTTCATTTTTATTTATCTGTATAAATTTAGTTCAAAAATAAAAAGAAGCATAAAAAAATACAAAACAAACTTTCCTATAGATTTTTATTGTATTATATGTCCAAGACCCGGGAACACAGGAAACTTTTTGTTCCTTCGGCGGGATTCAAACCCGCGACCCCCGGCTGGAGCACTAACATGCTCAATCACTGAGCAACAGAGGTCGTCTCATCTGGCAAAAGCAACGACGCGGCGACAATAAAATGTAACATGTTATTGTGTATGGTTATATTATATATAACTAGCTGATGCCCGCAACTTCGTTTGCATAACTTCGTTACCCGCAACTAACGAAAACGGATCCCTATTTTTTATACGGAACCCTAAAATAAAAGTAGCCTATGTTAGACCTTATAACATCAGCTATTTGCCAGTGAAAGTCCCGTGAAAATCGGTCCAGCCGTTTCAGAGATTAGCCGGAACAAACAGACAGACAGACAGACAGACGGACAGACAAAAATTTTAAAAATTGATATTTTATTGTTAGTATCGAATATACTTTCATATGCATCAAGTGATAAGCTGTTAATTTGACATTACAAACAGACACTTCAATTATATTTATCTGTATAGATGTATAGATTTAGTTCAAAAATAAAAAGAAACATAAAAAAATACAAAGAAACTGACTTTCCTTTAGATTTTTATTGTATTATACATATCCATGACCCGGGAACACAGGAAACTTTTTGTTCCTTCGGCAGGATTCAAACCCGCGACCCCCGACTTGAGCACCAACACGCTCAATCACTGAGCCACAGAGGTCGTCTCATCTGGCAAAAGCAATGACGCGGCGACGATAAAATATAACATGTTATTGTGTATGATATGTTCAAAAATAAAAAGAAACAAAACAAACTGACTTTCCTACACTGCGTTAGAAACGAAAGAATTGTTCGATAAATACGCGGGTAAGGCGTGCGCTAGCAAAACTGACATAGGTCTGTCCTCGTCAACGCCTAGCGGGCGACTGTGGGGCGACTCTAGCGGCTTACGCACGCTGCATTTCAATATTAATTTATTGTTAAAATAATTAAACCAACATGCAAAATGTAACCAGAAATTATTCTTTTTTAAGTTATTAGCTTTTCGTAGATATGATTTTTGAAAGTAAAACTATCATGAACTTCATGAACAAAAAGAAAAATATTCAAATTTAGCCTCCTCTTCGGAATTATTTTTGATCGAGTGAAGTTTTCAATATTATGTTTCGAACCACAAATTGTAAAAGAACATTAAGTAAACAACAATGTGTTTTTTTTTTTTTGGCTTTTTAAAGTTACTATTTGTTTGTTTATTATCGATTCAAAGTCATGTAAAATTGGGACCACGCGGCCTTAAGTCGTTTAGTAATTCATTAAGGGATTCAAAGAATGGATCCAAGTTTCTGAAAGACGGCGATCTATACAGAGCAATTATTGATATACTTTTTTCCAGGTTCAAAAGGAGACAATTGGTTTCAACCATTTGTGGTTCAATTATGTCAATGGGTAAATTCGATTTTGTATAGACGATAATTCCACCATTCTGATTAATGCAATTTTCTGTATGTGTAGATTTGTGGAATGGATGGTAAGAATGAAAGTGGACGAAGCGAAACAAATATGTAAGGATCGTAGCAAGTGGAAAGAAGTGGTCTCTGCCTACCCCTACGGGAAAGAGGCGTGATTGTATGTACATATGTAATTCTTATTTTTTTAATCTACTAGACCTCCGAACAAAGCTAGGTCACCCAAGTACAGTAACGATTAAATACGATACTCATGTTGGTAAGTAAAGCAAAACGGCACGTCGGCCGTCGATGTGCTAAACGGACGACCTCTGTGGCTCAGCGGTTAGCGCATTGGCGCTCAAGCCGGAGGTTCGAATCCCGCCATGGGAACAAAAATTTTTATTTAATTTCATGACCCAGGAACAATATTGTTCCTAGGTCATGGATGTGTATTAATTAAATATATAAAAATCTTAAATATAAGTCTTATAGTATGAACCGTACATTTCCCCGTGATAAAAAGTAGCCTATGTCCTTTCTCAGGTTCTAGACTATCTGTGTACCAAATTTCATTTAAATCGGTTCAGTAGTTTTGTAGTGAAAGACGGACAAACAGACAGACACACACTTCCCATTTGTAATATTAGTATGTATATTGTTTTGGTGTTGTCTGCGCATGCGCGCACCATTTTCTACAAACAAAGTATTTCATTATAATATAAAAAAATATGTATTGTATGGACGCTTTACACCACGTCAATTTGGCCCCGTGCTAAGTATCCGAAGAACTTGTGATACAGGTACCAGACAACGGGAAGTATATTTAATACTTTTATACTATACATATATTTAAGATTTTTATTATACTATACACATATTTAATACACATCCATGACCCAGGAACACAGAAAAACTTTTTGTTCCTTCGGCGGGATTCGAACCCCCCCCCGGCTTGAGCACCAACGCGTTGAACCACTGAGCCACAGAGGTTGTCATTATGTAATATGATGTTAAGTATGCGTGCAGCGTGACTCCTTTTTAGTATTTTTAGCAAGAAGGTTCGATCTATCAAATCAAACCGCACAGATGAAACGGTTTGGAACGCGGGTGTATAGGTATAAAATATTTTTTGTAGACGAAGTCGGTGCACACGCCTGTAGTACTACGGGTACGGTATACGCATGTACGCAGCGAATGTTTTCAGTTCGGCGCGGCGCAGTGCGGAGCTATCGAGCGGGCATGCGGACTAGGGGTGTGCCGTAACGTCGTATCGATGTTAAGACGATGGAGAATCGATTTTAGCCTGGGACTAAATTGTCCGAAAATTAAGAGCCTTGGAAATAGAACTCCGGATTCGTAGAGTTGAAAATCGAAACATGAGTGTCGAGTTGTCAGATTTGACATTGATATTTGACTGGACGCTCGTTATTCGATTTTCATCTTTAATGTTCTACGGCTGAGTTCTATTTATAATATTCCAGACTATATAAGTCCAGTCTTAGAGCGCGTGTCGACAAGCCGGTTTTTACCTGGCCCGGCGCCGTGCCGGGTAGAAATCGGCTCGTCGACACGCGCCCTTTGGGTGTGGAAGCGATTATTTCGCATTATAAATGGAGTGCTTTGATATCTAAGCAAAGATGAGAAGATGCGGCGCGTTAAATAAGACGTAATCGTTTAAATTATTTTGTTATTTTGTAAGAAACATAGAATGTTAATGTTTTTCGTTTACTAGACGGCCTGCGATGACTTACAATTATTATGAAACAAACGAACGAAAATCTTAAAAATCATAGTTTTTAAATAGAAAATCTAAAACGTATGTAATAAGATGGAGTAAATAATAATACAGACAGTAAATCGCCCATATAGACTTTTAGAGCAATTTGAGATGTAATTGGATAGTTTTCTTGTTCATCGTAAGCTAATTGTTGGATCGCTATTTGCTTTTGTTACATGTACGTAAGTATTTAGTAAAGCCTCGTCCAGACTACTTGCGAAGTAGGCTGAGGTTGGCCGAAAAAGTCAGTGTGGGTACGCACTTCGCTTCGTCTTTTCGTACTTTGGGCACTTCCTCGGCCTACTTCGCGAGCAGTCTGGACGGGGCATAAAATCGATGTTGAAGCGAGTGTATCGACAATCGACTCGTTGCGCGGCTCTGGCGGCGGGCGGCGGCGGGGCGGGCGGCGCGGCAGGACGGGCGGCGCGGCGAGGCGGGCGCGGGCGGCCTGTCAGTGCGCTCGCAGCCCCCGGGAGCGCGGCATGGGTGGCGCGCTGCTGCTGGCGCTGCTGGCGGCGGCGCGGGCCACCGAGCCCAACGCGACCGATCTCTGGGATCTCGCCACCTCCGCCACCCCCTCCGAACCCCCCGAGGAGAAGGCGCCCCTCTTCCCCGCGGACCTGTTCACGGAGGAACAGCGGCGGTCCGGTGCCGTGCTGTTCCACGTGATCGGCATGGGCTACATGTTCGTCGCGCTCGCGATAGTCTGCGATGAGTTTTTCGTGCCCGCGCTCGACGTGATCATAGAGCGGCTGGCCATCCGCGACGACGTGGCCGGCGCGACGTTCATGGCGGCCGGCGGCTCGGCGCCCGAGCTGTTCACGAGCATCATCGGCGTGTTCGTGTCGTTCGACGACGTGGGCATCGGCACGATCGTGGGCTCGGCCGTGTTCAACATCCTATTCGTGATCGGCGCGTGCGCGTTGTTCTCGCGCACCACGCTGTCGCTCACGTGGTGGCCGCTGTTCCGCGACTGCTCCTTCTACTCCATCAGCCTGCTGGTGCTCATCTACTGCTTCCGGGACAACGTGATCTACTGGCAGGAGGCGCTGGTGCTGTTCTCGCTGTACGGCGCGTACGTGCTGTTCATGCGGTGGAACCAGCCGGTAGAGCGCGCGCTGAAGAAGCTCATATACAAGAACAAGGTGACTCGCGTGAGGAGCACGGACCAGCTGATGCCGACGGTGAGCTCGCCCGCCCCCCCGCACCCCGCACACCCGCACACCCCCGCATGCACCGACCTGGGTTTGGTCCCGACGTTCTGCACCGTCCCTGAACACTTTTCAGTACCTTAACAGTTGGTTTACCGATTATACCAAATCCAGGTCCATAGATAGCTTGCTACTCTTTGTTAGTGATAGTACAGTAGGAATGAGATACCATAAAGTATTTTCTACACTCATTACTCACCATTTCTTAACAATTTGCATTCAAAACACATGACTGATTTCTCTGACTGGTCAGACATGAAACTGGGATCGTTGCACAAACTAGAAAATGTATATACTCACGTACAGAGAAACAGTTTTCATAGAACGATCCTTTGAAATTTTGGACGTCACCTTCAACGGCCCACAATTTTTCCGCACAATCGAGGAAAAGGAGCTTGTAGTAGTGCAATTAAATCGAAAGATAATTATGTAGCTATTTATTTTCTTTTCTTTAATTAATCTATGAGCGTAGTTATGCGTTGGGGGATTGAATATGGGGGGTACGCGTGTAGCCTTGTTTAGGTTGTAGGTTGTAGGGTGTTTGAGGCGCGTCGTTATGACGACTGCGAGCTAAGGGCTCGGCCCTCACCGCCCTTACGTAATGCCGTGACCTGTTCACGTGTTTTTGACTCCTCTGGTTAACGATTAGCGAAAGGAAATTTCAAATTAGGTTAAGGTTTGAACTTCGAACGGTTCAAAACTCGCGTTATATGTCAATAATTGTTTTATGTGTTTAATTTATTTGCGGCTTGTGCAAATTAGGATATCCTCGTTACGTTACGTACAAATTAATGATGTTTACTACAGTTATTACTGGAATGACTAATTGAAAACAATAAAATGCATCGGCTACACTGTAGCTGGAAGCTGTTTTCTTTATTTAGACATTAAACAAAGACGCTACTTTCTAATCTTAAGTTATGTTATTAAGTAATAGTTAAGTTATTAAGAAACTCTTATTATTATACGAATACTTATATAAAATGTATTTTATATAGATGTTCCTGACTGATTAATGATATACTTACTGACTGACTGACAATATTGTAGAATAATTGCTAATCGTAGAAGATTGAAATTTGTACAGTAATTTTAATTTACACACTAAGAAGGGATTTTGAGAAATATCAACCATAAAGGGGTGAAATACGGGTTGAAAGTTTGTATGGAAAATATTTTAATATCTACAGATTTCGTTGAAAATTGAGATTCAATCTCTTTTATTATATATTTTATTAAATAGTTTAATAATAAGTTTTATATTTTTCTTAGAATTCAACCTCTAAAGGTGTAAAATAAGGGTCAAATCTATATGGAAAATCTGCTGCGATTACCATTAATTAAATCTTATAGTATTTTTTCTAATTCGTCGTTCAAGTTTGACATGGTGGTTCAAAATTTGTATTGTGAAATATTAAAAACTGGACGAATGGCGTTTAATTTTGGCACGCAGATAGTATATTGTGACGTAGACATTCGTCGAATAGATTTTTTGAAATTTTAATCTATCACGGGGATACAATGGGAGTCCACGCAAATGAAGTTAGTCGCAAAAGCTAGTAGCTTGTATTATACGGTCATTATATTGATACATTAACTGTTGTAAAAGCAAAGATTTCAAAACTCAAGATATTTTTTTTGCTATCACGTAAATTTGCATTTGTCAGAACAATCATCATATAAGAAAAAGTTATGGCATCTTGGTTTTCGCCATATTTCAAATGTCAAAATAGCCCCAAAAATCTCAAAACTGGAGACACTTTTTGCCTCAACATGCCTCGTCTATATTATGCATGTCTATG
Source organism: Glaucopsyche alexis (assembly GCA_905404095.1). NCBI lineage: Eukaryota > Metazoa > Arthropoda > Insecta > Lepidoptera > Lycaenidae > Glaucopsyche > Glaucopsyche alexis. The sequence goes on from FR990057.1 coordinate 19,433,227, forward strand.
TGTAAAAGTAATTGGATAGATTTCACTGAGGGAAGGTCAGTTTTCTATAGACCTGTGTCATGCGTGATCTGTGTCAAACTCAGGTTTTTGTAAAGGTTTCTTACATTCAGCATATTCGATGTCATACAATGTAACAGACAAGATTTCCTACCTTTCCTTCACAGATAAAAATGTTCATACATTACTGCTTTCAATTATTTTCTTTGTAACTTCTATCATATGAATATATTATTAATATTGTGAGATAATTATATTATCATTGAATAAAATATATCGTAATAATTTAATAGTTAATAATTTGTAGTTAGATAAACATCGTAAAGATTGTATTCAGCCGCCCTCTACGACGTAGAAGCTCTACGTAAGTCGTAGCTCTAGATTTGCTACGATTTACAGCGTTTCTTATATAATAATTGGTCGACTTTTTTGACGAACTGAAAGAGCTATTGCGTAGAATTACTTTCTAGGCTTTTTCGTAAATAGCTACTTCTAACAAAATGAAGCAATGTAACATAACATTTATCACTAACTGAAAAAGGGTTTTTTTAACAAATTATAACTTATCGCATGAGTGTATAAAAATAGCGCACTATCTTTTTTTAGACCTAAGTAATAGAAACAATAAAAATCATAAAAATCGTTTAAGTCATTTTGGAGGAGTTCGATTAAACATTGTGAGTCGATTTTTTTATAAATCTAGGACCACCCTCCAATATAGCAATATAATATTATATTTATTCCATTGAAAAGATCTATCCAACAATGTTCATATACCTTATTGCTATTGGAAGGTAGTTCTTAACTCGGGTAGATTGATACTACCTTCCAATAGCAATAAGCTTTATTATGTTGTTGAATGTCTGCTTTAAAAAATCATAAAAAAAACCCAAAGATATTTTTCATGTTTTTTAATATTATTTAAAAATACACCGAACCATCTAGAGTAAAGTAATTTTATTACCTTTACTTAAAACTTTTCTGGAAGTGTATTTGTCTTGGTCCAGTTTCACAAATTAATTATTTTACTTCGTAATCTTTCGACTAAACAACTTTTGAACTTTATAATTTCTATTTGAAATATTTTTAGTACTTTGTAGGTATATTTTAATGAATGATTGCTTTTAAAATACGCAATCCAATGGTGAACACTTTATTTTTTAATTCTTGATAATAATTTGAGAATAAGACAACATTATTTTTTTTAAGTTAATGTTGTTTTATTTTCAAATTATTATCAATTAAAATGAATAATAATAATTAGTAGGCTATCAACAAGCTGAGCTGATTTCTGGTATAAAATTTAAACCAAGTTTTAAAATTACTCACTGTACTTACATCAGTAAGTAAATAATATCAGTTTTTCAAAAGGATTTTTTTGTTTATCGCCCCGGGGTGAAAATGGGGGTCCGTGTGGATAAATTCAGGCACAAAATCTAGTTATATAATAATTTATTTTTATTTCCGCGTCAAAAGGAATATAGAACTTTTTGTATAGCGCTGGCCATGCCATGCCGTCTTATCCTATCTGACTATAATCATCGTCATATTATTAATACGTGAATCAAAAACTTTCAGTGCAACTTTACGAAAACTGTGCGAACGGAGGAATATAATATTTGGCACAGTTAAAGTTTATGTGGAGGAAAATGTGCAGAAAAACTAATATTTTTTCACTACCTCATAATATTAACACAAAGCCGTGCGTTTGATAAGTCTTTGGTTTGATAGATACATTATGTTACTCGTTTGTTAATCTGTCACAACATTAACTTTTTTTTATTTCTTCTATCTTAGAGGCAAAAGAAACCTTATAAGGATTAAAGTTAAAAAAGTCTGAATTATTAAGGTTAAATTTCGAACCCCGAGGGCGATCTCTAGAAACATTAATAAAGACAAATTGAAAACACAAAATAACCGATTTTTCTATTAATATGACCGATTAGGGCTCTACACGCTACCGCCTTATCTGATGTCAGGGTATTTTCGTAACGGTTGTACTTGTATCTAGATTGTATACATCGATCGTTACACAGATAGCTACGCCATTTTCCAGACCGAAAGGTCGAGCATTCAGTAGAAAATTTGTATTGAAGCTAAACATTACGAGAACACTCAACTTTGCATGCGAATTTCTATTTCGAGGGATTTTTTCAATATGTACTAGAGACAGTAAAGAGTACTACTGTGTATATCTATTTTAGCAACATTTTTAATTAAATACTACACAATCTATATAATATATCTATATATATGTCACCGGAAAATAACAAGATCCGCAAGTTTATAAATTTCCTAGGAAATTTATAAACTTTCGTAGGATTCTAAACGAGAGATAAATTGTATTATTTTACGCCCACATTTTCGCAAATTTATCAATTTGCGACGTCTCGTGGTAAATTTATAAATAAACGGATATCCATTCGTAAGATTCCAAACGGTTCGACCAATCACAGAAGAGCTTTTCATTTTACGCTTCTTTAAAATACGGAAAATAACACACTGCTCTCTGATTGGTCGATGTTTACAGTGGCAATGCTTGTGTCTATAGACTTAGGTACAATCAGACTTGCCAAACTATCTGGGGGCACGGCAGTGCCCCCGCCAAGTCGAGCGCGTAGCAAACACTGCCGTACCATCCTTTACTGGAACCATTTCGCCGCATTTTCAGGCCCCTATTTGAGAACCTCTGGATAAGACCAGAACGCAGAAATTTTCGTCATCCAGTAAGATATAATCACATACTTAAAATCCAAAATTTCAAGTCTGTAGGTCATTTAGTTCCGAAGTTAAGCGAAAGCAAAGTTTCGCATTTATGACACTCACTCACTCACTCACTCACTCATGATCATCAGAATAGAACTAGTACTTTCCATAAACTCAGAGAGCTGAAATTTGGTTCAGAGTTAGGGTTTGATGGCCACATAAAGGAAAGACTATAAAAACTAGGATAATCGAAGATCTGGAGTACCTGGTAACCCTGATTAGAAAACACAAGAGCCCAACCAAACTATTAGAGATCGACATATTGCCTTGAAAAAAATATTCAACTTGGTGGGCCACTTCATTTGATGTCAAAAATCGAAGGTCTGAAGTATCTTATGAAGAATCCTCAGCTGATCTCAGCTGATTAGAGATATGATAATGCCCCCTTCTACTATTGGTACATAAAAAATCGACTGTCATTGCAAAAATCCAATCCTCTTTTAATTTAATCTAGCCCGTAGCGTCCCACTGCTGGGTGACCTCCCCTTCTGCTTTTAATACGCATATAAATAAAATGAAAGGAAAACTCTGGATAAGACTAGACTGGCTTTTATACTTATACTTACAAGTTTACAAAAATAAATAGTCGAACAATTAACTTTTTCTACTCGAACATTACACAAATTAAATAAACAAATTACGCTAAAATCTAGCAAAATTAATCAATATGCCCACGTTTCTACAAAAAGAAGTGAAATCCCACCAAAAACATTCTGTAAAAAAACTAGCCAAGTCTCGATGGAGCTGCTTGTTTATCTCTAAAAAGTAATGAAATCTAGACAAAGTCGTGCCAAGTCTAAGGTTCTTTACTGCAATTTCTTTATTATTATAGTTAATGTTGTGTGACTTGGCCGTTGAAGGGTACACAAGGGTACAAAAGGGGCTCCATGACACCATTGCTCCAATACATGTGTTGTACAATCAACAACAGCCTAAAATAAGACACTAGCGTCCAATTACCAATACCAGTATGGGCTATTATCTCGCTTAACAAATATAGGTAGTTACAACAGATATAAATAACATTACGTGTAAACCAAAATTGACTTGTACCCACTAACGTGTAAATAATTTTCAACGGCCAAGTCACACAACATTAATTATAATAATAAAGAAATTGCAGTAAAGAACCTTAGACTTGGCACGACTTTGTCTAGATTTCATTACTTTTTAGAGATAAACAAGCAGCTCCATAGAGAATTGGCTAGTTTTTTACAGAATGTTTTTGGTGGGATAAACTTATCAGTTTCGATTAGCTACCTAACAATATTTTAGGGTTCCGTAGCCAAATGGTAAAAACGGAATCCTTATAGATTCGGCATGTCTATCTGTCTGTCCGTCCGTAAGTCACAGCCACTTTTTTCCGAAATTATAATATAAACTATACTGTTGAAACTTAGTAAGTAGATGTATTCTGTGAACCGCATTAAGATTTTCACACAAAAATTGAAAAAACAAAAAAAAACAATAAACTTTGGGAGTTCCCCATACTTAGAACTGAACCTCAATTTTTTTTCATCAAACCCATAGGTACGTGTGGGGTATCTATGGATAGGTCTTCAAAAATGATATTGAGGTTTCTAATATCATTTTTTTTTTTCTAAACTGAATAGTTTGCGCGAGAGACACTTCCAAAGTGGAAAATGTTTCCCCCCCTGTAACTTCTAAAATAAGAGAATGATAAAACTAAAAAAAATATATGATGTACATTACCATGCATACTTCCATCGAAAATTGGTTTGAACGAGATCTAGTAAGTAGTTTTTTTTTAATACGTCCTAAATCGTAAACCGTAATTTACCTTTCATTCAATCAACTTAAATATTATATAATATATTAAAAAAATCATAAACATAAACCTTATGCATAAACCGTGAACCATTATTTTTTATTACAAGTTTGTACGAAACCCTCGGTGCGCCAAGTTTGTACGGCCGACGTCCCAAAACTTTAGCTTTATTATAGTCTTCTATAATTTTAATGACATTTTTAATTTTTACCTCTGTCCATTCCGACTTTCGTAGCTCTGTGGTAAATTTCACTTCGTCAACAAATTTTCTAGCATTTACCACACTATCTTCACCATTTTGGCTGTCCGCAGCTTCTAGGTCGCTCATTATGAGTCTCACTATGAGTTTAGTAACCTTAGCAAAATAAATCTATTTTCACAGTTCTAACACAGTTACAACATTAAAAACTTTACAAAAACACACGAGCAAGCCGGTTTGTTTATGTTCCGTGGCGAACAATGGCGGTGGAAATGAAGGAGAAGGAACACCTGACTTATTCAACCAATCAGAGCGCACATGGCGTTTGGTTATTGCTTGCTTATTATTTTACGCATGAGTTCGGTAAGTTGATAAATTTGCGAAAATGTGGGCGTAAAATAATACAATTTATCTCTCGTTTAGAATCCTACAAAAGTTTATAAATTTCCTAGGAAATTTTATAAACTTGCAGATCTTGTTATTTTCCGGTGACATATATATAAAAATGTTATGTTGGTTTGTGTACGCTTCAAAAACTCAAAAAGTCCCGAACCGATCGAGCTGAAATTTTAGCATGATATAATATAATCCACATCAAGGATTGTTTTTATCAATTTGCATCACTCACATATCCGCGACCGCGAAAAAACTATGTTTACGTGGGCGGAGCCGCGGGCAAGAGCTATCTTATATATAAAAATAAATTGCTGTTCGTTAGTCTCGATAAAACTCGAAAACGGCTGGACCGACTTGGCTAATTTTAGTTTTGAAATAATTGTGCAAGTTCAGGGAAGGTTTAAACGGTGAGAAATATCGGAAACGTTACGGTGAAAGAACAACGTGTGTCGGGACTAGTAGATTATAAAATACACAGTATATAGATAAACAGCTTTTTGTAATGTGTCATCCTACTACTATAATAAATATGATAGTAATAGCCTCCGTGGTCCAGTGGCTTAGAGCTTGGCACTTGACTCGGAGGTCGTGGGTTTCATTCCCGCGTTGGGATAACAAAAAATGTTGTTTCCAAGTTTGGTTAGGACAATGCAGGCTGATCACCTGATTGTCTGACGAGAAAGATGATCCATGCGTCAGATGGGCATGTACAAAGTCGGGCCTGTGCCTGATATCTCTCGCCAGTTCTGTCGGTCATCCGTCCCACTGGGTTACGAGAGTAAAGGAAGAGAGAGAGTGCTCTTGTGTACTGCGCACACACTTGGGCACTATAAAATGACTCTTACGTAGCTAGCCTAGTTTCAATGAAACCGGCCACCGTCACTGACATCGCTGTCGGGAGCTATTATTATTATTAAGTTTGAGAGGATGGATGGATGCATGGACGAATGTTTGTGATTCTTTAACGCAAAAATTTCAGAACGGATTTCGATAAAATTTATTGCAGTGGTAGTTTAAGCTCTGGATTAAAAGCTAATCTTTTTGTATGTCACATAACTATGTTACTAATTTCTAATACTCGTTAATAGAATCCGGCGTTACTTTGCGGAAATCCATAGCATACAAATTTAATTAATGTTATTCTTTGCAATTACCCACGAAAAATACCCACAACCTGCAAGCTAATGTGTGAGTGCACGCATAAGCATGCGTAAAGCACCTCTCTCCTCCCACGCTACTTATGCGTACACTCAGAAACAAGATCGTGCAAACACCACCACCACGCAAGCAACAATGTCAGGAAGATCGTGCAAGGCCCCACACCACCATGCAGGTTGCAAAACTCGACGCGCGTTTCGCCCCGAACCCGGAGCATCTTCAGGAATCCTCACACTGCTTATGCGTCAGTTTGGGAGGAGGGAGGTGATTTACGCATTCTTATGCTTACACTTACAAATTTGCTTGCAGGTTGTCGGTATTTTTTCGTGGGAAATTGCAAAGCATGACATTAATTAAATTGTATTCTAATTCTCGTGACCATAAAATAACGTTTTCGGGTTACTTAATTCAATTTAAATTGTAGTTTTTCCCAATTTCAGTATGCGCTGCGCCTTATTTGGCTATTAAAAACGAGGTATTGTATTTTAAACTCGCCCCGGCTTTGTACAGAAAAGCTGTTTGGAATAAAAACACGTCCGTCACAATCGACTACTATACAGTAAGCCATTATTTTAATGAAAACGAACAAAGCTATTGTGGTATTAGTCTAGGTTTGTTACTAGGTATAGATGTTTCTGTGCATTTCTTTAAGTAGACTGGAATTTGGAAATGCTTTTGTAGAAGACGAAGCAAATTGCAAAATAATAATTTTCCTCAGCGTACGAGAAAAACTAGGATGTCTTACCTATAGGCTCTAGCCTAATAAAGTAAAGAAATTTTAATTTATTTTAATAAATGATAACTGATAACTACTCAGAGAATAAGAAAGTATCTACTAAAGATATATAAAAACCGGATAAGCGAGTCGGATTCACTGGGAAAAAAATCGCCTTTTTATGTATGGAAACCCCGTTTAAAAGTGCCTATTTATTTTAGCCTATTTCAGTATATTTTATTGTTATAGTGGCAAAAGAAATACATCATCTGTGAAAGTTTCAACTCTCCAGCTATCGTGGTTAACGAGATACAGCCTAGTGACAGAAACGGATAGACGGACAGACGGTGAAGTCTCAGTAATAGGGTCCTTTTTACCCCTTTGGTTCGGGACCCCACGCCTCTGAAATATAAACTTTAATACCAAAAATAAAATCTATACGCAATCATTATCTACATCAAATTTTATCCATTTGTAGACAAATGGCTAGATGGATTGTACGGTTAGACGTACAGAGTGAAAGTAAAAGGGCTTCCTTGTATACTACAAGGTACTATGTACTATGGAACCCTAAAAAAGTCCTATAGAACCTCATCTTTATTTAAAATGGGTTCCCGGAACCCTTCGCACCTATTAAAATTCAAGATGATTTTAATAGGTGCGAAGAACGATTGACGAAAAAAGTATATAATGCGAGTGTGAATGGAAGTATTGGAAGGGGTAGACCTAGGCGGACGTTTCAAGACCAAATCGGGAACGTCTTGAAAAAAGGCCAGGTCAAGAGTACCCTAAACCGAAGAGCATGTATGAAGGGAATAATGAAAGTGGATGAAGCAAAACAACTATGTAAGGATCGTAGCAAGTGGAAAGAAGCGGTCTCTGCCTACCCCTACGGGAAAGAGGCGTGATTATAATATGTATGTATGTATGATTTTACGAATATTATCGGCATGTAGGGATAAGCTTAGTTTTTTTCGCAACTGGGATGAAAGTATTCAATATGTAAATAAAACGAGACCCAATCGCAATCAAATCTTATTTCACGCTATTTCCGAGCAAACGCCTTCACATATTCACAAGTTTTTGAATAAATATGAATGTTCATGGTACATTTTATGCTACGATAATCAAGGAAATGATGTCCTTTTTTGTACGAACGGCGTATGCTGTTAGTGTAGCCTTAGCCAATATGTAATTAAATGCGAATATTATAAAGAGGAAAGGTTTGTTTGTTTGCATTGATTAGGTTTTTCGGCCATTGACTCGAGTCCGCCAGTCGTTACTAAGATCAACTAGACAAAGCCCAAAACAGATATTACTTTCGACGTTTGGCTGGGTAGAAACTCCTAAAAATACTTTAGAGTTTAGACAAAGGCCAAAATTGGAATTTATTTCGGGATTTACCCAAAGGCCTTGGTCAAACCTAAAATAAAGTAACGTCGAGACTATTTTAAGGTAAAATAACTTTCTATTCATATTTTTACTCCCTGGTAATACTTATGGATATTGATATTTATAGGCAGATAGACCTTATTTATAGGATTGACGTGTTGTGAAAGCATCCATACATTATATTGTGAGGAGTTCAGTGACATACACACGCACAGAAGAAATATATAACATATTAAGATTAAGATGATATTTTATAAAAATATATAAAAATGTAAAAAAGGTAATATGATAATACCAATACCGCGGACCGAACTCTATCCTCCTGGGTGAGATCTAGGTATCCCAGCCTAGTGGCGTAGTCACCATATCGAACTTAATGAAATATTGTGAAATTTTGCTTATTAATAGGTCTTTTGCACTATCAGAATATAAATCTTACGGTTTTATTTAACGTTACGGACGTTTTTTGTCGCCTAACCCCTCTGCAACGCCCCATAAGAAACTTTCGTTCGAAAACCTTTTTCCTAATAAAGACCATTGCACACGTGATGCTAATTATTACAACTCGCTTCAGTACAGTGTCATGACATTACATGGTTCCGTGCACCCGGTCAGTAACGATATGGACGTAGAGCGTTACTTACAGGACCCTAAAAGGTTAAGTGGCGTATTCTTGGGATAGTGGACAAAAGAACGGACACATGATCTGGAAATAACAACTTGATAGCTTTATATTTAAAAACAACTCTGTATGTATATATTCTATAGAAATTAATTTAGTATGAGCTTTGGCTTGTATATTGCGATTCAAATGAGAATAGGATCGAGTCGACGCCATATTGTTTCGAATTTAGACTGATAAGATAGTTACATTTATGTTTAGTTAATTTATTACTATTTAAACTCCAATCAAAAGTGGTTTGACGCTTATGAGAATACTCTTTTGCAGTTTTGATATACCGGGACTGGATCGTAACTGTAATATTGCAGGATTTTATTAGCAGAATCGACCTTCAGATCGTTATAATTTTTGGTACTTAATCCGTGTATGTATACCTAATTTAGAAAAAGATAAAGTTTTGACCTTAGTAAGGTGTTGTTCTTAGACGTTACTTGTACTTAAAAAAAATATATCCTTAATCCCGTCGGCGTGGAGTTTGGTTTCGATACAAAATGTTAACCTCTTTTTCACTCCCTTAGGGGGCGAATTTTCAAAAATCTTTTCTTAGCGGATGCCTACGCCATTACAACTATCTATATGCCAAATTTCAGCAAAATCCAATCAGTAGTTTCGGCTGTGCGTTGATAGATGAGTCAGTCAGATTTGTCTTTTATATATTTAGATAAACATTAAAAATAACAGAGTCAGATCATTAAATATTCATTATCAGTGGGCCTAGCAGGAACGTTTGACAGCGACGTAACGTTATTAAATGAGAATTGTATTCATCGAACTTTTGTCAAAACCATGACAGCGCCCATACATGTTTCATTCGTTAACGTTACGTATACGCCGATGTCAAATGCTAGGCCCCCAGGGCCTCTAGTCAAGATGCATTCAAATCCTATACATTTTGCTATCGAACTTCGCCGTCGAAACTATACGAATGCATCTTGACTTGACCCAGAACCTCAATTCTTGTATTTAAAGTAGACTTTCATTTTACTTCATTAGATTTGTAAATGTAGTGACATGTTACCATGAACGGATTTTAGGCCGTTTCGAACAATCAGAGCGCGTTTCACGTTGGTTTAACGTTCATAAAAACACTGTTTGGGAGTATAAGCGTACCGGGACTTGATTGTAATTGTATTAATGCAGGTTTTATTTAGCAGAATTGCCCCTCAGGTTAAAATTACTATAGAGGCAATAACTCGACAATTTATCGACACTTAATTTGGCTTGTTTAAAATATAACATGGCCGTGTGTTAATGACATGATTAATGACAACATTAAACATATTTATGGTCATAAATATACTTGTATATCAGGGATATAATAGCGTTGTGCAGTGTCATATTAGGCTGGGTCCACATATGTAGCGTTTCGGTGTATCGTATCTCCATTGCATGGCATCGGTGTGTATTGTGATCGCTAGTTTGGGCGCAAGATAATATAGCCGGTACGACCTCTGAAATCGAGAGCCAAGCACTAAACCACTGGGGTTTGATGCCGAAAGCGCTAGCCATGCGTCCTATCCATACTAACATTATAAATGGGAAAGTGTTTATGTTTTTCCGTCTTTCACGCCAAAACTACTGAACTGATTTAAATGAAATTTGGTACACAGATAGTCTAGAGCCTGAGAAAAGACATTGGCTACTTTTTATCGTGGGACATATACGGTTCCCGTGGGTTACTGTAGTTACGCGAGCGGAGCCGCGGGCATCAGCTAGTTTCTCATATAGCAATCCTTTTAAATATTTAGCTAACTAGCCTGTTCACTTACATCCAGTTTTAATGATCTATTTACCAATAACTATTTGTTAAAAACGTCACCTTCGGTATAATTTGACGGTTTTTTGCGTTTCAATTACTTATCACTTTCAATAAACTAACTTAGATAGAGAAATATTTGTCTGTGACAGCGAGATCGCTGACGGCAATACGAAATGTGACGTTTTTAAGAAATAGTTATTGGTAGATAGGATAAAAACATCATGTCATGTCATATGACATGAGATGTCGCTCAATCACAGGACCCGAAGGCTAGATTTCAAGCAGGAGAGATATCTCATAACCCGGATTGGGACGTTTTAAACCGCTGCATTAAAAAACCGGCCAAGTCTGAGTCGGGCTCGCGCACGGAGGGACTTTTTAACAAACGGCAAATAAAAATCACGTTTGTATGGGAGCGCCTCTTAAATATTTATTTTGTACCGTTAGTTACTGTTTTTTTTTCATTACTTAGTATTAGTTGTTATAGTGGCAACAGAAATACCGGACGGACAGCGGACTCTCAATAATATTTTTACGTTTTCACGAAAGATTTCAAAACTAAAGATAGGCTATATCGTTACATTTAATAGAACATAATATCTTCATAATTATAAGAAAAGGATACGCCATCTTGATTTCAACATACCTCAAAGTCAGCCATCTTGATTTCACCATACCTCAAATGTCAAAATGGCCCCAAACAATCCCAAAACAGATAGTTTTTGCCGCGACATATCTCGTCTATAATATATACGTCTATTGTTTTTATCTTTTGGATATGGGCCCCGATTCTCGTACCTCGAATCTCGGTTCGATTCTCGCGCTGACTCATTCACCCAGGCGTCAAATCATGCGTGCGCGAGCGGGACAGACTGACAATCGAACCGATATTCAAAGCACGAGAATCGGGGCCATGGAACCCTATAAGACCTTAAGCGATTTAGAACAAAACAAGATGCAAAAATATCTGTCTCGACCTTGGCCCAGTAGCGTGGTCCGCCATAATGATGCCCGAGTGCCTGGCACAAGCTCATAACTTAATTGCACATTGTGCGAAACGCCACGAAACGCTCCACTATTGTGCGAAACATTTGTGGGCACGTTCGTGATTTTCATTTAAATGTTTATTTCATTGCTTGATACTGTTAAAAGCTAATGAGATAATTTTTGATAAATATCACTATCTCTACAAAACTTAGGCCTTTTACATCCGTTAATGGATGATTCTCCGAGCGAAGTAACCATTCTTGAAATACTGTAGTGCCTGGGACGGTTGGTTTTTAAATGTCGTATGGTTGCCCATAAATATAGAATGTACAAGATACACAAAGGCAACTTGGAGGCATGACAAAAAAATATATGTACTTGTATTAGTGGATGCCTATATGTGAGTTCGAAATAGTGTTGTTTTCGATAAAACTTCTCACTATCGATTATTTATCAGTAGACGGGCTTCTTTATAAGATCAATCGTGATGAAACCAGGGCCTGTAGACAAGATGCATTCGATAATTTCAATGGCGAACTTCGAAATTAGCTTAAAATTCGAATTTAGCCTAAAATCACAAAATATACTGAAATATATATATACGTGGGAAATAAAATTATATCGATAAAATCTTTTTCTGATCCGATTAGTAGACGAAATTAAGCAGAATGTGGTTCGAAAAATTCCATTGATTATATTGTATTTACCTATGAAAAGTGTGTTGATTCGGATTATTTCGTCTTGTAACGTCACATCCAGGTACAGAGCACGATACCATAATTGTATAACGTAATATTCGCTTGTTTTAATTAAGAATCACCATAAAAATGCCTAAAACTCACTACCGCATGCAACACACCGGGACGCTATGGCCTCTTACTCGCGAAAACATTGACGTATTGGTACTTCATTCGTTGTCTCTTTTTCTCTCGCACTGTTTGTACTTGATTATAGTTTCTCACTCCCACGCTTCATGTATCTTGTAAGCGCAGAGCGCGAACCTTGCTAGATCTGTGTGGTTGCCCAAGCACATACGGCATTCTCAAAACATAGTACAGCCAACTATGTGCGGGTTTCCTCACGATGTTTTCCTTCACCGTTAGAGCGTCCGTATAATGTACTTGAGATCTGAAAAAATCTCATTGGTACACGCCACAACCTGGGTTTTCAACCTGCACTCTCTCGAGTGCAAATGCAAACCAAACGGTCTACCCACTAGGCTACGGAGTTCTTCAAATATACCTTTTAAATTGAAACTTCCCCAGATCGTCCCCATCTGGATTGAGTACCTAGCAAACTGACAGCATTGCCTCTTTGGACAGCAATGCCTATCTGAACCTCAATTCTCGTATTTAAAGTAGACGTTTATTTTACTTTGATTGGATTGAAAGTGAAGCGACATGTTACCATGAACGGATTTTACGTTACGTACGTTTCAATCAATCAGAGCGCGTTTCACGTTGGTTTAACGTTTATAAAATCACCTTTTGAGAGTTTTAGCGTATCGGGAATTGATTGTAATTGTATTAATGCAGGTTTTATTTAGCAGAATTGGCCCTCTGTTGCACCGTTGTTTATTTGCAGATAAGTCTTATTTTTTTATAATTCTTTTGCTTTTGACATGAAAAATGTATTTTCGTTCGCTCCATTGTAGGCTCTGATTTCACGAAAAAGTGCGACTCCCTTATATCTCGTAGAGTATGATATTAAAAAAAAGTTTTAAAAGATGCGTATTCACCAGAGCTGTGAGGTGCAAAAAGAATTATTCCAGAAAATTAAAAATTTAAAAGGTTTCGGCCGAAAAAGTGAAAAAAAAAAATATTACGTTTTTTTTTGTTTTGGCGCTCAATATTTTCTAAACGAAAAAAGATATAAAAAATTTGAGAAAAGCTCCTAAGGATAATTTAGTCACCTACAATTTGAGTCTATAACAAAGACGATCGGGCTAAGAGTTTGCCCTACACGTCGAGGCCTCACTGTAGCATAATATTTACACAAAATTATAAGTTACGTAAAGTAGGTAACGATTTTCATAGGAACACATTTTTGGTTTCATCATGGCACATACTACGGTTATTTTTAATGTATATATACGTTTATTACTATTCGGTTCTTACATCTTATTGTTATGAGGCTCCACTGTTTAAATTTCGTAATAACGAAATACCTACATAGTTATTATATATTCTAGAGATATCTGTATATTATATATAGGATATATTAGTGCATATTATACTGTCTTCATGATTTCCGTCTTCACTTAAGGCCCCCACAGACGAGAGGCCGATCGTTTCAGCTGGAACTGACGTCAGTTCGGCCTGAACGGATTCGAGCACACACACGGAAAAAATCGCATCCAATCCAATTTACGTCAGTTCGGCCTGATCTGATTCGTGCCCACACACGGAACAGTCGCATCAGTCCATTCTGGTTTACCGCGCGCTACGGTCGTGTTTATCAATTTTGTATTTAAACACCGCGAAAACTCATACAACGCTTGTACAAGATACACGCCCGCACGGCAGCGGGTCGGGCAAGAACTGAAGCGATTTGTCCACACACGGTCAGGACAGGCCGCGCGTTCAGGCCGATCGGTCAGGCCAGAATTAATGTTGCCAACTTAGTTATTTTACAAAATTTTACTAAATTGAGTATTTTATTCCCTCCTTGGTAGAAATTTAGTTATTAGTAGTGTTTAAGTAGGAAAGAGCCAGACAGTAATGATATGCAAAATAGCTACTAAATACGTAATATTTCCTAGTATATTTTAATTTAATGATAAAATTTATAATCAAATTGAATTAATGAAAAAAATTTAATATAATAAAACCTAAAATGCAGTGGTTTTTGGGGGGCTTCAGGAATTCCTAAGTTAAGTAGCCTCTTTAGTAGTTTTTTAGTAGTTTTAGTAGAAATCGATACGAGTTTAGTAGTTTCACAAAAAAAGAGCTGGCAACACTGGAACGAATCGCTTCAGTCCGTACGGCCGCCTGATGTGATCTCGAAATTGCACACACACGATACGATTTTGCATCCGTTCAGGCCGAACTGATGGTAGACCGGACCATGTATGGGGCCCCTTAGCAACGGTACCTATTAGAGGTATAAAATGTAAATGTGGTTGTCTCTCCATCCGTTGTACAAGTAATTATCTACCGTTGCAAATTCATATTTAATAGCATTGGACGGTTTGTGCAACACCGCCGTCTGTTCTCCCGTTCTCAATACGACGTTATGCTAGGTATAGTATACATCGGATGTATTAATTATAGACAATTTACGAGAATTCACGTACACACTTGGGACCCGCATTATATGCTCACATTACCAATGCAATACATACATCACATGCCTATAGCTGGCAAGCTGGCAGGCTGGCATGGCGGGCAGTTTGGCAACTTGCCAGCAGCGGGCGGTAATTGATTTAGAATGTTACACGGTTTTTGATTACACAGATAAAACACTCGAAATTACACTTCAGCGGGGATCGATGAAGAATTTTTACGTTGTTTTACTGAATTCTTGCATTAAATCGACTTAGTTTTGTGCCAGATAATTAGGCAAGCCACCTTTAGAGCCAAAGCACACGGCGTATATTAAACACGCAGAGGACCTGCGTTTTAGGAACGCACGCTTACGGCAACGTAGATTCCGATTGTTGCACATAGAAATTCATTGAAATCTCATTTGAAGTGCGTATACGCGCATCTGCTCGTTCTCAGCGCGTTTAAAATACGCCATATGGCTCGTGCCAACGCCTGTTAAAACGTTGATTAAGTATCATGCTATATCTCTCGTTCTTCGTATTAATGAAAGAAGAGGCATGATACTTCGACAAATGATTTAGACTAACAGGCGTTGATGAAATTGAGACTTACTAGCGCAAAAATAAGTCTATTTAGAATACGAAGTCAACGAAACGAAATAGATATATGAGAAATTGACTGCTAAAAATATTCTAAGGGTCAGCTGATACCGAAACTAGACCCGCGCGACGCGGTACTGTATTTGTAAGATAGCTATTCAAAATTGAGTTTTATTTACAACACAAGAAGTTACAAGTTTTATTGCAAGAGTAAGAACTTCTTGTGAGCTGCACCGGGCTGCGTAGCGCGGGTCTTGCAATGAAACGTGTATCTTATTGTGATGGGAATAAAAATCAAACTTGAATAGGTATCTCAAAAAAACAGCGCTGGATCGCACCACGTCGCTATAAACTGGCGTTTATTTTTAACTAAATAAACAAACTCTAAAGTTATATAAAAATAAAAATATCTAAGTTCGAATATAATTTTGGATGTCGGTAAAAAATACAAGGAATTCCAACATTAGCACATGTTTTGTGAACCAATTAAGAAGGAAAAGGTTGTCGAAAACATTTGGCAAAAGTTCTCTATTAAACTCCGTTGTACACTTGAGTTATATTATGTAACGGCTGTCAACCCTGGCAGGGCTGCATTGCGGTGCCAAGGACGAGCGTCGAGTTTATTGGACTGTGTAATGTTAGTAAATATCTTGTAGTTGTTATGTAACTAGATATTTGAGGCTGAAACAGTTAGGTAACTCTAGCTTCAATTACCATACATTTTTCCAGTTTAAAAATATTAGGTTGGGATGTTAATTATCACATTAATACGAGAAGGAAAAACTTTTAGTGTAGTTTTATGGGAATTGTGCGAACTTTAATAAATGAGGACTTTACCCGGTGTTTTTTCAGTCACTATCCAAACTTTCAGGAGTGAATATACTCTTGAATATTAGGTTGGGGAAAAAGTTTCTTCGCATTTTATATAAAAATTCAAAAGGTTTTTTTATAAAGTTTATTTACAAGTGACTAAAGTATATAGGTGCCATTTTGTTCGATAACTTTTTGCCATCTTGTTGGTAGGTACATGATCCCATTGCTATAAAATTTTTGGGGCTTCTGATGAAAAAACTGCGACAAGTGGTTTTGGCAGTCCTCTTGTGATGTCAACCTGACACTGCCTAAGGAATTCTGCAGCGACCGAAACAGGTGGAAATCTGAAGGTGCAAGGTCAGGACTATACGGCGGATGCATTAACACCTCCCAGCCAAACTCCCGTAATTTTTTCTGAGTGGCTAAAGATGTGTGAGGTCTAGCGTTATCATGGTGAAAAACCACACCCCTTCTGTTGATTAATTCCGGCCGCTTTCTCTCAACTTCTTGCTTTAATCTCATCAGTTGTTCGCAGTACAGTTCAGAATTGATGGTCCTGCCTGGCGGTAACAGCTCATAATGAATAATGCCCTTCCAATCCCACCACACACACAGCATCACCTTGTTGCGAGTTAACCCGGGTTTCGCCACAGTCTGTGAAGCCTGACCGGCCTTTGACCACGATCTTTTTCGCACGTTCTTGTCGTACGTGATCTACTTTTCATCACCAGTTATCAGCTTCTTCAAAAATGGTTCGGTTTCATTACGTCGTAATAAAGAATCACAAATGAGTACACGGTTCATTAGGTTTCTTTCAGTGAGCTCATGAGGCACCCAAATATCGAGCTTTTTTGTGTACCCAGCTTTTTTCAAATGCGCCAAAACCGTTTTGTGGTCAATCCCCAGTTCTTCAGCTACATCGTAACTACTAATATGCCGATCTTGCTCTACTTTTTCAAAAATGGCAACAGTTTTGTCCGTAACAGGGCGACCAGAGCGACGTGCATCTTTGATATCAAAATTTCCGGATTGAAAACGCTTAAACCAAATTTGCGCTACTCTCACAGATACTGCATTAGGTCCATAAACATCACAAATTTTTTTCGCGGCTTGTGTTGCATTTTTACCTTTTTTGTAATAAAATTTTAAAATGTATCGAAATTCTTCATAAGAATCACTCATTTTAACAATAAGAAAAACAAATGAAAATTACAAATTTACCTAATTTGAATTTGGAATTGTCTTCTGTAAAATTTAAACTTTTTAATGATACCAAAATCAGCCAGATACAATTGGTATAGCCCAAGATATTTTATGACAAGTTCATACATACTATAATGCGAAAAGACTTTTTCCCCAACCTATTATAAGCAACTTTTACTATGGGATCAACATTCCTACTTAAAAAAAACATCTGTTTCATACAAAATGCTATCTATACCGTAGCCCCTTTGTATGAAATAGCTGATTTTTTTCAACCGACTTCCAAAACACAGGAGGAGGTTCTCAATTCGTGTGTATGTTTTTTTTTTCTTTTTTTTTGTATGTATGATACGTGATTACTCCGCCGTTTGTGGACCGATTTTCGAAATTCTTTTTTTATTATGAAGGGTTAGCTCCCGGATTGGTCCCATTGTCACCAAATGGTAGACCTGGTGATAGGATTCATGAGGAATCAAGAGAAGTCCTCAAAATTTATAGGGACACATATAGTGATTTCAACTTTTTTTGAAGTAACTCGAGCATTTGCTACCAAAAAGTGAAATGTTGTGCCAAGGTATACCCTGGATCCAAAATCATTGAACGGTACTTAATCTTTGAAGATACACGTTTGGAAATTTCAGTATACTTATAAAACTGCAAGCATATGTCACTTTTAAATAATCATCATCACCACCACCACCACCACCATCATCACACCATACATTGTATGTTGATATAGGTATTTAGAAATGTCTTTTACCAGTTTCGATTTCTTTGAACATTCACAGTTACCAAAAAGTGACATTTTGTACCAAGGTGTTCCCTGAATCCAAAAGGTCTGAATAGAACTCCTCAGTCTTTAAAGATACACGTTTGGAAATTTCAGCATTGTTTAAAGAACTTCAAGCATATATTGTCGCTATTGAATAGTTTTCATAATCACCTACATCATCACACCATACATCATGATATTTTGATACAGGTATGAGAAATACCTGTATATAGTCTTTTACACCGATATCGATTTTTTGAACATTCACAGCTACCAAAAAGTGAAATGTTGTACCAAGGTATACCATGGATCCAAAAGGACTTAACAGAACTCCTCAGTATTTAAAGACACACGTTTCTAAATTTCGGCATTGTTTTATGAACAACAATCATCGTCATCACCACCATAATTACACCATACATAGGTAATCATAATAATAATATGATGAAATATTTTTTCAGTAACCATAAGCATAATATGGTACCAAAAAGTTATATTACGTCAAGGTATAACCCTGGTTCCAAAAGCACTGAACGGAACTCTCGTTTGGAAATTTTGGAATTGTTTAAAGAACTGTTGTAAAGATGTACATGCGAAAGGTCTGTAATGTCAGACGTCTTCTTCCAAAGCTAGGTCTTATCCCTGATAAATCACACATTTTTTAGTTTTTATGTTTTTCTGTCGTTGTACAGTCCCATTCAATAATTTCGACACTATTAATGGCAGCTGAATGGTAAATTAGTTATTTGTGCGTTGTTTACGAATTGATATCGGGTTTGAATCCCGGTCAGGTTAATATTTTGTGATACTTTTTATTTCCTTTCTTTCCTATTTTTAAATATTTTATCATCCTACTTAAACTCTGAGCAAAGCTCGATCTTCCACTAAAAAGAAAGAAATAAATTAATATTAAAAAAAATATATAAACCGACTTCCAAACTAAGAGCAATGACATTCTTATAAATCACTTAAAAGTATAAAATAATTCTTATTGTCGAATAGTTCCCCTTTAAATTCTACTAAAATTTATCTATTTTTCTACTCAATTTTCTTATTTTTGAAGTCGGTACCAGCCTAAATATTTGTATATACAGTTTAATTTAATAAATCATCAATTTTAACACAACTACGTCCATATAATATATGGACATATTATGTACAAACTATATTTTAAAGAACTTCGTTCAATTTGGCTGGTACCGACTTCAAAAATAAGAAAATTGAGTAGAAAAATAGATAAATTTTAGCAGAATTTAAAGGGAAACTATTCGACAATAAGAATTATTTTATACTTTTAAGTGATTTATAAGAATGTCATTGCTCTTACTTTGGAAGTCGGTTTATATATTTTTTTAAATATTAATTTATTCAAGTACGAATGTTGATCTTATAGTAAAAGTTGCTTATATTCAAAATTAAATATTCACTCCTGAAAGTTTGGATAATGACTCAAAAAACACCTGGTATAAATTGCGTAGTGGCGTTACAGTTTTTTTTTTTTATAAAAAAAGTAGTTATTCTTTAGAAGTTTTAAGACTTTCTTAGTATTTCGAGTGCGGCAGACGAGAACCATTGTTCTTGGTATCACAATAGACTCTTTAGATCATTTATAACTTGTGCGATTGTTTCCCCTTCTTTACCAGCAGCTGTGTTTTGGACAGTTTAAGTTCAATATTGTTACTCTATTGCACCTACTATAACAGTAAACGAATTTGAAATTATTAGGTAGACAGTTCAACGTTTAGTGGACCGAGATCCCAGGCGCGCAAGACTTACTATGTATAATATAATGTCTCCGAAAATCAATTACGGATACTTCGGGCACCTGATCCACTGCTTATGTAAAGACGTTTAGGCAAAAAAACTCATGTCATACTCAAAGTAAAAATTCATCTCATGTATGGGTGACTCTCCAATAGGCAAGCGGACTGATTTTTTTTTATTACATAGATGAATAGTACTCTTAAATATGAGTAACTTCTCAGAAGAAACCGTATATCAAAAGTCAATATTTTCAAAGGTACAGCGATTTGTATACAAAATTTCTTCGAGTCTTTATACCAAAAAAAAATTTTTTTTTTTTGCGAAATTGGTAAACAAAACCTACATCATTAGTTTACTCACATCATATACAAAAACATTCATTATGGTAAGTATGAACTTAAACGCACAAATATCGGAGATATTTACAAATATATTCCTGCGGCCATATACTTCATATACTACTTCATACTACTTCATATTCAAGTGACGTCATGTGTATATCGATTTTAGTATGGAGCGTTTTTAGGAGGCTCGCGAAATTTTTTATACAAATCGCTGTACCTTTGAAAATATTGACTTTTGATATACGGTTTCTTCTGAGAAGTTACTCATATTTAAGAGTACTATTCATTTATGCAATAAAAAAAAATTTGTCCGATTGCCTATTACGGATACTTCGGGCACATGATCCACTGCATATTATGTACAGACGTATAGAAAAAAAATTGTCATACTCAAAGTAAAAAATCATCTCATGTATGGGTGACTCCCCGCAAAACTCAAACTCAAAAAAAATATAAAGTTTTTTTTTTTTGGTAAGACAATTATTTTTCTGCTTAAGCGTCTTTACATAAGCACTAGATCATATGCCCAAAATATCTGTAATTGATTTTACCGAACCTTATATAATACCGTAGTATCTGTACCCCAAGCAGGAACATTTTGCGGTATCGTTACGTGTACGTAAACGAGAAATATGATAAATTTTGTATGAAAATTTTAGTTACTTTTACGTCCGCTAGAGGCGCTTTTATGGTTTTCATACAATATTTCTCGATTACGTACACGTAACGATACCGCAAAATGTTTCTGCTTGGGTACTGTATGCGCTTACAATGGCTGTCTGTGTTTGACGGAAAAAGCCATATACAGATAAATAAAATTGAAGTGTCTGTTTGTGATTTCAAATTAACAGCTTTTTACTGAATGTATATGAAAGTATATTCGGTACTTATATTTTTTTTCCGTCTGTCTGTCTATCTGTCTGTCTGTTTGTTCCGGCTAATCTCTGAAACGGCTGGACCGATTTTTACGGGACTCTCACTGGCAAATAACTGAGATTATAAGATCTAACATAGGCTATTTTTTAGGGTTCCGTTTAAAAAAATTGGGTTCCGTTTCCGTTACTTCCTCGCAAACGAAGTTGCGGGCATCAGCTAGTCGAAAATAAAACGTTATCGAATTAGAATTGTACGAATATCTGTCAAAACCATGACAGCGCAGATACGAATATAACATTTGATAACGTGTTCCTGCTAGACCCATAGTTCCAATTTAATTTAAACGTAAACAAAAAGACTAAACTCGACGTAATGAATGTGATATTGTATTATTGCACAGTAAATTAGTTAATAATAATATCATATAACTTTTTATACACTTTCCACTTAATTTAGGTAGGTTTTTAAGATAATTTTATATCAATAACACGATTTTCGATTAACTCATCATCAGGTGTCACACCTTTCGGAAAATACATTCATATAGCACTATATCTATACTTGTGTTCCTAAATGGACTTAATAGGATGCATGAGAGACTATTGTTGCGGAGATGCCCAAAAGATAGCCTACAGTACAGCCTACATACAATAAAAAGTTACGCCGTCTTGTTTTCACCACACTTCAAATGTCAAAATGGCCACAAAAATCTCAAAAGTGGGGCCTTTTAAATTTACTGTAGACAGTTTTTGGTTCAAAATGCCTCGTCTATGGGGTGCCCTATTTTTCTCATCAATTACTAAAGCTAAAAAGAATAAAATGTTGTAGAAATTCATGACCTCCTAACCTGGAACCACACAGTTACTTAACTTACCTTAGACCTTTAAGAATGTCAAATTCAGAACAAAGGCCAGGTTTCCATATAAAAAACGCATGGGACACACACGAGCAGAGTCGTTAAGATCCAGAATATGTCAGATCGATCTGACACAACATACAATTTCGTGAATTTTTACGAAATATCATTTCGTGAATCTTCGTGAATCAATTTCGTGAATTTCAATTCAAGTGTGTGTGGCTGAGGTCATAAATTCGTTCAAAAAATCTCATCTTCTTTGGATAAGATTAAAGATATCAAATTCAGTACGTAGGTATTATATTAGGTTGGGGAAAAAGTTTCTTCGCATTTTATATAAAAATTCAAAAGGTTTTTTTATAAAGTTTATTTACAAGTGACTAAAGTATATAGGTGCCATTTTGTTCGATAACTTTTTGCCATCTTGTTGGTAGGTACATGATCCCATTGCTATAAAATTTTTGGGGCTTCTGATGAAAAAACTGCGACAAGTGGTTTTGGCAGTCCTCTTGTGATGTCAACCTGACACTGCCTAAGGAATTCTGCAGCGACCGAAACAGGTGGAAATCTGAAGGTGCAAGGTCAGGACTATACGGCGGATGCATTAACACCTCCCAGCCAAACTCCCGTAATTTTTTCTGAGTGGCTAAAGATGTGTGAGGTCTAGCGTTATCATGGTGAAAAACCACACCCCTTCTGTTGATTAATTCCGGCCGCTTTCTCTCAACTTCTTGCATTAATCTCATCAGTTGTTCGCAGTACAGTTCAGAATTGATGGTCCTGCTTGGCGGTAACAGCTCATAATGAATAATGCCCTTCCAATCCCACCACACACACAGCATCACCTTGTTGCGAGTTAACCCGGGTTTCGCCACAGTCTGTGAAGCCTGACCGGCCTTTGACCACGATCTTTTTCGCACGTTCTTGTCGTACGTGATCCACTTTTCATCACCAGTTATCAGCTTCTTCAAAAATGGTTCGGTTTCATTACGTCGTAATAAAGAATCACAAATGAGTACACGGTTCATTAGGTTTCTTTCAGTGAGCTCATGAGGCGCCCAAATATCGAGCTTTTTTGTGTACCCAGCTTTTTTCAAATGCGCCAAAACCGTTTTGTGGTCAATCCCCAGTTCTTCAGCTACATCGTAACTACTAATATGCCGATTTTGCTCCACTTTTTCAAAAATGGCAACAGTTTTGTCCGTAACAGGGCGACCAGAGCGACGTGCATCTTTGATATCAAAATTTCCGGATTAACCCAAATTTGCGCTACTCTCACAGATACTGCATTAGGTCCATAAACATCACAAATTTTTTTCGCGGCTTGTGTTGCATTTTTACCTTTTTTGTAATAACATTTTAAAATGTATCGAAATTCTTCATAAGAATCACTCATTTTAACAATAAGAAAAACAAATGAAAATCTCAAATTTACCTAATTTGAATTTGGAATTGTCTTCTGTAAAATTAAAACTTTTTAATGATAGCAAAATCAGCCAGATACAATTGGTATAGCCCAAGATATTTTATGATAAGTTCATACATACTATAATGCGAAAAGACTTTTTCCCCAACCTATTAATATTATGTTTCCAGGTCTTTGTTTAGCCGTAGCGAAATAATTAAGTAACGTTTATACACAAAATAATAAATCAAAAAGTTCTCAATAAAACAGTGATTACTATTTAACCGACATTTGGAAGGGATCTTAGTTTCCAAAAATAAATATAATGTTTGTTTAGCTTTAATCTTTTCGCAAATCAATAAAAATATATTTATAGTTTAAAAAAAAACTTGAGAGGTGTCAAGGGACACCCGGATGGAACGAAGTTCCGGATGAAAATATCTGGCTTGCTTTCTATAAGAGAGAGAGATACAGACAGAGAAACATGCGACGCTGCACAGCTTACAATAGCTTACTATAGCAAAAAAAAAAGACATACAGACAGACAATTGTACATGTATATATAAAATAAATAATAATACAATATCCGAACCGATATTATCCATACATACATTACATACATACATACATACATACATACATACATACATACATACATACATACATAGATAGATACACACATACATACATACATACATCAATATAATAAATGTATACGCGTAAATATTTAATTTTTATAAAAAATAAAATTATCTTTTGTAATTAAAAAAGTGTCGTGACAACTTTTCGTAAGAATTTTTTCCGTCTAGCCCCCTTTCACAACGCGCGATAAGGAACTTCGTTCCAACTATAAAAATTACACGAAAATAAAATATTTCGTCGCGAACCCGACGCCCTTTCATTTCGAGACGGGGCCTCTAGTCAAGATGCATTCGATAATTTCGAGGTGAAGTTAGAAAACAAAATGTATGAAATTTTGCCGTCGAAATTATCGACGGCAAAATTTCGCGCGCGCGTCTCCTCCATTGATGATGGTCATGTCATCAGGCTTAGCATGCGCTTAGAAGAAACAACGAAGAATAGAAAATATGACAGATTGAAGAAACATTAATACCATTCGGAGCAAAATAGGTCTTATTATAAGGTAACAAGGTCGATGTATCATCGTTATGAGAAATAACGTTTCTTTTCTTCCCGAGCATGAGCGCGCAAAATGGCCTGTTTTGACAGCTAAAGTAGTAACGTTTTCTTAATTTAATGTCAAAAAGTCCCACAGTAACGTCAACCACTCCACATCATGGCGGACCTAGACAAAAAGTTTCTTTACGTTGAGTCATATACTTGAATATTTGTTCGTTTTTGACAGAAGATTTCCCGGCAACCATTTTAAAAATATGGCGGTTTAGAAATGTTGACTTCTATTGACGACCTTGTTATCATGGATTAAGAACTATTTTGCAATGAACTGTTTTGGATAGAATATTTCTACTTAAAATGTATTTCTATGGATCGCCATGCTAAGCCTGCATGTGTAGGTAAATTAATATCTACAAATGACATGGAAAAGTAATCTAGTAACAAATATCGTGACATAGGTACAATAATTTTATCCAACTGTGGGTGGCAGTTATAAATTGTGTTCAGGACAATTAATAGTGGGCTCACTTGCCAATTAATGTGTGACAGCCCGTTTGTGTGTAGTCCAGCCTTAACGTGCGT
This sequence comes from Glaucopsyche alexis, assembly GCA_905404095.1. Taxonomy (NCBI): domain Eukaryota; kingdom Metazoa; phylum Arthropoda; class Insecta; order Lepidoptera; family Lycaenidae; genus Glaucopsyche; species Glaucopsyche alexis. The sequence continues at coordinate 19,458,684 of FR990057.1, forward strand.
CTGTGCCCTATGTAGACGAGCCCTAATGCTTGTCCCCGTAAACTGATCCATAACGTGATGCGTGCTGGTTGCCTAGCAGGAACAATTGACAGCAACGTAATCGTAAAATTATCGAATAGAGTTTTGTTTAAGCGCTGCTATGATTTTCATACAATTCTCATTCGATAACGTTTCGAATACGTTACTGTCAATTAATAATAATAACTCCCCACACCGATTTCGGTGACGGTGGCCGGTTTCATTGAAACTAGGCCAATTACGCTGGAGTAATTTTTATAGTGCCCATTTTTATTTTATGTGTGTGCAGTACACAAAAGCACTCTCTCTTCCTTTACTCTCGTAACCCAGTGGGAGGATAACCGACACTTTACATGCCTCTCCGACACATATGGATCATCTTTCTTGTCAGACAATCAGATGATCAGCCTGCATTGTCCTAACCAAACTTGGAAACAACATTTTTTGTTGTTCCAATGCGGGAATCGAACCCACGACCTCCGAGTCGAGAGGCTAACCACTAGACCACGGAGACTGTCAATTATTCCTACTAGGGCCCCAGAAGACAAGAAACAGTGTATACCTATTATCTGATGTAACAGTTCAAAAGCTGTAACACAATATTTCTTACTAAATCTTGCTCAGGAGTCAGGTCTCACGTATGCGCAAATGAAATACAGCTGGAACTGGATATTTTGCTGCGATAAAAAGTAGCCTATGTTAATACAGAGCTTTAACTACTAGCATAATATTATATTTAATTAAAATCCATTTAGTAGTTATTACGTGAAAGAGTAACAAATATATTACTTTAAGGGGATTAATGGCCGGTTTCTAAAGATTTTCCATAAACTCTACATAATGGTTTAACTGGCAGCAGATTCATCTAGTGGTCCCTAGAAGAACCTTTTTCAAATTCGAGGATAGAGTTATTTTGCTTCGAATACGTCGAGTCACACACAGGTGTGGGCTGAAATTCATTTAAGTCTATTCAATGCAAAGACTTCTATTCAATGTCTGTAATTTCGTTATTAATATACTACATTATTTGCCAAAACACCACCACATAGGATTTTACTTGATAATCTATTTTCGTTTACTGCTACGAGTGTATCCACGGACTTGCACTAAATTTCGATAAAAACTTAACTGAACATCTTTTGTTATGTTTTAAGAAAAAATTAAAGAATTAGAACAAATATAACAAATACTACGTATCTTCTAAATAATTAAAATGATTATTTACATTAAAAGTGTTAAGAATGAGTGAGACTTCCTTTAAAACTTTTATTAAAATGATCCCAATAAATATTGTAATTCCATATAAGCAAGTATGTAGAAAGTTGCAGATTTTTTAAGCAAAAATATTTTACCTTCATTTTTTTTTCTTTCAGCCTAAACGACTTTTCTTATTAGAAACTTCTGCAATTTTCTGCCATTTCAATTTGGACCTTATTTCAACTCTATGTGATTTTAAATTCGCTTACTCTGATCTCTTCCTTGCTGGCTAAACTGACTAAAGCCTGTTTTCAGCACCAGTCTGCCGCGCAAACTCTGGTGAGTGACCGCCTCGTTCTAAGCATCTTCTTTCTTTTTCTATTTTTTTATCTTCTTGGCTTTATACTTTCTGACTAACCAAACTGATTCCGCCTATGACACCGTAACGTAATTTTGAAATGAAGCACTTGATTTTATTTATTGCTTAATTTATATTTATTTCAATTATAAAAAATATATGTATTAAAATTGTTATTTAGATGAGAATTCAGAAATTCTTAAGCGTTTTTCTCATCCAAAATAATCGCTGTTATGCTTTACGCTAATTAGGTAGAATATTAACAATGTTTTACAATAAAAATAATCGTTGAACATAATAGTACAATCACATTACAATATAATATAAGATTCTAGAATATTCTTAAGTTTGATGCGATATACATTACACTATACAGTATGCAAAACCCACAAATTGCTCACAGACAAAGTATATTTTTGTATCTCATTTGCAATTTCGTATTCGACGAAAATAAAAAGAAAACAAAGTACTCTGGGCTCTCAAAAGAAAGACAAAAGGCAAAGCAGTACTATGATGCTGCGTTATATTTTCAAGAAGTAAAACTAGAGTATAACAATGCAACATGTTTGAAATAATGCTAATTGTCTAAGCCTACGTTCCTATTCTTATGACCAGCAATGAAACACTTTGGCATAGTAAAAGAATAAGTCCGTTGCTTAAAGAACTTAAAGTTTTAAAAACCTATGCTTTCTGGCTTATTATTTTAGCTTATTTAGCCCTTTTTTTTGCTTACATTTAAAAATAAGGCCATTATAGGAGATATTGCCAGATGTTTAAAATTCAATATTTAGAGTTTTTTTGTAGCATACTCAGCTATTAATATTATGATTGCATGTGGCTCCATCGATCAGAGTTACAAATGGAGTACGAAAACCATAAATTGTGGGGAATGAAAGAACACACAATTTCAATTCATTATGATGTTTATCGCGATAACATTAATTCGGTATTGCCTCAAAATAAACGTCAGACGTGGGACTCATAAAACGATTACGATCTCTTTCATGTTATATAAGAAAACCCCGAAGTCGCTTAACATGAATCACCATACTTGCGTCGACTTCAAATTACGAATAGAAAAGTAGGTTAAAGATGTATTAATATTTATATTCAAAACCACTTGCACCTAACCCTTGTAGTACTGAGATCTTCAGTTAAAATGTTACATAACATGAGAAGCGTGTGTGCTTGCCTGCTTGAAATGAGTTCATGACTGAAATTTAAGAGCTAGTAGGTTAGGTACTTTGACTGTTAGTAATTATGTATTAACTAACATCAGGGCATTAATGACCCCACTTAGAGCTTACTTTTAATGCTTACTCCTTATCACTAAGTATAGATTTCGATAAAAACTATATGGACGTTTTATCAATGTATGTATTAAGTAGCTCATTAAGTAAGCATTAAATGTCTCTAGTTGCGGCTTTTAGTGTTAAATGAATGAAAATAAATCAAAACACAAAAACATTTATCGATTATGTTACGGTGTCATAGGAGGAAACAAAATATAATTAGTAACGTATTTTTGTACTAAACCTTTCCAAATACAGAAATGGTCTTGCTTGTTCTTAACCGATTACCAATATTAAATAGCATGAAAATTTACTAACACTTGTAGTATTTACTAAGAAATGATCGCAATATAAACACAATTAAATTCTATGCACTTAAACACTTTTTAATCTAACAATAACGATTCTTTTTTCTCCTTTTTAAAAAAAATAGCATCTTTTGTATTCCATGCAGGTAGCGGGAAAAGAAATTTAATATGTGTCAGGGGATTAGACTGCATTTTATTTCAAGGAACCGACTTAAAAGGTAGGAACATAGAGTAAAAAGATCAAAATGTGTTTTATCTCGAGACTGAATTTTAAAGTATGTTTATTTTAATTGATTTCATAATGGCCTTTGGCTAATGGAGAACGTGCATTTGTTTTAAATCAGCAAAATTCTTAATAATTCCGAAATTAAAATGCTATAATTTGCTATGACTGAAAAACGAAAATCTGTTCAAATTCTTATGTTACTTATTTGTGTTATTTTTTTAACCAATGATATATTTTGTATTTATCTTCACACATTTTTGTAGGATTAATAGCAGTAAAATAAGTATTTTAAATACTGTGTAATTTATTGGAGCGAATAATTATTACAACGTACTGAGACAATGGCGGATAAAAAGGAAGAGAGCATGTGGTGACAGCTACATGAAGGGGCAAAAATGTGAAACTGCCATAGATTAAATTACATTCATTGCGTTCCTATTCTTACAATTTTCAACTGCTGTGAAATTCGTGCATAATTTCCTATCCAGGTATGGAAAACTGAAAAAAAACGGAACCCTTAAAGGATCACTTTGTTGTCCGTCCGACTGTCTGTCAAGACCCTTTTTTTTAGGAACGCGTGGACGTATCAAACTGGAATTAATATCAAATACTCAAGTCTACTACACCTTGGAGCTGTGAAAAAATCAAACTTCTAAGCCAACGCAATCAAAAGATACAGCTGTTTACGACGCAAATTTCCGCAAATTTTCACACTCGCAAGTAAATACAGGGTACTTTCTGTGAACTCAGAATCTTGAAATTTGGTACGAAGCAACGTATTATAGCACAGATAAAGGGCAAATTGCGAAAACCGTACATTTTTAGTTACATCATATAATAAAAATATTTTTAATAATTTTAAACTTACTACCCCTTTTCTCATGAACGCTTAAAGGTTTTAAATTGAAATTCATAAAAATACTGAGGTCTATAATACCTTAAAGCTATAAAATAATCACTATAGGTTTGTATGGAACCCTAGGTGCGCGAGTCCGACTCGCACTTGGCCGGTTTTTTGTATTGAGCGTTTTTTAACGCTCTCCAACGATCTCATTACTGTAATGACTGTCTCGTCAACGGTTGATTGGTTGATGTATTATGTCATTGCAAAGACAATATTTCCTGACTTATAAATATGTACTTTTTTAAAAGCCAATAAAAAATACTAAGTTTGCATGTTCCTATTGTGTTTCCATGTTTTTGAATCGTTTTATTTTGTTTTATTTTACATTACAATATTACGATAGATTATCATACATTGGGTTATACAGCTTATACTAAACTAGATGTTGCCCGTGACTTCGTGCGTATTCCGTACATTTTGCGATGATTAAAAGTAGCCTGTATGTTATCATGTAGTCTATTCTATGTCTGTGCCAAATTTCATAAAAATCGGTCCAATAGTTCAATCGGCATATTCAATACAAACAAACAAGTAAATCTTTCCCTTTATAAAATCTATACTATAGCTGATAACTTTTTACTGTCTGAACATTTTTTATTATTTCTATTTTTTCGTTCATATAAGTTTAGGATCAAATCAAGTGACAAAAAATATTCTTATCAATACTTCTATACGGAGGGCAAAAAATATAAAGGGCGAACGAAACCCTAAATTATTCGAAGACGTTGCCTCTTTATCAAGGGTTGAACCGGGATTTCCGAAGGATAAAGTAAAATAATAACCCATTGAGGGTAACAACAAATGTGTTCTTGTAACATGAGGCTTTACCCGATACTAAAAGAAAGGGTCGTGTTTTTGTTTAGGTACGAGTAGATTGCAGCGTAGATACTTGCCTTTTCAGACAAATGTAAATTACCACTTTACGTCATTAATATGTGAATTAGCTACAGATAGCTTTGTATATGGGCCGATCTACACCGAAATGGCAGCGACCAGAACCTTAATTCTCGTATTTAAAGTAGACTTTAATTTTACTTCATTAGTTTTGTAAATGTAGTGACATGTTACCGTGAACGGATTTTATGACGTTTCGACCAATCAGAGCGCGTTTCACTTGGTTTAACGTTCATAAAAACACCGTTAAGTTAAGGAGTATAAGCGTACCGGGACTTGATTGTAGTTAGGTTCGCGTTGCCGTTGGCGTTCGGCCCCCAGCGGTTTCCCGATAGCCCATTCCTTTTGGACCTTTAGTTTCTACTTTTGGCAAAGAAACTCGTCGTTTGGAGTAGTCGTAGTTTGATCGAAGTAGCTATTAAAACACTTATTAAAAAAGAAGAAAGGCAGCGACGCGACGAGCACTTTCAGTGTGAAATAATTTTAAGCTTTATCTACATACATACTTATAAGACTAGTCTTCTAGATCTTTAAAAGTTCGAAAAGGTCGCGCGGCAGCCAGCCGCTGCCATTTCGATGTGAATCGGCCCTAAGACAAAGACTATATATTACTAACGTAGGTACTTCAGAGGACTACTATATAAATGTGAAAGTTTTTGAAGATGGATAGACGTTTGCTACTCTTTCACGCAAGTGCTGAATGGATTTCGATGAAATTTGATATGGTAGTAGTTTAGGCTCTGGATTAAAACTGAGGCTACTTTTTATCCCGAATAAGTACAGTATTCCCGTAGACGTATTTACGCGGGTGGGACCGTGAGCAAATATTTTAATAGTAGTAGGAATGGCTACTAGTTGGTGCACTGCATATCTTATTCAGATAACTTTTAAATAAGCTACTATTTTCTTTCATTAATAAATGGAAAGAATTTAACCGAAACAAATGACCTTAAAGATGAAAACGCACCTATACGCGCCTCAGGAGCCGCGCGCGCCGAAGTCATCGAATATTATAAATCTTTGTATGAAATCGTATGCAACGCCGCGCACTTATCCGCGCCGCATTCCTTCCGAATGTGATTCCTGCGGCGCGGATAGGTGCGTGTTCACCCTAAAGCTGCGCGTCCACTGCATCGGAATCGGAGCGTACGGAGCGTACGGATTTGTTGCTTTGTATGGATTTCTATGGTACTGCGTCCACTGGATCGGCATTTCTGCGCCTGCGACCGGTATTTATGCCGATGACGTCACCGGCAGTGAACCCGTCATTCGGATTCCGAACGTTTCAAGTTCTGACGTGTTTGCGACGACGCGACGGCTATACATAAATACTTATTCACGACGAATGACGATATTTTAATTACTTTAGTGGAAAAATATGATGAACTTTACAATCTAAAACATCAACATTATCATAACCAACTGAGGAGAGACGATATTTGGGATGAAATTGGGCAAATAATAAATAAAAATTGTAGAATATAGTGAAGTTCAAAAAACTTTTTTCGAGTCATATGAATGTACCCAAAAAATCTATTTTCATCTTCTAATAAATCAGAATATAATGTATGAAATTCTCCAAAAATTAATCTTTTTGAATTTATATTATGATTTATGAACCCATATCTTTCGTTTCCTCTTGTTTCTCTTTTCCTCTTCTGATAAAATACAGCTAATTACAACCTATTCGGTCTGAGATTACAACAATATATCTCGTCACTATCCTCCATAATGCAAATGCACGTTCAGGCTGACGGACTAAAAATAACTAAATTGCCGATGCTGAATCCGAATGCAGTGGACGCACCCCATCGGCATTTTGTAAATGCCGACGCTCCGTCCGCTCCGTCCGCTCCGTCCGCTCCGATTCCGATGCAGTGGACGCGCAGCCTAAGGATGGCGCTTACCTTGGTCAACGTATCAGTTTGGCCATACAGCGAGCCAATGCTGCCAGTACCTAAGAAGGTACTCTACCCGCAGCCTCCGACCTAGATTAAATTTTTACCTATAGACCATTTTTATTTTTCATTTATACAATAACTTATATATAGTTTAGATAGTAGTTTAGTTATTTTAAGTAGTTTTTAAATCGGTATTTTAATATTATAATGTGACCCTTTTATGTTATTGCTTAAATAAAATTACCGAAACCGAAGCGAAATCGAAAACTTATCTTCTCTGCAATATAGCGCAAAATGCCTTCAAGAAGATTGATAGCCAAATTTAGCGGGAGCAAGTCATTCCGAATGTGATTAATTTGGAGCTTCAAAATTTAATACATGTCTTTGGCAGTCCTAATCGTAATGGGTCGCTTAAACCAGTATGACATGATAAAAGTGAAATTTAAAACTTTAAATTAAGCTTAAAATTAGCAGATATTAAACTTTCACTTGTATATATAGAATACAAAAAACCGATACACTATTATGAGCGTTATTCAACTTTAATGAGGTTTTTTCAAAATAGTATAAATAAATGCTTAACAATATATGTTGCGTGCGAATTCGTGCGCATTAAATAAAAAAAATCCACAGTTATAAGTAGCCTATGTGGGCCGTGGTCTATTCTATATCTGTGCCAAATTTCTTCGAGTTTCGGAGCAAGGCAAACAAACAAACAATTAAATCTCTCCTCTTCATTATAGTGTAGAATGTACAGATTTACTACCCAATGGGGGATTCTATTACTGACACTTCGCTGTCCGTTCGTCTGTCTGTCTATCACCAGGCTATATTATGTCATGAACCGTTATAGATAGACAAATTGAAATTTTCACGCTAGATGTATTTTTGTTGTCGCTTTAACAACAAATATTTTCGTTTTATTTTTCGTCGTGCAACAATATATCAATAACTTCTACTCTATTATGTCCGTCCGATTAGCAGTATGTCGTTGGGTATGCTTGTATATAATTTTTGCTTTGTTCGAAAATTTCGAATGAGGTGAGTTCGAATCCCGGTCAAAATATTTTTGTGATTCTTTTTATTTTTTAAAATATCACAACTTTTTAAGTTAAACGCATACAATTTCAAGTTGCACTGTATAAACAAATAATTCTAAGAGCCGGAGCATGCTGGTTTAGACTAAAGCCTCTTAATGAAGCTACTCTAAGCTTCGTATTAGCATAGCGAGTACATAGTGCAGTTTAATATGCAGCATCTAATGTATAGTGTAGTATGTACTTAATATCTATATAGTATATAAGTTTAATGTGGCGTACAATTTATTCAAGGGAATTAAATCGAATAATCAAAATTAATGTTTATTCTTCATGAAACCAAGAAAGTTTACAACTTAATAAATTTCTATCTTCAACTTTAGTCAAAAGTCTTAGGGCCAATATACACTGAATTTAAACATTATTCATTACACAATAAATAAAAGTTTCATTGTAAGAATTCCATTGTTAATTTGCACCACGCTACACGGTGGTCAGCGCATGTGCAGTGTATGACTGATGTCATATGAAACGTGTATATTTTTGTGTAGTGAATAAATTTCAATTTTGAATACAGGTCGCGCAACGAATTAAGATCTTTCGACAAAAGTAGAGGGGGTATGCGCAGAAGTCAGTTTTTGGGTGTGTTTGGCGCGGGCGGGGATGTGTGGATGCGCCGAACGCATGCCGAACGTAGCTGCCGACACGCTATTGGTACGTTAGTAATATGTATTCTTTGCTATTGGTCGTATGCGCGAACAATCCCCTCCACTTTCACTGAGCGCTCATAAACCGTTGCGCTACCTATATCTATCTTAAAAATACAGTGCCGCGTATCGTCGTGATGTGAACTGACCCGTAAGCTAAACAAAATAAATACTTTGAAGGAAAGCAATATATTATGTAAGTTTTGTGTCCGTCCAACAGAATCTAGCTGGTAATCTGTGTACAGGAGTCGGTGCTATTCCCACAAATGAAGAAGACGCATTAAAACTTTCTGGAACTCGCTCCCCTCTTCCTTCATAATCTTTTTCAATACTTTGAATGGAAATGTCATCTCTTTCCTGTCTTTTTTTAACGTTCCTTCGTTCTTTGATACTGCTTCGAGCTTTTTCTGTTGTGCCTTCTCGCTCAGCAGTATTTTCCTCTTCTTTAGCTGAAGTATTTTCTGGTATATTATCTACCATCATTCTGTTATTTACGAAACCGCTACTCAATTTTTCTTCAATTTTATTTAATCTCTCCATTACGACATCTAATTTATCTAAAAACTTATCTACTTTGTTCTTAATAGCAACCAAACCTATGTTAAATTCATCAGATGATATGCTATCTTTTACGGCATTGACGAGAGGAATACAAATATTTTCATATAATGTTTGTTTTTCTTTATCATTCATAATTTGTATTTTTATTTTTCCAACATCTTGATATTCTTCTGCTAAAGCTTCAAAAGACTGTGATGGAATAAATTTCTTGCTATCATGTTTATTCGGCGACACTTTTAATTTATTCTCAGAAAATTCTGATAATAATTCACTTAAAGTTTGGTTATGAGTATCATCAGAATTTTGAATTGTATTCTCTGAAGATTGTGTTATTGTTTCAATGGTATTGAAATACTGTTTTGCTTTACATGTATCTTTTTTACTTTTGGTCTTTCCTTTTTTGGTTGTTTGAACTATTTTATGGTTAATGCTATCCAAGTTGCATTTACAACCCCTATTTTCGGTTCTGGACTTTTTGGTTGATTTAATAGTGTAAAAAACGTTTTCATCCTTAGGTTTTGGAGGTATAGTGATCGGTATAAGAGTTTTTGCAAAATGGATGGTTCTCTCTGTAGTTGGATCTTTTATATCTTCATTTATTACATTGATGTTATATGTATGTCGATTTTCATCATCAAAATTAAACTGTTGTCCTTTATTAAGCATTTTTGGTGCTTTTTTGTCTTCGCTGTCGGTCATACATCGCTTGAGATTTCTTTTGTGTATGTAAACGACAGGATTGTACGAGTCAGGGTCTCTGACGTAATTTGATAAATCAATACCGTCGATCTCCGTTAAATGCGGAACACCTATAACAAAAAATCTGTTGTTATCTGGTACAGGTAGTTCAACTCATTTATACGCGTGGCACTATGTGTGCATGCGCTTGTATTATACAGCTTTAATTTGTGTGACTTTAACTTTGTGTGTGTGACTACCAACACACGGCATGTAGGTAACATTTTATACGTTACTCGCACAAAGCACCGCGTGCACAGATAAGTTGAAATATCTATAGAACAATGTAGATGAGACAACATCTTTGCTTCATTATTTTACGTATTATTTGTGCTCTCCGCCATTTTATATGACAACTAAGCCAGAGTATTATTATTTTTCACATCGATTCCAACTTTCCTAGTGATTTTATTTTTTAGTTTATTATTGCAAAAAATAGACTGAACTTTTGTGAACGTATGCAGTATTCATGATCTAATTTGGTAATAAATTCTCTCGGTCTAGTTCCGAACGGTCTTAGTTCGGCAAGTGTCGTAAATATAGTTTTTAATATTTTGCCAAGTAGGTATGGGCTAGTTTTCAATTTTACATGGTTTTTGTAGAATAAGAAATTTAGCCACATTTAGTAATTTAACAGTGTGTATTTTAAAATTATTATGTTGGCGGATTTTGTACCTTATTCTTTAAATATTCCTTATACTATAAATATTGTATATATAATATATATATATATAGCAATCGAAATCTAGGAAACGGCTGCAAGTATTTCCATACATTTTACTAAATTTATATGCAAGGATGAAGAATTTTGGAGAATTTTGGAGAATATCAATCTAGCTAAGTCTTATCCCTAGGCAACAGCACATTTTTGAAGTTATACATGTTATTTCTCTCGTCGCGTAATAAGATATATGAGTGATTTCGATTTCTAAATATCAAATACGGTTGGCAGCTCGGTTAGCGCTGGACTTTTTGCGTTGTTGGTAAATTGGTGTCACGAATATTTTGTGATACTTTTTATTGCTTTTTCTTTTACATATTATTATTTACTTTAATCATTTAATCGTTCTACTAAAACTACGAGCAGAGGTCTCAAATATATCAGTGCCTACCACATGCATGTAAAACCTGCACCAGGCAGAAATATTAACGACAGCAATAAAACATTTATGAAACGTTTTATGAAACTATGAATATTTTAGTTTTAACGAGAAAAATAAACTTTTCTAATATGCAGCACGCTTCCGCACAAATTTCTATAAAATATTTATGACTAAATGCAGTTGAAAGGCAACTCATTCCAACGTTGATTGGCAGTATAGCGTCTGTTTGTTTAGAATAGATACCTCGCGCTTCACGCAAACTGGGTGTATGCTGTGCTGGAATGGCTTGAAAAACATTGCAAAAGACATTGGTCGTTTTAACAGCATTTAAAATAGTCGCAAACACGTTTGTATTTGCGACTGTTTTAAATACTGTTAAGAATACTTTTACGCTAAGAACTCACGGAGCAGTGTTTTCCCGTGCCCATCGCGGTCGTCGAGCTGCGGTTTTATCTTTAAACTCGCGAGGCCGCGGTTGAGATAATCGCCCGCAAACGTGGCAGGCAAAGATCACAGTACGCGCAGTTTTAAAAGGTAAATACATAATATTTACAAAAGAATTTCTGAATTTCGCCCGCAAACCGATCGCAGAGGGCGCAGGCGCTACCAGATGAGGGCCTCTAGTCAAGTTGCATTCGATAATTTCGACGGCGAAGTTCGAAAGCAATAATGTATGGGATATGACATAAGTCATCGCTAAGTGACATGTCGCTTACGATGCCTTATGTCAAAACTCAAATCCCTACATTTTATTTTCGAACTTCGCCGTCGAAATTATCGAATGCATCTTGACTAGAGGCCGAGGCTGCGGGTGACCGCGCACGCCGCAGATGTAAAACGCGCCGTGAGTTGTTTTAATTTTGATATACATATTATATGCATTCTACAGAAGTTGCGAGGCCGCAACCGTGGTGAGCGCGGGTGAATACCGCTCCGTGAGTTCTTAGCCTTAGATTTTACATTTTTCCATTTTCATTTTCTAACAATTATTTTAACTCAAATTTATGAACAAGATGAGATAATTGATATCTAACTTAGAATAATATTTTAAGTACATGAGTATTCGTTCAAATGAGGTTGTAATCTTGATGCAATTACGCTTAAATCTAACCAAATTTTATCGTTACCGTTACCGTTACCGTGTTCAATAGTAAAAATCCCATGTCCTTTACAAATTGTTGCCCGAGACTTTGTTTGCGTATAATGAAATCTGTCCTACAGAAATTCATACAATATAATTAAGAACCCGGATAATGTCGGTACATTTTCTGTATTCAAATGTTATTGTATGAATGATGGTTGATAAACATTCATGATCTTAGTTTAATAATGTTACTGAATTACCTAATTCCATTGTTAAAGTTTTCGTTTCTTCTCTTTTCTCAGTTAAAAGGTAGTTTCTCTTTATCAATAAACGACGATATATATTATAAAATAAGTATGTTCTAAAAAGCTTTTTCCAAAGAGAATATAATCACTACGTTTTTTCTAAATAGACACTGACATAACTTGGATTACATATTTGACATTTAGTTTTTTTTTTTAGTTTTTAATGCTGAGCTACATTGTGCATACGAGCTGATAACAAAATATAACAAAAAAATAATAAATATATATTTTTAATTTGACGTATAATCAAAAAACATGCAATTATTAATTGATACAAAAAAATACCAATATGGGTACAATTTATAAACGATCAATAGGGGCATATTAATACACGTTTATAAATAAAAGAGCCAAACACATTAATAAATGTCCCGAAGTAAACTCATTATAAATGTCCCACACGTGCCACTGTTTAGGATTTATTTCGCAGAAATGGGAATTCCCAAAGTTTATCTCGCGTTATCTAGCGCAGGTGGGGACGGGTAGGAACACTGGGAATGGGAAATTTACCGCGGAGATAGCAAGGAAAGTAATTTCACACTCCACTGAAAACGAGCTGTATTCATTTCTCAAACTCAAACTTAAACACTAGCCCCCTTACTAATAAACGTTGTATAAGCTTTGAATAGTTATACAGTCTTCTTCAACCTAATTAAAAATGTCACTTGTGTGTTGGGAACAAAGCACTGTATAACTATTCAAAGCTTATACAGCGTTTATTAGTAAGGGGGTAATTCTTTATATTACTACCTACTTACTTTATTATATACGTTGGTTTAGTTATACGTCAAACAATTAGACAATGAAGAATGTTCATTAATTTTAAATGTAAGCTTTCTGTATTCTCCGTGGAAAATAAAAATACTCGTCAAAGCATTTTTTCGATACGTCAATTAGTTTCCAAGATATTTAACTTTTAAGTGGCCCAGACGATAACTTGCGATGCTAACTCCGAGCCTCATGGCCAAGGTGTAACGTGACGTCACGCTACTGTTAGCGGGATTCAAAAATTTTCAGAGCTTTGAACGCGTGTAAAATCATAACTACTTAATATATTTGAATTAAAGAAAAACTAGTGTATCTGTATACATAATAGCTATACTGTAACAAAGTTCCAAGTGATTTTATATATCTAGTAACATTCTCCATTGTTCTATATGATTGTCTACCCCCGGTTCGGGAACTAGCCCGACGAAAAGAACTGACGTAAGAAACTCGCGTACAAAGATGGTGATATGATAATGTACAGATTGACGAGAACTGTGCAACCGGAGAAGTATGAAATTCAACCCGTAAATTAAAGTTTATGTGGAGGAAGGTGGGTAAGTAGCTGATATTATTTTTAATAATGTATAGAAAATAAAAATTAAAACACACACTCTCTTAGATTATTAACACACACCACTGTGCGTTTGATAGATAAAAAAATATTACGCGTTGACATTTGTAAATCTGTCACAAGCAAACTCTTTGGTCATAACGTTCATTTTCTTTTGTATCTAGGCAAAAGAACTCTTATAAAGTACAAACTTCAAAATTATATGAATTCTTATGGGCGAATTTCGACCACGGGATGACCTATAGTATAATCTATTTGTCTGAGTATATTGTTATAGTACGATTCAAATGAGAATAGGATCGAGTCGGCGCCATATTGTTTCGAATTTAGACTGTTATGATAGTTAAATTTTTGTTTAGTTAATTGATTACTATTTAAATTTTATATTTAAATTCGATACAAGACTATTAGAATTTATAATCACATGTTTTTCTAAAAATCGCACTTTTCAAGTGATATTTGATAGAAAAAGGTCATTGACGTTCCTATTTTTATTTGAAACGCGTTATACTAGGCCATTTGTCCAATTCTAAAGGAGGTGTTTGATTTTGCCCAGCTCTATGTACACCACATAGGTAAATAGAAAAAAATATGAAAATTTCATAAAAATACGTAAAGAATACATGCATACTAAAAGGATTAGCCATAACAATTGTTTGGACATGACTTTTGACATAGTTGACAGTTTTAGAAAGAGATGTCTTCTTGAATGTCATACGACAAAAGCCGTGTCATTGTCAAATTGACATTATTTGGTTAGATAACCTGTCAAGCGCCTTGACACTCTTTGACAGATTATGCAGACAAGCGTCGGGCCTTTTTGCCACCAAAAATTAATTTTCCTTACATTCTCCCGCAATTTTTTTCGCGATTTTTTTTCGCAATTTTAATGTTAATAAGTAAATAAAACCTATGGATGATGTATATATTTAAAAATATAATTAATTTCCTAAGTGATTACGTAATATAGAAACAGATTTATACAAAATTAGTTATTAGATTCAGTATAATTAAGTACCTATCCTCTTGAAAGTAAACATTTCAAATAACGTAAACACTTGCACTGATTGTTTACTTTTGACTTCGTTATTGACACTCAAGTAGGAACATGCCAAATGATACCTCATCACACACATTACGGAGAGGAAGGAGGAGGACGACCTCATTCCCTCATGACAGATGCACGGAGTACCGACCTCTATAAATCATATGACGTTTCCGTCGTGTTTTTCTTCAAGATTATAATGTTTTAATGTGAATAAAACATATGCATGTTATATATATTTAGAAAGGTGATTAAATTTCCTAATTGATAATATAATTGGAATTAAGAAAAATACTAGTTAAATAAAAGAAATCTTGATCCAAACACAACACACGACTTTTTCTTATATTTTTATTGCAAATCTAAACTAAGGCCAAATTTATGTTTCTATATAGTAAAATTTGCTTAATTTACGTAGGTGCACACATTATATATAAAATTTTAATTCAAAAATCGATATAAAATAAGTTACAGTTATCTACTATAAAATTGTCAGTCTAATTTCGATTCCCGCGATTTTTATTTCTCCAAATTATATTGTTATAATTTATGTACTACCTATGCATGTGATATATATTTAAAAAGTAGAATAGATTTCCTAAGTGATGACGTAAATGGAATTTAGAAAAATACTCATTTAATAAATGGAATCTTGATACAAACACATAAACTTCGTCTTTTTTAATATTTTCTTTTAAAACTCAAATAAATATAAAATGTATGTTTCTATACAGTGAATGTTGCTTTATTTACGTAATTGGATATATTATACATAAAAAATTAATACAAAAACAGTTGTACTAACAAGGATTGGAGCAAAACTAATTACAATTACTATGAAAAATATCTGACATAGTACATATTTTGATTGCTCAATAAACTGTAACTGGGACATAATTAAATACATATTTTTATATTTTTATACATTTCAGGATGTTAAATATTACAGTAACTCATTATTTTTTTACAATGTACAAAAAGGGAACTCCCTCATTGAACCCTCCGAAACTAGGCCTATTTTGACGGTAATGTCTTACAAAAACAATCATAGTAATAAATTTACTTATTCTTATCCATATATTCTATTCGTAGACTCTAGAATAAATACCGTTCTAATAAAATTTCTACTAAAATGTTCAATTCAAAATGCATTTCACAAGAAAATCATAAACTCACTATGAAATAAAATAGCAATAAAAACGTATATTTTTCATTCGATTTTCTGAAGTAATTTGTAGTAGATTTATGGAAAATACTTAGTATACGCATAAAAAACTTAATATTAATTACATAAATGTATAAATTATGTGGTACAAACAAACCACTTATAAATTAGAAATTTATTCTATGGGCGTGCCCAGCTTGCCACCAGGCAGCAAGCGACGCTTGAGAGTCATGCTGTCACTTGCTGCAAGGCAGTAAGTGACGCTTGAGAGGTTAAGATCTGATCCGCCATGTTTTATTTTACGTTGTGTTGCTCTCCTTGACAAAGTTAATTTTACATTGTAACATTGTACAATGTTGTACAAGTAAGTACATTGAAAAGAAGTGAAATTAAACAAAATAAAGAATAGGAATCAGTTACTATATTATGTAGCTATATTTACATACATACAGTGTACATAGTGCTGGCCCACGCCTCATACACTTCTAGAACATCTCTTTTGTAACTAAAGAATTAAACTGTACTATCAAAGTATAAGTTTCCTGGCGATAGCTACGGCGTAGCAGTTCTACGTCGTAGCCGCACGTAGCAGCTTCTGCGTAGTTTTACGTTTTCACTGTTCAGAACCAATAGAGAATATTATGCATGAAAATTTAATTTGCCTGAAATATTTTTTCCCTGTTCTTTATTGTCGTCACATTATAACTAAAAGGATTTTTTTTAATTTAGTTCTTATTTAAACCGAAAAAAATATATATAAAAAATGCAAAATCAGCCCGGGAAATTTAAAATTGCGAAACCCGTCACCATTGGTCGCGAGTTGCGACCAATGGTAACTCGCGTGTGTGACGTCACACTACATGACGCTGTCTTTCATGACAATGACATGACTGACGTTTTATTGAATTTTATGCTCTGACTTATCTATGATTTTAACTGTCAACTGTCTTTTTCGTGTACGATGACGTCACAACCCAAGCCCGCGAAAATGGCGTGTTTAAATCGCGCAAAAATTATAGTGATTTTTAAACATTTTTTCCAACTTAATGGATAATATTTTGGATGTGTTATATATATTTTTGGTAATGTTATAACCAGTAGAAACGTTTAAAAAAATAAAAAAAATACATGCATATTCCCTATTAGATTTTTGTTTTCTTACTCTCTCTTTATGTTTATAAAGACGGTAGTGCACTATAATGCTACCAATCTTAATTGCACTTATTTACCGCGCATAACGAAATACAATGATTGTGTTCCGCGGCAAATAGCGCTAACAAAAAATCGTAAGCAAAATTACGGTAATGGTAATATATGTTAAATCTTCATGATGATCGGTTAAGTTCTTTTTACGTGAAAGACAAACAAACAAACTAACTTTCACAAGTAAGGACGCATAAAATTTATGAAGAAACATGTCAACGTTGTCTTACATATCTCCTATCGGGATACTGATAACCAAATCATCAAAGTTTTATCGCACAAATATCAAAACATTACCATATTTATGTCGTCATAAACCTCATACTTAACCTCGATTCCTTTAAACAGTCTTAATTTGGTTACATGCCAGCACATGCGAGTTACCTTACAATGTAATAGCTGTATGTCGTAGACTTTTTATGGTCGAGATAGGCTTATCGTGTATTGTACACGATAGAGAATAATATCGATTACGTCCTACTAGAATTTACCTCAGCTCTGCCCGCGCAAATACCGTATGCCACAGGAACACGGTTTTTAGGGTTCCATAACTCAAAAGGAAAAAAGGGACCCTTATAGGATTACTTTATTGTCCGTCCGTCTGTCTGTCAAGACCCTTTTTCTCAGGAACGCGTAGAGATATCAAGCTGGAATTTATATCAAATACTATCTATTTATGTATATCGTCCCTGAGTACATATCAAATATGTACTCAGGTCTATGATACCTTTAAGCTGTAACAATATCAAACTTCTGCGTATATACCTACACATTTGTACGCAACCCTTAGTACGTGAGTCCGACTCGCACTTGGCTGATTTTTTATTTTTTTTCGGGATAAAAAGTAGCCTGTGTATTAATCCAGAGCTTAAACTTCAACCATATCAAATTTCATCCAAAACCCGTTCAGTAGTTTTTGCGTGAAAGAGTAACAAACATACATTCTCACAAACTTTCACTTTTGTAATAGTAGTAGGATTCGAATGGATGACAGAGGCTTCTGTATCATCATCATTGCTGACTAAAAAGAGAAGAGAAGAGAAGATTCTATACTTTGAATTTTTTAAGGTTAAATATTGAAAAAGTTTCTACTTATTACCGTTTTTAGGGTTTCGTAGCACTACAGGAAACTACCCGTATAGTTTCACTCTGTTCGTCCGTCTGTCTGTCTGTCTGTCTGCTCTTTAAAATTTTGCAATTATAAATTTATATTGATGAAATTTGTGGAATGTGTATAGATTTAGTTTCGGCATCATACATTAATAATAATTTTATACATTAGGGTAGGCTCTCCATACGTTTGGAGTGGGGATGAAAATAGTTTTATTCCAGTCAACGTCAAACGTCCACGGTCAAGTAAGAATTCAGCCTGCGTTACAAGTTATTATTGCGGTGTGCGGCGACCTTTATCCCGCTTAAGTGCTGTGTTTAATTGTGTTGGCCAAACAAAAGGTAGTTGTTAAACAGAGGATCGACTAATTGGGGAGTAAAGCGCTTCGTTATATGAATTACAGAGTAGTTTTAATAAGGCATGTGCACATTGTTATATAAATACTCTTATTTTTGTTTGAGTTTTGAACAAAGTTTTCAAAACTATAGATAGGCTATGACATACATTTGACAGAATATATCTACTTACAAGAAAAAGGAACGCAGTTTTGATATCATCATACCTCTAACATCAGCCATCTTAATTTAACCATACCTTAAATGTCAAAATAGAACCAAAATAGTGGGGCTATTCAAGTGGTGACACTTTTTGGCTAATTAAATAGTCCGATAGTCTAGGTATCTCCTATGTTTTTCTTGAAGGTATATTCAGCTAAAAATATATTCAGTCCTTGGATTAATTATTTATTACATAGATACGTTGTATCCTTACAAAACTGACAATATTTTTGTGCCGCGACACCCATTTATTTATTTATTATTTATTTATTTGTTTTATTTACATTGACACAAATAACACAATTACTCGCGAAGCATACTAAACAAAATTAGCCCGACGACGTCGCGTCGGGTCCATTTGAGTCTTCACTTTTTACGCGCAATGCCATATCTACCTCTTTTTAATATAATACATCTATGGTTCACACTAATAAAAGAGGTAGATAGACGGACAACAAAACGAATATATTATGAGGGTTATTTTCTCTAAGGAACCCTAAAAATGATGATGATAACTATTGAATTCCATTACTTACCCTTCAACAAACAAAACCAAAGAAAACTTAACCAAAGATACCAAAACTTCTGCAAACTTCTGAAAGTCCCAGAACATATAAAACAGCTAGACATTAAAGAAATTCTAGCGACAACAAGACTTATTTCCTTTCTTTTCTAGCTTTTATTTTGCTCGCAATCACTGGATTTTGATCCAATGGAGTAAGTTTGAGCTGAAAGGATATAAGACAATAGCGAAATTCAATGGCAGTGACATAAAATCGAATTGCAAGAGAGTATATTTCAATTGTTTTTGTTAATCGTTATACTCACGGCACCCCGGACTCAAGGCACCCCTAAAATGCCGTGAGTAAACTACTTTTACGGTTGTTACGGTACGGTTACTTAACTACTGTTATTTTACAAACACATTGTAGTGTTAGTTACTAATCTACGGAGACGTGTGTGACTTTGCTATTATTAATTATTATGTACTTCTAAGCATTATTTGAAAAATATTAGCTGTGGCATATTTCATACTCCTCCGTTTACATAATTTTCTAAAAATGGGGCTAGAAGTTTTCGCTTATTAGTATATTTGATAATTGATTATAAAAGATGTCTTTTATAAGCCGACCATAGTCTAATCGTTGGTCTCGCTGGGCGGAAGCGAGACCAATCAAATATCTTTGAAGCCGACTTAACTCGGCTTCGATGACAATATGACGTCACTTCTACATACTTCCTAAATCTTTCTATTCTATTCACATATAACTTCAAATGAAAAGACCAACTCCAAGAAAAAATCTTTGACACAATTCTAAAATTGACGATTTTTCGCTTTCCGTTTCTGGAGTTCTAATTTCCATGGGCGTGACATTGGCAATAATAGGCGATTTTCGCTCGGCCCGCTGAACCCTAAAACGACATTGTGACCTACATCAGGCGACTCATTCCGATTGTAGGCCAGCCGCCCGCAGAGCGAACAAAACCTTGACACCAAGCCTCAAGATACAATTTCGTGTAACATCGGGAAGCACCTAGAGGGTTTTCTGTAAGAGATGCAACATTTTAAGTTTCAAAGTAGATATTTTACAAAAGCATGTGAAATGCAGATATGTAACGAAATTATTATATTATGTATATCGTGGTTTATTAGTTAGTACCTGGTTAACCGAGTTTTGCTTACAGTTCTAGTAGATAAAAAAAAATTACAAAAATATTAAACTGGGATTTGAACCCGAGATCCCAATTTGCCAGGAACGCAAAAATTGACATTTGGACACCAAACTCTTTGGACTGATATTGTTAGAGTCAAACATATTGTATATTTTACGACGAAAAAAATTATCTAACTTGAAAATGCGCGGTTTTCTAAGGACAAGACCAAGCAAGATGAATTTTGCTCCACCAAGCCCTTTGCATACTAAATTTCATGGTAATAATACCTGCAGCCGTTTCC
Organism: Glaucopsyche alexis; assembly: GCA_905404095.1. NCBI lineage: Eukaryota > Metazoa > Arthropoda > Insecta > Lepidoptera > Lycaenidae > Glaucopsyche > Glaucopsyche alexis. The sequence continues at coordinate 19,479,694 of FR990057.1, forward strand.
TAGATTCTGATTTTATATAAACAGAGGGGTGTTATAAGTTTGACGTGTCTGTATGTAGCATGATAGCTCCCAAACGGATGAACCAATTTTGATCTATTTTTAGGCTTCCGTACCTCAAAAAGAAAAACGGAACCCTTATAGGATAACTTTGTTGTCCATTCGTCTGTCTGTCATGACCCCTTTTGTCGGGAACGCGTAGAGATAACAAGCTGAAATTTATATCAAATGCTCAGGTCTACTGACTGCCCCCTTGGAACTGTGAAAAAATCAAACTTTTAAGCCAACGCAACAAAAAGATACATTCGTTTATGCCGCAAATTTTCGAACTCGCAAGGTCAAAACCCAGGGTACTTCCCGTGAACTCATAATTTTGAAATTTGGTACGAAGCAGCATATTATAGCACAGATAAAGGAAAAATTGCGAAAACCGTAAATTTTCTAGTTACACCATATAATAAAAATATTTTAAACTTATTACTCGATTATCGTGATGGGTGGACTATTACTTATACACCTACAGGTTTTTACGGAACCCTCGGTGCACGAGTCCGACTCGCACTTGGCCGGTTTTTTTGTAAGTTGACCGAGAGATTTCTTATGGTTCACAATCGTCAGCTCGCTCACTTAGGGTAGTTAGGGTTAGTTAAAATTTGTAATTGTTTAGGTTCATCAATTTCAATATTTTTACAAAACTATCTGAAGGTCTATTTTCTAAATAAATCCTACAGTAATACAGTTACGATCTAGTCCCGATATGTTAAGACTGAGAAATGATTTCCTGATAAACGTGAAACCAACGTCAATCCCGTTTGATTGGTCCAAACTCCAAAATTCAGTTTATTTTTGGAGTTCATTATTAATTACGAGAATTGGGCTTCAGAACTGTACCGAAAACACAGCTGGGGTTTAAATCAGATTTCATCGTAGCCGAGCAACAATAATCAACAGTTAAGTGTTTCGTATTTTTACGAGCACAATAAGTTGTGGCGAGAGTCTTGAGTGCATTTCATCGACAATAGCTGTTTGGTCGAAATGTCGCCGTAAAATTGCGCTCGTGAGAAGCAACCTTTTGTCGATAATCGATATTGTCTGTTACTTAACTACTTTTCCGCTTCTTTCACTGCATTTTTACAATTACCACTGCATTTGAAGTGAAATCTTTTATTGCATTGTTATTTATAACTAGATACCACGGCTGCAAAAAAAGTGACACACGCAAGTGACAGTACCGGAGATGATCAGGTGATTCAGCTGCTCATTTCCTGGCTCCTTTTACTTACTCTTAATTAAAAAGTAAAACAGCAACTAGAAAAGTCAAAAATATCACTAGACGTTGCCCGCGACTTTGTGCGCGCAGAAGGGAATCCCGCGGGAACCGTAGATTTTCCCGCAATTAAAAGTAGGCTACTTCCTTCCCCGTGGTTGATTCTATATCGGTGCCGAATTTCATCGAAATCTGTGTACTAGCTTCGGAGCCCATTCAATGCAAATAAACAAACAAAGCTGCAGCCTTAAAATATTAAGTACTATTTTGCTCGCGGCTCCGCCCTCGTAAATATAGTATCACCTAAAAAAAGGAACCTATGTCCTTCTCCGTGGTCTACTCTATGTCTGTGCCAAATTTTATGATGATCGGTTAAGTTATTTTTACGTTTATAAAAAACAAACTCACATTCATATTTAAAACATTAGCAAGGATAGATTAACATATCTTTCACATACTTTGCTGGAACGGTTAAAAGATACACATTAAAAACACATGATTTCATCTCTGGACTAGACTTTTCCGGCGTTTGGGCGCTTTCCAAGCGGAGGGCGTGGCGGGAGCCAACTGCCAACTGCCAACTTATTACGATCTGATATGGAGTCGGTCGGCTTTGCAATCTTATCAAAGATATTCCATAACTTTATTGAACGATGAAGGGATTAGGTTCTAATTTAGTTTGGTGAAACGTTGGCCTCGATGTTTGCCAAAGTACACACTTTACAAACCGAAATTCATGATTATCATAAACTAGCTGTCGCCCGCGATTTCATGCGCATGATAAGTAGCCTATATCCTAGACCATGGGGAAGGTAAGGAAGGTATTATATATGTAGAAGACATGGGAAAAACATGCTTCAAATATCGCACTATATTAAAGTCCTGGCTCTCAAATTAACACTGTGGGCTTAATGTGGGTAATGTTGGTTACAAAATGAAAACAGAAGAAACAGCATTACTTCACCTCTATTCTGAATAGAACTAAAACTAAGCACTTCACACTGTTTTAATTAGTTGTCACTGTCTATTAAAATAATAACGACTCTGCACTTATTTCACTATCACTTTAAAAAGAACACCGATAGTTCCCGAGCCGAACTTGTCGCCACGACGGCTGGTAGCATAATAATCTATGATCATTTCTTGGAGGGAAAACGTGATCACAACTCCCACCACACCGAACGCGCAAACTGGTCGACTGGACTCTATCAACGCCAAACAACATGGCGCTAGTGTTCCCGTCGATTATACTTCCGTACTATTGACTTGCTTGTCAATTCAGCAACAAAATATTAACCTCTTCGACATATATATCTGTGCCAATCGATCCAGTAGTTTCGGAGCCTATTCAATGCAAACAAACAAATCTTACCTTTTTTTAATATTAAGTTTAAATAACTGCTTTATCGGGCATACGATTTGCAACCAAAAATTGGTGTTAAATCTATCTATATCTATACTTAATATTATAAATGTGAAAGTGTGTTTGTCTGTCTGTCTGTTACCTCTTCACGCTTTAACCGCTGAATCGATTTTTATGAAATTTGGTATAGACTTACTTTGGGTCCCGGGAAAGGACATAGGGTATCTTTTATCCCGAAAAAGTAGTGTTCCCGCGGGAAAATGTATTTACGCGGGCGGAGCCGCGCGCAAATCTAGTGTTATAAAGAAAGCTTCAATTTGAAAATTTAGGGCATGTTCCACAATCTACTAATAAGTATCAGATAGTTGGTTTGTATGTTTTTTCTCTGTCGCTCAATACATATAAAGCAGACAAAACTTCCGAATAAGTTATCCGACATATTAGATTGTGAAACAGGCCCTTAGAATGCCAATTTAACCAATTAGGCTTGTAATCAACTACAAATTACGTATTTTGTTAGCTCTATCTTTTGCACTATTCCTATCTATACTAATATAATAAGAGGAAAAGATTGTTTGTGCTTGTTTGTTTGCATTGAATAGGCTCCGAAACTACTGGACCGATTTTGATGAAATTTGGCACAGATGTAGAGTAGACCACGGAGAAGGATATAGGCTACATTTCATTGCGGAAAAATATACAGTTTCTGCGAAATTAACTTTTGCGCGCACGAAGTCGCGAGCAATATCTAGTGTTCTTATAATTTTTAAAATACGCTTCTATAACAACGTACTAGTACTGATAATAATATATATAGTGAACATAAAAATAACAAGAAAAATATATTTTACATTCCAACAAGGCCGCTAGAACGTTTCCTCTCATTAAAACGTCCATTCGTGTCAGTTTTGTCTCTGGGGGATTCGATATTAAAGTGCGTGCACACTTGCTGACAGTACGCACAGGAAATTCGATATGTTTACAAACTATGTAGGGACTAGGTCTGTCGCATTGAGACTTTTTATGAAATAGACCAGGAAACGAGCAGATGGATCGCCTGATGGAAAGCGATTACCGCACTTGCGTTTAGTCCTTAAAGCACCCAGCCCCCTTGGTAAACTCAAGCAACTCGTGTAACGCAAGCGGTTTTTCAAACAACGGTTTTCTGCGAGGCCGTGGTATTTATCAAGCTAGCCCATTCTTGCCGAATTATGACTTCCCCACACATTTAAAGGAGCCTCCGTGGTCTAGTGGTTAGACCATTGGCTCTCGACTTGGCGGTCGTAGGTTCGATTCCCGCATTAGCACAACAAAAAATGTTGTTTCCAAGTTTGGCTAGGACAATGCAGGCTGATCACCTGATTGTCTGACAAGAAAGATGATCCATGCGTCGGATGGGCATGTAAAAAGTCGGACCTGCGCCTGATCTCTAGCGAGTCGTGTCGGTTATCCGTCCCACTGGATTATGAGAGTAAAGGAAGAGAAAGTGCTCTTGTGTATTGCGCACACACTTGGGCACTATAAAATTACTCCTGCGTAGCTGTCACCGGGGTCGGTGTGGAGAGTTATTATTATAAAGGAGGGACTAAAATAATTACCGGAGGCTACATAATATTATTACGATCAATTGACGTATCGTATGTAAACTAATTTGTCTATACTCCTCATAGTAACAAAATCCCCTTCAGTATATTACGATATTATTTCATTTAATTTCATACTAATTTGAGGCAGAAACATCGCTCTGTGCATTGTCGCCTGCATTAAAGATGAAGATCGCCACAATGAGCCGCTGCAAACTGTCTATGAAATATCGAAATTATATACTTATTGCCAATGTCGAACTAGGTCAGACATCTTGTCAATGGGGGTATTTAAATTCGTGACATCTGACAGATTTTTGACACGACAAGTACCGTCGAGCTACCAAGCGCCGTCTGGTGACTCAAAAAGAATCGAAAATTCTTATTGACCGTTTTTGATAGGTACCCCTTACGCCATCCGATGACGCTTTGTGTGCGTTGGGTCTACCCCCTAGCGGCAGAAAGGGAGATCTCTGACTGAACGAGGTGGTATGCTCGGTCACGCCGAAGCCCACTTGTATGCATTTCGGACGTTGTTTATATAGCTCCGAACTTCAGAAACTTCGATAGCGCGATTCAGGATTATGCGCTGATTGGTCCGCCACAACCACCTACTAAGTACTAACCTCATAACTACTGTTCAATATTTTTTCATAATTATTGTATTTAATTTAGAACACCTGGGTAACCGAGCGTTGCTCGGAGTTCTAATAAATTAAAAAAAAATAAGAATTACAAAAATATTTATCTGACTATAACAATCGCATCTCCGTCGCGACCCGTAGTGTGCACGCCGCTTTAGCCAGCTGCGAGCTAATTACTGGCTGTAATTACACTTTAAACAGCGGCCACACCACGTGCGGTTTTTATTTCGGTCTGTCTCACGAAATTATTAGGACACTTTCGGAATTAAGGGTTAGGAGCTTTTTCCAGAAAAAATGGCGAAGTTCCGGAATTTAGGCCAGTATGTGGTCTATAAAAGCTCCTCGTAAGCTTTTATATTACGGGTATACACGATATACCTTTAGTCAAGATGTATTCGACAATTTCGACGGTGAAGTTCGAAATCAAAAATGCATGGAATTTGACTTAAGTCATCGCTAAGTGAATGTCGCTTACGATGCCTTATGTCAAATCCCATACATCTTGTTTTCGAACTTCGCCGTCGAAATTAACGAATGCATCTTGACTAGAGGTCCTGCTTATCGTCCGATCGCCATGACACTGCCGATTGGATCAGTAAGAACTGGCTGTGCGTGGATTGGCCATGACAGTTATACGCTTGTGGTGTCTAAGGACGAACTGCCTGCACCGTCATGCCGTTTGGACAATAGGCAGCTATAGTGTGCGGCTACTGTTATAGTGCGCTGTTCAAAACTCATTGAAGGTCTAATATTTCTCATTTCGCTAAAAGCCTCACCAAAGAGTTTTAGCCAACGTGTCATCGTTAATTAATTACAGTGACGACTGATATTGTAAAGAGGAATATTTTATTTGTTTGTTTGCATTAAACAGGCTCCGAAAGTCCAATAGACCGATTTTTAGACCGTAGAAGAAATAGAGGGAAGGACACAGGCAACTTTTTATCGCGGAATAATGTATGGTTTCCACAAGATTAACTTTTGCGCACACGAATATGATTTTTTTTTTCGTTTTAAAGCAGAAAGATTTGTTAAGTTAAAACTATTCTGAGATAATTGGTGGTAATACAGTTAGTGAACTCTGGTCTAGTTAGAAACTACGATTGTGCACTATCGAACAAACTTGCTCAATATCTGCTTAAATTTAAAATTGATTTTGCGAGTTACGTAACTTTTGCTACAGAACTTTTCGCTACACAAGAATTCTCGTGCCATTTGGTGTAAAGCGGTAAAATAATTTTTGTTCAATGTATGTATTGATTACTGATATGGTAGGTATTTTGCATAAAATAGATATAAATCATGACCTTGTAGAAATGTATTATACGAATTATATACTAACATTATGTTTTGTTCAGTAAGTAAGGTTACCAGTCCTAACAGGGACTTTAAAAATCGTAGGAGTTCATTACATTCTTCTGGTGTTGTCCATGGGTATATGTGTTGCTTGCAATCAGGGACAATGTCTGTTCGTTGCAGTTCTTATTCCATAAAAATGTGAGTCCTGATTGTACAATATTTTCTTTAATCGACAAAAATCGGTTGTAAAATCTGAATTAATATTACATTATCTTCGTAACATTGTGTTTTGTATCTTGTAGTAGAATGTAGATTGTAGAAGAGTTTTTTTATATCAATAGAATAAGTAATAATTAGTGATACGAGTGCTTCCTTACAGGTGTTTTTTATTCTCATGTTTTGGTCATCGACTGTCTTTATTTAGCTACTTATATTATTAGACGCTTATTCTTATATTTTCTTTCTGATAAATTTAATTTTATAAAACAACATGAGGCAATGGATATTGTTCAATCTTTTAATAAATAAGTAAATGAAAACAGTTTATATTACATAATTAATTCTTCTAAATTAATTATTATTGGTATATTAGCCATCGGTAACTTTTTTCAAGTAAACAATTTTAAGTCAAATAATGCTTGAGGTAAACTCAAATTATGTTTAGGTTCGACCTAATTATTTCATAAAAGTCTGTGCTTAAGATATTCATAATTCATTCTATAGCTATTTTCATTAATTCTAACCGTTAAAATTAGTAACCTGAAATCCTAGAGCATGGTCTAGAATTTAACTAGATCTAGCTTAGCATTCCTTAGTAAATGCGGGCGAGCTCCTCTTTGGTATATTTTATAAGAATTGTATTTAGTTTAATCTTACTATTTACTATTGATATTTGCATGAATTTTATGAGATATGTTACTTGTGTCAATTATATAAATGAAGAGAAAAACGGACTAAAAACAGATCCCCGTGGAACCCTGCTCTTGCTTTACAGCCATTTGAAAGAGCATTTAGTAAAATTGAAGCATTCAATTATACTATTATTGTTATTTGATTATTTTTTATATATCAACAATATATAAAAAATAATCAAATAACAAAAAAATAAGAACCACATTATAAATGAAAATATTGGACGCTGGAAGAATCTAGCTACAAATCAAAAAGATTTTCCATAAGCTTTTAAAGTATCAAGTGTCTAGCTCAGTTTTGTCAACAGAATGCTTAACGATTTTCAGTCTCATGCATTTTAAACGAATCAAGGCTTTCCTAGGCGTCGAAGTGAAAACTTTTTTATTGTATAAAAGTTTGTACCGTGCATAATTAAAACGCTTTCACTAGCACCGTCTTTGTGCTGGCGTCAATGAGGGACCGTATTTTATGCAGTCATATATCGCTTTGAGTTAAATAATGACAAATAGGAAACAAAATAAAACACAAATAAAAGCACAATAATTATCATAAGAGCGTTTCCACATGGCGCGTTGCGATAACTAAGGTGTGAAAGAGTCAGCGAGATGTTTTAATATGAAACATTATACCGGTCTTTGTCATAATCGATGCGACATGCGATAACGGCCTGGATATCGGAAAAAACGTACTTATGCCAAAGACATAAGAGCGTACCACAGTAATTTATTGGTGCGATGTCGGACCGCGCAGTCTGAAAACGCTTGAACGCGTGAAAAGATTTTTGAAGTAAAGGGATGAGTAAAAACTGTTAAACTCGCGACAGGTCACGTGTCCTGATCGAAAATGCGTAAGATGCAACTTGCAATTGTTTTCTGTCTTGGTTTACACGAGCATGAAACTATTTTAGTTCGTATTGACTTTTGACCCCAACCTTCCCAACAAATTGACCTTTGGCCGTGACCTTTGACCCCAATCATCCCCATCACAATGACCTTTACCGCCAATCGATCCCTCACGAAACCCTTGATTTCTGCATCCGCTAATATCTAAAAAACAAAAATAGATCCTAACTGACAGTCTAATTTTAAAGAGCTCTGCAAACTGTGCCAAAAATAAAATCTAGTCAAACATAAATAACCTTAAATTATTAAAATTCGTTATTTGACGGGTCAAAGCGAAAGGTTTAGGACGAGGTGACATTTCCACATACAAAGAAAGGTCAGATTCTGCGAGAACCAGTTGCGGCTCTATAATTTCTGATCGATAAAATGGCAACAATTTCACGAATTAGGCTAACGAACTCGAAATCCGAGAATTTCATATCGAAAATACTAATGTGGGAATGTAGATATTTTGAGGGAATTTTGGATAATGCTAATTATAGAAGCATAACAACAAAACCGGCTAAGTGCGAGTCGAACTCGCGCACATAGGGTTCCGTGCCATTATACCAACATTTTGTACGAAGTTTTCCAAGTACACGCATTTTACAAGTATATCTAACTCCGGAACTACCAAAGTTATTTATGTCCTTATAGTTTTCCTTCAAAGTTAATTGACTACCATCATGATTTTTTTCAGATTTTAAGAGCCCGCCGTTTAGCTTTTAGAGGGGGGACGCATTAAGGCTTAAATCTAACTAAAATATTGTTTCATTGCATTCCTTTACTGCCCGGTATTAATATGAGTGACATTGTGACATTCAAATTGGTAACATTATGTGTTCTATTGTTACTGTATTTAGGTTTAGATTTAATTGAACATGACCAGAGTATATAATTCAATTGAAATCGCTTTACCTACAATATCGCGTATCGCTGAATATAAATGGAACTCCCCCCCCCCAACCCCGCGCCCCACCCGCGCCCGCTATCGTTGACCGCGGCATTCAATACCCTCTGAAATTAACCGCATTGGTTAAAACCGCAAAAAGATTTTGATACCATATATACATACTAATAAAATATTAAATAGAGTTTTTTTTTTAATAAGAAAGAGAAATTAGACCACGGAGAAGGACATAGGCTACTTTTTTATCGCAGGAAAATGTACTGTTCCCGCCGGATTTCTCTCTCTAAATATAATGTTACGGGAAACAAATAATACTTACACAAACTTAAATGTAAAACCGTATAGGCTGAGACACAATATATTTGGTACAAAAAATTAATTCCATGGCTTAAAAAAAGGGCCAAGTACGAGTCGGACTCGCGCACCGAGGGTTCCGTACGGTTCCTGTTACCTACATACATATATATAAATAAAAGTTCACCCATCACAACAATCGAGTCATAGTTGGGGTAGTTTAAAATTATTTAAAATATTTTTATTATTTAATGTAACTAAAATTTACTGTTTTCTTAATTTTTTCTTTATCTGTGCTATAAAACGTTGCTTTGTAGCAAATTTCAAGATTCTGATTCACGGGAAGTATCCTGTAGGTTTTAATTCCCTTGCGAGTGTCGAAAATTTGCGGCATAATTGGCTGTATCTTTTGATTGCCTTGGCTTAGAAGTTTGAGTATTTCGCAGCTCCAAGGGATAGTAGACTTGAGTATTTGATATAAATTCCAGCTTGATACCTCCACGCGTTTCTGAGAAAAAGAGTCTTGACAGACAGACAGACGGGCGGATATAAAGATTCCGGTTTTTCTTTTCGAGATACGGAACCCTAAAAGTGATGTAAAACATCTAAGACAATGGAATATAAGCTTCGTAGACGTAGCATCTACCAAAGTAACGCGTTGCTATGCTACACAAAAATATAACTCATATTCGAAACGTCACGAGAAGGATGTGTTTGTAATAAAATAATTGTTGTAAAACTCAATTCAATGTCAAGTTCCTGGGTAGCCTTTGTTCGGAATTCTGATAAGTTTAAAAAAAGTCACAAAAACATTCATCTGACCGGGATTTTCGAAAAAATCAAAAATTATACATACTACGCATCTGCCAATCAGATTGATATAGATTCAAAATTATTTGTTTAAATTGTTGCACGATGAAATTAAAACATATATTATATAGCTTAATAACCTAACCTAACCAAGAGCATGTCAGGACATGTCTAAAGAGGGTTCCGTAACTATAAACGCGTAATATGCTTTTTTTTTAATTACTCCAAAAGTTACTGTCCGATTTGGTTCGCAATAATTTTCCTAAAGAGTTTTTAGCATGGTCTATCAGCATGGAAATTTGCAAGTTTCTATCTCCTATAGTTTAAAAATGTTAGGGGGGGGGGACCAACTTACGAACTACTTTGGAGGCCGATTACTCGAAAATGGTCAACTTTATAAAAAAGTAACGTATCAAACCATACCTTTATTTTAAAAGACCTATTCTACGATACCCCACACGATGTGGTAGAGTGAAAAAATATTTTTCATCCCCACTTCACATGTATGGAGAGCCACCCCTAAAATATAAAATTATTATTTTTTTATGATTCCGAAACCGTGATCTATACACAATCTATAACTGCACCAAATTTCATCAATTTATATTCATAATTACAGGAGCTAGAGGCGCAGACAGACAGACAGACAGACAGACAGACAGACAGACAGACAGACAGACGGACAGAGCGAAACTATAAGGGTTCCTTAAGTATTACGGAACCCTAAAAATGCGCAATTTCCCAGGCTTAAGACCTAGCTAGATCGATTTTTCTCCCCCCAAGACTCCCTGCATACTAAATTAATACTTGCTGCTGTTTTAGAGAAACAAATTAAATATATATGTCACCGTAAAATTGTAAAAATCGTTAGATTGTAATATTACTAGAGATATTGTAAAAAGTCGACAGATTGTCAAATAAACATTTCTCCTTACAATTGTACGCATTATTTTTCGTTTTAATTATTATTATGAAAAAGCAAACCAATATGGCGGCGCGGCACTTGCCATTTAACCAATCGGCACGGTAAATATTACAATATAACGAAAAATAATGCGTACAATATTTATTTGACAATCTGTCGACTTTTTATAATATCTCTAGTAATATTACAATCTAACGGTTTTTACAATTTTACGGTGACATATACAATACTCTGATGCCCGCGGCTCCGCCCGCGTAAGTACAGTAATCCACGGGAACCGTATATGTCCCGCGATAAAAAGTAGCCTTTTTTTTCCGGGGAGGAAAATGCTTTACGCATACCACCCAGGCGCAGGGGGCACCCAAGTGGTGATGTGGGACTCATGGTATACCCACTAAAAACCCCCCCATCTTCCTCCTCACCGCCCTCTGACGGGGCCACGGGAACGATACACACATCCGCGACCCCGCCGGCGGCAGCCGCCTACAAGCGGCTCCATCTTGAAAGCCCGAAGGCCCTCCACGATGGGCGCACCAGATGGTATTAGGTGCGCTTCCTCCTCGGCCTCCACCAGTACTGTAGCAGACTCCCCCTGCGTCTGCTACTAGGAGGCCATGGGTACCAGATAAACTGGCACCCGGTGGCAGATCAGGTCTGTGGTTCTGCCACCGACCACACCTCGGTCGCAGAGGATAGGGCAAGCGGCGCACCGCAATACCGACATGCCTCTTCCTCTGCGGCCCCACCAATGCCGTTTTGACGGAACGGCCCCGCCAGCTCGCAGGGGGTAGGGAGAGTGGCGTACCGTAATACCATCACGCCTCTCCCCCTGCGATCCCTCCACGGCCGCAGAAGATAGGGAGAACGGCGCACCGTAATACCGGCACTCCTCTTCTTCTGCGGTCCCACCTCCACGCGCGTCCTCAGCGGACATGTTCAGCCCGCTGGGAGCGCCCTCCTCGGGCCAGCCGGCGGCAAACAGGCCGGCCCCGGTTGCCTCTTAGCTTCACCGTGGGTGACCAGTCCACGGTTACTAAGCTCCACCGCCACGACAAGGCGTGCAACCATCGGGGGGCGATAAAAAGTAGCCTGTGTCCTTCTTGGTCTACTTTATATCTGTGCCAAATTCCATGATAAAGGTTTAGTAGTTTTTACGTGAAAGACGGATAAACACACACACACACACTTTTCCATTTATAATATTAAATATGTATTGTCTCGTTTAAAGTATAAGATTATTTGGATTTATATTCGTGATAAATAACGTATCTGATTTAAACTAGTGCCTAGTATCGAATTTTAAACCAAGACAATATCTATTTCTTTCAAAGTCTATGGTCAGCAGCCAGTACACGTTTCACATACAAATGTTTGATTAGACCTTTTGTTCCGTTCGTATTTTTGCACTCGATTTGTGTCCAGCATCCGATATATGACACGTGGTATAGAAATTCCATTGTGAAACCAAACTCTACGTGTGGTCCTTATGAAGCATTCAAAATAATTTTGACCACAGTTAGATACTATGAGTAATCTCTATTAAAATACACTAAACCCCATTTTTTTTTTCACTACACAAGAAGAATACCTACACGTTTAATGAGGGTGTTTGATATTTTTTCTGCCGCTAGGGGGCAGATCTAACACACACAACGCGGCATCTAGTGGAGTAAACGGTATCATTTAAACAGTCAATAAGAATTTTCAATTCCTTTTCTGTCACCAGGCTTTTACTGTGGGAGAGCCACGCTTCGGCATGAATGGGCCGGCTCAACCGGGTAAATACCACGACCTCACAGAAAACCGACGTGAAATAACGCTTGCGTTGTGTTTCGCCGAGTGAGTGAGGTTACCGGAGGCCCATGGGGGGGATTGGGGATTTTAAGGACCAGGAACGCAAGTCGCAACACCAGAAGAATTACAAGTGTAACTCCTCTGGTGTTGCGAGTGTCCATGGGCGGCGGTAATCGCTTACCATCAGGCGATCCGTCTGCTCGTTTCCTGGCTCATTACATAAAAAAAAAAAAAGGCGGCGGTCGGTAGCACGACAGTTCTTGTCGTGTCAAAAGCTGTGAGATGACATGAATTTAAAAACCCTCATTGCATTAGTTTGTGTTTCGAGCTGTACCGAGGTACCTGTACGTATCGCGGCGACGGAGTAGAATAGTAGATTATGCACCAAGGGGATAAAGCAGTGTCTTATGTCACGGGCAGCATGTTGGATCCTGAGCGTAACGAGGGACTCTAGAGTTATGTAGAGTCCTGAGTGAAGCGAGGGGTTCAAGCTGCCCAAGACGAAGACAGGCTTTATCCCAGAGGTGCATACTCTACTTTTCATACCTACTGCGAGGCAATAAAAACCCAGGGCTACATAAATAAAACATTTATTTTGTTAAAAGTTAATATTGATATTGGACACATTTGTCCAGTTATGGAGGGACAGAGTAATATTTTTATTAGGGAGAATGTTAAAACACGGAACTGTTAAAATAACGTAGTAGGTACCTATTTTAATTTCTGAAAATAGCACCAAACACTGGCGTTGCTCTGAATTTTTTGAATCGCATTTTTCTTTTGTTATAGTGGCCAGTTCGATTTTCAAATAAACTCTCAGCAATACCATATTATTATTGAAAAACTCTATGATAGATGCGTATCTATTAGAAGTTTTCATACGAATTTTAACGTTCCAAATTCAAATCACTTTAATCCCTTGGGAGTTTCATACAACATTATCACCCTTGGGAGTCAATGACATGCTTTACGTTGAGATTGCGTGATATATATCCGATACATTGTCGAGCAGGTGGGATGAAAAATATATTATATGTATACTTAGGTACGACATACATACATAGACACAGCTTTCATAGAACGATCCAAATCGATTCAAATTTTTACGTCAACAACCTACAACAGCCCACATTTTTTCCACACATGGACACATCGTATGTTTGTAGTAGTGCAAACAAATCGAAAGTTGTATGTAGCTGTTTATCTATTCCTCTTTCTTTAATCTATGGCGCAGAGCTGCTTTCGTAATAAAACATGTACCTATCTTCTTGAAAATTGAATAAAGTTCAGTATTGAATAATCCTAACATATTACTAAGTAGATGATGCGACTTCGTAAACGCAACAGTTAATTCCGCAGAAACTGTACATTTTCCGCGACAAAAGTAGTATATATCCATCCCCGTGGTCTACTCTACAACTGTGCCAAATTTCATCAAAATCGGTCCTGTAGTTTCGGAGCCTATTCAATGCAAACAAACAAACAAACCTTTCCCCTTTATTATATTAGTATAGACTACTAATTTTCGGTTAAGCCGGCCTTGTGATAAAGCCACTATATAGCCGGTTCAAAGGGTCTATCTGCATGTGCAGTTGGCAGTAATATGCTTATCGCCACCGCCCAGACACAAGAATGACATGTATTCAAATTTTAGTAGCCCATCATTGTGAAAGACCTTTTCGAATGGTAGGACCATGTGAGTCCTTGCGAATATTATAAATGTGAATGTGAATTTGTTACGCTTTGACGTAAATCCACTTAACCGATCATCATGTAATTTGCCACGGGGAAGGGCATAGGCTACCTTTTATTTCGGTAAAAGGGACAGTTCCCGTGGGATACTGTATTACGCTTTTACGTAGAAACTAATTAACTGATCATCATGAGATTTGGCACAGATATAGAGTTGACCACGGGGAAGGACAAAAAACGATTACTAATAATGCTGAACTGAATGACTAAAATTGGCCAAGTGCGAGTCGGACATAGAGGGTTCCGTATAAACCTGTACCGATTTTGTAACAGCTTAAAGGAATTATAGACCTGAGTATTTCAATTTAATACCTCTACGCGTTCATGAGGAAAGGGGTAGTAAGTTAAAAATTATTTAAAATATTTCTATTAAATGATGTAACTAAAAATTTACGGTTTTCGCAATTTTTTCCTTATTTGTGCTATAAAACGTTGCTTCGTGCTAAATTTCAAGATTCTGAGTTCACGGGAAGTACCCTGTAGGTTTTTCATTCCCTTTAAGTGTCGAAAATTTGCGGAAATTTGCGGTATAAACGGCTGTATCTTTTGATTGCGTTGGCTCAAAAGTTTAATTTTTTCACAGCTCTAAAGGACAGTAGACCTGAGTATTTGATATAAAATTCCAGCTTAAAACTGTTGTATGTTGGATCTGTTGACCCAGCAGCATTTCTCATAAACTCACGGTGGAGATATTCAATGATACAATGATTGTATATTCTTCTTTATTACATATGTTCTACATATAACATCCATACAGTATATCTTATCATACATATAATATGTTAAGGAGGCCAAATAGACATACACACGTCTAAGCTATACATAGCCTTATGGCTAACTAAATATTCTATCATAGGCATCAAAGTGACACCTGTGAATGACAGATTATCTTTTTAATAATGTTACATCATTATGCAACACCTCCCTTTTCAAGATAACGCAACTAATACTACAATATGTACACAACTAAAAACATACTACTATATAACTAATCATATTTTTCATGAATATACAGTTTAGGACGTTTTACATTTCTACCAGATCTGGTTGCATAATCGGTATTCACTAGACTCTCCATAGGAACACAGCTTTCATCATTATCACAATTTTGAAAAAGACCGTTTCCGAAATTCACCGAACTCATGGGGTTAGCAATGTCCTGTATGGTAACCATACTGTCATTTTTGCCACTGCTTTCGCCATTACCAGAAGAAGAAGGAGGAGTATTTATGTTTTTTAAATCTCTTTTTCTAGGTCTAATGTGTCCTATATTCCTCCTATACACAGCACCGTTTAAATCTACAATATAATACGACCTACCACACGTCAATTTCTCTTTAATTATTCCCGGAGTCCAAACGGATTTAGGATCTTTTTTAAAATATATATAATCTCCCGGCTGAAATACATATGACTTTTGCCTAACATTCCTGTCAAAATAAAAAGACATTCTGTCTCTGCTATGTTTGTGACATTTCTCATAAGTCGAAAATTTAACTACTCTAGGATATAACTTTTTATTTAGTATTGGTAAATTTACTCGTAAGCTTCTAGACATTAATAATGAAGCAGGGCTGGGAAAATCTCCCTTAGCCGTATTACGATAATGTAACAATGACAAGTATAATATATCAGAGCCATCCTCTTTGCATTTTCTCAAAATGTTTTTTATAATTTTTACCCCGCTTTCAGCTTGACCATTGGATTTTGGCCAGTGTGGGCTGCTTGTTATGTGTTCAATGTCCCACTCCTCAAGAAAGGACTTGAATTTACTGGAGTTAAAAGGTGGACCATTGTCAGATACAAGAGATTTCGGTATTCCATGACGAGCAAAAAACGATTTAAGATTCTTAACAACAACGTCCACAGTGTAATTTTTATGCAAAGAAGCTAACTCAATGTACTTGGAATAGTAATCCATGCAGACAAGGAAACTTTCTCCATGAAAATATAGCAAATCAACACCTACCTGTTGCCAGGGAAGATGGGATATCTCGTAGCACTGCAACGGCTCATTTGTTGTGTTTGGCTTGAACTTAGCACATACTAAGCATTGATCAACTAAATTTTTAATGTCAGCATTTATATTCGGCCAATAAACTGTTTCTCTAGCAATATTAAGTGTTTTATTTATACCTAAGTGACCACAGTGAATTTTATCTAATATTTGTTTTTGCAAAGATTTAGGAACAATAAGCCTATTTCCTTTAAATAGTAATTCATTCATTATATGTATTTCATTTTGAATATTCCAATATGGTTTTACCATAGATGCTATTTTGTCTTTGCTCTTAGGCCACCCGTTTTGAATATAAGACTTAAGCAAAGTTAATGATTCATCTTTATTACTTTCTGTTAATATTAAATTCAAATATGGCTTACTTACAGAGAGGTTAGAAAATATAGTATTTACATGGTACTGTAAATCATGTTCATATGGGGGTATGTATTTTTCAGTAAGTGCTGCTCTAGACAAAGTATCTGCTATATACATAAATTTACCAGGTACATAAACCACATCTAAGTCATAGCCTTGCAAAGAAAGCATCATTCTCTGCAACCTAGCAGGTACTTCATGTAGGGGCTTCTTAAATAAATAAATCAACGGTTTGTGATCAGTTTGCACAGTTATTCTACTGCCATAAATATATTGGTGAAATTTATTACATCCAAATTGTATTGCAAACAATTCCTTCTCAATCTGAGCATAATTTTGTTGTGAGCTGGTCAGTGTTCTTGAGCTGTAAGCCACGGGTCGCTTATTTTGAAATATAGCGGCACCGACGGCATATCTTGAGGCATCTACCGACAAAGTCAAGTGTAAATTACAATCATAATTTGCTAACACGGGCGCTTTAGTTATAATTTCTTTTAATAAATCAAAGCATTTTTGACAATTCTCATCCCAAAGCCATAACACATCCTTTTTTAACAAATTTCTTAAAATATTAGTTTTGTCAGCTAAGTTTTCTATGAATGGTGCTAAAAAATTTATCATACCTAAAAATCTTTGCAAGTCTTTAATATTTTTTGGTATTGGCATTTCTTTTATAGCCTTAATTTTCTCTGGATCAATTTTTACACCATCTTTACTGAAAATATAGCCCAAATATGCGATTTCTTCTAAAAGAAACTTGCACTTGGCCCTATTTAATTTCAAATTGACTTGTCTAGCCCTATCCAGAAACAATTCTAATCTTTTATTGTGTATTTCAATTGTTTCACCGTATATTAAAATGTCATCACACCAAATTATTATTCCCTCAATGTCTCCGAATAAGTCTATCATAGTTTTATAGAAAATTTCTGTTGCCGTGCTTATTCCGAAAGGTAATCTCAAAAATTTATATCTACCAAAGGGAGTTTGAAAAGTACAAAGGTCACTGCTCTCTTTAGTTAATTTTATATTATAAAATCCAGAAAATGCATCTAAATGTGAGAAATATGAGGCTCCGGACAATTTAGACCTTACTTCATCAATATTTTTAATGGGATAATGACATCTCAATAAGTTTTTATTTAAATTTCTAGGATCTAGGCAAACTCTTAATCCTCCATACTTTTTCATGGTAATAACTAAGCTACTCACCCAGAGAGTTGGTTCATGGACTTTCTGGATGATCCCCAATCCCTCCATGAGTTCGAGCTCCTTCCGCAACGGCTCCACCAGAGCAAATGGCACCTTCCTGGGTGGATCTATGCACGGCACAGCATCTTTTCTTAACACAATACTGTGTTCATATGGTAAACAGCCTAGACCCTGAAACACATCATTATATTTGGTCACAATTTTGTCACAGGGTTCTTTACACATATTATTTAAATTAAAGTTTTTTATAACTAAATTTAGCTTTATACAAGTGGGCAAACCAATTACAGTAGGACAGTTTAAGTTCGTTATAACAAAAGTAACACTTTCAGGTTCTTTTTTGTTTTCAAATATACACCATATGTTTGACACTGACATAATGGGAATTGGTTGTTTACCCCCATAAGCATAGATATTATATTTTTTACACATTTTTTTACTCTGCTTGTCAAACTTAAGATTTAATTCTTTAAACACTTTGTAAGACATCATATTTATATCTGCTCCAGTATCAATTATGCAGTCTACACATTTGTTATTTATTTTTAAATAATAATGCCAGGAATTAATGTCATTTTTACTCAAATTTGAACTGGTACTTTGTGACTTTATATTTTTAATGTTGAACAACGCCCCAATAGTGAATCTCTCAGTAGGAGCATTGCTTGCTAAGCAAGCAGCACTCGGTTCATCATCGAGATGCATATTGCCTACCCCAGAGACTAAACTCCTGACACTATTTTTCTTAAAGCATAAATGAGTAAAATGTCCATATTTAAAACATGACCTGCATTTGTGCTTCCACGCTGGGCAGTTGCGGTGACCATGGACTGTGTTGCACTTCACACACTTTGTTCTGGATCTAGGCGTAGCTGACCTTGGTTGACCTTGGCGCGACGGAGATTTAGATTTTCTTCTCTTCTGGTGTGTATAAGGACTGTTCTGACGACTTCTGTGTAGCTTGTATACTGTGGCTTCTTCTCTTCCATCTGCTGCATTCATTGATTCTTCACTTTTTTGTGCCATTGTGAGTGTTCTACATAGAAGTTTGGCTCTTTCCAGGGACAGATCTTGCTCGAGTAAGAGTTTTTGACGAAATTGCGAGAAATTTGTAGCCATATTCGCAATAAGGATGTCCCTTACCAGCGAGTCGCGGAGCGTACCAAACTCACAGGCATGACTTGCATTCTCTAATTCCATAAGAAAGTTCTCCAAGGATTCGTTCACACGTTGCTTCAGCGTGAAAAATTTGTGTCTTGCTACCGTCAAATTCTTCTTGGGTTCAAAATACTCGACGAATTTTGCCTTGACATCTTGATATGTGGCTTTCTCCAGGTCCAAATTGAAGGAATTATATATATTTAGACCTTTCTCTCCCATGGAATGCAGCATGATTGCAATTTTTCTTTTGTCTTCTGTCTTCTCCATTCCTGATGCCAGCAGGTATATCTCGAATGATTGCGTCCATTTCTTGAAATTTTCAGCATTATTGTTGATAACTTCGGTAGAAATTTCAAGTTTCTGTACTCCGTTTCCAGCCATTGTTAGGTCTTCAGTCTTCACACACTTTTTTCACCGATCGTTCCTAAGTTCCGACTGCCTTCAAGTTTTTTTTTTTTTTTGTGGTTATTATTGAGTTTTTGATGTACCCTCTTTTTCGTTCATATATTTTTGTATTTACCTCACACTTCTAACACCATGTTGTATGTTGGATCTGTTGACCCAGCAGCATTTCTCATAAACTCACGGTGGAGATATTCAATGATACAATGATTGTATATTCTTCTTTATTACATATGTTCTACATATAACATCCATACAGTATATCTTATCATACATATAATATGTTAAGGAGGCCAAATAGACATACACACGTCTAAGCTATACATAGCCTTATGGCTAACTAAATATTCTATCATAGGCATCAAAGTGACACCTGTGAATGACAGATTATCTTTTTAATAATGTTACATCATTATGCAACAAAAACCTCTACGCATTCCTGAGAAAAAGAAAAAACAAAGTGATCCTAAGAGTTCCGTTTTTTCTTTTCAAGGTATGGAACCCAAAAAAATGGGTATTTCACTCCGCTAGCCCACCGCGGGATGGCAGACGTTCCACACAGTTTGTATTCATTGAACATGCATTCAAAGATTCGTAGTCTTTTTATAAACGTATGGTTTCCTTTTCATACCGAAGTCCCTTTGTAGGTGAACGTTATCAAAATTGGTTCAGGGGTTTAGTCATGAAAATTATGATACATCATACAAACAGTTTAATTGTTAAAACCGGCCAAGTGCGAGTCGGGCTCGCGCACGAAGGGTTTCGTACCATTAGGTATACAATTTTTTTACATATTTACAATAAGTAAATGTTATGTAAAAAATTGGTATTTTATTATTTTTGTACGAAGATTCCAAAATAAGCACATTTTACAAGTTAGGCATCTATAACTTCTAAACTAAGAAAGTTTTATGAGCCGTTATAGTTTTCTTTGAAAGTTAGCTTGGACTATTACTTTTTTAGAGCCAGCCGTATAGTTTTTAGAGGGGAGGGGTCGTCTATTTTAACAAAAAATACGCTTTAAAGTTGAATATCTCGCAAACGGATACCCAAATCCAAAAATCGTCTGAGCAACCTCTCATTGTTTTTATTTCAAATACCTATCTAGTTATACCCCACACTAAGGTAGACGCGAAAAAAAAAACATCCCCACTTTACGTGTAGGGGGTACCCTAAAAATATATTTATCGTGACTTTATTGTAGCACTTTACCGACGTGGTAAATACACATTATATCCATGTAAAGTTTTCTAGCACTAACCGTTTGGACGGTAAGCCGAAAACAGATGGACGGACATGACGAAACTATAAGTGTTCCGAGACAGACGATGGAAATCACGAGGAAAATCTATATCTACACATGTCAATCCCGCATTTAAGTGACAAACGATACATGCACTGAATAGGTACAGGGCCTCGCCCTTTAGTCAAGATGCATTCGATAATTTCGACGGCGAAGTTTGATAACAAAATGTAAGTATGGGATTTGACATATTGCATCGTAAGCGACATGTTACTTAACGATCACTGTCAAATCCCATTATTTTTGATTCCGAAGCTCGCCGTCGAAATAATCGAATACATCTTGACTAGGGGCCCAGGTAAAAGATATTGTACACACAGAAAAATCACCGCAAACTACCTCCGAGCTTACCTGCGACACGAGAGTAATGAGGCTCCATACGTCAGGACTGGCCGGTAACAAATATTTATAGCAAACGTCTGTATAGCTATTGTGTTTATGTGGTATGTTTAGACGAGGGGTATAATGTTAGTCTTGAATTAGCCAAAGACATATTATATAGTAAATTATAAACGAGGCATGTTGAGGCAAAAAGTGTCCAGTGAAATGGCCCCTCTTTTGTGATATTGCCGCCATTTTGATATTTCATGTATGGTGAAAACAAGATGGCTGACATTTGAAGTATGGTGAAAACGATGGCGTAACTTTTACTGAATGAAGTTTTGTTCTGTCAAATGTACGTCACAGCCTATCTTGAGTTTTGAAACTTAAGAATTCCTAAGTTTTAATTTTATGGCAATTTATTTTTTTAGCAAATGCAGGATGATCCCACACAGCAGTTATGTAACGTTAAATTAAATAACATTGTTTAACTTAACATTTAATGACAGTGTGATGTTTCAACGTGTTTAGATTTTTTTAAATGTTGTCTTTTTATTTACTCCAAAACAAATGTTTATAAATGTGTTAACCTACACTTACCTAAAAAACCAATAAGTAAACCTTCAGCTTTACCTCTGTGGCTCAGTGGTTAGCGCGTTAGCGCTCCAGCCGGAGGTCGCGAGTTCGAATACCGCAAGGGAACAAAAAATTTTTTGTGTTCCTGGGTCATGGATGTGTATTATCTAATACTAGATGTTGCACGCGACATGGTGCGCGCAAAAGGAAATCTTGCGGTAACCGTACATTTCGCCGCGATAAATAATATCATATGTTCTTCCCCGTGGTCTAATCTATATCTGTACCAAATTTCATCAAAATCGGTCCAGTAGTTTTGGTGCCTATTCAATGCAAACAAACAAACAAACTTTTCCGCTTTATTATATTAGTTTTTTTTTAAATATAAGTAAAGTATAAAAAGTATTAAATATATTTCCGTTGTCTCTTTTTTATATTATATTATTCAGCTTGGGTATAAATACCGCGTAAAGTAGTGTTTTAAATCTAATGATGTTATACACGCCTTCTGAGTTCAGGGCCTCTAGTCAAGATGCATTCGATAATTTCGACGGCGAAGTTCGAAAACAAAAATGTATGGGATTTGACATAAGTCATCGTTAAGTGACATGTCGCTTGCGATGCCTTACGTCAAATCCCATACATTTTATTTTCGAACTTCGCCGTCGAAAATAACGAATGCATCTTGACTAGAGGCTCTGTTCTGTATTGAGTATGAGAGCACGCGAATTTATCTCCATAGAATCTTTAATTGCTCAGTCAGTTTACAATTTATTTCAGTCTATATTTGTACAGCTTCAGTTATAAAAGTTTGTATTATCAATACCGCTAACCTTTACAGTAGGTTTATAGTTTATACAACTACCTACTATAATACAGCGTTCAACTAATTTATAAGTCAAATTACACGTCATTATAGAAACGACAGGAGAACACGGAACTGAAATTGCAGGTCGTGACGTCATATATATTGATATATTTAGTGATGGGACTCGAATGTCGTTATGCGGAAAAGATTAATAAATATCGGAGATAGTAAGTGGGGAGGTTTGTGGTTAATAAACGACATTGAAATTTTTAAACAACTGGCAATGTAACATATAGGGGCAAACATACATACATACATATAATCACGCCTTTTTCCCATAGGGGTAGGCAGGACCGCCTCTTTCCCGTAGGGGTAGGCAGAGATCACTTCCTTCCACTTGCTACGATCCTTACATACTTCTTTCGCTTCGTCCACTTTCATTCTTAACCATCCATTCCTCCTATTGCATTCAACATAGCCAAGCGTCTCTCCATGGTCCGCTTTTCGCCTCCGCGAGAAACGAGACGTGATGGGTGGCGAACCACATCGCCGCCATTTTGGATAATGTAATAAATAAATAACTACACCTTCACCCATAACCTGCGCAAACATCTAAACCTACCAACTTACTGAGGCCGGCCGTTTTTTATTTTAAATAAATCAAATAGATAAACTGAACGCACCTATAAAGTGACAAATCTAACACATTGAACAGCTATAGTATGGCGAAAATCCTCACAATTTTTCCAATATTTGTCACAAAAACAGGGGCTTTGTTTCGCATTCATTTTTTGTACTTACCGTCCAGGACATCGTTTCTCAACCATTTTTATATCGCGACCCACGAAAAAGCCCAAAAAATTAAGTAAAATGTCTTGCGACCCCACGCGTCACTATAAAATTATAATAATATGTATCTACATAGACATTCTTCTATGGGGAAACGCTGCGGACATTAACACAATATTTGTGCTGCAGAAGCGAGCTATACGTTCTATTTATAAGATGTCATATTTTGAATCTCTAAGAGATAAATTTAAAGAAATAGGTATTCTGACAGTCGCTTCTCAATACATTTTGGACAATGTGTTGTATGTCAGAAAGAATTTAAATAACTTTAAAAAGAAAAGCGACAACCATTGTAGGAATACTAGAAATAAGAACAAGTTAGAAATACCGGTGATCAGACTAAGCAAAGTAAGTAAATCGTTTAAAGGTTCATGTATACGCCTTTACAATAGAATCCCAGAAAACATCTCCAAAATCTTACCATTAATAAATTTAAAAAAGCTGTTAAAGAACGTTTGTGTGCTAAAGCTTATTATAAAGTCAGTGATTTCATTAACGATTGCACACCTTGGGAATAAGATGGCCCCCTACAAGGCTGCTTTTATTTACTTAAGTATGCTCTATGTACTTATGACTAATGTTATATAGATTAAGTTACAACATTGTAAAAATATTTTTTTTAAAAGAACAATTTTCCCATCTTTTTCTTTCGCCGGTTCTTCTCGCCGGGCTAGTTTCCGAACCGGTGGTAGGCATCATGTAGGACAATTCTATAAGTGTTATTTCATAACCTATATGGAAATAAAAATTTTGAGTTTGAGTTATAGCGCGCTATTTTTATCATCTATAAGTGTATTCATAGCTTTCACTGGGTCGAATGTTCGAATGAGTTTTTCGACGTTCGATACAAACAAAAAGATTCGTTCGAAAAACAAATTTTTTGCTTTTACCTATATGTAGTTTGTATTTATTGTTTTTCAACAGACTGCGACCCCCTTTAAAAACAAACTCGACCCACCCCCCCAAGGGTCGCGACCCACCGGTTGAAAATCGATGATCTAGGAATGCAATAGTTGAATGAAACTAATAAATTTACAAAAAATCGCCCATATATAACAATGGGTTAAATAGTGTTTAAAATGATTTGTCTCCATCCCCCGGAGCTATATTTCACAAATTGACTACTGCGTTCAAACAAATACGATAGATTTATAGAAAGATTATTATTTATCAGTAGAAAATATATTTGCAAGACATGCGCATAGAAGTATTTTGTAAATTGAAAGCATTTACGTAAACACCTCTATTTATTGAGATAACGAGTGTGTACAAATATTTTGGAATGCACAAAACCTGACCCATTTTTCAGCCAAATCTCTTTAAGCATTTCGTGTTTTCGCGCGAAAGAAGTGTGCAAACTCCACATACTTAGTGGTCCCCTTATTTAATATTTACGTGTGAAGTTGTACGTCACCACAGAGGCTAGGGATGGGCGTAAGTCTTGTGTTTTTTATTTTTATTTAATGCATATTTTTTTATTGTTCAGTGTTTTACCAAATAGACGATCTTTTCTTTCTTTCTTTTCTTTCTAAGTCCATTCTGTGACACAAAATCCTATTATTAATAAACAAGCTGGTGCCCGCGGCTCCGCCCGCGTAAATACAGTATCCCAAGGGAACACTGTATTTTTTTCGGGATAAAAAGTAGCCTATGTTTTAATCCAGAACCTCGATTTTCGTATTTAAAGTAGACTTAATTTTACTTTGGATTGAAAGTGAAGCGACATGTTACCATGAACGGATTTTATGACGTTTCGACCAATCAGAGCGTGTTTAACGTTTAACGTTCATAGAAACACCATTTGAGAGTTTGGCGTGTCGGGACTTGATTGTGATTGTATTAATGCAAGTTTGATGAAGCAGAATTTCCCCTTGAGCTCAAGCTTCTACCATACCGAATTTCATCAAAAGCCGTTTAGTAGTTTTTGCGTGAAAGAGTAACAAACATCCATCCATCCTCACAAACTTTCACATTTATAACATTATAATTTTATTAGGATGTGAAAGCTTGTGAAGATGGATATTTATCTCTTTATTTTTGCAATTAATTATTTGAGACTAGCCTTTGCCCTCGGCTCCGCCCGCATAAATACAGTATCCCACGGGAACAATGTATTTTTTCCGGATAAAAAGCAGTATATGTGTTAATCCAGAGCATAAACTACTATCATACCCAATTTCATCAAAATCCGTTCAGTAGCTTTTGCGTGGAAGAGTATTAAACATCCATCCATCGATCCATACATATATCCTCACAAACATTCACATTTATAATAATAGTAGGATATTTAAAACTAATAATACTTTCTAAATTAAATACTTTTAAATGTAAAAACAAATATCATATAAACACTTTCATTTATTGCGTTCCAAAATGGAGTTCTTTCCATTTTCTGTCAATAGGGTTTATCGTGTGTGACAATGGCGTGACGTGTCTGGAGTTCCGGACCCCTGCTCAGTTAGTATGAAATGTACTTATTTCCCTGTCACTTGACCCAAATTCCGGGATAATCTGTTCGTAAAACTGTCAGCCCTGACGCAAATATTCTAATCGTTTAATAGTCTTTACAAAATTGAAAGAAAATTGTGATGGTATTGCGTTTTTTGTTCGGTTTCTTTTTTCCATTAATATTAATTGA
This sequence comes from Glaucopsyche alexis, assembly GCA_905404095.1. Lineage (NCBI taxonomy): Eukaryota > Metazoa > Arthropoda > Insecta > Lepidoptera > Lycaenidae > Glaucopsyche > Glaucopsyche alexis. The sequence goes on from FR990057.1 coordinate 19,505,769, forward strand.
TTTTCTATTGTCTAGTCCTAGTATAGACGTTAATGATTTTCATTTTAAATTATATTATTAATACAGCTGCTCATCACTACTTATTTCGAGTTAGACAAAACGCAACAATTTTTCAATTCGTGTCGTTTATCGAGAAAACTTTACAATAATTACAACAATATTCATAAAATAATGCTAAATAATAATAGAATAAACCGTTACATCACTAGTTTAAAGTAAAATAAATATCGATAAAACTCGTCACCGCGGTACTTAGTTCAAATTATGACAGGCGGGCGACAGTAACCGTCAGAGTGTAAGAGGTGTCACTGTCAAAGTGAATAACGAAGTTAGCGCAGCCTCCGTCGTGAGCTATTAATAGGCGTTAACAAAATCGCATTTTACGGGTTATATTTCGGTATTTTTAGGTTTTCGTATCAGCCTGTCTATTCTCTAAAAACATTTTCAAATCTCGACAGCTGAATCCGCGGTGAGTGTCAAATTCGTATATGATATTTGACACTCACCGCGGATTCAGCTGTCGAGATATATGAAAATGTTCTTAGAGAATAACACTGCTGAAGGGTAAAAACAGGACCGTATTTCACTAATCTCACTGTCCGTCTGTCCGTCACCAGATTATTTGTCATGAACCGTAATAGATAACATTTGAATTTATCACAGATGTATTTCTGTTGCTGCTATAACAAAAAAAAGCTAAAAACAGAATAACATAAATATTTAATTGGGGTTCCCATACAACAAAAGTATTTTTTGCCGTTTTGTACGAAACCCTTCGTGCGCGAGTCGACTCGCACTTGGCCGGTTTTTTTTTCTAATTCTGGGTACAGACTAACGGAAAACGCCGTTAATGGCTGCAATAATTGATTGTGATGTAACGATATGAAATAATACGTGTGTCGGATCAGATATATAGAATCAAGGTACCTACTTTAACAATCAACGTCCAACATTAAGATTATATTTTAAGGATTTTAGCGATTAACGATAGCGATTTAATTTCATTCATTTAAAACGCTGTTACAGCACTCCAAAAACGCGCCTACAGATAGTGGCAGTATACATGATAGGTGGCAGGGTTAAGGGCTGTAACAGCGTTTTAAATGAATAAAATAAAAAAATATATATAGATAAAAATTTTCCTCAAAAGACCATCTATAAGAATGGTCTGAGGTAATTTTTTTGTAAAATGTATAAAAAAAGTTATACTTAGAGCAAAAAAAAATTTTTACAAATTTTCACACTTTTTGCTTATAACTTCTTCATTTTAAATTTAGGGCAAAAAGTTATATGAACATATTTGTAGGTAAAGCGATTTGCTACAAATTATGTTTCTACGAATTGTTTGTAGGACGCATAGTTTCCGAGATATGGCGAAAAAGGTGTTTACACCACTTTTTCCAAAATGGCGGTAACCCCACAAACTTGGGGTTAAGCTTCTATTGACCGCCCACACATGTCCCAAAAATAAAATTGCGTCCTCTACTAAATGCAATACTAGGTCCTTAAATTAATATTTCAATGGACTACGATGTTTTTCCGGTTTTATGCATTGATTTACCACGTTTATGTGGATACCATAATAAAGTCTGGCAATTGAAAGCTGAACCTAGGCTGTTTGCAAACTTTTAACTTGCCAACTCTAACACTTCAATATAAATAAAATTTTACATAACAAACAATTTGGATTTACAAAAGGACGCTCTACAACAGATGCAGGCGTCGATCTAATTAGTTATATTTTTGATGCTTGGGAGAGATCGCATGATGCTCTGGGAGTCTTTTGCGATCTCTCTAAGGCATTTGATTGTGTGCAACACTCAACATTGATCAGGAAATTGTGCCACTATGGAGTAAGGGGTCCAGCACTCGTTCTCCTAAAATCTTATTTATCAAATAGGATTCAGAGAGTTGAGATAAATGGAAAAAGATCCACAGGTACTAAAATTGAGATGGGGGTCCCACAAGGGTCAATTTTAGGACCCTTTCTTTTTCTGATTTATATAAATGACCTACCATACCTTATTAATGAAAAAAACGGAATAGTATTATTTGCCGATGATACGTCACTTACTTTTAATATTAATCGCCAAAACTCGTGTTATGACGAAGTAAATAATGCTCTTCTAAAAATAGTACACTGGTTTAGTGTCAATAATCTTTTGTTAAATAGCAAAAAAACTAAATGTATAAAGTTCACGTTGCCGAATGTAAGGCAAACTAAAACCAATGTGCTATTAAATGGGGAAGGTATGGAAATAGTAGATACAGCCGTCTTTTTAGGTATTACATTAGACGCGAAACTTCAGTGGGGCCCTCATATTGCTGGATTGGCCGACAGACATAGTTCAGCAGTATTTGCAGTAAGTAAAATAAGACATTTTGCAGACGAAAACACAGCAAGGCTTGTGTATTTTAGTTACTTCCACAGTATGATGTCCTATGGCATTCTGCTATGGGGCAATGCTGCAGATATAAATACTATCTTTGTGCTGCAGAAGCGAGCTGTTCGGGCAATCTACAAGCTGGCCCCCAACACTTCATTAAGAGATAAGTTTAAGGAAACTGGGATCTTAACTGTAGCTTCTCAGTATATTCTATCAAATGTACTATATGTTAAAAAAAATGTAAGCCTATTCAAAAAAAAAAGTGACAACCACAATAGAAATACTATTGGGCCTATACTATTTAGGCCTAATTATTGATTGCAACCTGTCGTGGTCTGCTCAAATTAACGAAATAAGTAAAAAGTTACATCATTCCTTGCATGCATTAAAAAGACTTCAAAATTTCCTTCCTCTATCCACTAAAATTCTTCTAGCACGATCCCTGTTATTACCGCTGTTAGATTACGCTGACGCCAGTTATTTGGATGTAACCGGGGAGCTTTTGTGTAAACTTGAACGTCTCCAGAATTTGTGCATACGTTTTATTTTCGGACTGCGCAAATTTGATCATATTACCGAGTTTCGCAACAAATTACAATGGCTTCCCATCAGCCTTCGTCGGAATTTTCACATCTTAACCTTGTTATTTAAAATCCTAAAATTTTCCAACTCTCCTTCTTACTTATTCCAACGGTTTTCATATACTGCCCCAAGCGACAGGCCTTTGCGTACCTGCAATCCAAAAAAGATACTCGACACTCCTTGGTGTAACTCTAATTTCTACGCCAACTCATTTACTGTCCGAGCTGCCCAGCTGTGGAATGCTTTGCCTGAACAGGTGCGGCAGAGTCCAACAGTGGGCACGTTTAAGACTAGGCTGAAGAATCATTTATTATTGTCATCAGCATCAAAATAGTTTATGTAGGTTATGTAGGTTTATGTAGGTTATTTATTTATTTTTATTATTATTTATTAGGTTTATTAATTATTTATATGTTACATTATTATTTTATGTAGGTATTATAATATATAATTATATATCATGCATTAGTATTAGTATATATGTATATTTATTAGTTTATATAATATAATGTAAATTAGGTAGGTAATAGGTATAATTATTATTTGTAAGTAATTGTCTCTTTTCCTCTGTAATTATTCTTTGCTGTACTACCTGTATCCTTTCTTATTTTATTTTTCCTGAATTTGTCTAAGGTCTGCTGGCAGAGATCTCTTGTTAGAGATAAGCACGCCTATGTACCATTTGTTTTATAAGTATATTTTGTAATATTTAGTTGATTTTGTCATGTACATGAAGAATAAATAAATAAATAAATACTCGAAATAAGAATAAGCTTGATGTACCAGTGACTAGACTTAGTAAAGTAAAGAATTCGTTTAAAGGCCAATGTATACGTATATACAAAAGGATCCCAGAAAACGTTCAAAATTTTTCAACCAATAAATTTAAAAAAGTAATCAAAGAACGTTTGTGTAGTAAAGCTTATTATATACTTAATGATTTCATGAATGATAGCACACCTTGGGAATGAGGTGGCCCCCTGCAAGGCTACTTCCATATACTATTGTATTCTAGTTATATAGTTTTAGTCATAACATTGTTATACATTATTTATTTTAAAAGAACAATTTTCCATCTTTTTGGTAAAAGATGGCCCCGCGCGAGTTTCTTACGCCGGTTCTTCTCGCCGGGCTAGTTCCCGAACCTGTGGTAGGCATCATGTATACCGACGTTCAATAAGTGTATAAAAATACCAACATTGAATAAAAATTTTTGACTTTGACTCTATTTTAAGAACTTAAAAGTCAATTTGATAAACCAAAATTCAAAAATTTAACAAAAATTCTGTGGTAGAAAGAGTCAAAACATTCATTGTACATTTTTGACTACCTATAACCCTATTATAAACATCATTTAAAGAGGTTACGTCACAATCTTAACAAACCATAAACTTAACAAAAGGAAATATTTTCAATTATTCCACAGACACGTCAGGACCTATATATACGTATACAGCCTTATTCATAAACGGTGTTTAAGTTTTAAATATCACTTTAAACAGTGGTTAACTCTTTTTTCTATTCATAAACGGTATTTAGAGCTAAGCTACGTTTCTTAAATAGCTGTCAAGTTAAACAGCCTCACAACCTTGTTTAAAATTTAATCAACAAAATGGCGGACCAAAATGTTCGGGATGAACAGCTGTTTTACTGTATTGACAAGCCAGTGACATTGGCAAATTGTAAAATTTTATTCGTGATTTTTACTTTGAATAATGGATTATTTTGATTTTGGTAATGATTTAAACGATTTTGAGCAAGATGTATTGGATTTACGAGAATTTAGCCATCCGCGAGCAAAAGTTTATAAGCCGAGGTTAGATCCAATGGTAGAATATGATGATGTGGAATTTAGAAAGAAATACAGGTTTTCTAAGGAAAACATGATCCAAATAATAAATCTCGTGAAGGATGATATTGCTGTGGACACCAGAGGCAGTGGTGTCCCTGTTCATATACAAGTTATGGCTGTGATTAGACATTGGGGGCGGCATGAGGTGAGGACATATTGCTGTGTATTTTAATAATATTCTTTATGCTATGATGTTACCTACATTAAACCGATGTTTTAAGATTCAAGATGATAGCGGAGAGTTACATGGCTTAAGTCAACCAACAATGTCTCGCATATGTAAACGAGTTGCCCGTGCATTAGCCAGAAAGAGTGCAGAATTTATTAAAATGCCAACTACACTTTCTGAACAGAGCTCTGTACAAAGACAGTTTGCTGCTGTATGTGGATTTCCACATGTAATTGGTGCTATTGACTGTACCCATATTAAAATAAGAAAAGTTGGTGGTGAAACAGGGCAGTATTTTATAAATAGAAAAGGACAGTATTCAATCAATACACAGGTAAGAATCCCCCTAATATTATAAATGTGAATTTGTAGGTTTGTACCTCAATCATGCGAAAATGGCTACATAGCCTATAATCTGCCTTGCAAATAACATTGCCTTCCATGGTCCACCCACATTATACATTTCATTTCTTTCCAGGTTGTATGTGGCCCTGATTTATCAATTTGTGATATAGTATGTCGCTGGAGAGGCAGCACTCATGATGCCCGCATATTTCGAGAGAGTGAAATTAAAAGAAGGTTCGAAGATGGTGAATTCAGAGGAAAACTATTAGGAGACAGTGGATATCCTACCACTCCATATTTGCTGACTCCAGTTTTACGCCCTCAAACTGAAGCTGAACACATCTACAACCGCAAACAAATACAAACAAGGAATTTAGTTGAACGCTGTTTTGGAGTGTGGAAAGGCAAATTTAGAATATTGTTAGAAGTTATGCGTGGCTCATATGAAACAATAAAAACTACAGTCATTGCTTGTGCAGTACTGCATAATTTGGCAATCAAATGGAATGATATTGATAGAGATGGTAACCTTTTATTTTCACACATTCTATAGTTACTAGAAGTTTTTAAATATTATACCTGCTAATATTTGTTGTCATTGTATAACAATTTTTTTTAATAGGGTTAGTAAAATACATAATATTAAACTGATATTTCTTTCACAGATTATGCAGACTCTCATAGTGATGATGATGAGGAAGGTGGTGGTGGTACAATTAATGTGACAAGGGACATGTTTATAAATAGTTATTTTAATTAAAAAGTACAAATTTTAATCTTTTAGTTTTTTCTCCCAATATTCTAACTCCACATTCAATATTTTCATCCGCACTTTATGCTCTTCTTCCATCAATTTCATCTTTTTTAGATGTTCAGCTTCTTGGAACTGCATTTGTTTCTCTCGCGCAGATTTTGCCAACAGAAATAATTCTTTCTGCTGGGATATATCAGGTGTTACCTGAAATAATTTATGCAAAAAATAATTATTTTAAGTTTAGAAACATTCTAATCAGGTTGGTTTTCTGAGTACATACTTTCTTTTTATTTGCTTGGATATGTTTCCTTTTTTTTCCTTCAACTACTTCCGACCTTGTTATCTGTACCTAAACAAAAACAAAAGTATTATGCATGCTTTTTGACTAGTAATATCTTTTCACTTAATTATATGTAATAAATGTACAAAGATTATTACTTTTTCTATAGGTTGCAGTGGAAGCATGCGACTGGAACCAGGCTGGTCATATTCTATTTTTTCCTGAAATAAAAAATTTCTTAAAAAATATTTTACTCAAAGACTTATCAGTAAAAAATTTACGGATACCTTCAACACAATAAGGTCTTTTTTTACTTAATTAAGTATATTATGTATGTACATGAATTTCTTACTCTTTCTATAGGTTGCAGCGGTAACATACACCTGGAACTAGGCTGGTCAATTTCTATTTTTTCCTGAAATAAAAGAATTTCTTAAAAAATATTATACTCAAAGACTTATCAGTAAAAAATTTACGGATACCTTCAACACAATAAGGTCTTTTTTTACTTAATTAAGTATATTATGTATGTACATGAATTTCTTACTCTTTCTATAGGTTGCAGCGGTAACATACACCTGGAACTAGGCTGGTCAATTTCTATTTTTTCCTGAAATAAAAGAATTTCTTAAAAAATATTATACTCAAAGACTTATCAGTAAAAAATTTACGGATACCTTCAACACAATAAGGTCTTTTTTTACTTAATTAAGTATATTATGTATGTACATGAATTTCTTACTCTTTCTATAGGTTGCAGTGGAAGCATGCGACTGGAACCAGGCTGGTCATATTCTATTTTTTCCTGAAATAAAAGAATTTCTTAAAAAATATTTTACTCAAAGACTTATCAGTAAAAAATTTACGGATACCTTCAACACAATAAGGTCTTTTTTTACTTAATTAAGTATATTATGTATGTACATGAATTTCTTACTCTTTCTATAGGTTGCAGTGGAAGCATGCGACTGGAACCAGGCTGGTCATATTCTATTTTTTCCTAAAATAAAAAAAAATGTTAAAAAATATTACAATTAAAAATTTATCAGTAGAAAATTTATATGTTTATATACCTTTTGCCCCACACAGCCTTTTTTTAAATTCAGACTATCACTATCATGAATATTTTTATCTATTTCGAATTCCTTAGGGAGCATCTGCATTATTTCTACATCTTCTGGTGGTGGACTTGGTGGGCGAGGGCCACCACCAGTCGCATTAAAACTGCGCCTGTATTCATAATGTCGCTTTTTTGCGTTGTTTTTAATATTCCTCCACTGATTCATCAACTGGGCGAGATCTCTCTTTGATTCATTTATCTGGTTAAACCTAAAATAAAAATAATATTATGCATTATTTAGCTACAATGCATAAATATAATAATCATAATAATCTAAAAACAGGCTCTACGTTTCATGAATCTCTTGCCACCCTGCCTTTTTCACTTGATTGTTATTTTTACTAACATCCTTATTTTCTATTATGTTGATTTTTTCCTTAATTAATTGTGTTAGTAACGCCTGAAAAAGATGCAGAAGTTATAGAGCAAGAGCCCGTAAGGACCAGACCTTCCTATAGTTCGCAAGTTTATTCGTAACAGCATTAAAACGCCGCGATGCTTATTGCCAGACACATAGTAGGGTTCTAACTTCCCGCAGAACACTCATGAACTATGGTATTTTTAATTATACTTATCTTGTATGAGGAAAGCTGAATTTTATATATGCTATCCAGAGAATTATTAAACTGAGGTTTCCCAGTTGCCAGGCAGTTTTTTGATAATCCTGCCACAATTATTAAAAGTGTTATCTCACAAAGGAACCGCGTCCAGGACATGTTTGGGGATCATTCTTACCAGTATTGGGGTCACACATGGAAGAACTTTCATGCTTGTGAACGATAGGAAGGTCTGGCCCTCACGGCCTCTTGGGCCATTAATACTGTTTTAAAATTAAAACGGCAATATAAATTATACAAAGTATTGAGTAACAAAAATATGTATTACATACTTTCTCTTGTTCACTCCAGTTTGAGGATCGGCTTCGCTTTATAATAATTTTATCTTCCATTTTAATTATATATCTTCCATTAATAATCACAACAAATCGCAAGAAATACAACCAAAATGGCACAAAGCAGCATAGTTAAAAGGTATATTTATTATTTAAAACAAGGCAGTCATGATGACAGATGATATTTTTATATTGCTTTTGACAGGAATAATTAGCATACAGCCAGGTTTCTACCAACAAAACTAAAATCTACCAATGTTTAACTAAGCAATTTTTAATCATCGTTTATGAATAAGAAAATTTTATACGTTGTTTAAAGCTTAAATAGCTGTTTAGTTATTCACTGCTTAAGGTGTTGATTAGCAATTTTTTATGAATACAGGTGTTAATGTATAAAAATATAATAAAAGAAGGAAACACTGATTAAAATACATAAAAGATTTTAATTATCCCAAGTACCCCCGGTCACAGGAGTAATTAGAGGCTCCTTAGAGCTTAGCCAAGTGGTGACAATAGCTTAGCTTATTACTGAGTACTATTCTGCAGTATACTTTGATAAATTATATTACTACCAGAGGATAATTGTTATGTTTGAACTTTTATGGAGATCTTTTACCTCTTAGATAGAAAAAAATATAATTATGTTGTGCAAATGACAAACGTCAACGTGTAATAGGTACACTCCGTTACCGCATGACTGGATAGTGGAAATTTCCGCAAATCCACACGTACATACTGTGACTTCCATATACGCTAGTTATTCAACTAGCGTATATGGAAGTCACAGTATGTATGCCAAGCTATTCAGCTTGGCTAGCAGGCAAATCCAAACTTCGAAGACTTTGAAGTTTGGATTTGGTAAGAATACACGCTAAGCAAGTTTGGCAACTTGCTTAGCGTATATTCTTACCATTATGATGGCCGTGTAGCAGCTTGGCAAGCATGCATTTACTTAGTTGCCACGCGGCAAGCAAGTAATGCGATGAATGAGCTTGAAAGAGAAAGAGAGAAAGGCCTAGCGTGTATTTTTACAAGCTTTTATTTAGTTTCACCTGTCCCGTTGTTTGTAATGGAATCTTGCAACTTTCCGGTTTTCGATTATGCTGAAATTTTGCATGAATATGTAACTCACGTGACAATGCAATATTATGATGACGTGGAGCTGATCTGATGATAGAGCTGGAAGGTGGCCATAAGAACTCCGTAATAAAACCACATAACCCTATCGGTTTGGGCTCGTTTGACTCGTATTGATGAGCACTTTGTCTTTAGATAGTTTCCAATGTCTGATGATGGAGTTGAAACGTGGCCATAGGAACTCCGTAATACAAAAAAAAATGCGCATTCAAATAAAAGCTTGTTTTTTTTTTTTAGTTTTTTACCTTCCAATTATGTAGCGTGTTTGTTCGCTAGGCGAGCAGCTTGGAAGGCATTGATCTACGGGTAGGGATCTGAGAGCAAGATTCCCTTGTTTGTCAATCTGCCTAGTGTGTAAACTACCTGGGCTTCTATTCAAGATGCATTCGATAATTTCGACGGCGAAGTTCAAAAACAAAATTGTATGGGATTTGACATAATGCATCGCAAGCGATATGTCACTTAGCGATGACTTATGTCAAATCCCATACCTTTTTGATTTCGAAGTTCGCCGTAAAATTTAACGAATGCATCTTGCCAAGGCCCAGGTTATTAACAGCCCTGTCGTTCCAGCACGGGAACGCGACGACGTCGAGCGAGACGTCGGTGGGGACCAACACGGCGACGGCGGGGCCCAGCAAGCCCACGCCGCCCGCGCCGGCCGCCAAGTTCCGTCACGGTCTGCTGCAGCTCATGATACACACCATCGATCCGATGCACGACGGTGAGTTAGGTACGCACCGCGCTTCGCTTTCACTATTTTACACTAATTTTTAAGTGTCCAAACTCAATGATTGTTAAAAATGAGGTCAATTTACCGAAATAGCCGGAAGAATATTTTAGCCAAATGAAAAAAGATTTTTAGTATCGCTTTAAGGCTTTTGGCGCCGAAAAAACTTCTCGAAAACTTCAGCGAAGATAACAGGGTCTTAAGTCAAATGCATTCGATAATTTCGACGGCGAAGTTCGAAATCAAAAATGTATGGGATTTGACACAAAGCATCGCTAAGTGACATGTCACTTGCTATGCCTTATGTCAAATCACATACATTTTGGTTTTGAATTTCGCTGACTTTAGAAATTTAGAAATCAAATGTAGGTATGGCATTGAGGTATAGCGCGCTATGTGAATTGGCGAACGTTAGGTCAATCCTATTTATAAATTTTCAATTTCGAAGATCATTATAATTAACGATTGCATGTAGGCTTAGCCCTCATGTCCTTTAGTCAAGATACCATCGCTTATTATAATTACATGAAGTTAGAAACCAATAATGTATGGTATTGACTATTTACATACTTACGTTTTCGAACTTCGTCTTCGTAATTAGCAATATCATCTTGGCTACTGATAAAAAACAGTAGTAAAAATATTGTATTTGCATTTGTTTATCAACAAATACAGTATGATATCTCATACTATAATAACGAGACAGATTTCACAACGCTTAGTAAAGGAAGTGGGGATTAAACAAACAGTATTACGAGGTTTAAAATTAACCGTTACGAGGCCGGGTTGTAATAATATTAATTTCAGTTTAACAACTTTGTAAGAGGCTATACAATAAACTTTAACGGTCATCCGTTTATACCTCAACCGGCCTTCTATTATGTTGCTGGTTATTTAATAAATTGCTCCTATAAACCGGGCTAGAACAATCCACAGATTTATATTTTGTTATACCTGACCTCTATACTAATCTTAGCCAATCTAAGCGTCATTTCTCAGAATTTTTTAAAATTGAGACTCAAAATTGAACTTTATTCAGTCCACAAGAAGATACACGTTTCATTGCAAGAGCGGCGCCATAGATTAACTATACTAATGAAGAGGAAAAGTTTGTTCGTTTGCATTGTAAGCTCCGAAGCTACTAGACCGATTTTGATGAAATTTGGCACAGATGTATAGTTGACCACGGGGAAGGAAATAGGCTACTTTTTATTGCGGAAAAATGTACGGTTTCTGGAGTTGCCATAGGCGTTGTTAATAGCTTACTATCATTCCGAGTCCATTTAAAAAAATTAGCCGCACTGAGTTTCCGCACATCATTGAGTTTGGACTTCCTAGCTTAATAAATGTTAATGTTGCGTCGATGTTGTCACGTCTATCACGCTGGATCACGCTCGTCACGTTGCGTCACGGCGTCACGGCGTCACGGCGTCACGGCGTCACGGCGTCACGGCGTCATGGCACACGGCTTACACGCCGGCAATATATTGCACACGCAGAATAAAATAATGCGGGGTCTTATGGACCACGCTGCGGTGGATTAGGGGTTAAAAAAAGGCTATATATAAATACAAGGTGGTACATATTTATCCAGTAGATAAGCAAGACAATGTTTTGTTCTTGTCTGTCAAGCGACATTTCCAACTTATAAGACAAGGACAAAACATTGTATTGCTTATCTACTGGATAAATATTTTTATAAGTGAGGGGGTTAATCTTTGAATTTATTATATTATTTGACAAAATAAAACAGTCTTACAGGCATTATCACGATGATTGAAGGATTAAAGTTAATTGAATGGGGTCCCCATTTTTGTCAGGATTGAGAATTTACAATAAAAAATCAGCAATTCAATAAAAACGCGAAAAGTGGCCCATGGAGAGCCGCTTCACTACGTTGAAGTTAAATGGAGGAATGGATTGTATGAATGAAAGTGGACGAAGCGAAATAAGTATGTAAGGATCGTAGCAAGTGGAAAGAATTGGTCTCTGCCTATCCCTGCGGGAAAGAGGCGTGATTATATGTATGTATGTAATTCATTACCATGAAACATAGTTATTAGAATATCTGACTTGACTTCAAGCGTTAAAAGTTGTTAGACCATTGCAATAATATAATAGCGTAAACATTGAAAATCAATATACTTTACTTATTCACGGCGAGAAGACGTTTATATGCCTCGTGTAAGTATCATTATTATTCCTTTGTAGTGGATTGCACTAGGCCTAACGTTATAACTATAAAATAAAACCTTTTCTTTATCGTGCTATCTTTTCACAAAGCGTATTTGGAATACACAAATTCGTTTTACCGTGATCAAATGTTTCCGGCAAACGTAAGCATGAGTGGCGGATTCTGATGAGGCGTTGGCACGGCCGCGGCAGGGGAATACCGAGGCCTTTAGACCTCGCACCCACGAGCGTTTTTAGTGGTCGCGACAGAATAAACCGCACTGAAACCGCAAATAGAATAGAATAGAATATTATAGTATAATTATAGCAATAGACGAGACATGTCGCTGTCCCCACTGACCCCACTTAAATGGGCCGACTTTTGGGTTTGTTTGGGGTCATTTTAACAAATGGTAAAATCAAGACATTTGAGGTGTGGTGAAATCAAGATGGTATAACTTTTTCTTGAATGGAGATTTTGTTCTGTCAAATGTACGTCTCTTCCTTTAATCTTTATAATCCCATTCTTAGTTTTGAAATTTTTGATTAGCGCACAGTTCTATTTACCGAGCTATTTTTTCTGTCGCTACTACTAAAAAACGCTCGTGGAACGTAGCCTTAAGGAATCGTAGCGATCGATAAGTGTAAGTCATCGAAGTGTCGAGCTTATAAGTAGATATTCCATGGAAATAGAACGTTTGGACGGGAAGCCCTGAAACCCAATGCTCGTAACTAACTTACGCTTTCATTTTACTTTTATGGAATTATATGTATATGTCACCGTAAAATTGTAAAAACCGTTAGATTGTAATATTACTAGAGATATAATAAAATGTCGACAGATTGTCTAATAAAAATTTCGTTTTGTGCGTTGGCCCCTTGCTTGAGCACCAAGGGGCTGAACCACTGAGCCACAGAAGTTGTCGAAAAAGCAATATATTCAAAAATTGCAAAATCACAGAATTAAGGGATTTTTATTTATTTATTTTGTTTAAATAAGATCCTTTACTGTAGACGGGTTAATTGTAAGGAATATACATGAAATAATATTGCCATTAAAGTGAAACTCTAGTAAAACTAATGCCTGTACTCATGGGAATGTGCTGAAAAGATACACGTATAAATCCCCTGTTAAGCTGTGTACACACCAGCCGACATGGCTGAGAGGTTATTCAACGCGACAAACCTGAAATACTTTGTCCTCCGAATAACAATTATGTATATGTCACCGTAGAATTATAAAAACCGTTAGATTGTAATAAAACTAGTGAAATTGTAAAATGTCGATAGACTTCCGACGCGACTATGCTGCCTATAATTGAACACATTATTTTTCGTTACATTATAAATATATAGTTTTTAATCTTTCGACATATTTTTACAATCTTGTTAGTTATTTTACAATCTAACGGTTTTTACTATTTTATGGTGACATATAATATATACTAGTGGCGAAGCGATAGATCTGCGCAATAGTAAGCCTCGTAATCTATTGTAATACAGAATAACGATATTTTATTTTTATTGCACTTAGCGCAATCTATTAATTAGTAATCATAAGAGAAGCCGATATGATGTCCAGTTGTAGGCACGCATCGACACTTACTAACGGGTCCTTAATTAACATGATTTTTAACCTTTGCTTTGCTTTTTTGCCACGTTTTGTTCGAAGTAATGAATACAATCGCAATTGATATATAATTCATATCAATATCAAGCACTTGTTTCTCGTTATTATGGCCTTAAATTGTGTATTGAAACTCTTCAAATATTATAAAAAACTTCGAAAAAATCCGAATAATTATTATATCATCATCATCATCATCAGCCTATCGCCGTCCACTGCTGAACGTAGGCCTCCCCCAATGAGCGCCAACCATCCCGATCTGGGCAGCCCTCATCCATCCGCTGCCAGCCACCTTCTTCAAATCGTCGGTCCATCGTGCCGCAGGACGTCCTACACTACGTTTGCCTAAGCGTGGTCTCCACTCTAATACTTGTCTGCTCCATCGATTGTCTGTCCGTCTGCAGACATGGCCGGCCCACTTCCACTTCAGCGTGCTAATTCGTTGAGCAATGTCGGTGACTTTAGTTCTCTGGCGAATAATGTCGTTACGTATTTTATCCACCAGAGATACCCTTAACATTGCTCTTTCCATCGCACGCTGAGCAACCTTAAACTTATGAACCAAGCCTACGGTGAGTGTCCACGTTTCGGCTCCGTATGTCATTACCGGTAGAACGCATTGATCAAAGACCCTGGTCTTAAGGGATTGTGGGATCGACGATTCAAAGATGTCCCGGAGCTTCCCGAATGCAGCCCAGCCCAAGCGTATTCTTCTACTCACCTCCTTCTCAAAGTTGTGCCGCCCGAGTTGAATGGTTTGGCCAAGATATACGTATTCTTGCACAACTTCGAGACTATTATAACGCGCTTTAAATTTACGACCCCGTAGCGCGTAGCGGTCTACGCGTAGCCTACGCTGCTACGCGCCGAGCGCAAAGATGTCTGAGGGTTACTAAAAAGGCACTTTAGGTGTTTCTTAATATCCTACTTCCTACTAATATCTTACTAATATTATAAATGTGACAGTTTGTGAGGATATATGGATGGATGTATGGATGGATGTTTGTTACTCCTTGACGCAAAAGCTACTGAACGGATTTTGATGAAATTTAGTATGGTAGTATCTCTAGTTTAGGGTCTTTTTTTTTATTAACACAAAAAGAACATCTTTTACAACCATTACATAAATCGCCAAACTGTGGAGCAGTTTGTTGGCGGTTGGAGTATTCTAAAATCTAAATAACAAAATATAATTACACTTCTATTTTAAACATTTTTTATCAAACAAAATAATAAATACTATTTTAGTAATAGGTATATACATAATATAAAGTTTCTATAAATATTTTTGTTTTTTTCTTCTCTGGATTAACCTCTGGATTCTGGATTAACATAGGCTGCTTTTTATACCGGAAAAATACAGTGTTCCTGCGGGTTATTCGATAGTATATTTATGCGGACGGAGCCGCGGGAAACAGCTAGTAATATTATAAATGTCAAAGTTTGTGAGGATATATGGATGGGTGTTTGTTACTCCTTGATGCAAAAACTACTGAACGGATTTTTATCAAATTTGGTATGGTAGTAGTTTAGGTCCTAGATTAAAACATAGACTACTTTTTATCCCGAAAAAATACAGTGTTCCCGAGGGATAGTATATTTACACGGGCGGAGCCGCGGGCAACAGCTAGTGTTTCATATATTTTGACAGTTAAAACATCGATTTTGACAGTTTTCAATAGAGATGCGTAAAATGGCGCAAATAATATGAATTGCATTATGATTCATCTAATGTTCGTCTAATGTTCACCTAAAGTTGCTTTTTAGACCCCCTGGTTGTCTAGTGTGTACGCAGCTTAATCGCGATGTGTCAGCAAAGGGCCCGTGTCAACATTTGTTTACCAGCAGATTCACTCAAGTAAATGTTACTCCGGATAAGAGATTTCTGAGCAAACTATCTGTTGATGGCTTGTATAAGGGGATTATCACACTGAAAGATTGTAAATTGTATATGTTGCAAATAAACGTTGTATATCAATACTAAAGTTGTTCCACGTACATTGGCTTGTTTCTTCCTTTTGATTTGTAATAAATGAAATAGCATAAAATAATAAATAAAACACTCTACGCAGTATATTCGCAACATATAGTGAAACCTCTATTTATATTAGCAAACTAGATGTTGCCCGCAAACAGTACATTTTGTCGTGATAAAAAGTAGCCTACATCCTTCAACGTGGTCTACTCTATATCTGTGCTAAATTTCATCAAAAACGGTTAAGTAGTATCGGAGCCTATCCAATGCAAACAAACAAACAAATATTTCCTTTTTTTAATATTAGTATAGATGTATGTAGATAAGTCTGTTAGTATAGCGCGATTTAAATGAGAATAGGATCGAGTCGGCGCCATATTGTTTCGAATTTAGACTATGATAGTTAAATTTATGTTTAGTTATTTGATTACTATTTAACGTTTTTATTTTAATTCGATGCAAGACTATTAATATTTATATGCACATAAGTTTTTCTGAAAATCGCACTTTTCACGTGATATTTAACAGAAAAAGGTCATTGACGTTCCTCATTTGAAACGCGTTATACACGATATTTTTAGATCTATTCTAACTACAAAACACTATAAATACACCATATAATGAGCTGATGATGATGATGTCCAACAGATATACGTCTGAGCCAGGACCGTATTTGGGGCAGTGGGCCGCTGATAAAGTTGCGATCCTTATATTTCACGTTATCAGAACTTGGAGTTCTCGTATATATATTAGAATTTAATTTTGCTTTCAATGAATTATAAATTAATCATGTAATATTTTTATGGTTTGGACCAATCAAATCGAGTTAAACGTTGTTGCGACGTTTATGAGAATATTATTTCGCTGTTTAAACATTAGATGGCATCGAAACTTTTGAAAGGATTATTTGTTAAGATTTAATTTGCAGAATCGGTCTACAGATTTCAAACGTGTTGCTGGTTGAAGATAAGTGGTACCTTTACTGCAGCAAACTTACCCTTTCTTATCGCTGAGCATTGAAAAATTAACCCATTAGGTACATAATAATATAATACCTAATCCATAATTAGGAAAGCATTGTGATTTGTGAGGTATAGCTGCATAAATATAAATATACGGTTGCTTTGGGCAGAACATTATTTTTAGGATTCCGTACCCTATTACTGAAAATTCGCTGTATTGACGTCTGTCTGTCTGTCACCAGGCTATATCTCCATAACCGTGATATTTAGTCAGTTAAAATTTTTACAGATGATGTATTTTTGTTGCTGCTATAGTAACAAACACTAAAATATAATAAATTTAAAATTTTATGGCTCCGTTACAATAAACTTGTTTTTTTTTTGCCGTTTTGTACAGAACCCCTTGCCGAGTCCGGCTCGCGCTTTTATTATTGTCAATATTTACCCGTAGACAAAATATACACGGTCACATTGTAACGACAGCTTTAAGAAGCGTCACAAACGGTGAAGATACAATAATATTTTATAATAACACTAGCTTTTGCCCGCGACTTCGTCCGCGTGGAACAGTTCCTTTGGGATATCGCTAAAATTTACCGGCGACTTCATTTACGTAGAAGGAGAGTTCTTCCACCTCACGACTGCCCGCCGCGCGCCGTTGCGTACTTCATTATTTTATTACTGCGATATCTTCTAAAATACTCATTGAAATCAAATGATGTAAACGGCAAATTTCTTCTAAATTAAATGCTTGTAATGAATAACGTATTTACTTGGATAAGCATTAATATCATCTTTATGAAAACACCTTCACAAAATATAATGCTCAATTTTAGAACAAATTTGGTTAGTATAAAAAAGTTTTTGCGAGCCAACCTTAAAAGATAGACATAATATACTGTCGCGGACTTTGTTTTTTGAGAAACTTTTAAGGGGAACAATTCTTTCATACATAATTTTAGCGAAACTTTAACCGTTTCCGCAGCGTACGCAGCGAAAGCTCTCAAAAGGGAAAAAACCACCTCGATTTTGAAACATTATTGATTGGAGCTCCGCTCGTATTGAGCTTAGCATGATGTTATATAGCCTAAAGCCTTCCTCAATAAATGGACTATCCAACACAAAAAGAATTTTTCAATTCGAATTAGTAGTTCCTGAGATTAGCGCGTTCAAACAAACAAACAAACTCTTCAGCTTTATAATATTAGTATAGATTACGATAAAATATCGCTTGCTATACAGTTTGTATGACCTATCACAGACAGCTAAGATACTATATATTTACAAATTACATACTGTAGTATGAAAATATATATCCATAAGATAAAATATTATAGTAGCGTAACGTAACGATTTATAACCAGAAGCAGAAGATTGTGAATAGAAGATGATGAAGAAAATCAAGAAGATCGAAGAAGTTCGAAGAAGTGAGCTTTCTCGGGCATTAGTAATATAAAGTACTAAACGTTACCGAGTCGAGTACTTTTGTTTGCTAACGTCTGCGTCTGCTGCGTCATCGACGAACAATCAAGAAAAAAAATTGCAATTTTTAATAATTATAATCCTACTAATATTTTTTTAAAGTTTGTGAGGACGGATGGATGTTTGTTACTATTTTACGCAAAAAATAATGAACGGATTGCGATGAAATTAGGTACGGTAGTAGTTAACGCTCTGAATGTCAATTCTGCTAAATAAAACCTGCATTAATGCAATTACAATCAAGTCCCGATACGCTAAAACTGTCAAACCGGTATCCTTGTAAACCTTAAACCAGCGTGAACCGCGCTGATTGGTCGAAACTTCACAAAAACAGTTTATGATAATAAGACGCTTTTAATACAATCAAAGTAAAATAAATTAAAGTCTACTTTAAATACCAGAATTGAGGTTCTGGATTAAAACATAGAATACTTTTTATCCCGAGAAAGTACAGTGTTCCCCTGGGATAATGTATTACGCGGACGGAGCCGCGGGAAATAGCTATATCTATGGACACTTTCACACCACGTTAATCTGGTCCCCTGGTAAGTTCTCGAAATACTTGTTGCATCGAACTCGAGCACTTGATCAATTTTTCTATAAAAGTAATGTTCCAGAATTATATATTTCAAAATAATATTAAGCTGATTACTATCTCATGTTCCCATTATTTAAACTAACCATTATGTTATAACTTGAACCGAAGTTGAGGACTGTATCTGTAGGCCGGAACCTCTATCTCCAAGTTTATAGATAACTCGAGCTGATATTTAGTTAAGTCTTATTTCTGTCTCCGTATTCTATGAAGTTATTTCATATAAATCAAAAGACCTCAAAATAACTTTACTCTTTATTAATTAATACTGGAGCATTCTATTTTAGTGAACATTTTTTATAAATCGGTAGAATAGTTTTTGAGTGAATCGGGAATAAACATATTTTTCCCTCTTTATAATATATTAGCTGACCCCAACAGACGTTGTTTTAAATATGAACTGGAATGAATAAATGACTACACCTACTCCTAAACTAACTCATACACCTACTTCTACATATATACTCCTACACATACACCTTTTCCAATGTTAAAAAAAAAGGTCCAAAGGGCAAAAACCTTCTCTGGCTCATACACAACAACTTTGCTAAATATCATCACATGGTCAAATGCATAGCTTACGATTCTTTAAATGACATATGGACAGACAAACATTTATTTTTATATAACAGATGTATACTTAGATTAAATAATAATGTGGAATAAATCGTACATCGTATTTTAAAACATTGACTGCACTGGAACCCTGCGTTTTCGCCAAATTCAATAAATTAGAAATAATTTTTTTAATGAGGGTTGTTAAATATTTGACATCTGACAGCTTTTTGACACGACAAGGACCATCGGGTTACCAAGCGCCCCCTGGTGATAGAAAAAGAAACGAAAATTCTTATTGACCGTTTTTGATACCACTTACGCCACCAGATGATGCTTTGTGTGCGTTGGGTTGGGTTTAGCACAGAGTAGAAAATATAATATACCTAGGTATAATAGCTCCATACACCGATTTCGGTGACTGCTAGCTATGTAGCTGTTTACCAATTCCTCCTTCTTTAATCTATGGTGGAGAAAGGTGCGCAGAAAGCTAACACATTATAGCCAAGTACCGTATGAATCTCTATTGTATTTGTCGGACTGACGCGCGTCACAACTTCAGCCCGCAGCTATTTGTAAGCGTTTGACCCATTTTTGAGTTGAACGCCTACTATAAAACTTGTTAAAAGTTCTCGATATAGTTATTCGATTGTTGTCTCTATAAAAGAAAAGTTTGCGAATAAACTTTACAATAATATATAGAGCGTATTGAAATAAATATCTATAAATTACTATCTATATCTATGGACACTTCACACCACGTCAATCTGGCCCCGGGGTAAGTACTCGAAGAACGGGGACCAGACAACAGGAAGTATATTTAATATTATAATACATACATTTGTGTTTTTTTTAATATACACATTTTAAATACACATCCATGACCATGTAACACAGAAAAACTTTTTGTTCCTTCGACTGAATTCGAACTCCCGGCTTGAGCACCAATGCGCTCAACCGCTGAGCCACAGAGGTCGTCATAAGACAATAATTTTGTTTTGTTTGTACTTTTGTCTTTCTGTTTAGCAAAAAACTGGCAAGTCTACTATGAAAAATACTCCTTTCGGCATTATTTTTTTTTCACTGTTTTTATTATCTGCAGTTTTTCATTGCAGTTTCATTCTCTTGAGCTGTGTATTATTTATTGTTCATTTACTCTATAGCATCGTTTCTCAACCATTTTTATGTCCCGACCCACAAAAAAGCCAAAAAGTTAAGTAAAAAGTCTTGCGACCATGGAATATATAATAATAATATGTACTTACATAGCGCGCTATTTTTATCAGCTATAAGTACGTTGTTATAGCCTTCACTGGTTCGAACGTTCGAACGATTTTTTCGATATTCGGTACAAAAAAAAGGTTGGAAAACGAATCTTGTAGTTAGGTATATAATATGTAGTTTGTATTTATTTTCAATAGACTGCAACCTTCTTTAAAAACAATCTCGACCTCCCCCCCCCAAGGGTCGCGACCCAACGGTTGAGAAACGATGCTCTATAGTGTTATTATAAACTACCTACCTACAACTATAATTATAAACTAGCTGTTTCCCGCGGCTCCGCCTACGTAAATATACTGTCGGGTATACTATTGGTAATACTATTGTTTTTGGATAAAAAGTAGCATGTTTTAATCTTCTACCATACCAAATTTCATCAAAATCCGTTCAGTTGTTTTTGTGTGAAAGAGTAACAAACATCCATCTATCCTCACAAACTTCCACATTTTTAATATTAATAGGATACATGGATTGATGGATGGATGTTTGTTACTCTTTTACGCAAAAACTACTGAACGGTCAATAGGTTTTGTTGAAATTTGGTAGGCGGTCAATCTCGAAGAAAATTTATTTTATTCAGGATAGTGACGGTGAGTTTTTTGAGCATTAGGCGTTTTAGCGTCCAGCAGTAAATATTTTACCCCTAATACCATATTAATACGTCATTATGAGTAAGTTAAGTGTCTGCCAGACCATACAATTCCATGTATGTGTCGTGGCCACTGAGGTGGGAAGTCAAGTAAAGTAGACTTAAGACGTGACCATCCTTTATTAGGTTTCACTACAGAATAATCTTATAGACTAAAACAGAACTTAAAGGTAAAAATACATTTTAGCTTACTCTACATATTAATACGATACTAACATTATAAAGGAACATACATACATTACTTATACAAAGGAACTTACACACTACATCTCCCCCCAAAAAACAAAAAAAAAATTACATACAATTTTTTTTTACATCTATAAAATCGAATAAAAAAAAACATTACACATTTTTAAAAAATACATGGTTTTGTTCTATTTTTATGAACAATTATTTCTTTTCCATCTTTTAAAATAGTAACATTTGGTCTATTGTCTTCAACAACAACGTATGGACCATCATATAATGTATTTAATTTAGTACCAGTTTCGTTTTTTAGCATAAGTTTATATCCGGGTTTGTACAATATTGGATTAATGTTATTATCATATTTTATTTTTCGTTTAATTTTTTAATTAAGTAAGTTATTTCTAGCATCATTCTGTGCTCTCTGTAATCTAAATTTAAATTCTAAAGGATAATTTTCATAATTGTATAATGGATCTACAGTTTTTGTTAAACTAGTTGGTAGGCGACAGACTTGACCGAATACTAACTCAAATGGAGTATATTGTGTCTCAGTGTGCACAGTCGTGTTGTATGAGAAACACCAGTACTGTACCCATGAACCCCATGAAGATGGCTGATTTTCAGTTTGTATTCTCAAGTATGCGCCTAACATTTTATGACTATTTTCTAATGCACCTATACTTTCATGATGGAATGCGGTGGACATAATTTGTTTAATATTTAAAATGTTTAAAAGTTCTTGCATTGTACTTGATATAAATTCTGTACCTCTATCAGTAGCTATTTCGCGTGGTATTCCATAACGTAAAATAAAATTTTCTGCAAAAGCTCTAGCTACTTCTCTAGTAGTTTTATTTTTCAATGGATATGCTTCTACATATTTAGTGACTTCACATTGCAAAGTTAAAATATAAGTGTTATTATTATCATCTCTATCGATAGGTCCAACTAAATCCAAATAAACTTTTTCAAAAGATGATGACGCAGTTGAAGTTATTGTCAAAGGCTCTTTAATAAACTTAGTATATTTTTGAGATTGACATTTCGTACATTTCTCTATATATTTTTTCACATCATTTTCAATACTTGACCAATAATAATATTTTTTAATATTATTCACCATTCTTCGTATACCAGCATGACCACTCGTTGGCAATAAATGAAATTCATTCAAAATTACCTTTTTTTGGTCACTATCATCAATCCTACAAACATCTCGTAGAATACAAAATTTTGGTCCTATATAATCTTTATTATTTTTCATATAACTAGCTAGCCACTCTATTAAGTGTTTATTTAAATTATTCTTTATTATGATTAACTCATCAATATTATAACTTTTACATAACCTTACCAATTCTTTTAACAATTCGTCTCGCGATATTGTCAATAAAGAGCTTTGGTTGATAGTAATTAATTTAAGTTTTGGCAATAATAAAATATTATTATTACTCGAATAAATAATAGTTTCATTTTTATGCTTCTTCAATAAATTTCGTAAATATTGGTCTGAATAAATAACGAATTCATAGTCATTGATACGTTTTTTGAGAACTTCCACGAGTTTAGGTTGATCAGACCTAACGCTCCTTGAATTCTCTGAGTCAAATCCGGGTTTACTTTCATTTTGATTCATACGTCTCGCTTGCGCTCTAGTCATTACACACACAATTTTTTCATGCATCTCTTTCAAATCTTTCACTGACACATTTACTCTGGACAATGCATCTGCAGCTACATTCTCCTTACCTCTCACATATTCAACATCAAAATCATATTCTTCTAAACATAGCCTAAACTTAGTTAATCTGCTTGAAGGGTCCTTCATGTTAAACAAATAAATTAATGGTTTATGGTCTGTTCTTACTGTAAATTTCCTACCAAACAAGTAAGGACGGAAATACTTTATTGACCAGACTATAGCTAATAATTCCTTTTCAATGATTGGGTAATTTAATTCACTTTTATTTAAACTTCTGCTAGCATATGCAATTGGTTTGTTGTTGGAATTGCATAAAACACTACCAATAGCAAATCCGGAACTATCAGTTTGAAGTATAAATTTATTTTGTTGTGAAAAATCAGGATAATCTAAAACGGGTGGATTGGATAAACATTCTTTTAAAAATATAAATGCATTTTCACAAGATTCTGACCATTCGAATTTTACCCCTTTTCTACAAAGTTTATTTAACGGGATAGCGACTTCAGCAAAGTTACGAATAAACTTGCGATAATAGTTAGCGAAAGCAACAAATCTCTTGACATCATCCACATTACACGGTCTAGGAAATTTTTTTATAACGCTGGTTTTATTTGGGTCTGGCAGAATACCATCCGAAGATATAACATGTCCTAGATATAATATTTGTCTTTTTAAAAATTCACATTTTGAAGGATTGAGTTTCAAATTAGTTCTTCGTAATCTTGAAAATACGGAAACTAAATTAGCATTATGTTCATTTATATTTCTACCCCAAATCACAAGATCATCTTGGTAAATTAAACATTTGTCAAAATTAAGGCCTGACATTGCTACAGTCATTAATCTACTAAATGCTGATGGACTAATTTTTAATCCCATCGGCAAACGACACATTTGGTATTGTCCTTTATCAGTAGTGAAAGCTGTATATTTCCTTGAATCTTTATCAAGCTCACATTGATAATAGCCTTGTGAAAGGTCGCAATGACTATAATACATTGCACCAGATAAAGAGTCTAAAATTTCATTAATATTAGGTAATGGAAACTTGTCATCAACTATACGCTCATTCAATTGCCTATAATCCACAACTACACGCCATTTACGCTGACCAGATCGATCTACTTTTTTCGGCACAAGTATCAAAGGACTAGACCAGTCACTACTGGCTTCCTCAATAATATTATTTGTTAACATTTCTTCGATTTGCCTATTAACTTCCTCTTTTTGAGCAAAAGGTATCCGGTATTGTTTTCTATAAACTGGAGAAATATTTTCCTTTAAAGTAATTTTTTGTTTATAAACATTTGTGCAAGTTAATTTATCGCCAGGTAAATAAAATACATCAGCGAACTTTGCACAAATCTGCTCTATCGAAAGTTGCTCTTCTTCATTTAAATAATCAAGTTTTAACATCGAAAATAATGTTTTAATACGATCAACAGTTAAATTAGCGTCGTAAAATTTACAATAATTATAATCATCTAAGTTATGAATCTCTAAATCAGATATAGTTAAATCAACTTCTTTGTCCGTTGTATTTAAAATACGAATTGGAATTTTTCCATTTTTAGGCTTAGTGATAACACTTGCCATAAAAACTCCTTCCTTTAATTGCTTTGGCATAATCACACAATCATAATTCGCTTTAACAGGAACATATTTTATTATTTCGCAACGCGGCGATATTGTCATAGAGCAATTATTATACTCATAGAATCGTAAAGGCACAGACACACCTTTGTTACTACTAAAACTTAAACTAACAGTATTATTACCGTAATTAATTATACCTGAATATTTCTTAAGAAAATCCTGTCCTAAAATACCCATCGCATTACATGGTAAATTACGAAATATGTAAAATGTATGCCTAAAAATATAATTTTTATATTCTAAATCTAAATAAACAAAACCTTCGGCATTTAAACAACCGCCTATGCCATTAACACTAACGTCACAATTATATATTGTAATATTAATATTATTTTCCCTTAAATATTCTAACTTAATTGCAGATAAAGAGGCCCCTGTATCAACTAACCATTCTAATTTATTATTACTTAATACTAACTCAATATAATTAATACTATCGCATGTCAAAATTTGGTTACCTTTATTCACGAAAAAATTTTGACTCACTCTCTTTATTATGCTTTGTGTAGGAATCAAAATTTGTCCTATTCTCCGTAAAATAATTAATTGGTCTTTTAGTATTATGCCTTTTATTATTCTGGTAATTAGCTCTATTTTGCGAGCTCCGACCGCGATTTTGTTGAACAAAACTTCCACGATTATATGACGAATGCGGTCTATTATTATCATAAACTGAATAATTTCTAGAGCTATTTTTATTTAAGTTAAAATTGTTACTTGTGTTAGGTCTAGAAAAATAATTTTGGGAACGATTATGAAAACGATTATAATTATATCTACCTCTATACAAAGTATAATTTCTAGACTGCGAGTAGGAGGCAATGTGTTCAGGTCGCGAGCTAGTTTCGTCCTCAGCTGCACGTATAGCGTCTTTCAACTGAGTAAAATTTCGGGCTGTTATTATAGTACCTAAACGCTTACTTTGTAAACCTTCCGCAAAACGCTTTATAGCATTTTTCTCGTTTACTGGCCGTAGTACCTTGTACGAATCGGGATCATCGTTAGCTTGCGAAATAGTAAGATCTACAAAAAGTCGTTCAATCTCGCTACCAAAATCTTTGATTGACTTACTTCCTTGTCTAGCACTTTGCAATTGAGCTTGTAAAGAAGTATCCGATTTAATAGTCAATAAACTAGTACGCATATCTTTCAGTAAAGAATTTATATCAGCATATTCCGTTTTTAATCTCATTTTAGCGCTATCAGAAATCCGTGTTTTTAGTACAAATTTTATTAACAACTGCTTACCATCACTAGCAACCATCGAACTGTATAATTCTATGGCATCAATAAGATCTCGAGTGACAGATTCGTCACCATTCATTTTCGGCAATAGGCTTACCGCCGTTTTCAAACAAAAATGTTCCGACATTTTGTCATGTATTTTATAACTTATAATCTTACAGTAAACTTTTCTTATATTAATGCAAATATCTAAAATTTCTTTAGAGACAGACGCAGGAAAAGATTGTAGAAACTCTTCAAATTTAGTATTAAGCAAATTAGCTTCATTTAATTTTAATTCATAATTTGGTCCCGTACGTCTATTTTGTCCTAATTTGCAAACATATTCCTTAATTTCATTTAATCTATTGTATATTTCTAATAATATCTGCTCCATTTACATAAAAAAAATAAAAAAAATTAGACTATGTATTCATAATCATTAAATTTAAAATACTATCATTCTAATAAAAAATAACCCATTAATATATTTTGTTAAAGCTTAACCTTACATAGAAATAAACATTTTATTTATTACTTATTTTTTAGTAATATTAACCCATTAAAAAAATCTAAATATTATAAACATAATTATTATATTTGTCGCGGAACCCTAATGCACATTGTTCGTAGTTTTCTTAGACTTGGAAACTCATATTTCGCTGACGCGACGTTATAGCGCTCCGAGCGAGGTCATGCGCACATTTTATGAACACTTTTAATACTAAAGTTTTAACTACTCATCATCATCAACACGGCACTAACCACTCACTTGATTATTGAAGCTGTAGACTACACTGACGAATCCGCGTAGAAGGCCGGGTTTTGGGCTCCTTGTACCAACCGACGGACTGTCTGCTTCCTCATCTCCTCGCGCATCCAGCTGCGATGGCATTTGCGGTACAAATATATACCGGTAACAAAAAATGCCAAAAATATAAGTCCCAGGAGGATGCTCATAACCACGTTGTTTGACTTCAAGGTCTCGTGGACCTGTTCCAACTGTGAATTATTGTTTCCTCCAGAAGCGGTTTGGGCTATGATGACCTCCTCTTTGCTCTGGGTTTTGCCCATTTCGTCTTTGATGAAGGTTTATAAATGATACGGCTCACCTAGCTGGATCTGAAGCTCGTAGATTAGGCAGCGGCACTCACGATGCGTAGCAGGTAGCAGGGCAGGTAGCTCGTAGGCAGCGTCGGCATGGTCGGCAGCGGCAGGGTCCGGGTCGGCAGCGGCAGCGGCAGGGTCAGACAAAGCCATGAGGTGGCAGGGTCGCCATGAGGTGGGAAGTCAAGTAAAGTAGACTTAAGACGTGACCATCCTTTATTAGGTTTCACTACAGAATAATCTTATAGACTAAAACAGAACTTAAAGGTAAAAATACATTTTAGCTTACTCTACATATTAATACGATACTAACATTATAAAGGAACATACATACATTACTTATACAAAGGAACTTACACACTACACCACATCGCAGATTTGCTCACTTCACGAAATTTTCGAGTATTTCATTCGACCATTTGGTCGCATTTCATGATGTGGGCAACTTGATTTAATCAGATCATTAAATCTAGCATTTTACGATTTTGTCATCCACGTTTGGCCGGATCGTATAAATAGGGTGTCTAAAAAATATTTAATGAAAATATAAAACATGATAAGAACTTGTTTATTGTCGTTTAAGTCCCGCTGACACAAACATGGAAGTTGCGCGAAAATTAAAAAAAAAAATAGGAAAACTAAACAATTTTTGTTTAATTTTTGTAATGTATCCAAAAATAAGTAAGTACCTAAGTGTAAGTTTTGATGTATATAGTAGGTGTAGGTAGTAGATGTAGGTTGTAGGTGTAGGTGGTACTGGTAGGTTGTAGGTGTAAGTCGTAGGTGAAAGTTGTAGATGGTGATTGTAGGTTTCTTTGCGTGACGTTTTTGTCGTAAACTCTTTTGTTATAACGTTCTTCCTCGTTTATTAACAAATTATTTACTATTTGACGGCGAGAAAAAATATTCTCGTGAGCGACCACCATCTTATACAATATAATCAAAGCGCTTGCAGCGCCTCTCCCGGTAAATAATGTAATTATTTTACGATATATGTCAAATAATCTGGACCATTTCATGAAGTAGCCACGAGTAGTTAGCCATATCGATAAACGATTTCTTATCAATGATCTGTCCAAGCCACATCATGATGTGGCCAATAGACAGAGAGACATTTCATGAAATGCGACTACTTCATGAAATTCTCGAGAATTTCATGAAGTAAGCAAATCTACGATATGGCCACGACATATGCATTACACGGAACTTGACATTACAAAAAACCTTCGGCCATTATCCTGAACAAAATATTTATTTCTGGAGATTGACCTTAAGGTCGTATTAACACATATATTACATTTTATTCCGAAACAGTAGAATTTTCCCGTGGGACCCTGTATTTACGCGGGCGGAGCGGAGCTAAAGCTAAAACAAAAATATAATTGAATTTTCGTGTATAAAGAAACGGCTGAAACGTTGTATCTTACAAGAGGCGGTTTGTGTGTCAAGAGGCGGGCTTGGGGCTCGATAGAACTCGGCTTTGTGGCGAGTTGCACTCACAGTATATATTATGACGTAACATTCTGTATCTTATGAGGAAGTAAACTTGACGCGAAGTACCTATTAAAAATCTATACAATCAAACAAAGATTTCAAAACTCGCTGACCTACATTTGACAGAAATATCTTCATACAATAAAAAGTTACTCCATCTTGGTTTTCACCATACTTCAGATGTCAGCCATCTTGTTTTTGCCATACTTCAAATGTCAAAATGGCCCCAAAAATTTAAAAGTCATTTAAATGGAGACACTTTTTGCCTCAACATGCGTCGTCTTTAATAATATATACGTCTATACATACAAATCAATAAAATATTTCGTTTATATTATGCATTATGCACCAAAAACTTTTTTATATAAACATTTAAAACACCACGAGCGACTGATGTTATATTCAATATTACGACGCTAAGGCCTAGGCAATCCAAGAGTTAAAGAGTTAAAGTTGAATTTGCGAACGAATCGTATACGCATACGTTGAATGGTAACCTCCCTGTGACGTGACGTTTTAAACGCTGTAAAAAATTTAATTCGCCTATTCATCCCATTAGGACGAAACTTTGTGGGACGAACAAACGAACGACTCGTAATGCCAGGCTTATTTGATCGGTGAGTCCTGAGTCCACATCTGGTTAGGCCAAGTCACAACGGGCTTAATGTCAGGCCTCCACTTTTTCACCCCCAACAGGTCAGGCCCAAATCCACCACCGTCCAGACCAATTCACTCATTCCTTCTCCCTCTTCCAGGTAAAGTAGACGAGAAGGCAACACAACTTCACGCGATAGCCTCGCTCAAGGTGCTGCTGGAGGCCACGAAGCCCACTGCTGGGGGCGCGGGGGCGGCGGCGGCGAGACACACGGCCCAGGCCAAAGAGACGCCGCTCGACTTGCCCAACGGTGGACTAGCGGACGTCCAGTTAGATGTTATAGAAGAGGTGAGATTCTTTTTTAATTTTTGACGGGATATCCTTATTAAGTGATAAAACTTATGATACCTATGGATATGGATGTCTTTATCCGAACAAGGCTTTCTCTGTGATCGAAATTTGACTTTCCTACTAATATTATGAATGGATGGATGGATGGATGGATGTTTGTTCCTCTTTCACGCAAAAACTACAGAACGGATTTTGATGAAAATTGGCATGTTAATAGTTTAGGCTCTGGATTAAGACATAGGCTACTTTTTATCCCGAAAAAGTACAGTGTTCCCGAGGGATACTATATTTGCTCTGACTGAGCCGTGGGCAGCAGCTAGTAATTTGTATTTAACTTCTTAACGTTCTTTTACTTCTTAGATACGCGATAAAAATATGTTAATTTTTTTCATGGAATGTTCAAGAAAGATTGACAATTGTGTCAAACCTACTATTATATTATACAAACGCTACTACGGTACTGTGAGTAAAGTAGTGTGTGTAACTTTTTTTATGTATTTCTAAGCATCATTTTAAAAATATTAGCTTTCTGCACACCTTCCTCATTCATTAAATTCGGACCAGTAGTGTAGGCGCTACGATGGAACACACACACACACATACATAGACTGCCAAATCCCCTATTACCTATTACCATTCCTTTTGGCTTCGCTGTAGTCGGGTAAAAGTTAGAAACCAAGTTTAAAATTGTTTAAACCAAGTTTTGAACTAAAAAGTTGAAAATAATTTATTTTAAATTTTTTAAAAATAAACTTAAAACAGTAGTATATAAAAAAAATTGTTTCCTGTGGATTGACCCATATTGTCATAAGTAAAAGTTTTAAGGTCCTTGCTGCAGTTTAGAGAGAGAATTTAAAACATAATAATAATTCTAGGTACCATTGAGAAACCTATCCTATATTTCCTACTACTATTTTTTTTATTTATTAATATCCAAGACACACAAAAAAATATTTTTTTGGTTCATAGCCATCATCAGAAGCCCTACAGGGGCTTATATGTTGATTATAAATGTGAAAGTTTGTGAGAATGGATATATGGATGGATAGATGGATAGATGATTGTTACTCTCTCACGAAAAAATTGCAGAACGGATTTTGATGAAATTTGGTATGGTAGTAGTTAAAGCTCTGGTAGTATTTTAAGTTTAATATTGATGAATATATTATATAGATACTGCATTTAAGCGGGCGGAACCGCGGACATAGCTAGTGTTATTTATAAAATGCAGAAAATACCTAAAAAGTGTAATTCAAGCTTATTTTTCCTAGATACACATTTCACTATTTAAATATAAAATCAACAACAGAAAATATACCTTAGTTTAAAACGAGACCACGCGAACACTAACTGTAAATACTCTCCGCATCGTACAGCAATATAGTATTTTATTTATCTCGTATACTTTACAAAAGTGAAATACATGTGACATACAAGTCCAGTATTTGGCAACATTTAAAGCTGGTATTTTTCATGGAAACACAAATCGGCGTGAATCCTTTAACTGTGGCGATCGTATAAAATGGCTTCCTCTGGTAGAGAATTTAGAGTTTTCAATTTAAATTATGTGTCGCTTCTGACTTCATTTGCGTTTATAAAAAAATAATCAAAGTGAAAACAAAGTGTATTTTTAGTGTTAATTAATGAAAGGCAAAGAAATAACTATAGTCAAAAAGATTACGGATGAAAACTTTTAGCAAAAATATATAATTATAAAGTGTGTATCATAAAATATATTATCAGTGTTCTTTAGTGATTTTTAACTAATTTGAATTAATTTCAAGTAAAGGCATACAATTTTTATTCAATATTCACGTTAACATACGTTTTAATATGACATTACCCTTTTTAGTGTCAAACTTATTAAATCCGTTCGTAAATTTTCCCAGCACTTTTATAATTTCAAACACGAAACCAGCCTATGTAATAACGCGAAGGTATTAACAAACTTAATTTGATTGTACCTCAACATTTCGTACTAAATCTGCTAAAACTCAGGAAATTATTAGATCGAGCTACATTTAGCTGTATTTAATCCTTATTACTTTTCGCAGGTGACTTATTTGGCACATTCCTTATTGCCTTGAGTTCGTTGAGAATTACCTAACAATATATTTTATAAACTAGCTTTCGCTCGCGATTTCGTACGCGTGGACCTCTGTTACATGGGGTATGAATTTTATCAGCGTATATAAGATTAAAGATTAAAGATAGCCTATAGATATATAGAAGAATTACAGTTTATATATTTTATGTACAATTGTATAAAATTTATCATTTTTTCCTCACTTCCCCAGTTTGTCCTTGACTTGCCTCCTCTAAGTTCTTCCATTCTTATCTGTTGCCCGCTTTCCTTGTCTATGTGGTTCCCACTGTCCTCCTCATATCAACGTATATGTAAACTATATCATAAATCATAATTCAACGCTCCGTCCAATTGTTGATATTTCACTATATACACTTTGAACCACCATTTTACCCCTTTAAGGGACGAATTCTTCTTATATATGTCACCGTAAAATTGTAAAAACCGTTAGATTGTAATAAAAGCAGTGAAATTTTAAAATGTTGATAGACTTCCGACGCGAATATGCTGCCTATAATTTAACACATTATTTTTCGTTAGATTATAAATATATAGTTTTTAATCTTTCGACATATTTTTACAATCTCGTTAGTTATTTTACAATCTAACTGTTTTTACCATTTTACGGTGACATATTATTATGTTAATACATGAAGCAAAAACTTTCACTGCAGTTTTACGAGAACTATGCGAACGGAGGAATATAATATTTGGCACAGTTAAAGTTTGTATGAAGAAAGGTGTGCAGAAACAGCATAAAAATTATCCTCAAAATTTACACGTGTTAAACTATTAAGCATAAATTCTAGGTTTATTTTATTTTAAACATTTCTAAGGAAATGTCGGTCCGTACTCAGCCGCTGTCAAACATTTTGCAAACGCGTAAGCATGGACAACTTAAAATACCATAGCCTTGCAGAAAACTACCGTGAGCTTGCATTGTGTTTTTCCAAATGAGTAACAACTGTTTACCGTTTTTTAAGACACGTTACTCGTGGAGTTATTCTACTATTGCGAGTGTCAACTAAATAGTTGACACTCGCAATAGTAAAATAACTAAATAGGAACGGTTCTACATCGACATTCATCATTTCTTATTCAATCTGACGTATTTCCTATAGTATCTGAACATTATCTGACATGTTTGATTACCAATAACCTGACGGCCAAGGTCAGATCTTCGCGTCAGAACACTCGTGTAAAAGTCCTCACCGGGCCTTTCAGTGATTTAGGTCCATTATACACGACATAAAAGCGGCTGACGTCACGCAAATGTACTGGAAATGTGACAGTTAGAAACGTATTAATATCATTGTGAGCCAAGAAACGCATTAGGCATTGTCTAGTATACAAAAGAAAAGAAGACTTCTTTGTTATTATCTTTCTAAAATACTTTTTTTTTCATTAAAAGAGCTCAAATAGATAGCAATTATGCGGCTAATCTTCTTAACTAATGAAAACTAATGTTAACAGTTTGGTCAAGAATTTTTAATTTATTTAACCAGCAAAGTATCAACTCTATTAAAACTGGATAAGCTCATTACGAATACAATTTCCAAAGTCAACAGTATAAAAAGCTCGTCTAATTTGAAACTCAAACAAAATAAACCGCTGTAAGGCGCAAAATTGCACTCACAAGGATGTCTTTATCCCGGCTCACGTTTATTGGGGAACTACTGCAATGCAGCCCGCTTTATACCCTCGTATTTCATGCGACCCTAGTACATTGTAAGTGCTTACCGAAAATAAATAGGTATTTTCTTGGCTTTTGTGGCAATGGCGTTTACTGGAGCTAGGGGAAACATCGTTATTTTTTGCAATAATAATATCGATTACGATTTTTAAGGTTCTGTAACACTCAAGTCTGTCTGTCCGCGCCTCTATCTTCTGTAATTATGAATATAAATGCATGAAATTTGGTACAGTTAAAGACTGTGTATAGATCTCAGTTTTGGTGTCATAAAATAATATTAATTTTATATTTTATGGATGGCTTTCCATACATGCGAAGTGGGGATGATAAATATTTTTTCTTATCGTATGGGGTATCGTTGAATAGGTCTTTTAAACTAAAGGTAAGGTTTCATACATTACTTTTTTACTAGGTCAACCATTTTCGAGTAATCGGCCTCCAAATTGGTTTATAAGTTAGTTCCCCCCCTATCATTCCTAAACTATTGGAGATAGAAACTGTAAGCTTCCATGTAGATGGGCCATGCTAAAACCTCTTTATAAAAAATATTTTGAATGAAATCGGACAGTAACTTTTGAAGTTATTTGAAAACACCCTATTTCGCGTTGATTGTTACGGAACCCTCCTTAGGCATGTCCTGACATGCTCTTGGTTAGGTTATTCATACTACATACATAAAATAAGACATATTTTGTAAATCAGAACCACTGTGCATTATTTATATTGTGTAGAAACTATCTTTCTCATTTAGTCCAATCGGATAAATGTGAAAACGCTCCGCGAATATTGTTTTAAAATAAAATCCGATGCGAAACTGATATTCGCGTACTACAGCTTAATCCGCCGGCATAATGAAAAATACACAGCTGATCCATAAGCAACAATAGGTTTTCAATACGCAGGTATTTTAATCAAAAAATCACAATAAAATATGCATACGAAATAGTTTAGTCCGACGATATATTTTAGCATCAAAATGTAGTTGAGAAAAACCTATCAAAATAAATTTTCGCTTTTCACGTACACGTCACAAGCAGTAACAATTTTTAACTAAATGTACACAATACATTGCGTCACATGTAAGTTTCGGAAAATTAATGTTGTATATTTATGATAGTCTTATATTTCTTTATGATAATACTAGATGTTGCCCGCACTTCGTGCGCGCAAAAGTTAATTTCGCAGAAACCGTACATTTTTCCGCGATAAAAAGTAGCTCATATCCTTCCCTGTGGTCTACTCTATGTCGTGCCAAATTTCATCAAAATATGTCTAGTAGTTTCGGAACCTATTCAATGCAAACAAAATTTTCCTCTTTATTTTTCTTTATCATAGTATGATTATAATATGTATACAGTATGAGTATATTAGAGCGACCAGTGGAATAGTGGGTGGACCGTTTGAATCGCCAGGTTCGATTCCCAGGTTGTGCCGTGTACCAATGAGACTTATTCAGATCTCAAGTTCATCATCATACGGACGCTTTTATTATCATCGTGAGGAAACCCGCACATAGTTGGCCCCAGGCATATTAACCAGTCATTTCTCTGAACTACGCTGAGAGTGAGAATGCCGTATGTGCTTGGGCAACTATACGACATTTAAAACCGCTTGTCCCAGACACTACAGTATTTCAGGATTAGTTACTTCGCTCGGAGAATACTGTATAAATCATCCAATAAGGGTTAAAAAGGTCTAAGTTTTTAATAATATGTCTATCGAAAGGTCATCGGGAAAATGATTCACGCTCGATATTTATTACGGTTTTTAGATCGTATGCGTGGGCTGGGTATTTTTTTATTTCGTTTCGGTAGAAACAGTGTATTAATTACAAATACATGAAATAGATACTTGGTTCACTTTTTTCCAGCTTTGTATTTTTTTACATCTCAGTTCTAATTTAAAATCATTATTCACTAAATACATTAAACAAATATTTCAGAATAATGATAAAAATATTTTACCGTCATGGCGCAGCGAA
The DNA here is from genome assembly GCA_905404095.1 of Glaucopsyche alexis. Taxonomy (NCBI): domain Eukaryota; kingdom Metazoa; phylum Arthropoda; class Insecta; order Lepidoptera; family Lycaenidae; genus Glaucopsyche; species Glaucopsyche alexis. The sequence goes on from FR990057.1 coordinate 19,541,396, forward strand.
CCGTCGGGTCGTCACAGTTGGGTGATCAAAATATAATGATTTTTAAGAATTTTAAAGTTTCAAATAATCTTTGGCACAAATGCTTCTGTATATATATCCTATTTTTTTTATAAGACATGTACCCCGTTTCTTTCGAAAGGGAATGAAAAATCTCCAGTATTAGCGTATCATGGATTTTGGAATTTTGTTCGGTCATCTGGCGCGTCTGGTGAAGACGGCTGATGGATCAGTCATGTGCTATGGAAACAAGCGACGCATCAGTCCGACAAAACTCGTCAGATACACGTCACCTTATGCCCCACATTTTCTGTGTCAGTCGGTACGGGGCGTCAGACGAATCTCTCTCATTAACCTAATTATTCCCCGAGGCCCTCATTGAGACTCTCTACTCTACGTACTATATATATTCAACGGATAGTTTTCAGGGTTCCGCAATAAGAACAAAAGCAACTTGTACCTAAAGAATACTAAATAAATGCAAATGTGGCCTTTCCGCATGTTCACGGAACGACGTCAACGCGTAAAACGGTGCGATGTTACGGCACAATGCGTTGACGTAACGTGAAAATCACGCCGCCGCCGTAAAATGCACGACGCCGGATTACCGTGTCATGTGAAATTCCAGCACATTTTGCGCGGTATTGGGGCGACGTAGCCGTACCATGAAAATTACGACGCGGTAACGCACCGTGCTACGATGACCCGACACTGTTGATGACGTCATGACGTGGACATGTAGACCGGCCCTAACACTGTTTGCTGAACCGATTTTAAAAAAAATTGTATATATTTACAATATACGAGGATTCCTTTGTCTCCTGGATAAAATTTCATTTTTTTCACTTTTGTCTTAACTGTACTCGCAACTATATATTTACGAAGATTCTACCTAGCCACATCTAAAAAAGTTTATGTATACTGCTTGAGCAGACCTAAGGCTGATCCCACATTAGGCGTGCGCGTTCCTCGGGCGTGTGAGCGACGCGTTTTGCTGCAGCGTGTGTGGAGAGCGCACGTGGCGCTCGCGGTGCGTTCTTACCCCTTCGCCCACTGATCATGCCGCCCGCTACTGTTTCGGTCGTCAGTCACAGGGCGGGCAATATGCGAGCGCCGAGTACACGCCGCGTGCGTGCTGCACTCACGCCACACGGAGGCAACACGCGACGCTCACACGCCCGAGGAACGCGCGCGCCTAATGTGGGGAACGCCTAAATAGATTCAAAAGCAACATAATTTAAACAATGCGAAGCCTCGTGTCTAGTATACATGACGACCACGATCCTATAACTTCTGTGCTACTTTCCAGATAGGAGACCTGGAGGATGACACGACGCCCCTGGACATGTCCTGGCCGTCGGGGTTCCGCAAGCAGATCACCTACCTCCTGGTGGCGCCTATCGTCTTCCCCCTTTGGCTCTCCCTGCCCGATACCAGGACGCCCAGAGGTATAATGAGTAGTGAAGATACTGATGATAAAATGGTTAACCAACTTATAGGTTATTTAATTTTAAATACAATATATTATATTCAAAAGTAAATAACACACTAAAAAGAAAAGCAAATCCTTTATTGGAAACTTTTAGTTTAAGTAGATTCATTAAATAACTCGCTGCCACAATTTTTTTCTCCAATGCAAGTGGCAAGTTTGGTAGTCATAAAAATATACACGTACCAATACATTTTATACAGATTAACAATTTTAATTTCCAGGGAAGAAGCTGTTCCCCATCACATTCCTGGGCTCGATCATATGGATCGCGTTCTTCTCGTACCTGATGGTGTGGTGGGCGAACATCGCGGGCGCCACCGCCCAGGTGCCGCCCGAGGTCATGGGGCTCACGCTGCTGGCCGCGGGGACGTCGGTGCCCGACCTGATCACGTCGGTCATCGTGGCGAGGAAGGGCTTCGGTGACATGGCCGTGTCGAGCTCAGTGGGAAGTAATATCTTCGACGTAACCGTGGGGTAAGTTTTTTCATTTACTTCTACTGCTAATTTAATGACGATCCTAGATACGGGAACGTCAAAGCGAGACCTGTACCCCAAGCAGGAAAATTTTGCGGTATCGTTACGTGACGTAAACGAGAATTGTGAGGAATTTGTATGAAAATTTTTGTTACTTTTACGTCCGCTAGGGGCGCTTTCATGGTTTTCATACAATATTTCTCGCTTACGTACACGTAACGATACCGCAAAATGTTCCTGCTTGGGGTACTGATCAGGATCACGTCCGTCATCATGGCGAGTCTACGTCGACATGGCCGTGGTCAGCTCAGTGAGAAGCAATATCTTCTACGTAACCGTGGAGTGAGTTTTTCTAGCTCGCTACTCGTTGACCCATCAGGCTGGTAGCATGTAAAGATGCCACCAGCCTGATGGGTCAATGGATGGGTCTGATGGGTGTCAGCCTGACGTGGAAGTTCTTCGGCGATATAGCGGGTTGAGTGGATACATAATTCACTCAAAATGTGTAAGAACTACGAAATCACGGTGGGCAAAATTTTTCTCGCTCGCTACGCTTATTCGAAAATCGATTAAAAGAAAAAATATAATTTAACGCATTCATTTCGTGCGTCTTAAAAAGTATATTTAGATTATTCGTTTGCATTGTACTCGTATATTTAAAACAACAGCGAAAAGACACCATAAAGAAACTTGGCAGTGTTATAAAGACATTTTTTGCTTTGTGGAAAAGACAAACATTCTTAATAGTAAGTAAACAGGGCAAAAAGTCTACGGCTATATTAGAATTTACTAACAAAGAACATTAAGCGCATTACAAACACTTCTCGTATAAAAGTTACTTTTAATTGATGTCAAAATAACCGGGTATTCCAATTAGTACAAAAGCGCCGGTCATAAGTTGAGTTAAGTGCAGTTGTTAGTCCGGGCAGGATCAATACCGGGGGCGGGCCTGAGGTAACGACTGCAGATGATGATTATTATTGTTACGTATAATACGAAAAAATTAAATTATTAATAATAATAATATCTATGGACGCTTCACACCACGTCAATCTGGCCCCGTGCTAAGTATCCGAAGAACTTGTGTTATAGGTACCAGAAAACGGGAAGTATATTTAATACTTTTATACTATACATAATATAGTTAAGATTTTTGTTATATTATATAGGTCGCGCAACGGTTTATGAGCGCTCAGTGAAAGTGGAGGGGATCGTTCGCGCATGTGACCAATAGCAAAGAATATATATTACTAACGAACCAATAGCGTGTCGGCAGCCACGTTCGGCATGCGTTCGGCGCATCCACACCTCCCCGCCCGAGCCCGCTACCGCCAAACACACCCAAAAACTGACCTCTGCGCATACCCCCTCTACTTTTGTCGAAAGATCTTAATTCGTTGCGCGACCTGTACACATATTTAATATACATCCATGACCCAGGAACACAGAAAAACTTTTTGTTCCCTCGGCAAGATTCGCATCTGCAACCCCCGGTTTGAGCACCAAAGCGCTGAACCACTGAGCCACAGAGGTCGTCAAAATTATTTCCTTTATTTTGGCAACAAACGGTCATCTTTACTAATATTATAAAGAGGAAGGTTTGTTTGTTTGTATGTTAGTTTGTATTGAATAGGCTCCAAAACCGGTGAATCGATTTTGATGAAATATGGCACAGATGAAGAGTAGACCACGGGGTAGGATACTTATTTAATATTTAATTTAGGATACTTTTTATCGCGGAAAAATGTACGGTTTCTGCGAGATTAACTTTTACGCGCAAGAAGTTTCGGGTGACATCTAGTCATAAATAAAATAATTATTTATTTCATGAGCTGATAGATCAATATAACCTTAAAGATTTCTTAAAGTTTGGAAAAAAAAGTGCCGAACACAAAATACAGAAACAATAACAATATTTAACTCTAATGTTGGAAGACACTATGACTAGATTAAACAAAACTTTATAAACGAGTTTATTCCTGTAAAGTCAATAAAGTTCAAGTTTAAACGGCATCCTTAAAAATTCAGCGCCGCGTATCAGTATAAACACTATAAACTGACGCTAGCTTAAAATTTTCGTAGCACCTCTCTACGATGCTACGCTGCCGCTACGACCGTACAATGTCTACGTTCTCTACGATGCTACAACAATACGGGGCATTTCTGACGACGAAGTTACTATCTTATCCTATTAATATTATAAATGTGAAAGTTTGTGAGGATGTATGAATGGATGTTTGTTACTCTTTGACGCAAAAGCTACTGAACGGATTTGATGAAATTTGATATGGTAGTAGTTTAAGCTCTGGAATAACACATAGGCTATTTTAATCCCGAAAAAGCACAGTGTTTCCGTGGGATACTGTATTTACGCGGGCGGAACCACGGGCAAAAGTTAGTATGAAATATATCCAGGCATCTTACGATCAAAATAGTATTTTCGCCGTTTCTGACGAATTAAAAAATTAGATTTATTATGAATTAAAATTTATTTACCCGAAGATTTATTACGAAATTACAAATTTAATAAGAAATATTTATCCAAATAAAATATCAGATTTATTACGAAACGTTGCAATAACCAAAGTAGCTCAATTATATTAAAACAATCGTAGACTACTTCAAAAACTCTAGATAGTGAGTTCCGAACAAAGATATGACGGTATCGATCTATGCAAGAAAAGTTATAAAAACTCCGCAGAGCTCGGAGCTGGCTCGCGTCCAGCTGGAGACTTATAATGTCTCTTATAATTGTCTAGCACTTCAGGAGCTTGAGCGTCTTATACTTAATGCTCTGGGTGTGTTTTGGTGCATTGTGTGAATACTGAATAGTTAAATTATCATGATCATTATCAAATTATGTATAATAACTCCCCACACCGATCTCAGTGACGGTGGTCGGCTTTATTGAAACTAGGCCAGTTACGCAGGAGTAATTTTATAGTGCCCAAGTTTGTGCGCAGTACACACTTGGGCACTATCTCTTCCTTCACTCTCGTAATCCAGTGGGGCGGATAACCAACACGACTGACGACAGATCAGACGCAGGGCCGATTTTTATATGCCCATCCGACGCATGAATCATCTTTCTTATCAGTCAATCAGGTGATCAGCTTGCATTATCCTAACCAAACTTGGAAACAACATTTTTTGTTGTTCCAATGCTGGAATCGAACCCACGACCTCCGAGTCGAGAGCCAATGCTCTAACCACTAGAACACGGAGGCTGTTAAGTTATCTATATACTAATATTATAAAGAGGAAAGGTTTTTGTATGTTTGTTTCTTTGCATTGATTTGACTCCGAAACTTCTGAACCGATTTTGATGAAATTTGATTTTGATAAATTAGACCACGGGGAAGGCTATAGGCAACTTTTTACCGCGGTAAAACAAGTCGCGGGTAACATCTTGTCATAAATAAAATAATTATTAATTTCTTGAGATTATTGCTAGTATCAATATAACCTTAAAGATGCCTTTCTTTGATTCTAATAAATTAATGGTATTTGTTGGTTTTATTGCTACTGTGGATATCTTTTTTCGCGGACCATGGAGAGACGCTTGGCTACGTTGAATGTAAGAGGAGGAATGGATGGTGAGAATGAAAGTGAACGAAGCGAAAGAAATATGTAAGGATCGTAGCAAGTGGAAAGAAGTAGTCTCTGCCTACCTCTACGGGAAAGAGGCGGTCCTGCCTACCCCTACGGGAAAAAGGCGTGATTATATGTATGTATGTATGTACGTGGATATCTTTTTTAAATGGTAATTAATCAGTCACAAAGTTGCAATATAAAAATAACTTACAGTTTATATTCAAAGATTTCAAAATTCAAGATAGGCTATGACGTACATTTGACAGAACAAATCTTCATACAAGAAAAAGTTACGCCATCTTGGTTTTCAACATACTTCAAATCTCAGCCATCTCGTTTTCACCATATTTCAAATGTCAAAATGGCACCAAAATTATCAAAAGTTAATTACCATTAAACTGGAGACTCTTTTTGCCTCAAAATGCCTCGTCTATAATATATGTCTATGAATGTTACATACTGCGAACGTTTGAACACTGCAAAATTTAAATTGACAGAATCATTGAAACAGTATCGTTTATATTAGCTAAACAATTTATTGGCTTTCAAATCATCAACTCAGCAAATTCAAATGGCTTTTTGATTCAGTCATTTGTCATCGTGCCTCATTGGTCCCTCAAGACATCTCGAGCCCCCTTATTAGCGTCGCCTTGACCTTTCACCCCCCTGGTGGGTCGGTCCCCACGACTCCCCGCGTCAAACTCTTTGACAACCACTCGATACGGTTCCGCATCGCTATTGGTGTTCTAAATTTTTGAGCCCATTTAATTAATGAGCTCTTTTGTTTTATACATTCTTATTAACTAAATGGGTAGAAAGAACCGTAGTTTTCTTTTGTATTTCAAAATAGTATCATAATAATCGACTAGCCGATGCCCGCAACTTCGTTTGCGCAGAACTGACTGAAGCGGAACCCTATTTTTTTAAACGGAACTCTTAAATATAAGTAGCCTATGTTAGACCTTATAACATCAGCTATCTGCTAGTGAAAGTCCCGTGAAAATCGGTCCAGCCGTTTCAGAGATTAGCCGGAACAAACAGACAGACAGACCGACAGACAGACAGACGGACAGACAAAATTTAAAAAATTGGTATTTTATTGTAAGTACCGAATATACTTTCAGATGCATTTTGTGAAAAGCTGTTAATTTGAAGTTACAAACAGACACTTCATTTTTATTTATCTGTATAGAAGATTAACATAACTAAAGGTCAGCTCACACTAAAGTAAAACGACACTGGACGCGGCGCTGCATTTTTAAATAGCCATTCAAAATTGAATTTTATTGACTGCACAAGAAGATATACTTTTAATTGCAAGAGTTCGAATTAGGAGCTGTCGCCGGGCTGAAATGAAATGTTATTTTTCACACACGTTTACATGTTTCATTGACGGGACACGCCGATCCTGGCCACTCCTGGTGCGTCCCATACCGTCTCATTTCAGTGTCTCATCGACCAGTTATGTATTATATGCCTATATATTATGTATACCTACTACCTAAAAGTGGTTCCATAGGTCCCTTATCCCCACTCATTCCTCGATTTAAAAGACGTTTACTACCCCAGACTGTAGCCAGTCTTTCTTTAAGGTTGTTCAAAATACCTACTTCGAGATGGGATAAAAGCAATATTGTACCTTAGATATATAATACAATAATGGACATATTATATAAGGTTGTTCAAAACCAATTACGGATATTTTGGGCATAATTATAATCTACTGCTTATGTACAGACGTTTAGGCAGAAAAATTATTAAAAGTTTCGGAAAAAAAATCGAAATTAAATTACATTGCGCTCTCTATGACGCCGAAATCATTAATCTCAAAGAAACAGGCGATTTAAAAAGGGAACAAAAACGTTTTCTAAATAACAGCAATACAATTTTCTGTATGAGGTCAACGACCTTATCAGTCCCGTAAAGAGCGTAATGTAACTTTATTTAGAATTATTTTTTTTTTCGATTTTTTTTTATTATTTTCAGCCTCAACATGAGCAGTAGATCTTATGCTCAAAGTACCTATCCGTAATTGATTTTGAATAACCTCATATTATTTTATCTTAGTTTATACCAAATTTCATTCAAATCCTTTCATCCATTGAGTAAAAGCATTCGAAATATGCTCAGTGCAAACATGTAAAACTCATTCTGAATTTTTCGCTGCACTCACAGTTTAAAACAACGAAATGCATCAAATTGAAAGTTCCTAGGGGTTCCATTGCATCCAGACAGACAGCCCCATAGGGGTCATGGACTCCTAGACCCCCTAACCCCCTGTCTAGCCGTGCCTGCAATCGATGCAACCCTTATGCAGCTCAAATCAAAACCTACCTCTGAGCTCCCCGACCGAAATAAACTTTTGTTTTGCCTTGCAATCAAACTCTGAGTAATTTTTTTTCTATTACACAAAAGGCTTTTGGCAGAATGGTTTTTTATGTTTGTATTTAATGTATTGTGTGCAAGCAATCATAGCCTGATAAATGTAAAAAAAAAATGTTGACATAGCGCCTACTAACACGCAAATTTTACCTTACCGACTGTACCTAATACTTAGTAAATTAATAATACTATTATTCTCGTCTAATAATAATATAAACCAATATTATATTTAAAGCACGTATACATTATACATTTATTATTACGCACTTACGCAGATAGTTATGACTTATGGATAATGATATCTCTGAGAATTTTATTAGCGTGTACGTACAACACCTTCGTTATAACTTAACTAGCTTTTGCCTGCAGCTCCGCTCACGTAAAAACAGTTTTCAGGATAAAAATGTAGCCTATGTTTTTATCCAGAGCCTTATACTGTACCAAATTTCATAAAAATTCGTTCAGTAGTTTTTGCGTATGTACAATCTTCCATCCATCCATACATCCATCTTGACAAACTTTCACATTTACAATACCTATTAGTAAGATGAAAAATAGGTTCCATTCCTCTGACACTTTAAAGCTTCATAAAGACAATAAGGGTCAATTCACACCGTAACGAAACGATACGCGACATGGCGCTACATTTTTAAGATAGCTTTTCAAACTGAACTTTATTCACTTCATAAGAAGATACAATTTTCATTGCACGCGTTCGAATATCATGTTGAAACGGGCAGCAGTGTTATTCTCTAAGAACATTTTCAAATATCTCGACAGCTGAATCCGCGGTGAGTGTCAAATATCATATAAAAATTTGTAGTGCAGTGTATGACTGATGTCATATCAAACGTGTAAGTATCATGGAGAATAGAGTAAAAGGAGCAACATCTCTCTAAGGTAGAAAAGCTAAAAAGTGTCCGACGAAAGTAACTAAATAATAGTTCCAAAACTGGCCATAATGGCGCTAGAGTCGGAACAGGAAGTTAGGAATAAGAGATGAAGTGAAGTGAGTTGAGTTTAGTTATTTAATTTTTTTTACGACTTTAGTAGACTAAAATTAGTTAATTAAGTAAATCATGAATATTCTACTTACTCGCGTAGTCGAATATATTTTTTTAAATATATTTTTATTTAAATATAAACGAAAAAGATTCTAAGATTTAGTTATCCGTTTAAATTTTGCCACTTTACACCCCGTTGCGTCTGTAGCGCCCCCTATTGAATGCTTGTTACGGACACTTTTTAATGTATGGAGATGGTATTCCTTATCTCTATTCTCCGTGGTAAGTATATTGTGTGGTGAATAAAGTTTAATTTTGTAACGCTATCTTAAAATTCATCGCCGCATAGCATCGCGTATCTTCGCGGTGGGAACTGACCCTTATAGTTTTAATCATACCTAACCACAATACAGAACATGCAGAATGAGTGTTCGATCACATTTGTACGCAGCGCACTGTGTCCAAAACCATGGCGAAACACCGCCCCGCCCGCTCTTTACTCTACTCTTACAAAACAATCGCGTTATTATGTTACGACAATTAGGTATTCAATAAAAATTAATTGAAATAAAGTTGGGTGAAATATTCCGTTATTCTTTGGCAACATATTATGTGTGGATAGTCACTTCAATTTAGAGTAGTCGTGACGGCTTCACTTTCAAGCGCGTTGACGGTTTCTGGATATTCTGTATTCTGTGTACCTAACACACGATTAGCCTGAAATGTAATCGAGACCTAACGCTTTAATTACTATCGTACAATCACAACCGTGCAACTGCAGCACCATATATCTCGCGATCAATACAACGGACATTGCAATTTGAACTTTATTTGTGTAGAGATTAATCTCAAACTATTTTGTCTTTATGTCTATGTTAAGATCATTTTGCATTGCAAACGCTGTGAGAATGCGACAGTTGTTACGTCTTTGTGCACTCAATTATCGTGTACAAGTGCCGTGTAAAATTATTATCTATATACTAATATACAGGTGTCCCAGAAGTCGACGTCGTCCCTTCGAAGGCTGATAGACCAGCTCATGACTCACTAGAATATCATAATATGACCTTAGTAAAAAATCTTTAGTTTTCGAGATATTGGCACTTTTAATATTTTTTTAAAAATTACACCTCATGTCAGTTTTTAACCTGCCGCAACTACAATTTCCCGTATTGTGGGATACAAATTTGTATTGCGGAATCCTGACCAGTTCTGCTATCGACCACGGTTATCAACAAAGCTAATAGAGTTTGAACTTTGTAGAAAAAAAGAAAACTTTTTCCTAATCGTGATTTCAAAAACTTTTTCTCCTTACTTTCTCTATCCATACTGGACAAAAAATACACCACACTAACCTGGGTTGTTACTTTAAAAAGTTGCTCATTTTATGTAGTTTTCGAAATAGTAAAATAGTTGCTATTACGCTACGTCAAAAAAATTTTTTTGCTATTTTAATTGCACAGAGAACACATTTTGAATGTTTTTCTTTAGTTAGAATTTCGAACAAAAACACTCGTTATATTGAAATCACCTAGATGTTTACTTAAAAATTGTACGTTGAAGTGTAAGATGCTTACTAAACTTAGAAACTAAACAGAAAACAAGGATTTTTTTTTAAACTGTAAGGAGAAATGCAAAGAAGGAGAACACATTAATAATATCATATAATAAGTAAGACTCATTAGAGTGAGAGAATAGGTGACGCCACGCACGTCTTTTGTTTGTTCTATACATGAGTTTGTTGATTAGTTACTAGTACGTTACGCTATTGATGTGCATCGTTTTGTTGTTTTCTTACTTTTAACGGATTTTGCATTGTAATTTGGACTTCTTTTGACTAGTGACTCGGACTTAAGTGTGCTTGGAGACAGTAAAGAACTGACATGGCTCTCTTCTGGACTTTTATGTTTCTGTGATACGCGTCTTACTACCAGTCATTATGGCGTATACTATACATCAGTATGCTAACCTGCATTACATTTACGGGGAAAACAGAGGCAACGGTGCTGCTGCAGCTAATCTGCATCGCGAAAGGTTAAGGTACTCAGTCCAGATTACAATGTAAAATCCGTTAAAAGTAAAAAAACAACAAAACGATGCACATCAATAGCGTAACGTACTTGTAACTAATAAACAAACTCATGTATAGAACAAACAAAAGACGTGCGTGTCGTCACCTATTCTCTCACTCTAATGAGTCTTACTCACTAAATGATATTATTAATGTGTTCTCCTTCTTTGCATTTCTCCTTACAGTTAAAAAAAATCCTTGTATTCTGTTTAGTTTCTAAGTTTAGTAAGCATCCTACACTTCAACGTACAATTTTTAAGTAAACATCTGGGTGATTTCAATGTAACGAGTGTTTTTGTTCGAAATTCTAACTAAAGAAAAACATTCAAAATGTGTTCTCTGTGCACTTAAAATAGCAAAAAAAAATTTTGACGTAGCTTAATAGCAACTATTTTACTATTTTGAAAAGTACATAAAATGAGCAACTTTTTAAAGTAACAACCCAGGTTAGTGTGGTGTATTTTTTGTTCAGTATGGATAGAGAAAGTTAGGAGAAAAAGTTTTTGAAATCACGATTAGGGAAAAGTTTTCTTTTTTTCTACAATCTTCAAACTCTATTAGCTTTGTTTATAACCGTGGTCAATAGCAGAACTGGTCAGGATTCCGCAATACAAATTTGTATCCCACAAAACGGGAAATTGTAGTTGCGGCGGACTAAAAACTGACATGAGGTGTAATTTTTAAGAAATTATGAAAAGTGTCAATATCTCGAAAACTAAAGATTTTTTACTAAGGTCATATTACGATATTCTGGTGAGTCATGAGCTGGTCTATCAGCCTTCGAAGGAACGACGTCGACTTCTGGGACATCCTGTATATAAAAGAAAGTCGTGTTAGTTACACTATTTATAACTCAAGAACGGATGAACCGATTGGGCTGAAAATTGGTGGGGAGGTAGCTTAGCACCAGGAGACGGACATAGGATACTTTTTATCCCGTTCCCGAGGGACTCAAAACTCGAGAATGGGTGGACCGATTTGGCATATTTTGGTCTTGAAATAATTTCGGAAGTTCAGGGAAGGTTTAAACAGTGAGAAATATTGGAAAAGATGTAGGTTGTAGGAGAAGGTGTAGGTGTAGGAACTAGGACGTAGATTACATTGTAGGTGTAGTTATTTATTATTTCCTGTTCATATATATAAGACAGAACAACGTATGTCGGGACAGCTAGTATACTAATATAATAAAGAGGAAAAGTTTGTTTGCATTGAATAGGCTCCGAAACTACTAGATCGATTTTGATGAAATTTACCACAGATGTAGAATAGACCACGGGTTAGGACATAGACTACTTTTCATCGCGAAAAAATGTACGGTTACTGCGAAATTAACTTTTGCGCGCACGAAGTCGCAGGCAATATCTAGTAAATTATAAGTTCAGTGCCATCCGATTTCTGAACAAAATCTAGAGCACAGATAAATTAATAGTTACTACGTACCCAGAGACTGTACGCATAGTCAACGTACCTATGAGGAATTCATCGTATACGCCAATCAGCTGATCGCTTTATGACGTGATACTTCGTGCATGTGACGTCAAGGTCGCTGATTGGCTTATTTTTCCCAAAGTCCTTTTGCCATTGACATTAGTAAGAATTATCTTTTTGTGTAATGATATTAAGGTCAACAGGTCGTTTATAGCTTGGCTTTCAACTCGGAGGCCGTGGATTCGATTCCCGCATTGGAACAACAACAAAAACAATATACACAGATGACACAATGGCGGCCTTGTTTATTATTCTACATTTGTACTAAAATATCAAGGGGTCTAGTCAAGATGCATTCGATAATTTCGACGGCGAACTTCGAAATCAAAAATGTATGGGATTTGACATAAGTCATCGCTAAGTTACATGTCGCTTGCGATGCCTTACGTCAAATCCCATACATTTTGTTTTCGAACTTCGCCCTCTACTAGGCCCTCTGGTATTCATAAGAAACACTTAAAGAATTTTAATTTTTATCAAAATTACTTAAACTTTTATTTCCTTCAAAACCACAATACGTTACAAAATCTTTACGAAAAGTCTGGTATAGTTCCAACTACGAATATAAGAAATGCCGAACTAGTGAACAATAAAACAATTTATTTGTAAGAAAACTTAATGTATTTCGGCAGTAAACCTTGGCCTGAATGTTCGGATAGTTGCACGCCAGGCTTGTGCGTGGTTTTATAAATTGATATTTCAATGGTTCGCAAAGTGAATTAATTTCAGCTAATTTAAAATAATAAAAAATCTCACATTACGGTTTGTCCTCCGAAGCTGCCCGACCGATTTTAATAATCTTCTGTTATTTTGTAGGAATGAGAAACGGTTGATTTTGAAATTTAAAACGTTTCTTGGAAACTACAAAATCATGACATAGTAACTTAACACAATGTTTTTAATTTTATTCTTTTGTGGGAATGAGCGGAAGCCCCAAAGGGGGATTTCCGACCGAGAGAGGTGGTATGCCCGGTCAGGCCGAAGCCCACTTGCTAGCATTTCAGATGTTGCATATATAGCGCCGATCTTAGAAAACTTCGATAGCGCGATTCAGAATTGTGGCACTAAGTGGTCCGCCATAGTTTTAATTACGATGATATTTATTTTTAATGAATAAATGTGAAATATGATTCTGTCGTTCCAGGCATATGGATATTAAAATAAATACACAGTGATATTAATTGTTGAATTCACGAATTGGTTATTACTTATTACTTTTGCAGGCGAAATTGCTTCATATTTTGGTCGATTTATATGAAAAAATCATATTAAAATAGTTGAAATGATTCCTGTATCATTGATATAAGTAAATAAGTAACATTGCATTTACTTTAAAACTGTATGTAATTTTTCATAACTTTGCGCGTAGTTACGATGTTTATTGAATTCATTACCTACTGTCATTTTAATTAAATGTAATTTTCATGTCTTTTCGCGTAGATATACTCAAAAACTACTTATTTGAACGTCGCCGTTGTCATGACGTTTATTGAACTCATTAAGTACCTACTACAATTAAATCTACAAACTAAATACTACAAAGAATCGGCCCAGACAGAGCCTAATCAATGTAAACAAACAAACAAATCTTTCCTCTTTATGATATTAGTATAGATAACAAGTTTCATAACCAAAAAACGTTAGTGATGTGACAAATCAATTTTATGGAACAATTCATATCGATATTGTGACGTACGATGGAATCCTCACGATTGGTCCGTTTACTGGAATGGCTCCAATTTATCAGAGATATTGGCTGCCTGCACTTAACACTATAGCTTACACCAATTGATCAAACCAATCTGAACCCTTTGTAGGGAATCGCTTCACAATCGATTCTGTTTCATTACTTCCTATTGATAGTGATGTACAATAAAACATTATGGGAAATATTTTATCGATATCGATATTTTATGCATAATATTGCTATAAGCAATGAATGCTGTTTTAGTTCCAAGATGAAAATAGCGTCCACGAGACAATTAAAATTAGAACTGATACATCTGCAGAAATTTGTTATATTATAATTTGGTATTTATAATTAAAGAATATATAATTCAAAGTCAAAACTATAGACTCACATTACCTATAATGCAATTCTACCTCATCGATTTCACAAGATTTGTCATAATTTTACAAATTTTAACTGTTTCCTTGTACGATTCCAGGCTGCCTCTCCCCTGGCTGCTGTACGGGCTGATCTACGGCGAGCCGGTGCAAGTGAACTCCAAGGGCATGGTGTGCAGCATCGTGCTGCTGTTCGCCATGCTGCTCTTTGTTATCCTCAGCATCGCCTGCTTCAGGTGGAAGATGAACAAGGGCCTCGGCTTCACCATGTTCCTATTGTATTTCGTTTTCGTCGCAGTCAGCCTCGGCCTGGAGTACGGATATCTGCATTGTCCCAGCGAGTAGTCAATTACGTGGACGGTACATAAACATAACCATGTGTTCAATAGCCGATTTTATAGAGTGAAATATATCGATATATCGATAACTAGTCCCATCACTATTTCAAAATAGTGACAGTTACAAAATACATTTAGTTCAACATTTGAAGTTTGAAATTGGTATATCTTTATGTACTCGTCTGTTAGACGATAGGAATGGAAAAGTTTGCATTCTAGAAGGTGGAACCTATCCTTCCATTTTATATTGAAGACAATCAAATTATAAGGCTTTAAAATTGTGTAAGGGAACGGAATCAGATGTTTACTTCCAAAAGTCTCTTCCTGCAACGGGAACACGAAATATATGGGATACTAACGCAAGAATTATTAAAACATCGACGTTTTTTAAAATTAAATAGATTTGTAACATAATTATTTCAATATAAAATCATACACATGAAATCGGATACCTATAAAGTTTCAAACTGTACCAGTTAGCATATTTTGTTCATTTCATTTGTTGTTTACTTCAACAATGGCCGATTTTTATGGTTGTGGTTATTATTCTTAGATCGGTTGTTGTTATTATTAGGTTGTTTAGATTTATTTTTTAAATTTTACATTAGTTCTTCGATACTAGTTTTTAGTTATTTGCGTTACGTCTAGCTGAGACCTTGACCGTAACAAAGTGACTTACAACCGACAAAGAATTATATTTAGAAGATGGTATTATATCAAATGAATAATTGCAATAAAAAGTACTAAAATCAATTTTAAAATGGCGTTGTTTTTTATGAGATTAAATAATATTATGTAGCCATTACATAGACTGTAGATATTTATATAAAATGTTAGTCGTTTATTGAATGCTTTTAAATATATATTATACCTATAAATATAGCTAAGTCTCAGAGGAGGGATAATTTTTACGAGAATGTTAAATTTATAATTATTTACATGTAAATATTTTGTTGTGTATTGATTTTGTAGTGTGTGTATACTGATCGTTGAGTGTCGTAGGGATGTGCGCCGTACGGCTTATCGATAATTTCATTGGATTTACATGTGTCGATATTGTTTTTAATAGCAACAGGTTTACATAGTTTTTATACCGCGGCGCGCATCGACAATCTGCACATATTTTGTACGACGGATACGATGGCACAAACGCTAGTTAGACGCAATGTAAATACACGACCCGCGGCGGGGCGGGAGCGGCGCTCGTAGGTATAAATATTCATATTTCGTCGAATGTGCCTAAGAGTTTCGAAGAGCTCGGTGAATATTAGCTGAGATGGCTAACACGAGTCGTTCTTCATTTTATTTGTATAGCAATATAAATATTAGTAGTAGTTCTCGGCGCCGCGTCCCGCTCGCCCGACTGTAGTTTAGATCGTACGCGATTGGCTTTAAGATGTGTACTCGTAAAGTGTTCGATATCTGTACATGTAGTTAAAGTTATAATACGGTTTAATGTTGGTCATGGATTAAAAGTTATTATAACATCTTAAAACCGTCCGTAGTAATTTCTGTTCCTCGCTTCTGAAATTCTCGAACGTCTTCTGAATTCCAAAATCCTGAACTTATGTCAAAATTCGAGTTCGTGGCGACTCCCATCACTAACCAATCCTTGTGGCTCTTGAGGTACTCGAACGATTATGAATCTCGAATCCGAAATATCGGAATATATTGATAGCCCGCCTACTTGACATAGCAATAAATAGTACTAGATTAGATAGTTTAATATATTATTAGGCTTTAGCCACACCATGTATGACGCTCAAATGGTGATATTTTTTCCATAACATTTCTAATGTGATGAACGCACAAATGAGGTCTTCAATATGAACAGATTTGTTTTTATGAAACACTAATTTGAAATTAATCGGTATATTAACCTGAATTATTCGGTTAAACAATAACGGACAGACATTCTTTGGACGGGGTTTCGAGAGATTTTAATAAATCGACTAACGGTACTCTGTGATAAGAACATGAATATATTCTCATCTCTCTTCTGATCGTAGGTATATACATATTATATAAATATTGGATTTGATAATAGCCTTCTGTAGAACGCTTAGTGGCGCCACCGGTCGAGCAGTTTCCGGAAGAACTACTTCTCTCCGACTTGTATAAAGTATACAGGTAGTGTCGCTAGTGATGGCAGAAACTGCGATACCCACGTGGCCCTTCTATACAATAATTATAAGAGTAAAACGAATTTTTCTCTCAAATTAACATCTTTTAAAGGTTTGGTGATATGATAAAGCTTAGTGTGAAGTAGTTGCATTAATTATGTATGAATATTTCTAAAATTTATGATATACAGAAAAGCACCAAGAACTCGTACCATGCATGTAAAATGTACCTAATGCCTATAAGCGCCACACTTTATGCTATATTCTTATTGACACTAGCGATTTCTATCTCTTATATTAATATATTTACTATTAAGTAGAACTTAATCATCCTTCCATTATTGTTTCTAGTTTGTTAGGAGTGAACGAGTTCGTTCGACAAAAATCATATCATATCGTACGTTCGTATATACCGCATTTGTAGTGACATTAAAATTGCATTTGTTCAGTACCAAATAGCACAAATCGAGCTAGTTTCCATAGTTTCAAAGTTTTCTATTAATTATTATTAGAAATTGATAAATGAATTTTATCGATATCGGTAACGCGATACTTTTACATCCCTAACCTTTTCTTCGTAGGGTAAGATTAGGTTTAACGCTATCATTAACTTAAAAAAATGTTAATTATCTAATACTTATATGATATCCATGTAGAATTGTTACTAGAATGATGATTTTTATATAAAACGATAAAGGAAAAAATAAAGTCCCGCTGTCCTAAGCGCGAGCGAGACGGCACTATCTGACGGCGAGGGATTTTGTTTAAAAATATATTTGTCTCTATCGTTTTGTTAGGACAGGGGCGTATAGCAACTTTTTGTTCGTAGCTGAGACATCTCGATTTCGAGATACGTATCGTTTCACAGTAGCTCGCTCGTATTTCCTCGATTGTCGATATTTCTATCTCTCTCTCTCCTCTACCGGTATGCTAGTTGTTGACGTCTCGAACTCGAGATGGCAGCGTAGATTGTTAATAGTGATATTATTAATTAAGTAAAGTAAAAATGTTATTAATTTTATTATTGTAGCTAAGTACTAGGGATTTTCATCGTGTTGTAATACAGGAGCGGCGCTGGGTTGATTTTATAAATGTTTATGGATGATTTGGGGCATGGAAGTGGCGGAGAGGGTTACCCCACGGGTACAAATTGGGTACAAAAGAGGGTAAAATTAGAAAAAGGGGGACATTGAAAAAAATAAGGCTTTGTTTCTGCGCTGCAGTGCTGCGGCGTTTAACCGCCGACGTAGCGACAACTACGGCTGCAAACTGCAGCGCAAGTATTAGCGTACTAAGAAAATGCTATCCAATATCAAAAGTATCAATGACATTGAGGCACTACGCGACGCGGCGTTTTTAAGATAGCGATTCTAAATTGAACTTTATTCAGTACCCAAGAACGTACAAGTTTCATTGCAAGAGTTCGAATGTCGAGCTGCAGTGCTATTCTCTAAGAACATTTTCAAATCTCGACAGCTGAATCCGCGGTGAGTTTCAAATCAGTATACGAATTTGACACTCGCCGCGGATTAAGCTGTAGAGATTTGAAAATGTTCTTACCCCCTTACTAATAAACGCTGTATAAGCTTTGAATAGTTATACAGTGTTTTGTTCACGTCACACAAGTGACATTTTCAATTCGATAGGAGACAAAAGACTGTATAACTATTCCAAGCTTATACAGCGATTATTAGTAAGGGGGTTAGAGAATGGCACTGCTGCTCCGTGCTGCGAAACGCGGCGCTTACAATTAAACGTGTATCTTCGTGTGTAATGAATAAAGTTCAATTTTGAATCGCTTTCTTTGAAAGGAAGCACCGCGTCGGGACGGACGTGTCGCGTCGGGTATATAAGTAATAAGTCGCATATAAAACTTCCGAAAATAAATATAATATTCTTGTTTAAAGCACAACACTAGACGCGACAATTTAATGCTTAACGCAAAGATTTCAATTCAAGATAGGCTGTCACGTACATTTAGCAGAATAAAAATTCATACAAGAAAAAGTTACGCCATCTTGGTTTTCACCATAACTCAAATGTCAGCCATCTTGTTTTCACCATACTTCGAATTTCAAAATGGCCCCAAAAATTTAAAAATTGGGGCCATTTTACTGGTGACACTTTTTGCCTCAACATGCCCCGTCTATAATATACGTATATGGCTTAACGGAGTAGTCGCATTGGGACTTAATTTACAGTTTTATTTAAAACTAACAGTATATCGTTTGGTTTACGCACAATATTTGAAAGTCCAGCTCTATTATATTTCTTTTCGGAGTACACTACCCACTACTCATGGTGACGCGTCTCTCCGCCACGGCTATGGTTTATCAGTATTACATGATCCGTAGCGCGTTGTATGTTCAGTGTTTATTCATGTTATATTCAACACAAATTTTATGTAAATATAATTTATAGACTAAATGTATTTGTTACTCGCTACAAATTGTAGTTTTTTTACAGTTGTTACTTTAATATGTTTTTTTAGTGAGGAGTGAAAATCATGGCTGTTTAGTTGCTTTTCATCAAACTTACATAAATTATTGGAAATTCGAATGTAATTTTGTTCTTTTTTTATTCATAAGATTCATTTATTAAATGGTTTATTTTATTTCAAATCAAAAATGGAACATGTAAAGAGCAAAAGCGTGTCGAGCGTATTATGAAAAATAACAATAAAAATAATAAAATAGTGAAATTGTGTATTCTTTACCATCCACTCTGTGCCTTCACTATACACAGTTGGTTCTTTTGTTGGCGTTATATTATAAATCTAAGTTTGTTGGTAAATTCTTACAGAGATGGGCTCTGGCCTTTGACGTACATTTGACAGAAAAAAAAGGGGCCAAGTGCGAGTCAGACTCCCCCATGAAGGGTTCCGTAGCAGCAAGTAACATAATATAAAAGTTTTCGACAGTCGACATTCCCTCACCTCGAATTAGAGTGTGGACACTTTTTGCCTCCACATGCCTCGTCTGTAATATTATATACCTATATCTATGAGATGTTATTAATTATTACATTGTCCACATATTCCCCCTTAATAATTTAAACAGTAGATCTTATCTTATCCGTTGTGTAAATATTTTTATTAGTAAGGGGGATTATTTAAAAGAACAATTATGCATCTTTTTCCTAAATGATGGCCCCGCGCGAGTTTCTTACGCCGCCGGGTTAGTTCATGGACTGGTGGTAGGTCAACTACTAGGACAACTCTGAAAACATTTGTTTTTTTATTCAGGAATAAAACTTTTCTGTTTCTTTCTTCTTTCTACCGAAAAGAAAATACCTTGCCCGTATTAAAACTCTACTCACGAACTTTTATAACAGTTTCTTACGCCGGGTTCCTGGACTACTGGTAGGTCGACAAGTAGGACAATTCTGAGAAAATTTGTTTCTTTATTCAGGAATAAAACTTTTTTGTTCCTTTCTTCTTTCTACCGAAAAGCAAATGCTTTGCCCGTATTAAAACTCAACTCGCGAACTTTTATCACATTTCTTAAATAAAATAGAATATATATTAGATACCTCTAAAGAGCCGTACACGTCCAAAAAATTTGTAAAGTAAAAAATTTTATGTAATTTTAAAACAATTTATTTACTTACTTTAACAACAATAATATTTGACACATAAAAAAGCACGATAAAAATAAGCTTTCGAAATAGTCATATGGTGTAACGTGGTATCTATTTTGTATAAGCCAAGTGAATTCGAGACGAGTTCACAATAACTCGAAATAGAACTCTTCTGTAACTCACTTGGCGAGTTTTGTAACTAGTCATGGATACATGGATAGGTAACTCCATAGAAATCACAACACAAATAGTACAGTACATAAAATAATATTATTAAAATTAAACTTCTACGTGTCATACATAAATATTACCTATGTAATATAATTCTCAAGTTAAATATTTTTGCCTGACCAGAAAAATAAATAACCTGACTGACACTGACAACGCTTCTTTTTTGTGGTTCCCTAGTACTACACGTAGCCAAACGTTATAGGTTCTGTAGTGTATTGACATTTAATAAATATTTAAGTCACCGTAAAATTGTAAAAGACGTACATAATAACTAACGAGATTCTCAAAATGTCAAAAAATTAAAAGCTATATATTTATAATTTAACGAAAAATGACGTGTTAAATTATAGGCAGCATATTCGTGTCGGAAGTCTCTCAACATTTTACAATGTTACTAGTTTTATTACAATGTAACTGTTTTTACAATTTTACAGTGAAATATATATGACGCACACTTGTGGGCATGGTTTCGGTACTGTTTGGTACTGTTTAGTGGTGGGGCGAACTGGTGGTGGGAGCTCCCCACGCACCCAGTGGCCAATGCATTGCAAGACCACCACCGACTAGTCTGTTATACAGCAGTCTACAAGTGTTTCAGTAACCCACTCCTATCGTACAGGTACCCTTATACTTTCGCTCTGTCCGTCCATCTGTCTGTCAATTTGTGGACAGAATGATAGTAATAGCAATTTTAACATGGAAGTGTAAGTCCATTGTTTCAAATAAGATTATTATTACCTACTAGTTACTACACTATTACAAAAATATCTGCTTATATATAATATATATAATAGTGCAGTATAATGTACGGCATGTAGTGGTGAGTTAGGTCAGTGTTGCCCACTGGAACGATTTTTAGGGGTTCTTATTTTCTTGTTTTTAATTAATTTAAGATAATATTGAACCTTTAATATCGACTGGAAAAGTACCTGTAGAAACTTTTGGAAGTATATTTTAATGTATCTAAAAGGACACAATAATATTATATAACATTTAATATTTGTTTATCATTATTCATTGATTTTTGTAGTATGTGTAGTATAATCATTAAAAAATATAGAGATATTCAAGTAATCGAGCTCCGTAGCCTAGTGGGTAGACCGTTTGATTCGCAATCGAGAGAGTGCAGGTTCGAATCCCAGGTTGTGGCGTGTACCAATGAGACTTTTTCAGATCTCAAGTACATTATACGGATGCTCTAACGGTGAAGGAAAACATCGTGAGGAAACCCGCACATAGTTGGCCCCAGACGTATTGACTAATTCATTCCTCTGGACTAGGCTGACTATGTTGTGTGAACGCCGTATGTGCTTGGGCAACCATACGACATTTAAAAACCAACTGTCCCAGGCACTACAGTATTTCAAGAGTGGTTACTTCGCTCGGAGAATACTGTATAAATCATCCATAACGGATGCAAAGGCCTAAGTTTTTATTCAAGTAATTGTTGCGATTTTGGGGGTTTTGACTTAAGTTATATATAGTGGTGTGTGGGGAATATTTTTGAGAGTTGGTAACACTAAGTTAGGTATATTATGGTGTTGTGTAATGTGAACAGTAGTATTGAATGGTGTAGTTTGGTGTTGGTAGGACGGTATAGTGATCTTCGGACAATTTATTGCTATCCAATAATGGTTTAATAACGTTAACGGTCTGTTTTGCAATTTACTGATAAACTTCAGGGCCACAAGTCAAGATGCATTTGATAATTACGACGGCGAACTTCGAAATCAAAAATGTATGGGATTTGACATAAGTCATCGATAAGTGACATATCGCTTGCGATGCCTTATGTCAAATCCCATACATTTTGTTTTCGAACTTCGTCGTCGTAATTATCGAATGCATCTTGACTAGAGGCCCTGATAGCTTATTTCCATGTTTTTTCTCTGTCGCTCAGTAGTAAGCAGCGCCAAAACTTCCGAATAAGTTATCCGACACTTATAAGAAGATTTTGACTGGCCCTAAGAATATTAACCTGGATTTTTTTAAGTAGTGAAAATCAAACTCCTGCAATTAATTCGGTGAATACTAGCATAATACACTGCCTACGTTAAACTTTGTTATGACATTTTGATAAAATAATCAAAATGTGATCAAAACAGTATTTTTTATTTATTTAATCAGAACTGATTATTTTTAAACAAAACATTAAACCGACATCCAAACTTAAAATACACAAAAATATGAAATAAAACTTACTTTTCCTACTAATATTATAAATGTGATAGTTTGTGAGGATGTATGGATGGATGTTTGTTCCTCTTTCACGCAAAAACTACTGAACGGATTTTGATGAAATTTGGTATGGTAGTAGTTTAGGCTTCGGATTAAAACATAAGCTACTTTTTATCCCGGAAAAGTACAGTGTTCCCGAGGTAAACTATATTTACCGACGCGGGCGCAGCCGCGGGCAACTGCTAGTTTTAACTATTTCTCTACTGAATCTTCTTAATTTTGTAGTCGATACCAGCCCAAATAATATCCTACAATGTTTTATAGAACTCACGTTCAAATTTGCTGGTACCGACTTCACAATTAAGAAGATTAGTAAGAAGATTTAAGTTAAAATTTTATCCGAATATACTTAGAAAATAAGTTTTATTTTATACTTTTTTGTCAATTTTTACTTTATAAGTCTTTAATAATAAATCTAAAATTTTTTGTTTAAAAATAATAATTTTATCCCTTTTAGTGATATTTGTTAAATGATTATGAAAACATTTTAAGATCGTTTAAAATAAACGATCGAATGTATAATTATTAAATACGCGCTAAGCTTCCATTAGGTATTGTAAATAAGATGATGATGATGATTACTGTAAGTTACATAGTGGACTGGCATATGATTGTAGTTCTTTGAATAATGCCAAAATTTCCAAACGCGTATCTTTAAAGACTGAGGAGTTCTGTTCGGTGCTTTTGGATCCAGGGTATACCTTGGTGCAAAATCTTATTTTTTGGTAGCATATGCATAAGTTACTTCAGGAAAAGTCTAAATCACTACATGTGTCCACATAAATTTCGAGGAGTTCCCTCGATTCTAATGGATCCTTACTTCAAGTTTCCACTTTAGTGAATTTCGAATTATACCTACCCTTTACAATAACAAAATAATTTTGCAAAAATAGGTCTATAAACGGCAGAGTAATGTTCAAAGATCTCCGAGATTGTTAAAATATAATTAGAATACATCGTATAATCACCTTTACAATCACATATCGTTAGAAGTTCAATCCGCAATCTCTTTTCAGTGCCACAAAAGACCATGATAATTTTTTTTTTTTCAAAAAATATTGAAAATGGTTTTTCTTATTTTTTATTAATTACATTTCGTAATGTTTTCCAAAATTGTTAAAATATTATGTTATTATACATTTTATGTTATATTTTGTTTAAAATATTATTACAGTACAATCACTTTAACAATAACTTAGCAACTGTCGTAATTATTTCTGTATAATTCGCAATCAGTTTCAGTGCAAAACATAGACGAGGCATGTTGAGGCAAAAACTGTCCCCACTCTTGAAGCTTTTGGGGCCATTTTGACATTTGAGGTATGGTGAAATCAAGATGGCGTAACTTTATCTTGTAAGAAGATTTGTTCTGTCAAATGTACGTCATAGCCCAACCTTGATTTTGAAATCTTTGGTGCCTAAGCAATAAAGCATGTAATCGTCTTGTCGATGCACTGACATTGCGAAATGAACAGAAATAATTACGAAAATTGGGATTCCGAACTCATTCTTATTCACAATAGATATATAACATTTATATTCAAATTTATAAAAAAAATGAAAACGTCTACACATTGATCGACATTGATTAATTTTATAAAAACTAACGACATCGCCTTTTTTAAATGCGAATATATTTAAAAATAATTACTTCAAAGAACTTTTTCGTCATAAATAAAAAGTTCAATGCGTACATATTCTCAATGTTTTCTTTTTTTCTTGTTTTGATCGGCAAAGGATTGGTTACGCTATTTACAATAATGCTTACAGCTGATATATCTCTGGTCCTACAAATATACAAAAGACATACAAGAAATATTAAACACTTTAAATTTAAAACCTCCGAGATTTCTTCAACTTGTGACTGACAAATATACGGCCACGTCTTGCGAAAACTTCGCTCAAATATCTGTGAAATCTCACTCCTTTGGTCTTCTAGTCTACAATGGGGCCCTGGTAACTGTTTCCTAGTTACTAGGGGAGCACGTGACGTAGGCGGGTACGGCAGAACAGAAGGAATGCTAGGAGGGCCGCCAGTGCCGCTCCGGCAAGGAGGGTTTCCTCCCTGCGAGTGCCACCAGCTCGTTCTACCACAGCGCTCTGGAAAATATAATTTCAATTAAAATTAAATCATAGAAGTTTTTAGAAACTTTTCCTTCATTAAAGAATCAAGCGGAGCCTATAATTGGAGAACACAGCAAGAATACAATTATTTGGATAGCATGCCATAACACTTAAACGGATAAGTTCAATTCAACACGCGCAGAGTCATACATCTCAACCTAAAAATAATCAAGACCCGACCAAAGGCTTGTGCTTAATTAGGAAAATAGCACAAGACCATACTGAGGTAACTGCTTTGGGGCGTACTGAATCACACCAATGGCTTATGTATTTTTGACTATAGATAAGGAAAAGGTGAAGTGCGTGGTGACTGGTGACGTAACAATGAGCTAAGTGCGAGTTTTTGTCACTACTCGCCGTGTAGAAGATAGCATTAATTTGTATGGCATGAAACGACGTCCGTAGTGGCAAACAATGGTAATTTATTCGATGGCATTGTAGCGGACCAATCAGCGCACAATCCTGAATCGCGCTGTCAAAGCCGACTCACTGGGACTTTCTCCACTGGCACTGGCGGTTTAAGCACAAGACTCATCAAAAATGGTTCGACCTTCGGTCTTCAGGGGGGGGGGGGGATTGATGTATCGGACCAATCAGCTCGGACAGTCCTGAATTGCGGTATCGAAGTTTCTGATGTTCGGAACCATCACATCCCACACCATACAAATTGTAGATAACTTCTTCACAGCGAGTATTGACAAAAACTCGCACTCAGCACACAGACCTGGGCTCCTTCAGTACACTCACCCATCCACCGTGCCTGATGGCCCAGGGCGTCGCGCACTGCGCCACGTGGCGCGCGGCCCAGTCGGCAGCACGGCACCAGCCCCCGACGCGCACTGCACGAGCACACACCTCGCAGAGGAACGCTAACACGAGTAGTGCTCTCTGTTCTGCATGGACGCAGGCCTGGAAGGTAGATGAAAGAGGTATCATAAGATTGTGACTTCCTTTAGTATTGACAGAATGAATTTAAAACCAGCCAAGTGCGTCTTACTCGTGCACAAAGCCGAAAAAAATCGAGTTTATTTATGGGAATAAATAAACTAGAATTTTTAAATAAAATCATTAAAATAATTGATTTCTTTTTTTTTTCACGTTTTTTTTTTTTTGTATTTTTTGTTAAAGCGGCAACAGCTCTAGCTATCACGGAGAACAGCCCAGTGATAGACAGCGAAGTCTCAGTAATAGGGTCTCGTTTTTACCCTTTGGGTACGTAACCTTAGAATGAAGAATAGGAATATAAAAAGAAATAAAATGGAATAATGATAAGCCTTGTGCCTGTGTAAAAATCGGACTAGATATGGTGTGGACTTTGCATAATACCCGACACTAAATAAAAGTCACCGTGATCCTCACGCAAATGGACATATAATACTCACAAGCCCTCTTTTTTTAATATGCATTCGATAATTTCGACGGCGAAGTTCGAAATCAAAAATGTATGGGATTTGACATAAGGCATCGTTATGTGACATGTTGCGATACCTTATGTCAAATCCCATACATTTTGTTTTTTAACTTCGCCGTTGAAATGATCGAATGCATCTTGACTAGAGGCCCATGTAAAAGATATTGTACAGCCAGAAAAATCACCGCAAGCTACCTCCGAGCTTACCTGCGACTCTTGACTAGGCTCTCTGGTTTGAAAGGCCTTAACGAATCTTTAATTACGCTTGCTTCACTTTAGACACTTGTTTTCAATGGATGTGTAATGCACCTGACACAGCTCCTGCATGATGTCCTCGAAGGCGACCTCGTCCAGGGACAGCAGCGATATATGCTCCGCCCTCGCTGCCAGCCTCGCTCTGGCCTTCGTGTCACGGAAACGCCGCGCCGCACGCTCCAGGGCTCGCCAGTCGCGCCAGTACATCCACCAGCCTCTGAAATCCCAGAATCTGGGTACAGTAAGACCAGGAGTCACTAGAGAAGGTACCAAGCATCTACATGTGATTTATAACCTGATTGATTTTAAGGCGTTAACTTCTATTACTTGGGTGGTAATAGCGTTTAGAGTTTATTTATGCTATTTTGGCGTCTGAATCATAGATTGCCTACAGAAAAATGTAAGACCAATAAATTACGTTCCTCTATTAAGTCTGTCAGGAATGGAAACATGTATCCACATGTAGATATAGGGTGACACACCCAAAAAACAACACTGTACCAAATTATCAGCGACCCGAACAAATAGTAGAATTATAAGCTTCTCACTAATTCATTTTTGTTTTCACTTAATAAAAACAAAAATTTAATTATTAAAAAAAATGAAAATTTCTGGAATCTACTGCCGGCGACACCATACTTTAAACTATAAAGGCCCCCACAGACGAGAGGCCGATCGTTTCAGTTAGAACTGACGTCAGTTCGGCCTGAACGGATTCGAGCACACACACGGAAAAAATCGCATCCAACCCAATTTACGTCAGTTCGGCCTGACCTGATTCGGGCCCACACACGGAACAGTCGCATCAGTCCATTCTGGTTTGCCGCGCGCTACGGTCGTGTTTATCAATTTTGTATTTAAGCACCGCGAAAACTCATACAACGCTTGTACACGATACACGCCCGCACGGCCGCGGCTCGGGCAAGAACTGAAGCGATTTGTCCACACACGGTCAGGACAGGCCGCGCGTTCAGGCCGCTCGGTCAGGCCAGAATTAATGTTGCCAACTTAGTTATTTTACAAATTTTTACTAAATTGAGTATTTTATTCCCTACTTGGTAGAAATTTTGTTATTAGTAGTGTTTTAGTAGAAAAGAGCCAGACAGTAATGGCCTAGGTTAAGCACAAAAAAAAACCTATCATAATAATACACTCGTCCGTAATTTTCTTAAAACTACCCGTTTAATTACTATATACGTAATATTTGCTAGTATATTTTAATTTAATGGTAAAATTTATAGTAAAATTCAACGAATGAAAAAAATTTAATATAACAAAACCTAAAATGCAATAGTTTTTTGGGGGCTTCAGGAATTCCTAAGTAGCTTCTTTAGTAGTTTTTTATTACTTTTTAGTAGAATTCAATACGAGTTTAGTAGTTTCACAAAAACAGAGCTGGCAACACTGGAACGAATCGCTTCAGTCCGTACGGCCGATCGCATCGATCTCGAAATTGCACACAGACGATACGATTTTGCATCCGTTCAGGCCGAACTGAAGGCAGACCGGATCATGATGGGGCCCTTTAAGTATTTTCCTCTGTAATAATCGAGGTTAAATTTGAAATGCTTATAATTGATGCTCTCACCCTATGAACCTTTTCGAATCCTTTAAGTCTTAAATGATAAGTGGGAAGTGAAACCGACAGAAATGGAGTTAAAGGAACCCCACGTCACTGGTACCTCTGATCAGGATTGGCGGGCACCAGCATGCAGCTGGGCGGTCGGAGCTCCTCCAGCCTCAGGTGCTGCAGCAGCATGGCGCGGAACAGCCGCACCCCCCTCTCCTCCTCCTCCCCCTCCAGGTAGGGCCCCCGCCAGTGGCCCTGGCAATCGTCCCGCCGCTCCTCATCCAGGGAGACCTGGCGGCGCAGCGGCGCGCGTGGCGTGATGTACTCATCAAGAGACTGGACGCTGCGGGCTACAAGATGATTTTTTTAACAAAATATCGCCTAATGGAAAGCGATTAACGTCGCCCATGGACACCCCCAGTAGCAGAGGAGTTGCAAGTGCGTTACCAGCCTACATTTTTCGGTAATATAAACTAGTAATGTAGTAGGATATTACTGTAAAAATTGTGCTTTTGGACAATTGTATATTATTTATTAAAACGACCCAAAAAATGCAATAAGATGGAAACACCTTTAATTGTAACTCCACTGCGTTAAAATGCTTGTTTTCTTTACAATTCTTATATAGATTAGACCACGAGGAAGGACATAGGCTTTTTTATCGCGGCAAAATGTACGGTTCCCATGGGATCTACTTTACATGCATGAAGTCGCGGGCAACATCTTATACATATAAAAGCACAATTTACGATAACATAAGCTTTGAAACAAACAATAAGTCATTTTTACAAACTCAACTTTATCTAATCAAAACAATAAAATGAATCAAAAATATTTTTATCAGCATTGCAGGAAAGTTTACCGCAATAAAGTAAATTTAAATGCACATAGCAACAAAAATAAATTAAACTACTGAAACTCAAAAATCTTATAAACAGATATATAAAAACAAACAAAACTAAAATTTTTGAGTAACAAAATTAATATAAATAAATATCTTTGTTACTTAACTTCGAAATTTTCGATAAAATTACGCGCTTTAATTATTGCCTTCGTGATATCATGAAACAAGCACCTATATTAAACACAAACCGCTCAATAAGTCTAAAAACATCACGAATCACCCCTTAAATAATTTGATACATAACCTAACTGCGCTAACACAAATCCAATTAAGACAGCACCAGTTAATTACCTGTCACAAGTCTGTCTACACTCAAAAACTTACAAAAACTAAGAAATAACCCAACAAAAAACTAAACTAACTTGTAAAAAACCATAGTACCTGGCAATGATGGTGTTGGAGAAAAATTCATTGCAAAACATACACCAACCACTAGCGAAGAGGGAGTGAGGTTTGCCAAACATGAGTGACCTTCGTTCTGACATGGCCATGACACATATCTGCGCGCATGCGTAATGGCCGTCAGTAAAATATTCATGTTTATGGATATTGGGATAAGTTGGAGCATCAAATTAAGTAACTTATGAACTTGTGATAGACAGTTACAATACGGCCGATGTATCTTGGCGAGTCTGAACTTCGCGCAGAAGGTCGCGCAATAACTGTTTTTAAGTGTTTTCGTATTTATTTTATTTGTACTAGTTGGTCAACTGTATTAGGGTAATTTTATTAGTACATAGGTTTATAAAAATAATACAATAACAGTTTTCTTCACGAGTTGTACATGCGCTAAAGTTCGCAGAGCCTATGTTCAGACCCGTCAAGATACAGCGGTCGCAGTGTATGCGACAGAGACATGATATTTCGTGAATTAGGGTCAGTTACACCGCGACGATACACGTTACTTCGCGGTGCTTTATATCTATACTTAATATTTTAAAGCTGAAAAGTTTGTTTGAACGCGCTAATCTTAGGAACTACTGGTTCGAAGTAAAAATTTTTATTTATATAATATTACAATGCGACCAATAGCAGCGAAGTATCAGTAGAAAAAGTAGAAAAAACGGAGAAAATTATTCATCATTCAGCATTCAAGCTACCCAAAAAATATGTATAATAGAATTATTCCTCTTTAAACGATCTAAAAAAATGTCCGCGATAGTATATGTCTGTCATTTAAGATTGACTCACTATAACCTTTTTATGGTAATCAATTGGTTAAAATTAATGCATTAATGCGCCATTAGTTGACGCTGACGAAGTCGCGAGCAATAGCTATATAAGATAGTTATTCAAAATTGCACTTTATTCGCTACACAAAAATATACACGTTTCATATGAATGATATCAGTCATATATATAAGGTTTGGTAAAATCAATTACGAATACTTCGGGCACATGATCTACTGCTTATGTAAAGACGTTTAAGCAGAAAAATAATTGTCATACTCGAAAAAAATTTTTTTTCTTTATATGGGCGAGTTTGCGTTTTGCGGAGAGTGACCCATACATGGGTGATTTTTTAGTTTGAGTATGACATTTATTTTTCTGCCTATACGTCTTTACATAAGCAGTGGATCATGTGCCCGAAGTATTCGTAATTGATTTTACCAAACCTTATACACATGCACTGTGCAACGCGGTGCAACTTGACATTCGAACTCTTACAATGAAACGTATATCTTCAGGTGTAATGAATAAAGTTTAATTTTGAATAGCTATCTTAAAAATGCAATGCTATGTCACGTAACGTTTCGTTTCGGTGTGAATTAACCCTTATGCGTAATATTTCGTGAATTAGGAACATTTGGAATTCCTAGAAAATTATGCGTTCTGAAAAAAATATTCGGCTTTGATATGAGCGTTAAGCATTAATATGAAGTCTCCGTGGTCTAGTAGGTAGAGCTTGGCTCTCGACTCGGATGTCGGGGGTTCGATTCCCGCATTGGAACAACAAAAAATGTTGTTTCCAAGTGTGGTTAGGACAATGCAGGCTGATCACCTGATTGTCTGACAAGAAAGATGATCCACACTTGGGCACTTCGGACGGTCGGTGGCCGGTTTCACTGAAACCAGTCACCGAAATCGGTGTAGGGGAGTTATTATTAATATGAAGAAATCCTATAGTCTGCCCCTGCATCTGTTGTAAAAACTTAGGCCTTTACATCCGTTAATGGATGATTTATACAGTATTCTCCGAGCGAACTAACCACTCTTGAAATACTGTAGTGCCTGGGACAGTTGGTTTTTAAATGTCGTATGGTTGCCCAAGCACATACGACATTCTCAGAAGTCACAACATAGTCAGCCTAGTCCAGAGGAATGAACTGGTCAATACGTCTGGGGCCAACTATGTGCGGGTTTCCTCACGATGTTTTCCTTCACGGTTAGAGCGTCCGTATGATGTACTTGAGAACTGAAAAAGTCTCATTGGTACACGCCACAACCTTTGAACCTGCACTCTCTCGAGTGCGAACCAAATGGTCTACCCACTAGGCCACGGAGCTCATGATATGAGGAGGAGCTCTGTTGTAAAAGCACTAATTACTAGTTTGAAAAGCAATTAAGATTAATATCGCAGGAATTTTTAAAACCACATTGCACGCATGCGTAGCAGATTCAAAGTAATATACAACCACATACTACCCGATATGCGGGACGTTAAAAATATTATGACTTGATGTTGCCCGCTACTTCTTGCGCGCAAAAGTTAATTTCCCAGAAACTGTACATTTTCCGCAATAAAAAGTAGCCTATGTGTTAATCTAGAGTGTAATAACCTCGTAATGTTTTAAAACATCTATCTAATGATACCACCCACAGTATGGGGTAGACCTGATAAAAAAATCGAACTACCGGCAGAAACTCAATTTAAAAGTGTTTCTGAAAACACCACATTTTTAGTTTGTGATGCGTCCCTGATGATTACTTCTCCTGGTAATGGGGTCAAGCGTATTTCTGACACAATTAGCGCAGCAGTAGCAGCAGTATGAATATTTGTTGTGCTCATTGTTCATTTAAAAATACAATAGTTGTAACTAATGTCAAGGGAAATGTTTCGGCTATCTATAATCCTTTTCCTTATACTAACCCTACTACTATTGATGGTAAATGTAAAATTTCGTGAGGATGGATGTTTGTTACTCTTTCACGCTAAAAACTACTGAACGGATTATGATGAGATTTAGTATGATAGTAGTTTAGGCTGTCGATTAAAACATAGGCTACTTTTTATCCCGGAAAAGTACAGTATTCCTGCGGGAGACCCGACAGTATATTTACGCGGGCGGAACCGCCGAAAACATCTAGTCTATCTATAAATCCTTGCAAAATTTTGCATTTAATAGGTAACGTAGAAGGATTGAATATTGTAGTTAATTGAATAGAATTACATGTAGAAGTTAACGATAGCGGACTCAATTGGTTATCGTACGGGTCGTTGAGCAACACAGGAAGAACCATTTAGGATTATATTCAGATAACAGCGGTATATGCAGACGGACAGACGATATTAATAGTACATAAACGTACAAACAGTGATAATAAAACAACAAGTGTGATGGATGGAAACAAGTGTGAAATTATGAATGATTAGGAAATAAGTGTAAAGCGTTTATAAGTGTCACAAGTGTATAGTGAAGGAGAAATTTTCAATTTAATATAAAACAAGTGTAAAATAATCTTAAAGTTACTTGGATGAGTGATGTTTTATATTAAATAAACGAAAATGTGAAGATGGCTAAGAACCAAAAAATAGCAGATTTAAATGTGCACAATTGTAAAAAACTATCGCTTTTTGCGTGTTTGTGTAGTGTTTTGTCGTTACTATTACACACTTATAATTACGTAGACAATGTGAAAATAGATTTAGACGAAAGAGCTAGACAAATTTTACAACAAGTAGATGATAAGTTAGAAGAAACGGTGCAACAGTATTTAAAAGATGAGGAATATTTACACAGAGAAAAGCGAAGTGCTATGCTCGTAAGTAAAGAATATTAATAAATAATGTTTTACATGATATATAGGTAGGTAACATAAAAATAAATAAAATTGAAGTGTATGTTTGTGATTTAAAATTAACATCTTTTCACTAAGTGCATATGAAAGTATATACGATACTTACAATACAAAATCAATTTTCAAAATGTCTGTCTGTCCGTCTGTCTGCCCATTTGTTTCGGCTAATCTCTGAAATGGCCAGACCGATTTTGATCATACTTTCACTTGCGTTTTGATAGCTGATGTTATAAGGATAAACTTAAACTTCTTTTATCTTAAAGTTTCGTTTTAAAAAATACGGATTTGTGGGAGATGATTGGAGGTAAAGTTCAATGTAAAGGTCAAAGGTCATACTTTATACACATATTTTAAGGACCGGGAACGTAAGTCGCAATACCAAAGGAGTTACAAGTTGTAACTCCTCTGGTATTGCGAGTAACCTTGGGCAGCGGTAATCACTTACCACCTGCTCGTTTCCTAGTTCATTTAATTTTAAAAAAATCACAGAAACCCTCACCCGCGGAAGAGGACAACACGGTGGCGCCTCACGTGGAATTCTTCAATCCGAAGATGAGGCCCGAGCTGGAGGAGAAGGACGCTGCCGAGATGAGGAGGACCGGGGAGAAGGGCCCCGCGCCCGGAGGAGACACGTGGGTCTGGCTGACCAGCTACTCCAGAGTACCGGTGAGATATCTGCTACGTATTATACTACGTATTATATATTACGATAAGTATTATTGTATAATACTTACAAATTCCTTGAATATACTACATAAGGTTACCAAAGAGTTCTAAAATTAAATTCAAAATAAGTTTTCATTAGCAATGTTTCTAACTGGCCAGTTCTAAACATTTTCAGTGTTGCCCACGTAGTAAATGTGTATATGTATCGTTAGTTCGGCGCCGTCATGTCTTTCTCGGTGATGTCCCGGTGACGGTGGCGCGTGATAAGCGACCTTAAGGCTCCCACAGACGAGAGGCCGATCGTTTCAGTTAGAACTGACATCAGTTCGGCCTGAACGGATTCGAGCACACACACGGAAGAAATCGCATCCAACCCAATTTACGTCAGTTCGGCCTGACCTGATTCGGGCCCACACACGGAACAGTCGCATCAGTCCATTCTGGTTAGCCGCGCGCTACGGTCGTGTTTATCAAGCTTCTTTAGTAGTTTTTTTGTACTTTTTAGTAGAATTCAATACGAGTTTAGTAGTTTCACAAAAACAGAGCTGGCAACACTGGAACGAATCGCTTCAGTCCGTACGGCCGATCGCATCGATCTCGAAATTGCACACAGACGATACGATTTTGCATCCGTTCAGGCCGAACTGAAGGAAGGCAGACCGGATCATGTATGGGGCCCCTTAGAGTGTAAACTTTGACGTCGTTTAGAATATCTCTATCTTACAAAAATCTTGAAGAGTTCTTATGAAACTCTTCATTTCATTTGAAGCATATAGATTTTGTTTAGATAAGCGGTCATGTCTATCGATTGTAAAAGTCAGTTCCCACCGCGACGATACACGACGCTGCATATGCATTATGCAGCTACTTATTTTTGATGTGAAACATCTATAGGCGAGGGTAAACCTGAATTTTGGCGTGGCGAGAATTTCCGTGACGACGCTTCGCCACACTTTTGAGATTTTTGGGGCCATTTTGAAATTTGACGTATGGTGAAAACACTATGGAGTAAAAAGTGTCCCCAGTTATTTGGCCCCACTTTTGAGATTTTGAAATTTGACGTAAGGTGAAAACATTATGGAGAAAAAAGTGTTTCCAGTTAAATGGCCCTACGTTTGAGACGATTCACATCTACCGGCACTCCCTGAGTGTTGTTGTTTTTTTTTTGTGTCTTACACCTACTTCTACATTTCGTGAACTAAATTCTTTCAGTACAAAGTTGTTCAGGGCTTCTGTAAAGCTACCCAAGACTACTGTCCCCCCGGTGTACAAGGTCCCAAGGGCCCGACAGGACACCCCGGCCCTAAGGGGGACAGAGGGGACTCCGGAGCGCCTGGTACCCCTGGCAGTCCCGGGCTGAGGGGACCAGTTGGACCACCAGGACCAAAAGGTAATCGTAACATTTTGTGTAGGTATGTCAAAGTTGGTTGATTTTATGACACTATAAATGTTGCCCACGACTTCGTGCGCACTAAAGGAAAGTCGCGGGAATCGTACATTTTGCCGCAATAAAAAGTAGCTTAAGTCCTTCCCCGTGGTCTATTCTATATCTGTGCCAAATTTCATCAAAATTTGTCCTGTAGTTTCGGAGCCTATTCGATGCAAACAAACAAACCTTTTCTCTTTATTTTATTAGGGTTCCGTACCTCAAAAGGAAAAAACGGAACCCTTATAGGATCACTTTGTTGTCCGTCTGTCCGTCCGTCCGTCTGTCAAGACCCTTTTTCTCAGGAACGCGTGGAGGTATGAAGCTGAAATTTATATCAATTACTCAGGTCTACTGTCCCTTGAAGCTGTGAAAAAATCAAACTTCTAAGCCAACGCAATCAAAAGATACAGCCGTTTATGCCGCAAATTTTCGACACTTGCAAGGGAATCAAAACCTACAGGGTGCTTCCCGTGAACTCAGAATCTTGAAATTTGGTACGAAGCAACGTCTTATAGCATAGATAAAGGAAAAATTACGAAAACCATAAATTTTTAGTTACATCACATAATATATTTTTTTTTAATAATTTTAAACTTACTACCCATTTCCTCATAAACGCGTCATTTTGCAATAAAAATACCATAGTTATGACTCGATTGTCGTAATGAACGAACTTTGTAAACCTTGCAGGTTTGTACGGAACCCTCGGTGCGCGAGTCCGACTCGCACTTGGCCGGTTTTTTATATATAGGTAGTATAGAAGTATAGGTTATGATGATGTCGTCTGTTACTCAAAAAGTGGTATAACATCATGCAAATTGAAAAACATAAATATTATACTAATTAAAATTACATAGCGCTTTCTAAGGCGTTGAGGTCATTTACCTAACAGAAACAGCTGATTTAAAAGGAAGCAAAGACTTTGCCAAAATAACATCAGATATATGAGGTCAATTACCTTAACAACGCCGTAAAGAGCGTAATGTAATTTTATTTGTATTTTGCTTTTCGATTTTTTAAATTATTTTTCTGCCAGTCGTCGTCTTTACACAAGCAGTAGATCATATTGTGCACTGTCCATAATTGACTTTGAACAACCGATTTAGGATGAGAATTGATTGATTGATGATAATGTTTGCCAATTATTTATTTATGTAGAGTTCTCTCTACTCAGCATCTCTGCTTTCGCTGCAATACAGCTTAACTTAAATTCTAGGTGAACGTGGTTTTCCTGGAAATCCTGGACTGGATGGACGAGACGGTATTCCTGGTGAGCCCGGTCTCGACGGTCTATCCGGGAGGAACGGTGCAGACGGTTCGCCGGGGCGAGACGGTAGAGACGGAATACCCGGTAAAGACGGCAGTCCGGGTAAAAATGGAAAGGACGGCAAAGATGGTAAGAAAGTACCACCTACTTTGATATGGAATAAAAGTTAAAACATAAAGACATATTGTCTACTTATACAGGTTCTAATTATAAGAACGAGTAAACAAAATAATTGAAGATTTAAAGAACTAGATAATTACATTATTATTATGTTGCGATGTCATGCCACGTGCGCGCAAAACGAAACACTGTAGGAACCGTACTTTTTGCCGCGATAAAAAGGAGTCAATATTTTTCTATCCAAAGTACTTTCTTTCTAAGAGTTTCTAAGCCTTTTCAATGCAAACAAACAAACATACAAACCTAATATTTCCGCATTATACTATTAACATAGATTTGACGCCTCCGTGGTACAGTGATTTGGAGCTTAGCTCTCGACTCCAAAGGTTATGGGTTCGATCCCCTCGTTGGAACAACAAAGGCTGATCACCTAATTGTCTGCCAAGAACGATGATCCATGCGTCGGATGGGCATTTAAAAAGTCGGTCCTGCGCCTGATCTCTCGCCAGTCGTATTGGTCATCTGTCCCACTAGGTTTCGAGAGTAAAGGAACAGAAAGTGCTCTTGTGTATTGCGCACATACTTGGGCACTATAAAATAACTCCGTAGCTAGTCAGGATTCCACGAAACCGGCCACCGTCACCGAAATCGGCATGGAAGCTATGTTTTTTCTATAGATTAAGAATTAGCTGTCCTTTTACAAGACTTGAAAATTGCAAGTCGATAAAAGTACACAGTTTTAATTTTTGTTTTCTTTCAGGTAAAATAGGTGCGCAAGGCCCTCCTGGTATGCGAGGTTCTAAAGGCGATCGCGGTCCTATAGGCCCTAAAGGACAAAGGGGCAACGACGGCCACGACGGGGCACCAGGCCGACCAGGCCTGTCCATTTACAACTACACCAAGGAGAATCAGATGTTTATCCCTCCTACTTTTGCTCGTGAGGATACAAAAACTATTTTGATTATTATTCAAGTACCTAAGTTTAGAATACAGACAGACATCGGGGCTTAAAACCTTATGTATGCGAAAAGTGAAAGTGGAGTCCTTCCATTTAAAGAGGAACAATAAAAATCATTATTCTTTTCTGCCTTCCCTATTAAGGTTTTCTTGTAATGTGGCAGTAAGTATAATATGGAAATATTTACCAAATATAATATAATTACAATTCCAGTTGAGAATCCACGTCTCATCGTCAGGGAGGGAGACACGATGCGTATGGACTGTAACCCCAAGGGCTTTCCCGAACCCACTGTGGAGTGGAGGCGAGTAGATGGAACTCCAATTATACAGGTAGTATATTATTACTAGCGTTCATTTTCAACGGCTTCGCCCGCGAGAAATTAGGTTTTAAACTTTCATTCCTTATTTTACCCCCTTGGAGTTGAGTATATGAGGCATAGTGTGCAAAATTTCAAATTCCTAGCCTTAAGGGTTTGGCTTGTGCATTGATCGACTACATAAATTATACAGCCTGTTACCCGTATATTGCGAATATTTGACACCTCGTTTTTAAAATCGAATCAGTAGTTAAGGCACTAGGGTAGAACAAACATACATACACAAACATAGATTGTCAAAATCATTACCATTTCTTTAGGCTTTGCCGTGGGAATGGTAAAAATGTAAGCTCTGCGTGACTAAAATACATATCATAATCCTACTACTATTATAAATGTGAAAGTTTGGTAGGATGGATGGATGTATGGATAGATGGATGTTTATTACTCTTTCACGCATAAACTACTAAACAGATTTTTGGATTAAAACGAAGGCTATACTTTTTAAACGACTTCGAAAGTTTCTCATTTCGACCGTATTTTGAAGTCGGTACCAGCAAATTTGAACGTAAGTTCTATAAAATATTGTAGGGTATTGTTTGGGCTCGTAGCAAAATTAAGAAGATTGAGTAGAGAAATAGTTAAAAAATCCAAATTTAAAAGGGTAATTATTTAGAAAATAAGTTTCATTTCATACTTTTTTGTGTATTTTTACTTTGGAAGTCGGTTTAATTTTTTGTACTAGTATTCTGTATTACAGGGAATTCCCTTTTGTCGTCACTTCTTCTACATATCATCTCCTCATGTTCATGGTCATGACGACCTCCGTGGCTCAGTGGAGAAGCAGTGGCGCTTTAGCCGGAGGTCGCGGGTTCGAATCCCGCCAGGGAACAAAAAGTTTTCTGTGTTCCTGGGTCATGGATGTGTATTAAATATGTGTATAATATAATAAAAATCTTAAGTATAAGTATCTTATAATAATTATTAAATATATTTCCGTTGTCTGGTACCCGTAACACAAGTTCTTCGGATACTTACCACGGGGCCAGACCGACGTGGTGTAAAGCGTCCATAGATATTATTATTATTATTATCATCTCCAGGGTTCATGGCGCGATGCCTCCGTCAGCGGCCACCTGCTGAGCATCCCCAACGTGTCCCGCTGGCACTCCGGCAAGTACGTGTGTCTGGCCAACAACGGTATGCTGCCGCCCGCCAACCAGACCACGCAGGTGGAGGTGCAGTGTGAGTGTGTGATTATTTCGTCCATTATCATAACCTAATGTTTACATAGTATATGAGAGCTCCGTGGCCTAGTGGGTAGACCGTTTGGACTCGAGAGAGTGCAGGTTCAAATCCCAGGTTGTGGCGTGTACCAATGAGACTTTTTCAGATCTCAAGTACATTATACGGAGGCTCTAACGGTGAAGGAAAACATCGTGAGGAAACCCGCACACAGTTGGTCCCAGACGTATTGTCCAGTTCATTTCTCTGGACTAGGCTGACTATATTGTGAGAATGCCGTATGTGCTTGGGCAACCATACGACATTTAAAAACCAACTGTCCCAGGCACTACAGTATTTCAAGAGTGGTTACTTCGCTCGGATAATACTGTATAAATCATCCATTAACGGATGTAAAGGCCTAAGTTTCTTTTTTTTTATAAATGAAAAAAAATTACACCAATCTATGCAATGTCTCCGAAAATCAATTACGGATACTTCGGGCACATGATCCACTGCTTATGTAAAGACGTTTAGGCAAAAAAACTGCCATACTGAAAGTGAAAAATCATCTCATACACGGTATAAGTGACTCTCCGCAAAACGCAAACTCGCCCATATAAAGAAAAAAAATCTAGTATGACAATTATTTTTCTGCTTAAACGTCTTTACATAACTGATGCTCTAAGTTACGTACGCCCAAAATATCCATTATTGATTTTAACGAACCTTATAATATAAAAGAAAGTCGTGTTAGTTACACTATTTATAACTCAAGACCGGCTAAACCGATTTGGCTGAAAATGGTGAGGTGGTATCTTAAAACCAGGAGTGAGGATATAGGTTACTTTTAATACCGTTGCCGAGGGATTCAAAACTCGAGAACGGCTGGACCTAATTTTGGTCTTGAAACGTGTACGTAATATTCAGTAATTTAAAGTTATTTTTTAATTAGGTTGTCTACAATAAACTTTACGTGGTAGAGCCATGCTTCGGCACGAATGGGCCGGCTCGACCGGAGAAATACCACGGGCTCACAGAAAACCGGCGTGAAACAGCGTTTGCGCTGTGTTTTGCCGAGTGAGTGAGTTTACCGGAGGCCCAATCCCCTACCCTATTCCCTTCCCTACCCTCCCCTATTACCCTATTCCCTCTTAAAAGGCCGGCAACGCACTTGCAGCTCTTCTGATGCTGCGAGTGTCCATGGGCAACGGAAGTTGCTTTCCATCAGGTGACCCGTTTGC
Source organism: Glaucopsyche alexis (assembly GCA_905404095.1). Taxonomy (NCBI): domain Eukaryota; kingdom Metazoa; phylum Arthropoda; class Insecta; order Lepidoptera; family Lycaenidae; genus Glaucopsyche; species Glaucopsyche alexis. Next base: position 19,581,985 of record FR990057.1, read on the forward strand.
TCGTTTGCCCCCATATTTCATAAAAAAAAAAAAAAACTGCTTACCGTTTGACAGCTAAGCGTATCGGGACTTGATTGTAATTGAAATGTAGGTTTTATTTAGCAGAATTGACACTCTGAACTCTGACACTAACGGATGTTAATACTTAATAATAGTAAAATGATAATAATATTTGTGTGTTTTACAGTCAGTCCATACATCCGTGTTCCCGGCAACGTCGTGTACGTCCACAACACCACCGTGGACGTCGAGTGCGAGGTACTCGTAACACCGTATTTAGGTACTGTGACGGCCGACGGTGATCCCAGGAGCGCAACACTCCCCTAACCTTATATTCTTACTGATTTACCCCCTTACTAATAAAAATATTTATACAATGGATAAACTATACAATGCTTTCTTTTTTTACGCTAAGCGTCTTTTCCAACGTATAAGACAAGGACAAAACATTGTATAGCTTATCCATTGTATAAATATTTTTATCAGTAAGGGGCCCGTGGAGAGACGCTTCGCTACGTTGAATGTAAGAGGAGGAATGGATGGTAACTGGTAAGTATGAAAGTGGATAAAGCGAAACAAGTATGTAAGGATCGTAGCAAGTGGAAAGAAGTGGTCTCTGCCTACCCCTACGGGAAAGAGGCGTGATTATATGTATGTATGTATGTATGTATCAGTAAGGGGAAAAATGTATAGCATGTTGCAGTATTATGCTGGGACTATAATATGATGAAGACCGTAGAAAATTCTGAGCATTGAAAATAGAACTCTGTACTAGTAAAATAGAGTTGAAATTGAATATGAGTGTCGAGTGAAATGTCAATGTCATATATGACAGCTCGACACTCGAAAGTCGAAACTTCCATTTTCAACTCTATCTGGGGGCACGGCAGTGCCCCCGCCAAGTCGAGCGCGAAGCAAACACTGCCGTACCATCCTTTACTGGAACCATTTCGCCGCATTTTCAGGCCCCTATTTGAGAACCTCTGGATAAGACCAGAACGCAGAAATTTTCGTCATCCAGTAAGCTATAATCACATACTTAAAATCCAAAATTTCAAGTCTGTAGGTCATTTAGTTCCGAAGTTAAGCGAAAGCAAAGTTTCGCATTTATGACACTCACTCACTCACTCATGATCATCAAAATAGAACTAGTACTTCCCATAAACTCAGAGAGCTGAAATTTGGTACAGAGTTAGGGTTTAATGGCCACATAAAGGGAAAACTATAAAAACTAGGATAATCGATCTGGGGGCACGGCAGTGCCCCCGCCAAGTCGAGCGCGAAGCAAACACTGCCGTACCATTCTTTACTGGAACCATTTCGCCGCATTTTCAGGCCCCTATTTGAGAACCTCTGGATAAGACCAGAACGTCGATCTGGGGGCACGGCAGTGCCCCCGCCAAGTCGAGCGCGAAGCAAACATTGCCGAACCATTCTTTACTGGAACCATTTCGCCGCATTTTCAGGCCCCTATTTGAGAACCTCTGGATAAGACCAGAACGTCGATCTGGGGGCACTGCAGTGCCCCCGCCAAGTCGAGCGCGAAGCAAACACTGCCGTACCATTATTTACTGGAACCATTTCGCCGCATTTTCAGGCCCCTATTTGAGAACCTCTGGATAAGACCAGAACGTCGATCTGGGGGCACTGCAGTGCCCCCGCCAAGTCGAGCGCGAAGCAAACACTGCCGTACCATTATTTACTGGAACCATTTCGCCGCATTTTCAGGCCCCTATTTGAGAAACCTCTGGATAAGACCAGAACGTCGATCTGGGGGCACGGCAGTGCCCCCGCCAAGTCGAGCGCGAAGCAAACACTGTCGTACCATTCTTTACTGGAACCATTTCGCCACATTTTCAGGCCCCTATTTGAGAACCTCTGGATAAGACCAGAACGTCGATCTGGGGGCACTGCAGTGCCCCCGCCAAGTCGAGCGCGAAGCAAACACTGCCGTACCATTATTTACTGGAACCATTTCGCCGCATTTTCAGGCCCCTATTTGAGAACCTCTGGATAAGACCAGAACGTCGATCTGGAGGCACGGTAGTGCCCCCGCCAAGTCAAGCGCGAAGCAAACACTGTCGTACCATTCTTTACTGGAACCATTTCGCCGCATTTTCAGGCCCCTATTTGAGAACCTCTGGATAAGACCAGAACGTTGATCTGGGGGCACAGCAGTGCCCCCGCCAAGTCGAGCGCGAAGCAAAAACACTGCCGTACCATTATTTACCGGAACCATTTCGCCGCATTTCAGGCCCCTATTTGAGAACCTCTGGATAAGACCAGAACGTCGATCTGGGGGCACGGTAGTGCCCCCGTCAAGTCGAGCGCGAAGCAAACACTGTCGTACCATTCTTTACTGGAACCATTTCGCCGCATTTTCAGGCCCCTATTTGAGGAGCTCTGGATAAGACCAGAACGCAGAAATTTTCGTCATCTAGTAAGCTATAATCACGTACTTAAAATCCAAAATTTTAAGTCTGTAGGTCATTTAGTTCCGAAGTTAAGCGAAAGCAAAGTTTCGCATTTATGACACTCAGTCACTCACTCATGATCATCAGAATAGAACTAGTACTTCTCATGAACTCAGAGAGCTGAAATTTGGTACAGAGTTAGGGTTTAATGGCCACATAAAGGGAAAACTATAAAAACTAGGATAATCGAACATCTGGAGTACCTGATGACCCTGATTAGAAAACACAAGAGCCCAACCAAACTATTAGAGATCGACATACCGCCTTTACAAAAAATATTCAACATGGTGGTGGGCCGCTTCATTTGATGTCAAAAATCGAAGGTCTGAAGTATCTGATGAAGAATCCTCAGCTGGTTTCAGCTGATTAGAGATATGGTATTGCCCCCCTTCTACTATTGGTACATAAAAAAATCGACTGTCATTTCAAAAACCTAGCGAAGTGGGACACATCTTCTAATTTAATCTAGTCCGTAGCATTCCACTGCTGGGCGAATGCCTCCCTTTCTGCTTTTGATACGCATATAAATAAAATTAAAGGAAAACTCTGGATAAGACTAGACTAGCTTTTATACTTATATTTACAAGTTTACAAGAAGAAATAGTCGAACGATTAACTTTATTGTACTCGATCATTACACAAATTAAATAAACAAATTACACTGAAATCTAGTAAAATAAATCAATATGCCCACGTTTCTACAAAAAGAAGTGAAATCCCACCAAAAACATTCTGTAAAAAACTAGCCAAGTCTCGATAGAGCTGCTTGTTTATCTCTAAAAAGTAGTGAAATCTAGACAAAGTCGTGCCAAGTCTAAGGTTCCTTACTGCGATTTCTTTATTATTATAGTTAATGTTGTGTGACTTGGCCGTTGAACATTCTTTATACGTTACAAGTGGGTACAAGTCAATTTTGTTTACACGTAATGTATATCTGTTGTAACTACCTATGTTTGTTAAGCGAGATAATAGCCCATACTGGTATTGGTAATTGGACGCTAGTGAGTAGTGTCTCATTTTAGGCTGTTGTTGATTGTAGAACACATGTATTGGAGCTATGGTGTCATGGAGCCCCTTTTGTACCATTGTGTACCCTTCAACGGCCAAGTCACACAACATTAACTATAATAATAAAGAAATCGCAGTAAGGAACCTTAGACTTGGCACGACTTTGTCTAGATTTCACTACTTTTTAGAGATAAACAAGCAGCTCTATCGAGACTTGGCTAGTTTTTTACAGAATGTTTTTGGTGGGATTGTATTGACGCAAAGTTCTATTTTCAGCGCTATGAATTTTCACCGGTGTTCCGGATTCCGGATCATATAGTACCAGCTATAGTGTATTTAATCTGGTTTAATGTGCCGTGCCCTGGGCCAATTTATTTTTATTAAATAAAAAAATCTGTTTTTTTTTTCTTTAACGCTAGCATGCGCTAACGAGCTCTTTTTTCCGCGGAACCAGCCAATCCCAATCAAACCAGAGCAGCCAATCACTCCTCTTCTGTTCTACTTTATTTTTAGGGTTCCGTAATACTTAAGGAACCCTTATAGTTTCGCTCTGTCCGTCTGTCTGTCTGTCTGTCTGTCTGTCTGTCTGTCTGTCTGTCTGTCTGTCTGTCCGCGCCTCTAGCTCCTGTAATTATGAATATAAATTGATGAAATTTGGTGCAGTTATAGATTGTGTATAGATCACGGTTTCGGGATCATAAAAAAATAATAATTTTATATTTTAGGGGTGGCTCTCCATACATGTGAAGTGGGGATGAAAAATATTTTTTCACTCTACTCCATCGTGTGGGGTATCGTAGAATAGGTCTTTTAAAATAAAGGCAAGGTTTCATACGTTACTTTTTTATAAAGTTGACCATTTTCGAGTAATCGGCCTCCAAAGTGGTTTGTAAGTTGGTCCCCCCCCTAGCATTTTTAAACTATAGGAGATAGAAATTTGCAAATTTCCTTGCTGATAGATCATGCTAAAAACTCTTTAGGAAAATTATTGTGAACCAAATCGGACAGTAACTTTTGGAGTAATTAAAAAAAAGCATATTACGCATTTATAGTTACGGAACCCTCCTTAGACATGTCCTGACATGCTCTTGGTTAGGTTATTTTAATCCTAGTCTATGTATGTTATAATCTCCAGGTCCAAGCCTGGCCCGAGCCGGTTCTGGCCTGGGAGGCGGACGGGGTGACCATCGAGGGGTCCCGGTACCGCATGGACGTGCTCCCCACCTCGGTCCCCTGGCGGTGGGTCATGCGCCTCCAGATACCCCACGTGAAGGACCACGACCTTCGGCAGTATAGCTGCGTAGCCAAGAATGAGCTGAATAATCAAACCGTTAAGGGACATATTCGGTTGATGCGTAAGTAGACAAGGGGAAATCTATACTTTCTATACTAATATCCATCTATACTATCTACGTATCTGTCTGTCTGTTACCTCTTCACGCTTTTACAGCTGAACCGATTTTTATGAAATTTGGTATAGACATACTTTGAGTCCCGAGAAAGGACATAGGATATTTTTTATCCCGGAAAAGAACAGTATTTCCGCGGGATACTCGATAGTATAATTACGCGGGCGGCACCGCGGGGAACAGCTAGTTATCTAACTAGCTATTCCCCGCGGCGCCGCCCGCGTATATAGATATAATATAGTATCTTAGTACCATTATACACCTATATATTATAGTATCTATATAGTACCATTATCTATATCTATATCCCCTTGACTGTCGAGACACCTTTAAAAGGTGTCGACAGTTTAAAGGATATAGTTATAGATAGGTTATTGAAACGGGCCGTAACACGGTCTTTCCAATGATGGGCATTAGCTCATACAAAGTCACCATACACCATACAATCTTATCTCTCCGCAGTGCCTGGCCCGAACCACCACAAGCAAGTCCAGCAGCCCATGGAGTTCGGCTCGCGGCCCCCAGTGCTGACGTCATACGAGGAGCTGTGCCAGGTCCAGCCCTGTCCCTCCTGCCCGCGCTGCGACCGCGCGCTGCTCCTCATCTCCACCATGAACGGCACCAGCGCGTACAAACCCCGGCGCAACACCAGTGAGCATAATATAGAGTATTATAGAGTACTTGATGTTACCTGCGACTTCGCCCGCGTAAATACACTATCCCTCGGGAACACTGTATTTTGTCGGGATAAAAAGTAGCATATGTTTTAATCCAGAGCCTAAACTAGATACATACCAAATTTCATCAAAATCCGTTCATTATTTTTTGCGTGAAGGAGTAACAAACATCCATACGTCCATCCATCCATACATCCTCAAAAACTTTCACATTTTTAATATTAAGAACTTGATATTATCTGCGACTTCGTTTCGAGCAGAAATTCTTGTGCGTTGGAACTTTAATTTTTTTTAGATAAAGTGTTCTGGGTTACCTATGCGTTCAACTTCCAGGACCTAATTGACAGAATTGTATGTGAAAATCTCTATATACTAAGTAGCTCTTCAAGTATGCATTAAATGATGTTTTCAGATTGCCAGCTGTATGCCATCGGCAAGCCGGTATACCATCGGTACAAGGACGAGCTGTTCGGCGCCTGGCTGAGAGACTCCAATGCTACTGAAAATCAGGTATGCGAAAGTCAATTTTATAGTATATATCGAAATAGTATATAACCGAATCGATCTAATAATTAATTTTTTTTTTCTTTTTTGTGTAACGGCAGACAATTATCTAGTATAATCCAAGACAGTTGTGTATTTTATTCGAAAAAATGTACGTTTAAACCACAGACTAGAAAATACATAATATATACAGAGAAACAGCTTTCATAAAGCGATCCATATCGATCCACAATTGAAAATTTTGACGTCCCCTTCAAAATTTAACGGTCCACAAATTTTCCGCACAATCGTGGACACACGTGCGCTTGTAACTGTGCAGTCAAATCGATAGCTAACTATGTAGCTGTTTATTTGTTCCTCTTTCTTCAATCTGTTTGTAAACTATCTATTGTTAAAAACTATATACATATTTACATAGAACCTCCTAAAGTAACTTCTTAGTGATTTTCGCTACCTTACGGCTTACGTCTACATTCTAGCTTCCTACATCTGCCACATTGAAAGTGACAAGTGCGTTCAAACAATGTTAAACCCCGTAAAAAGCCTGTTATAAGTCTGACGAGTCTGTCATCGTATGCGAAATAGACGCATAGCTAGATGTTGGCTAGATGGCTATTTCATTTTTTAGTTTTAAGACAAGCCAAAGAATTGGCTAAACCGACCACTGCTTTTATTGAGCAGAGTCTTTATTCTGTCAACTATACAGTCAGCAGCTTGGAATATGTTCCAAATAATTTAAATTAGTTTCTAAGACAACAGAGGCTCACTCTAGCAATGTGATAATCAATAATATAAATTATTTAAATGAATTACCTACCTTACCTACCAAAAATGTTAACAAAAAATGTAATTTCAATGTAAACCTGGTGCACCAAAATTTGCAAGGAATGGTAGGTAAAGAATTAGAAATTGAGTTGTTTCTTAATGAATATAACATTGATATTATGTGTATATCAGAACATTGGTTTAGAAAACATGAATTAATATTTAACTTTTGTTCGTTCAGTCGAGAGAATGCCATTAGAGGTGGTTCTTTAATATTAACTAATAAAAAAATAAAATTTAAAGAACGTAAAGATATTATAAGACTCTCTGCTGAACGAATAATTGAGGTAGCCTGTATTGAGTTGAGCCATCTTATTATTGTAAGCGTATACAGGCCTCCATCAGGTTTATACGATTCCTTTGAACAAATCATGGAAGAAGTGTTGACAAAAATATGTGCATCTAACAAAAAGATTATTGTATGTGGTGATTTCAACATTAATTTATTAGACTCAAACTCCACCACTGTTAGATTCACATCATTGTTAAAATCGTATAACCTGAGTAATTTATTTTATGAACCGACAAGAATATGTGATACAGCAGCTACTTGTATTGATAATATTTTCACTAATATTACTCCTTATAAAAAAGAAATAATTAATGCGCTTAGCTCTGATCACTGTGGACAATTTGCTTCATTTAATATTAATTGTGAAAATAAACCTCAAGAAAAGCTTGTTTATATTCCTGTGAATACAAAACGTATTGAGAAATTTAGAGGTAAATTAGTTTCAAATATTCAACAGTTAGATGGGTTTAATAGCTCCGATGAAGCGTTTCATAAACTATTTAAAATAATAAGAACCCAGTATAACTCTGTATTTACTTCTAAAACGGTCAATTTAAATAATAGAAAAAGTAATTTTAAAACCTGGGCAACTGCAGGAATTATAATAAGTAAACAGAGATTATATGATTTGTATAACGAAAAGACATTTAATAGGAGTCAATCTTTTAAACTGTATGTCAAACAATATTCAAAATTTTTTAAAAAAGTATGTCAAGCAGCGAAGGCACTTCACATAAAAGAAAAAATAATAAACGCTAAAAATACAGTGAAAACCACTTGGAAGATAATTGCAGATGAGACTGGAAGAGGTAAAAAAGTCGTAACTCTAAATTTGAACTTTGTATTAATAATAAAAAGGTAAATTCTGACCTAGAGGTTGCGACAATCTTCGAGAAATTTTTGCTGACATTCCGGTCTCAACTACAAAAAATCTAAATTCTTCACCTGCAGTTGCTGAAAAAAATACTCAGAGAAAATGTCAAGGAATGTGATGTCAATTTTAATTTTAAAGAAATTGACTCCAGAGATATTATTAACACCTTCAAAGTACTCAATATTAAAAATACTACCGATCTCTGGGGTATGTCTATAAAAGTTATAAAATCAATAATTGACATCATTGCCCCCTATCTAGCCTTAGTTTTCAATAATTGTATAAAGAATGGTGTCTAATGAAACATAGCAAGGTGATGCCTCTTTTTAAGGCTGGGAATAAGTCTGACCCAGCAAATTATAGACCAATATCTATACTACCGACTTTCAGTAAAATTTTCGAGAAAATAATCTTAAATCAATTGCTAGCCCACTTTAATATAAATAATTTATTACATAGTAACCAATTCGGGTTTACTAAAGGTCGGTCCACAACAGACGCAGGCATCAGTCTTCTATGCAGCATATTTGGGGCCTGGGAGGGATCGCATGATGCACTTGGTGTCTTTTGTGATCTATCCAAGGCTTTCGACTGTGTCGAGCATGCTACGTTGGTCAAAAAATTATACCATTATGGTATAAGGGACACGGCACTTAAACTTTTAGATTCTTATCTTACAAATAGAACGCAGAGAGTAGAAGTTAATTCTACAAAATCTACTGGGACCAAAATAGAACTAGGTGTGCCACAAGGATCAATTTTAGGCCCGTTTCTTTTTCTCATCTATATAAATGACCTTCCTTATCTAGTTAAAGATAAGCATGAGATAGTACTCTTTGCCGATGACACTTCACTAATTTTTAATGTGAAGCGACGACAGTCAAATTATGACGAGGTAAATAGTGCTCTCTCAAAAATGGTACATTGGTTTAATAATTTACTTTTAAATTCAAATAAAACGAAATGTTTAAAGTTTAGCCTCCCAAATGTTAGGCAGGCACAAACCAATATACTATTAAATGGTGAGAAAATGAACTTAGTGGACACCATTGTATTTCTAGGAATAACACTAGATTGTAAATTACAGTGGGGTCCCCATATTGCAAATCTGGCAGATAAGCTCAGTTCTGCAGCATATGCAGTCAAAAAAATTAGAGAAATTACCGATGAGGATACAGCCGGCTAGTTTATTTTAGTTATTTTCATAGTATAATGTCATATGGCATTCTTCTTTGGGGAAACGCTGCAGACATTAATACAATATTTGTGCTACAGAAGCGAGCTATACGTTCTATTTATAAGATGTCATGTTTTGAATCTCTGAGAGAAAAATTTAAAGAAATAGGTATTCTGACCGTTGCTTCTCAATACATTTTGGACAATGTGTTGTATGTCAGAAAGAATTTAACGAATTTTAAAAAGAAAAGTGACACACATTGTAGGAATACTAGAAATAGGAACAAGTTAGAAATACCAGTGATCAGACTTAGTAAATTAAGTAAATCTTTTAAAGGTCAATGTATACGCTAGTGATGTAACGAATATTCGCATTCGCATTCGCAAAATTGTTGCGAATGTTTTGCGAATATGTATATCAGAAAACAAAAGCAAATGTGCGAGTTTCTTACGCCGGTTCTTCTCGCCGGGCTAGTTTCCGAACCAGTGGTAGGCATCATGTAGGACAATTCTATAAGCGTTATATCATAACCTACATGGAAATAAAAATTTTGAGTTTAAGTTTGAGTGAGCGGAGCGGAATGAATGACGCTTTATTTAGATCATAGATGAGTTCGTTTGAACTCGGCAATACTCGGAAGATACGAACGTAACGAACCCATAACGAACCTAGTCCGAACGCGACTGCCGCCAAACCATAGACAAATTGGCGCCAAATATGAACAACAACTGAATATTCGCATTCGCATTCACGAATTCTAAAAAATAGACATTCGTTACATCACTAGTATACGCCTTTACAATAGAATCCCGGAAAACGTTCAAAATCTTTCCATTAATCAATTTAAAAAAGCTGTTAAAGAACGTTTGTGTGCTAAAGCTTATTATAAAGTCAGTGATTTCATTAACGATTGCACACCTTGGGAATAAGATGGCCCCATGCAAGGCTGCTTTTATGTACTTAAGTATGTTCTATGTACTTATGACTAATGTTGTATAGATTAAGTTACAACATTGTAAAATATTTTTTGAAAAGAACAATTTTCCCATCTTTTTGCTAAAAGGTGGCCCCGTGCGAGTTTCTTACGCCGGTTCTTCTCGCCGGGCTAGTTTCCGAACCGGTGGTAGGCATCATGTAGGACAATTCTATAAGCGTTATATTATAACCTACATGGAAATAAAAATTTTGAGTTTTTGAGTTTTGAGTAGCTCAGGCCCGACTTTCACGCGGTTTATGTTTGAAAGCCGACGTGATCTTATCAATCAATCGTTTATTGCAAGAATACGTAAGGTCTTAGAACAACTTGATGTCAGGGCCACTGAAAATTATTAATTCCATTTATATTACAGAGAGACAAGCTGTGGACTACGGTGGAGGAGGACGTGGAACGTCTGCGGGAGTACCGCACCAAGGCCAGCTTCAAGGCCGACCACGTGGATGAGTTCCACAAGCTACAGAAGCCGTTCTTTGTCAGTCTTCTTGTTCAATCTTATTTTATTTCTCTATTATAAGTAGATAGCAGTGGCGTAGGGTTTCTTTAACTCCATTCCTATCGGCTTCACTTATCGCTTACCTTTTAAATACCCTCATCCAAATCCTATAAATACAGGCTAGGCTTACATGTGAAGGAGAGCCAGCCTTCGCGATCGGTAGATATAAATATAATAGCTCATCTCGATGCTTACCTATGCTACGTAGGTTGCCGTCATAATGCTATCCATATACGTAACAGTATGCCCAGCCTCCGTGGTCTAGTGGATAGAGCATTGGCTCTTAACTCGGAGGTCGTGGGTTCGATTCCCGCATTGGAACAACAAAAAATGTTGTTTCCAAGTTTGGTTAGGACAATACAGGCTGATTACCTGATTGAAAAATGAATCATCAAGAAAGATGATCGGACCTGCGTCCGATCCCTTGTCAGTCGTGTCGGTTATCCGTCCCACTGGATTACGAGAGTAAAGGAAGAGAGAGTGCTCTTGTGTACTGCGCACACACTTGGGCACTAAAAAAATCACTCCTGCGTAACTGGCCTGGTTTCAATGAAACCGGCCACCGTCACCGTGATCGGTGTGGGAAGTTATTTATAGTATGCCTGTCCAGTGTCCAGGTAAACCGGAGCGTGTATGTTGTGCAACTGTGCAGGTTTCCATATTAGTTCAAGTTTATCTGGCAGGTGTAACTGCAAGCAAACCTGTCTAATTAAGACAGTGATTAAAACACGAAAGGTTTAACAGCTGTCCTTCGTGTGAGAGAGAGAACACGTCATACCTACATGTTATTGATTGTACTGTAGGTCCACGGTGGAAAGTCATGTTTCACAATAATAATACACAATACTTCTTGCACTATTTCCACTTTAATATGTATTTTACATTAATTTTAATATATTACACGACCGGTTTCGACAGAGTCATCATCAGGTCGTGTAATAGTGCAAGAAATATTGTGTATTATTATTGTGATACCTACATGTCATCTGAAAGCGAACGGAGCCGCCAGCATCAGCTTCATTACAATCTAAAAATAGAAATCTTGAATATGACTTTTTAGATCAAAATGCTCACTTGTAAGGTCTCTAAAGGCTGCTTTGAATCCAGTATGGGTTGTTATTTCATCCGGATTGGGATGTTGCCAAATTCGTTTCTCCGTTTAGTAGGTAGGTACCTACACAGTATTTACGGCATTCACATCATAAGCTAAGTCTGTTTATTGTATGCTATAATTAGTTTAAAAATATTCTATTATACCAGGGCAACGGTCACATCGTGTACAGCGGGTCGTTCTTCTACCAGGCGAATGAGTCCGGAGCCCCGGGAGACCTCATCCGCTACGACCTCACGCAGAGCCGCATCAAGTCCGCGCGCCTGCCGCACGCCGCCGGCCGCCTGTACACCGCGCAGCACAACCAGGTAACTCGCCTGGTTGTGCCAGCAACCAGACAGGCTCCTTCCAGCATAGTGACAAGAAATGACGCAACTTATCAGGGTTGAGTAGTCAGTACTAATAAATAGATCAGCCAATTACCTAGATCACACCGCGTAGCAAAAAGAACAGGTATTCTACCTTGATATAATATAGGTATCTCATGTTAAAACAATTTTTTTATTAAATTTCTATTGATTGATCGAGCAGCCCACTTCGAGCCCGCCTACGTAACGTAATTACAATAGTTTAAATGATCAAACGTGATATGATTTCAGGTGGACTTCAGTGCAGATGACAACGGGCTCTGGGCTATATACTCCATCGAGAACTCCAACAACACGGCCGTCGCTAAAGTATGTAAGCTATGCTTTTAAATGTTTGTTCTGCTATAGCAGAGGTTCCCAAGCTTATTCCGTCTAACGCCTACTTTGAAAATCAGTTCTTTTGTAGCGCCCCCTTGGGGCATCCAACCAAGCGCCCCCCATCTTTTTCCACCATAAAACCTCAATCAAATATTAGTCTCGTCTGGAGAGTATTTTTTTATCTCTTCAAAATTACCAATAGTCAACATTGAGCAATAATAATTAATAATACTGCTTACATCAGCGCCCCCTCAATTTTTGGGCCCCTTACCGCCCTCCTCTAGGCTTCCAGCGCCCACAAGGGGGCGTTATCGCCCACTTTGGGAAAGACTGTGCTATAGTATAAAATGCCTCTTGTACAAAATATACATTGTACACATATGTAAATTTTGCTCATGTATTATAAATGATGATGTCGTGTGTATGTCACAGCTCAGTTTCGACCCGAACAAGGATGACTTAAATATAGACTACATCTGGAATATATCGCTCAACCACAAGCAAGTGAGTATATCTTAGTACTTCTATAATAATTTAATAAAAAGGAAAAGTTTGTTTGTTTGCATTGAATAGACTCCGAAACTCCAGGACCGATTTTGATGAAATTTGGTACAGATATAGAATAGAACACGGGGAAGGAGATAGGCTACTCATTATTGCGGCAAAATGTACGGTTCCCTTAAGATTTTCTTTTGCGCGCACGAAGTCGCGATCAACATCTAGTAACACTAAAGGTTATAACAGTTCTTATTTTAGAGACAGTTCTGGTTCAGAAAAATCGACCAGCCCCAGTAGACAATATGTTGGATTTGTTTCATTCATACATAGTAAGGTGTAGGTGTAGTTTTCGGTGAAATAGTGGTGTATATTCATAGATAAGACAGAATGTTTGTCGGGTCAGATACTGATTGATATTATGAGTAGGTATAATATTATGTATGTAGATAATGTGGCAATATACTTCTTTGTGGAAATATAATTTTCAGATGGGAGAAATGTTTATAGTTTGCGGTGTTCTATACGCCCTGGACTCGGCCACGGAGAGGGAGAGCAAGGTGACGGTGGCCATAGACCTCTATCAGAGCAAGCCGGTGGAGGTGCAACTTCAGTTCACAAACCCGTTCAGGAAAACCACGCAACTTGGATATGATCATTCGATGAAGGTAATCTTCATCACACCTTTTATCTCAAAAAATATTATGTACTGTATTATATATACAGTGCCATCTATGATTTAATATTGGTAATATGTGTCCGCCCTATCATTAAACTTCGATAGATGGTGCTTTATCATTGAGTTTTGTTATTCGATACTAGATGTCACTTTTAAAAATGTTTAAAATCGCATTAATTTTTTTTCTTTGTAGTATATCGCAATCTGTGTTAAAATATTGAGCAAAAACCTTATCACTATAAAAAACTAGTCCTACAAAATATGTCGATTGTCGATGTAAAATATTTTGTACAGTTCGTTTATTACCCGTTAGATGGCGCTACTAATATATTCTATATTATAGTTAAACTACTGCAAACTAGATGTCACTTTTGGATATTCAATAATTTATTTGCTGTCACTTTTGAAATTATAACATTATTCACTAAGCACCGTTCCAACGAGCGTTGTGGTCGCGACAGAAAAAAACAGCACTTACACAATAGAACTGAATATCGAATACTCAAGTGTCAGATTTGAAACTCTACACGATTTTTTTGTTTTAGGATTTTCTTGTTTAGTTCATTTTCCACCCACTAGATGTCTTTTCAGGAGCTGTACTCGTGGGACAGAGGAAACCAGCTGACTTACCCCGTTCGGTACAACGAGGTGCCGGGGCCATAGCGGCGCAGAACCGACAATAGTCTTATTGTTGGTCTCCTCCGGTTTCTGCGTATTGGGTTCTATATACCAGTACTGGATTACTTCATGTAAATTGTTACCTGATGAATAGCAATTATCGTGGCCTTTTGACGCAACACAAAGGGAGTAAAAACAATATATTCTTGGTAAAAATGCGCTTACGACTTTTCAACGTAAATATTATTTTCAATGTATGCTAGAAGCTTTTTCAAAGTCCTATAGGTTCAAACGAATGCTTTTATATTTCTATTGAGAAAACAAAAAATGTAACTTAAACATGCTTAAACGTAGGTAAGTACCCGGTTTACTTTTGACCCGACTACGGCGAATGCAAAAGGAAGGGTAATGATTATTATAACGTTTCGGAAAATCAATTACAGAAATTTTGGTTGGATTGATGTAAAGACGTTCTGTAGAAATAATAATAACTCTGAAACTTGGAATATAGTAAAATATATACAAAATATAATTACATTGCACTAGAGCAGTCTTTCCCAAAGTGGGCGATAACGCCCCCTTGTGGGCGCTGCAGCCTGGAGGCCTAGGGCGGTAAAAGGCCCAGAAAAAATTGGGGGGCGTTGATGTGAGTAGTGTTATTATTCAATGCTGTATATTAGTTAAGTTTGAATAGACAATTAGACAAAAGATACTCTCCAGGCGAGAATAATATGTTATCGAGGTTTTCAAGGTGAAAAAAAAATGGGGGGCGCTGACAAAATAACTGATTTTCAAAGTGGGCGTAAGACGAAATAAGTTTGATAACATCTAGTCTGCACTAGAGAATGACACTGAGGTCATTACACTAGCAGCTGATTTCAAAATCAAAATCAGTTATGGTATTAAATACATAATAATATCGTGAAATTATCAACCATTTCGTTCTCTTCTTAGTTCTTAGCGCTTAATTTTATCAGTAACCATCATTTGGGTCTATAAAAAACTAATTTCTTACTCGGTTCAATAAAATTATATTTACAATCTTAAACCTACTGAATGTGGAGTCGTAAGAAGTAACGATGCTCTTTCCGTTAGCTATCTGCTGGAGAATTATCGCAAATAAAGACTGTTATAGCAATAATAAAGTGAAAATTATGCCTTACTTAATGTGTAAGTGTAAAATCATCATTTCTTAAAGCTATAACATCAACTTTTAGGCTGAGACTATATGGTCCGGAATCCGAAAGGCCGAGAAAAACTCAGAGCATTAAAAACAGAACTCTGCGCTAATAGAGCTGAAAATCGAACACACGAACATGGAGGTTAGAGAAAATAGATCGATCGCTATAGAAAATAGAGTCCCAGAAATATGGACAAAATAAGTGAGGCGCTGCGCTGCGATCGCTAAGTTGTCTCAATAAAAGCGGGTGGCATTTTTTTTTATGTAATGAACCAGAAAACGAGCAGACGGATCGCCTGATGGTAAGCGATTACCGCCGCCCATGGACACTGGCAACACCAGAGGAGTTACACTTGTAACTCCTCTGGTGTTGTGACTTGCGTTTCCCTTGGGCCTCCGGTAACCTCACTTACTCGGCAAAACACAACGCAATCGTTATTTCACGCCGGTTTTCTGTGAGGTAGTGGTATTTACCCGGTCGAGCCGGCCCATTCATGCCGAAGCGTGGCTCTCCCACAGTTAGCCGCGCGCGCGAATATTATACTACTTACCGCGAAGCTTTCAATACCGCGAAGATACTACTTACCGACGCGCGACGGCTGGTGGCAGAAAAATCAATTATAAATTCTACAAATTTTCAGGGACAGGCGGGCAATGCTTTAGCAAGGAGCGATCGGTCTCCTTTTCTCTAACCTCCATGCACACGAGAGTGTAGAGTCAAATGTCAAGTGTCACATATGACAGCTCGACATTCGACATTTTCATTTTTCAACTCTATAGTCTATTGTATTAGCGCAGAGTTCTATTTTAGTGCTCTGAATTTTCCCGGGAGGAACATAATAATATAGTCCCACTGTTTTAGCTCTATGGTCCCAGCCTTAAACAAGTCGTTTTGGTAACTAGGGTCGGCTCTTCGGCCATAATCAATAGATTCAGGAATTAGTAGTTTATTTTCGATTTACCGGGGGCTAATAGTACGAAGGAGGTTTGGAAACATAAATCTTGTTCTAAAGTTCATTTCTTCACGTAGGTAATAAGTAACTGAGTCGTTCTACTTTTCTACCGATAATAGGTAATCTGTGTGATACATTTTTTTGATAAAAAAAATAAAAGTACATTTCTTTTAAATAAAATGTATTTTTAAATCATTGTCCAGTTATCGACGATTTCAGAAACGTTTAATGCATCAAAGTTTTATTTTATACCTTTTATTTATTTTAAGTTTTATCGGAATAGTATGAAAGAATAAACTCCTCAGTCACAAAAAATATATTTATCTATTAGTTATTAATTATTATGTAAAATCAATTTTTCAGTTTTTCTTTAACTTTGCTTAACTAGAATACAGGCATTCATTATTCTTTAACTCGATAATAAAATATAAGATTTTTTATTACAAATACTTATATAAGGTTTGGTAAAATCAATTACGGATACTTCAGGCATATGATCTACTGCTTATGTAAAGAAATTTAAGCAAAGAATTAATTATTGTCATCCTCGAAAAAAAATTCTTTATATTGGGCGAGTTTGCGTTTTGCGGCGAGTCACCCATACATGAGATGATTTTTTTGTTTCAGTATGACAATTATTTTTCTGCCTAAACGTCTTTACATAAGCAGTGGATCATGTGCCTGAAGTATCCGTTATTGATTTTTGGAGACCTTATATAAAGAATTACATATAATACCACTCTGTCACACTTTTGCTCCATGCCATATTATGATAACAAACTTTGAAATATTTTGAAAATTGAAATAAACATAGCTGTTGAAATTCTATTAATACCTTGTAACTTTGTAAGGTCAATATGTAATAATATAATACGTTATTTTAGTATATATTATGTTACAGTCAAAGTAATAAATCCGGATATTATATGGCTGGCTATAAAATAATGGCTGGATAGTATTTATATATATAGATATAAATACTATCCAGCCATTATTTATAATGTCTACTCAATTTAGACAAAGTGATAAATGACACAAAATTAATCACATTAACTGGCAATTTTATATAATATTGTTACGTGTTGGGGTTCGACGGATTTGGAGATAAAGCCTGCTGACTCTTTTGAGTACTTTATCCCTAGCACTAGGTACAACACAAAGCACTAGGTCTAACACTAAACACTAAGTCCAAACACTAAGCACTAAGTCCAAACACTAAGCATTAACGATGTCCTATGTCGTAGCCAAGTCGTCGGTTTCACGCACGGTATCATCACATCACACAAACTAGTATTCACATCGATATCGCCTCTTTCGCTGTTCAACTCGAACTCCCGATCACTAGTTTTCACTTGTATCGCCCGTTTCGCTTCTCAGGAAGCTCAAACTGAACTCGCCTCCTTCCCAACCCCTCAGGCGTATTTATATCTGATGACACGAGTCCCAGACTGTTCCAGAAATGTTCGCGACTCGCGTGAACTGGTTGGATTGTTCCGGAATATTCGCACAATAGCGCCATCTAGTACTGAGTAGGAGGCCTCACGCTGTCCCTGTTCATACCAAGTGGTTTCATTGGTTGACGCTAGATGGCGCTTTTGTGTGTTCGTAACAATATCTTCGAAGAATTAGATAAAGTAATAAAACAAGTAGGTACAGGTAAAGATTATAAAATTGTATTTCAATCTGCCTTTATTTAATAATAATTATAAGTTCATTATAAGAATTATAATAACATTGTCATAGATACAATTTTATTGTGATAAAGTAATTTAACTTTATAAAGTTTTTTTTTTTATAATAATTTTACCCTTTTTAGTGATATTTAAGTTAGTAATTCATTAATACTGTCTACGGTCTAGGGTGGGCAAAGAAGTTTCTAGGGTGGGCGTTGCCCACCCTTGCCCCCCCCCCCCCTAGCTACGCCTATGTCTGTTGCATCACTAAGTTGAATCGTGTTTATTGCTTTAGCTAACTTTGGCCCGCTATTATGAATAATATCCGGACAAAGTGATTAATTTAGGGATATAATTAATCGAGCAAACAAAAAATAAGTTGGCGGCTGCACG
This sequence comes from Glaucopsyche alexis, assembly GCA_905404095.1. Classification (NCBI taxonomy): domain Eukaryota; kingdom Metazoa; phylum Arthropoda; class Insecta; order Lepidoptera; family Lycaenidae; genus Glaucopsyche; species Glaucopsyche alexis. The sequence goes on from FR990057.1 coordinate 19,600,503, forward strand.
TGAGCATACTGTATTACTGAATTTGGCAGCGAATTAATATGTTGGCGACTAAATTACTAAACTGGCGAAAACACTCGGGTGACAAAAAATTCTAAAGTCGGCAGATAAAAAGAGGCGGCAGATAATCCAAATTAGCACCGACATTTATAAGTTGGTGACTTAATTTCCGAGTTGGTGACCATTATACCATATAAGCAGCTATAAAACCAGATTTGGTTGATAAATTAATGGCTGCTAAAAATTCAATTTGCAAGCTACGGAAAATCCTATTTTTGGATACTGTTGGAGTATGTTTTTCTTTGTCATGGGTGTCATTTTCTAGGTTTCTGGGGGTGCAGAATAATATGAGAATAAAATCTGTTTCGTAATTCCACAATGGCGTAAATTTTTGTTATTAAAATTAACCAGGTTGTCCTTTTCTCGGTTTCTGGGGGTTCTGATTACAAAATTGTCTTCCAATTTCATTTTCCAAAATGGAGAATATTCAATCTTCGGAAAATGAAAATGAAAAGATCTTGGGGATGCTAATTAGGATTGATGATTATTATTACAGTATGTTATGTAGTTCAAGGTTCCAGCTATGTATAGATTTTTTTCAAAATTCAGGATTCATGAATTTTTCTGCTATTCATGAAGAAAATATGCGATTTATAGGTTAATAAGGGGGAGCAAATTTTCATTATTTTTGCAGTAGGGTGCACCGTTTCTGAGATAGGAGCGACTATAGAAAAAAATATGACAATGCTGTACTGAGATACGAGGGGTGTATCAATCTATAGAAATGTTGGAAAATTCAAGATTTTCGATTTTTTTTTCTCCCATCATGAAAAAAATTGGGGGGCGAAATTTTCATTATTTTTTCAATAGGATGCACCGTTTCCGAGATAGAATCAATTTTATAAAAAAAGAAGTAAATGCTGTACATTGAGATACGACGGATGTATAAATCTATAGAAATGTTGGAAAATTCAGGATTTTCGATTTTTTTTTCTCCCATCATGAAGAAAATATGATGATGCGGGGTTCCTAAGGGGGGCGGAATTTTCATTATTTTTTCAATAGGATGCACCGTTTCCGAGATACAATCAATTTTATTAAAAACCCCCCGACACAAAAAATAAACTTTAAAAACTAATAAATATTATTTGTAACCTAATATAATTATTATCGTCACATATAATATTATGTAAGTTGAAATATTTTTATTTTCCAATCGTCGCCTCGTCGGGGGACCGCTAAAGTTTATAAAGTGTTTTTCCAACACATTTAGGTACGAGCGAATTTTTTCCCGGAGTAAATTCTTTTGTTGCAATCTGCGACTACACCTCTTTTTCTCACATAGCGGTCCCCCGACGAGACGACGATTGAAAAATAAAAATATTTCAACTTACATAATATTATATGTGACGATAATAATTATATTAGGTTACAAATATTATTTATTACTTTTTAAAGTTTATTTTTTGTGTCGGGGGGTTTTTAAAATTTTTAATTTTACTTTTATTTTGTCCTTTTTAAAGTAGGTGTAAATAATGGATACCTTACCATATACTTTCAATATCATTGAAGTAACACGGTACCGAATTTCGAATCGATAGAACATAATATGGAAGATAGTCAGATCCCCTCATCAACTATTAAAGAACTGATAATCTTCAAACGACTAATCAGGTCATGGTTACCTTACCATGTTCTTTAAATATCGTTGAAGTAACACGGTACCAAATTTCGAATCGATCGGACATAAGAAAGTTAGTCAGATCCCCTCATCAACTAGAAAAGAGCTGATCATCTTCAAACGGCTGATCAGGTCATGGTTACCTTACCATGTTCTTTGAATATCGTTGAAGTAACACGGTACCAAATTCCGAATCGATCGGACATTGGAAAGTTAGTCAGATCCCCTCATCAACTAGAAAAGAGCTGATGATCTTCAAACGGCTGATCTTCCTACCACCAATTTTCTCATCAAACGAAGCTAAGAACACTCTCGATTAAGTCATCAATATTCTCTTACAGTGCGCTTTTATTTGAGACCCCACTCGAGTATATTTGCAGACATTCAGTTATTCTTCCCCACTTTCACCCCCCACAACTTTTAAACGACTCAACCGATTTTCATCAAACATGTCTAAGAACACTCGCAGGTAAGTCACCTTTAATACAAAAAAAACTAAATTGAAATCGCTTCATCGGTTCAGAAGCTATGATGCCACAGACAGAAAGACAGACAGACAGACAGACAGACCGACAGACACGTCAAACTTATAACACCCCTCTTTTTGCGTCGGGGGTTAATAAAAAAAGAAGTAAATGCTGTACATTGAGATACGAAGGATGTATAAATCTATAGAAATGTTGGAAAATTCAGGATTTTCGAATTTTTTTTCTCCCATCACGAAGAAAATATGATGTTACGGAGTTCCTAAGGGGGACGAAATTTTCCTTATTTTTTCAATAGGATGCACCGTTTCCGAGATAGAATCAATTTTATAAAAAAAGAAGTAAACGCTGTATCTATAGAAATGTTGGAAAATTCAGGATTTTCGAATTTTTTTTTCTCCCATCATGAAGAAAATATGAGGTTGTTGGGTTACTAATGAAATTTAAAATGGATGACTTTTTTGTAATCAGCACCCCCAGAAACCAATAAAAGGATACAAGTACATTTAAATTAACTTCGTCAAGGAGAGCAACACAACATAAAATAAAACATGGAGGATCAGATCAGAATTAACTGAAGAATGTCATTTTGTCAATGACATGGCTTTTGACAAAGAAAGACGTATGACATTCAAGACGACGTCTCTTCGTAAAACTGTCTACTACGTCAAAAGTCAAGTCAAAACTACTGTCATGGCTGCCCTAAAAATAGTGTTCTCGCAATAAAAAGCTCTACAAATAATCATTTTTGTACGCATGTACGCACGAAAAAAATAATTTGAAGAAGGGTCTTCAAATTATTTTTTTCGTATGTTTATGATAATATTCCCATATTTTTTTGCTATTTACCTATGTAGTGTACATAGAGCTGGCCCAAAATCAAACATCTCTTTTACTACAAGTTCATGCATAACTACATGATATAACGTCATGTGACGTCACTCGCTTGTAAATTGCAACGAAATGTATCACATCACACATGCACATAATTTCTGATATTTCCTAAGTTATCGCGCGTTTATATTTAAATGAACTTAATAATTAGTAAATAACATTAACTTAAAAATACTATGGTAATTAGTAATTCCCATGTAGTAAACACTTCAGGTATCTATATAGCTACCTAACGTAAAAAATATGTATATTTGAATTAATGCTCCAAAACTACACACAAAATCTTAATTATTTTTACTTTTATCAATGTTCAAAAGAGAACTTAATTTGTACACCTAATTTCTACAAAGAAGAAATTCATTCATTATATATCACAGGAAAATTTAATGATTGCGATCGTCAGTGTGCGAACTCTCAAGCGTAAGCTCCTGAGTCCTCAGAAGCTACCCATCAACCCCCGTCATTTTTCGCCACAATGGCCAGCAATACATTCCGTGACTTGGCACTCTTGGCAGAAGTTAGCACTTGGCCGCGGCGCGCGATCAATACCTGCGCACAACGCCATCTAGGGACCGCCGCGCAGCCAAATTGCACTTTAATAGTTCATTAGATTGAACAAAAATGGCGGGGACACACAGTTTAAATTTGGTACACGGTATCGATTCGCGAATAACTAATATTTATTGTTATATAGGGAGAGAGAATTTTTAAAAAGCTCTGCTCTGTCCTCGATAGCTTCAGCTCGAGTTGGTTGAATAGAAAAAACGATGACGGCGCTTGTTTGCTCTTCCTCTGGCAAAGCTTTGTAACAAGAAAAGGCCAGAATATTGTTATTAATGAATATTAAAGGTGCATATTTTATGTTAAATATAACTTTTGTATCTTCAAATTGAAGGCATTTCCCAGTTGTCTTCTGTTTTAATTGTGATAGATTTTTCCAAACAACTTGCTGTTAGTTTGGCTTTTGATATAATATTTATTTACCTATATATTAGCAACGCGCGAGCTTAGGTATGGCTCGTTAATTAATATTAATGAATTTAGCAATTTTCTTTTAATTTAGGACTTTTAAGTTACTGTTGAAGGAATTGTTAGCTCCTAAATAAATAATAATTCTGATTTCAATAAATTATTCATTCAAATTAATGCATCTTTAATTAACTTTTCAGCGTTAACCTAAATATAACTTCTATGTTTCAACAATAGATGGAGCGACCGGTTTCTAATCTCATAAATCTTTAAGAGGTCTGTTGGGGAATAGGCGAGACTTCGTAAGTATTCAGTGAAATAAATAATGACCAAAGTAGTTTGATAACTACCTAAAGCATTTTCCATCAACCTATAACTGTTTTCATTAATATTTTCAATACATAATGATTGGACCGCTGCGACCGAAAGGTGATGAATATTTGAAAAGCCAACTAGGTACTTAAATAGCTTTTTGGTTTGTAGAAGATAAAATAGGCAGTCAACGCTTTGGCTAAGGCCGTTTGGGTCTAGACGTAGCTGAGTTCCGTATTCTTCTGGGTATTCATAAAATATAGTTTGGAAGAAACCGCTTCCTACGGTGAGAGTGGTAAAACCGCCAATAAACTATACTGTTTTACTTGTGTAATTTTATGTGAAAACTAGCGACCCGCCCCAGCTTCGCACGGGTACAATACTGATACTAATACTAAAGAATGTCTTTGAACCTCGTAACAAAACGGGCGAAATCTAGTCAAAACAAACAGAAACAAATTAATATAGGTACCTACTAAAACTCAATGAAATAAGTAGGTGGGTATACTTTTATCGTATGAAATACCATAGATCTAAACTTTAGACCGCACGCGCACCCCCGCATTGGTGACGCCCACTTCGCAACGGGCCGTGCAGTAGAAATCGTAATATTTTAATTTCGCCATAACTTCAAAACCACACGTCCAATTTCAATCATTCAAAGACCAAATATTATCTACATAAACTGTACTTAGTGATGAAATAATTTATTTTGATAAGGATTAATAGCATTAGTAAAATAAACGCGTTTAAATGTAGTCCAAAAAAAATTCAAGATTTCTAAATAAAAAAATGGTTGTTGTGCCTCACTGGACATAGATAGGTATAGTGTGTCGCGGACTTTTTTGTAGATATTTATAAGATCTACAATTAATTAGAACATTTTATGGTTCTATCTTTTATAGTTTAGGCAGCGTACGCAAAATAAGTAATTTTTCTGGTTGATTTTTTACACCTTGTGTCCGAAAAACCCAAATATTTTACGGAACCCTATTTTTTTCCAAAATAAAATATAGCCTATGTTACTCGTGGATAATGTAGCTTTCGAATGGTGAAAGAATTTTTGAAATCGGTCCAGTACTTTTTGAGCCTATTCATTACAAACAAACAAACAAACAAACAAACAAACAAACAAACAAACAAACATACAAACAAAGTTTTCCTCTTTATAATATTAGTGTAGAAGATAAAATAGGCAGTCAACGCTTTGGCTAAGGCCGTTTGGGTCTAGACGTAGCTGAGTTCCGTATTCTTCTGGGTATTCATAAAATATAGTTTGGAAGAAACCGCTTCCTACGGTGAGAGTGGTAAAACCGCCAATAAACTATACTGTTTTACTTGTGTAATTTTATGTGAAAACTAGCGACCCGCCCCAGCTTCGCACGGGTACAATACTGATACTAATACTAAAGAATGTCTTTGAACCTCGTAACAAAACGGGCGAAATCTAGTCAAAACAAACAGAAACAAATTAATATAGGTACCTACTAAAACTCAATGAAATAAGTAGGTGGGTATACTTTTATCGTATGAAATACCATAGATCTAAACTTTAGACCGCACGCGCACCCCCGCATTGGTGACGCCCACTTCGCAACGGGCCGTGCAGTAGAAATCGTAATATTTTAATTTCGCCATAACTTCAAAACCACACGTCCAATTTCAATCATTCAAAGACCAAATATTATCTACATAAACTGTACTTAGTGATGAAATAATTTATTTTGATAAGGATTAATAGCATTAGTAAAATAAACGCGTTTAAATGTAGTCCAAAAAAAATTCAAGATTTCTAAATAAAAAAATGGTTGTTGTGCCTCACTGGACATAGATAGGTATAGTGTGTCGCGGACTTTTTTGTAGATATTTATAAGATCTACAATTAATTAGAACATTTTATGGTTCTATCTTTTATAGTTTAGGCAGCGTACGCAAAATAAGTAATTTTTCTGGTTGATTTTTTACACCTTGTGTCCGAAAAACCCAAATATTTTACGGAACCCTATTTTTTTCCAAAATAAAATATAGCCTATGTTACTCGTGGATAATGTAGCTTTCGAATGGTGAAAGAATTTTTGAAATCGGTCCAGTACTTTTTGAGCCTATTCATTACAAACAAACAAACAAACAAACAAACAAACAAACAAACAAACAAACATACAAACAAAGTTTTCCTCTTTATAATATTAGTGTAGATAAAGCATTTAAAAAAATATGCCTTTTCATGCGTTAATGGATGATTTATACAGTATTCTCCACCGAGAGCGAAGTAACCACTCATTAAATACTGTAGTGCCTGGGACAGTAAGTTTTTTTAAATGTCGTATGGTTGCCCAAGCACATACGGCATTCTCACAACATAGTCAGCCTAGTCCAGAGGAATGACTGACTGGTCAATACGTCTGGGGCCAACCATGTGCGGATTTCCTCACGATGTTTTCCTTCACCGTAAGAGCGTCCGTATAATGTTTTTTTTTTTAATGTAATGAACTAGGAAACGAGCAGACAGATCGCCCGATGGTAAGCAATTACCGCCGCCCATGGACATTCGCAACACCAGAGGAGTTATACTCGTAACTCCTCTGGTGTTACGACTTGCGTTCCTGGTCCTTAAAATCCTTAAAATTTTGTGTACTTGAGATCTGAAAAAGTCTCATTGGTACACGCCACAACCTGGGATTCGAACCTGCACTCTCTCGAGTGCGAACCACACGGTCTACCCACTAGGCCACGGAGCTCCACAGCTCTAAGCATTAACAAAGAAATTAATTGCTTAATGATTTCTAGATTTGAGAGGACGGTCATTTTGTGTTTATTTCTTTCCACAAAATGGCGATCCGCGTATGTGCTTATTTGGAATGCACGTTACCTACTCGCAAAAGCTTGAAACCTTCATAGAACGAAAGACTTTAAACAGCTGTGGGACCTTCCTGCAGAAGTGATAAGTGTAGTCGGTGCGTGCGGAAGGTCGCGGATTTCACCAAAGGGCTCGACTTTGATCTATGGCTGTTGCTTTGCTACTTGCCACAAGGTTCAGTTACTTTGCTAACCTTTGCGTTTACTGATTTTACCACTGATACTATAGCTGTTATTTAGTAGGTAAGTAGTAAGTAGCTATACTAACATTCTAATTTATCTTTATCTTATTTTTAAGGTCCGTGGAACCCACTTTGAAAAAATATACCTTTTTTTTGAGCCTACTTTAACCTACAAACGATACTAATGTATGTAGTAGAGTTGATTGTTTGTAGTTTTATCAGTTAGTAAGTAGCACCATTGATATTGTTTAAACTAAGAAACACGAGCATTAATGCGTAGAAAAGTTTTAAAATAGGTTCCAAATTGATTGTAGTTTATTGTAGTAACAACAATTTTTTCTCTATAAAATATCGCAAAAATTCTGCAATAACGAAAAAAAAATTTTATAGAGCAATAATGCGTAAAAAAGTTTTGCAATAGGTTCCAAATTGATTGTAGTTTATTGTAGTAACATTTTTTTTATATTTTTTATATTTACTACATAAAATTTGTCCGTTTTTTAAATAAAATTAACAGATTTGCACTAAAGGCAGACGATGAAAGTACCTAAGTACTTTAAATACACAAAAGAAATGTCTGTCCGTCTCTCTATCTGTCTGTTGGCTTGTCTGTCTGTCTGTTTGTTCCGGCTAATCTCTGAAACGGCATTGATTCTGCTAATTAAATCCTGCATTAATGCTGTTAGGTTTTATGCCGTTAGCCCGTCAAATATGCTTTTCTGGTTTTCATGTTTTTGTAGCTGGGGTATCCATAAATAACGTCACATGAATTTCATGATTTTTGACCCCCTCCCCCGTCCTTGTCACAGTTGGTCACATTTAGTGTGGCGCGGGCGTCACATCTTACAGCAGTTCCGAAATTTGTTTAATTTCAATTTAAATGATTTTTAATAAAAAAAAGATTTAATTTAAACATTGCAAGAAATTAACAAAACAAAAAACGATTAATTTATTAATATAAATGTGAATGTTTGTGAGGATGTATGGGTGAAAGAATGGATGGATGGATGTTTGTTACTCTTTGACGCAAAAACTACTGAACTTGTTTTGATTAAATTTGGTATGGTAGTAGTTTAGGCTCTGGATTAAAACATAGGCTACTTTGTATCCCGGAAAAGTACGTTGTACCTTTGTGAAACTGTATTTACGCAGGCGGAGCCGCGGGCAACAGCTAGTAATAATAATTACTAGCCGTTGCCCGCGGCTCCGCCCGCGTAAATACAGTATCCCTCGGGAACACTATATTCTTTCGGGATAAAAAAAGTAGCTATGTTTTAATCCAGAGCCTAAACTACTACCATACCAAATTTGATCAAAATCTGTCCAGTTTTTGCGTGAAGAGTAATAAACATCCATCCATACATCCTCACAAACTTTCACATTTATAATATTAGTAGAATAGCACCCCACACCGGTTTCGGTAAAGGTGGCCGGTTTCATTGAAACCAGGCCAGCTACGCAGGAGTTATTTTTATAGTGCCCAAGTGTGTGCGCAGTATACAAGAGCACAATCTTATTTAACTCCCGTAACCCAGTGGGATGATCGATACGACTGGCGAGAAATCAGGCACAGGACCGACTTTTTACATGCCCGTCCGACGCATGGATCATCTTTCTTGTCAGACAATTACATGATCAGCCTGCATGCAACGCGGGAATCCAACTCACGACCTCCGAGTGAAGAGCCAAGCTCTATATCACTAGACCACGGTGGCAGTTGAACTATACATTTTATTACCAATAATTTAATTCCAATTTCATTTTATTATTTTGTTAATTAGTCTTTAATGTAATTTCGTAATTTTTAACCGACTTCCCAAAAAAGGAGGCGGTTATACGTTCGGCCGTATATATTTTTATTTTTTTTATTTTTTTTGTATGTTCAACGATTACTCCGCCGCCTGTGGACCGATTTTCAAAATTTTTTCTGTGATGTATAGGGTGTAATCCCAAATTGGTCCTTTTGATATCAAAGTGGTGACCTGATGATGGGATCCATGAGGAATCGAGGGAACTCCTCGAAATTTATATGGACACATATGGTGATTTTGACTTTTTCTGAAGTAGTTCAAGCATATGCTACCAAAAAGTAAGATTTTGCTCCAAGGTATACCCTGGATCCAAAAGTACAGAATAGAACTCCTGACTCCTTATAGATACATGTTTGGGAATTTCGGCGTTGTTTAAAGAACTGCAAGCATATGCCACCTTGTCAGTTAGAGTAATCATCATCATCATCACCACTATCACACCATACGTCATCAGATTATGATGATATAAAAGGTATTTCTCATAGTATTTTACACTAACACGGAGATCATTGAACATTACTTTGCCGTTTATGGACCTATTTGCAAAATTCTTTTGTTGTTGTAAAGGGTTTAATTCGAAATTAGTCCTTTAGTCACTAAAGTGGAAACCTGATGATGCGAGCCATGAGGAATCGAGGGAACTCCTCAAAATTTATATCCACACATATAGTGATTTTGACTTTTACTGAAGTAACACAAGCATATACTACCAAAAAAATAAGATATTGTACCAAGGTATACCCTGGATCCAAAAGCACTGTACAGAACTCCTCAGTCTTTAAAGATATGCGTTTGGAAATTTCGGCATTGTTTAAAGAACTGCAAGCATATGCCACTTTATAACTTACAGTTATCATCATCATCATCTTAATAGCAATACCTAATGGAAGCTTGGCGAGTATTTAATTATACATTCGATCGTTTAGTTTAGACGTTCTTAAGACGTATTAATAATAACTTAACAAAATATATCACTAAAAAGGGTGAAATTATTATTTTTAAACAAAAAATTAAACCGACTTCCAAAGTAACAATACACAAAAAAGTATGAAATAAAACTTAATCTCTAAATAATTCCCCTTTCAAATTCGGCTAAAATTTTTACTATTTCTCTACTCAATCTTATTAATTTTGAAGTCGGTACCAGCAAATATGAACGTAAGTTGTATAAAATATTGTAAATTATTGTTTGGGCTGGTGCCGAATTCAAAATTAAGAAGATTGAGTAGAGAAATAGTAAAAATTTTTGCCGAATTTGAAAGGGGAATTATTTAGAGATTAAGTTTTATTTCATACTTTTTTGTGTATTGTTACTTTGGAAGTCGGTTTAATTTTTTGTTTAAAAATAATAATTAATAAAGATCTTTTATCTTGTAAATGTATTTTAGCTAAACTTGTTAGTAACATAGTAATAAAATTTCTAGGTTAAAATAGTATTCCAATGCATGTTGAGACCAAATGTAATTAGTTGTTGTATCTAGCTGTAAATTTTAATGTATTTTATTATTATGCCAATCTTGATGCAAAACTGTTTTTGGTCCTTAAATAAATAAATAAATAAAATAAATAAATATTCAGCATCATCGTCATGATCCAAATAAAGAATATCTCTAGCACGTCTAGCACCAATTCTTTGAGAACGAATCTTAACGATGGGCAAGTACAATATTAGCATGTACAAGAAGGGCAAAGTTCTTGTTGTTTCTTATGTAATTGCTTGTGTTGATTAGTGGCCTTGTAAAATACAAAATATATACAACTGATGCAACATGACATTAAACAAGTCTGCCTCGTCACTGAGGCAATAAATATATATATCATAATATAGTTATTACTTAACACTGAGATTAAAATAGATTTTGAAATGTGACGTCACAAAATTTAGGACCCCTCCCACCCCCTTGTCACATAATGTTACACTTCGTCGACCCCCTCCCTCCCCCTCCCTCCCCCTTAACGTGTGACGTAATTTATGGATGGCCCCCTGACAATAGAATGAAGGTACATATTTAGCAATCTAAGTACGTATTTCCTACTTTGGTTAAATTTTCTATCAAAAATAAACCACTGCACAAAGTTTACCGTCAAATATTGAAACGTCTAGACTTTAGACATACATTTAGCCGGATCCGCACTCAAACAGTCTGTGTTTGAAAAAGCCTATCTCCCACCCACCGGGCCACCTCGGATGAAACAAAAATGGCCGATTGTCACATTTCTACTCGTGGGTATAGGTAGAAATTAGAATTATAAATATTATTAGCTAACGGCGAATCATTTGATGGCAACTGGCAAGCGATTAACACCCGGAGCGGAGGCCCAGGGGGGGGGGATCGAACGCAAGTCACAGCACTGGTGTTGCTAGTATCATGGGCGGCGGTAATCGCTTACCATCAGCCGATCCGTGTGATCGTTACCTGGTGCATTTCATTGAAAAAAACAAGCTCTTGCGGCTTGCAGGTCTTAAGCCTCCTATAACTCCATTCCTATCGATAGATGTATGGATATCGTATGTTTGTCACTCTTTCACGCAAAAACGATTAATCGGATTTGGATAAAATTTGGTATGCTAGTAGTTTAAGCTCTATAATCTAGATTCATATTCATATTCATTTATTTGCATCAAAAGTGGTACATATGTTGTTACAGTTATTTTCATTCTTAAGATCTAACACTCTTCACTATTATTATAGCATGCAAACAGATATAATTGTCATGGTTATACATACTTTAAAAATTTAGACTGCTACATTCAATTATTACATTAAATTCAATTATACAATTAATAAAATTGATTATACATTCATCACATAACATTTAGGCATAATAATTAGAAATTCAAATTTTAATTATAAGTAGTTAAATAGGTATTTTATAGTCATTATTTCTTACAAATCATTCTCACAATCTAACAATTTCATTTTTAATTTATTTTAACACAATATGTGCTACTTCCTGTGTACCAAACTGTGTAACTGTGTAACCAAAATTCTTGCTCTAGTGTAGTGTACCATACTGCCTATCGTCCAAACGCCATATTACTAAATATCGATTAGATAAGTTAGAATTAGAATTGACGGTGTATGGACGTGGATTGGCATCACAATTGACAGTTTACACTAAGTCGTTGTTTCTCAATCGGTGGGTTTGTTTTTAAAGGGGGTCGCAGCCTGTTGAAAAACAATAAATACAAACTACATAATAGAAGAACAATTCTTTGGTAGGTATCGAAGGTTCGACCTTCAAAAACGTCGCGTTCGAACCAGTGGAGGGCTGAAGGCTAATATAGCATATTTAAAATATAATTATTAATTATAGTAGGTACCTATAGCTAACAAAAATAGCGCGCTAAGTACATATCATTATTATAATTGGCAGTGGCGAAGGGTTCCTATAACTCCATTCTTATCGGCTTCCCTTGTCACTTACCTTTTGCAAACCTTCATAGAAATCCCTACCTATTATACAGGCTCCGGCTTCCCTATGAAGGAGAAGCAGCCTTCGCCACTGATAATTGGCATGTATTTAAACTTGCGACAAAACAATTAAATTTTGGACGTGAAAATACCCAATATTGAATACTAAATTACTAAGTTGGCGAAAGAATGTAAGGAACAAAAAAATTACAAATCTGGTGACTAAATAATACCATTGAATTTTCCAAACTGGCAGACAGATTATATTTTAGCGAACAAATAACCATCTTGGCGACAATTTGTGAGTACACATTTAATTTAAGAATAGGCACATATATTTTCCCTGATGTAGGTACCTCAAAAACCATACAAGTAGCAAAACGAGAGCACACAAAAAAAACATAAAGGAGCGTACAAAATTTCCAATTTTTAATTTTTCTCGGTTTTAGGGGGGTGTAGATTATTGTGTAGATTAATTTTGAAATTTAAAAATGGCGGATATTTATTTTTCGTAAAATTAATATGGGTGTCTTTTACCAGGTTTTTGGGAGTGCTGGATACGAAAATGACATTCTTTTTGAAATTCCAATATGGCGGACATACTTAATTTTATAAAAATAATATGGGTGTCCTTTTATTGGTTTCTGGGGTTGATTACAAAAAAGTCATCCATTTCAAATTTCCTTAGTAACCCCGCAACCTCATATTTTCGTCATGATGGGAGAAAAAGAAATTTGAAAATCCTGAATTTTCCAACATTTGTATAGCTTTATACATTCCTAGTATCTCAATGTAGAGCATTTACTTCTTTTTATATAAAATTGATTCTATCTCGGAAACGGTGCATCCTATTGAAAAAATAATGAAAATTTCGTCCCCCTTAGGAACCCCGCAACATCATATTTTCTTCATGATGGGAGAAAAAATTTTTCGAAAATCCTGAATTTTCCAACATTCCTATAGCTATAAACATCCGTCGTATCTCAATGTACAGCATTTACTTCTTTTTTTTAATAAAATTGATTCTATCTCGGAAACGGTGCATCCTATTGAAAAAATAATGAAAATTTCATCCCCTTTAGGAAACCCGCAACATCATATTTCCTTCATGATGGGAGAAAAAAAATTGAAAATCTTGAATTTTCCAACATTTCTATAGATTACAACCTTCGTATCTCAGTAAAGCATTGCCATATTTTTTTTCTACAGTCGCTTCTATCTCAGAAACGGTGCATCCTACTGCAAAAATAATGAAAATTTCCTCCCCCTTATTAACCTTGAAATCGCATATTAATGACAGAAATTTACGCCATTGTGGAATTTCAAAACAGATTTTATTTTCATACTAGCTAATGCCCGCAACTTCGTTTGCGCAGAACTAACGAAAGCAGAACGATATTTTTTTAAACGGAACCCTAAAATAAAAGTAGCCTATGTTAGACCTTATAACATAAGCTATCTGCTAGTGAAAGTCCCGTGAAAATCGTTCCAGCCGTTTCATAGATTAGCCGGAACAAACAGACAGACAGACCGACAGACAGACAGACAGACGGACAGACAAAAATAAAAAAAAATTGTATTTTATTATAAGTACCGAATATACTTTCAGATTCATTTTGTGAAAAGCTGTTAATTTGAAGTTACAAACAGACACTTCAATTTTATTTATCTGTATAGATGTATAGATATAGAAGATTATTCTGCACCCCCAGAAACCTAGAAAATGACACACATGCCAAAGAAAAACTTACTCCAACAGTATCCAAAAAAAGGATTTTCCGTAGTCAGCAAATTGACTTTTTAGCAGCCATTAATTTATCAACCAAATCTGGTTTTATAGCTGCTTATATGGTATAATGGTCACCAACTCGGAAATTAAGTCACCAACTTATAAATGTCGGTGCTAATTTGGATTAAATTTCGCCTCTTTTTATCTGCCGACTTTTGAATTTTTTGTTACCCGAGTGTTTTCGCCAGTTTAGTAATTTAGTCGCCAACATATTAATTCGCTGCCAAATTCAGTAATACAGTATGCTCACATGCAGCCGCCAACTTATTTTTTGTTCGCTCGATTAATTATATCCCATTATAATTTAATAGTTTTTAGGTCTTCTGTGGGTCGCGAGTCGCGACATAAAAATGGTTGAGAAACGATGGTCTAAGTTAATGAAGTATGGAACTGTTCCAATCGGTAACGCTAAGTCGATTGGCCGATTCACGATAGGCACTAGGCAGTATGGTGTACTGGCTGTAGTCTGTAAGGCGGGGTCAAGTCGCCAGTTATGTCATTAAACACAGTGTCATATAAAAAGTGACAGTAATAAATCAGCTGAGTGGCGTAGCTTAGTCGTATAGGTACCTACAGCAGGTGTACCCGAGACGGCACGGAGAATAAAGCGCTGCAGCGCTGAGCGCGCGGAAACGGAAAGTTAATTCACAACAGTTATTAATGACATCATAAACACTCTATGATTATATTATCATTAACATAATAAATAATACTTCCTGAACAACTCGATGCGATAAAATCGCCAGCGTGTTTTGCGCTAGGCCTTGTTAGTTGTAGATATTTCTATACTAATGTTATAAAGAGGAAAACTTTGTTTGTATGTTTGTTTGTTTGTTTGTTTGTAATGAATAGGCTCAAAAAGTACTGGACCGATTTCAAAAATTCTTTCACCATTCGAAAGCTACATTATCCACGAGTAACATAGGCTACATTTTATTTTGGAAAAAAATAGGGTTCCGTAAGATATTTGGGTTTTTCGGACACAAGGTGTAAAAAATCAACCAGAAAAGTTACTTATTTTGCGTACGCTGCCTAAACTATAAAAGATAGAACCATAAAATGTTCTAATTAATTGTAGATCTTATAAATATCTACAAAAAAGTCCGCGACACACTATACCTATCTATGTCGAGTGAGGCACAACAACCATTTTTTTATTTAGAAATCTTGAATTTTTTTTGGACTACATTTAAACGCGTTTATTTTACTCATGCTATTAATCCTTATCAAAATAAATTATTTCATCACTAAGTACAGTTTATGTAGATAATATTTGGTCTGTTAATGATTAAAATTGGATGTTTGGTTTTGAAGTTATGGCGAAATTAAAATATTACGATTTCTGCTGCACGGCCCGTTGCGAAGTGGGCGTCACGTCGTCGCCAAGGCGTGCGAGTTTAGATCTATGAGTAAATTTTTTGTTTTGTGTTCGTTGTAACTATGATGGATAGATACTTGAGTAACTATTTATTTAGTGATTGTTGTATTGTTAGTTCTGAAAAGTGTAGGTATTTCATACGACAAAAGTATACCCACTTACTTATTTCATTAAGTATTAGTAGGTACCTATATTAATTTGTTTCTGTTTGTTTTGACTAAATTTCACCCGTTTTGTTAGAGGTTTAAAGACATTCTGTTATCTGTAGTATTAGTATCAGTATTGTACCCGTGCGAAGCCGGGGCGGGTCGCTAGTATTTTATATAAGGTTCACAGAGTTCATACCATAGCCTCATAGAGCAAATATTAAGTATAGATCTCTCTATTTGCTCCATGGTTCAGACTTCAGACCGAATAAAAAAGTTTTTTTATTTGGCTTTTTGCTGTCGGAAATGATTCTTAAATGTACTATACTTATTACTTACACAAATTCTATGTACCTATTAGGGGCGTTATAAATCTATGGTATTAGGAAATTATCTCGTTTGTTCTTTATTTAATCTGAGATCCCATGATGGAATAGTATTCAACTTATTATAAAATTAATCAATAGCTATACTATATAGTTACTACTTATGATATTATATTAATAAACCGCGAAACATGCCAACTTTGCCAGCTTTTTTCGAATAATTTTAATTCTTGTAAAAAAAATGTATAGAAGTGTAAAGTTTTTTTTGCCCTCTGCAACTACACGGCTACATGTGCAGGTGTAGGAATGTCAAAAACATTACTTCTGTTCATTTAATTCAATTTATGATTGGTTTTCATGCCGGGTAATGTTATCTGGACTTATAGCCAACATTGCCCACCTTGATTTTTCACACAAATATGAACTTTGCGCAGGTGGCATCAAAATCCAGTAAAAGAATTTTGGAAAAGATGGCGTTTACTATAGACATTTAAACGATATCGCGAATAATATCCTACTAAATTGACTGGGCAATGTTCCCCTTACATTTTTTTCCTTTTCCATACAATTTGCATTTTGGTCTGTAAGAGTACTAGGGCTGCCACATATCTATAAAATTACTTAATTATCTTTTACATTAATATCATTTATAATATATATAAATGTAGTGTTTAAATAAACAAAAAAGCAAAATGAAATCAATATAATATGTAACATTTATTAAAAATCTTACTTAAAAAAATCTAAATAAACAATTTTAGGTTTTCGTGTACCTATATGAAATACAAATTAAGTTCAAATAATACGTAATGTACTGAAATAAAACTTTAAGGTGTTTGGATGATAACTATCCAAGCATCTTATAGTAGGTATCTACTTTACCCTATCACCAAACTCCTTAAATTAATTTAACCAATGAAGACACATGGTAATGGTAATCATAATATTTAAATAAGAAACAAACAAACAAACAAACATACAAACAAAGATTTCCTCTTTATAGTATTAGTGTAGATTACTGAGCAAGGCATACAGTAATAAAAAATAACATCTATTTTTAGTAAATACTAAAAGTATTTAAAAATGTCCAATTTGACAACCCTAAGGAATTTTTGATACCGGGCAATGTTGTCAATCGATGATCGGAATACTGCTGGGTTAGTTTGCCCACCATCATAAGTTTTATTTTATAATTCCCTGATTAATTACATTATCACTATAATACTCTATAGATATTATTTTATAATATATCAAAAGCAAACTAGCCTGTGGTTTCACCATCACGCACAATTCACTTACAAATCTGCACCACAATTTGCCCGCAAAAATACGTACCGTTTTTCACAAGTTCCAACAAGTTACTGAATAAAGTTAGCAATACGGGGTATTGTCAATGTTACTAGTCATATAACCTATTTTCTGCTAAATTAAACAAATGCTGCCATAATATTAAAATACCTCTGTACATCAAAGATTTGCTTAAGAATGGATCTTAGGGCAAAGTTATCCTATGTGGCAAAGTTGGCATGTTTTACGGAATATGAAAATGGCCTCGAATTTGTTATCGTGTAGGTAAGGTAATGGTTTGAATAAAGCATGTTGTCTGTCAAGTAAAGCATGTTGTGAAGACGTCTCAGGTAACACAGTTTTGACACAGTGGTTCTTGAATGATAATTATTATTATTGAGCATAGGTATGATTTATTATTAAATAGGAGGATGCATTAAATTGCGACATTTATTTTGCGACATTAGGGATTTTTTGATGACATAAATCATAATATTTATAGGCCTAGGTGACCCAGGGAACCAATAACCATAATTTTAATTTTGCCACCTATTTACTTACTAGTTACTAGGTACCTAAATAAAACGCATAGCGGAAGGGGAATACGATTTTGGTGCCCGCTGTAGCAGACGACGAATATTGTATAGGCACATAACTATATAATAAAGCTAAGTTTGTACTAATTTATGAAAAAGTATGCCGATAAATTAATAAAGTCGCCCATGGGTAGCTTGGAACTCCGCTGTAATGTCAAAAAAAAGTTATAAACAAATAAGGTCATTGTACGCGTGAGCCGCGACACAAGCACAAGTCAGCAGCTGCAGCGCTGCACGCACATCAATCTCAGCTGAGCACGGCAAGTCGGACACCTGACGTCGGCCCCCCGGCCCCGCGACCGCCCCCGCGCGAGCGCCCCCCGCCCGCCATCAGCTGTTAATGTGCCCCCTAGTCCCCACCCGCCTTTCCCCTTCGTTTGTGTAATGTGAGGACTGAGGAGGCGAGGGCCGAATGGATTAGAATGTCGGTTTTTGTGCTATTATTTATTATTATAGCGAACCGGATCGAGCTCGTTCTATGTATTGGTATTTGAAGTAAAAAAGGATTCTAAAATTTTATGTAACACATAAAATGATGATAAAAGCTGAATTTAGATTTTATAGTAGGTATAATGTTGAAAATATGCTAAATTCGAAGCAGAACTGCATAATATTGTGTTTTACAGTGCAATTTTATTTTGAAATTTTAAAAACATTTTGCAAATTTCAACATTTACAAGCATTTTAATAAACTGTATAACTTCTAATAATAAGTCAGAAGTTATATTTTTTAAAGTGTGTTTTCGTTTAAAAAAAAACCAAATTAATAACCACGATGTAACCACGTTAAAAATATTTATGGCCGAACGGCTATTACGGAACTACGTAACAATTTACGAACGTCAGTAAAATTCAAAACGATTTCGGCATAAAATAAAAATGCCAACTTTAATAATATATTGCACATTATGCCTGCAAATGAATAATTTATCTAAGTATGTCGATTCAGGGCGAGTATCCCCTCGGGGAGGGCTCCCCTGCGGCGCGGGGGGCGGTCGCGGGGGGGCCGCTCGAGGGGCGGAAGTGCGGGGGGCACGGCGGCCCGTCAGTCCGCGCCGAGCGGCCGAGCGAGCGCTATGTCCGCGTGTGCGCCGCGCGCCTGCTGCAGGCCGCGCGCCCCACCGACCCTGCTCGACATCACGGCCAAGATCGTCGCCGCCGCGATCCCGTTCCAGCGCATCGAGGAGCGCTACGAGCGCATCCCGGAGCCGGTGCAGCGCCGCGTCGTGTACTGGTCCTTCCCGCGAGACGAGCGCGACATCTGCATGTACTCGTCGCTGGCGCGCGCGCCGCCCGACGACCACCGCAACATCGCCTTCTGCCGCGGCCTCAAGCTGCTGGAAGCGGGCTGCGTCGAGAACGTCCTCCAAGTCGGTGAGTGTCCGATCGCGCCTGCGCCTGTTTACTAATACGCGCCTCGCCCACCCGCGCCGTATAAATAAAAACCTCGACGTGTGCGATCGATAGCCGCTCCTCGCGGGAATTATTCATGCGTCGAGTGAGATTAGGACTCGGTGAAGATGTGGTCCGGTCCTGCGGCGCTGGGGAACTCGTTCCGCCGCATCTGCAGCAGGAAACGGCGGCCGGCAATTAAACGTGATGCATTAATTCGATTCAGCGAACCCGCCGGCCGCCGGACTGGTTCGCCAATTGCACCGATTTCCTCCAGCCCCGAGTGCGCGCTGACATAATTTATTTCTACTTTCGAAACGACGTTAAATTCGGCTATTACCATAACTGGATGTTCCGTTACGAGCATAGGGAATTGCCCAACCGGATTCGTTTCCACGTAGCTGTATGTGAGTGTAGGCCCACGACGAGATCGTTTGGCGTTGCAGCGGAGTTGGACGGAGAAATAATTGTCATAATTGCGTTTTTATTCGGCCGGGGTCAGCCGCGCTGTGGCGTGGGAGGACGTGCGCCGTAAACTCATCGGCTTATCTGTCATCGCCGCCTGCCATTACTGGTCATTTGTGGTCGTTTAGGGTCGGGTAGCGGTCAAGTCCACATTTAGACGATGCCTATATAGGTGTGTGGCTCGTGATAAGTAAAAACTAGTCGGAGATACTGGTTCAGGACGTATTTGATAGCGTTTCCGATACGATGTCCCACTTTGATAAAAGCTTTTCAATTGAACACAATAATCTCATTCCCACACATACATCGTCATGTATCAACTTAGATCTACCTATATTAGGATTTTGGTATCGAAGAAAACGTTGGATAAATGAAGTTGGCTGCCCCTCTGCCATGCGTCGTGAATGTCGGGGGCACGGAAGGACCCTTGCCAAGACGATATTTTGAGTGCAACGCAGAAGTTACTACTTGACTTCTTATAAATTAAAATACATGTTATCTTATGTGCCTGTTTATTTCTCTGCACTAAAATATACGTTTACGTTATCCATGTAGGTATAGTTTATATATTATTCCCTGGGTTTATACTTATAACATTATTTACAAATTTTACAACCGTACCTGACTTTTTATATTTCAATAAATCGTATATAAAATTATTGCAATAACATTATGTTCCTACTTAGCGTGTGATTGTGACAATTTATGAATCAATAATATAATATTTTTCAAGTAGGTACTTACATACCTAGTTTAATATTACTACTTTCTATACCAGTGTATTATAACACGTATAACAAAAGTTATTACTAATTCCTTTCTTGTATCTACATAAATAAAACATTCGACTTTAATACCGCTTTGTATTTTTATTCATGCATCAAATTAATCAAAGATTTAATTTATAACGATTATTATCTCGATTCTAAAGAAATAAGTTGCCAGTCACAAAAAGTAAAATGCATAATCAGAACTCCGTGTACCCTAAAGGCTTATTTAAAAACCAAATTGAATTCCATATTTAAAAACATGAATCTGTGTACATATTATGATGCTAAGCGCCACGAACAAAGCACAGACTGCTTTATAAACATTAAATTCATGTTAATAATACTATTCGCAGTACTTTACAAGAATATTATTAGCACATTATTCTTCGTGTGCTAAGGTCGAATGATTGTTTATATATTACTGCAACGAATTATTGTACATACCTATTTACAAATTTATGTTTATGCTATGTACAATCAATAGCACTTAACTGTGCACCCGGCATAGTCATAGAAATGTTTGACTAATGAATACTAATAAATAGAGCGAGAACCAGTAGAGTTTTTTTTTATTTTAGTCCCAAACCTGAAAGGTAACTAACAGACTTTATGAAGTCATTATTATTAATAATGATAATAAACATTGAAGGTGCAGCTTGGCAATTATTATATTTTAGCAAAGGCATAGGCGCCTAGTATATTACATTTATAAAAATTTACTGATCACTCGGATCAGTAAAAAATTGGGGTAATATTAACCTATTTTCTACAATGATTTGCTTTGCCTTTACTCTATCAAACGTAGGTATAGTTTCCTTCTCAAGGCAGTTATTTTATGTCTCAGAGATATAATACATAAAGCTCAAATATAAATGAAGCTTAATTTTTAAATTATCTAAATTCGCATGCAGTGTATTTTTTTATATATACAGGATAGGACGTAAAAAATTATATAAGCCTCAAGTCGCGCGGTTGTGAGTTGTGACACAGCCAAGCTCGCGTATTTTAGATCAAATCTAACAGGACAGGACGAGATCTACGAAATAATAATAATAATAAATTATTAAGTTCTCCGTATTTTTATCATCTAAGATAAACCAGTAAATCGTCTGTCACGTCCACGTGTATATCGTCGTTCCCAGAAGGTAACTATTATGATGCTCCGTTTTTGTCGGAATTTCTGGGTATATTTCTCACGTTATTAGGAGTTTTAATATGCGTAATATACACTAATAGCTGTTATGAACATGTTAACAGGCGAATGACCATTTCTCTGTTTTCGAGAAAATATATGATACAGTTAAATATTTATAAACGAGTAAAGAAGTGAACTGTAATTTACTACGTGTGGAAACGTTAGTGATGTATAAAGTATGAATAAACCTATATATTTTGTTTGCTAAATCCTAGTATACTATTAAAAATGTGAAGGTTTGTGAGGATGGATGGACGTTTGTTACTCTTTCACGCAAAAATTACTAAATAGATTAAGTTCTGGATTTCTATTACGAAAAAAAAGTGTTTCCGTCAGATTTACGAGAGCTGAGCCGCGGGCAAAAGCTAGTATAGTAATAGTTCTACAAAAATTACTTCTTGAGTATAGATATAATTTTTTGTATTTCTGTCATTAAATTTCCACCTCGACCTACCTAATGGCTAGACTGACCTTTCCGTCCCACAATGAAGGGTCGATAGTGTCAAATTCATTTCGTTTATTGAAGCCCGTCATAGTGACTCAGTGGTCAATGCAGGTCAGGGATATTATGTAATGTCAACGATACTTAAATACTGATGGGTTTGGTCAACAAATTCTTCATTTTTTTTTTGTTATATAGCAGATATGATTTTTTTGTTTGATAGAGATTTTTTTTATTAGTAGGAAAGTTTATTCACTAAGGTTTGGGTCCTGAGTTCCTGTCTAAAAAATCATTTTTTACTAGCTTATTTTGATCTGGCTTCCTTTTACTAAATTCCGTATTACCTACTTCTTTTTACTTAATATCAGCTTAATGCGTTGATTATATTGATTTCTGTATCTTCGAGTAGACATGTATGTAGACTTGGCCGAATGATAACTTATCACGTTTCCGAAACAGACCTATGTTATATATTCTTTGCCTGTGTCAGTAATACTTAAATATACAATATCATATCATTTTGTAATATGTTTACGACTAACATTTCTACTGACAGCGGGTTAGAATTGCAAAATAGATAATATTATAGACATGCACTGTAAACTAACAGAGTAAGCTATTCAATAAAATTCCAAAGAACTCTGCCCACATTACTGAGCCACGTTGTTACTTGTTAGTAAATAGCAAACTTTACATCCGTGAAAAACCGCCATCCGTCAACGGCACAAAGAAATACAGAATGATGCCCTATCCAATACAACAGGCTGCTGTCTGCGAATGCCAAATAAATCCACTCCTTCATACCCCGACCATCCTCGTAAAGTACCCGCAGAATATAAACCTGACAGAAACATACGGATCTCGTTATACCGGTCGCGTGAACAAAGACACCTTTGTATGTAGCACCTCCGCATTAGTCGGCTAGCGGACCTAATTGGCTCATGAAAGAGGACCTTATTGCTCGAGAATAGAGGAGGTTTTGTATTGACGCCGAATGTAATTGAAGGAAAACAAGATTCTAAGTATTTTAATTCATGTTATGCTACGTTCGATATCGAAATTTCAAATAAACCTATCTAATCAAAATAAATTGTAAACACATCGCATCGCTATCACGCGATATGTTGAAATTAAACGTTGTAGGTACTTTAACTACAAACTACATACATGACTTGCCAGTTAACTCTCATAATACAGTGGCCATACTAACTGGAAATGCAGTTGGTAATTATAATGCTCCTCAACATATCAATGTTTATACACGTAAACTACGATGTAATGTAAATCAGTTAACATATATCAACAATTAAACGTAAATTATTTGCCACGCTCTGGTTGCGTTCGGAAGGTTCTTAGGAAATGTCATGTGAAACCGCTATAAAAATATTAAATAACCTTCGACGGTAGAAAACACTTCATTATCATAGCAAAGTGGTTACAGCGCCAATAATATGAATATTGATGGACAAGCTGATGAATTACTGTCCTGTAGAAAGAAAAAGTTAATTATTATTAACCATCAGCCTTCAGATTGTCCATGAAGCCTGATGAATTTAAGTCGGAAATCGGAATCTTTAGGGTCTGACTGGCTCTTTCCTGCATTAAGAATTTCATTGAGATATGAGTGTAGTTAGTCCTATATTTTCTGGCTAAAATTTTAACCCACAATCAAAGAAGTAAACAAAGAAAAACTGACAGTTGTCTAATTTTTTATACGACCTACCATGTGCTTTTTGTAAACCAATACTTTTTACTTTGAATACTTTATGTATGAAAGCGAAACGAATTCTGTTGATTTATTTGCAACAAACAAGCAACAATACGTGACAGCAACAATGCCGGAGGTGTGCACTGTGCAGGCAGCAAATAATAAAGTATTTAGGCCAACCAAAATTTTTAATCTTTATCTGACAGAGAGTAACGCGTAACTTTATATTTTTTTAAGTTAAGTAACAACAAAGATCTACATGGTTAGTGCTCATTTTGAATGAATATTTAGGCTAGTAGCAGACGAAAATCAGGTATTTTTAAATATGTATAAAGGTTATAATATCAAGTTTTTGTACTAAAGTAACAACTAACACAGCCAAAACAGAAATAAAAACTGAAAACTTTTGACACACACAGCCTCTTGTGTATACAGCCGGCATAAACACATAATATTTTATTTCCTTTTGTGTGATTAAATCTAATTGTTCTCTGCACCTGGCCTTTTGATAATTGAAATGATCTGTAGGTTAAGTCACTTTATTTTCACACAAATTTACACTTCGACGAATTTCCGGCATATCTGGCAAAATATGCCGAAACGCGTAAAATCCGGCATTAAAATCGTGTGAAAGGTACTGTAAACTTAAGGTGCCGGATGTCGAGTAGTCCAGTTACCAAATATCAAATTTATGTTCATCAAATTACCCGAACCGTGAGAGTAAGCTCAAGTCAACTTTTTGGTTAACTCTGCCTTGTTTATTTATAGACCCAATAAGGTAAAAATATTTGTAGTCTATCTTCAAGTATTATATGCAAAACAATAAGAACGGAAAACCGCAAACGCGGTTTTGGCTTTGACCGCATTGGAAGTTAGAACTTAAAAATACCGTATTAATTTTCCTCTTAAAATGTTGTTCAAAAATTGTTTTTTGTACAGGCTGTGTAAAGGCTATAAACACCAACTACTTATTCAAACTAACACATTATACGTAGGTACTTTTATTATTTTTTATTCCATATGATTCTGATTTAATTTCGTTATCTAAAAGTCAACATGTGAGATTCTCCGGTAACTAGTGAGTTTATTTTGTGAGTACTGAGAAACGCTTTGTGGACATATCACATAACACCTTTCCGTGTTTAAGAAAAAGCTCTTCCATGATTTGCCGGGTAAATAAAAAATCGTTTACTTACAATACAACAACATAACAGTACAATTTTTACACTTTGAGCTCATTGTTTAGTGAAGAAAAATCAAGTACTTAGTATATAGTAAGAAAATGACATGGAATTCTTAGAGAAATGTACAGAGATGCTTGCTTGACTAAGTCTTGGCGGGACACTGCCGTGGCACCAAAATATTCAGAATTGAACTTCATTTGCTACGCAAAAAGTTAGGGGGTTTTATTGCAAGAGGTCGAATTGTAATGCAATGTGTCTATTTTTGTACAGTGATAAAGTTTTGTGTAGTGAAAAAAAATTAATTTTTCTTACAAAGTGCGCGGCGCGTTGCTTCTCGGTGTGAGTTGACCCTAAGATTTCTGTCTTTCAAAGAATAAAATAAAACCAAGTAACTTACCTATGAACATGGGCTTTAAAATGTTTGCACTAATGATATTATTGTATTAACTTGTTATAATTTAACTGATTAGTTTTACATTGACATACAGTTTCGAAAAACCGGCTATGGTAACTTAAAATCAGTTAAGTAAGACCGTTATGAGAAAACTTTAAAACTCGTGAGCTCGATCGAAATTAAGTGCAAGTTACTTGTCAAACCCGCTTGTAAGCTGTGGTGGATAGCCTTTATAGCCTTATCCGTCCCTTATTAATGGACCAGTGTACTTAGTACTTTACAGAGCAAATTGCACAAGTAAGTAGTCGATGATGATGACTAATAATATAAAAGCGTTTACATAAAGATGACAATTCAGAGTGTATAGGCTAAAGACGTGTGCGCGTGCGTTCTTCAGGCAATTTTCGTCGAAGTGTAATGGAAGCCTAACAGACGTTTCGACGAACTTACGTTCGACGAAATAGTGTAATGAAGGCTTAAGTCATCGACTAGCTATTGATACAGATTGTTTAGAGTTTACACAAGGCGGATACGGCGTTCGTGGGAATCATTGAATGTTAATTAATTCAAAATTGACACAGCGGTAAAGAGTCGACCTACTTTGTACACTGTTGACATACAACGGACCCGATTTACATTCTTGAACGTGAACTTATTTGAGGGTACTTTGTAATTCTGGGGCCACACACAGGAAACGCCGTAATCTGTTTTACAGATCGAAATTATTGAACTTGCCTGATTTGATCTTAATATGGAACCACCAACGTTAAAATTGCGATGCGACAGACTTAACTGACTTAAACAGACGTCATAAGACTTTTTTTCAAAAGTAGAGCATGCATTTTCTCACAATTATAAATATCTTCTACCGGCTAAAAGCATATGAATCATTATATTAAATACACGTTAGAGAATCATCCATCACGCCGACGGGGGTTACATCATTTATTAACGTCAATGTAATGATAACTTTAAACTATTGTTATGTATATATTTATTATTAATTGGGTAGCTTTTGGGTCTATGCCCAGGCAAAACATTCCAGTCTTTATTAAATTGCGTATCCAGCTTAAGAGTGTCTAGAGCTAAATTTTTTTATTGATTGATTGTAAAAGCTCTATTGGCTATTATATTACGTCGGACTTGCTTTTGGTTAATCTACCAGTTCAGCCTGTAGCCCTCATTTAGCCTGGACTAAAGAATATATATCAAAAACTGAACCTTAATTATCGCATTTAAAGTAGACGTTCATTTTACTTTGATTGGATTGAAAGTGAAGCGGTATGTTGCTATGAACGGATTTTATGACGTTTCGACCAATCAGAGCGCGTTTCACGTTGTTTAACATTTATAAAAACACCATTTGAGAGTTTTAGCGTATACGAAGGGTTCTCGTGAAAAAATCACGTTTGTTGTATATGAGCCCCCTTTAATATATATTTTTGTTTTTATTGTTTGTTGTAATGTCATGGGATACTCATCCCAACTTACCTGTCCGGTAGTTGTGGTATAGTATACGGGTACGCGACCCCGGCTTCCCTAGCTATTACTGTCCTATCCCTTGCCCTCCTGGGCGGTAATATCCTACATTCCCTATTTCTCACTCTAACTTACCAATCTTCCTTTCCACACCACCTATCCTTCCCTTTCCCTATTCCTACCCTCTCCACCATTCCGTGGAAACGCAATGGATAGTCAAAAATAATTTAACTATCTAAAATGGCGGCGATGTGGTTCGCCACCCATCACGTCTCGTTTCTCGCGGAGGCGAAAAGCGGACCATGGAGAGACGCTTGGCTACGTTGAATGTAAGAGGAGGAATGGATGGTAAGAATGAAAGTGGACGAAGCGAAAGAAGTATGTAAGGATCGTAGCAAGTGGAAAGAAGTGGTCTCTGCCTACCCCTACGGGAAAAAGGCGGTCCTGCCTACCCCTACGGGAAAAAGGCGTGATTATATGTATGTATGTATGTTGTAGTAGCGGCAACAGAAATACATCATATGAAAATTTCAACTGTCTAGCTATCACAGTTTGAAATATACAGGTGACAGAAGAATAGAAGTTTTCGTAATATGGTCCCGTTTTTACCCTTTGGATACGGAACCCTAAAAACAAAAACATCGCAAAACTTCATAATCTAGTCAATACTCAATAGCCTGTCACGCTAGCTCACTGCTGTAAATAGAGCGAGTGCAGCAATGGGGGCGCTATCTGCAAGTAGGGTACCGTATCAGGCCAGATACCGGTGTTTGTGTTAGATAACCCGATATTTGAGCAATCGATAAGCTGTACCCGAAGAGCAGAATGTACCAGAATATATTCTGACGAACATTCCGAACATTCCATAGACAGTTATTCTAAAGTTACATTAGTTTAAACCAAACATTTATTAAATAAATTAACGCATTTTGGCATTGCTATAGTTAGTCTGGGACTATATGATTCGGAATTCGGCGGGCCCGGGAAAATTCAGAGCACTGCAGAATGCAGATAGAACTCTGCGCTAATACAGTATAGTAGAAAATCATAGTGTCGAGCTGTCACATACGACATTGATATTTGACTCGACACTTGTGTGTTCGATTTTCAGTTCTATGATATTAACGTAGAGTTCCATTTTCAGTGCTCTGAATTTTCCCCGGCCTTAATCGGAATCCGGATCATATAGTAACAATCTTAGGGCTCATGACTATTGATAAAAATTTTAAATCCTGCAGGCATTGGGTACAGGGTAGAAAGCAATTTAAATTTTTGAATGTAGCAATAACGCCAAAATGAGTCTATTTAAGCGAAAAGCTAGGTATAGCCTATGTACATTTTCCGAAGAGCTTCGCTCTTAGCAAGTCTATACTTTGTCTAAAGCGAGATTGGTGAAATTCAGGCGTGAAGCGTTAGAAACTTGGCTCTACAAAACATCTATCAACATTTTAAAAGTGCAAGCCCGGCGTCGTCTTGGCTATATTTTACATGAAACGATTTTGGCGGGATGATTTTTTTTACTAACCAATTACATGGCAAAATGCCATGGGCCTTAAATTTTGAACACAGTATTAAGTATTAACCAATTTCTGATGATGTACAGACGCTCCAGCGGGCCTATTCGCTATCGTACATTTTGTGAGTTAATCACTGAGTTAATAACGAAACGGAGGAGTGAGTAACGGAAAGTGTCACTTTTGTATTCACTATGCACAAGTTATCAACTGAGTTGGTACGGTTTTTAACCAAATCTTAGTTGATAACTTTTAGGGAAGAGGCATGCATTTTGCCATAAATTTTTTATCGAAAGTTCTTAACTATCAATAAATATGTATTCACTAAAGCAAAATGACAGTTCATAATTACGAACTCAATGAAGTGACTAACCCATTTTAACAACTGCTAAAGAGTAGTTGTTTTCGTGCGTTGATAATAAAATTTGAAGATTTTAATTGAAATTACAGCTTGGCAAATAAATCGTGAAATTAATAGGGGCGCCAGCATCGTTCGGATGGTCACCTCACCTCATTTCCTATATATTATATAACTATAAAATATACTTTGATTAAATTCAGTTTTGAAAAATAATTTATCCATTAATTAATTTAATGAGTTTGCATATAGGTACATTTTTTATTATGTCCAAATTTAACTAGCCATAAACATAATAACAAATAGTAGCATTAAAGCTCGCATTTGTATCTTTGTTTACGTTGCTTAGGTCAAATTGCATCTAAGCGGATTTCATAAAATAGTTTTTTTAGGAATAAATAAAAGCAGTATATTTATTTTGTTTATTTAATCAGAGTCAAAAACACCCTCATCCAAATATTCTATATCAGAAAACCAAGTTATAGCTTGGCTCGAGCCCTCCCCAAAAGTCTAGCTCGAGCCCTCCTCAATAGCCTGGATCGAGCCCTCCCCAAAAGTCTGGCTGTTATTAGAATCACTGTCACTAATGCTGCAGCTGTCGTCTCGGAGGTTTACGACTATTCTGTCTATGTCATGTAATATAATGATTAATGTGTGTCCTCTATTAACATATCCGTTTTCTATTTTTATCACATGCTGGCATGCTTTTCTCCAGTCCTCAGCAGATACATCTTCTTCAAACACACACCTTGAAAAATAAAACACATATTGAAAACAAATATTTTTTTTAATATTCTAATCCATAAGTAAAGTACATAATTCACAAATAAAGTTAGTACTTTGTAGTACCTACCATGATATCAACTGATCCCACATTGCGTGAGGCGATTTTTTGTTTTGCTATGCCCCAGATCAACTCAATAGGGTTAAGGTCACAGTGGTAAGGTGGGAACCACCTAACAGTTTATCAATCTCGTAGATAGTCTCGGGCTTGTGTTAACAAGCATTACCAGATTTGGCTTTTTCGCTGTTTTGATTTTCACCAACCACTGCTGTAGGAGCTTTATTTAGTAAAACAGAATGGTAAGGAGCATTATCCATTACAATCATCAATATGGCTCTGACAAATTGGGAGTTAATCTTTCCCTAACCCACTTTGTAAAATTATTTTTATTCATTTCTGAATGATAATCCTCATTTTTATTTTTTCCACAAAAAAATTAGCAATGAATTTGGTACAAAACCTTTATCAGAGCCTGCATGTATAATTATTATGTATCTGAAAAAAAATAATAGAAATAGGTAATCATGAAAAAAAATTGAAATAGGTAATCAAAGATCAAAATAAATATAAAATAAAAATAGAAAAATCAAAATAAATCCATGGGGTCCTAGCGCTATAAGGCTTTTTAAGGAAATAGGGAAAAGGTTAGTCGACATCACAGGCAGGGACCGG
This sequence comes from Glaucopsyche alexis, assembly GCA_905404095.1. NCBI lineage: Eukaryota > Metazoa > Arthropoda > Insecta > Lepidoptera > Lycaenidae > Glaucopsyche > Glaucopsyche alexis. The sequence continues at coordinate 19,630,985 of FR990057.1, forward strand.
AAAACCCGTTTAATTTCAAAACCCTTAAAAAAGGAAACCCAGGTCATTTGGTAACCATAACCATTTGGGAAACCCTATTGATTGGGTAACCCAAAATAAGGCTTACCCTATGAATTGGGAAACACTAACGAAAACGTAAGCGCTTACCGGGGGTTTGAAAGGGAAAGCGCTTCCTGGTTTGGGTTTCCGCTATTGAAGAGGTTTTATCCCCACACACGTCCGATTTCTTGGTTCTGACTTTTGATTGGTATTTCATATTATTATCCAAGATTTTTTGCAGGAGGGACGGGGCCATCTTTAAATAATTTCGTTTCCTGCAGTAAGCCGTGAAGCGATCATACATATACCTTCTTATGTATCAGGTTATTAGATTTCGCCAATGTAACCATAGATAATAATTCTAATGTACCTACTTAAATAACCTAACCTAATCACATTAGAAAATCTAAATAATTAAGAAAAATATAGGTGTTAAGTAGGCGATTAAGTATATACATATATATGAAGTATAATATTGTATGATTTTTAATAAGTACCTACCCCCTGAATATCAACTTAATTAGTTTGTACTAGATATGAGCGCCGATGGGAGGTAGATCGGCTCGGCGGCGGCACGCCGACTTTTAGGGTCGGCGGCTGCGGCGTCGGCGGCGTGACCTTGAAAAGGTTTTTTTGAAGTTTGTACTTGGTAGTCAAAAAGTGTAGTAAATACATTGGTTAAGATACAATTACAATGCAATACAATTTATGGCACTTTTTGTAGTGGTGAAGAAGACAATTATAGAATTCCAAATTAGTTCCAACAATTAACTGTGCGTTGATTCCAGAGAGTATAATAACTGTAATCTTTTTCTATTTTCGTTTTATCAACGCCCTTTTTTTCAGGAACTGACGTTGAAGCCCTTTGTATAACTGACTATCGAGGCTCTCTCTAGTGAACAACCAATAATAGCTAAGATCTCAGCCTGAAACACGGTGCATAACCCAAAACAAGCATATCTGCCTATAGGTGGTTCCTCCCCCATAGTCTAGCGCCCACCCGGTTGTCTTTCCTGGATCTGTCTGTGAACCAAATTATGTTACTAGGATGAAAATTAATTGGGACCTATCCTTCCCCGTCCTCCCCAGAAGTTTTGAAAAGCAGGTATAGCTTTTAAAAGCTATGCTTTTAGGCCTGTTACATTCTACCTGCCATCATGGCCCTGAGAACCACCTTAGCCTCCATATGAACAAGCAGTGGTCAGGTTTATCAGGGCTTCATGTGAAGCGGTGGATGCCGAAGAGAGCGCACCCGTGATTTGAGACAGGCCAGCCTCTATACACTATTTAATGTTTTGATGCAGTTGACATGTACAACTTTTTTGGCTGCATAGTGTGGCATACCACACTTCGCAATATGTGACAATCGGTCTCACTATAGCTGTGTATAACCATGCATAACATTGCCTTCGACCGAAGGCCTCATTATAGCTGACAAGTCTCGGGTAGAACCCCAGAGCACATCTTGCTTTTTTCATAATGTCTTCGATGTACTTATTCCAAGTAATACTTATCAAGATATTTGACCTCGCTCGCAAACGTGGTAGTTCTCCCGAAGAGTGTTGGGGGTTTTAGTCCCTCCAACTTCCTCTTTTTGGTGTAAGGTATCAAGACTGTTTTATTAGCGTTGACTGTTAGTTTGACCCTTTTGCACCAATTTTCGACGATTTTCTGCAGTGCTGATTACATTAACCCAGCGACTACTGATGCGCATTTGCTCACCACTAGTATCGCTAGGTTGTCAGCCTGGATGACGGAGGCTGACAACCTAGTGATATTTAGAGCGTGGCTCTCGACTCGAAGGTCGTGGGATCGATTTCCGCAAATTAACAACGAAAAAAATGTTGTTTTCAAGTTTGGTTAGGACGATGCAGGCTGATCACCTGAATATCTGACAAGAGAGATGATCCATGCGACGGCTGGACATGTGAAAATTCGGCCCTGCATCTGATCTCTCGCCAGTCGTTTAGGTTATCTGTCCCACTAGTTTTCGGGGGTAAAGGAACAGAAAGTGCTCTTGTGTACTGCGTACACACTTGGCCACTATAAAATAACTCCTGCGTAGCTGGTCTGGTTTTAATGGATTTGGCGCCCAAGTTGAAGAGAACGGCTGCGGTTCTCGGGCGCCTCCTGCCCAACTTTGGAAGACCGGAGTCCAGCAGGTCTAAAAAGGCCGTTTTAGCAATTCATTTTCAATTCTTGTTATAAATTACTGTATGAAAGATGACAGCGATCGTAAAATGGCCACTTGAATTGTAATTCATAATATGATTTGGATACAATTCATATGCTGAAATTGGCTGAAATGCTTGCATTTGACAGCTTTACAAGCAGAATTGCTTAAGTGTCAAATAGCAATAATTCATAAAAAGTTACTCGTGAGGACACTCGATGTTTACAATAAATTTAGAACTCTCTGAAAACTTTTGCATTTTAGTTAGTGTGAGCCGTGTTAGTGAAAAATAACCATTTAGTTAGTGAAATTGACCATAAAAGCGATTTGGTTTCGAGGGCCGCATTGTTTATAAACAAACGTGAACGGTGAAACGTCAAACTATCTCCATAGTCCATACGTCAAACGAAACTCGCCGTGACGTCTAACGAGTTGCCAGTCGAAGAATAAGAATGTATCACGAAATTTTTGTACTTCATTGATTACCTTACCTAAATATAAATAATCCTCAATCGCCGAAATCCCCAAATATGTATTTATAACTCCTTAGTCAGGAATTCTGTTCAGTACTTTTGGATCCAGGGTATACCTTGGAGCAAAATATTACTTTTTGGTAGCATAATATGCTTATGCTTGGACTACTTCAAAAAACGTCGAAATCACTATAATATGTGTATATAAATTTCGAGGAGTTCCCTCGATTTCTTGTGGATCCCATCATCAGGTCACCACTTTGAAATCAAAAAAAAATTATATAAATATATAATTATTTCAATTATACAACAAAAGAAAATTTGAAAATCGGCACACAGACGGCGGAGTAATCGTTGAACATACAAAAAAAAAACACACATACTATATACACAGCCGAACGTATAACCGCGTCCTTATTTGTAAGTCGGTTAAAATTACCTCAAATTTCAAAATCTCCCCAAAAAATCCCAAAAGTGGTGAATTAGCAACATTAAGCAGAATTGCAAGGTATTCTGCGAATGAATGAATTTTAGCAATATTGAGATGATATTGCGCAAGTGGCCTGCAGCTGTCGGAGACTCTACACGGGGGTCCTACAGTCAATGGCCCCGTATGGAGCGCCCGTGACGGCGGATGACCTGAGTGCTGCAAATAGAGTACTTCTGCGGCGACCACAACGAGCCATGGCGCTGAGAATGATAAGCGGGTACCGCACAGTATCAAACGAAGCAGCTCTTGCTCTCGCTGGAACCCCTCCATGGAATCTGGAGGCTCGCGTGCTAGCGGAGATCTACCGCCGCACGTCGGAGTTTAAACAGCGCGGAGAAAGGGTATCTCCCGAATTGACAGCCCGATGGTGTCGTCAAGCGCGCAAGACAGAATGGTGTCTCCAACTGCTGGCCACAGAATAGTGGCCGCAATCAGATCGGTTTTACGGGAGTGGGTAGCGCATAGACAGGGCACCCTCTCATACCGGATGGTGCAGATGCTGTCTGGGCACGGGTGTTTCGGCCATTACCTGCACTACACGGCCCAGAGAGAACCGTTGCCCCAGTGCTACCACTGCCTGGACAGTGACGACACGGCGCAGCATACGCTCGAGTCTTGCCTCGCCTGGGACGAGCAGCGAGCAATGCTATGCGCCGTAATTGGAGCATAGCTAAGTCTCCCGGCCATCCTTGAAGGGATGGTTCGTTCCAGAGAGGCCTTTAAGGCGGTAGCCACCTTTTGCGAAACCGTGATTTCGCAAAAGGAGGCCACAGAACGGGAGAGAGAGGCGGATGTAGTCGCAGACCCTGTTCGTAGGCGGCGACAAGGGCGCAGGCGCGCTATATATGAGCGCCAGTTACCGGCCTAAAGGACTTGGGTGACGGATTGGGGAATCCGTCGCCCAATGCACGAGTCCTCCCGGTAGCAGAGCGTCCAGTGCCTGGACTGCTCTCCCTAAGTGTTGGCAGAACAAACTGCCATGCGAAGGCTCTGCGATATCATGCAAAAGCTGCTTGGTAGGCCGCTGCTGTTATCGCTTTTGTGTGTCCGGCGGTCTAGCACTACAGCGGGGAAGAAGGCACCATGGGGTTTTAGTGGCAAATCCGGGTGCGCTCCTCGCCTCGCACCCGGGTGAGTCCCACATACCCCGGCTGGCGTCCGCAGTTCGCCGGGGATGCATAAAGCATTTCCCCATGAAAAAAAGGCTAATCACCTGATTGTCTGACAAGAAAGATGATCCATGCGTCGGATGGGCATGAGAGGTCGAGAGATCATTCTCTTCAGTCGTGTCGGTTATTCGTCCCACTGGGTTTTTTTCTGGGGAATCCCACTGGGGAATTTCATGCTCATTTCCCTTTCGATGAACGTGGAGGTTAAACACCTTCTTCTCGTTTAAAGCATGAAAGAAGTAAGGTCTATATGGGTATAATAAATGACTTGGGTAATATGAATGCTCATACTTCATAGTCACTAACTGAAATCTGTCACTCGGCACGCCGATAGATTTTCGCGGCGGCGGCGGCGCGGCAAAATCGTCGGCGCCGCCGGTGCGGCGCTCATTTCTAGTTTGTACACGTTGGTGTTTCGTTTGCCAACGTCCCCTTTCTGCCCGCGCATTATTCAGGGCTCGCGCGCTTCTCGTCGCTAGCATGGCTGTCGCTCGCTTCGCTCAGTCGATGCCATGCTCTTTCGATTAACATGATTAATAATCAAGGCCTAGCTAAACGGCTTGGAAGGTTAAACGTTTAGACGTTTAACCCTTATAGTTGTATTAACCTCTCTAGCGTGTCAGAGTTTTTTGACAGTTAACGAGTTTTTACGTTTAGACGGAGCGTCGAAATCCCATACAAACGTAGTTTCGTTTGGTTAGAAAATATTAACCAAGAACGAAATAAGACGTGAATAAGCAAGCAAAGTGCAAGTAAAAACAGTTAACAAATTAACGGGGAGAAGAAGGCGTGCGTGAGCGCAATTTCTGTTCTAACATAATATAGCCGTTCGTCCTACATCTTAAGATACATTGTTGCGTGCAAGTAGTGATCGAGTTGAGCCCAGCTTACGCAGTGCGCATGCGCCAGCCGGTAGCGTACGATAACGCATACAATAATTGACCCTATTCGTAAAGAATTACAATCTAAAGTCGCTCGAAGAGGTTACTTGGTTAGCGCTTATGAAGGGGTAACCCTTTTAGATGAGGTTATTCAATTCATACGGCTTTTTCGTTGTGCTTAACTACTATTCGACTTATTTATTGGGAAACCCTTTGAAAGGGTTTTCCGTTCAACGGATTACCAAATCATAAGTGTAACCCCATCATAAGGGTTTTTAATTAACTTAAAGTAGCCAGCCTTTCGAAATACCCAATCAAAACCCCTTAAAGGGTAAGCACTGGTGGTCCCTGATCACAGGAGACCGAAGAGCTGGCGGCTCGGTTCACCTCGGACAAAGAATTAGTCTAGCTATTCAAACGGGGAACGCTGCCAGTATCTTGGGAACCTTGCCTAAAGGGACTCCTTTTAATAATATATTTTAGCCATTACATTATATTTTTAAGGTTTTTAGTTTTAGGTTCTTTGTTCTAGTTTAAATATATTTTTTATTCTATTGTATATTATTATGTATGTTGAATAAATAAAGAGAATATATTATATTAAACAATAATTAGGTTTAATGCTTGAACATTAAATAAATACATTAAGAAAGTGGAAGTTTATTAAAAATAATTAAATTAATTCAGTTAGGACTACATACCTTTTGCCTTATATGATGTATGAACATAACTCTCATCAAAATAAAATATAAATAATATTCTTCTTCAGCTCCTCTGGCAAGTTTCTGTTTTTAATATCTTTTTCCAGGTAGACTTCACTGGTTTTTCTATGAAAGCCGTTCTATCGTTTTGGCATTTTTTGTATCTAAAACCTAGGGATATTAAAACCTTCTGTAAATGTTCACGGCAGTAGTAAATCGCTGTAAGTGCGATTTAGGTACTACAGAAATTGTAAGTATAGGTGTACCAGAATCTCATGGCAAATAGGGAAATAAAATTTTGTAGTGTGCAATACTGGGGAAACAGGATTAAACGATCTTGATACTGGTTAATTTTTAATTATGTCTTTAGTATTATTGAACATGAATTATAATAAGACTGTGTGAAGAATGTTCGGTGTATAATATAGAAAACTAGCTTTTGCCCGCGGCTTCGCCCGCGTGGAATAGTGTTCTTGGAGAAAAAACTACTTCGGCGAATAACGCTCTACCTTCTTACAGCAATATACTTCTGATACAATATTGAAAATGCTTTTAGGTTTGCCCAATGCAAATTGTTAAAAATGGGACCCTATCACCTCGACACGACATGCGCGACCACTTGATAATATACTTACATAATATTATATTTATGGCACTTGAATATAAATTTTACCATAATCTTAAAGACTAAATACTTAAAGATTTGCGTAGATTTAAAGATCTAAGCATACAAGATTAAGCATACAATATACTATACCTACATAGGGACAGACAGATAAAGCGACTTGTTAAAACAAACTTTACTTACTACATAGTACATAGTATAAATACTATGTACTATGTAGTAAGTAAAGTTATTTGACATTCCAACAAAACTGACAAACCACCTCTGGATATTCCATAAGAATTAAGAACTGCAGTTACTATTATGTATTCTGTGCTGCAGTTCAAAATATTCGTAAACCTCTTTATACTGTATACGTCCCGCGTTTTCGATAGCGCGATGTAGAAACGCGAGCGCCCGCGCCGCGCAGCAACACTATATCCCTGCATTTTAAATCTGTAATATCTTCGAAAATATTCATTTAAATTACATGCCGTAAAGGGCAGTATTGATCTATTAAATGCACAATGTATATAAGGTACTTAATTGGATAAGGATTAATACTGTAGTGCTTAAAATCGCTTTGTAAATAAGCTATTTAATTAAAATCAAAGTAAAGGATAAAAAAATGGTTATTGTGGGTTATCCCTAAGAGATAGACATATGCCATCGCGGACTTTTTTGTAAGCTTTTTAAAGATGAATACAACTGTAGTACATAATTTTGATCTATCTCGTAGTGTTCAGCCAGCGTTTTCAATGTAAGCGCAAAATATGTGATTTTTTAGGACTTTAGAAACCTCTAAAATTATTTGTGTACCTCTACTATGTTATGCATGTTACATACCTAAAAACCTTCCCGTTAAATCACTCTATCTGTTAAAAAAATGGCATCAAAATCCGTTGCGTAGTTTTAAAGATTTAAGCATACATAGGGGACAGACAAAAAAGGGACTTTGTTTTATACTATGTAATGATAATGATATTTCATGAAAAATAAATCAATCGTGAATTACTTTATATACTTATTTATTACGAATAACATACAATTAAATTAGTAACAGTTTATTTAATGTTGTAATTTCCTTCCGAACTGTATAGAACTCGTTTACTTAATTCTTAATCAACTATAAATCGAAACTGTCTTATATTGATTTTCTTTTTTCCTCCTCTCCTCCTTTTACCAGGCATGGAAAACAAACCATCATTCGATGTGCCATCAGCTACGATTCACCTTATAGTAGTACTGGAAACACATTTAAAGAAGTCACAATAATTACCTAAGAAAATATAAAAAAACTAAAAGTATCAAAACAGCTCACTCTAACTTACCGGTCAACTCTACCACAAGCTTTAAATTAAAAGATTGAGTTCGATTTACACCTTCTTCTTTCTGTATTTTACTATAGACATAGAAAACATTATTTCTCGCTTGAGATCGAATTGCCTTTTTGGATATTTTCACAAAAACAACAAATTCCAAGAACATAATCACAAAATTTTAACAGCTGTTGACAGATCACGTACTTTGATTTGACGGGTCATACTTGACATTGCCATATGAAAATCACATTTTTTATTTTTTTTAAAATGCCATCAGATTCTGGTAGACCTATACCTCATAACATCGATGTAATTAACTTAACAAAAACATTTACATTGTTGACTTTACCGCTGAATAATTTTCCTCTAACCTATTTTAAGTTTCACGTAGGTAAAGGTTAAGATGGCTCACACTCTAATAATGGTATATGCTGCAGAAAGTTAGGAAATATTAATTTATTTTGAAAAAGTTGAGAGGAAAAACTAATAATTCGAAATATTTATGTAGGTACTCGTCTCATTGACTTGACAAACAATAGTTGATAACTTAGTCCACAGACAACAAAATAAATAGTTATCCGAATAAATTAAAAGGTTCTCACATTTTATAATGTACTCCTCCACAGACGGCACTATTCAATTTAGCCGAATTACAGTCGAGAACTTTGCGTCAATTGAGTTAATCACTTTGCCATCAAAAGGTACTGAATACAAAATTATGGAACTGGTCGGTTACAAACAAAAGCTGGTTAATAACCATTTTCAAAGTGATTAACTAAACTTGTATTTTAGCGAATAGGCCCGCTGGGCCCAAGATCTAGTAGTGAGTTAGTGACTGACGATGGAGGGGTCAGAGCTATTACACTCATTAGCTCCGCGGAACGGAAGCGTTTACGTACACAATGGATGACGCACTGACGTTTTTGCTCCTGGGGTCAAAGTATTTGACTAGCAAATTACTGCCACTTTACTCGTATCTCTCATCTGTGGGGCCCGTTTGGGCAGTGCAATGTTTTAGGGTTATGGACCATAAAGTTTTCGAGGCCAAACTTGAAGTTAAAAAATAAACCAATGTCCAAAAAAGTTAGTTCAAAATTACATTACAATGCGTTTCAATTATGAAAGGAACGTCACTGACCTTTTTCTGTCAAATTAGAAATATCACTTGAAAAGTGCGGTTTGCAGAAAAACTTATTTGCAATAAATGAATACATATGCAATTTAATATAATATAGTCTTAATGCATCGAATTTAAATAAAAACGTTAAAATAGTTGATTTCTTATGTTTACGCGAATATTGTTCATTGTTTAGTATTTAAAACAACTTTAAAATAGTAGTAAATTATCTAAATACTAATTTTAATTACCTTAATGAATTCTTAATTCGAACTTCGGCGCTGAATCGATTCAATTCTCATTTGAATCGCACTGTAGTAATTTTGTACTTCTTAGTTTATCTCAAATTACATGTTGCCCGCGGCCGCGGGCCGCGACTTCGAGCGCGCAAAAGTTAATTTCGCAGAAATCGAACATTTTTTTACGATAAAAAGTAGCCTATGTCGTTCCACGTGGTTTACTTTACACCTGTGCCAAATTTCATCAAAATCGTTCCAGTAGTTTCGGAGCCTATTCAGTGCAAACAAACTTTTCCTCTTTATTATATTACTATAGATTAATTTCTAAGTGTAATAATTAACAACAAAACTTATCATCGTAGATTGTAAGGGTCAGCACTCAGCACTCAGCTCACACCGAAACAACACGATACGCGACGCGGCGCGGCACTTTTACGATAGCTATTCAAAATTGAACTTTATTCACTACACAAGAAGATTGCAAGTTTTATTTATAAAAGAGCGGCGCCAACTGTGGGAGAGCCACGCTTCGGCAGGAATGGGCCGGCTCGACCGGATAAATACCACGACCTCACAGAAAACCGGCGTGAAATAACGAAATAAAATTGCGTTGTGTTTCGCCGAGTGAGTGAGGTTACCGGAGGGGGGATTAGGGATTTGAAGGACCAGGAACGCAAGTCGCAACACCTGAGTAGTTACAAGTACAATTACTCTGGTGTTGCAAGTGTCCATGGGCGGCGGTAATCGCTTACCATCAGGCGATCCGTCTGCTCGTTTCCTGGTTCATTTAAAAAAAAAAAACTACGCAGCATAGTGAGGTCGAAATCCGAACTCTTGCAATAAAGTAGGTAAATAAAGTTCAATTTTGAATCGCTATGCGTCCCGTTGTGAAATGACCCTAATATGTAACTCAAAGAAGATTGGTATTTGTAAATCCCGTCCCAAATAAGGATACGTGGACCAAAAAACTCCTATTGTCCTGCAGACCTACACCCACAGGCAAATGTAAATTGTAACTCATATATATAATATGCAATTTACTAAAATACCACCTCTAATTGTGTGCAGTCGGTAAAGCTATCAAGCTATAAATATGGCTCTCCCGCCGCAACAATCATGTGTAATTTTGAGCAATAACTTGTATCAATATTAAATAAATTGCTGTTACCTGCCCTACGCCGCCATCTTGGATTTGGTTGATGACTTATTGTTGCGGGCTGCGGCGCGCGCGCTTTCATGTTGCCTTTGCGCCGATGAGGCTGGCAATAAAAAAAAATGGTTTAGGCGGTCCTAACAAAACAGTAGAATTCGGGTCTCTTTATTTTAGAGATTTCTTTTATAGACAAGGACACTTTATTATTACGAATAGGTAGACCATAACCAAGAACATAACCAAGGGTCAATATTACAAAAAACTTTTTAAGTAAATATTTTAAAAGAATATCAAAAAGTCTGCGCTCGAATATTATTTAAAACGCTTATAAAATGTATATATGTAAATTGAACAAAGCTTTGTATTATAGTACAAAATAATGCGGTATACGGATTACGGAGCATTTAGATAAAAAACCCTAAGACGCTTGGCACCTGGCGCGGTCGTCGCGACTTGGCAAGGGTCTCCGAGGCCGTGCCAATATGTACACAGTGATTTGGCAGCCTCGCGTCCACACATTGCAGCGAAGGGTTTATGTTTCCTTTGGCAGGATATTGGACGGCCAAACGGAAATATACTTTAATGGCTGCGATAACAAAATAAATATGATTAAACGTCGATACACAATGAGTTACAGTCCTTTCAAAACTAAAGATAGGCTATGACGAACGTTCGACAGAACAAATCTTCATACAAGAAAACCTAACCAAGAGCATGTCAGGACATATCTAAGGAGGGTTCCGTAACTATAAACGCGTAATATGCTTTTTATTAATTACTCCAAAAGTTACTGTCCGATTTGGTTCACAATAATTTTCCTAAAAAGTTTTTAGCGTGATCTATCAGCATGGAAATTTGCAAGCTTCTATCTCCTATAGTTTAAAAATGCTAGGGGGGGGACCAAGTTACAAACTACTTTGGAGGCCGATTACTCGAAAATGGTCAACTTTATAAAAAAAGTAACGTATGAAACCTTGCCTTTATTTTAAAAGACCTATTCTACGATACCCCACACGATGGGGAAGAGTGAAAAATATTTTTCATCCCCACTTCACATGTATGGAGAGCCTCCCCTAAAATATAAAATTATTATTTTTTAATGATTCCGAAACCGTGATCTATACACAATCTAAAACTGCACCAAATTTCATCAATTTATATTCTTAATTACAGGAGCTAGAGGCGCGGATAGACAGACAGACGGACAGAGCGAAACTATAAGGGTTCCTTAAGTATTACGGAACCCTAAAAAGGGACGCCATCTTGGTTTTCACCATACGTACCTCAAATGTCAGCCAACTTGTTTTCACCGTACTTCAAAAATCAAATGTGGAGACAGTATTCGACTCAACATGCCTGTCTATAATATATACGACTATGGTTACAGTACTATTTGACAGTTTAATAGCATCGAAATCTATCGATTTATTCATTGAATATAAAAAAACATACCCAAAAGCTGTTAAAATATTTTATAAATTCTCTACTTGAAACTTTAAACTGACGTCCTGGTTTCATTAAAGCGGCGTGTAAATAATATGGCACATTTTTAAATTGTAAAGAGTAATATCTGGCATTATAACGCCAGCTTTGAAAGATGGCGCCCATGTGGACACCGCGGGGAATGCCATCAATTTGTCTATACTCGACCGGAGAAATATGTGCGCCATTGGCTTCTTTGTTCTTCGAATTACATTCATTTTTATTATCTTCCGCATGTAACGCTAAAATATTGGCTGACAGATCAATTTATTTCAAACCAATAGGAATCATCATCATCACAACATAGGTGAAGCAAAAACTTGCAGTAGAGTTTTACGAGAATTGTGCGATCGGAGTAGTATGATATTTGGCATAGTTAAAGTTTATATGGTGGAAGCTGTGCAGAAAGCTAATATTTTTTTTAATTATGCTTAGAAATAACCTTGTGAACCTTGGCAAGTCCTACGAGTACTATCCTACTAATATTATAAATGTGGAAGTTTGTGAGGATGGATGGATGGATGTTTGTTACTCTTTCACGCAAAAACTACTGAACTAATTTCGATGAAATATGATATAGTAGTAGTGTAGGCTCCTGATTAAAATATAGGCTACTTTTTATCCCGAAAAAGTACAGTATTCCCGTGGGATACTGAATTTACGCGGGCAGAGCCGCGGGCATCAGCTAGTGTACCTATAAACGAAACAAATTCTGAAATACAAAGCAGAATTTGAACCACAGTGGCAATTATTAGAACGATCTGTAGGCTTCCAAGTGCTAGGAAACATGCAAGGTGTTTTGGGTCAAAGTTCAAAGCTATTCCAAGAAATAAAGACAGACAAACTGATGAAGGCAAAGAAATAAAAGAGCATTCGTTTGTGTAAAAGCCATATTATAATGTATAAAAGGTTAATAAGTAAAGTAGTAAACTTATAATTTTCAATTTGTTGTATCAGTATTTAATTAACATGGGGCACTTTACTATGGGGCAATTAGCCAAGGCGACCAAAAACAAAATAAGGTTAGAAATAAGCTTAATTACACCTAGATAGATCGCATATCACCAGGAAATGCGGTAAATACTGTGATATTTTAACCCATTTCCACGAATAATTATAAAAAATATGATTAACAATATTTGTTGAATATCTCTACTTCTCTATGGATCTGAATTAATAAAATATTTACGAGAAGTGATATGCGAATGAAAATTCTACAACTTAATAGCATTCTGGTTTGTGGTCACCAATTTTTTAAACAACGGGTCAAAAACGCCCCATGTCTTTTTTTCTTATTGTGTACAATTTCGCAATTCGTTCTATTACTATTTACTACAAAAGTAGTTTTTAAATATCGCAAGGTAGCATGTTGACTGACATTTATCTACTTGCATTAGCTGGTGTGATGTTTTCTTTTTGCATTGGATCGTGAGCGCGTTTGACGTTTACTAGGAATTTGTATGCGATTGAACATAGTTGTACACGCGACAACTAGATGGTGCTGTACAAATCACAAACAAATGCCTAGTAAACGCCAAACGCGCTCACAATCAAATGCGAAAAAGAACACACTTAGCACTCTGTAAACAAAATAGCGTTTATAAAAGATAGTCGATTAGTCGACGTGCTGATGATGATGATGAAATATGATTACGCACTGGATTCGTGACGACTGACGACTCTGTCTCGTAATTACTGCGATCGTATCTCGTGTCATTACCGCGCGCCGTCCGTCGGTCGCGTGCTGTCGCTTCCTTTTTTTACTATCGACAGCCTTGAAACAGAGCTTTTCCTCATCTAATACAAGTAGACGCATCACGCACGCATTGATAATTATATGATAAACTTAGCAATTAACAATAACATAACCAAGAGTATGTATGTCAGGAGTCAGGACATGTCTAAGGAGTATCAACGCGTATTTTTTTTTTTTTTCAAATTTCTTCAAAAGTTATTGTCCGAATTCGTTTAAAGTAGTTTTTCTAAAGAGTATTTAGCAATATCTATCAGCATGGAGAATTGCAAGTTACTAAGTCTTATAGCTGAGAAATTCCGGGGGGGGGGGGGTAACTTGTAAACTATTTTCGAGTCCGATAACTCGAAAATGGTTCAGCTTTTTAAATAATCGTGCATTAAACCTCATCTGTATTTAAAAATACCTATTCGATAATACTCCACAGGCACACACAATAAACTAAAAAAATATATTTCATCCCCACTTAACATGTATGTCTGTATACAATCTATAACTAAGTATACAAAATGTTGTCTATTTATATTCATAATTACCGACGTTATCAAGGGAGGAAAGACGGATAGACGGACAAATAAAGCGAAACTATAAGCACCTTTCCTAAAAAGTGTGATGATAAAGTTTTTTTTTTTCAGGCATAGAGGATAGGCCTTTGATATTGTCTTCTCAAACTACAATCATCAAATCTCTACAATCTTCCTCATAGAATCCTTATCTATTTTATTTTTTATTATTAATCAACGTCCATACTAGGACTAGACACAAAAACCTGCTAATTACGGCGGCCGGGCCCTAAAATGAATCGAAAAAAGGCATCGGGTAGCATTAGTACCCCTGCATCGCTGCAGGGTTAAGTCGCGACCGAAAATAAATTCTATTCCGCGTGTGGTAGAGTTTGAAATTGTGTACACATTTGTAACCCCTCGGGGGGATTTTTTATTTGACTTTTTGTGTATCTACCTGCAACGCGACTCCGGGTCGGCCGAGGCACATGTGCACACATTTTGACGATTTACACAAAACTGCAGCGACGCCTTATTTTTATTCAGACTTGCATATTACTTGGATGGCCTACATTTTCAGTATTAACAATTGACATACACATTTCGCAAACTTAAGCTATTCTGTTTTGAGGTTGTTTATCTCTAAAAATACTCGTATCAAAATTTTTGAGGATTCTTCAAATCATCTACTAATTATTTAAACTTTATTTACATCCCGCCTTCGGTATATATCCCAGTTTATTCCACTATTTGCGTATGATAGTATATGTTAGTCATGCGGTCAACTTAAGGTTACATGTACTGAAATTGTGACGAATCATTTGTTTTTGTCTGACCGATAGGGTATCTAATATTATTAACCCATCCCGGAAATTCGGTCTCTTGCAATGAAACGAGTATCTTCTTTTGAATAAAGTTCAATTTTGAATCGCTATCTTAAATAACCGCCTCCTTTTTTGGGAAGTCGGTTATAAAGCAAGCGTCGCGTCACGGTGTGTACTGACGCTAAAGGCTAAATTCTTTCTCTTGCACTTTTTTGTTTTTCTACAGATAGGAAGTATTCTGTACGATCACGAACACGACTGTATTGTCGGTTGTCACCTGTCAGCCTGTATCGTCTAATTCGGCCGTGCGTGCGCGCAACCCGATCTGTCAAACTGCGTGTGGGCCCCCAGTGGTTAAATACCCCCAGATAACTAGTTCCTTAAATAGTCACTCGAACAGTCCTGTACACGCACTTTTATTAAGTCAAGCAAATGATTTGCGAAGGCTTTTAAATGCCACATCCTACCTTCGTAGTTTGTAGTAAGTGAAATTCTCCATAATAATATACTATAATATTTTACGCTATCAGTGGCTTTTTTCACACATTTTACCGAATTCTTTAACTTTTCTACTCCTACCCTTTTAGTTTACCTATTAGCCGATGCTGCAATAACTAATAAGTCAATTTTGATTTACGTAATTTGAAATTGACGTAATTCGCGTTTTACTTGCCTCGAATTCGCTTGACGAGTGAAATAGTAAATAAATCGTAAATCTCGTCACGAATTCACTCGGCGACTTTCGAGTTTTAAGTTGATCGATTCTGCTAATTAAATCTTACAATAATACAGTTTCGAATTCCGTGCATTCTCGATACGTAAAACAGCAAAATGATATTCACATAAATTTATGATATCAAGAAGATTCATTTATAAGTCGTCGCGTTGAAAGTAAATTCAAAATCTGTTAAAATTCGAAAACAAGAATTAGGGTTTAGAATAGACACTGTGTGTATCTGATGTTGACTGTTGTAATTAAGTGCTGGACATCTACTGACGACTGCAACTCCTCTCTCTTCTTAATCATCTCGAATTCACAGCGAGTTTTTAGAATAGACACCTATGACAACGGTGCGTGTGTCTGCTGGTGTAATTAAGTGCTGGACATCTGCTAACGACTGTTATCAATACATCACCCCACACAATTCTACAACAACGATTCCGTGACGACTTCGCATGTAATTGCAGTTTAAATATGTTGAGAAACACGACAGAATTTCAGTAACATCGCTATAACTCGAACTCTAACATTGTATAATACCTGAACCTCAATTCTCATATTTAAAGTTGACTTTCATTTTACTTTAATTGTATTATAATATAATTGAAGCGACATGTTACTATAAACTGATTTCGTGAAGTTTGGACCAATCAGAACACTTTAACGTTTACGAGATTACCGTTTGACATTTTTAGCGTATCGGGACTTGATTCTAATTGTATTAATGCCGGTTTTATTTGTAGAATTGACCCTCTAGTTACCTATAAATATATGAAAGGCTCAAAGGCATAAAAATTACGAACATTGTAGGTTCTTACAATTCTCTGTTAGGCTCGTATTACTAGCTGGTGCCCGCAACTTCGTTTGCATATAGATTATAGAACGAAGTTTTCGAAGCTTCGACGCAAACAGTCAAACAATTTTTTTTTAATGTAATGAACCAGTAAACGAGCAGACGGTTCGGCTCATGATAAGGGATTACCGCCGCCCATGGACACTCGCAACACCAGTGGAGTAACACTTGTACCTCCTGGTTGCGACTTGCGTTCCTGATCCTTAAATCACTTCCCCCCTTGGGCCTCCGGTAACCTTACTCACTTGGCGAAACACAACGCAAGCGTTACTTCACGCTGGTTTTCAGTGAGGTCGTGATATTTATCCGGTCGAGCCGGCCCATTCATGCGAAGCGTGGCTCTCCCACAGTTATTTTTCCTCTTATAGTAGTGTAGACAGTAGAAACTACAAAATTAATTAATTCAACGACTCAGATATTCATGAACGCGATTTATTTATTGAATAGTCATGATTACCTAATCGTGATTCGTCCGTTTCGGTTCGTTCTAATTTCAAATTGACGCACCTTTGATGCATCTGACTATCGATCGCTTTCTCTAAGGCCGGGATTATAATATGATCCGGAATCCGGGGGCCCGGGGAAGTTCAGAGCAATGAAAATAGAGCTCTGCGCTAATACTATAGCGCTGAAATTCGAACACACGAGTGTCAAGTCAATGTACAAGCAAATCGACACTCATGTGTTCGATTTTTAGCTCTATTGTATTAGTATTAGAGTTCTATCAATGCTCTGAATTTTCCGCGGCCCTACAGATTCCGGACAGTATAGTCTCGGCTTTACGTTTACGCCGCTGTCAAATGTTCCTGCTAGGGTTGCCAACCATCTTGTCTTTCCAGGGCATGTCCTGGTTTTTATAGTGTCCTGGGGCACCCCTGCCTTGCCTGCCCTGGATAGTTTCAAAGCAGCGTCCTAGTTTTTCAAGGGCATAATATTATGCATTTTAAAATTAGCGTGTCACTTTAACAATTTTTCTTTGTAATTTAATTTTATCCAAATACGTTTATGAAAAAATACGATTATTAGCATTACATGTATTTCATTTAACTTATTAAATTAACTGTTGCAACTCTATTACTGTGTCCTGTTTTTAAACTGAATTATCCTGGTTTTTCTAACTTCAAATTCTAGTTTTTTAAATTAGGAGTTGGCAACCCTATGCTAGGCCCACAGGCGACCCGACCGCTTCTTTCCTGGTCCATTCGCTTCTTAAATTAAGCGGCTCTCAAGTGAAGTCTTTATGATTTGAGTATTCGGTCATCTGGGGTCTAGGACACATCCATTCCAGAACTATAACGGAAATTGCCACTCGAGATGATTTTTTGAGATCTCATTTGGTTCCTCTCAGTTTCCAAGTGGCCTGTTCATTTTCACAGCTGGAAGCACTTATCTGTCTATACTTAATACTATCCTTACTAATATTGTAAATTCCCGCGGCTCTGCCCGCGTAAATAAAGTATCCTAAGGGAATACTGTACTTTATCGGGATAAAAAGTAGCCTATGTTTTTAATCTTAGAACCTAAACAGTATGTGAATGACTGAATGTGAGTATTACACTTTTACGTAAAAACTGTCACTGGTCACAGAAAGGTATAAAATAGACAACGGGGAAGGACATAGGCAACTTTTTATCGCGTGAAAGTGTATGGTTCCCGTGGTATAATGTATATTGACGCTTGATCACCTGATTGTCTACAAGAAAGATGATCCATGAATCGGATGGGCATGTAAAAAAGTCGGACCTGCGCCTTATCTCTCTTCAGTCGTGTCGGTTATCCGTCCCACTGGATTACGAGAGTAAAGGAAGAGAGAGTGCTCTTGTGTACTGCGCACACACTTGGGCACTGTAAAATTACTCCTGCGTAACTGGCCTGGTTTCAATGAAACCGGCCACCGTCACCGAGATCGGTGGGGAGTTATTATTGACGCTTTCATGTAAAACTACTTAACCAATCAACATGAAATTTGGCACAGTTATATTAGGCTATTTATCCCGGGAAAATGTACGGTTCTTTATAGTAACCTTTAGCCTATGTAGAGTTTGTAGTAGTAAGTTTTTTCTAATTCTAGTACAAACTATAGCATTCTATAGCTGTATTTACTATTTATAATACAAGCCGACACATCAGGCTTCGTTCAGGGCTCACGGTTTTCTATCAGCAGGAGGGCTTCTCTACCGAAGCCTCATAAAATGAAACCGATATCTATTCACTATTCATTTTGTGTTAAGTCTATCCTACTGCTATTAATAAAAATGTGAAAGTTTGTGAGAATGGATGGATGAATGGATGTTACTATTTCACGCAAAATTTACTGAATCGATTTCGATTTTTGGTATAGTAGTAGTTTAGACTCTGCATTAAAATATAGGCTTTTTAAATCGAAAAAGTACAGTGTTCCCGTGGGATACCCGGTACTAACTCATATATTAGAGACGCGGGCATATCGAGGCTAAAAATGTCCTCAATTTGAATGCCCTCAACTGTTAATTGTAGTAATATCTCAATGCTCAAAGACATATTTCATAAAAATGGCATTTGTGAAGTGAATAAGAAGTTATTTTTGTTAGCACAGGCTATAGTAAGACTCGAGTTTTACATTTGACAATATAGAGGCGTTAAAGATTAATCCCACCAAAAACATTCTGTAAAAAACTAGCCAAGTCTCGATGGAGCTGCTTGTTTATCTCTAAAAAGTAATGAAATCTAGACAAAGCCGTGCCAAGTCTAAGGTTCCTTACTGCGATTTCTTTATTATTATAGTTAATGTTTTGTGACTTGGCCGTTGAAGGGGGTACACGAGGGTACAAAAGGGGCTCCATGACACCATTGCTCCAATACATGTGTTGTACAATCAACAACAGCCTAAAATGAGACACTAGCGCCCAATTACCGATACCAGCATATCCCCTATAGAGCCCCTTTTGTACTCTCGTGTACCCTTCAACGGCCAAGTCACAAAACATTAACTATAATAATAAAGAAATCGCAGTAAGGAACCTTAGACTTGGCAAGGCTTTGTCTAGATTTCATTACTTTTTAGAGATAAACAAGCAGCTCCATCGAGACTTGGCTAGTTTTTTACAGAATGTTTGGTGGGATTTCACTTCTTTTTGTAGAAATGTGGGCATATTGATTTATTTTACTAAATTTTAGTGTAATTTGTTTATTTAATTTGTGTAATGTTCGAGTAGAATAAAGTTAATTGTTCGACTATTTCTTCTTGTAAACTTGTAAGTATAAGTATCTGTATATACTAATTTAAGTATACTAATAGTTTGGTTGGGCTCTTGTGTTTTCTAATCAGGGTCACCAGGTACTACAGGTCTTCGAGTATCCTAGTTTTTATAGTTTTCCCTTTATGTGGCCATTAAACCCTAACTCTGTACCAAATTTCAGCTCTCTGAGTTTATGGGAAGTACTAGTTCTATTCTGATGATCATGAGTAAGTGACTAACGGCCCGTTTCAATATCCTATCTATCTATAACTATAGGTTAGACACTGCCGTGCCCCCAGATTACGAGAAACAAGTAAAAAGATGACCAGACATAAGACTTATGCGTGCACTCACACATTTGCTTGCAGCTTGTGGGTATTTTTTCGCGGGAATAGATATTAATTAAATTGTATGCTATGGATTTCCGCTAAGAAACGCCTGATTCTATTAACTATTAAAGTAAATATTAAGGTATTTCTAATTTCATAATCATTTCAAAACTAAAGCCTTTATTACAGGTTAAACGGAAGCCATTATAAGCCTTAGTTTGAACGCTTATAATGTAGTTCGATGTATTATCAACAGATGGCTTCTCTTTTCTTTGTATGAAAAAGTTTTAGGCTAAATGTATGTAATATCCTGTCCTTTTGTATAAGTCTATGCCCTATGGTAAACTGTCTGTTTTATTATGCTCATAGTCCTTATTTTGTTTCAGGTAAGTGCAACTCTAGCAAAGAAGTAAGAATCTTCATTTAAAACGTCGATAAAAATAAGTGAAGAATATAATGCTCATATTAAATATACGAATGAGAACATAATATTACAACTGTTAATTGTAGTGATATCTCAATTCTCAAAAAATATATTCATAAAAGTGGTATTTGTGTAGTGAATAACAAGTTACTTTTGTTAAATGCGCCTATTGTTATTGAAAATGCTGAAGGTAAGTGTTCTATGTATGTAACCCTAGATATTTTTAACTACGCAACGGATATAAATGTGGTTATCATCAATAGACAAAATGGTATAAGAGGAAGGTTTATAATTTTTCGCTCACGTGAAATCAGGGTTTAAACTTTCATTCCCTATTTTACCCTCTTGGGAGTTGAATTTTGAAAAATCCGTCGTTAGTGGATGCCTACGTCATATAAGAAATACGTGGGCAAAATTTCAAATTTCTAGCTATATGGGCCTGTGCGTTTATAGTTTATACATCAGTCAATCAGCTTTGCCTTTATAGATATATTATGTGCGGTCGCCGACAAACGAGGTTAACACATTTCGATCTTAAAACTGAAGCAATAAGGTTCAAAACTTGTATTATACCTGGTTTATCAGCGACCGTACATGATACGTAATACGTATATTGTAGAGAGTAGAGATCGAATTTAACGCGAACGAACGTTGATAAAATAATAGACTGGTTCTTATTTAAATTTTATAGTTCATCAATATGAAAAGTGCGTTGATCTCATTTTACTTGTATATATTTTAGTGATGTTGATAGAAAACTGTCAACGAACAAAAACGAGTTACTCAGTTTTAAAACTCTAACATTATGTACACAATCTAAAATAAAAGCGCATACAAATAGATTTCTAACAAAAACTACGGGAATTTCTTTATTTAAAATACAAAGAGTCGAGAGAGTGGTATAATTTAAACCTTGTTACGATGCAATAAGAACCTATGTGCCGCGCACGAGGAAACTACAATGGCTTGCTTACTATTGTATTTTGTTCATAAAACCTCAAAGCAATTTTCAACATTAGCCTCGGGTGTTGAGCTGTAATTTTAAATCCTATTCGTAGGCAAGAGTGTCGTAAAGATCTTATATTATCTAGTAAACTAGTATATTTTTATTATAAGAGTACAATTCCTTGAACTCTATTCACAACTTTGTATTCACAACTTTAATACTCTACAAATTGTTGCTCTATACCGCAGCCATCTTGTTTAAAAAATATTATTCCATATTTAAACCGATTTCGCTTTTCGTTCTGAATTTTAAATTCTACTTTATATTTTTTATCTAAACAGGAATCGGTGGCAAAGACATCCTTCAGCCAGTTCACAGTTGCAAGTTACACCTGCTATTTTTTATTAAGTAATAGCTATTTTATTTATCTATACTAATATTATAAAGCTGAAGAGTTTGTTTGTTTGTTTGTTTGTTTGTTTGAACGCGCTAATCTCAGGAACTACTGGTTCGAATTGAAAAATTCTTTTTGTGTTAGATAGTCCATTTATCGAGGAAGGCTTTAGGCTATATAGCATCATGATAAGTTCAATACGAGCGGAGCACCAATCAAGAATGTTTCAAAATCGGGGTTTTTTTCCCCCTTTTGAGAGCTTTCGCTGCGTACGCTGCGGAAACGGTTAAAGTTTCGCTTGAATGATGTATGACAGAATTGTTCCCCTTTAAAAGTTCTAAAAAAAAGTCCGCGACGGTATATGTCTATCTTTTAAGGTTGGCTCACAATAACCTTTTTATGCTAACCAAATTTGTTCTAAAATTAAGCATTATTTGTGAGGGTGTTTTCATAAAGATGATATTAATCCTTATCCAAGTAAATACGTTATTCATTACAAGCATTTAATCTAGAAGAAATTTGCAGTTTACATCATTTGATTTCAATGAGTATTTTAGAAGATATCGCAGTAATAAAATAGTCCAGCGCGCAATTATGTACGGCGCACGGCGCGGGCGGGCAGTCGTAAGGTGGAAGCGTTTCTCCTTCTAAGTAAATGAAGTCGCGGGTAAATTTTAGCGATATCCCAAAGTAAATGTTTCACGCGGACGAAGTCGCGGGCAAAAGCTAGTTTTATATAAAAAGTTAAAAGTAGAGTTATTAAAATTATCAGTTACTTACAAGTTGCAGCTTTATGGAGCGGTATATTTACCAAGCGACTTTATACTTCTTTTAAATTTGAAAGTTTGTTAGAATGGATGGATGGATGTTTGTTACTCTTTCACGCTTTCATGCAAAAACTACTGAAAGGAATTCGATGAAATTCGATATGGTAGTAGTTTAAGCCTTGGACTAACACATAGGCTAGTTTTATCCCGAAAAAGTAGAGTGTTCCCGTGGAATAATGTAAGTATATGCGGACGGAGCCGCGGGCAAAAGCTAGTTTCTTTGTAATTTGAGAGCCAAGTGTTTGGTTAATTCCAAAACTCTACGGATAATCGTCATTCGTCGCGTCGTCTCAGGCCTAAGAAAGCATGAACCAGAACAATAAACGTGAAACAATGTAGAGCCGAAACTCATATCGTATTCTCCACCGACGCCCGAACTTCATAACATACTAAAATTTAAAGTAACAGATGCGTCACGACTCACGATCTGTCGTAAACGCACGACCAGCCCAACTAGACCCCTGCGGCTCCCTGCGTCCGTAAATCTTCGGATCCATCGAATCCATTGTGGAATATTGCGGGGGTCTAGTTAAGCCGGTCGTGGGGGAGCCTAGCAGCCTCTTGATATCGATCTTTGGCTCCTACTCCCTTGAGTTTCGAGTCCTTTGCTCTGAATTAGTGGAACGATTTATGTCGCTGCGTCGGGGGAGTGCATTTTGTAGCATCGGGCCGCTCTTAATTGGTCTGCGGACGAGTGTCGATAGTCGCCGGTCGGTACGTTTTAACATATTTGCATATGTATTCCAGTAATTGACGTGAGTAACCGGTATTTACATAATTAGTTAACGTAATAAAAGCGTTTATTTACATGGGTAGTTTATGTGCAACATCTGCTGATAATAACTTTATTAAACACTAAAACGATACTAAATTCAAAAATAAAACCTGTTAAATTTAATACTCTGGGAAGGTTATAGCTTATACGAATAATAATATTTCATTCTTATCTATCAAAAATATTTCATACTTAATGAAACAAACTCTTGTGTTATATTTCGTTTCACGAAAAACACAAGACAAGGGCTTCCCCCCTAAAACATAGGACGCCTTTAGGAGGTCGTATATTCTAAGTGATATCGTCAATACGGACCCCACGAAATTTACGAGCTACGCCCAGACAATCGTTTGTTATCAAAACAAGTTTCCAGCAGACGCTTATCTGGCACATGTGGTACCTCGGGGCCGCGGTGGTGCCACAGTACCGCGACCCCCCGCGGCCCCCCGCCCGCCCCATAAACCGGGTCGTTCAGGGGAATGGTTATTTTAACGGAGGGGTCAAGTGATACTGGTCGCGCACACGATTAAACAGCTCGCGTGCTCTTGTTCTATTGCGTTGATAGTGCCGGTGTATGCTGGTACAATTATGGTAACTATCATATTTTAAGGTCGTTTCCGATGTAAAGGAATTATCTAACAGCCATGAATTTGGTGAAGGTTGAAAGATTTTCAATAGCCATAATTTTGATTGGTGAAACTGCACACGCTAAAAACGTATCATAACGATCGTGAACGAAAATGTAACTATAGAATATAGAAGAGGCATTTTTGAAAACATTTCTTTTGTTAACTTTTTAAAATTTTGTTTGCAGCCAGCATAGTTCCTCAAATGTAGGAAACCAGATTTGTTGTGGTTATCCCCGGCGTTATTCTGTTTGCACATTGCATAGATTTGATCGATTTTAACAGAATCGTCCCTTTACCGCTCTACCCTTATTTATTTACCAGATTATCGCAACCCTGTTTGCCGAAAGCCCACAACCGTGCTGTCCCATAGTCCATATTTAAATATTTAAAATGAACGGGTTTCCTTTTGCTTTTTTTTAAATTTGATTTGGCCATGGTCATATTTAGTGCAGCTATCTTTTTCAGAAGATTCATAAATTCTTTGGATATTATTTCGAAAGCTTTCTTTGAATCCTTCATTTTTAGGTAGTTCCGAAGTAACTTCAAGAAACCCTATTAAGTTTCGCTCTGTCCGTCCGTATGTCCTTGATGAGTGATGACTTCGGTAATTATGAAAATAAATAATTAGACAAGATATTGTATACGTACCTAGTTAATAGTTATAGATTGTATATTGTACGCGTTAATAGTTATGGAATCCTCCTTATATTATGCTCTTGTTTAGTTTTAAAATCTGAACCACTATGGTCTACCGGCCTTTTAAAGTTTCATTAATTTGACAGAAGATTGAGTGTTCTGGCAGGGGACTGACACATATTGATATCGCTATGAGACGGGAGAAGGCTACGAGATCCTGTCTCGGTCCTGCGGCACCGGCTAAGTTAAATCCATCTTTTATTGACACGTCTCACATTAATAACACCTGTTATGCAGGTGCACTGATTGCAAACGATCCCCCAGGGGAATGACATTACATTTGCATTATTTGTATCTATACTAATATAATAAAGAGGAAAAGTTTGTTTGTTTGCATCGAATAGGCTCCGAAACTACTGGACCGATTTTGGTGAAATTTGGTACCGTACATTTTTCCGCGATTATATTGAAAATGTACGGTTTCTGCGAAATTAACTTTTCAACATCTAGTATATGATACTGGGCATTATTTTATACCGTTTCGAGAGAAACAGAGTATAAATAGGTATGTACATGAAATATAGAGTGTAGTATTATGGCATTTTTTTTTCCTCCGAAGGCAGGTCAAGATCGAGCCTGACGTCACTGCGACCCAAGTGGATGGCATACATAGTTTACTCTTTTTTCTAACTTGGTGAAAATAACACCAAACACTACCAAATTAAAATAATTATTTACCTATTTATACATTTCAAAAAGGATTTAGAAAAAAACTACCTATGGACCTTTAATAGTTTTTCAATTTTAATTTTTAACTTATTAGATAATTAACCTAAAACTTACGGGTTGAATTTAGGAGCATCCTGGTTTCGGAACCCTAGAGGGTGTCAAAAGACTTCAGGATGTAGCGAAGTTCCGAATTCCTCTAGAATATAATATTAAAAACCTTCGTAAGGTACCTCTATCTAGACTTATATGGTGACTAGGTACTATGTAGATAGAGGTGAGAACTGAGAGCCTAGCTATTGTTACCCTACCTCATACATAAGTAGTAATTGTACGTTATTACTTGATAAGCAAATGCAATTCCAAATTCAATACGGGTAATTATTCCCACCTGCCTTACTTCTCGTGATCTGATAAGCAGCTGGTGTTTCCGTTGGTAAGTGCTTTCCGTTGGTGAGCATATGGAAGATGGAAGGGTGGACTCTCTGATGGCTTGATTGTGCTAATGAGATTCACTTCAACGATAGTTGTGCTTTCTTCCATATTATGGTCCTCTGTAAGCGGCAAAGAAATCTTGACTTTTTTTTAAATTGCCTTTTATAATATGAAAGAGTGTTAGATGTATAGTTTTTACTCGCAGAATCGATATATATATATATATATATATATATATATATATATATATATATATATATGACAGTTGGCAACTCGTTCATTAAAATCGTATTAGTAGTTTAGCCGCTACAATGGAGCTAACATACATACATATACACGTGTGTGGGTAACGTTACGTGTACGGGTAGTGGGACGCGTCACTGCCGCACAAATTAAAGGTGTATAATTATTTAAACAACATAGCACCGAGCGAGTTAAACTCTTAAAAATAATACTTGCTGAGCATAATCTTATTTGACTGAGAATTTTGAGGCTGCTATTCTGGTTTAAAATAATGAAACCCTGACTTAGGCTAGCTGATGAAAATGTAATTGTTTAAGTACAAACCCATGTCCACAACTCCAGTCACTTGTGAATTGTGATTACAGTAATGGTCTCTGGTCTCCCGGAGACCCGGACCCCATTAGCCAGGTAAAATACTTTTGTTAGTCGAATTTCTCCAAATCCTTTGTTGGGACGACACTTGTGAATTTTTTCATTTGTCATCGGATCAACAAGTATAGGGTTACAAGTCTTCAAAAAGGGAGTTTGAGGGTTACGTACGTCAAACGTAAAAAACGGAACCTTTTTAAGATTACTTTGTTGGCTATCCGTCAGTGCGTCCGGTCCGTCTCTCTCCGTCTATCTGTCAAGAGTCAAGCTTTATTTTGGGAAGGCGTGGAGGTACGATGAGATATGGTATAGATACTCAACTCTACCGTAGATTAGAGTATACGATTTGAAGTTTGAAGCCTTGAAAAAATCCGAGTTCTATGTTAACGTAAAAAAGTTACGTTTATTGCGCCACAAAAAGGACATTTCGACACTCAAGCGAATCAAAATCCCACGCCGTTGATCTAGAACTATGGAATTTGCCAAGTAACATCGTTATATTATGTATACTACAAATACAAGCAAAAATCAGAAAACTGTACATTTGTAATAAAATCAATAAAAAATAGGGGGTCTAAAGCTCAATAACTTTAACATTTTAACTTAAATTCAACCCAATATTTACAAAGTTCATGTAAATTATTGTTTTATATAATGCTCATTTTGTAATACACATAGGTATTATACAAGTTGCGAAACCGTAGTCTTGACTCTTGAGAACAATAAGGATAATTAAATATTTGTTTTATCAAGTTCAATGCCTTAGTAAATATTTCGGATAACATTTCCTTAAAAGAAGGTAAGTACTTACTTAGTACTTCTAAGCTCCAAAGTATGATTAAATTTTACTTAAATATTATTGTTCCGGCACGTGGTTTCCTTTGTTTATAAATCTTTTAGAATCTATGGGATGTCCTGACTCCTGACATGGTCTTGGTTAGGTTTTTGTGAAAACACTGTAAATGCCATATAAAGAAACTCATACATACTAAAACGCAGTTACAATGTTAATTAATATTATGCGTTTTCTTGTTGTCTTAACCTAACCTAACCTAGGGTTGCCAGAAGGTCGGGATTCGTCGGGATTGTCCCGAGTCCTTACTCTCGACATTTCATATTAATAGTCCGAAATTACGACAAATTACAAAATATCCCGACAGATTACGGACAACTACTTACTTTCTTTCTTTTTAAGTTTTTCCCAAAACTCGAGGATCAGAATTGTTAGATTCAGTGAGATAGAACGCCAAATACATATATGAAGCAACCGGCAACGTAAATAACAAATGTGTACTTATTCGTTGTAGATAAATAACCTTTCTATGTATGTCATGCGTTAAAGTAAAAAAAAAATGGAGTTTATTCACGACACAAAAAAATACACGTTTCATTGCAAGAGGCGGCGGCGCGGCGTAGCGCGGTGCAGTTCGCAATTCGAACTCTTGCATTGAAATTTGAAATTGATTGTTATATTTATTTGTCCCGACGATAATCCTATCTATATATA
Organism: Glaucopsyche alexis; assembly: GCA_905404095.1. Classification (NCBI taxonomy): domain Eukaryota; kingdom Metazoa; phylum Arthropoda; class Insecta; order Lepidoptera; family Lycaenidae; genus Glaucopsyche; species Glaucopsyche alexis. Next base: position 19,658,940 of record FR990057.1, read on the forward strand.
ATCCTAAAATTTTGTCTTCATGAAATTGCGCCCCGAAATTGTAGTCTTTCCATCAGATGACAACCCTATCTTCACCCCAGTTGGCTAGGGTTGCTAACCGTTCCAGGTTTTGCGTACAAGCACGGAAGGGAAATGATGATATTGGCAAACTGCAGTTTTCCAGGTGTATCGACCGGTGAATGTACTTTGTGTTACTCTTACCTATCATTAGATATGCCTTTAATTGAAACTGCAACTTTGTTCATATTCCATCCTGCTACAGTAGTAAATCAGAAAGTTTGTGAAGATGGCTGGATGGTTGTTTATTACTCTAATTCCATAAAACTTACATTTTGGCCAGCAGTCCGTAAACAGTTCCAGGCTCGTAAACACGGAACCGTGACGCGGCGCTGCATTTTTGAAATAGCTCTTCAAAATTGAACTTTATTCTCTACACAAGAAGATACAAGTTTCATTGCAACAGCGACGTCGCGCTACGAAGGCTGGTGCAGCTCGAAATCCGAACTCTTGCAATGAAACGTGTATTTTCTGGTGTAGAGAATAAAGTTCAGTTTGAAATCGCAATCTAAATGGAGCACCGCAGCTCGGTGTAAACTGATGCTTACACACACCCACTCTCCACAGTCTGACATTAACCCGTTGGTAATCAGTCCCCTGGCTGACTAAGGCTGGGACTATGTGATCCAGAATCCGATGGACTCGAGAAAATTCAGAGCAATGAAAATAGAACTCAACTTCAACTGTATTGTATTAGCGCAATGTTCTAATTTTACTGCTCTGAATTTTCCCCGTCCTGCCGAATTCGGATCATATAGTCCCAGCCTAACATTTATGTTTAATCTAATTTCGGTCATTTCCTTTATTAGGATAATGCACGTGCGGCGTGCCTGAATGTACCTACTAGCCACTGGAGCATTGGAAGGGTTAATAGTTACTATTTTTTTTTTTTTTTGTCATGTGACTTTTGGCCAAAAAATGTCTTCTATTGATGGTATTCTGCCATCAGGCAATACGTTATGTTTCTTTGCACCAGCACTGTACTTGGCCAAAGATAAAATATGTCTTATAATTTAAATATTGCGTAGTAAAATTTAAAAAAAAAATCCTACACTAAACTTGACTTTATAATAATTAGTAGCTTTAAGAGTATAACGAATTTAGTTAGTATAATGGTGGTATGCAAATTTTTATTACTCTGAAGTGCTGGACCAATATTAATAAAGTTTTCATCTCTGGTGGCGTGACGCCGCATAATGCGCATGACGCGTGGCGACGCATAATTTCGCCGTTTCCAGCTCAATCGATGGCGATCGTTCATTTAGTTATCTCCTGAATTAAATTAAAAAAAATTAACCTATCTCCCCATAGGATTTGCATTTGAAACCGATTTTAACCCCCGACAAAAACTAAAGGGGTGTTATAAATTTGACGCGTCTGTCCGTGTGTATGTGTGTCTGTCCGTGGTATAGTAGCTCCCTAACAAATGAACCGATTCTCATCTAGTATTTTTTTTAATCTGACATGCGCTGTGCAGCGGTGTACGACTGATGTCATAATGAAACGTATCTTTTTGTACAGTGAATAAAGTTCAATTTTGAATAGCTATCATAAAAGTGCAGCATCGCGTAATTTCGATATCGTCGCGGTGTGACTGGCCCTTAGGCGAGCATCTCTAGTGTCTACTCAGTATTTTAGACTTCTTCTTTGGCTATATCCTCTTACTAGGACAAAAAAGTCAATTTGTACACATAGAAAAAAAAACGTTGAATTATGTAGTCTGGGATGAAATAAGCATGAAAATAATGCCAGATCACGAACGCTCGTAAAATATCAAATTATTGTCGCAACGAGTTTAACTAGAGATAACTCTACAAAATTACATAACGACGCAAAATATCGTGCTCTATGTATGGTAGGGTTGCCAAACCCCAATTTAAGAAACTAGGATTTGAAGTTGAAAAAAACTAGGACAATTCAGTTTAAGAACAGGACGCAGTAATATAACTGCAACATTTAATTAATTATGTAGTAAAAATAAGTTAAATAAAATACATGTAATCCTAATAATCATTTATCTTTTCATAAATAATGTAGTTGAATAAAATTAAATTACAAAGAAAAATTGTAAAACTTATAAGGACGCTTTAAAACCCAGGAAATTGCTTTAAAACTATCCATGACACTGCAAAAACTAGGACATGTCCTAGGAAACAGGACAGTTGGCAACCCTAATGTATGGTGGCTTCATTTTCATCAGGATTCGTAGCTATTTTTAGAAACGGAACTATCAACATCCATAACATAACATCATTTTGAACAGCCGCCATCATTTCCACCTATAACACTTTTAATTAATGACATCGCTGGGTGGCACCGCCTACATTCATGTAAAACGCATACAATTTTACGAACGCACAATCCAGCATTAAGATAAAACAGATTAAAACCCCCACCCCCCGATAATTTAAAATAAACTGTGCGTATCGAATCGCCAACTAAACGTACCCCAACGCAGATTTCCGAGGACCAGCGTGGTGTGGCCCGCGGTGGGTCGTTACAGCCAGGGGGACGTATAATGTTACGGCTCCGGGTATAATGGATATGTTTTACTGCCCCCCTCCACATTAAGGCCCCGGTGTAAAACGTAATAGAATTCGTCTCCCACCCTCGCTGCCCATCTAACAATGTTAAGGCGGCGCATGCGCGGCGGCCCCTGTGCGACGGACAAAAAATGCGCACACGTCAACCCGACAATGTCCTTACATTTGCATTTCATAGAAACTTTTTAAGCTCTTCCTTCTTTATGTATCTGTTATAACTTATAAGTTATAACTCACTTGTTTTAGAAACTTGGGGGTATAGCAGGAACATTTTACAGCGGCATAAACGTAAGTATGGGGGAGCCCATGGGCGCTGTCATGGTTTTGACGGATTTTCTTACATTTCTCATTCGATAATGTGATGTCTAGTCTCGCTTTTCTTTTATGTCTTTACTCTTTTGTAAAAGAGCCGTAGTGATGAAGTGATTTATTGTGAATGATTTCCTTTACAATTATTAGGATTTGAGAATGATGATCCCTACATTTGTAGTCAAACACTGAAAATATAAATTGAATATAGAATCGATAACAACCACGGTACAAATAAATAACATGATGACGTAAACGAGTACAGTCGGCAGAGAAATGAGTTAACTCTAAAAATGCTATTCTGTACGTTTAGATTTTAGTAAGCAAACACGCTTAGCTAATATGGGGAATACATACGTACTAGTGATGTAACGAATATTCGCATTCGCATTCGCATTCGCGAATATTCGCACATTTTTGTATATTCGCATTCGCATTCGCATTCGCAAAATTGTTGCGAATGTTTTTGCGAATATGAATATCAGGAAACAAGCAAATTGAAGGTAACATTAGGTTAATAAAATCAAAATCCATTCATTTAATTAATTATTTAGAGAAAAAGTAACTAAACTTCGTAACGTTTTCACATTTCAGTCTTAATTTTATCACTTAGTTAGGAACTAAGTTGTTAATTTAGATCATAGATGAGTTCGTATGAACTCGGCAATACTCGGAAGATACGAACGTAACGAACCCATAACGAACCTTGGCGTCTAGTCAAGATATATTCGATAATTTCGACGACGAAGTTCGACAGTAAAATGTATGGATTTGACATAAGGCATCGTAAGCGACATGTCACTTAACGATGACGTGTGTCAAATCCCATACATTTTTTATTACGAAGTTCGCCGTCGAAATTATCGAATGCATCTTGACTAGAGCCCCTTGTCCGAACGCGACTGCCGCCAAGCCATAGACAAATTGGCGCCAAATATGAACATAAACTGAATATTCGCATTCGCATTCGCGAATGTCGGTAGCAGATATTCGCATTCGCGAATGCTAAAAAAAAGACATTCGTTACATCACTAATACGTACATATAATCACGCCTCTTTCCTTTCAATTCTTACATACTTGTTTCGTTTCGTCCACTTTTATTCTTACCATCCATTCCTCCTCTTACATTCAACGTAGCGAAGCGGCTCTTTATGGGCCACTTTTCGCGAGAACCAGACGTGATGGGTGGCGAGCCACATCGCCGCCATTTTGGATAATTAAATTATTTTTATGATAATCCATTGCGATATGGGAATGAACAATAGGAGATTCGATCTAAGTCCTAAGACGATCTTCAGTATTCTTAGTTCTTACGGTCGATGCACACCGAAACGATACACGATGCTATCTCAAAAATGCAAGACCGCGTCGCGTATGACGTATCATCTCATTTGGTGTAAGCCGACTCTTACTCTGTAATTTTAGGTTACAAACAAAAAAAAATGCATCTAAATCGTACCCTTCGCTTAGGATCTACGATGCCACGGACAGACAGACATGTCAAATTTATAACGTCCTTTTTGGGTAAGGGGTTAAAAATAGTTTTAGCGATCGGAAAATAATTATCAAAATCGGAAATCGGACTACTATGTAAAATTTGTGGTCAATGGTCATAATTCATACTATATAATATATAATTCAAGTCATAAAATGTGGTCATACATGGAAAATGATGCCGGCGACTGTACTACTGCAAGCAGCTCAACTGCCATTAACAAGGCAGTTGTTCGGCCGTGTCGGCTGTCGAGACGGAGCCATTTGGCAGACATTACACATTTTTATTGGGATTTAACCACAATGTCACCGTAATTATGTTGACTCAGACGAAAGTTACGGAAGTGGTGTCTCTAGGTTTGATAAAAACACATTTGTTTTCGTCAGACGTGGTGTTTATCATTGACGACCTCTGTGGCTCAGTGGTTGAGCGTGTCAGAGCTCAAGCCGGAGCTCGCGGATTCGTATCCCGCCAATGGAACAAAAAGTTTAATATGTTCCTGAGTTTTATGTGATAAGATATGTTTAACGTTTTGTAAAATCAATAACAGCAAATGTAGGCTGATAATCATCAGCTACTGATAATCTGACCTACTTTTCATATGTCTTGTTGTACATAGAACAAACTACAAAGACATTTAAACAAATTTGAATATTACATAGGTATTTTATATTTTTAAAACTATGCTGTATAAAAAATAATATTTTTCCTGGTTTTATAATATGTACCACTTTTAATTTGCAAAAACTTATAATGTCAGATTGTAATTTTGTACGTTTGAATATCAGTCACATGTCTTAACAATGATATTGACAGGGGACTGATAAGATTAATTTTTAACTGTCCTATCTCATTACTTTAATCTGACGTGTGGATAAGGTTAATTTAATTTATTTTAGTCTTTCCGACAGTTACCTAAAGCTGTCAAAAACTCAGAACTGACCCTAAGTTCCAATAAAAGTAAATAAACCCGACCTATTTTGAAATTATTTATTTTGACCATAAACAACAAACAGGTATACCTTTGTTTACAATATTACATTTATGTGACAAAGACGTCGGAAGGACTTTTCTTAAAAATATTAATTTACATACTATGACCAGCCTCAGCACAATTCGCAGTCTAGATTCTAGAAAGTAACATAAAAACTGAGGGGTTAGTAGGAACGAAAGATAGTATGAAAATTATGACAGCGCCCATACAATTGACATTCGATAACATTACCAATACGTAGCTGTCAATTTTTCCTGCTTGGGCTACAGTACAAGATAGAAGTCTTTGGTACAAGAACTGTTACTGAATCACGATTTTACACCTTCTCGACTATCTTTATCGCGTTACATAGTGCTAGGTCGATATACAAATGCAATTTCAATGATTTCACGCGTTTTGGAGTTCTAAAAGTACTAGGAGATTAGAAATAAGGAAGAGAAACGTTCTAATCTTCCAACAGTATTCCAGTTCTGTCGCGTGAGGACTAAGGGCCCGTGGCAGGCGCCGGCTATTGTTATCTAATTATCTGCCGCGATAACGCGCCGGGCCGAATTAGGGGAGAGGTCACCGACCCCGCTTCAAATGCTGGACCTCACCATCTGCTGCCTCCGCCGTTGGAATTACAACACTATCTGTATAGCGCTAAGAGTTATTTCAGCTCGGGTCGTGTTTCGTAAATATTGGTTATCAATTTATCAACGTGTTGCAATTATTTGTTTTGCTCAATGCACGCGACGTATTCCATCGCCCACACACGTACTTGTGTAAGGTTACCTAATGGTAAGTGATTAAGAGACGCCCACTAAGCAAAGGGCTTGTGATGCTGGCCTTTGAAATACAAGTAGGCTCTTCTGGAGTTCATTAGTTGGTATTGATTCGGAAATATTTCCTGCTTGTAGCTCTATAACCTTGGGGTTATATGCTATGGATTTCCGCAAAGTAACGCCTGATTCTATTAACTATAACAATTTGGGGGTTATTCTGGCCTCGGGCTGCGAGTTGCCAAAACTACGGGTGTACTCTGTAGTTCTGTAATCTGTACAGACTTACAGAGCCGCTAAACACGTTTTCGATTTACAATCGACGCAAACAGAACAAGCTTTTCAAGTTATCTCGTACTCAGTGATCTTTTCAATTATATTCACAGACAGATGGACGTACGTTATTCTGTGTCTGTACTTGTATTAAAATCTAGTTTAATTCAAAGTTCAAAGCTGCCATTTTGATTTCAATTTAATTTGGTTGTGACTTGGGACGTGTTATTATAATACATTATACATTTAGCTTTGTACAGGAATTTTATTAATAAATACCTGAAATATATTATCTTAGGCCAACTTTACGTTATTATTAATATTGTTCTTGGTCTGGAAACTAAATATTGTTAAGATATTCTGCAAGCTTCAGAAGTCGTTGTAATATAATAGTGTGGTACAGTTAACTTCAGTACTTTACAATATAAATTGTAGTCCATAGAGTTGACTTTAGCAAAGCAAACATTCTAAAATAATCTAGTTTTTTTGTACACTTAAGAATACCTATGGACACTTGCAATAAAGAGTCAGTTATTTGTTAGTATTTTCAAAACTACAAAAACTACTGTACGGATTGGTAGTAGACAGTTTAAGCTCTGAATTACCACATGGGCTACTTTCATCCCGAAAAAGTACAGTGTTTCCGTGGGATAGGAGACTGAATTTACTTAATTGTTTGTGACTTTCACTACTGAACAGATTTTGGTGAAATTTGGTATGAGAGTAGTTCAGATTCTGGATTAGCACAAATGCTACTTTTTATCGCAGCATTCTGTACGATTCTCGCGGGATCTGCGGCATCTAGCAGTGGTAGAGCCATGCTTCGGCACGAATGGGCCGGCTCGACCGGAGAAATACCACGGGCTCACAGAAAACCGGCGTGAAACAGCGTTTGCGCTGTGTTTCGCCGAGTGAGTGAGTTTACCGGAGGCCCAATATCCTACCCTATTCCCTTCCCTACCCTCCCCTATTACCCTATTCCCTCTAAAAGGCCGGCAACGCACTTGCAGCTCTTCTGATGCTGCGAGTGTCCATGGGCGACGGAAGTTGCTTTCCATCAGGTGACCCGTTTGCTCGTTTGCCCCCTTATTTCATAAAAAAAAAAAAAACTAACTCTACACGCCTTAACTCTACAAGCCTTACTTCACAAACTCTACACCTTAGTCAAGTTATGTGGCTTGGCCGTTTCGTTCCTATAAGAAGAGTTAAGGCGTGTAGAGTTATCAGTTTGGTGTAGTCAAAAGCTTGGTTCTGGTATCGTCTTGGCATCACTTTACATGAAAATGTTTTGATAGGATTTCTTTTTGCGCGTACAATGTAGCGGGTAACATCTATTTAAAATGTAAGCACCTGCATTTTCTATGAGAAAGTGTCGCTGCGTTATCCAATACCTCTAGTACGAGGTGCTCTATTAAAATATAATTAGTGTTCTTTTGTTTTTATGTCATTTAAAAACATTATTTTACATTGTTCCCATTAGACTCCACCTCCATTATGAACCTTGGTCCGCTATAATAGGGTTCAGTTCGGAATACGACGACCTCTGCGGTTGCCGGCAGTGGCTAGCGACTGCCCGCCCGTTACGTAACCCGACGTCCGACTTCTCACGGCGACACACTATTTCACTGGAAACGTCTTACCACGAGTATTATCATGTCCGCTGTTGGCCACAATTTGTGTTCATCTCCCAAAAGGGGACAGACATAAAATAATGTCCTACTAAAAGCATTCTTATACTAAATTAAAATCGGACCAGTTGTTTAGGCGCTAGCTACGATGGAACAAACATACACACATAGAAATGCTTCCTTTTGGCTTCGCCGTAGTAGGGTAAAAATACCCATAAACGGTTCCTTAAAACCTACATCTGGAGCCTGCCATCATGTATGCCTGTGAAACATGGACCCTAACTAAAAGAGATAGAGAAAGGCCTAGGCATTGGATATGTGGTGCTAGAGAATGGAAGGTATAAGCTGGACGAAAAGAAAAACAAATATATAAATATGGTAGAAGAAAAAATAAATATAATTAAAACAATAGAAAACAGAATAGCTGATGACACTTGATACAACATGATGAATTTATAAATAACATCATGGTAGGAAAAGTAGAGGGGAGAAGAGGAAGACGAAGGCACAGGAGAAATTATTTGGAACTAAAGCCGGGACAGGAGTCAGGACTATATTATCCGGAATCCGGAAGGCCTGAGAAAATTCAGGACTGGTAATAGAACTAGCCTGGTTATACTGTACTGCGGTAATACGATAATCGATTTAAACTGTTCTCGTTAGATAATTCATAGTCGAGACAAGGTCGTGACAGCGTTTATCCTGAGTAACGTTGACGGCAGCTACACTCGACTTAAATATTAACTACTAGACTAGACTTTGCCCGCGACTTCATACGCGCAAACAGAATAATAATAAATAGCATATGTGTTAATCCAGAGTCTAAACTACTACCACAGCCTATAGAACTATTACCTACAGTCGTCCAACGGACACGTCTAGACAGAGCAATCGTGCGGGGCGTGCGGGGTGAGAGAGGGGCGGTAGCGAGCCCAAGCTGCCATACACTCGCTTGGGACACGTCAGCCGGGGTTGACGCTTTTTAATTTGATTGTTTTAAGTGGTTTGCGACAGTGTTTCGTTTGAGTTGTATGTAGGTACTTATTTACAATGGTCAATTATATGAACAGCTAAAGAAGATTAATTTTAATACAAAACCATGCGCCTGTTTCCCGTCAGAATTTTTAATAAAATTGTATCTACGTATGAGAATTTACTAACTACATCGTCAAATTCAACAATCGCAATCTAAAAACTAGTAAATCTTGAGTAAATCCAAATGTCGAAAATACCTTTCAGTTTCGCATTTGTAGCTTTTGCAGGATTCGTAAATATCCGATATTTATAATAAATATCAAAATATCAGATATCTTTGATTATATACATCCGATATTTTTGATTTTTGATATTTTCAAAATTACATACAAATCTCATAGGTACTCTGATATGTTTTTTCGTAATAGTTGAATCGAAATAAATTGTATGTCTGATAATTTGCAGATAGGGAAGTAAAATTAAACTCATTTATTTATTATTGATATTAAAAGTTTTCAAATCATTTAAAAATCAACGATAGATACTTTTGAGTATCAATTTAAATAAACCATAAAACCATAAAATGACTTTTGTTTATAACCAGAAGAAAAAAAAGTGTATTAATTTTATCAGTCGAATTAATTTGACACATGGTATAAAATATGGTATAACAATAGTATAATAACAAACAAGGAATTTTCTTCCGAAAAACAGGGGGTCACGTGGGTGTCATATGCCGTTACAAGCCGCGTGACCGTGACCGTGACAATGACCTAGGCTTGTGAAACTCTCGGAAAATAAGACCTGTGTTGATGTAAGATTTTTTACATTTTAAACATTCTTTTACATTTTTAAATATAAATATCAATTTTGATATAATATATCAAGCATAAAATATATCAAATGATATATATCATGATATATATACGATATATATCATGATATATTTACGAGCTTTTGTATACGCATTTGTATTTTTTATAATAAAACTCTTCATATATATATATATATATATATATTTTTGTTTTATTCCTAGTTCTCTACATACACATACTACGAATACCTACCTACACAAAATGTAGAACAGATTATAATAAAACACATTATTGTGACAACCCTGCAGCAATGACGAATACCTACACAAAAGCGGCATTTCGCGCGACTTCAAACGCGTTGGACCACTGTATCTCTTTATTACACTGTGCTACTACCATACCAAATTTCATCTAAATTCGTTCAGCAGTTTTTGCGTGAGAGTCACAAATATTCACCCATCCTCACAAATTTTCACACTTGTATTCAGCGCCATCTAGTGACAAAACTCATCAGTTAATTAGCTTAAATAGTTCTTAGTTAGGTATCTTTAGAATGTGCGGGCCATGGGCATAACATGGGGGCCCACGGGCAGACTTTTGCCTGCTTCACACTTTACTGATAAGTGTCAGGTAGCTTATTTCCATGTTTTGTCACTGTCGCTCGATGTAAATTAAGCAGTGACAAAACTTCCGAATAAGCTATCTGCCACCTTGTAGAACAAATATAACCTTTAGTTAATAGACGGAAGAGTGGCCCATGGAGCTGCTTCGCTACGTTGAATGTAAGAGGAGGAATGGATGGTAAGAATGAAAGTGGACGAAGCGAAACAAGTATGTAAGGATCGTAGCAAGTGGAAAGAAGTGATCTCTGCCTACCCCTACGGGAAAGAGGCGTGATTATATGTATGTACGTATGTAGTTAATAGACGGCATAGTACAAGACACTAGAGTCTATTCAGTAATATTTTTGTAAGTCTTCTTTAGGGAACTAATTAATAGTACAGAAATATAATGGAGTAGGCCAAGGCCGGAGCTGCGGCCTGTGGGGCTACTGATGATGAATCCTAAACAATCAACCCTAAACAATACAGTGTGAACTTTACCATACAATAATATAAAGCAATTATAGCTTTTTGTCTTCGTGTTTTTATATAATTGTTCCTATCGGAACGGGGTCGCACCTAGGGCTGTCGATTGCTATTTGCTAGGTAAGATGTTCAATATTTAAGGACTTTCCCCTTCAGGTCCTTCCATAGAACTTAGAGTAGTAACCTATTCGTTAGGGACAGACGTCTTGCTTTGTTCTTGCTTGGACCACAGATACAGCGAACACTTACACTCTAGTAGTCATTTACGTCATTATGACAATTATTAACCCCTCAATTGTATACTTGACCTGTGAGCCATGACAATAATTACCCGACTATTTGCTCAGGTCATGCCGGTGTGACGTCACTAGGTGATCGACCTAGCATGTCAATGACATAACAATGTTAAACAGCCATCTGGCCCCTATACATGTTAATGCACTCGGTTTCGTATAAAAACGCTTCCGACGTTTTGTCGGCGCGTTGCCGGATACTGTTGGACACATCACACATACCACATTGCATAAATGAAAGGTGAAAAAAAGGAGAGATGGTTTATACTTTATTGTCTTCGGAATTTAAAATGCTGGCTTAAATACTTTGCCTACATTCTAGTTCGTATTTATATGACACTTAACCTGGGAACGCACGCACTGTATTTGACATTCATAAAAAGGATGTCAAACTTTGTGAAAATTCACAAGATTATATGGTGTCAGATCGATCTGACATTCAGGATCTTTGAGTCAGCACGTGTGTTTGTATGGAAATCTCAAAACTGGCTTTCGATTTTAATTCGACATCGTTAAAGGATGTAAAATTTCGTATGTGTTCTCAGGCTTTGAGAATGCTTTTTGTCTTCGGGTTAATTTAGGATTGAACGATTAAGTATTATATATTTCTGTTTTCAAAGTCTTAATTTCTCAGACACCTTTAATCAGTGATATTAATATTATATATCTATGCCTTTAATACACAAAACTGACGCATCTAAAATAATATTTCTGGCATTTCAATAGGTTGTCAAACAAAATATAGAGGATATTACTACGAGTAATATAACCACAAAGATTTAGCGTCTTGGCAATATCTTCGCCGCAAAAAATCCAAAGTCAAACATACATCATATTGATTTACAGGCGGGCATTGTTCGGCATTTTATTGCGATTTATGTGCGGCTGTATATACTCCGAAGTCATTACCTGTTGGAATAAAAAAAAAAAGAAAAAAGTGACAGCTGACAGCGGGAAATGACCGCCATTACCCCCATACGCATAGACTTTCGCAAATGATGCTAATTATTGATCTTACTAATGGACTTTATATTTCTACCTGTAGCGATTAAATATTTTTGATATTTAAACTAGCTGATGACCGCAAATTCGTTTGCATAGAGCTAACGGAAACGGTACCCTATTTTTTAAACGGAACCCTAAAATAAAGTAGCGCATGTGTGACCTTATAAGTTATAACATAAGCTATCTGCCAAAGTCCCGTTATAATCGGTCCAGCCGTTTCAGAGATTAGCCGAAATAAACAGACAGACGGACATACAAAAATTAAAAATATTGTAAAATTAATTTTATTGTAAGTACCTACAGCTTACTTTCATATGCGTTGAAATGAAAAGCTGTTAATTTGAAATTACAAACAGACACTTTAATTTCATTTACCTGTATAGATTGTTTCCTCAAATTATACTTCAGTTCGTGTTTGGGTTTAAAAACATAAAATAACCTTCCTTTCTTTGGCATACGAGTAAAAATCATAAATCTAACGCACTTATGTACCATGAAGGTTTTTAATGCGTGAAATTCCTCTAACTTTTGATAGGTACTATAGTCAATGTGGCTGGCAATTATTTGCTGCAACTGCATAGTTCTCTCTTTATTAAATATCTACACTAATTTATTTAAGAGAGATTTGTTTGATTGTATTGAATTAGCTCCGAAATCACTGGATCAATTTTGATGAAATTTGGCACAGACTACGGGAAAGGACATGGGATACTTTTAACACGGCAAAGTGTACGATTCCCGCAAGATTTCCTTACACATCTAGTATTGAAGACGAGGTATGTCGGGGCGAAGTATTTTGAAGTCATGGGCTAGTAACGTATATATTTTTACTCTGTGGTAATACATAGTGTAAGAACAAAGGCCGCCCCCTGTCGTTTCCGTCACCTGGGCAGGTGCGCTTCCGCTCCTCACATAGATTTACCGTCGATAGTCAATACATGACACTTGACGAGCTTTTTATATCTACTGTTGCTATTTAAAGTTACTTTTTAGGGTTCCGTACCTCGTAAGAAAAAAACGGAAAACCTCACAGGATCACTTTGTTGTCCTTTCGAATGTATGTCAAGACCCTTTTTCTCAGGAACGCGTGGAGATATCAAACTGGAATGACGCAACGCAATCAAAAGATGCAGCCGTTTATGCCGCAAATTTCCGCAAATTTTCGACGCTCGCAAGGGAATCAAAACCTACAGGGTACTTCCCGTGAACTCAGAATGTTGAAATTTGGTACGAAGCAACGTCTTATAGCACAGATAAAGGAAAAATTGCGAAAACCGTAAATTTTTTGTTGCATCATATAATAAAAATATTTTAAATTTCCTATACCTTTCCTCATGTACGCGTAGAGGTATTAAATTGAAATTCATATCAAATACAAAATCACTCACTACAGGTTTGTACGGAACTCTCGCTGTGCGAGTCTGACTCGCACTTGGCCGGTTTTTATTTTATTTTATTACGTAAGTTTACAGCACGTTTACAGTTAGTAAGAAGTCTAAATTCTTTTGTAAGCCTATGAAAAACGCCTGGTAATAAAGTGTGCAGTGTATGAAACAAAATCGTCATCTCTATACTTATAATTACATTTTAAATCGCAATAATGTAACTTACAAATGTGAAAGTATTAATAGAATGCTAATCTAATCTCATAGAATGGTATGAGTAACGTGATACATTATATTTCTTAAACTAAAGGACAACGAGAACGGTTAAGGTCACAAAAATGTAACATTGAGTCAACGGCACGCACACAGCGGCGTGACGACAGGGTGACGTCACGTCACATGAAGCATAGATACCAGGAGTCCGAACGGTATAGGCTTTTTAATAATAATTATGTACACAATAATAGGACCAGATCTTAGTTCTCTTTTCTGCCGCTAGGCGTGCGAGACCGACGAGTACCGAGTGTTGCCAATACTATTATACCGAGTGTTGCCAATACTATTATTTATTACAATTATTTTTAAATTACTGTTAGGCAATTACCGTGTTCTACGGTATCTATTTTTCGAGAACAGTTTCTAAGAATTTCCTAAAACTTTTATATAATAAGATTTCAATATTTCCAGAGCTGTCAATAGCAACTTTAAACTTCCCGCGTAATTTCAAACGAGTGCACGTCGGACCGTCGCGCGCTCTACCGGCAAAAATCTGTCCCCGTAATTGAGACCATTATTTTAACATTACGTTCGGACTCCTTGTTATCTATACTTCGTGTCACGTCACAACACGCCCACAGCGTCACGCCGCACTAGCGCCGGCGGGGAGCGCCGCAAACTCGCGCTGACGTAGCCGTGTGAGTGACACACACCTTACGACACGATTTGTCGGAACTCTGAAAGTGGAGAGAGAGACACATTACGGTGTAATGTTTTGTACTTAAAACAAAAGAAAACAGTAGAGACATCAAATGAATAAAATAAATATCATTTAAAGGTGTATATGCCAAACACGAATTAAAAAAAAATGAAACAAATTTATCGTATTTAGTAATTTCTTAGAGACTTCATAGTATGTATTTTACTATCTTTCTAACATCCGCGTCTCCACGACCATTAACCATAGACGTGTAGATATTATAGACGAGGCATGGGAGGCAGAAACTGTCTCCATTTAAATGACCCGTCTTTTAGGGTTGTTTGGGGCCATTTTGACATTTGAGGTAAAGTGAAATCAAGATGGCTGACATTTGAGGCTCTATCTTTAGCTTTTAAATCTTTGCCATTAACATTACTAGCGTGTGACGTCACCTACTAGTACGACTTTTATGTGGGGCGTTTTCACGAGACTCACACAAACTTCAAACAATCCGCAATATCTTTTTTATTTATTGTTATATAATGAGCTCCGTGGCCTAGTGGGTAGACCGTTTGGTTCGCACTCGAGAGAGTGCAAGTTCGAATCCCAGGTTGTGGCGTGTACCAATGAGACTTTTTCAGATCTCAAGTACATATACTATGTGTACTTTATGCACTGCACCCATTTCCCAAAACATTGTTCTTTCCAACATTATAAGGTTGTCTGGAAGAAATTACTACTTAGTAATAAGGCCGCCTTTGTGTGCATATCTGTTTTTTGTAAAGTTTGTGTTAATGTATTGTATCCATGCTATTTGTTATGTGCACAATAAAGTATATTTTTGATATACGGACGCTCTAACGGTGAAGGAAAACATCGTGAGGAAACCCGCACATGGTTGGCCCCAGACGTATTGACCAGTCATTCCTCTGGGCTAGGCTGAATATTATGTTGTGAGAATGCCTTATATACTTGGGCAACCATACGACATTTAAAAACCGACTGTTTCAGGCACTACAGTATTTCCAGAGTGGTTACTTCGCTCGGAGAATACTCTATAAATCATCCATTAACGGATGTAAAGGCCTAAGTTTTTTTGTTATATAATATAGAGCCAAATAAAAACTAAAAATTAATACTAAAAAAGAAGACATTTAGCTTTTTGTAACCGATATCGTGTCGTACGCTGTAAAGTCCATAGTTCTCACTTCTCACACACACAGCGGCACTCGCATTGCGCACACTAGAGATAATTTATGTAAACAAACCAGTCTGAGCGCCAGTTACTAGGACTACGGACTTAGCACGAAAGTGGGCCATCTGATTCGAAATGAGTTAATATTACGTTGTATTGTATTGTTTGTGTCCACAGTCCACCACATGCTCTCTGTTTACATGTCTTATAGGCACGTTTTTAATACATAATATGCATATAATATTACATAATACATTATAATAATACAGGTGTAAAGCTGGGACTATAATATGTAATACTTACGTGGAATTAACGGACGCGGAACCCTATTTTTTAAACGGAACCCTCAGATTAAAGTAGCCTAAGTTATGCCTTATAACATCAGCTATCTGCCAGTGAAAGTCCCGTGAAAACCTGTTTAGCTGTTTCAGATGTTAGCCGGAACAAACGGACAGACAAAAATTTTAAAATTTGATTTTATTGCCGTATGTACTTTCATATGCATTTAATGAAAAGCTATGAAAATCGAACACACTGACACTCGACTCTTCGTTTTCAACTCTATTGTATTAGCCCAGAGATTTAGCGCTCTGAATTTTTCCGGGCAAGCAAAATCCCGGATCATATAGTCCCAACTCCCAGCGTTACACTACGTGCTTATGTAAAATATGCATAGAACCAACAAAACTCTATCTTACTCTAATCTCTACCATCTCTAACTTCCTCATTATCACGTCTCGCAACCCTCATAGCTTCGTCCTCGGCTTACCGGACGGTTAGTGGAAGAAAGATTAAACTTTGCATGCATATGTATATTTACTATTTACCACGTCGACAGAGTGCTAAAATTAAACAACGTTTTTTGTGGTATTTTCCCTACACCTTTATTTCTCGCGTCTATCAAGCGTCTACTCTACCCCTACTCCGATTTTTTTTTTAAATAGGGGTACCTCTAAAAGCTAAACGGCTGGCTCAATAAAATCTAAAAAAAAAAAACATGATTGTAGTCCATGTGATGAACATTCAAAGAAAACTATAACGGCAATAACTTTGTTATTTCAGCACGCTTAGCATGCGCATAGAAGAAACACCGAAGAATAGAAAATATGACAGATTGAAGAAACATTAATACCATTCGAAGCAAAATAGGTCTTATTATAAGGTAGCAAGGTCGATGTATCGTCGTTATGAGAAATAACATTTCTTTCCTTCCCGAGCATGAGCTCACAAAATGGCCTTTTTTGACAGCTAAAGTAGAAACGTTTTCTTAATTTAATGTCAAAAAGTCCCACAATAATGTCAACCACTCCACATCGTGGCGGTCCTAGACAAAAAGTTTCTTTACGTTGAGTCATATACTTGATTATTTGTTCGTTTTTGACAGAAGATTTCCCGGCAACCATTTTAAAAACATGGCCGCTTAGAAATGTTGACTTCTATTGACGACCTTGTTATCATGGATTAAGAACTATTTTGCAACGAACTGTTTTGGATAGAATATTTCTTCTTTAAATGTATTTCTATGGATCGCCATGCTAAGCCTGCAGGAGTTATAGAGACTTAACTTGTAAAATGCGCGTACCTACTTGGAAAACTTCGTACAAAAGTAACGAAATAATAAGTAAACATGTTTAATGTTAAAAATAAAATCATAAATGGATGACTACGGACCCTTATTTTATGCGTGGCCTGACACACTTGGCCGGTTTGTTCATTGTCTACGTCCTTTTGGTGTTTGATGAACTACTCTATATTATTAATATTTTAACGATAGAGTTTAAAAAGTTCCTTTACATAATTTTATTTTATTAGTGTCTGGCTACTTCATTAATACAATTAAATTTTAATTTGTGAAAATTTTAGCTACATTCTCTAAAAATGGTAATTAGATTCATTTTAATTGTTCTTAAATTTCTTTGTTGGGTCTTACAACGTATTTAATCGTTGTTTTTCCGAAAAAATAAAGAAAAACTTTTTATAGCCGAAACAGTAATTTTAGAGGACAATGGAAAATGACATTTAATCCGTCGGAATAAAAGTCTCATTGTATTGTAGTGATAAAATTTAAATCAGAGCGAGGCTTCATAATTTTTTGCTTTCCGGACAGTTACGAACAAATTTACCCATTGTTAGTTAAAAACAAAACAAGGTTAAAAGCTACCAATTTCCACAACAAAGAACGATAAAACAGGGCTGGCAACTATCGTAAAATCCTACTAATATTATAAATGTAAAAGTTTGTGAGGATGTATGTATGGATGGATGTTTGTTCCTCTTACACGCAAAAACTACTGAACGGATTTCGATGAAATTTGGTATGGTACCTAGTAGTTTAGGCTCTGGATTAAAACGTAGGCTACTTTTTATCCCGAAAAAGTACAGTGTTCCCAAGGGATACTATACTTACGCGGGCGGAGCCGCGGGCAACAGCTAGTATCTTATAAGATTCTACAATAAATGTTATTTTCATAATACATTACCATTATTATGGGGTTAAAGGTATATACACAACTAGCTTTTCCCCGCGACTTCGTCCGCGTGGAATAGTTACTTTGGGATATCGCTAAAATTTACCCGCGACTTCATTTACGTAGAAGAAGCGCTTCCACCTCACGACTGCCCGCCCGCTCCGCGCGCCTTACTATAGCGCGCATGATTATTTTATTACTGCGATATCTTCTAAAATACTCATTGAAATCAAATGATGTAAACGGCAAATTTCTTCTAGATTAAATGCTTGTAATGAATAACGTATTTACTTGGATAAGGATTAATATAATCTTTATGAAAACACCTTCACAAATAATGCTTACTTTTAGAACAAATTTGGTAAGTATAAAAAGGTTATAGTGAGCCAACCTTAAAAGATAGACATATACTGTCGCGGACTTTTTTTTAGAACTTTTAAAGGGGAACAATTCTGCCATACATCATTTTAGCGAAACTTTAACCGTTTCCGCAGCGTACGTAGCGAAAGCTCTCAAAAGGAAAAAAAGACCCCCGATTTTGTAACATTCTTGATTGGTACTCCGCTCGTATTGAGTTTAGCATGATGCTATATAGCCTAAAGCCTTCCTCGATAAGTGGACTATCCAACACAAAAAGAATTTTTCAATTCGTACCAGTAGTTCCTGAGATTAGCGCGTTCAAACAAACAAACAAACTCTTCAGCTTTATAATATTAGTATAGATTATGGGGTTAAGGAATAGTAAGCTTACAGTTTTATGTATCGTCATTAAAAGATGCATTGGCATAATCAATTTTACTAAATTTCGAATCTACCTACTAACTCAGATTTTTTTTAATTTTCTTACATCAAGTTCTGGTAGATTCGAAATCGTGACAATTTTATGACTGAAAAAAAATTGGCAAGCTTAAAGCCATAACTCTAATTCTCGTTATTAACTTAGACTTTCAATGAATTATAAATTAATCCTTTTGATATCATAAACTGATTTTTGAAGATTGGACCAATCAAAACGCGTTTGACGTTAGTTTGACGTTTATGAAAATACAATTTTACTGTTTTAACATATCGACACTGCATGGAAACTGTGTTATTGTAAGATTTAATCACAGAATACAGACCATGCAGAATGAGTGTTCGATCACACTTGTATGCAGCGCACTGTGTCCAAAACCATGGCGAAACACCGCCCCGCCCGCTCTTTTTAAATTTTACTCTTTACACTTACAAAACAAATCGCGTTGTTATATTACGACAATTAGGTATTCAATAAAAATTAATTGAAAAAAAGTTGGGTAAAATATTCCGTTATTCTGTGGCAACATATTACGTGTGGATAACCATTCCAATTTGGAGTAGTTATGACGGACTCACTTTCAAGCGTGTTGACGGCTTCTGGATGATTTCTGTATTCTGTGGATTTAATTTGCAGAATCGACCTACTGGAAAAGGGCCGAAAATAAACGTCAAAAATATGGACCGGCTGAAGTTGAGGGTAGCCGTAAATACTGAATATCCCGCAGTTCACACACACGCTGCTGTTGACTCGATTTATGGACCGGACAAAAATTACCACTCGTCGTAATGTAGTCTGTAGACCATGGAATTCAATAGATATGGCATTTTTATACTGTGCACTTCCCTCTCGTTATGTACTATCGGGTTTGTTTAATGCTCTAAGACTATCGGGGAATTAATAATTTATAAGCAGATTAAGCGTTGTCATAATTTGTTCGTATTAAATATATTAAAACTAGCTTTTGCCCGCGCCTCCGGCCGCGTAAGTACAATATGCCACGGGTGACGGAACACTGTACTTTTGCGGGATAAAAAGTAGCCTTAGATAAATGTTATTCAAGATTTATAAGCTTTAATTACTACTATACCAAATTTCTTCGAAATCCGTTCAGCAGTTTTTGAGAGTCACAAACATTTATCCATCCATACATCCTAATAAAACTAAGAAAACTCTGTGCTAATACAATAGAACTGAAAGTCGAACACATGATAGATAGATAGATAGATTTATTTATTTGCATAGAATGTAGGTAATACAATTAGATGTTACAATGGTTTTAGAGCCTTATACATTCCACCTTACGGCATGCAAAAATTTAATTGTACCAAAAAACAAAAGTTGATTTACGTAATATCTAGTCCAATTAATTTAAGGTATTATTATTCACAATTACAAACAAAATAATTAGAAATTTAACTCATAGTCCGAATGTATCAATAATTAAAAAGAGAAAAAAAAAAAAAAAAAATAGGATATGACGTGTCAACTGTCAAATCTGTAGAGAGGTTAGAACAAAGATTATTAACAAAGGGTTAGAGCTACATTATACATAAAACATTGAAGCATTGAGGCATAGAAACGTGGCATTTTAACAGACATGTGAACAATTACAATTTAACAGTCATTCATACAACATTTATATTCGCATACACTTGGCGAACAATTCGTAGGATGCACAAGTGGATCATGGGCGAGTCAAAGTTCCATTATTCAAACACTAGCTTAATTTTCCCGTGGTGCATACAAAAAAAGGTATTTCATATTATTTTATATTACAGCCGCAAAATTATAAGTTAATTAATGTCGATAAAGCTCCTTTTTTTGTTTTCAGCACCGCAATGGTTTTTCCACAGTGGATAGGTAATACTGAATAGTTTTAATTAGTACCTATGTCAATTAGAATTACAGCAGCAGCAGATAGATACTGTTAAGATACAGGAAAAATGTAAGAACAAAGTCAGTATAAACATAGAACAAAAATATCCATGACATAATCATTATAAGAAAACATCTCATTAAAATAAATAAATGATTGATTGATTGAATAAAGAAAAAAAAAAAAAATCTGTGTCATAATCATCATAAATACCATGTCATTAAAACATTAATTATAGAACAAAATGTATGTCATAGTCATTGTAAATCAATAATCATTCAAATCATAAAATAAACATATCCATGACATAATCATTATAAGAAAACATCTCATTAAAAATAAATAAATAAATAAATAGTTGATTGATCGAATAAAGAAAAATAAATCTATGTCATAATCATCATAAATACCATGTCATTAAAATATTAATTATAGAACAAAATATATGTCATAGTCATCGTGAATCAATAATAAATCATTCAAATCAAAGTTTGATAATTAATATTCAATTAATGTGTCAAAATGTCAAAATCATAATATTATTATTAAACCATTAAAATTATTATTCAATATCATTAGGATCTAGTAATTATTTAACTATAAAGTTTTGTCATTTAAAAATTCAGATATAGAATAATAACATTTTTCAATGAGTACTTTTTTGAGTTTCTTTTTAAATCTACTTAAAGGTTGCTCCTTAATTACTTTTGGTATGTTATTATAAATAAGAGGAGCCATACATATAATACTCTTCTTTAATAATGCGGTTTTGTATCCACCCGTGCACAATTTGTCTTCATATTGAGATCTTAAATTTATAGTCCTAATTCTAGTATGTTTTAAAGTCGGGAATAAGTGATTATTTGTTTTTACAAATATAGCTATTTCCAAAATATATAGGCATGGGAATGTTAAGAGATTATATTGTTTAAATGCAGGTATGCAGCTGTCGGTTACTTTTAGATTAGCAATAGATCTTATGCAACGTTTTTGTGCCTTAAAAATATTTTCTCTCTCGCTACAGTTGCCCCAGAAAATTATACCAAACCTCAGTATGGAAACTACAAGACTATGATATGCCATCAATACAGCCTGAAAATTTACTTTCTTTGTTAAATTAAATAATGCGTAAGCAGCAGAACTAAGTTTATTGCATATTTCATCAGATTGAGTTTTCCATGTTAGTTGGCTGTCAATTGTAATTCCCAAAAATTTTGCTGCAGTGACTTTTTCTACTGTTTGGCCATTATAATTTATATCCATATTCATT
This sequence comes from Glaucopsyche alexis, assembly GCA_905404095.1. Classification (NCBI taxonomy): domain Eukaryota; kingdom Metazoa; phylum Arthropoda; class Insecta; order Lepidoptera; family Lycaenidae; genus Glaucopsyche; species Glaucopsyche alexis. Next base: position 19,681,087 of record FR990057.1, read on the forward strand.
TCTAATGTTCTTTGATGAAATTGCATAACTTTAGTTTTATTCAAATTAATAATTAATTTATTTTTATTTAGCCAATTTATAAAATTTTGAAGTGTACTGTTTATGTCGTCTTCATAAGAATTTTTATCACGACATCTAATTATTAGAGTGCTGTCATCAGCAAAAAGGATAGTTGGATTTAGCATCTGGCTCGGTAGGTCATTAATATATAAAAGAAACAATAGTGGGCCAAGTACGCTACCCTGTGGGACACCATATTTTATAGTCCTACAAGAAGAACAAAATATCTTCTCTTTTTTTGTTTTTAGGCAGACTCTCGGTATTTGTGTGAATTGTTTACGTCCTTTAAGATAAGTTTTTATTAAATTAAGGGCATTGCCTCGTATACCGTATGTTTCCATTTTTTTTAAGAGTATGTCGTGGTCAACGTAATCGAAGGCTTTTGATAAGTCAGTAAATAAGGCACATATTGGTATTTTTTTGTCTACAGACGGCATTATAATATTTAGAAAGTCAAAAATAGCCATGTTAATGTTAGTATTTTTTCTGAAACCCTTCTGTTCATTACATAAAATATTAAATTTAGTTAAGAAATCGTAAATAGAAATGTAAATAACCTTTTCTATAATTTTGGAGAAAATTGAAATTAATGATATGGGTCTATAGTTCGTGATCTCATCTTTAGCATTTTTTTTGTATAGTGGCATAACCTTAACGAGTTTCAGTTTGTCTGGAAATTTTCCAGCTAACATGCACGCATTGATTACATGTGCCAAAGGAGAAGCTACATAACTGTTAACATACTTGATCACCTTTGTGGAGACGCCATGAGTGTCGAGTTGAAATATTTGACATTGACTTGACACTCATAAGTTCGATTTTCAGCTCTATTGTATAAGGGTAGAGTTCTATTTGCAGAGCTCTGTATTTTTCCCGGTATTACGGATTCCGGACAATATAGTCCCAGCCTTATCTTATTTTCAGAATTGGAATATTAAGAAATTTAGTCGTTCGCTTTAAAAAACATGGCCGCCATGTTTTTTGTAGAAACCGAAATCGCAATTTTGTTGATCTGGGGTTCTGAGTTCTGACCCCTCACCTGAGTGACCTGACCTCGATAACAAGCAGGTCATTGTCGAGGTCAAGGCAACCATTGTTGTGGTACGAGCATTCCGAGCTATGTAATTATAAAATCAACGCAACCCAATACCAATAGCAGTACGTAAAATTGACGACAGAAATGTAGAGATTTCTTTAACTAATATAATAACTCCCACACCGATCTCGGTGACGGTAGCCGGTTTCATTGAAACTAGGCCAACGCAGGAGTAATTTTATAGTGCCCAAGTGTGTGCGCAATACACAAGAGCACTCTCTCTTCCTTTACTCTCATATTCCAGTGGGACGGATAACCGACACGACTGACGAGAGATCAGGCGCAGGTCCGACTTTTTACATGCCCATCTGACGCATGGATCATCTTTCTTGTCAGATAATCAGGTGATCAGCCTGCATTGTCCTAACCAAACTTAGAAACCAGCATTTTTTTGTTGTTCCAATGCGGGAATCGAACCCACGACCTCCGAGTCGAGAGCCAATGTTCTAACCACTAGACCACGGAGGCTGTACTCAATACTCATTACTCAGTAGCGTGGTAGAGTTTGTTAGTAGGTTTTTTATAAATGCTTATTGTTGCTGCCGGAGTCGCTTTAGTGCACTCATTGAGCTGTAAGTTGATACGAAATTGAACAGCTGTAACTTGGGCGCCATCTTGAAATAAAATTTCTCATCGAAAAAACCGCGCTATAAAGTGCCGTATTTCCGTCTGCATCACCAAACTGAACGGCGATAATCATTACGAAACCATTTCACACTATAATAGGCTCTATTTCACATAGAATAGAGGTTGCGCAAATCGCCCTGGTACCAATTTCTTTACAAATTGGCACGCAACAATCGGTACACACAATGAACAGTCGAGTTTGTCGTTTTTCGATTTCGCACCGATCGATTCAATTTAACGCAACGAATAAATCGAATAATTGAGTGATGTGAAACGTTACGCACTCGATTTAGATTGGTTTTCTATTGTGCAGGGCTGCCAATTACGAGATCCTTTTATCGAATTCATTAGTTTAGTAAATTACTTCTATTATAGCGGTCGTAACTGTTGGTCGTACAGACTATAGATGTTTCAGATTATTAAAAGACCTAGTTAAATAAGTATTTTTGAATAGGTTAGGTTAGCCGATAGGCAGCTCTAGCTACCTATTTCTTCTTCTAATTGCATCTAGTGTCCATTTCTTGGTGTTTGAACGGGTCTTCATTCTTTAAACTCCATAATGTCACTCACAAGTCACAACTAGCGTTTTATTATAATCCATAGACTAATGATTGGTCTCGTTTGTTTGTTTCCATAGACTAATGATTCATCTATGTTATAATCGTGTAGAGTTCTATGTGATTCATAGAGCTTTACACAGAGCAACAGGATGAAATAGTTTACACTTCACGTTCGCGCATCGTCAAAATGTGCGACGCCATTTGCAATATTTATAAATGCCCTAACTGTGCGATAACGCTACCAACATTGTCTCTGGCTTACTTTGGAGTTCGGTGGTATTAGCATAAGAATATGTACATAAGGATAGGCTATTGAATAGATACGACGACCTCTGTGGCTCAGTGGTTGAGCGTGTTGGTGCTCAAGCCGGGGTTCGCGGTTTCGAATCCCGCCGAAGGAACAAAAAGTTTTCCATGTTCCTGTGTCATGGACGTATATTAAATATGTGTATAATATAATAAAAATCTTAAATATGTGTATAATATAAAAGTATTAAATATATTTACGTTGTCTGGTACCCGTAACACAAGATCTTCGAGAACTTACTACGGGACCAGATTGACGTGGTGTGTAGTGTCCATAGACATTATAGATTATGCCTAAAAATTGATTCAAATAGGGAAAAGCGTCGCCATATTCTATTGAAAATTCATCGAACTACGCCGTGCTGAATTATAATAGCAAATGGCAAAATTAAGAATGGTCTCAACTCAATGCGAAATAAATAATATAATGTAAAATATTATAATTCGTGTGGAACGCCATTTTGTTTCCACTCGTGCGCCAAGATCACCATGACATTGCTTAGGAGAAACTTATGAAGTTTGGGCCAGATTTCATTGACGCTTTTTAATTTTCATTTCACGATTTATTTTTACAACAAAAGCAAAGTCAATTTAAACAATAAAATTCTTCTAGCATTTAGGATTACCCTTAAACTTTAGAAATTAGATAGTGCGAAACAGCTAAAAGAAAAGTTACTTTCAGACATATTAATATGTCTTTATCAGGCTCCAACTTATTTCTTATAGTGCATTTCAAATGAGAATAGGAACGTCAATGACCTTTTTCTGTCAAATATCACTTGAAAACTTATTATTGCATATATTATATAAGTAAGTATTAATAGTCTTGCATCGAATTTGAATAAAAACGTTAAATAGTAATCAATTATCTAAACATAAATTTAACTATCATAACAGTCTAAATTTGAAACAATATGGCGCCGACACGATCCTATTCTCATTTGAATCGCACTATATGCTTATTCCTCATCATCACTTACTGTTTGACGATTCGGGAGTTACTGAAATGTTTAATTTTTCTTATGTTCACATGTCTGTTTTTGTTCCAGGGTTTCACCTGAGCGGCGTGGTGCGGGCGCCCGCGTCTGTGCCGCCGTGCTCCGAGCCCGAACGGCTATACAGGGTCACAGTTTCCTTTGATAGGTAAGCCCATTTACGTCCACCCAACGAAACCAATTTATTTTACAGTATAAAGACTAAGTAGGCAATACAGGCAGGTAACTATGTAACAGACAAGCTAGGGAGTAGGGTTAGCTGTCTCGAAAATTTCAATAAACAAGTAGACACACAGAATAAATAATGGTACAAGATAGGTAATAGTAGATTATGCACCAAGGGGATAAAGCAGTGTCTTATGTCACGGGCAGCATATTGGATCCTGAGCGTAACAAGGGACTCTAGAGTTAACTCCCTCGCTGCGCTCGGGAGTTAAAACTTAACTCCCGAGTGAAGCGAGGGAGTTATGTGGAGTCCTGAGTGAAGCGAGGGGTTCAAGCTGCCCAAGACGAAGACAGGCTTTATCCCAGAGGTACATACTCTACTTTTCATACCTACTGCGAGGCAATAAAAACCCAGGGCTACATAAATAAAACGTTTATTTTGTTAAAAGTTAATATTGATATTGGACACATTTGTCCAGTTATGGAGGGACAGAGTAATATTTTTATGAGGGAGAATGTTAAAACACGGAACTGTTAAAATAACGTAGTAGGTATGTACCTATTTTAATTTCTGAAAATAGCACCAAACACTGGCTTTTGCTCTGAATTTTTTGAATCGCATTTTTCTTTTGTTAGTCATAGGTGGCCAGTTCGATTTTCGATTTTTTTTTATTAAGATTTAATGGCCTGGTAACAAGACCTTTAAGCCAAGTCTTATATTTTTTAATGTATTTCTTATTTGTCTTATTTCTAAATAGTCAAGTCCAAAGTCTAGTCAAAGTCCTAATAAAGAGTCACGGTAGTCAATCAGTCAAGTCAGTAGCATCTGTGAATGAACGTGAGCAGGTCCATTTACTTACTGGATAGCACAATAGGGAATATGCATATGAAACCAAAATGGATAAAATATTTTTATTTGTAATCTTTATCGCTATAGAAACATACCCGTGCATTTGTTTTTTTAATTTATCGTGAATAAATAGTGAAAATTAATCATCAAAAAGTGTTGTTTTCGAAAATGCCGCGCAAATTTCAAAAAAGGATATTATTGGCTAAACAAAACGTGACGTCATAGACCGCACGGACATGTGTCAACTTTCAAAACTTTTTTTTTATTTATGGGGGAAGGTATTAAACCATTACCAATGTAAAAAATTTCATTGTGTCAAGTGAAACAGAAATTTCGTATAAGGATGGGACTTTAATATGATGCGGAATCCGGAAGGCCGAAGAAAATTCTGAGCATTGAAAATTTCTGTTTTCAATTAAATAATTTTGTATTATTTTTCTAAATTCATGTTATTTCGGTTTTTAATGTGTAATATTGGTGGAATATTAACCATTAATTATTCGTTGATGTGCACTAGTGTGGAAAAGTGATACAATTACAAAATGCATGCAAAATTGGGTTTCCCGCCAAATCTCCCTAGGAAGTTTCACTTTACTGAATCGACTGACTTGACTGATTGACTACCGTGACTATTTATTTGGACTTTGACTAGACTTTAGACTTTACGATTTAGAAATACGTTGATGAAAATATACTTGACACTGGCAAATGGTGATAAGCCGACGCCATAAATAAAAAAAAATCAAACCAAGTGCAATGACGTTGTGACGTCATAGTCCACAACTCAAGCGCTCGAAAATGGCGTTTTTAAGTCGCCCAAAAATGATTGTGATTTTAAAACATTTTTTCCAGGATAATAAATAATATTTTAGATGTGTTATATATATATTTTGAAATGTTATAACCAGTAGAAACGTTTAAAAGAATAAAAAAAATACATGCATATTCCCTATTACTAGTATTTGATAAGCTTATAGGACGTGAATCCTGATATTGCCGGGATACGACTTAGGGCATTGCACAACTTAACTCATGCAACCTTACCATACAAAAAACCAGATTTTTTGCCGTTTTGTACGGAACCCGTTCACGAGTCTGACTCGCACTTAGCCGGTTTTCCTAAAATGCTACATTTTACTCTCTGTTAAGTACATGTCTTGACCCAGGTGCCCAAACTTTCCAGGTGTAAGATAACCGGAGTGACATGCAGCTGCGAGGCGCGCGACATCTTCTGGTGCCAGCACGTGGTGGCGCTGGCGCTGTACCGCATCCGTAACGCAGACTCCGTCCGCCTGCGCGTGCCTATATCGGGTGAGCGTCTGCAGTTCCAGCGGACCGGCATGCAGCGGAAATTTATTATGAAACTTGAAAAAAAAAACGAAATAAAAGTTATAATGCACTACCTACGACACTTCATTAATAGAATTCATTGTTCTTACGCGACGTACTTCAAAACGTAAGTTTTTAGTAAAAAAATGACTGCCAAATTATTATACATTAAATCAGCTGTGTGAAGACATTGACCTCAGCGTTGCGTCGTAAAGAGTGCAATAATTTTATTTTGTATTTAATTTTTTGGACATTCAGAAATATTAATTTCCTGTTTTAACGTCTTTACTTAAGCATTAAATCTTATATACGAAATCATCGAAGTTAATTTTGCGAAACCTTATTTTTAGTCCTCTAACGACCGCATTTTTCTAAATGATTTCGTTGCTGGCTCTTTTTTGCTAACATTGTTGCCCCCTCCTCCAGAAACCCTGCTCCAGATGGACCGGCAGCAGCTGCAGAAGTTCGTGCAGTACCTCATAGCGGAGCACCACACCGAGGTGCTGCCGACCGCCCAGCGGCTGGCGGACGAGGTGCTGCAGGCGCGGTCCGCCATCAACCGCATCTGCGGCGCGCCGGACCCCACCGCCGGACCGCCGCCGGACGCGCACCACGCCTGGCACCTGGATGAGCAGCAGGTATGTTGGTTCATGGTCCTTAGAGCCGGATCAATAGAAATGTTAACTTGCCTTTTCATCCGTTATTGGATGCGAGCTCTCTCCGAGCGAAGTAACCACTCTTGAAATACTGTAGTGCCTGGGACAGTCGATTTTAAATGTCCTATGGTTACCTTAGCACATACATCATTCTCACAACACAGTCAGCCTAGTCCAGAGGAATTACTGGTCAATACGTCTGGGGTCAACCATGTGCGGGTTTCCTCATGATCTGAAAAAATCTCATAGGTACACGCCACAACCTGGGAATCGAACCTGCACTCTCTCGAGTGTGATGATTCACAGTCAATGTTCAACGGTCTACCCACTAGGCTACAGAGCTCATAAAGAAAATCTTAGCACATACAATATCAAAACTTCTAATAAGTCCATTAGTCCCCAAAGGCTAGAAAAAACCTTGAATAAAGTTTTGTTATTTTGGGGTTGACAACACTTTTAGATATTCATATTCATAAATTCGCCTAACAATGTTCATATTCCATTTCAGGTGTGCGAACAAGTGCGGGCCTACCTCCTACAGGGAACATATTATAATGCAAACAAACAACTTAACTCTTTATTTTCAAAGGTGAGTTCAGAAGGTAGATTCTTTTAATTAAATCCTGCAATAATACAGTTACCATCTATTCCCGATATATTAAAACTGCAAAATGGTATTACCATTAAAATGGTAAACGTCAAACCTGTTTTGATAAACTTAAAAAATAGTTTACGATATCAAGACGATTCATTTATAATTCAATCATGATATCAAGACGATTGGTTTATAATTCAATAAAAGTAAAATGCAAATGTTATTTAAATATGAGTATTGGGGTTTTGTTTAAATTCTACTTGTAATACTATAAAATGTTATACTCGTACTTTCAGAATTTGATTTCTTTTCTGTGATTTTAAATAATTGTGTATTTTGAAACTATTATATATTATCCTAATCTAACCTAAGGCACATAAAATTTCAGGTAAGAGAAATGCTCCGCGCGCAAGACTCCAACGGTCCACGCATGCTGATGCTAATGACAGAACAATTCCTGTCCGACCCTCGGCTGCTGTTATGGAGGAACCAGAACACCCCCATGACTGAGAAGTGTCGCCAACTTTGGGAGCAGTTAGGAGCTCTGTGGGTCAGCATAGTCCTGGACCCCGGGAGCAACAAGCACCACCGGATGCAGTGGAGGCATTTGCTGGATAAATGGTCTGCGGTGGAGGTGTGTCCGACCGAAGATCCGGATTATAGGTCGTTCCCGCTGGTGAGTACAGATATTGTTTAACGTACTGTACTATGTTAGTGTATTCAACCTATAGCTAATTATCTTCCTGAATATTTTAGAGCAAACAGCAAAATGTGATAGGTGATGAAGAAGAAGATAATAAGAAGATGAAGACACACAGCCATTTTAATGTCTTTGTTAGAATAGCTTATTTAAGTTATTTTGAATACCTTGTGAAACTTTCATATGTCCGACTTGTAACACCCAATTTTAGATCTGATTTTAAGATCTGAATCTGATAAAAAATCATCAGATTTATAAAATTTACATTGTTTTGTGAAATAATAGTGATATTGTATTTTCATTTCTCTGCATATAAACAGGAATGATATATTTTTCAGTACGCAAGAGAGCGGGAACGTAGCGAGAGGGATCGCGATAGAGACCACCGCGATAGAGACAGAGAGAGACATCGCGATAGAGAAGAGCGGGACAGAGAGAGGCTGCGGGAGCGGGAAGAAAGGGATAGGTAATCATCAATTCGAATTCTTCGAGTTTAATGTTTAAATTAAGCTTCAAACTTTACAAAACATTCTTAATGTTTTAATATGCTGAGATTTGAACTACTCAAGGGATGCAGCTTTGATCTATATTAATAACTAGCTGTTGCCCGCGGCTCTGCCCGCGAAAATACAGGATCCCAAAGAAACACTGTAATTTTTCGTGATAAAAAGTAGCCGTTGTTTTATTTAATCCAGAGCCCAAACTACAACCATACCAAATTTCATCAAAATCCGTTCAGTAGTTTTTGCGTGAAAGAGTAACAAACGTCCATCCATACATCCATCCCTCCATCCATCCTCACAAACTTTCACATTTATAATATTTCATAATAAAGTCTTGTTTTAGGGAGAGGCACAGAGAACGACAAAGGAGAGACATACATTCCCATTCCGAGAGCTCAGACGAGGAACACAGACCTAATAAGTAAGTTACTTTGTACTAATTAACATAAAAACATATTTTATTGGTTCCGGTCTTGAAAAGAATACAATATATTAGTAACGTTAATATAAACTAGGTATAGGGGACTGAATCAAACCACGGTTTGGATACTTATGTGCCACTGGAGCGTGCGGTGGTGCAACTGTTGTGGCGAGTGACGGGTTGTCGGGCAAGGCATGAAATTTGAACGTCCCAGCGACACGACTTTAATCTTTCAAAGTTATTTAAACACAAAAGTATACATAAACCGAAAGGGCACACAGTTTAATTCAAATAACTTATACCTAATCATTGTGCGTGCAGAAACTACTTACATAGTCTTGAAATAGCCTGTTTAAGAGTTTATATATCTGTATCAATAAAAATGATATACCGAAATGTTGGTACGCTTATAACTTCCAAACGACTGCACCAAATTGGACAAATATTTCTTTTGTGTTCATTATTGCCAGAAGAAGGTTTGTATAAAAAATATGGCAAAACAACCATGCCGGGTAAGCTAGTTAAAATATAAAAGCTTTTTATAACAGTGTAACGTTATCGTTCCAGCTACGAGCGCGAGTTCCGACGCGCGAGCAAACGCCTGAGGCTGCACAACCAGCGGTCCGCCGTGCCTCTTACGCCGCGCACAGTGTTCCACAAGTACGTACCATTCATGTCTCTATTTGTAAGTGCTATCAGGGCATCTAATTCATAAGCAGGTCTATGTTCTCATCGTTTATTTGTATTATAATGACGGCAGGCAGTCACAATAAAATTGTCAATTTGTATGCTTATGCGTGCTCTCACACATTTGCTTGCAGGTTGTGAGTATTTTTTCGCAGGATATTTCTAGATTTGATATTAATTTAATTGAATTTCATGTCAGTTTCATATTGTTACAGCACTTCGATGTATAGAAATTCGTAGTGAATAAACTCCCTCAGAGGAAACTAGCGTTTTACTCCGAATATCGGACCATAATCCCGTAACAATATAATAGTCAACCTGCTTATGTATTATATTTCCTGATAGTATCAATGAAATTAAAAAAATACATTATTAAAATTACTTTAAGCAGTAACGTATTAAGTTGTAGTGTCTATTTCAAGGGAATAATATTCATGATCAGCTTATGAGCGTTAAACAGATCACGAGACAGTCACGAGCGAAAACTAATATATAAAAATATTTCACCGTTTATTTACTTAATATTATAATAATGCATTTTCCCTACTGGCTGTACTCTGTACACAGTACTGCTCGCAACTGTATGTACTCAATTCTCGTATTTAAAGTAGACAATTTAAAGAGTCAATTTTACTTTGTTTGGATTGAAAGTGTAGCGACATGTTACCGTGAACGGATTTTATGACGTTTCGACCAATCAGAGCGCGTTTCATGTTCATAAAAACACCGTTTGAGAGTATAAGCGTATCGGGACTTGATTGTAATTGTATTAATGCAGTTTTTATTTAGCAGAATTGCCCCTCTAATCCTTCACACATTACAACTGGAGTCTCCCCTCCTCAGAGCGCTGGACGCGGTCGATATATCGTGGGAGAGCGAGCACCTCAAGAGCATCCTGGGCTCGGACGAGTACGCGGACCCCGAGCGCACGGACAAGACCGCGGCCGTCGCCGCTACGCCGCAGCAGTACCCCAAGTTCAACGACTTGGGACAGCCGCTGTGGCACGGTACTACCCGCTTGTGTTATACTCGCGAATTATGTTTAAGTACCAGCAATAGGGCACACGCATTTGTTATACTTTTCGAAAGTATGGACCGAAAAATGCAAAAAGTACAGTAATCAGTTGCTAAATTAAAAAGTAACGGGACCAAAAATCACTAAAAATATCCTGTTCAAATCCTTATTATTTGTGAATGTTTTTGTTAAAACAATGATTATACCACAGAAATCAGCCAGAAGCCGTCAACGCACTTGAAAGTGAAGCCGTCACGACTACTCCAAATTGGAGTGGCTATCCACACATAATGATATGTTGCCACAGAATAACGGAATATTTTACCCAACTTTTTTTCAATTAATTTTATTGAATACCTAAATGTCGTATCATAATAACGCGATTGTTTTGTAAGAGTAAAGTGAAGAGCGGGCGGGCGGTGTTTTGCCATGGTTTTGGACACAGTGCGCTGCGTACAAATGTGATTGCACACTCATTCTGGATGTTCTGTATCCTGTGGATTATACATAAACGCAGCATTTAAGTTAACAAAATCAATTTTGTATTTATCTTCATACATTTTCAATAGCTGTGACGTCACTACTTCTACATTTTTTGTAAAAAGCGTTTTTAATTCTCTCAAACAATCTCACTTTTGTGGTGACTGTATCGTCAACAGTTGATCGTAGATATGCCATTGCAAAGACAATATTTCCTGGCTGTACAAAAAGCGACTAAGAAAACTGCATGTTCACTATTAACATGTCTAACCTCTCAACCTTTCGTGATGATGAACCATGCTTCTGCACCAATGAGATGGCACTACCGGAGTGATACCATTGACTTATACTGTTCGTGCCATTGCACACGTCCCGGTTGTTGGGTAGTCGGTCGCGAAGTGTACGGCCGTGTACCGGTACGTGTGAAAGCTATCGTACATGGCCATACACTTCGCGGATGTGTGCAACGGCACTTAAGCGATGCGCTTTCTCGTTTGCGATAAATTTTAAAATGATAAACCCATTAAAATATCTTCCAGAACACCTACCTGTCGTGGCGGCGAGGATAGAAGCGTTGCGTGCGCACGGACGCGCGCCCGCCGCGCTGCGATTGGCAGTTGCGGCAGCGAGAGCGATGCGACATCGACAGGTTAGTTTAAAATATTATATTTAATACACTTCTTTGGAAGGAAATGATAATTTATCGTCTATTATAAAATCTACATGCTAATATTTTGCTAGAACACTTTGACCAGAAAAATAAAAAACACTGGGCGCTTAATTTTTAATTGTGACAACACTAAAGCTACAAGAAGCTGGCACAAAGCTGGCATGTGTTTGGTTGAATCTCGAAGATTTGACACTTATTATATATTCCAATTTAGTTTCGTAAATATTTTTTTCTTCTTATTTTCTTGGTCGTTCTATACTTATATATAGCTTCTTGTATGGCTTGGATCAATAGATAATTTATATGAAAAAAGAACATGCTGTGTACAGAGCACACAAATAAGTCAAATTTAATCATTTATAATACAATATAATACGCTCAACGCGCATAAAGCTTCATTTTAAAAGTAAACTGCAATATTATAGATTTGATAGCGCTGCAAATAATAAGTACTTGCGTGCAGGAGGTGGCTGCGGCGCGCTGGGCGTCAGCGGGCGGCGGGGAGGCGGGCGGGTCGGCGTCGTGCGGCGACAGCTGCGGCGGCTGCGAGCGCGACCGACACAAGCTGTCGCTGGTCTGCGCGCACATGGACGCCGGCGCCTGCCACGCCGCCACGTGCGCGCTCAGCCACTCGCAGCGCTGCGTCGGCAGAGGTATTAAGTTATTTACTAGTTGACAGCAAACGTTCTGTCATCTAAATCAGGGGTCGATCAACCACATACCTTTTATTTTATGGAACCCTATATCAAAAGTTTGCATAGAACTAACGGAAGCGGAAGCCTATTTTGTAAACGGAACCCTAAGATTAAAATAGCCTAAGTTATGCCTTATAACACCAGCTATATACCAATGAAAGTCACGTGAAATTCAGAGATTAGCCGGAACGAACAGACAGAAGGACAGACAATATTTTTTTAATTGTAAATTTTTTACACCGTAAATCCTTTCATATGCGTTTAATGATTAATTGATTTGATTGATTGATTCTTTTTCTTCTAAAATTATTCCTTTTATTGTTCTACTAAATCTCCGAGCAAACTTCGGGAGACCGAGGTACTACATAATGTACAATACTGAGCCGTCGTCGTTTTACTGATAAGTCAACTGGCACAGCTTGTCTGCATATATTTATTGATCATTACTAACACGCTAAACGTACAGACAGCCGCTGCTGGTCGGGGTGGCCGCTGGAGGCGGTGTGGTGCGTGCACGAGTGCCTGGCGGACGCGTGCCTCGCGCCCGACGACCAGCGCGCCAGCCCGCGTCTGCACACCTACGACGAGGAGCCCGCCACCGGCCTGCCGCCCAGGTAAGAGTTTAGGAGCCGATGATAATGATGATGATAATTTAATTCGTGAATGTCGGCAGATATTCACGAATTAAATTATACTCTGCTCAAATCAAATTTCATCTGAAGCAAAAATATTTAATGACAGTTTTTGATATTGGGTTAGGCTAGGCTAGGCATTCTCAAAACACCCCTTCCACGTTTAGGTTTTTGTCACGCAGCCTAGATCTTCTAGGAAAATCTCGCGCGACGGTCATTACTTTATTCTACATTAAAAAAGGAGGGAGAAGGGGGCTCGCCATATACTACGTATGGTCACTATTACCGACAGGTAGGGGGAAAATGGAAAAAATGTGGTAGTATAGGTACATTCTCTAAGTAGACAACATCTTTAAAAACATATAATCATATTTATACCACCTTTAAATCAGTATTTAACGTCACTAACAGCCTCCGTGGTCAGAGGTCGTGGGGGTTCGATTCCCGCATTGGAACAACAAAAAAAAAATTGTTTCCAAGTTTAGTTAGGACAATGCAGGCTGATCACCTGATTGTCTGACAAGATGATCCATGCGTCGGATGGGCATGTAAAAAGTCGGACCTGCTTCTAATCTCTCGTCAGTCGTGTCGGTTGTCCGTCCCGTCCTTCGGAGTGCTCTTGTGTACTGCGCACATACTTGGGCACTATAAAATTACTCCGTAACTGGCCTGGTTTTACTGAAACCGTCACTGAGATCGGTGTGGGGAGTTATTAACGTCACTGATGATTAACAATGACTACTATCCACAGATACCAGCACGTGCCCGTGGCGGGCAGCAAGAACCCGGAGGAGACGTACCTCGCGCTGGCGCTGGAGGCGGCGCTGCTGGGGCTCGGCATGCAGCGCATGCTGCCCAGCGGCCTGTACGCGCAGGAGCGCTACTGCAAGCAGGTACTGCTCGATAACACATAGGGACAGAGACACATGACGTTGCACTACCGTTACGATCCAGTCCCGATATGTTAAAACTGCAAAATGGCATTCTCATAAACGTCACAAACGTCAACCCCTGGAGTTCTGTTAAAGTTGTACGTAGGCGTAGGTGTCTTCATTTAAACGACAGTGGGAAAGCCACGCTTCGGCACGAATGGGCCGGCTCGTTTGGATAAATTCCACATCACAGAAAACCGTGTTTCGCCGAGTGTGTGAGGTTCCCGGAGGCCCGAGGATTGGGGTTTTTTAAAGACCAGGAACTCAAATAGCCAAAGGAGTTATAAATGTAACTCCTCTGGTGTTGCGAGTGTCCATGAGCGGTGGTTATCGCTTACACTGCTCTTTTCCTGGTTCATTTAATAAAAATAAAAATAAAGATTTTGACGGTGCTTCAATTTGTAGAGTGTTCTAAAAGCTTCTAGTGAGGAAAGTACTAGAACGTTCTCGAACACTCTACAAGTTTACTACACATTGAAGCGCTGTAACAACATTTAAGTCTACTCATATCCTATAGGTATAAAAACTGTTTTAAAACACTCTGTTCTCCCCGTGATATAAATAGAACTTTACTAAATGCTATTATTTCCAGGAGGAGCGTCTAATCGGGCAGCTACAGCGGGTTGAGGGTGAGGCGGCGGCGGGCGTGTGCGGGCGCGTGGCGCGCGCGTTACTCGCGGGCGGCCCCTCCTCCTGTCTCGGCGCGCACGTGCACCCGCGCTCCGCCCCCGCGCACACGTTCGCGCGCTACCTGTTCCTGGCGCTCCTGCCGACTGACCCCGACCTAGCGTACAGAGTGGGACTGCGAGCTATGAGGTGAGAGAGACAAGAATTTAAGGCTCTATTGTATTAGCGCAGAGTTCTATTTTCAGCACTCTGAACTTTTCCCGGCATCACGGATTCCGGTTAATATAGTCCTAGCTTAAGAATAGGAAAAAACACGAACTTTAAGTATAAATGCTTATTAAAAATGTCAAAGACATAAAAGCATAACACCCTCGTCATTCCCTATCATGACATAAATAGAAATAAATGTTAAAGGTTGTTGTACATTATATTGCAGGCTGCCGATGGTAGAGGAGGCGTACGCGCTGGACGGCGCCGGTACGGGCGGCGCGGGTGCGGGCGCGTGGCACACGCTGCAGCACGCCGAGCAGCAGCAGGCCGCGCTCGCCTCCGCGCTGTTAGGTGAGACAGAGATAGATATTAGTACAACTCACGGAATAGAAAACAAGTGGAAGTGTTATACGACACAATTAGTATGGAAGCAGCTGTCGACAAACTGATACAAATACACCGTTAATCATACATTGATGTACTGTACGGTCGGTACAGTGTTGACCGTAAAATAATAATGTTGTATACTTATATAAATCGGAATGTCTTACATAACGTCACAATGGTAAACTTATATGATCTGTAACGAAGTAAAGAGTTTTGTGTATAGTGCGAAATGGGATCGCGTCGGCGCCATATTGTTTCGAATTTAGACTGTTATGATAGTTAAATTTATGTTCAGATAATTGATTACTATTCAACGTTTTTATTTAAATTCGATGCAAGACTATTAATATTTATATGCACATAAGTTTTTCTGAAAATCGCACTTTTCAAGTGATATTTGACACATAAAGGTCATTGACGTTCCTATTCTCATTTAAACCGCGTTAAACTAATTTACGTGTCCACATTACAGGCGCGGCGCGCGGCACGCCCGCTCGCCTGCGCGCGGCGCTGGCGGCGGCGCAGCGGCACGTGCGGTCGGCAGCACAGCTGTTCCGCCTGGCGCAGGACGCGCTGCGGCACGCCGCGCCGCCCGACGCGCCGCACCACCACCGCGACCTGCTTGCCGCCGCCTTCGAACTGGGCCTGCAGGTACACGTTTTGACATTAATATACACCATTAAAATTATATATGTCACCGTAAAATTTTAAAAACCGTTAGATTGTAAAATAACTAACGAGATTGTAAAGATATGTCGAAAGATTCATAACTAGGTATATTATATTTATAATCTAACGAAAAATAATGTGTTAAATTATAGGCAGCATATTCGCGTCCGAAGTCTATCAACATTTTATAATTTCACTAGTTATATTACAATCTAACGGTTTTTACAATTATACATTCGATGAAAAACCTCGGTGAACCACTTGGATTTTATGGTCATAAGCTCAATATGTGAAACATTGG
Source organism: Glaucopsyche alexis (assembly GCA_905404095.1). NCBI lineage: Eukaryota > Metazoa > Arthropoda > Insecta > Lepidoptera > Lycaenidae > Glaucopsyche > Glaucopsyche alexis. The sequence goes on from FR990057.1 coordinate 19,697,255, forward strand.
ATGTGTTGGCAATCGTTCGTCTAAGAACAAATCATAATTACAGTATGAGACACTTTGGTTTTGCCATCCTACTGCACTAGATAGCTCAACTGAAAGTGGATATATCAAATTATTAATTACACTTTGTCAATATTGTGACGCTTTACACGCGGTAATTTAATGATCATTTTGCTGCATATCAAGATTTTCATAACGTTGATGATAATCTATTACGTTTTGATACAAACTGTTTTTGGTCAGTTGTGCATAAAGCATTACGTATTATTTGATTCTTCATCCTACTAATACTATAAAATATGTGAAAGTTTGTGAGGATGGATGGATATCCGTATGGATGTTTGTTACTATTTCACGCAAAAACTACTGAACGGATTTCGATGAAATTTGGTATGTTAGTTTAGGCTCTGGATTAAAACATTGGCTACTTTTTATCCCGAAAAAGTACAGTGTTCCCCATGGGTACTGTATTTGCGCGGTCGGAGCCGCGGGCAACAGCTAATTTAAAATATGTATTACCTTATTAACTTACGTGCTTTGTGTAGGTGCTGCGTATGACCCTGTCTGCGGTGAACTGGCGGCGGCGCGAGATGGTGCGCTGGCTGGTGACGTGCGCCACCGAACTGGGGCTGGACGCGCTGCTCTCCATCATGCAGAACTGGTAATTACTCCATGTGATAGCCGTAATGTAAATAGTAATACAACTCGTCACGTGAGGGACTTATTACCGTAAGAGAAGCCAGGCTTCGACATGAATAGGACGTGTGTGTGACGGTGTTTCCCTACAGGAATGTTGATGTTGGATGTTATTAAGTCCAAAATAAATCTGAACTCAAGGAATGACGTCAGCAATGACCCGTTCAAAGTGTTTATTGTCATCAAAAATATTATTATGTTTACACAATTTAAAGTGCGTGTGTAAAGTGTACGGTCAGCGGTTATGCTAAACAAGCGTTAATGTACGACTCCGCTCGTACAAATAGAGGACGCCTCGACAGATACAGCGTGCTGAGTGTGAATTTTTGTCACTACTCGCCGTGAGGAAGTTATCTCCAATTTGTATGGCATCGTAACAACGCCCCTAGTGGCAAACAATGGTAACTAATTCGATACCCTACAAATTGGAGATAACTTCCTTACGGCGAGTACTGATAAAAACGCTCAGCACACAGAAAATTGTCATAAAATTACGCTTGGTTTTTTGTTTCACTCGCTAAGTTAGGGGTTCTTTGGGCTCCATTTGACGTAACAAATGTCTGTTTACTCTCAGGTACGAGTTATTCACACCAACCGAAGCGACGGGCCCGGTGGCGGCGGCGGCCATGTCGCACGCCACGGCGCTGCGGCTCGGACTCACCTTCGAGCAGCAGGAGAAGCTCAGCGCCTGCGCGCGAACGCTAGCGCTGCAGTGCGCCGCCAAGGTAATTGACGCTCTATGTCGCACGTGTAGGGTCCATAGTTCTGAGACGGAATGCAGCGTGAATGATGGTCCTTCGAGCCGGGTGTATGCTAAACTTAAAAATAATAGTTGGTCCTTCCAGTCGAATATGTGCTAAACTTAAAAATAATATCATAAGCTTCAACATAAGAATGCTAAATCATTTCAGGTCATTACTAAACAGTTCGTTTACGTGTTACATGCGATTTGACAGTGGAGAGAGCTAGTGAAAAGATATTAGTTTTGAAAAGTTTCCTAACTTTTGAAAAATTTTATGTCATCGTAAAATTGTAAAAACCGTTAGATTGTAAAATAACTAACGAGATTGTGAAAATATGTCGAAATATTCAAAACTATATATTTATAATCTAACGAAAAATAATGTGTTAAATTATAGGCAGAATATTCGCGTCGGAAGTCTATAGACATTTTACAATTTCACTAGTTATATTACAATCTAACGGTTTTTACAATTTAACGGTGACATATACACTCAATATAAATGTACTAACGTTGGATAAACTTTATCCAGGATCCGCCCGGGTGCGCGCTCTCCGCGCTGTCGGTCTGCGAGGGCTCCGCGGGTGCGTTCGAGGCGGCGTGCGCGGCGGTGGGCGGGGCGGCGGCGCGCGGTGCGCTGGCGTCCAGTCAGCTGTTCGCGGTCGCGCGGTACATGGAGCAGCGCGGCCAGCCGGCCAGAGCGATGCGATTGGCTACGTTGGCTATGAGGAATTTACATCTGCATTATAACCAGGTGCGGTCAAATAAAATTGTCGAGCTCCGTAGCCTAGTGTGTAGACCATTTGGTTAGCACTCGAGAGAGTGCAGGTTCGAATCCCAGGTTGTGGCGTGTACCAATGAGACTTTTTCAGATCTCAAGTACATAATACGGACGCTCTAACGAAGGAAAACATCGTGAGGAAACCCGCACATAGTTGGCCCCAGACGTATTGACCAGTCATTCCTCTGGTCTAGGCTGACTATGTTGTGGGAATGCCGTATGTGTTTGGGCAACCATACGACATTTAAAAACCAACTGTCCCAGGCACTACAGTATTTCAAGAGTGGTTACTTCGCTCGGAGAATACTGTATAAATCATCCAATAACGGAGCAAAGGCCTAAGTTATTTTATTTTTTTCAAATAAAAGACTATATTATTAATTTGTCATCTATCTGTCTGTAACTTGTTTCGATCTTTATATAAAAAGAAATATAAAGTCTACATAATATTATTATTTCGTCATATTTAGACTTGGTTTGTCTCAGTCCCTCTCAATATATAATCTTGTTATATCTATCTACAGTCTATAAAACCGCGGGCACACAGGCGATACAGTTTCGAAATTTTAAAAGATATTCCCTTCATTCATTTCTTCTGTCCCTTCGGCTGAGATTAAAAATAATATAGAAACTTGATTTATTCACCAGGACACGCACCCGGCGATCGCGGACATCCACTGGGCGGTCGCGCTGGCGCACTCTCTCGGGCGCGCCGAGCTACAGGCGATGCTGCCGCTGCTGGTGAAGAACGTGCAGTGCGCGCCCGTGCTGGTGTGTTATATTACTCTATCATAACAGTTTAACTCGAAATTTAAACACTACGATAGTTATACATAAAAGACTGAGTCTTAAAACTAGTGTAAACTTGTTTACTCTGCACTATAGTTTACACTAGTGTAGTAGACTTCAGATATGTAAAAAAAAGATTTTATTTATAAAATACAATCAGTGCCAATGTTTTTTTTTTTTTATAAAACAAGGGGGCAAACAAGCAAACGGATCACCTGATGGAAAGCGATTACCGTCGCCCATGGACACCCGCAACATCAGAGAAGTTGCAAGTGCGTTGCCGGCCTTTTAGGAGGGAATACGCTCCCTTCTTGAAGGTTTGCAGGTCGTAGTGGTCCGGGAATACTGCTGGCGACAGTTCATTCCAATGTCAAAATGGCTTACTTCAGTTGGCCAATATTAAAACGGCTTACGCGTCACTTGCCAATTTTGACATTTTCGCCGATGACTCACTGCATTCTTAACGCGAGTATAGTATATTGGCACTACCCTACATATACTACATACACTGTAGTGTATGTTTGGCATGTAACGCGATTAAATGTAATAAAAATATAATCATAAGTTTCATATAGGGGACGTCAATAAATAAGGTGAATCACATCTTACCAAATCTCACATGGAAGAGAGAGGTATCAAAATTATTACTCATTTATTCTGGAAAAAAATAGTCTCAAAAAGCGAGGAAATTTGGTTTAGTTAAAAAGTTTGAAAAAAATCGTGAAAAACATCTCAGGCAATTTATAGACACTCCCTTACTTTTAATTTTGAATTCCAAAATACGGCATCGATCTATTTTATCGCCCGTGCTCACTCGTATCTGTATTTACAGTCCGACGTGCTTCGCCGCTGCTGTGTCGCGGCGGCCGGCTGCAGTCGCTCGCGGCCGCCACCGCCGCGTCCGCCGACGCCGCTGCGGCCGCTGCTGGAGGCGGCGCTGCGAGCGTACGCGTCAACTACGCACGCTCGGCTGGCGCACATATCGCCACGACACTACGCCGACTTTGTCGACTTTCTTGGTAAGACTGTAAGAGGTTTTTGCGAGCCAGCAAAGTGTGTTGTTTTGTTTTTATTTTTGCGAGAAAATTCATGAAAAATCTTGCCCGTTTTACGATTACGCGTTGCTGCCGTACGCCGAAATCGTTTGCGATTGAGTGCTAAGTGTAAGTTTTTCTTTTCGCGTTCGATCGTAAGCGCGTTTGGCGTTTACTAGGAATTTGTATGCGATTGAACGTAGTAAACGTGACAACTAGGCTGTACAATTAATCATATACAAATGCCACAGAATTCAAAACATGCAGAATGAGTGTTCGATCACATTTGTATGCAGCGGACTGTGTCCAAAACCATGGCGAAATACCGCCCCGCCCGCACTTTTTAATTTTTACTCTTTACACTTACAAAACAAATCGCGTTGTTATATTACGACAATTAGGTATTCAATAAAAATTAATTGAAAAAAAGTTGGTCAAAATATTCCGTTATTCTGTGGCAACATATTATGTGTGGATAACCATTCCAATTTGGAGTGGTTGTGACGGCCTCACTTTCTAGCGTGTTGACGGTTTCTGGATGATTTCTGTATTCTGTGACAAATACCTAGTAAACGCCAAACGCACAATCGAATGCGAATATAAAAACTCACACTTAGCAATTCAACATTACATTGTGCATTGTATGCCCGTTATTAAAAACATTTGATAAACAAGAGAAAATACATATTTGTGGCTGTAACAATACTACAAAATTAAAACAAATAAGTTTCAACTATTCAAATAAGAATTTTGATAGGATAAAAACTTATGGGGTCCTTGAACGTTTCAGGTAAAGCGCGCGACACGTTTGCGCTCGCGCACGACGGACCCCACCAATTCGCCGCCTTGCTCCAGGAGATCAAACTGAAGTACAAGGGCAAGAAGAAACTCATGTTCCTCGTCAAAGAGAGATTCGGGTAAACCCCGCCAGCGTTCTTATGATTCATGTCAAACTTGTTAGATGCCATGTATATTTTTAAGCGTCTAATTCTGAGTGCATCACGGGAATACCTCATACAATACGTTAGTACTCGATGTACGAAACGAGAATGCAAGTATTATTGTAATTAGTATATAATATACCTCCTAGTGTCACTTGTAAGTAGCTAATATTGTAATGATCTCAATGATTCCAATATGTAAATAGCGTAGCTGTAAATATAGCGTAAGGTGTAAAAATAGTACGGTTTCGCTGAAATTTGTAAATGGTATGTAAATTGTTTCTTACACAAGACAGTATTTAGTGTTGTAAAGCGTTGGGGTCTCGAGCCCCAGCGTCCATGACAGAACGATGACACCACACCAAAGAAATATTTGTAAGTTTCGCGTAAATGAAGCCATCTTTCTTTCAGTATTCATGAGTATTCATATTTAGGTGTTCTATTTTTAAACGTTAAGCTGTCGACTTTTTGATGCCGCCATTTTGTTTTTGTTACGGCCTCTCGTGGTTGTTTTTTGTCTGTTCTTTTTCGTTGTTCCATTTTTACGTTTCCATTTTCGGTTTTCGATGTTTAGTATAGAGATAAAGTTTTAACAAAAAGTGCATTTATAATGTAGAATGTTTAATATTTAAATATAGATCATTGGGATAGTGTTCAAAAACTTAGGACAAGTATGTATAGCGTGTAAGAAGCTAAGGATTTTTGTACTTTATGTGGTGTGCGAGGCGTTCTGTAGTTGGTTCCTTATACATTTCAACTTAACTTAAACTTGTAATGCTATGAAAATATTTTTAAGTGACTGCAAGGCTGCCAACATAATAAAAATGATTCCAACATCTTTGGTTTAAGTGGTTTCGATAAAATCATAATATAGATTCTCCAAATTTCATAACAACAGAGTTTTATAAAACAATACTTTTTAGTTATTTTATACAGGTGTACTTTTGACTTAAGTATGATCCTTATTCTTTCTTTTCTATGGTCATAAAAAAATTATATCGTATAAAATTTGATAGGTATCCTGAAAAAATCTAAAAGTTCCTAAAAATTACCTAAAACCGACATCATTGTCATGGTAGTCTTGCCGTTATGCATTAAAAGTGTCTTAATAGATCGTATTGCGCATGATGTGAAATTTTTAATAGTAGAAAATGCCGTATAATTAACGTAAAACTCTGTTGTTTGATAATTTGGATTATAATAATCGCAGTCAGCATATTATCACAACAAAATTAGGGTTTTGAGGCTCTCAAGAAATTAACAAACATCTTGTTGAAGACACATTTTGAAATACTGGAACGAATTTCTAAGCTCGATTTATGTAATTCAACAAAAAAAAGTTTAACCTTCAAAAATACCATCGGTTCTATAGCACTTAAAAATGTGTTTACAGCATTACTCAGCTATATTGCCTATAACGCAGGTGTTTTTAAACAGAATCTCCACAATACCCATAATATCGTGGCTAGTCCGTTCAATGAATAATACCAGAATGTTACATACACCCCCTTACTGATAAAAATATTTATCCAGTAGATAAAGCAATACAATGTTTTGTCCTTGTCTTATGCGTTGGAAAAGTCGCTTGACAGACAAGGACAAAACGTTGTATTGCTTATCTACTGGATAAATATTTTTATTAGTAAGGGGCATAGATTATACTTATCGTTTTGCAGAAAACTTTCTAATGCATAAATTCACCGTCCATACATAGAATAAACAGTTCAATTAGTTTTCACTTTTGGGCAATACCAAAGATGCGATTATGGGACGGACTTTGAAATCTCTGCACATTGGTTAGGTGTATTGCTTTAATTCAAACAAAACAAAAACCATTTCTATGTAAGGAAGATAAGAAACTTTCTAAAATAATAATAATCAATAGCTAATTTAGTAATAATTAAAAGTATAATATTGATGGTCAAACAAAATATAAACACCTGCCCCTAAGGGCAATTCTTACTCAATTCCTATACTCTTCGTTAAACCATTTAATGACAGTCAAAATTGTGTAAATATGAAAAATAGCAGTATTTTGGTAAAAAAAAAACATATGACGTGTGCCTAATTAATCTATTGAATAAAGATTTTTTTTACTTTATACTTTTTATATTTACAACTGAAACAGCAAAGGCAATATTGTTGTGTTAAAAAACTTTATTCATTAGGTTCTTTTGGACATTTGTTAGTGCTTTGCAAAAATATCTAGGAAAACTATACATATAAAATTAAAAATCACAATCTACATCAGAAAAGATGTATCTATAGATTGTATTGTACAACCTGTATTATACCATGAGCAAAATAAAATCTTAAATCTTTCCATATGATTTTTCACTTTCCTATTATTTTTTGCAAAGTGAAAACATTATAAAACTGATTGGAATAAAACATATTTGCTAAAAATGTATATTTAAAATCTGGATTTGGTAACTGAGGCTTCGTGGTTGAAATGGAGACTGAATATTACTTTGTGCCGATTAGATACTATTGCACAATGAAATTACTTTAATAAAGTAAGAGAACCCCTTATAAATATATCTTTGTATCTACTACACATACACTTAAAGTATGATTTAATTATACAACGACATAACCATTACTTTAGAATGCTATCGTGAAAAGAACACTAAGGCCAAGAACTCACGGAGCGATTTTCAGACGCGCCCGCCGCGATCGTGGAACTACGATTTTATTTCAAAACTCAAGAGATCTGTTATTTACGCGATTGCATTTTCGCAAGCAAAAAATATAAGAATTTCGCCCACCAATCGTGCAAATCGCCGAGGCTGCAGGTGATTCTACTATTCGCCCACCGTTGCAGCGACACCCGCAAACAATTGCGCACGCCACAGCCGTCAATCGCGTCGTGAGTTTTGCTTTGATTTTTTACATAATTATATATTGGCATTCGACAGAAGCTGCGGTCCCGCAATCGCGGCGGGCGCGACTAATAATCGCTCCGTGAGTTCTTAGCCTACCTGTCATCCAATGGCGTTGCCAGTGTGCTGTGTGGTAATTACAATGCAAATAAAAACACCCATTGCTACTTATACTGTCGATGTCGAGCGTACTGGAAAAACTATTGGAACAGTGCGACATAGAATTCTATTTTTTTATAACATTCAAATTGGCGTTATAGTTTCTATTTCAATCGCGAGGTCTCGTAAGCTCGTCCGACTGTCACAATATTCAGAAAGTCGTGAACGATTGATACAGATCAATTATTCACGACTTTTTGAATATTGTGCGTTTTCGAAACTTTACCAGTGTGCTGACTACGGGTTATTGTCAGTGCTCACCGTAAAGAAGTTTGTATCGGCATCGGAACAACGCCTTTAGTGACAAACAATGGTAACTAATTCGATACCATACGTATTGTAGTTAACTTCTTCACGGCGTGTAGTGACACAAACTCTCACTCTCACATAATGTTTATAAGCAATAATTTCGCAGCCTTCAGCCGACCTGTTGATTATTTCTAAATGTTATGAAAGTAATATTTGTTTTAATCATAATATTTAGAGTTTAGACGATCAGAAACAGCGGAAACCTTTTAGTCAACTTTACATGTGATCATGGTTTAAAAACAAAGGTATTCATTTTTGGCTGTAAATTGTATCAATACGCACTTTTTAAAACATCTGAATTTATGTACAGACATGAGCACTAGCATAGATATACGCGCTATTTTGTAATAAATGTATATGTCACCGTAAAATTGTAAAAAACCGTTAGATTATAACTATCGAGATTGTAAAAATATGTCGAAGGATTCTTTGCTATATACCTATTTATAATGTAACGACAATTGTTATATTATAAGCACAATATTTGGGTCCGCAGTCCTTCGACATTTTAATAATAATAATATCTATGGACGCTTCACACCACGTCAATCTGATCCCGTGGTAAGTTCTTGAAGAACTTGTGTTACGGGTACCAGACAACGGAAATATATTTAATACTTTTTATACAATACACATATTTAAGATTTTTATTATATTATACATATATTTAATACAAATCCATGACCCAGGAACACAGAAAAACTTTTTGTTCCTTCGGCGGGATTTGAACCCGCGACCCCCGGCTTGAGCACCAACACGCTCAACCAACTGAGCCACAGAGGTCGTCGATTTTACAATTCACTAGTTATATTACTATCTTACGGTTTTTTAGAATTTTACGGTAAAATATACAACATAATGATATAACCATATGCGATTTTTTTTTTATGATACAATTTATCCTTAATATTTCGTTGAAAATCTGGCGCGTATCTATGTCCGTGTCCTTGTCTGCTTTCCCTGATTTACTTTAAAATAATAAATCAATTGTCGTACAAACACAAAATTAATGTAGAACCTCAAGTGCCTTCAGGTGAACGTATATGAGACAGGTCGGTTCGTATGTATGTGTGTTTCATTTATTTTGTATTCCGTTTACATTGCACTATATTATGTTTACTATTATTTACATTGTGTTTACGTTTAACGTACACACCCTTCAATGCCGATGTAAGAAGGTGATATTCCAATAAAATTTTGAAAACAAAACATTTTTTTTATTTCTAACCGACTTCCAAAAAAAGGAGGCGGTTATACGTTCGGCTGCAATTATACCCATATATCTTTTGGGATATAATTAATCGAGTGAACAAAAAATAAGTTGGCAGCTGCACGTGAGCATACTGTTTTACTGAATTTGGCAGCGAATTAATATGTTGGCGACTAAATTACTAAACTGGCGAAAACACTCGGGTGACAAAAAATTCTAAAGTCGGCAGATAAAAAGAGGCGAAATTTAATCCAAATTAGCACCGACATTTATAAGTTGGTGACTTAATTTCCGAGTTGGTGACCATTATACCATATAAGCAGCTATAAAACCAGATTTGGTTGATAAATTAATGGCTGCTAAAAATTCAATTTGCTACTACTATGGAACGTACTGGCTACGGAAAATGCTATTTTTGGATACTGTTGGAGTATGTTTTTCTTTGTCATGGGTGTCATTTTCTAGGTTTCTGGGGGTGCAGAATAATATGAAAATAAAATATGTTTCGTAATTCCACAATGGCGTAAATTTTTGTTATTAAAATTAACAAGGTTGTCCTTTTCCCGGTTTCTGGGGGTTCTGATTACAAAATTGTCTTCCAATTTCATTTTCCAAAATGGAGAATATTCAATCTTCGGAAAATGAATATGAATACTAAATTAAAAGATCTTTGGGATGCTAATTAGGATTGATGATTATTACAGTATGTTATGTAGTTCAAAGTACCAGCTATGTAGGTATAGAAATTTTTAAAAATTCAGGATTCATGAATTTTTCTGCCATTCATGAAGAAAATATGCGATTTCTAGATTAATAAGGGGGAGCAAATTTTCATTACTTTTGCAGTAGGATGCACCGTTTCTGAGATAGAAGCGACTATAGAAAAAAATATGACAATGCTGTACTGAGATACGAGGGGTGTATCTATCTATAGAAATGTTGGAAAATTCAAGATTTTCGATTTTTTTTCTCCCATCATGAAGAAAATATGATGTTGCGTTATTCCTAAGCGGGACGAAATTTTCATTATTTTTTTCAATAGGATGCACCGTTTCTGAGATAGAATCAATTTTATAAAAAAATAAGTAAATGCTGTACATTAAGATACGACGGATGTATAAATCTATAGAAATGTTGGAAAATTCAAGATTTTCGATTTTTTTTTCTCCCATCGTGAAGAAAATATGATGTTGCGTTGTTCCTAAGAGGGACGAAATTTTCATTATTTTTTTCAATAGGATGCACCGTTTCCGAGATAGAATCAATTTTATAAAAAAAGAAGTAAATGCTGTACATTGAGATACGACGGATGTTTATAGCTCTAAATGTTGGAAAATTCAGGATTTTCGAATTTTTTTTTCTCCCATCATGAAGAAAATATGATGTTGCGGGGTTCCAAAGGGGGGCGAAATTTTCATTATTTTTTCAATAGGATGCACCGTTTCTGAGATAGAATCAACTTTATAAAAACATAGTAAATGCTTTACATTGAGATACATTCCTAGATGTATAAATCTATAGAAATGTTGGAAAATTCAGGATTTATGAAAAATTTTTTCTCCCATCATGAAGAAAATATGAGGTTGTTGGGTTACTAAGGAAATTTAAAATGGATGCCTTTTTTGTAATCAGCACCCTCAGAAACCAATAAAAGGACACCCATATTATTTTTATGAAATTAAGTATGTCCGCCATATTGGAATTTCAAAACGAATGTCATTTTCGTATCCAGCGCTCCCAAAAACCTGGTAAACGACACCCATATCAATTTTACGAAAAATAAATATCCGCCATTTTTAAATTTCAAAATTAATCTACACAATAATCTACACCTCCCTAAAAACCGAGAAAAATAAAAAATTGGGAATTTTGTACGCTCCTTTATGGTTTTTTTGTGTGCGCTCGTTTCGCTGCTTGTATGGTTTTTGAGTTACCTACATCAGGGAAAATATATGTGCCTATTCTTAAATTAAATGTGCACTCACAAATTGTCGCCAAGATGGTTATTTAGTCGCTAAAACATAATCCGTCTGCCAGTTTGGAAAATTCAGTGGTTATTATTTAGTCACCAGATTAGTAATTTTTTTGTTCCTTACATTCTTTCGCCATCTTGGTAATTTAGTATTCAATATTGGGTATTTTCACATCCAAAATTTAATTGTTTTGTCGCAAGTTTAAATACATGCCATATCTTTTTGTATGTTCAACGATAACCCCGCCTATTTACCGATTATCAAAATTCTTTTTTTGATGTTAAGGGTTTAATTTGGTATAATCCAAAGTTGGTCCCGTTGCCACCAAAGTGGGACTGATTGCAGCCACGAGGAAATAGGAATACATAGATATGTAGTGATTTTGACTTTTTCTAAAGTAAAACAAGCATATGCTACCAAAATTTAAAAATTTGTACCAAGGTATACCCTGGATCCAAAAGAACTCCTCGGTCTTTAAAGATACGAGTTTTGTAATTTCGACGTTGTCTCAGAGCATATGCCATTAGGTAACTTACAGTAATCATTATCATATTCATCTTATATATAGGTACAATACCTAATGGTACATTGGCGTGTATCCAATTTAAATTCGATCGTTTATTTTAAACGTTTATAAGACTTTTCTTTACACAATCTTAATTTTGAAGTCTGTACAAGCCAACTTAACGTGATCTCTCTAATAATGATTTAATAAATATTAGTCTAAACTCTAATACATACTTATGTATTAAAAAATCCATAACTATTTTAATCACATGATTACAGTAAGTATTTTAATATTGTTAAGGCATGTTGACTAGCTAAAGTATCACGAAGAATTAAAGACTTCGAAAATGTTGAAATATATTTACTTCGACTAGAAGGTGTTTCCAAAATATTTTACAACAAATAGTCCGCCATAATGTCTGTTACTTGCAAGGGGATCATAGTTGCCCACTTTAGAACCATAATTGCCCGCGTTAGGACCATAGTTGCCCGCGTTATTATCATAGTTGTCCGCGTTGTCACCATAGTTGCCCGCGTTAGGACCATAGTTGCCCGCGTTATTGTCATATTTGCCTGCGTTATCAACATAATTGCTCGCCTTAGGATCATATTTGGACGCTTTAGGACCATAGTTACCCGTTTTAGGACCGTAGTTACCTGCGTTAGGTCCATAGTTACCCGCGTTAGGACCATATTTGCCTGTGTTAGGACCATAGTTTTCCGCGTTTGGGCCATAATTTACTGCGTTGGGACCATAGTTACCCGCGTTAGGACCATAGTTACCCGCGTTAGGACCATATTTGCCTGTGTTAGGACCATAGTTTCCCGCGTTTGGCCCATAATTTACTGCGTTGGGACCATAGTTGCCCACTTTAGGATCATAGCCCGCCGCGTTAGGACCATAGTTTCTAGTGTTAGGACCATAATTTCCAGCGTTAGGACCATAGTTTCCCGCGTTAGGACCATAGTTTCCCACGTTAGGACCATAGTTTCCTGCATTAGTATCGTAGTCTCCTGGCCTGTAGCTTCCGTTAGGACCGTAGGTTTCTAATTGATCATCCCGTTGGATGCAGGATTTAATGCAGGTTTTAAAATCATTGCTTCCTGGTCTTGAATGAGGACCATAGGCCCCTGGTCTGTTGCTACCATCAGGACCATAGACTCCAGGTCTGTTGCTACCATCAGGACCATAGCCTCCAGGTCTGTTGCTATTATGAGGACCATAGCCTCCAGGTATGTCACTACCATCAGGACCATAGCCACCAGGTCTGTTGTTACCATCAGGACCATAGCCTCCAGGTCTGTCGCTACCATCAGGACCAAAGCCTCCAGGTCTGTTGCTACCATCAGGATTATAGCCCCCAGGTCTGTTGTTGCCATCAGGACCATAGCCCCCTGGTCTGTTGCTACCATTAGGACCATAGCCTTCAGGTCCGTTGCTACCATCAGGACCATAGCCTCCAGGTTTGTTGTTGCCATCAGGGCCATAGGGTCCTGGACTGTTGCTGCCGTTAGGATCATTGTCTTCTGGACTGTTGCTACCGTTAGGATTATTGTCTTCTGGACTGTTGCTACCGTTAGGATCATTGTCTTCTGGACTGTTGTTACCGTTAGGATCATTGTCTTCTGGTATGTTGCTGCCATCAGGACCATTGTCTCCTGGTCTGTTGCTGCCGTCAGGATCATTATCTCCTGGTGTGTTGCTGCCGTCAGGACCATTGTCTCCTGGCCTGTTGCTGCCGTCAGGACCATAGGCATCTGTACTGTTCTCGTCATCAGTATAGTATTCGTTACTTTCGTTATCGTCAACTCCTGGTCCGTTCGTGTCCTTTGAACCATTATCACCTGGTTCATTGGCATCCACTTTAGCGTCTGTGTTTGGATCTTTACCATCGTCAGGATGTTTAGAGGCATTTCCCACAGTTGTATCTGCCGTATTATCCTCGTCGTACAGCTCGTCGTAGCCCATAACCATCGGAGGCAATACCACCAGCTTCGCGTGGCGGTCGGTACATTGTACCTGAAATTGAGAATGAACGCTTCTATCTTAAGGCCTAATAATTGTAAACTTACTTCATCGGATTTTGCAATCTTCCATTTGTCAATTCTTTTATTTTCATAATACGAGTATATTTATAATAATAATAATCAATGAGGACATGTCGTAGTAAGGTTCCGTAACTATCACCACGCAATAGGTTTTCTTTTGTGTGTTATTTTTAATTGCCAAAACTATACTACTTAATATAAACCATACCAAATTTCATCCAATTATATTCATAACTAGCTGTTTCCTGCGGCACTGCCCGCGTAAATATACTATCGAGTGTATCCCGCAGGAATGTCGTACTATTCCGGGATAAAAAGTAGACTTGGCTGACGTGCGTGCCCCACATTTGGTGGTCGCGATTTGCCGGCGTATGGCGTGTGTGCAGCGTGCACGCGGCGATCGCGCAGCGACTGACGATGAACTGTAGCGGGCGGCGGAACGAGTGGGCGGAGGGGTAAAGCGTGCTGGGCGGAGGGGAAACGCGCGTACGCGGCGTGCGCGCTGCGTAAACGTCATTCAAACGCCCGAGAAAGATGCATGCCAAATGCGGAGGAAGCCTTAGTTTTTATCCAGAGCCTAAACTACTACTATACCAAATTTCAGCAATCTCCGTTCAGTAGTGTTTGTGTGAAAGAGTAACAAACATCCATCCATCCATCTTCACAAACTTTCACATTTATAATATTAGTGGAATATTATAAATGTGAAAATGATACACAGAAGGGCAACAATAACATAGAAGAGGGGACAGACGGACGGACAGAGCGAGACTACAAGGATTTCTTGAGTACCTACTAAGAAACCCTAAAAAAGGTCGTAGATAACCAGACAAAAATTCTTAAGTATACGTCTAAATATAAAAAAAACAATAAAAATTACCTGAAACACACAATACGTGTAAAATAATACAAATAGAAATAACATTACAATAAAACAAAATATAATTCTCTTATCAGCTCCATGCATTTAACTGTTCAAGTGTATTTATTATAGGTAGTTGTAACTGCGTCATGCGTGACACAGCACAATCTTAAAAGACTCATAAGTATTATGTTACCTAAAGTGCGGTCGCGGATCACGTAGAATTTACTGGTACGCGATAGGAGCGCAATAACCCATACAATGTGTCCCGACAGCCGTATCGGAGCCTTTACTGGTAAAAAATAGGGAATTTTGTATCGACAAATTGCCCCTCAAATTTTATTTTCCTGTCACGTTTGTAAAATGGCAGCTATTTTATTTTTTGGTAACCAAGACCCGGGCTCTCGTACTAATTCGACCACCACTCATGTAAATTTCCTAGAAACATTAAAAAGGTCTCATTTGATAGCTAATGTGGACAATAATTCACAACCACTATGTTTTAATTTCCTTTGTACAGAAAAACAAAAAAAAGGTAATAACAAAATATATAGTTTTTTTGGCGTATTTTTTAAATAATTAGCTTTTTGTGAAAAATCTAGGCCATTAACCTGCTTGTTTTTTTGTTCTAAAACGATAGAAGAAGACGTTTGCTAAAATAAAATACAAGACCTCTTTACTCTCAGTACAATAGTTTAGAAGTTATAAGTTATAACAATTTGTTGGTATCATCTCAAGTAGGGGGCCAGCCAGTCGTCTTTTTTAAATTGATATAACTACTAAAGTATTGCATTGAGAGTAAAGGAGTTTAGTATTTTATTTTAGCAAACGTCCTTTTCTACCGTTCTAGAACAAATAATAAGTAGTTATAACAATTTGAAAAATATGACTGGCTGGCCCCCTGCCTGAGATGATACCAACAAATTGTTATAACTTCTAAACTATTGCACTGAGAGTAAAGGGGTATTGTATTTTATTTTAGCAAACGTCCTCTTCTATCGTTTTAGAACAAAAAACAAGCAGGTTAACGGGCTAGATTTTTAACAAAAAGCAAATTATTTCAAAAATACACAAAAAAAACTATTTTTTTTTAAATTACTTTTTTTGTTTTTCTGCTTAAAGAAAATGAAAACATAGTGGTTGTGAATTATTGTCTACATAATAAGCTATCAAATGAGACCATTTTTATGTTCCTAGGACATTTACATGAGTAGTGGTGGTCGAATTAGTACGAGAGCCCGGGTCTTGGTTATCAATAAACAAAATGGCTGCCATTTTACAAACGTGAGAGAAAAATAAAATTTGAGGGGCAATTTGTCGATAAAAAATTGCATATTTTACCACTAAATGCTCCGATATAGCTGTTGGGACACACGTATAAATATATTAGTGCGCGAGTGCGATGAGTCAATATACGGAATTCTCTCAAATCTATATTCTCTACTCTTATTATAGTGAAGGAGACTGTCTACATAATATTTAAAAGAAAACACTTGAGTCAACCACAATTTAAATCCGTATATTCATTCAGATTTCAGACACCACATAAAACACGGGAAACGGGGAGGAGAGCAATAAGTGCCCGTCGCGCTGGAGCGCCTCGGATCGACTTAAAAAATAAGTACCTACATACTCAGGCATAGCATTTAGGGATGCGCAGGACGCGCGAGGACCTTCGCACGGCATGGCAGGGACGGAGCGGGCGTTGTATCGGGACTCGTTTTATTTTGGCATGCTATACTCTCTAAAGGTTACTTGCTGTAGCTACCAAAGCATTAAGAAATAAATATGTTTTATCATATATTTCAATATTTTCTACATGATTACTTTTTTATATATTTATCAACTGTTTCCTGACCTAGACTTCATCCGGTGCCAGTTCATCCTCAGGTAATATGGAATCATCTTCCACCTTCTCGACAGCAAGCGGTTCTAAGTTGACGCCCGCCTCTCGCAACGTTGTTGTGAGGGTTGCTAGGGAACTTGCGAGCTGCAAAAGGTAAATCAGAGAATCAGAGATCCAGAATAATAATAATAATAATAATCCAGGCTGATGGTCAAATGTTGGTTGTGTTCCAAGGTCAGCGTATAAACTCGCACTCGTAGGTACACTCGTCAAATACTTTCATAAGTAACTATTAAACATGGTACTCATGTATGTACCATGTTTAAGTAGTTACTATTTAGTAATCTGTGAACTGCGACCCTGTTCAAATATTATTTAATCTAAACGTAATAACCGCCTTCTTTTTTGGAAGCCAGTTAAAAATTAAGTGCTGTAACGTCTATAATGAGTTAATGACACAAAAATTTGGTCGAAGAAAATCATTTTGTTTACGAACTGGAATAAATTATTATTTAGTAATTTTTTAAACAGGATTTAAACAGAGTATAGTTTGCATATGAATAGACTCTCAGAGCTTTGGATTCGCAATTCTCAACAATTATGCCACTTAGGGCCATTTGCGCAGATCTGGGTAAAGTTAACCCTAGGTTAAATATCATGTTATCTCTCTCGTTCTTCGTATTTTATAAAAGTCAAGGCCTGATATTTTAACCCAGGGTTAACTTTAACACAGATCTGTGCAAGTGGACCTAACAAGACTAGCTGACTAAACCTGCTGACCTTGGTACACAAACTGCTCGTTGGTTTACCTGCGAGTCTGACTCCCTCTGCAATAACTCCTCTGTAGCTCTGGCTTCCTCCAGTGCCTCAGCTAATCTGCCTGCCCTGGCGTGTCTAGCGGCCAGGTTGAGCCTGATCAGCGGGTCGTCTGGCGCCAGGGCCGCGGCCCGCACGTATGCGGCGTCCGCGCGACTGTCGCCGAGTCGCTCCAACGCTATACCGATCAAAAGTACCTGAAATGATGTCCATAAAATAGGTATCGACTATCGTTATATGAATTTCTAACATTTCTGATCCACTAAAGGCCACACTTAGAGACGTTCAATGCTTACTTACACTCCGACTCACTGGAGCCCGTGTAGCTTCACAGTTTCGACATAGACACAGGCACAGGCGACTCAAGCGGATTACTCAAGATTGTGGCGGACCAATTAGCGCCACTATCCCGATTGGCACTATCGAAGTTTACACAGTTCGGCGCTATATATACAACTTCCGAAAACTACTCAGTAGGTTTCGGCCTAACCAAACATACCATCTCGCTCGGTCGGAGATCTCCCTTTAGGGGTGCTTTGAGACTTCCAATATTCCCACAGACATAAAGTCCATACTTACAGTTTCTGTCAAAATCTGTACTAAGTGGCTCCTTAAGAAAGCATTAAAATGTGAGTGCGGCCGTATGTCGACGCATCACATCGTCAACGTCACACACACACACACGCCGGGGATTACGTAGGCCTGCGCCCGGGCAGCGCTGCGCGCCCCCTTCACTCGATATTGGACCATCACCGGTGTGCGCATGTCAAAGTGTCATACTTATGTAAATCATATTGTACTTATCAATAAAACATCGTATTGAGTCAAAATCAGTTTTCATTCATCACCATCATCAAGGCACCTTCCAGTAGACGGCTTCAGGCTCCAGCCCCCACATTGATCCTTCTCCCGGACGTGCAGTGAACCAGCAGGGACAGTTTTGGATTCGGATGCAGGATAGTGCCATCAACAAAATTGCATTGTAAAACAGGCAAGTGGCGAACTGGTCAGACAATCTCAAGTAAGCCAATTTTCCTTACTTATTAACAATTCCGATTCTGCCGCGTCATTTGTGTCAGTGCTGTATTAATTTATCAATATTTTGCTACCTATTGCTATAAATAAAGGCTACCTATTGCCGTTAAAACATTTCCACAAATATCATTATTTTCTATCGAATACCTATAAATATTTGATAGATTTATTCAAACTTTCTATTCTATTTTACTTACAAGGAATCTAATCAAGTACCACAAAAATATTTGATAGATTTTTATACACTTTCAATTTTTATCCTACAATTTATCGAGTACCTTAAATATTCGGTAAATGTTCGAAAATTGCATTTAATAAAGTAATTAACCAATTAATTACCCATTATTTACAAGTTTACATCAAACAAACTCAAACCAATTTATTAACTATCTATTTAGTATTTACTTACACACTACCTATATGTATTAAGTATTTACATAATCAAATTATCCGGTTCAACCTAGAAAGTGCAAAAAATATCATCATTTTTATTTATTTTTTTGCGCAATCGCAAAAATAAATCGGGTATTTTTACAAAGTGTCGCACGATCGGCCGCTCAGAGCCGGTTCTAGAAAAGTTATACAGGACGCATCCTAAACAACGGTGCGCGCTTTTACAGTAAATTCTCGTTGTTACTATCTTAAGTTTATTTTCGAATTTCGGTGAATTTCGATCACTATGACCGACGAACAGGCTTTAATTAAAAAAAGAGGAACCTTAAAAGGTCGTTTAACATTATTCTCTAATTATATTAATAGTTTGCCTGCTCATTTGAGTAACGAAATTAAGTTGGAAATCGAAGTACGAATGGTAAAATTGGAACCATTATTCGATAGTTACAATGAGGTTCAGGAACAAATAGAAAGTATTAGTACTAATGTCGCCGAGCAACAAAAAGAGCGCGACCTGTTTGAGGGAATATACTTTAAGACCATGGCGCTAGCTAAGTCGAAGTTAGGTATAGTGGCCGAGCAGCTGCACAACTGTAGCTGCGATACCGATGGCACGCACAAGGCGCACGGAGCTACTGTCAAACTACCTATCATTCAGCTAGCCAAGTTCGACGGTGCTTACAATTCATGGCTGGAGTTTCGAGACACATACCTATCTTTAATTCACGATAATCCCGATATAAGTCCGATTAATAAATTCCATTATTTACGCTCGTCGTTAGAAGGCAGCGCATTATTAGTGATAAAATCAATTGAATTCTCTTCGACCAACTACGAAGTAGCTTGGAAACTTATTTGTGATCGATTCGATAACAAAAAAATGCTTATCGCTAATCACGTCAAGTCGTTGTTTACCATTTATTCCATGCAGAAGGATACTTCATTTAATTTAAAGCGCTTGGTTGATACTTTTGTTAAGAATTTGCGATCGTTAGCTACACTCGGTGAACCCACCAATAAGTGGGACACCCTGTTAATATACATGTTATCCAGCAAATTTGATTCGCAAACTTTTGTCGAATGGGAAAAATATAAAGCTGTACATGAAAAACAAGATTTAACATTCGATGATTTAGTAAAATTCACGAGAAATCGATCGGAATTATTAGAAACTTTAGAAAATAATAATAAAACAAAATTTGTACAAAAACAATCAAATACCAGCTTATTAACTACTAATCAAAATAACAATAAAAATATTAAAAAATGTCCCATTTGTCATGCATCAGATCATTTTATTTACTATTGTAAAACATTTTTAAATTTAAATAACAAAGATCGCGAAGCAAAGGCTAGTTCATTAAATTTATGTTTAAATTGCTTAAAAACAGGGCATCCTACAAAAAAGTGTCAACTAAGGGCTTGCAAACAATGCAATAAAAAGCACAATAGTTTAATTTGTCCCGATATACCGAGCGGCGAGGGTTCGAACCCGCGCCACCCCGGCGAAGTAGTGTTGTCGTGCGGCGTTGCATCGGCTCAAGCGCTGTTATCTACGGCTCGTGTTAATGTGCGCGCTGCGACGGGGAGCAGCCGGCGTGTGCGCCTCATCTTAGACTCGGGAAGTACCGGGCATTTTTGTACACAACGATTATGTAAGCAACTTCAGTTGCCTACTAGAAATGTAACGACAACAATTAACGGGTTGAATAAAAGCGTATCTATGGCGAGGGAATGTTGCGACATTACTATTCAATCGCTTCATTCTAATTACGGTAAAACGATTACGTGTGTTATTATTTCAGAAATTACGAACCCTTGGCCGAGTTCTCCTATAGATAAAAACGCAATTAAAATTCCGAGTAACATAACTTTAGCAGATCCGCAGTTTTATTTACCGTCAAACATAGACATTTTAATAGGCAACGGAATATTATGGGAATTCATTGAGTCGGAACAAATTAAATTAAATAATCAAAATATTATTTTACAAAAATCAAAGCTAGGTTGGTTTTTAACTGGATCAATACAACATAGATCATCAACATATTGCAATTTTTCAGATTCTCAAATTCTTACCGATCAATTAGCTAAGTTTTGGGAATTAGATTCAATCATTACAAATAAACAATTACAGTGGTCTCCTGAGGAGATCGAATGTGAAAATTCGTTTGTACAAAATACGTCTCGCCTACCTAATGGCAGATTTTTAGTCACGATCCCATTAAAGCATAGTCCAGATGTTTTAGGCGATTCATACAAAATGGCTAAAACTAGATTTTTACAATTAGAGAAAAAATTACAAACTAATTTACAATTAAAAAATCAGTATAAAAAATTTATTCAAGAATATATTGATCTGGGTCACATGAGACTATCAAAACATGTGAACAGTGACCAAATTAAATATTTTGCTCCACACCACGGTGTAGAACGCCCTACTAGTTCTACTACGTCATTAAGAGTAGTTTTCGATTGTTCTATGAAATCATCTTCCGGTTATTCATTTAACGAGTTGCAAATGGTCGGCCCGACGATACAAGATGATCTTTTTTCGATATTATTGCGCTTTCGACAACATAATATCGTCATTACGTCTGACGTCACTAAAATGTATAGGCAAATTGAAGTTAATGAGTCACAAAGACCCCTTCAACAAATACTGTGGCGCGACGAGCCGAGCGAACCTCTGCGGGCCTACGAGTTAAATACGGTAACGTACGGCACTGCTTCGGCTCCGTTCCTAGCGATACGGTGTCTCAAGCAGTTAGCCGACGAATGTACCGACCCGCTGATTCAAGAGGTCATCTCTAAAGACTTCTACGTCGATGACGTCATCACCGGCGCTAGTAATGTCTCTCAGGCTCTTCACATTTATACAGGAGTGACCAAGCAACTTGCTAGTGGGTGTTTTCCGTTGCGTAAGTGGTGTTCGAATGATAAAGATGTACTATCACAAATTAAAAAACTTTCAAACGACAACATAACAATTGATCGCTTCGATTTATGTCCGAATGATGTTTCAAAAACATTAGGTATAAATTGGGATCATAAGTCAGACAAAATTTGTTTTAATATAAATTTAAAATCTTGTAGCAAAATAACCAAAAGAAATATTTTGTCTACTATATCACAACTTTTTGACCCACTGGGCCTGGTCACCCCTTCTATTTTAGAAGCAAAAATAACCCTACAAAAACTATGGTTATGCAAGTTGTCGTGGGACGATCCAGTACCCGAAGGTACACGTACAGCTTGGTATAAGTTCATTTCGTCATTATCAGAATTAAATAATTTAAGAATCCCTAGACACGCTCTTTGTTCTAATTACAATAACTTACAGTTACATATATTTACGGATGCTTCCGAAGACGCATACGGAGCGTGCGCATATTTACGGTCTGTTGATGATAAGGGCGAAGTAAACGTGACGCTCTTATGCTCAAAAAATAAGGTTTCGCCTCTGAAACCGCAAACACTCCCGCGTCTAGAACTTTGCGGCGCATTACTAGGAGCGAGACTCGGTATCAAGATCGTGGAATCATTGCGACTCACTATAGATAATATTTTTTATTGGTGCGACTCCACCATCGTTTTAGGCTGGCTTCACACAACTACTAATAGACTGCAGACATTTGTGCGTAACAGAATAGGAGAAATACAGTCCATTTCAAACATTAGCTCGTGGAATTATGTTCCAACATATTTAAATTCAGCTGACTATCTGACGCGTAAAACCAGCCCTGATGTGTTAATCAGCTGTGAGCAATGGTGGAAAGGTCCGCAATTTTTGCAGTCCGCCGAGTCATCGTGGCCTACATTTGATTTGAAAAATAATAATTTAATCTTACCAGAATTAAAACAAGAAGTAACTTTAACAATAGCACAATCAGGTGAATCGGTATTTCCATTCGTTAAATTTTCTAGTTATTCCCGAATGCAAAGAACAATGGCTTATATCCTACGATTTATTAACAATTTAAAAAACAATAAAAATAAAATAACAGGCTCTTTACAAGTAACTGAAATTAAAAACGCTATTTACAAATTAATTAGTATATCACAGAAGCAATCATTTCCTGCAGAGTACGAACAATTAAAATCAAATAAAATTTTAAAAAGTACTTGCTCAATTTTGTCTCTAAATCCATTTTTTGATCATAAACTAAACGTAATAAGAGTCGGTGGACGACTTCTAAATTCACAGTACGATTATAATAAAAAACACCCATTTCTCATTCATAAAAATCATATATTTTCTAAACTTTTATTTCAAAATGAACACAAAATTTTAATGCATACCGGACCGCAACAATTACTTTACTCCACTCGTCAAAACTATTGGACGATTGGTGGACGAGATCTGGCTAGGCATGTGTATCGAAACTGTAGCATTTGTAGGCGATTTCGTGGTGACAGTACTATACCTATAATGGGAAATATTCCTAAAGAAAGATTTAGTGCAAGCGCCGTCGGTTATCCCTTCCAATACACAGCAACCGATTATTGTGGTCCTATTATGATTGCTAATAAAGAAGGGCGAGGATGTCGCTTAATTAAATCATATATTTGTGTCTTTGTATGCTTTACTACTAAAGCCATACACTTAGAATTAGTTAGCGACATGTCCACTACAAAATTTATTTTAGCCTTAAAAAGGTTCATATCGCGTAGAGGCAAACCATCATACATATATTGCGATAATGGTTCGAATTTTGTTGGAGCTAATAACGAGATTAAAAAAATGATATCTACAGACGGAGACAAAATAGTTGATATTTTTGCACAAGAATCCATAAAATTTAGTTTCTCCCCTCCCTGGTCTCCCCATTTTGGTGGACTTCATGAATCAGGCGTAAAATCTACTAAAAATCATTTAAAACGGGCAATTGGTAACTTAAATTTAACATACGAGCAACTATACACAGCCCTGACGCAAGTTGAGGCAATTCTTAACTCGCGTCCTCTTACCCCAATGTCATCGAATCCCGAAGACCTACTTCCCCTTACCCCAGGCCATTTCCTAATTGGCAGACAAATCACGTCATTACCAGAGCCAGACTTAGCCGAAATTCCATTGCATCGCCTCGATCGTTACCAAAGAATCGAAAGAGTACGTCAACAATTCTGGTCAAGATGGCACAAAGAATATATTTCGGAGCTCCAAATTCGTACCAAGTGGAAACAATCTCATGGGTCGCTCTGCAAAGGAGATCTCGTACTTATCAAAGATGACCACCTGCCTCCGATGAAATGGCACTTGGGACGTATCATAACCATTTATCCGGGATCTGATGGAGTAACACGAGTGGCTGACATCAAGACATCGTCAGGGACTGTCCGACGCTCATTCTCAAAAATTTGTCCTCTTCCAAAACCTGACCAAGATTGAAGCGAGGCTTCAATGAGGGCCGGCATGTCGACGCATCACATCGTCAACGTCACACACACACACACGCCGGGGATTACGTAGGCCTGCGCCCGGGCAGCGCTGCGCGCCCCCTTCACTCGATATTGGACCATCACCGGTGTGCGCATGTCAAAGTGTCATACTTATGTAAATCATATTGTACTTATCAATAAAACATCGTATTGAGTCAAAATCAGTTTTCATTCATCACCATCATCAAGGCACCTTCCAGTAGACGGCTTCAGGCTCCAGCCCCCACACCGTAGCCCGTAAATCAGATAAGCCCATTTTTAAGGTTAAGTACCTCATACTTTTAGAAACGAATGACCCTGATAGGATCATTTCATTGTCCATCTGTCTGTCAGTTTTGAATACCAAGACTGCATACTGTACGTACAGTGACGGGGCGGTCAGGGCGGTGAGCGGCGGCGGCGGCCAGGCGGCAGAAGGCGGAGGCGGGGCGGCGACACACCAGCAGCGCGAGCCCCAGGCCGTGCGCCGCGCGCGCACTCAATGGGGCCGTCACTGCTGCGCGCTGCAGGCACGTCAGCGCCTACAGATATAGACGAGTGTTCCTATAGCGAGTTAATAAAAGGGCACCTGACACACTACGGGCGTTCAGAGTTCAGAGCGATCAGTTCCGAGTTGTTCAGTGATCGGTTATTATAATGTATGAGGCGATCCGACGCACATATAGTGATGTAGGAAGTTTGGAGTTCGAAACTTGCATAGGTTTCTTTTAAATTAAATGGACCAGGAAACGAGCAGTCTGATCGCATGTTGGTAAGCGATTACTGCGCCGTCTATGGACACTCGAAACAATAGGAGTACCTAGTTGGTGTTGCGCACTTGCGTTCCTGGGCCTTTAGTCAAGATGCATTCGATAATTTCGACAGCTTAATTCTAAATCAAAAATGTATGAGATTTGACGTAAGTCATCGCAAGCGACATGACACATCAACACTTAACGATGACTTATGTCACTTAGCGATCCCCTTCCTGTCCCTCGTTGAGCCTCCGGTAACCTCACTCACTCGGCGAAATACAACCCAAGCGTTATTTCACGTCAGTTTTCTGTAAGGCCATGGTATTTATTTGGTCGAGGCGGACTATTCTTGCCAAAGCACAGCTCTCCCACTGTTAAGACCGCCTGCAATATTTGCATTGCATTGCATTTTCGGTGCCTAAAACCTTAAATACATATATACATGCAAGTTGAAAGGAAACAAAATTCCGCAATAAAAAAAACCACTTATGAAGTAAATTCAATACAAAAAAAAAAAAGACGTACAGCCACATATTTCTTCTTGTTCATCAACGCGAGCCCCAGGTTGACATGTGCAGCCACACATGTCGGATGAGCAGACAGCGCAGCCTTCAGTCTCGCCAGCGCAGCATCCACGTCCCGGTGCTGCAGCATCATGGCCGCCAGTGCCAGCGCTGCGGCGTGCTGCGCGGGCTGCTGCGCCAGGGATTCCCCGAGGAGTTGGAACGCGCGCCGGGGCGCCCCCGCGCGGAGACAGAGCGCTCCAGCCGCTGCTAGAGTGTCCGCACCGCATGCTACCTGCCTTAAGAGTGGGAAATAGGCTAGCTTTTCTAATAGGCTGCAGGGACTAAGTGTATGTTCTGGAATCCGGAATGCCAGTGAAAATTCAGAGCATTGAAAATATAACTCTGGCCAAATAAAACAAAGCTGAAATCGAACACACCAGTGTCGAGTGAAATGTCAATGTCATATTTGACAGCTCGACAGTGGACACTTCGATTTTCAACCCTATTGTATTTACACAGAGTTCTATTTTCAGTTCAACTATGGTCCTAACGCGGGCAAATAAGGTCCTAAGGCAATTTAACTATTGTCCTTACGCGGGTAAATATGGTCCTAAGATGAATAACTATGGTCCTAACGAGGG
The DNA here is from genome assembly GCA_905404095.1 of Glaucopsyche alexis. Classification (NCBI taxonomy): domain Eukaryota; kingdom Metazoa; phylum Arthropoda; class Insecta; order Lepidoptera; family Lycaenidae; genus Glaucopsyche; species Glaucopsyche alexis. The sequence goes on from FR990057.1 coordinate 19,723,599, forward strand.
CAAATATGGTCCTAACGCAGTAAATTATGGATCAAATGCGGACAACTATGGACCTAAAATGGGCATCTATGGTCCTAACGCAGGATAAATATGGTCCTAACGCGGGTATCTATGTATGTTTATAACGCAGGCAAGTATGACGATAACGCGGGCAACTATGATCCTAACGCAGGCAACTATGATGATAACGCGGGCAACTATGGTCCTAACGCGGGCAATTATGGTTCTAACGCGGGTAACTATGGTCCTAACGTGGGTGGATAGCTCTTGTGACCATACATATAAATAAACATATGTAGCCTTTAAAAGATTTTGATCCTCTTCCAGGAGAAAATCTGACATGAATTGGTCCTGCATAGTCAACTCCTGATGTTTTGAATGGTTTACTCGGTGTAAGTCGTACTTCTGGTAACTGTCCCATTAATTGAGTATTTGTAGTATTAGAATACCTCCTACAAGTTGTACATGTTCTATAGTATTTTTTTACTTTTTCTCGGCCCCTTAATATCCAATATTTTGAGCGTAGATAATTTAACATTATCTGAGGCCCTCCATGTAGTGTTTTGTTGTGAGCATCCATTATTAATAACCATGTAAGGTGACTCTTAGATGGTAAAATAATTGGATGTCGTTCATCATAACTCAAGTGTGCCTGATCAATTCGACCACCTACTCTTAAAATCCTATTTTCATCAAAAATTGGATAAAGAGTGTAAAGTGCACTTTTCTTTTGAACGTGACCTCTGGTTTTTAAATGACTTATTTCTTCATTGAAGTAAAATTCTTGTACTTGTTTTATACACATAGACAGCACATCATTCATTTCTTTTACGGTAATATATGTAGGTAATTTATCTCGTTCTTCTTTAGGTTTTTTCCAATATAAAATTCTCTTGCAATATGAAATAACTCTTAACATTCGATTTAAGTTTGAAAATTTACTCCATTCATATTCTTCATTTTTCTCTTGTATTGTCATTGTTCTAATCTTTTGTTCTTCTTCTGTTTCAGGTATATCATCTAGTTTTCTTTTCAGGTTCATATCATGTATCCAGTCAGGTCCATGCCACCACAATGAATTACATCTTAATTCCGTTGGACTTAATCCACGTGAGGCGCAATCAGCAGGATTCTTATCCGTTGTCACATGACTCCATTGGTTATAGTCTAATATTGTTAATATCTCTGACACTCGATTACTCACAAAAGTAGTCCATCGAGATGCACCTCCTTTTAACCATGCCAGCACAATTGTAGAGTCTGTCCAAGCATAAAGATTTTGTTTAGGAATATTCATTACTTGTGAAATTTCAGATATTAGTTTAGCCGCTAAAGCTGCGCCACATAATTCCAGCCTGGGCACTGAAAGTTCCTTCTCTATTGGAGCGACTTTTGTTTTTGCTGACACAATAGATGAGTATACATTATTGTGATTGTCTATTACTCGAAGATATACTACAGCTGCGTAACCAGAAGTAGATGCATCTGAAAAAACATGTAATTCTTGCTTGTTTTCTTTCTTACAATTTAACCATCTTGGAATACTGATTGCTTTTGTTTCTAGTAATTCATGCCTGTATCTTAACCATTCTTCTAATAACTCTTCAGGTAAGTTATCATCCCAACTTATTTGTGTTTTCCAAACCTTTTGTATAATAATCTTAGCTTTAATTACTACAGGTGCAATCCAACCTAGTGGATCGTATAGTCTTGCAATATCAGATAACATATGCCTCTTCGTAACAACTTCTCTAATTTCAGGTAAGTTAATAGAATATTCAAAACTATCATTTAGTCTGTTCCAACATATTCCTAGCACTTTTAGCATATTGTCACTCTTAATAGGTACTGATATCTCTGTATTATGTTCATCTTCACTTATGTATTGTAATAGCTTTTTGTTGTTACTACTCCATTTTTGTAGTTGAAAACCACCACTCTTCATAAGTAAATTCATCTCATTGTATATATGTATAGCCTCATTTTCCGTCTCACAGCCTGTCATAAGATCGTCTACGTAATAATCTTTCATTGTTATTTCAGCTGCAATTGGATATTTTGCCCGTTCTTCAGTAGCAAGTGTTTGTAATGACTTGACTGCAAAAAATGGAGCACAAGCAGTTCCAAAAGTAAGTGTGGTAAGTCTGTAGTCTTGAATCGGCAAGTTTGGATTGGATCTCCACAAGATGCGTTGAAAATTAGCATCCTCTTTATTGACAAGCACCTGCCTGTACATTTTGACAAGGTCCGATATTATGCATATTGGATGTGTACGCCAGCGCATTAGAATGTGTCGCAAGTCTTGCTGTATTTTAGGTCCAACCATTAATTCATCATTGAGAGATATGCCGTTAGAACCTTTTGAAGATGCATTCATAACAATTCGTACTTTAGTTGTCTCCTTGTCATCTCTAACAACTGCGTGGTGAGGAAGGTAAGTTGCTCTGGGATTCTCTAAATCATTGTGTGGGACTAGTTCCATATGTCCTAAAGCAATGTATTCTTGTATTACTTTCTCATATTCTCGTTGTAAATTTGTGTCTTTTTGTAATCTTTTCTCTAGGTATAATAGTTTTGTTTTTGCTATGTTTCTCGTGTCTCCATGCTGACATTGTGGCTCTCCTACTTTGAAAGGTAAGTGTACAATGAATCTTCCTTCTTCATTCCTTGTAGTAGTTTTCTCATAAAATTCTATACATTTCTTTTCTTCTTCAGTTAGTCTTTTAGTTATTAAATCTGGTTCAGCTTCAATTTCCCAAAATTTTCTCAGTATATCATCGCTTCTCATTTGTATGTGCATGCTTATCATTCTCTCCTTGTGTATGTCGCTTGACATTCTTCCCGACAATACCCATCCGAACGCCGTATGTTGGGCGATAAAACTTCCTTCCGGATGCTTCACCATCTCAGTAAATAAAATCTCACTGTATATGTCTGCTCCTAAAAGAATGTCTATCTTACCTGGTGTTGCATAACTTGGGTCGGCTAACTGCAATTGTTCCAATTGTATCCATTTAGGTGCACAAAGGTTATCTGCTGGCAGTATAGATGTTAACACTCCTAATACATAAGCTGTCACACGATATTTGGCATTTGGATTGTAACGTGACTCTAGCAATATTGATACTGAATACTTAATTCTAGTTTCACCGTTGCCTACACCTGACACCACACCACTTACAGGATTACGCTTAAGGTTTAACAATTGTACAGTAGATTCACTAATGAATGACGCTTGTGAGCCTTGGTCCAGAAGAGCACGTATATTGTATTTTACTCCATTGTTTCCATATGCATTTATCAATGCGGTAGCCAATAGTACATTGTAGCTATGACTCTGTAAACTTTGTGAAAAGTTAGCTACTATTCTCGTTTCGGTGTTGTTATTGTCCTCTCTTTGTATATTATTATCTCTTCGTTTATTGTTCTCGCTTTGTGTATTATTCTCTCTTTGTATATTATTCTCTCTTTTTATATTGTTCTCTCCTCGTATATTGTTCTCTCTTTGTGTAGATTCATCTCTCTCAATGTGTAGTATGGTATGATGTTTTCGGAAACACTTCCTGCAGCTTGTGTTTCGGTAACATTTATTCACTGTGTGATTTGGACACATACAGTTAAAACACAGTTTATTATTATGTACAAACTCAACTCTCTTTTTTATAGGTTGTTGTTGGAACCTGTCACAGTGATATATGTAATGAGATTCATTACAAAATGCACAATTAACATTTGAAAATTTGTTATCCTCTTTCACCGCTGAATGAAATGCTTTAGGTTTAAACTGGTTAAGTTTATTAGAAACTGGTGATTTCACTGGTGGCTTGTACGGATCTATCATTTCTATACTGCGAAATCTGTTCTCCAAAAATTCAGTAAGTTGTATCCATGTTGGTAAATCAGTTTGTGAACTCAATGTTTGTTCCCATAGTTTGTGTGACTCGGTGTCCATCTTTGAAACAACTAGGTAAACAATGAAGGCATCGCTGGATTTTGTGTCAATTCCTATACTCTGGAGTGATTGCAAGCAAGATGTAGTAGTGTCCAACAGCTGTTTCAATGTATTTGCCGATGCGGTTACAAGCTTCTTTTGCTCAAATAAAATTTTAAATATTGCATTGCAATTGTATCTTTTATTACTATATCGTTTTACCAGCTGCTTCCAAGCTTCTTCATAATTTTGTTCAGTAATGGCAAAATTGCGCAAAAGAATTTCCGGCTCTCCTCTCAAATTTGCTTTCATGTAATGCAGCTTTTGCACATTAGACAATGTAGCATTGTTATGGATAAGGGATACAAAAATGTCATAAAAACTCTGCCATTCCTCATATCTGCCAGTAAACACCGGTAATTGAATGCGTGGTAGCGGTATCTCTTGTGGTTTTGTGTTTGTATTCTCTTGTATTCCCGCACTATTTGTTGTTGTTGATTTAGTTCTCTCATTCAAGGCAGATTTCAATAATGTTTTGTATGTAGTATATTGCTCATAAAATGAATCATATATGTCTGTTGTAAAGTATGTGAGTGAGTCCTGGGTAGTCTTGGGTACAGTGGAAACTAGTAGTTTGTGACCCTCTCTGAAATCATCCCAAATTTCCTCCAAAGTTTGTAACCTGGTCTCAATATAGGCTACTGTTAATCTATCTCTGGGCGATTTTCTGTAGTTGACTTCAGCCTTTTTTAGTCTTTCATATAACTCGTTTTGTATGATAAGTCTTTCGTTAGCCATTATGATAATTGTAAAATAGTTTTAATAGGAAAACTAATGTGGAACTTTTGGATTTAAAACATTGCCTTTGAAAGCCTGTTTTCACAATTAAGGTTAATTCTTCATGTATCACAATTACTGAAACACTGCACTATGTCTATTACTCACGGTTTTACAAGTTACAAGTCCTTTTCAATATGTAGTTCAATCTCCCTGGTTTCGGCACCATGAATAAATTTGCAGCAATGAATCCTTTGGACGTTAAATCTGTCACTGCCTCAATATGGATAGCTCTTGTGACCATACATATAAATAAACATATGCTGCATTTAAACGATTTACCTCAAGACGAGGCCATTGTCAAGATCTTTATAGTGACAACGGCACAAATTTTGTTGGTGCAGATAAATTGTTGCAAGACATGTTCAAAAATGCCAAGTCACAATTCACGCAAGATATTGCAGAAGCTCTTGCACTGAAAAACACAAACTGGCACTTCATTCCTCCTCAAGCTCCAAATTTTGGCGGATTATGGGAAGCCGGAGTGCGTTCTGTAAAAACACATTTAAAAAAGGTTATCGGTGAGACTACACTTACCTTTGAAGAACTGTCCACGGTACTGGCTGAGATTGAAGCGTGTGTTAATTCACGACCATTGACTATTTTAAGTAATGATCCTAATGATCCCGTCCCACTGACACCAGGTCACTTTTTAGTTGGTGAAGCATTACTAAATGTTGTAGATAAGGATAATGATGTTGTCAGTCTTACTGATAGATGGCAAATATGTAACAAAATTGTGAGACATGTATGGAATAGGTGGAGTGCAGAATATCTAGCCATACTTAACACTAGATATAAATGGTCAACCCATAAGATTGAACCGAAAGTAGGCGACCTAGTAATTTTAAAGGAGGAAAATTTGCCTCCAGCAAAATGGCTTTTGGGCAGAGTTGTTGCGACCCACCCAGGCCCAGATCATATTGTTAGAGTTGTCACAGTAGATACAAAGAAAGGTATTTTTAAAAGAGCTTGTACTAAATTAATTTTTGTACCAACTGATGGTTCTATTTAGTTTTACTTAGTTAACAAAACTTTATTGAGTGTTCTCTTATAGAAAGTTTTTAAACTGTTAATTTGATGTTTATTAACTGTTGTATGTGTTGTATTTTTTCACATTTTTGTAATAGTTAAAGAACAGAGTTCTTGGCGGGCGGAATGTCCAATTATGTTGTTCATTACCATAGTTACTTTAAAAAAAAAAAACCTGTCACCTTATGTCACAATTTTTCAAGGGGCCATCTCTCGCCATGCGCTCTCGCGAATTAACTTGCTTTTTTATACGTTCATGAACCTAATATTGCAAATTTATTCAGTGGGCAATTATGGTTCTAACGCGGGCAACTATGATTCCTTCACAAGTAACAGGCATTATGGCTATTTAATGTAAGATATTTTGGAAAAACCTAATCGAAGTGAATACGCTAAATGGTGAATGACACCTAATGCAGTCTGGACCTATAAATTATATTTAAACATTTTCCAAGTCTTTCATTCTTCGTGATAGTCAACATATCTTAACAATATTTTAAAATAGTTATGGATTTTTTAAATACATAATTTTCACAAGCCTGCCACATTCCGGACCATAGCTGCTTACGGCTTCGATTGTAGGTACTCCTTCCATGCCATATTCTTCTTCCAGGCAACTACTACCCCACTTTTAGGAATGAGAAACGTCCGAACATATTATCATTTCCTGCTGTACGTCGCCCAGGCTGGAGCAGTACTCATTGACTTACGACAGAATATGGTCATAAGCGGCCAGTGCGGCGCTAGTGTCGCCTGTAGCCTGCAGCAGCCTGGCCAGCAGCGCGCCCGCCCGCTCCCCGCCGCCCGCCTGCACGCCCGCCCGCGCCCATGTTATACCCTGCTGTACGTCGCCCAGGCTGGAGCAGCACTCCGCTGGAACAAATTGGCGTAATACTTTAAAATTGTATCCATGGTAAGAAATTATAGCGATATACCTTAGACAGCATTAAAAAACGTACAAAGACATTTTTATAGATCTATCAAAGAATTCATGGCAAGTAATGTTTTGGGACCGTATGTGTGTCACATCGTGCACCGCCATTTTGAAGTCATTTTGATTATTGCTGCTTACATAATCACTCACAAATCACAATCCACAGTACACAGCTCCTCACGCCTCAGCCACACCCACACTCCAATTTCAATATGTTTTGTATTCTATAAGTAAGTTATTTTGATTAAAATTTTACCTAAAGCACAATATATCTCAGGATCTGGATGTTTTGTAATTTTATTTGCTTCTAAATACGCCTCTAGTGATAACTGAAATCGACCTTGACGAAATCTGCAATATACAATCATATTAGAACAGTCAACAGACAAATATGCCTGCAGCATTTTGCATCTTGCTCAGTTGCTAAGCATTATGATAGGGAAAGAAAATATTTCATTAAATAAAATATTCCTTACAAGCATTTGGCAACTTGCTTCAGCGGTTCGGGATCGTGCGGATACAATCTTATACAGCTATGAAACTTTTCCACTGCCTCCTGCAGCCTGCCAGCGTCGGCTAATATGGAACCCTAGAAGCAATAAAGGTGATGAAGTTTCAATATCTACATGTTTATAATATTAAGGTGGAACCGCACACGTAATTACGCGACGCGACACGGCCAAATATTCTTTGTATGAAAATGTATGAGATATAACGCGGTTCAAATGAGAATAGGAACGTCAATGACCTTTATCTGTCAAATATCACTTGAAAAGTGCGATTTTTAGAAAAACTTATGTGCATATAAATATTATTAGTCTTGCATCGAATTTAAATAAAAACGTTGTATAGTAATCAATTATCTTAACATAAATTTAACTATCTTAACAGTCTAAATTCGAAACAATATGGCGCCGACTCGAACCTATTCTCATTTGAACCGCACTATATATACCGACACGACACACGACACGGCGTTACACTACGCGGCAGCGGAACTACACGACGCGGTACTCTATTGCGGTATCGCGTCGCGTCGCTCCGCTGCCGCCTAGTGCGATCTTACCTTTAGAGTAACTTTTACTACCTTTTACCCAGTGGCGTAGCTATCGTAGGGCTAGGTGGTGCAGTGCACCAGGGCCCCGGAGCTCTAGGGGCCCTCTAGCCTCAGCTTTGAAAAGATAGGAGCATACAAGAAAAAAGGAAAAAAAAATCTTGTGAGCAGGCTCGAGACACGAGGCTCGATGTTTTTTTTTAATGTTGAATGAACACCAACAATTACAAGACTTCTGATTAAAATATTTTAAACACATGCGCTAAGCGTCCTCGATGAGCATGTGCTGTTTGTTATCGTTATTTCAGTTATTTGGTATTTGATAGTTGGGATGAGTACGCCCGTAGCACATTGGATCAGCGATAAGCTCACGTGCTTGACGGTTGTGAGATCAATTCGACAATTCCGTACTCTACCCATATTAACTTTTTCGTTTTTTTCATTCCCTCTTGCCTTGCATTAGTTCTCATTTATGATATTCATTGCGATGTTTTCAACTTTCTGGGGTCTGGATGCATGTCTTTATTAGTTGACGCTAGGTCGACTAGGTGTGTCACTACTCACTGACCGTTGCAATTCGTTTTCCCTACTACCAGCACCAGCTTTATTTCATCTTTCATCAAGTATCGCTACTAATGCAAATGCTACTATTTCTATTCCGCACATTCATCCATCTGGCACCATATTCTGCTAGAACTCATTTACACAAAAAAAAAATCCGATGACCAAACATGTATGATACAGGATACAGGTTGCAGCACAACGGTATTCATATAATCTATAATAACTCTCAAACTTTTAACTTGATCGACAACGAAAAATAAAAAATTGAAGAATGAGCTAGTATCTCAGACCAAATAAAAAGTATAGACGGACTTCTACGAACAACAAAGTGACGCCGGTTTTTTATGCATTGTGTGCGTGAGCCGGTGTTGCCATACTAAATTTTCATTTCCCTAGATATGTTGGTTAAACTTTAGAATAATATCCCACATTTGTACTATTAATTGGTTTATGTTAATTTTACCGCTTAAAGTTCTTTTATTGTCGCAGTAATTTCGCAAGTTTTCAAAATTATAAGATCCGTAGTTTTCGAGATAAAAATGTAATAACATTTCGAAAATTGTATAGGAATTCGGCCATGTTAACGTTTCTGTGACATTTACGTTTCGTTTTCCATAGCTTTATGTCAAAAAAAATTGCAGAGCCCTATTCGTAAAAGTTGTAACACGGCCTCACAAAAATCTGGCGCGAAATAACGTTGTCACAACTCTCCCCAACTATGGAATTCTAAAAATGGGTTACATTAGAACATTTTTATTGTGCTCAAAACGTCTTTAAATATGAAAAAACAGAAAGATATAATTCTGTTTATTATTTATTTATAGATCAATTTAGATAAAGATAAAGATGAAAAGTTTAAAGAAAAAAGTAATAACTTTATTATTTAGTAACAAACTTTATTTTTGGCATCAACATACAAAATATGTAATATGTACACTTAACTCTAAAATCAACTCCCTTTGTTCAGTAGCGATATTAGTAAGGTAAATGCCCCCTATGTTCGGAATCGTAAGGCTCTTCGGATTTTAATTTTTTTTTATTACAACACTATCGAGAAATAGCGTCCAAGAATTCATGAATTAAAGCGCGCAAGAGATTGTGAATTGGACGGGGAATTCTATTAAAAATAGTTTTTTCCATTTATTGATCTCATCAGTCATCTGTATAATAAATATTCTATATCCTCATATATGTGCGTCTTTGTTTATTTATTCCCATTTTCCTCCATTTAACACATAGAGATTCTACCCCTCAAGAAGACGACGTATGGATTTAACCTGCTAGGGATAAGTTTAACTCACTGTTTCCTATTCTTATTCCTATGACTAATTTTAAAGGTCAATATAAGTTCAAGCTACGCGGAAAGAGGGGATGAGGGGCATGAGGGCCCAATTCTTCCCTTATGCACCGGGGCCCTTGTCCACCTAGCTACGCCACTGCTTTTACCATCTTTTACCTACCTTTACAAAGTGGGAAAATCTATGAGTGTTGTTAGTTTGTGACAAAAGTTGGTCAGCTAAATCGAGACATAGAACATGCTCGCCTCTCACGTAACGAGCATGAAGCAACCAATTACGATTACCTTGTCGAAAATCTAAAAAAAAAATATCAAACTTTGTAAAATTAAAAGCGCGTAAAATAAGTAGGTATTTGCTTATTATAAAATACTTTTTGTACACCTGTGTCTTTTTCGACGGTAGAAAATTTTCTCATTTTAAAATTTGCATTTAGAATACACTTATTTTTTAAAAAAATAGGCATGCAATCAAATAAAACCTTTTTATTGTTTGTTTTAAACTTTGAGTATATAACCTATGTTTTAAACTAATTATTGATATTTCCAATTTCCATGACAACCGCGGAGTCAACAACTCTTCATATTAGTTTTTAATTTTAATAATATATTTTCTCCGCATAATATTTCTAAACCTCTACTTTTATTCCAACAGAAATGTAGGTAATAGATGTCTAGGCGTTTCTTTAATATTTATATTCCATTACATTCGCTACGAGTCCATATTAAATATGTCTAAGCTCCCATGAAATTAAAAAATTAGTGATAACAAAAATCACTTGTCATGACATTTGACAAATCACAAATGACAATTCACAGCTGACTGATAACGATAAACGTCAAAATCATAGAAAAAGTCAAAATGTTTAAAACATTTTTTGCGAATAAAAATGATTTAAATTATTAAATTGTGTGAGAATTATGTAAATAAATAATCTAATAAAACTTTGAACTAGAACCTAACAAATTTATACACCTGTCCCTAACATAAATCTAGTAAAAATGGAGAACATGGCAAGATTAGCTGATTTGGAAAGTAAACTAGCGAAAAATAATATATTTAATGAATTGGCAATAGAGCTTTATAAACTATTAAATTCTATTATAAATAATCCAAACAATGAAGAAGCAAGGACAGTTGCAAATGGTGTTTTATCCAAAGTCCATGACTGCAAAGCTTTCATGGATTATATGGAGTACATAGGCTTTGAGAAGGTACAAATAAATCTTACACTACAAAACACTAGAATAGAGTCCAATTGATTGTATTTTGTAAGGTTTGTTCTGAGAAGGAATATTATTAGATGCATATATAATAAAAATGTGGCATGTAATATGGAAACTTTATTATGTTCTCTTTTTACCTAACTACAGCAATGGAAATACACAAGGAAGGTTTTGGCAGTCTCTGTATGTTTATATGTTTATTATAATTTATATGTTTGTTTATTTGTTCTACCATGGTGCCTAAACTTCTGATCAGATTTTTCTGAATAGGCTTATAGATAGATTTGTAACATAAGTATGTTACAAATCTATCTATATAATAAGTATTATAAAAAAATATAATTATTTATTTTCTTATAGAGATTGAATGTAAGCTTGAAAATGTAATCTAGTTTACATACAAACCAAACATATTTTCTGTTGTATAATCAAAAGTTATAGCTTTTTAAACATAATATTAATAATATGCATTTTAACTATTGTTTGTTTCAGGTTTCAGGTCAATTTGTTTTTCCAAAAGAAAAGAGCTTAAGTAAGTTAAAAATAGCGCATGCAGCACTAGACAAAAAAATTAATTATATAAAAGTATGTGACAGCTCAGTCCCAACCATACAGACTAGTAAACAAGAACATTTACAATCATACAAATCGGTAAAATAACTTACTTTCTTTTTTTAATTTTTACCAATATACGAACATCAACGGACAACAATCAATAAAGGACAGACTAATGAGAAATTTAATTTTAAGGCCTTTAATAAACCACATTTAAATATCTAAAAATACTGGTTTCTCATAATCTTTTATACATAAAAAATGTGTTATATGATGCAGCATATCTTTATCATTGCAAACCAAAAAGTATTAAAAAAATATATTGACAATGCACAGATAATATAATATTATTCGTTTTATTTTTATTTTGTTTTAATAGATAAACCCAGGAAATCCATTTCTGAAGCAGATAGAGAAATTGTTTTATGAAATGCAAAAGTATGAGGATGAAGACTTACAAGATGAGGCGAAGAAGCATATTCCATTAGAGAAATTAAAGACAGCAGCCATAGAAAGTATGAGAGAACATGAGGAACGACTTAAAGCAATGAAAGCAGGTATATTGGAGACATTAATAATTCTTAGGACAGACTATTATGATAGAGCAATAACTTTTTATCCTATTTGGGATATAATCAGCTTATCTGCTATGATTTAACTCAGTTATGGTGTTAGGACCACGGAGGCTGTTAAACAAAAACAAAAACTAGTGTATTTGTATACAGTCTGATAAGTGTTAGGGCCGATCACACCGAAATGGCAGCGGAGCGGCCAGCAGCATAGCTGTCATATAATTTAAAACTTTATCTTCATTACAATATAACACAGTTACGCTTGAGACAACCGAGGCCGCCATTAGAGTGGTGTGAGCGGAGCTGTGTTATATTGTATAGCTAAGGATCACTTTTTTTCGCATAATTTTATTTGTCATAATTTCATTTGGCATACCTCACTTGGCATAATTTTATTACGCATACTATTACTTTGGCATAATGATTTCTTGGCATACTACATCATTAGGCATAAATTTCATTTAGACTAATATTTTTTGTCCTAATTTAATGAGGCATAACTCGTAAGGCATAATTTTTCTTGGCATAATAATACTTTGACATAATTATTTTTTGGCATAAACTCGTTAGGCATATTTTTTGTCATAATAAATTCAAGTAATTCTGTCACAAGGCACAAATATTCATAAAATGAAAAGACATAATGAAACACGGTTAAGGTAATTGAACGCATATTTATGAAACATTAAAAGCAGGTATTACACTCATTATACCTAGTGTAACATGTATAACAATAGGTTTAATTGCGGCGGGGTGGCCCTTGGTCCAACCCCGTAAGCCGCTAATATGTTTAAAATTTATCCTTAAGAACTTACTTTATCCTTAAGTGCATTGGGCTCGTGCTTATGGCTTGGCATGTTCTTAGATAGCATTTCGTGTTGTTTGTCCGAGTTTAATTTTATAATTAGTCAAAAATTACAATTATAATTGTTATTTCGTCTTGACTCGCACATCCAGTACAATTAATCATTCATAAGTATGTGAAAAAAAAATGCTACAAAGAAGTATGCGTAAATATAATAGTAGGTATGCTTAAATACCATTATGCGTAAATATATTTATGCTTTTTAGTATTATGCTTAAAAATATTATTCTTAAGTAATATTATGCGTAAAAAAATGTATGCCTTACAATAATTATGCTTTTAGTAACTATGCGAAAAAAAATTATGCTAAGAAAGTTATGCCAAATGAATATTATGCGAAACTACTATTAGGTCAAATGAAATTATGCCAAGTAAAATTATGACATATGATTTTATGCGAAAAAATAGGGAACCGTATGGCTATGCTGCTGGCTGCTCCACTGCCATTTCGGTGTGAATTGACCCATAGACAGCTTACTTGTCATGTTTTGTCTCTGTTGATCGGTATAAAGTTAGCAGAGACAAAACTTCTATATAAGCTATTCAACACTTATTTGTAGATTGTGCAACAGGCCCTTACTGTAACAAAGACTAAAGTTTTAAGTGATTTTATGTACCTTAATCCCTATTACATTCCTAATTATCTTGTACTAGATGTTGCCCGCGACTTCGTGTGCGCAAAAGGAAATCCCGCGGGAACCGTACATTTTGCCGCAATAAAAAATAGCCTATGTCCTTCTCCGTGGTCTACTCTATATATGTGTCAAATTTCATCAAAATCGGTATAGTAGTTTCGAAGCCTATTCAATGCAAATAAACAAACAAACTTTTCCTCTTATGTTTGTTTGTTTGCATTGAATAGGCTCCGAAATCTTTATAATATTAAGAATAAATAGATATAGATGAGTAGTAAGTCTTACTCTTTGTACAGGTGACTCTCAAGCCTCCAGCCTGTCTCTGGACATGGCATTACTGAGTCAGTTGGTCGGCTGGTTCAAGCACGAGTTCTTCAGCTGGGTGAACGAGCCAGAGTGCGAGGATTGTCTCTGCCCCACCACGCTCGTGCAGACAGTCCAGCAGTTTGTGGAGACGGAGACGTGTAGAGTTGAGGTGGGTAACAATATATAAATAAATTACTAATATATACCTAAATAAACCCGGAGCATCCTCAGGAAGTGGCCCTGCGAAAAAACTAACGAACTTTGTTCGCAGGTCCACTTCCTGAGGTAGTGTATTACCAAAATATTGTTTTTTTTTAAGATGGCTTAGCTCCCTAAGTTTAAATTCGGAAAGAGCCCTAAAAATCTATTACCTCTCGCGCTATAGATTCACCACTATAATCAATATTCTTTCAAATCCAGGTATACCACTGCCCCCAATGCAGTGGCGTAGTCACCTTCCCGCGCCGCAACGACCCACGCGCCCTCCTCGTGTCACGGAGGGGTCGCTGTGGCGAGTGGGCCAACTGCTTCACATTACTGTGTCGCGCTGCCGGCTACGACACCCGATATGTGTACGACGTCACTGACCATGTGTGGTGCGAGGTAGGAATTATAATCCACTAATATTACCTATCCACTAATAGTAATAAAATATTAGTGTCCGACCGAAAGTTCGGTTTCGGTTTCGGCCAAAAGTGGCCGAAACTTTTGCCGAAACCGAAACTGATTTCGGAAGTTTTCGTGCACGCTCGCCTAACTTCGTTTCTTGCGGCAACGCTTTGACAACGCAACTGAATTTGAAAACATAATTATTTAAAAAAAAAATTATATTATTAATATAATTATTTTTTTTTTTATATTACATTAAATAAATGATTACAACAAAATTAATATACCGTGTTTCCATTTCATGTCCTAATTAATGCAGAATAATGGATAAAATGCACCAAATTTCAGTATTTTAAGGAATTTTCTACTTGACCACGTGAGTTTTGGTTTCGGTTTCGGTCGAAACTGAAGCCACGGCCGAATATTTTGTTTCAGTTTCGGTTTCGGCCGGAAACCCAGTTTCGGTCGGACTCTATAAAATATACATCTTATAAATGATATTTTTTAAATCATAATATAATTTTTACAATGTTATGTGTGGCTATGTGTTTGTTACTGTTTCACGCAAAAACTGCTGAATGGATTTGAGTGACAGTTTATTTTCGCGCATATTTTAGCCTGGATTATACGGAAAAATGTACGCCCATTTTGAAACATCAACGAGTGTTAATTATCTTGAACTTTACACCCATATCATTAGATTTTTTCCTCGAGATTTCCTCCATTCGACTCTACCTCAATCCACGAAAATTATATAATTGGTTCAACAAAATGTCCTCGACTTGAGGAATTTCCTTATGCGAGTCGAGGAATCAACTGTTAAACTTAAGGTACCTCAGGACGCACCTTGAGGCTCTCTCGAGCGTCTATTTCCGACATTTATATCAATTCTATTTATAAACAGAGTGGAATTATTTGAAACAATTACACAATTAGAGAGGTATACTTATTTAAAGAGATGCATGGAGGATTTTTTTTGATTTCTGGATTACCTTTACGAAAATCCGTGAAGTCATACTTCCACTCAACCTTACTGGAGGGGCAAACAGGATACCTCAGTTGAGGTTGAGTCGAGGTGGATCTGAGGAAACAACTAATGAAACGAGTTTAGAGTAGGTACGCTATAGAGTGATAGATATTAGAGTGCCCTACAAAATTGAATTGTGACGACGCATCACTTCAACCAGATAACATTATAGACTCTTATATACAGTACTATACTTGTAGGTGTACGATGAATCTTCCCAACGCTGGGTGCACGTGGACCCGTGCGAGGGGCGTATAGATACGCCCCTAATGTACTGCATTGGTTGGGGCAAAAACCTGTCCTACGTGCTGGCCTTCTCGCGGGACGACTTGCAGGATGTCACGTGGCGCTACACCACCAACCATAAAGAGGTATGTATGTACTCGGGTTAGATACGCCACTGATATTAACAATGAGGAAACACAGACTATATTAGGTATAATGTTAAATATTGATGATACTGACTATAAAATATTTCCAACCAGAAATATTGACCGTAATGAGTTAGTTTTTCCTCAGCTGTATTATCAGAATAATTATTTGTGGACCTAAAAGAAAATATAGAAAGAGAAGAAAAAAAATTTGTAAAATAGACAACAAAATCTTACTACTATTACAAATGTGAAATTTTGTGTGGATAGATCGATGTTTGTTACTCTTTCGCACAAAAACTAGAAAGGGACAAAACATTGTATAGCTTCAGGGCCGCCGTAAGCGGGCGTGCAAAGCGTGCACCGCACAAGGGCGGCACGCCCAGGGGGCGGCAAATCGAGCGACTCATCACGTACTAACTACTACCTAATTCCAGTCATTGTCATAATACCCACCCCACCTTAAGAAAATACAACAATCATAATTTGGAAAAAAATCCGACCGAATGACGTTAACGCCGCCTAATTGGCATCCGTTAAAACTAGATGCAGTACCAAACGCAGTGGCGTAGCGTGAGTGTCTGCCGCCCGGGGCGGATGACAATTATTTTGCCGCCCCCTCACTTAGGTTTTTTGTATACAATACATTACCTACATACGTTAATTCTAGAGAACTTTTCGGCAAGAACATTGTCAACAAGTCATCGTTATTTTGCATTTTACAGGTTAAATTTTAAATATATAAGTTTTAAATTATTTTACTTCAACCATTTAGATGTCATTTCAATAAATAAATTTTAATGAACACTAGAACTTTGTTGAAAAAAATATAAGTAGCTAAGAAGTAGAAACGAACCTTTAATAAAAAAATACGCCTACTTTTTTAAGAGAAAAGTATACTATTGCACCATAAATGTCTATGGCAATCTTTCCCAAAGTGGGCGATAACGCCTCCTTGTGGGTGCTTTTTGTAGATATCTAAATATTTAAGTACCTAAGTATATATTTTTACACACCAGTAAACAAAAATAATAAGTAGCTACATAATTTTTGAAATAAAATATGTTTTATCTTCGTTGTTTTTCTCTTTCCCACCATAATGAGAAAACATTAATTACCTTTTCATTGACAAAACTCAGACCCTCTTACTAATAAACGCTGTATAAGCTTTGAATAGTTATACAGTGTTTTGTTCCCGTCACACAAGTGGCATGTTTAATTCGATAGAAGGAGACAAAACACTGTGTATATTCAAAGCTTATACAGCGTTTATTAGTAAGGAGGTAAGTAATTAAGTAATTGTAGGGCGGCATAATCGGTATTGCACGCGGGCGACGAAACAGCTAGGGGCGGGCCTGTATAGCTTATCCATTGTGTAAATCTTTTTATTAGGAAGGGGGTTAATTTGTTAATTATTTTTCTGCCTAAACACAAGCAAAAGATCATAATTATGACCAAAATATCCATATCTCAGTCCTACGACGGCAAGTCCGTAGACCAGTCATACGAAGTGACGCTACAATTCCTCCTCTCAGGTCCTGACCCGTCGTACGGCGACCAGCGAGCAGGATCTACTGGGCACAATACTCTCTCTGCGTGAGACCAGCTATGGCCGCCTGCCGCCGCGCAGACGCGACGATCTCACGCGCCGGACTGTGGCCGAGCTGGCCGAGATGATGGGCGAGAGGTATGTCCCACGGAAACCGTGTATTTTGCAGGCATATTCAGCAGCCTGCATGAATTCCTGCTTTAATCTAGAGTTCCTTGAAACGCTATTGAGAATAAATGCGAATATTTTGATCTATATAAGGTTTGGTAAAATCAATTACGGAAACTTTGGGTACGTCATATCGACGACGGAAAACAACAAGGGCGTAACCCGGGCCAACCCAACTTTACACCAGAGCCAAAAAACAAAAAAAATAAGTGAAATTAAATCATATCTTTTTAACGGTAAATCGTGGGAACATAATTTTTATACCATTACTTTAAAATAAAAACCTGCATTAAGTGGAATACAAGTCAATAACTTCCTATTGCTAAAAATAAAGTTATTAAAGTTACAGCTATTGTATATAAAAATAGCAGACCTCAAAAATGGCGTATCTTGACACTAATTTAGTACTGAACCATAAATTTATAAGAATTCGCTGATCTCTAAACGGTCGTAACTAGTGTTCGTTTTAATTTGCTCTCAGGACCGGGGTGTAAGCACTTTCATTATGCATAAAATAGTTAGAAAATTAGTTGTAATTTAAACCTCTAGACACCCAATGAGCTAAATAAAATATCGTAAGCTTTTCTGAACGTAAATTTATTGAACTTTTAAAAAATAACACAATATGTTAAATGGTATTTCTAATTGGCCCAACTTGTTGAAAACTGACTTTAATAGGTACTATATAATTATTATATTAAGCAGGGTACCTGCTATAGGTAAAGACCTTTAAAAAACAATAGCAGTGAAGGATATGGAGATCGGGGTGCACTGGCAGCTCGGTAGGTCTCTGGGTTCACCTCTTGTTTTAGGTCGAGGAGACGGAGATCGGGGTACGCTGGCAGCTCGGTAGATAGAGGGTTCACCACTTGTTCCAGATCGAGGAGATGGAGATCGGAGTACGATGGCAGCTCGGTAGGTAGAAGGTTCACCACTTGTTCCAGGTCGAGGAGATGGAGATCGGGGTACGCTGGCAGCTTTGTAGATAGAGGGTTCACCACTTGTTCCAGATCGAGGAGATGGAGATCGGGGTACGATGGCAGCTCGGTAGGTAGAGGGTTCACCACTTGTTCCAGGTCGAGGAGATGGAGATCGAGGCACGCTGGCAGCTCGGTAGATAGAGGGTTCACCACTTGTTCCAGGTCGAGGAGATGGAGATCGGGGTACGCTGGCAGTTCGGTAGGTAGAGGGTTCACCACTTGTTCCAGGTTGAGAAAATGGAGATCGGGGTACGCTGGTAGCTCGGTAGGTAGAGGGTTCACCACTTGTTTCAGGTCGAGGAGATGGAGACCGGGCTACACTGGCAGCTCGGTAAGTCCCAGTCTTGATGCTAGTTCCATATCAAGAAGATGGAGATCCAGGTACGCTGGCAGCTCGGTAAGTACCAGATTCGTTACTGGTTCGAAATCGAGGAGATGGAGATCGAGGTACGCTGGCAGCTCGGTAAGTATCGAGTTTGTTACTGGTTCCAATTCCAAATCGAGGAGATCGACATCGGAATAAACTGGTAGCTCGATAAGTACCAGGTTCAATGCTGGTTCCCGGTGCAGGAGATGGAGATCGGGGTACTTTGGCAGCTCGGTAAGTACCAGGTTCATTGCTGGTTCCAAGTAGAGATGGAGATCGAGGTACGCTGGCAGCTCGGTAACTACCAGGTTCGATGTTGGTTCCAAGACGAGGAGATGGAGTTCCGGGTACGCTGTCAGTCAGCTCGATAAGTACCAAAACTTAGAACCAAAATATTGGAACTTCGAATCGTATTTACTTTCTGTATTCTTAGTTTTCTTAACCAGTTTTCCATCTCTATAAATTTGTTCGCTCAAAATAATAACTTAATTATTATTTTCCTCGTCATTTTTTATAGTTTTAAGATCATCTATCCATTTTCTTCGGTTGGCCATCTAAAAAGAAAGATGAATTGAAACTAAGAAAGGTAGGTACCTAAATTTGTTAAATCTTATAAGCTAGCAACTATTTACTAAATACTATTTTATAATTACCATAGGTACTCTGATTCATACTTATGTGGACTAAACTCGTAGTTGTCATTTTCATAATTGGACGTAGTTATGCAAAAACGTTCCAGTCCACAATGACTTCAAACTGAGATAAATGCAATATTGTGTTTTAGTGGTACATTTTTTTGTTTTAAGTACTTAAATTGAAAGCTGGAGGTTTTATTGTAGAAATATATAAGTGTTATTTATTTACGTATTTTGTTTTTGGATCGAATTGTCATTGTGTGGGTAATTAGAAAAATAGGTACTGGAACATTTTTGCTTAATTATTATTTTGTATACAAATAATTATGCAAAAATGTTCCATAACATAAGGAACGTTTTTAATATCAAATAAAAATAAATTGGTATCAAATAATGCCATTTACCTTTATTTAAGAACTAAAAAAATTCACAAAAAATTCACAAACATAATCGCAATCATAAGGTAAAACCTATTCATCGTTATCATCTTCTTGTATGTTGAAGTCTGGATCTGTTCCAAACCCTTCAAAATCATTAATGATATTATCTGAGCTTTTTAATTTTTTATAAAATTGTAGGCAGTTTGGTGGTATATAATTGTACATTGATTGTAAATCCGTTAATTTTGCTGGTGCGATTGGTTTCCCTTTAGACCACAATATACATAAATCAGATTTTTAGGCAACCACTTAATTTAGTTCTTAAATAAGTAAATTTAGTAAATTGATTTTACGTTAAAATTAATTGTTGTGGTAAGTAGATTATTAGATTATTAGGGTAGATTGTTAGAGATTTAAATAGAGGCGGCAGTGGAATAAGACAAATTGAGGTATACGTGTGGATTGAGGGACCCACCTGAATTTCCCCAAAATAAGTATAGCAAGTTTTAGTAGAAGTCTAAAAAAAAATGTAGAACAAATCTGGGAATTTGTAAAAAGATATTTTAAAAGCCCTCAGTAGTAGTAGATATAGCGCTCAGAGTGTGGTCCCTCAGTTCAGACGCCGCTATTTTCCAGATCTCGAAAATTATGTTGAAAATTATGGTCTTCTTACTACAGAATGTTAGTAGAACTTTTGTAAAAGTTTTTACAAATTTATCAAATACATAGATAGCATCATAAATAAAAAATTTACAACCACCGAAGTATGGTCCCTCAGTTCACACAAATATGACATACTCATTTCGCGATATATTACTGACTTTTTAAATTATTTTTCTACGTAGAGATTTAGTAGAAAATTTGTAGAATTCATAGACAAAATTTCAGAAAAATCTATCGGCGAATTTGGAAGATATGGTCCATATGGAAGATATGGATATGGTCCCTCAATCCACACGCATAGAAATTGAGATCCATTACATGAAAAAAGTGGTAAAAAAGAAGGTAGATTTTCATATTAATTTTTACCACGCACCAACACGTAGTATTATTATTCCATGAAAAATGAAAAAAAAAAAAAAGGTTTGCAATACAGAAAGTAAACTCTATTGCTCTCAGTATGTCACAGATTTCACATCTTATTATTTTTCTTTATAGAATCACAAATATTGGAATATTGTTTACAAGGAAAAAGAGCATTACGTTATTAAGCCTAAATATTTTTAAAACGTTAGAACATTCATTACCAGGAAAATGGTCATAATATTATTTTTCTAAAACGTTTCAAAAACATTGGAACATTATTTGCAAGTAAAATTAGCATAATATTATTTTGCTCAAACGTTTCAAAAACATTGGAACATTCTTTGCTACCAAAATGAGCATATTATTATTTTGTTAAAACGTTCCAAAAACATTGGAACATTATTTTCAAGTAAAATGAGCATAATATTATTTTGCTAAAACATTCCAAAAACATTGGAACATTCTTTGCTGCCAAAATGAGCATATTGTTATTTTGTTACAACGTTCCAAAAACATTGGAACATTCTGTATGAGAAAAAAGAGCTTAGTTAGTTTAAAGTGTGGATTGAAATATAATGGTAAATAGAAAAATAAAAAAATATCACTTGTGGATTGTAACCATTGTGTTTAAAAGATAGAAGATATCAAAATAAGTATGTTAGTCGATTAAACTCAGTTTCGCTTATCTTGTGGATTGGAACATTTTTGCATAACTACGTCCAATTACAGTAGTACTAAAGAAACCCAAAATTACAACGCATACCTACCCGCAGAATTCGATATTTTCGATTTGTTTACAATCATTATTATTCGAGTTTAGCTTAGGAATATATAATACTAGATGTTGCCCGCGACTTCGTGCGCGCAAAAGTTAATTTCGCAGAAACCGTACATTTTTCCGCGATAAAAAGTAACCTATGTCCTCCCCGTGGTCTACTCTACATCTGTGCCAAATTTAATCAAAATCGATCCAGTAGTTTGGAGCCTATTCAATGCAAACAAACAAACATACAAACAAACAAACTTTTCCTCTTTATTATATTACTAGCGACCCGCCCCGGCTTCGCACGGGTACAATACTGATAATAATACTACATAATGTCTTTAAACCTCTAACGAAACGGGCGAAATTTAGTCAAAACAAACAGAAAGTAATGAATATAGGTACCTACTAAAACTCAATGAAATAAGTAGGTGGGTATACTTTTATCGTATGAAATACCTATACTCTTCAGGACTAACAATACAACAAACACTAAATAAATAGGTATTCAAGTATCTATCCATCATAGTTACAACGAACACAAAACAAAAAATTTACTCATAGAAGTCATAGATCTAAACTCCCCCCGCACGCGCCCGCCTTGGTGACGCCCACTTCGCAACGGGCCGTGCCGTGCAGCAGAAATCGTAATATTTTAATTTCGCCATAACTTCAAAACCAAACGTCCAATTTTAATCATTCAAAGACCAAATATTATCTACATAAACTATACTTAGTGATGAAATAATTTATTTTGATAAGGATTAATAGCATGAGTAAAATAAACGCGTTTAAATGTAGTCCAAAAAAAATTCAAGATTTCTAAATAAAAAAATGGTTGTTGTGCCTCACTCGACATAGATGGGTATAGTGTGTCGCGGACTTTTTTGTAGATATTTATAAGATCTACAATTAATTAGAACATTTTATGGTTCTATCTTTTATAGTTAAGGCAGCGTACGCAAAATAAGTAACTTTTCTGGTTGATTTTTTACACCTTGTGTCGGTAAAACCCAAATATCTTACGGAACCCTATTTTTTCTAAAATAAAATTTAGCCTATGTTACTCGTGGATAATGTAGCTTTCGAATGGTGAAAGAATTTTTGAAATCGGTCCAGTACTTTTTGAGCCTATTCATTACAAACAAACAAACAAACAAACAAACAAACAAACAAACAAACAAACAAACAAACAAACAAACAAACAAACAAACAAACAAACATACAAACAAAGTTTTCCTCTTTATATATTAGTGTAGATAATATGTATCCCGGAACTTATTAATAGGTAATTAAATCTTTATAAATCTATAATTCTATAACATACCTTGTTTAGAGAAGTTATACACTGCAAAGTTTTCGCAACACGATTTCGTTTATACGGCGAAACCGTCACAACCTTTCAACGTGGCGTCCGCGCAGCGTGTGAGGTAAGTTGCCTGGGGCGTAAGTAAGATAAACCGGAATATTCCACAAATGACGGGACCTATGACTCGTATTAACTACATAAAGTACAAAATATTGATGCGAGTAATAGGGTTCTATCATGGATTGGGTTCATTTTAACCATCCATGAAATTGTAATACCATAGAAGTATTTATTTGTCCTTAGAAAAATATAAACCGTTAAAATGTCGTATAAAAGGAAGTATAAAAATTGCTTCCCGCAAAAAGGTCGTAACATTGGTGGCGCATTGAAACAGGAACGGCGTAAATATTTTTTAATTAAAAACACAAACTTCTTCAAGTCGTATCTCCAAAAAGTATAAATACGCAGTTTTGTGGGCAGTTACACCAAAAAAAATCATCATATTTTTCAAAATTCTGTCTTATTTTTAAATTTTATGTCGTCGTAGAGCAGCCAGACCCAGATCAATCGACGCAGAAAAAAAAGCTGATTATTACCATATACGTAGTCTAGTTACGACCTTCTAACGGGATACGCCCTTACTGTTTTCCATCGTCGATATACTGCTTGTGTAAAGACGTTTAGGCAAAAAGAAAAAAAATTAAACCCGTGTAAAAAATACAATCTAAAATTATTAAATTAAAATATTGCAAGAAATTAAATATTTTGCATAAAGCGTCCGCGCGCGACAAAGACAGCAGATGTAGCACGACAGAGACAGCGATACATATTGCATACACTGGTGTATGCAATATCTAAAGGTCATTCGAGTTCATATCTGAACAGCTGTTCGCGCGTGGTCGATATAATGCAATAGCTGTAATTTCGTGCAACATAATTTAATTTTGTATAAAAAAAATCCACGAATTTCAAATATTTTCTTTTTGCCTAAACGTCTTTACATAAGCAGTATATGACGTAGGTACCCAAAGTTTCCGTAATTGATTTTACCAAACCTTATATTAAGGCTTACGAACTACAAAGTATACTCCATGTAAAAACCTTACTATCATTTGCTAATATTAGGTATAAACGCGAAACTTTGGATGTAAGCATGTTTGTTACTCTTTCATGGATTTTGATGAAATTTGGCATTGTAGTAGTTTCGACTCTGGAATCTGGATTAACATTTAACACATACTTAGGTTACTTTTTATCGCAACAAAATGTATGTTCTCTGCGTAATTTTTTAATGCGCGTACGAAGTTGCGGTTTATCATCATCATCAATGTATGATATGACTACTTTAATCTTCTTTTTGGGTGTAAACAGTGATATTCATTATACATGTATTTCTACCCGGTAATGATCTTTACAGTCTACTGTCTATGTATAATAATGTTACGAACACACAAAAGCGCCATCTAGCGTCAACCACTGAAACCACTTGGTGTGAACAGGGACAGCGTGGGGCCCCCTACTCAGTACTAGATGGCGCTACTGTGCAAACGTTCCAGAATAAATCTAACACGGTCACGCGACTCGGGAACCTTCTGGAGTCGTCTGGGACTCGTATCGACCGGTATAAATACGTCGGAAGAATGCGAGCGAGTTGAGTTCAGTTTGAGCTTCATCCGAAGCGATACGGGCGATACAAGCGAAAACTAGTGATCAGGAGTTCACTTTGAGCTTCCTGCGAAGTGAAGTGGCGATATCGATGTGAATATTAGTGATGTAATGATACCGTGAGCAAAACCCGCGACTTGGCTACGACTTAAGGACACTGTTAAGGCCTTACTAATAAAAAAATCTTAAAATGAGGTATAACGTTAGAATAGTTAAACTCGCTGTATAAGTTATACGTTCGATATAAAGCGCATAAACAGCTGACTACTAATAAAGATATTCAAGGCCTTGTATAACTATACTCAAGCTACACACCATAGACAGAAGACTCAAAGAAAAACGTTCAGGAATTGAGTAACACGCAATTAACACGTATCTGATGTTCACGTGTTGATGACAAAAATTGACATAAAATTTACGATATTATGGACGTCGTAATTTTAATTATATACAAAATTGATGTTTACACATTTTTAATCAATTTTAATTAAATAAGTCTGTGAATTTTGTAAATATTAGTAGTTCCACAAAATTTAATAAGGTACTAAAATTTTTGAACGCACCTCTGCCAAACTGTCAAAATGTCATTGAAATTGACATTTGTCAATGACACTTGTCAATGTCACAAGACGTAATTAGGGATGATCGATGTTGCAAAAACATCGATGTTGGCATCAATAATGACATCGATAGCTAAACATCGATGTTCAATGTTTATCGAGCTCTAAACATCTATGTCAGGCAACATCGATGTTTTTGTACAAACGTCTTCACTAATATTATAAATAAAATGGGAAAGTGTGTGTGTGTTTGTCCGTCTTTCACGCCAAAACTACTGAACCGCTTTAAATGAAATTTGGTACACATAATATAGTCTAGAACCTGAGAAAGGACATAGGCTACTTGTCCTTATATGTACAGTTCCCGTGGGATAATTATTTATACGGTTTCACGTAAAAATTACTAAACCGATTATTATAAAATTTGGCACAGATATTTTTTATCGCGAGACATATAAGGTTCAGGTGGGTTACTGTACGTACGCGGGCGGAGCCGCGGGCATCAGCTAATAAATTATAAAAAAAATCATACGTTTTTTTAATGAAACAAAGAAATTTTATATTGGAGATATAAGGAGGAGCACATTATAAGTTCCAATATTTTTTGTCAATATATTTAATGACTGTAAAAATGATAATTTTGAAAGCGCAGAACCTTTTAACCTGTTGCGCTGTTGATATAGGGTTGAACGAGCCTTAGAAAATAATTGCTCCGATGGCGTTTATGTCGCAATAGTGGTTAAATATATTACAGCAAGTTTTTTCAACTTTGGGTTTTTCGATTATGTATGGGTCCGTGACATCGATGTTACGATATTTTAAATCAGTGTTTTTCAACCTTTTTCATGATGCGATTTTTGTATGAAAAAATATTTCGCGACCCCCCGACCCTTCGCTTTTTTATCATGTACCTAATGTATGTATATGTTACAGTGTTACAAATATTCATTCCTTACGTTTTTATACGTCTCCATAATTAGGATTCGGATATAAGTACATATTAAAGGACGTCAAACACATTATTTTACAATTACATACATCGATTTATGGGTATATCCTTTTGTTAAAATTCTTACTCAGTAAATCAATATTTTTTACCTTTATTGTTTTTTACTAAAGTTCTCGTTCTTTTTTTACTAAAGTCGACCTCTGGCGACCCCCCTACAGAAGCTTCGCGACCCCCCAGGGGGTCGCGACCCACAGGTTGTAAAACACTGTTTTAAATAATGCAATATCGATTTTAAAACATCGATGTTTTATCATCTAACATCGATGATCATCGATTTTCGATGCGAGCATCCCTAGACGACAGACGTAATTAACTGACTGCAGTCTGCAGTTCTTGTCTTCTTGAGATTTTTAATTTTCAGCTAAACTGGAGTTTTCTAATTAGAACATAAACTCTGATAACTTCTGATTGTTTGGAGTTGTGATTTACACAAGCAAAACACAGAAAGTAACAAGCAAAAGGGTAATTTGTATAAGGTATGTGCGAACATCTGTGAAGTATAGTGTCCCAACTATTAATAAACATATTTATGAATGTGAATGAATAAAATATAATGCCTTTCATTGGTTTTTAATTTACTCCAAATCACAAATGTTTCCAAGTTTTTTCTAACTGACTGATTGTAGGTTATGTAGCCTAAGTATTATGTTTTTAACTGTCTATCACAGAATGTGATGTTTATTGTTTTGTGTCTCTTTATCTATCTATATATAAAAGGCAAAGCTGATTGACTGATATATCAATGCACAGACCAAACCCGAGCTAGAAAGCTACACACTAATAGCTGTATGATAAATAGCTGTAAGTATTAATGTCAATGGACACTTAACTCATAAAAGTAAGTATATTATGTAAGTATGCATTGCAACAAAAAAGCTAGTTAATAGTTGGATATTTCTCGATTTCAATAAAAAATGAAAGTATGGTATCAAAAATTATCTATAATTATATGTAATTAATCTTAGTGTTTCATATTTTCAATTGTATTTAAAATGCAAGTTGCTAATGCTATTATGGTAGGGTTGCTATCCGTCCCAGTATACCGGGACATGTCACCGATTTGAAAGTTTTGTCCCGGTTAATCTAGAAAATGTCCCCGTCAATATGCATACAGCAACAGCACAGCCCGGCTAGTAGTGGCTGGGCTGGCGCATTTCATGTAGACATGGTTGAAAGTATAATACAGTGCAAATTTAATTTTAATATGACATGTTCATAATTTCATAAATATGTTATGGGTAAACTGGACCTGCTGAATAAGGTAGGTATATAATACAAATTAATATTTTATTTAGAACATTTGATTTTATGTTTGTAAGCTAATTTTTTAAGAAAATAAAGGTTCCTTATAAAGTTAACTGGTAATAAATATCACATTTTTTATTTACTTGTATTATTTTAGTAATTCACTGTTATGGTCCCGGCCGGTACATAGAATGTTATGGCAACGCTACATTATTATGGTGCTTACAAGGATTACAGTATGCACTATAATCGATTAATCGCAACTCGCATTTTAAACATAATAATTGCACACTTTGAGCATTTATCTTTGTACTTTGTACTTTAAAGATTGTAGAGATTGTCGTTGCAATCTCAAAACACTGAAATTCAGTAGATTTTATTTACTGGCATTCCGTAGTTCTACTATAATAATAAGCTTTAGTAAAATTAATTATGGATCTTCTGGGCTTATGGTATACTGCTGCTGTAAATACACTTATATACAGAAAAAATTTTTGGGAAAAAAAATTCTTTAAATAGTTTTGTGTTAGGCGAAGGGTCACCTACGCCTGAGGTTAGGATGTTATATTTCTGCCTAAACATCTTAACATAAGTAGTAGATCATAATTAGCAATAATTATGCACAGAAGATCCTTGATTTTAAGTAAGTTAATTGACTTTACCAAACCTTATGTACAAGGCTGGTTCTTCTTCTTCAGGGGATAGCCCTAGCCTGTATAATTGATAGGTTGCAACTCGCAATAGGTATAACTCCATTTCCTTCGGGGGAAGCTCTAGTATGTATAAAAGGTAGGTAGTGTTATAGGTCTAAGGTAGTATCCATACTCCTTTGAACTATCCTAACCTAACCTGTCTTTTGAAGACCCTCATCTGAATCCCATAGCACTACTGAGGACCCTTCTAACTACTTAGTTTAGCCCTGTCTTCTCTTACGTTAGTAAGAACAGTTAATTATACATAATATTAGGATTGAAATTGATGAAATTAGGTCATTGTCTTTTACCAAAAATACAACAATAACGGATCATCACGATCATTATACATTTGTATTTTTCTGGGCGCAAGAATAATTTCCTAGCCTAAGAATCAATATTTATGTAGATTGTAGTCCAACTCTTAAGTTAGGAACTCAGAAATAGAACTCTAACGAGTTTCGAAAGAATATAAAATCAGCTGATGAATTGAAAATCCGCCATCTTGTCCTTATAACACGCTTAAACTAGGGTATGGCCTAGTATAGGCGTGGAATAAATTAGTATGGAAATTACAACATCGCTATCCTGGCCTAATGTCAAAAAAATGATTATATTAGTAGTAGAAATCTTAAAACGCCTGTATACACAGTGTGAAATTTTTTATTAGTAAGGGGGTTAGTGCTTAGTGTTTGGACTTAGTGTTTAGTATTTGGACCTAGTGCTTAATGTTGACATAGTGATAGTGAATAAAGTCTTCAAAGGAGTCAGCAGGCTTTCTCTCCAAATCCTGCGACCCCAACACGTAACAACTGGTGTCAGAAGTGGGATTTGGAGATGCCATTGACTCTGAGAGAAGATTTCAAGAAGTGCGGCGGGAGGAGCAGCCCTGGTGGAGGAGCGACCCCCGGGTGGAGGAGCGACCCTCGGGCGACGGAGCGACCCTCGGGCGGAGGAGCGACGCCCGGGCGGAGGAGCGACGCCCGGGCGGAGGAGCGACCCCCGGGCGGAGGAGCGACCCCCGGGCGGAGGAGCGATTCCCGGGCGGAGGAGCGACCCCCGGGCGGAGGAGCGACCCCCGGGCGGAGGAGCGACCCCCGGGCGGAGAGGTGCGACCCCTGGCGGAGAGGTGCGACCCCTGGCGGAGACGAGCGACCCCTGGCGGAGACGAGTGACCCCTGGCGGAGACGAGCGACCCCTGGCGGAGACGGGCGACCCCTGGCGGAGACGAGCGACCCCTGGCGGAGACGAGCGACCCCTGGCGGAGACGAGCGACCCCTGGCGGACGACTGCGACCCCTGGCGGTGGAGAGCGACCCCTGGCGGTGGAGAGCGACCCCTGGCGGTGGAGAGCGACCTCTGGCGGTGGAGAGCGACCCCTGGCGGTGGAGAGCGACCCCTGGCGGAAGACTGCGACCCCTTTCGGAAGACTGCGACCCCTGGCGGAAGACTGCGACCCCTGGCGGTGGAGAGCGACCCCTGGCGGAGAGGTGCGACCCCTGGCGGAGTGGTGCGACCCCTGGCGGAGCGGTGCGACCCCTGGCGGAGCGGTGCGACCCCTGGCGGAGCGGTGCGACCCCTGGCGGAGCGGTGCGGCCCCTGGCGGAGCGGTGCGGCCCCTGGCGGAGCGGTGCGACCCCTGGCGGTGGAGAGCGACCCCTGGCGGAAGACTGCGACCCCTGGCGGAAGACTGCGACCCCTGGCGGAGAGGTGCGACCCCTGGCGGAGAGGTGCGACCCCTGGCGGAGTGGTGCGACCCCTGGCGGAGCGGTGCGGCCCCTGGCGGAGCGGTGCGACCCCTGGCGGAGCGGTGCGACCCCTGGCGGAGCGGTGCGACCCCTGGCGGAGCGGTGCGACCCCTGGCGGAGCGGTGCGACCCCTGGCGGAGCGGTGCGACCCCTGGCGGAGCGGTGCGACCCCTGGCGGAGCGGTGCGACCCCTGGCGGGGCGGTGCAACCCCTGGCGGGGCGGTGCGACCCCTGGCGGGGCGGTGCGACCCCTGGCGGGGCGGTGCGACCCCTGGCGGGGCGGTGCGACCCCTGGCGGAGCGGTGCGACCCCTGGCGGAGCGGTGCGACCCCTGGCGGAGCGGTGCGACCCCTGGTGGAGCGGTGCGACCCCTGGCGGAGCGGTGCGACCCCTGGCGGAGCGGTGCGACCCCTGGCGGAGAGGTGCGACCCCTGGCGGAGAGGTGCGACCCCTGGCGGAGAGGTGCGACCCCTGGCGGAGTGGTGCGACCCCTGGCGGAGTGGTGCGACCCCTGGCGGAGTGGTGCGACCCCTGGCGGAGTGGTGCGACCCCTGGCGGAGAGGTGCGACCCCTGGCGGAGAGGTGCGACCCCTGGCGGAGAGGTGCGACCTCTGGCGGAGGCCACACCCACTGGGGACCAAGCTCCCCGCCTACTATGCCCCGCCCACTGACCACGCCCCTCAGGCTCCGCCCACTGGCCCCACCCACCGGGCCCCGCCTGCTCAAGTCCTTTGGGTCTCTGGGAGGAATGATGCTATGAGGAAGGCTCAAGACAGAGATGACGACCTTCGGCACATCGTCACGTGCAAGAAACGGGGTGACGTAAAACTAATCTGGAGTAAGGTTGCACCCACTGGCGCTATCACTACGGCGTACTGGGCGCAATGGGACAGTCTGATAAACGGAATACCCTACCGGGAATAACGGCAGAGAGTTCCATCCTCAGATAATTGTCCCAAGAACGAGAGTGCCAGATGTTCTCCGTAAAATGCATGATGGCGTATCAGAAGGTCATCTGGGTGTCAAGAGGGACGTTCAAAGTGGTACACTTAGACCGTCTAGCGTGGTACCATGGCGGTAGCAATGATGCTCGGGACGAGCATCTCTAAGAGGGGAGTAGTGTTACGAACACACAAAAGCGCCATCTAGCGTCAACCACTGAAACCACTTGGTGTGAACAGGGACAGCGTGGGGCCCCCTACTCAGTACTAGATGGCGCTACTGTGCAAACGTTCCAGAATAAATCTAACACGGTCACGCGACTCGGGAACCTTCTGGAGTCGTCTGGGACTCGTATCGACCGGTATAAATACGTCGGAAGAATGCGAGCGAGTTGAGTTCAGTTTGAGCTTCATCCGAAGCGATACGGGCGATACAAGCGAAAACTAGTGATCAGGAGTTCACTTTGAGCTTCCTGCGAAGTGAAGTGGCGATATCGATGTGAATATTAGTGATGTAATGATACCGTGAGCAAAACCCGCGACTTGGCTACGACTTAAAGACACTGTTAGTGCTTAGTGTTTGGACTTAGTGTTTAGTATTTGGACCTAGTGCTTAATGTTGACATAGTGATAGTGAATAAAGTCTTCAAAGGAGTCAGCAGGCTTTCTCTCCAAATCCTGCGTACCCCAACACGTAACAATAATAATAACTCCGATCTCGGTGACGGTGGTCGGTTTCATTGAAACCAGGCCAGTTACGCAGGTGTAATTTTATAGTGCCCAAATGTGTGCGCAGTACACAAAAGCTCTCTCTCTCTCTCTTCCTTTACTCTCGTAATCCAGTGGGACGGGTAACTGACACCACTGATGAGAGATCAAGCGCAGGTTCGACTTTTTACATGCCCATCCGACGCCGATCCGATGGATCATCTTTCTTGTCAGACACAGGGTTCGAGGATATATATCAATGGATATATATCATGATATATATCAAACGACTTTTTATGATATATATCAATACAAAATTTGTTTGTAAAATTTTATACTATTAAGTAATTTTTGGCGTTTGTTTGTTGAGCTCTACTCCAAATTCCAAACATATTCCCTACTAATAAATTCTAATCCATAAATAGCAATAGCAACACTTCTGCCGGCATTAATGGTGTCAGTCATGTCAGAAAAATTTAAGTTTTTGTTTGTGTTTTTTAATTACAGAATTAAAAACACAAACAATTACAGAATTGTCAATTACTTTGTCAATTACAGAAACGATTTTACTTCATTGAAGTATTAAATAACTTTCGTATATATAGAATACTAGCTTTTGCGCGCGGCTCCGCCCGCGTGAATACATTATCCCGCGAGAACACTACTTTTTCGGGATAAAAAATACCCTATGTCCTTTCCCGGGACCCAAAGTATGTCTATACCAAATTTCATAAAAATCGGTTCAGCGGTTAAAGCGTGAAGAGGTAACAGACAGACACACTTTCGCATTTATAATATTATAGTATAAAGTATAGATAACTGTTTATTAAATCATGAATTTTTAGGCTATGTCTTTATTTTAAACAGAAACGTTATCAGAGCCAAGCTATGATGTGTTGAAAACGCCGGATATTTTATATGAAGATTCGAGACTGATATTCGAGATTTTATGTAAAAATTTCGGATTTTTTTCGGATGATTTTAAGTACCTAAATAAATAAAACATTAAAAACATTTCAGTTTTTGAAGTAAATACCTCTATAGCGGCGCTGTGCACTTTTCTTGGGATGGGTAAAAACTGTTAAGGGGCTGTCCGTTAATCACGTGATGTTTTTAACAACTTTTTAGACCCCTCCCCTCCCCCTGGTGATACGTGGTGAGGTTTTATACTACCCCCCCCTCCCCCACCTAAGATCACGTGTATTTTTTTGTAAGTAGGTAATGTTTGAAGAAAAACTTTAAAAACAATTTAATCGAATAATTTAAGCAATTAAAAACTAAACGAGTAATTTGTCTTGTAAGTATTTAAACAACATTACGAATCTACAACCGATAAGAATTTTGATATACATAGACTAGATTCGAAAATTAATACACGTGATGTCTCCTTAAACCCCGTCCTACCCTTGTGATACTTGGTGATTTTTTTTCGGACCCGCCTCCCCCTTTAGGCATCACGTGATTAATGGAGGACCCCTAAACTCGGGCGACAGGTCACGTATCCTGATCAAAAATGCGTAAGATTCAACTTACAATTGTTTGCTGTCTTGGTTTACGCGAGCATGAAACTATTTTAGTTCGTATAGACTTTTGACCATAGCCTTCCCAAGACGACCTTTGACCTTAACATTTGACCTTTGACCATCCCTATTACATTGACCTTTACACTGAGCTTTACCTCCAATTCTATATACCGATAATTAAAGCAATTCCTACAAAATTATTCCCTAACGATTCCAAAATATCAAAAATGCACAAAGTTAATATTCAAGTTTTTTCTTCTGACGGCACTCCCGGAGTGCAACCCGTCATTTTTTTAATAATTCATTATGTTTATAATATAACACATATGCAAATAGTACCTATACATAAATAATACAATAAAATAATAATATGGCTTTCATACAAAATGGATATATATCAACATTTTGGATATATATCGGATATATATCATAAATATCCGATATTTTGATATTTATAATAAATATCGGATATTTTCGAACCCTGGTCAGACAATCAGGTAATCAGCCTGCATTGTCCTAACCAAACTTGGAAACAACATTTTTTGTTGTTCTAATGCGGGAATCGAACCTACGACCTCCGAGTCGAAAGCCAAAGCTCTAACCACTAGACCACGGAGGCTGTTGAGTGTATGTAATATGTATGTATATTGTATGTTTAATGTTTGTTCCGCTGTAGTGCCTAAACGGATCCAATTTTGATGAATTAGGTGTTCATAGATTCGTAATAGTTAATGTTCCCAGTAATTCTTCATATACTTTGCATAGTCGGGAAGTTTTTAACTTTTGATAAGTCCATCTAAAACTATTTCAGAAAGCCGAGCGACTACGAGACTCAGGGGCGGATATCGGGGTCCGTGGCGTGGAGGACGGCCCGGGGCGAGATCGGCGGGGGGCACCAGTTCATATTCGATACCCCTGGCACGGCCCGCCTAGAGTTCTGCGCTAGCACAGATTTGTATACTGGTACATGGTATAAATGTTGTTCATTGTTATACCTACAGAGGGTCTGTAGTACCGACCCTTATCCATAAAAAAAAAAAGAATATTATGATGTTTTTTTTACTTTATACTACCGGCATGGAGGAATTATACTAGTTTTATTGGTCCATGCTTGCCGGTCAAAAAACGAGTACCTAAATATAATTTAGATACTCACACCAATAATAATTGTCCGATGTCTTCTTAGCATGGGATTAGATTGATGTAATGTATATTACATGTTTATTCTATTATTAGTGCTTAATAAAGAATTTTGAATTTTTGAATTTTGATAGCAGTTAAAACCAAATTAATCTGTATACTTTTATATTATGTATACTTTATACAGCAATGCAGAATTTATTTTGTTTTCAAACATATGGCTAATTTTTCATTTAAATGAATACTCTATAATTAAATAGATTTAAGTTTGATTTTTTTATTATTGTCACATAGGTAACTCTTCGCATACGTATAGACTTACCGACTAATAAAAGTCATTAACAATATTGTTTTCATATTATTTACCCTAAAGCAGGGACCGAGCTACGCGGGTGGGCAACCGGCGTGTGGGAGTGCAGGGGCGTGTTCAGGAAAGTCGAAAATGATTGGCGACAGGTGTATTTGGCGAGAAATGGTAAGTGCAATTATTGTAAATTTTTAATAATCAATATGAAAAAAAAAAACGGAAAAATATTTTTTTCATAACCGATGTTACTGAAATTCCATTTTGTTAGTTTAACGCATAATGTTAAAAGATCAGTTGCTTTTTCTAGTTGTTAAGGTGGTTCGTTTCCCATACAAATAAACAATGCACATTAATTAGGTAATTTCATACTATTACTACATAAATTTATATGCACATCTATTTATTTTGCAATACAATTGTCGCAAAATATATTTAAAATACTTTATTTCACACAGAAGTCACATTTTTATTGAATTTTCGACAAAAAGTGACATAAGTTACAAATGTCACTTTTTGTCGAAAATTCAATAAAAATGTGACTTCTGTGTGAAATAAAGTATTTTAAATATATTTTGCGACAATTGTATTGCAAAATAAATAGATGTGCATATAAATTTATGTAGTAATAGTATGAAATTACCTAATTAATGTGCATTGTTTATTCGTATGGGAAACGAACCACCTTAAGTGTATGTCAAACGCTATTTCTAATAAGCATTTAGCTCACATTAAAGACACCAAATATCTTATATATAAAAATGTTATGTTGGTTTGTGTACGCTTCAAAAACTCAAAAAGTTCTGCACTGATCGAGCTGAAATTTTAGCATGATATGTAATCCGCATCAAGGATTGTGATTATCTATTTTTTATCCGCGACCGCGAATAAACTATATTTATACGGGCGGAGCGGAGCCGCGGGCAACAGCTAATATAATATAATTGTTATTTCACGATTTATGACTTTACTGTCAAGGTAAAAAAAAGTTACATTATGTTACAATTTACAGAGGGTGAAGACACCGGCTCGATATCCTGGCGCGTGACGTCAGCGGCCGGCGTGAAGTTTGTGCAGTTAACGATACGAGCGACGTTCGCGCTGTATGAAAACGGCGCCATCACGTGGTCGGCGCAGTTCGACGATGGACCAGCGGAGAAGGTGGAGATTAAAGGTGAGTGTTGGATTATACTTTATAATATATAAATCAAATCAAATGAAATTTCTTTACTGCTAGAGTTTAAGTAGTACATAGTTTTGTGAGAGCTGCTGATACATTCTGCCGTAACAATGGCGTACAATGCGATAAAAATAATAATTGTTATTGTTACGTAATTAAATTAGGTCACAATGTTAACTTAGGCCTTTACATCCGTTAATGGATGATTTATGCAGTATTCTCCGAGCGAAGTAACCACTCTTGAAATACTGTAGTACCTGGGACAGTCGGTTCTTAAATGTCGTATGGTTGCCCAAGCACATACGGCATTCTCACAACATAGTCAGCTGTCAGCCTAGTCCAGAGGAAATGACTGGTCAATACGTCTGAGGCCAACCATGTGCGGGTTTCCTCACGATGTTTTCCTTCACCGTTAGAGTATCCGTATAATGTACTTGAGATCTGAAAAAGTCTCATTGGTACACGCCACAACCTGGGATTCGAACCTGCACTCTCTCGAGTGCGAACCAAACGGTCTACCCACAAGTGCCACGGAGCTCATCACAATGTTAAGGAAGAGTTAAATTTAACAAATTACATATAAATAAAGTTAAACATTCGTATAAATAGTCAATTTGGTTACACTGTAAAAATAAAATTCATTATACAATTATTACAATGTCAAAGAATAAATTGTATAATTTATAAAGTAAAAATAAAAACGGCATGGGCAAAGTTAGTACAAAGAAGTTGTTTCATATCATTAATTTAATATTCGAACAGTAAAATTTAAAGATTGTAATATCTATGTCAATGGATTTGTTCCGCGAAAAAAAGCGCTAACAACAGGGTGTCGCAACTTCCTATCGTAAGTATTGGCGTTCAAAATTCAAAATTATACCTGACTATAATCTGTGCAAACCACATACCTTACTCGCTCTTTTATCGTGTGTACTCTTTCACACGTCGTCTGTGATTGGTTAAGCAGAAATAGCAGATTAATTTTAAATTTCAAACTACGAAATACTATTCTATTAATTTGAATTTTTTTTTTCAACTTTTACAAAATTTGTTAACTCATATTTTAATAATAAAAAACTGTTATTTTTAGTGGAGTGAACTCGAAATCATATTTATTTGATGAAACAGTGATTTATATAAAATAAGTTCATGCATATAACCACTATAATTATTATAAAATATATGCTTGAACTCAAAGAATATCGGTGAGTATTTGTATAAAATTTTACCATATTTTAACTTCTCGTTTTATTGTAAAGAGACATAAGATTATATTATTTGTTTGACGACCTCTGTGGCTCAGTGGTTCAGCGCTTTGATGCTCAAGCCGCAGGTTCGAATCCTGCCGAAGGAACAAAAAGTTTTTCTGTGTTCCTGGGTCATGGATGCGTATTAAACATGTGTTTATAATAATATAACAAAAATCTTAAATATATGTATAGTATAAAAGTATTAAATATACTGCCCGTTTTCTGGTACCTGTAACACAAGATCTTCAATTGACGTGGTGTGAAGCGTCCATAGATATTATTATTATTTCAATAAATGAAATTTATTTTGTAGTGATTTTAATATGCATGCTAAGATTTAAGATTGTAAAGTTTCTCTATTAATAATTTAAGATTCGAATGTTTAATAATGCACGCAATATTGTTTAAAACAAAGTCATATTGCTTACCTAATATATTTTGATATGCATATTATTATAAAGACAGACATATTATTACGTTTTCTTCTGCCAGTCAGTAAAAACTTTAAATAGTTACATACCTACCTAATAATAATTATTAATAATTACCTATGTACTTTATTTTTAATACTATTGTACAGTTTTACCGTATACTTATTAATCTAATTTTACATTTAGTTTAACCTTTTTTAGCATTGCGAATGAGTAAAATGTAAGTAATATAATTTCATAATTTGTAGGTTCATTGGATTCCAATTTCAAGGGCACGCAATAATAACTATGACAACATGAAAATATTTTCAAGATTCTCATTCGTATAACGTTACGTTCGCACGCCGCTATTAAATGGCCTGCTAGACCCACAAAAGTGTACAGGCTACCTATTTTGCACCAAAGGATAACCGCTGAGTGCTGAGTTAATCAGGCTGTCGTATAGTTATGTGGTAATCTGAAATATTTTGGTTACCAACCTTTAGCCCTCGTATCCATGAGAGTTTTTGTCACGAGTTGTGACTTGTGAGCGTGACTCGCGACAAAAAAAACTGCACTGTAAATAGAATTCTGCACTTAATCTACAATAGATCTGAAAATCGAAGTGTCAAGTGTACACGATTTTCAGCTGTGTCGTATTAGCCGCAAAGTTCTATTTATAGTGTAGTTTTTTCAGTCAATTCATTTCATTCAGACGATCACATAAAAACGCTCGTGGTAACGTAGCCTTACTTTTGTATTTTTTTAATGCTATAAAAACGATCGAATTATAGTTGTTTTGTTGTTTATTGTTTTATTTACCTTTTTAACCTTATTGGGTCCTAAAAATAAAATTGAAAACAATAACCTACGTATAGTTTTTTTTATTTATTTCTTTCATTGTAGGCTTGAATCTTTTGCACTTTAGAAGAATATAATACGTAAAAAAGTTACGGTATAATTTTGAATTTCGAAATGATTTTTTTTTATTCGGAGTGCCACCTCTTAATACGTAGTATAGTTACATTCTCTTTGGCTAACAAAAGCGCTCGGAACACAGCCATTGAGATAAAGTGATCACATCGAGGAGATAAACGACCAAACTGATTTTGATGAAGTTTTGAAAAGACAGTATTGTATTAACAAAATACGATTTTTGTAAATATGCCTTATGATTTTAGCCAGTATATATAGATAAAGAGGTCACACAAAATATGCATAAAATAACATTTTAGGCACTGACATTAAAACTAGAGTATGTTTTAGCGAACAGATTTGCGGCAAAAAATATTATCCTTTTATAATTCCAATACAATATATTTCCAGATACTCTAGAAATTTCGCGCGAGTTCCGCAGCGTGATCATCCGTGCTGAACTATCCGGTGGGCGTGGCGACGTGGCGTGGCAGCACGCGCAGCTGTTCCGCCAGACGCTCAACGATAAAGCCCCCACGTTTACTGTGCAGGCGAAGCTTGTGGCCGAATAGACAAGCTATCTCTTTCTAAACAATCCAGAAATAGGATGGAAGGACCGTTTAAACATCGAGACATAGACGACGAGAGATAAAGACGACGCGACGACGAAAGAAGACACAATTTCGTGTCATGTTATCACTTTTACTACGTAACGTTAGAATTCAGTCGGAGTTAATAGAATCAGGCGTTACTTTGCGGAAATCCATAGCATAAAATTAATTAATATTATGATTTAAAGCAATGTTCCGCCAAATAATACCCACAACCTGCAAGCAAATGTGTGAGTGCACGCATAAGCATGCGTAACGCACCTCCTTCCTCCTCTTATGCGTGCACTCAGAAGCAAGATCGTGCAAACACTACCACCACACAAGCAACAATGTCAGCAAGATCGTGCAAAGCCCTACGCCACCATGCAGGTTGCAAAACTCGACGCGCGTTTCGCCTCAGAAGGTGGACCTGCGAATAAAGTCTAGCCTGTGGTCTAA
Source organism: Glaucopsyche alexis (assembly GCA_905404095.1). Classification (NCBI taxonomy): domain Eukaryota; kingdom Metazoa; phylum Arthropoda; class Insecta; order Lepidoptera; family Lycaenidae; genus Glaucopsyche; species Glaucopsyche alexis. The sequence goes on from FR990057.1 coordinate 19,762,927, forward strand.
CTTTGTTCGCAGGTCCACTTCCTGAGGATGCTCTGGGTTCGGGGCGAAACGCGCGTCGAGTTTTGCAACCTGCATGGTGGTGTGGGGGTTTTGCACGATATTGTTGACATTGTTGCTTGTGTGGTGGTGGTGTTTGCACGATCTTGCATCTGAGTGCACGCATAAGCAGTGTGGGAGGAGGGAGGTGCGTTACGCATGCTTATGCGTGCACTCACACATTTGCTTGCAGGTTGTGGGTATTATTTGGCGCAACATTGCTTTAATTCATAATATTAATTAATTTCAGTCGGAGTTATCACTCACGTAATTTCCAATATTTTAAAACTTTATAATTATATTCAATGTTATTGCTTTAAAATCCGAATCTGAGTTTTACACTCATGATTAAAAAAAATAGACCTAAATTATTTATTTCCTATACTTACTATGCTCATAAATATATAATATATCAATCAATTATTATTATGCTGTTTTCATTGTGTTGCCTACCTAATATCATAAATTATAATACATCTGCTTTTTGTCGGTCTTAAACGCCTTACAGACCAGCAGCAAATCCAATATCGTGGCCTTGAAGCTCAGGTGTAGAATCTTCGATCAATATAAGTAGGTATGGACTATGGATGGGCCACCGAACTAGTGTTTTAATCCACACAAGGAGAGCCCCGGTGAGTGACCATGCTCAGTCGGCTTTGCGCCGCCTAACGAGTAATACGTTGCGACTTGCGACGCGTCTATTGAAGCTCGGTAATTATCATCAAGATGCCGTCTTGTGCGTTTTTAAAGTGTGTCAACAATACAAAGAACAGTATTAAAGCATCAGGCAATGGTTCGGACACATTCGGGGGATTCCGTGCCAGAAGCGCGCGAGTCGGGAGTTCGGGACACAAGCATTGCCACTGTCAACACCGACCAATCAGAGAACAGTGTGTTTGCCGTATTTTATAGAAGCGTAAAAATAAAGCTATTCTGTGATTGGTCGAACCGTTTAGAATCTCACGAAACGAATATCCGTTAGTTTATAAATGTACCACGGGACGCGAAAATGTGGGCGTAAAATAATACAATTTATGTCTCGTTTAGAATCCTACGAAGGTTTATAAAATCATATAGGAAATTTATAAACTTGCGGATCTTGTTATCTTCCGGTGACATAATACCAGGGGCGTGCGCTCCTTAAAGGCAGAAATGCAGTGCATTACTTACCATTAACAGATATTTTAATAAAACGTTCGTACGTTTTAGATGACTTTAATTAATAGTAAATAAATGAATACATAAAATATAATAACTTAAAAACGCCTAATATTTTATAATAGCACCTATTTGCATGAACATTATGTTTGCCAGGCGTATATTGGTGATGCGACTCATGAGTCATACCTTGTCGTCTCGCAGGAGATTTGTTCGCATGTGTGTAGTAATTTTAGTGTCCGTACACAGTTCGCAAACGCACACACCTATGAATATCCCAAGGCGCGACTCGTCCGCCTCCAGCGGCATGCTATCGACTTCGGCGAAGTTCGGCAGTTGTCGGGTCTCGGAAGTAATCGGGTATATTCGTGGCACGGTGGCCTATAATGCGACTAATTATAATTGACGTAAAATCTTTACTCATGTATGCACATGATGCAATTTTGTTTTAGTAAGGTTTTATTTGTTTAAATATCAGAAATGTGTTTCAATGAAGCCATTTTTTCATGTGAAAACGCATTGTTATTTTTCGTTTGCTATTATATTTAATATTTATAGTTTTCTTAAAAGATTTTTCATTTTAACATTTGAAATTGTGTACATTTAACAGTTTATTACTGAAGTTCTATAAAAATTGTAGTGATTTGCTTTTTAATTGATTTGATTTTTTAAAAATGTTATTTGAAAATGTTGTGTTGAAAATGTGTGTTTATTAAAAATTAAAAATAATAAGTTCTCACAATTGTCATTCAGTGAAAAGATTCAAATGGTGTCTAAAGGTAGGTGTGTACCCGAGTTACAACAATTAAATCAGCAAAAAGGGAATGTAACTCGAAAGTTTCATGTTAAAAGTTATGAAGTTCTGTTAGTTCTGTTGGCATGGTTTCCGACTTAGAGATCCGTCGCTTGGCTGTGGCTATGCTAAATATCTATAAAAAAAAGTTTTTGTGACCGACTACTCCGCCGCATACCCAGTGTCATAATTCTGTGCACGCCGCTGCATAATACACATGATTAGAAGGACTGAATCTGTACGCGTGTGTAATATGTAGTTGTGTCTTGACTCATTTTCCATGAGCTGTTTGTGTGTGCAAGGCATGTCCATACCTTCTTAATAATCATAGATAATACAGTATAAGTATATGTTAATAATGTCGAGACCGACGAATATAAGTAGGTATGGACTTAGTAATGTCGATGTGTAGATAAGCAAAAATTTTATATGATTAACACTAATGACGGCTATTAGTACCGGTGTTGGAATTGCAAGGACAGTGAGCATTATCGTCATAGGCAAACAACAAATTTGCCAAAGACCCTTGGCAAGAAGGAGAAGAAAAAAGAGGACGGAGAAGTATAAAGTTACAAATTACAAAAAGTTGGAATTTTTGTCTTTGAATTGTTAATTATATACATTTAATTCATATATTAAATGAAAAGAATGGCTCGGAAATTCATTGGTAAGTGCTAATACTAGACATATGAATTAAAAACGAGTGCTTGTTAATAAAAACCTTATAATCCTCAGACATCGGAGCTAACCTCACCGATGAGATGTACCAAGGAATTTACCATGGGTCTAAGAAACATGAGCCCGATCTAGACAAAGTATTGGCGCGCAGTTGGTCCGGCGGCTTGGAGAAGATAATACTAACTGGGGGAAGTGTAACAGACAGTAAAAAAGCACTGGATCTCTCACGCTCAGATTGTAAGTTATTCTACCCAACTTTTGCATATATTCCATGTTTATTACGTACCAAGGAGTGTATAAACCTGATCAAATTTCAATTTTTCTTCTAATCCTCCAAAACTTTTATTATATGAGTGGTTCAGCTCGTTGATGCTCAAGCCGGGGTTTGCGGGTTCGAATCCCGCCGAAGGAATAAAAAAGTTTTCCTGTATTCCTGGGTCATGGATATGTATTAAATATGTGTATAATATAATAAAAACCTAAAATATATGTATGATATAAAAGTATAAAATATACTTCCCGTTTTCTGGTACCTGTAACGCAAGTTCTGCGGATACTTAGCTCGGGGCCAGATTGATGTGGTGTGAAGCACCCACAGATATTATTATTATTAACCTCTCGGGCGTCGGACTGTTAAAATTTTAAAAGCGGGTGGTGTCAGCGGGTCCGGCGTCCGGCACTGAAGGCGTTCGCGCGGTTTCTCCGGTTCCGGTTTTTCAAGATTATATTAATCAATTGATTTTAAAACTATTGCATGTTATATATATTTAGAAAATAGAATAAATTCCTTATATGATGATGTAACTGGAATTTAAAAAAACTTAACGAATAAATGCAATCATGATGTGAACACAAAAGAATTGTTTTTTTTTTCCCAATTCTTAGTTTTTAAACTCAACAAAAAACATTTTTAATTTGATTTTGCGTTAATTACATTCTGTGGATATATTGTTCATATTATTTAATAACAAAACAGGCCAATGTAAAAAAAAAATCCATGACCCCCCTTGAGCGTTACGCGGTATTATACGCCAGAAGGCACCCGCGCTTGTTTTTTCGATTTTTATTACTGAATTGTTAGTAAAACCTTGGCACATTATACATTTTTAGAAATTAGAAGAATCGTTCTACACAATGAAAAAATAAATTAAAAGAAATATAAACTACATAATGCAAAATATCAAACATGATTTCACTGGAAATGAATTTTTTAATGTTGGTTTTTGAAGCTAAATTATGGCGAAAATTTATATCACACGCATACGAAAGTTTTTATTTAATTAAATAAATACGTGTTCAAATAACGATATATATAAAAAAATTCGTGATTTGTGCACAAAATTAACCAAACATCAATGATTAGTGGAGTGGAGTGAAATTGGTGTCAAATTTCTTTACTCTGAGACAAACAATTATTTATTTTATTATTGAGTACAACAGCAAAGACAAAAAACTATAACAGCTTTGTTTTATCCCTGTACTAAGTAAATAAATTTCAATCACAGATAAAAATCCAGATATTTACAAATGAGAATAAACAGAAAATATAGCAATAAAAATGGGCAAATGTGCCGGCCGACGCCCATCCTGGTGGTTTTTATTTGTATTTATGTGCCGCGCGACGCCCGAGCGGATATTTTTAAAAAATCGATCCCATATTAAAAGTAGAAGTGGTGAGAGTAATAATTACATAAATATATTTTCATTTCCCATTACAAGTCAAGCGTGGTAATTTTCAGCTAGATTATTTTCTACCGTAGGATGTCACCCAACACGATGCAATGAGTTCAAAACAGATGCGGAAGGGTATCTCAATGATCTCAGGAAACTTATCACTGAAAACCGAGAAAAAGTGGTTGCAATTGGAGAATGTGGATTGGACTATGAAAGACTACATTTTTGTGAGAAGGACACCCAACTAAAGTAAGTTAAAATGATAAATTAAAGTAATGTAAAATAAAGGAGGCCTTTCGCCTTCAAGGCAAACAAGCAGAACAGCTGGAATAATAATAATTAACATTCTGCTTTAATAAAAAGGCTTGATTGATTGATTGAAATAATATTACTTTGATAAGTTATACTTAATAGGTTAGTTTTTTAGAAAAACACTCATACTACTGGCTATGCAGTTTGGCAGGTCTAATACATAATGTAAAAATAATTTGCCCATAAAGTATTTTTTATTATTATTAGTATTATTAGGTAATATAATATTATGTAAGTAGGTACTTATCACAACTTTTAACAATATAATTTACGTTATGTTGATTTATTGAAATAAATGATAATTAAATATTTCTCAACAGGTATTTTGAGATGCAACTACAACTAAGTGGTCAATTCCAACTTCCACTATTCCTTCACTGTCGGGCGGCCGCCGATGACTTGGTGGAGATATTGGAGAGGAACAAAAACCACATCACAGGTGGAGTGGTACACTCTTTTGATGGATCACAGGAAGCTCTAGACAAGATCTTAGCACTAGGAATGTATATTGGTATTAATGGCTGGTAAATATGTACTTTATGTATTTTGTTGTACTATCACATAATATTATTTTTACAGTCACAAAAAATAATACAATCATTTTATTTTATTATTTGTGTAAATTACCTGACTTACTTGACCAGGCATAAGATGAATATCACTTTACAGTGCTGTTGAATTGTACACATGCACAGATACCCACATATACATATTATGTAGTTCAACCCTGTCTGCAGTCATTGCGGTCACTTAATGTGTTAAAATATTTTAAAGGATTCATGTGTAATATTTTGAAGAAGTGCAAAGAAAAATGTTTAGAAATTGTTTGAACTGCGACTTTGTCAATATTGCATCTAAACTCTAATGGTCTTGATTTAAACACCCATTAATCCTGTAGGGTTGATTTCATTATTTGGAAATTATTAACATACAACCTTTTTGCAGCTCTTTAAGAACAAAAGAAAATTTGGAGGTTGCTTCAAAAATACCTCAAGATAAGTTGATGATAGAAACTGACTGTCCATGGTGTGAGGTGAAGCCGACACATCCGGGCTACGAGCATGTCGTGACAAAGTCTTCCTCCGTGAAGAAAGAGAAATACAACATCACTTCAGACAATCAAGTTAAAGGCAGAAATGAACCTGTTAATATTGTGTAAGTGGGCAATTTTAGGTTTGGATTGGCAGACGTCACCCATTCCTGCATTTAAATATGTCGAAAGAACACATTTTTTTGCGTTTAATTGTTGAATTTATAATTACTATAATGAATGAAAGTATATCTTAATACTAAACTTAATATTGATTTCAGAATATAACTAAATATCTTACACTAGCTAGTCCAGAGCCTAAACTACTACTTAGTGACTTCTACCATACCAAATTTAATTAAATCCGTTCAGTAGTTTTTATATGAAAGAGTACCAAATCCATCCATCCATCCTCAGAACCTTTTACATTCATAATAGTAGTGGGATGTAGTCGGCTAACCTATTGTTTATCCCTTTTCAGACAAGTATTGGAGATATTAGCTGCAATAAGAAAAGAAAATATAGATGAACTGGCTAATGCTATTTATGATAACACAATGAGGTTGTTCTTTCCTAACAAAAATATATCTTCATAGAGAATACATAATATTAAGTAACTTTAAATATATCCTACTACATATGTGGAAAAGCATTGCAATTATTGTTTTAAAATGTTTTAAGTTATAAAATGTGATAAAAATAAAATATGATTAAATAGGACTTTAATATATTTTTTATTTCAATTAAACCATTATATGTACCCTTATTTCATTATTTTGATTAGTATTTTTTCCTCTTGAACTTGACTTTAAACTATCATATTTTTATTCCCAAATCCCATTTTGTTTGACTGCCGGGTTTGTGGTTATATTGTTTACTCTATAATTTTTAGAGGGTTGTCTTGCAAAATTCCGATCCAAACTCCCTAAAGAAGCATTTATATTATACTGTTGCCCGCGGCTCCGCCCGCGTAAATACGGTATCCTACTGAACATTTTCGGGATAAAAAGCCTATGTTTTAATCCAGACCTCAAGCTACTACCATACCAAATCTCATCGAAATCCGTTCAGTAGTTTTTGCGTGAAAGAGTAACAAACATCCATCCATCCTCATAGAGTAAATCTATACTAATATTATAAAGCTGAAGAGTTTGTTTGTTTGTTTGTTTGAACGCGCTAATCTCAGGAACTACTGGTACGAATTGAAAAATTCTTTTTGTGTTGGATAGTCCACTTATCGAGGAAGGCTTTAGGCTATATAGCATCATGCTAAACTCAATACGAGCGGAGTACCAATCAAGAATGTTACAAAATCGGGGGTCTTTTTTTCCTTTTGAGAGCTTTCGCTACGTACGCTGCGGAAACGGTTAAAGTTTCGCTAAAATGATGTATGGCAGAATTGTTCCCCTTTAAAAGTTCTAAAAAAAAGTCCGCGACAGTATATGTTTATCTTTTAAGGTTGGCTCACTAGAACCTTTTTATACTTACCAAATTTGTTCTAAAAGTAAGCATTATTTGTGAAGGTGTTTTCATAAAGATTATATTAATCCTTATCCAAGTAAATACGTTATTCATTACAAGCATTTAATCTAGAAGAAATTTGCCGTTTACATCATTTGATTTCAATGAGTATTTTAGAAGATATCGCAGTAATAAAATAATCATGCGCGCTATAGTAAGGCGCGCGGAGCGGGCGGGCAGTCGTGAGGTGGAAGCGCTTCTTCTACGTAAATGAAGTCGCGGGTAAATTTTAGCGATATCCCAAAGTAACTATTCCACGCGGACGAAGTCGCGGGGAAAAGCTAGTTAAGTATAAAACGCCATCAATTGTTCAGTAGCATATAATTATTATGTGCATCTACTTGCCAATAGGCAACTCTTTTAAGATAGCGATCAATTTTTGAACTTTATTCCCTACACAAGATACACGTCTCCTTGCAAGAGCGGTGCCGCTCCGCTCAGTCCAGTACAGCACGAAATCCGAACTGCTGCAATGAAACTTGCATCTTTTTGTGTACTGAATAAAGTTCAACTTTCAATCGCTAACTGTGAGAGATAAGTCACTACTAAATCCAATATACGATTATTATGATAGCATACTATGTAAACACTATTTGAGTGCCAGGACACATGGACTCGGCAAACTTATCTGTAAATAATCTGATTCTGAGGTCAAATTACTTTGTCTAAAATATCAACTATACTGATTAAAATATCATGGTGGGACTTGCATTGTCTTGCATAGCAAAGTGTGGCAGGCCAATTGGCGCCAAGATCTATTCGCGCTATGGAAGTTTTCACAGCTCGGCACTATATATACGACATCTGAAATGCATACCACATGTATGTGGCAGACCACTTGTCTTCGGCCTGACAGGGCATACACCTCACTCGGTCGGAGATCTCCCTTTGAGGCCCTGCCACTGTTCCCACACAAAGCAACAAAAAAGGCTAAATAAAAGTATGACGAAATTAAAGAAACTCATTTTAATCACATTCAGCAATAAACATCTCTAAAACACACAATTTCCAAATACATTTTTAACGATTCCCATTAAATTAACTCTACACATAAAATTTAAATGCATCACCAGGAATGTCCGTACTATTCGAATTTTTGATATGAAAATATTGCATATAAAATATCTATCATTCAAAAAAACATTACATTCTTACTTGTAACACTTTATAATAAATCGTTAGTAAAAATATTTTATATATCATATAACTGCAAAATAAAGGTAACTTATTTTCTTACGATGTATAGAGAGACGAATGTGATGGTTCATGATTGTGCATAATTAAAAAATAATCGAAAATTGTTTAAAATCTCATCACTGTTCTACAATAGAGCTAATGTTGTAATTAAATTAAAAATGTCCTTGAACAATGTCAGCACATGTTCACACTCGTGATGCCGATCACTCGGGGTTTGTTCTTCATGGTATCTCGGAGTACACGTGGATCTTCTCTCTCAACCAATGCAAGTAATTGTTCATGTGTGACTTGGTTGCGTTCAATGCCACTTGAGTTTTGTTCTGCAGCTTCTCCGGTGCCCATTCACCGCTGGAAAATACGCTATGTTATTGATTGTGTAGGTTTATCGTGTAAATTCATGTTTCACAGTAATAATACATAGGACTTCTTGCACTGTGTCCACATTATTAAGTATTTTAATATATTATACAACATTAATTTTAATATATTACATTAATTTTAATATATTACATGACCGGTTTCAATACAGTCATCATCAGGTGTGGAAAATATATTGGTATTAGTAAGCCTATGGAAACGAGCTTAATTTTTAAAATTTCAATAAATATACGTAATGATTCTAATTTAAATAATAAAAGTTATGTGACAAACCATAACTAAATACCAGAACTTCGTAAAATAAAATTACTCACACAAAAACTTTAGTTTGTAGATAGTTGGAAGTTAGTTCATAATATTGCACTGAATATGTCTTCACAGTAGCGTAAGCATTACAAGAGTGCTTCTGAACAGTATCAATGGCACCAGGAATGTATTCTTCGATTGTTGCAACCACTACTGGTGTTTTCTCCACAACGTAATCCTTAATGTTCGTAAACAGTATTCCAACCTTCTTGGACGTAATAATGAACACATCTTTAGCCAGTTGTGCGTAAGGTTTTGTGAACTCTACAGTTTGTACATAGTATATCGGTGCGTTTGTCTCTAACCAGAGATAACCACGAGCAGATGTCGATAATGTCTTCTGCCAAGCGTGTTGAGTTTGTTTCAAAATACCCAAATCATTGAGAACTTTGCCTGTTGCACTCTCTAAAAATATAAAAAATTAAGGTTACTCAAAATAATGTCCAATTTTTAAAGGAAAGTGTATGATAAATTGATAATGTAATGTAAGAATGATATGTATGAAAGAAAGGTGCATGCAAGTGAGATGCGCATGCTAAGATGGATGTGTGGTGTGACCAGGTTAGATAAGATCAGGAATGAGTATATAAGAGGAAGTTTGAAAGTGGCACCGGTAGTGGATAAGGTAAGGAGTGCAAGGTTAGCATGGTATGGCATGTAATGAGGAGGGAAGACACACACGTCACCAAAAGGGTGATGAATATGAATGTGGACGGATATGTATGCAGAGGAAGGCCGAAAAAGAGATGGTGGATTGCATGAAGTATGATATGGAAATGAAAGATGTGAATAGAATTGACGGCTGATAGGAATGCGTGGATGTGTAGGAATGTGTGGTGGATGGAACATATTGCGCCGACCCTACTTAGCGTGGGATAAGGGCAGGAAAATGATGAAGCATGATATGATAATTGCATAATTATATTATGTTGCTTATCAACATATTGCATTTTATGTTGTTTATTGACCTTTAACATAACTTGTTTAGTTTGTGTGATATAATAAAAAATATCACCAACAAGTATATAATAGGGTATTTTCCAAGTTTTTGAAAAGTATGTCAAATTGTTCCTAATACCAAAATACATTAGCAGTTTGAACCATTCTTTGTGAATTTCTTTCTTTTCCTTGCAAATTAGCCTAAAAGTTTAAATTAATATTAAAGGCGCGAAAACGCTATAATGAGTTGTCATGACGTCACATTCTTGTAACATTGTAACTGTCAAGTGTCAAGTGTCAAATTACACTGAAAATGCCAAATCCCAGAATACCTACTATTTACGTTTTTAAATAAATGTTTTAAGCTTATTAAAAATGCCTTATAAATGGTGCGTAGTGCCAAAATGCACTAATACGTCTATTAAAACACCGGGGAAAATCTTTGTGATCCTACCAAAGAACACTGAAATGCAGAAAAAGTGGCTATTACTCGCTGACGCATGACGTTAATGATTCGATGCTGGATATTCTTTAACCTGTCAAGCGTCACTTGCTGCCTTGCAGCAAGTGACAGCATGACTCTCACGCGTCGCTTGCTGCCTGGTGGCAAGGTGGGCACGCCCATAGAATAAATTTCTAATTTATAAGTGGTTTGTTTGTACCACATAATTTATACATTTATGTAATTAATATTAAGTTTTTTATGCATATACGAAGTATTTTCCATAAATCTACTACAAATTACTTCAGAAAATCGAATGAAAAATATACGTTTTTATTGCTATTTTATTTCATAGTGAGTTTATGATTTTCTTGTGAAATGCATTTTGAATTGAACATTTTAGTAGAAATTTTATTAGAACGGTATTTATTCTAGAGTCTACGAATAGAATATATGGATAAGAATAAGTAAATTTATTACTATGATTGTTTTTGTAAGACATTACCGTCAAAATAGGCCTAGTTTCGGAGGGTTCAATGAGGGAGTTCCCTTATTGTACATTGTAAAAAAATAATGAGTTACTGTAATATTTAACATCCTGAAATGTATAAAAATATAAAAATATGTATTTAATTATGTCCCAGTTACAGTTTATTGAGCAATCAAAATATGTACTATGTCAGATATTTTTCATAGTAATTGTAATTAGTTTTGCTCCAATCCTTGTTAGTACAACTGTTTTTGTATTAAATTTTTATGTATAATATATCCAATTACGTAAATAAAGCAACAATCACTGTATAGAAACATACATTTTATATTTATTTGAGTTTTAAAAGAAAATATTAAAAAAGACGAAGTTTATGTGTTTGTATCAAGATTCCATTTATTAAATGAGTATTTTTCTAAATTCCATTTACGTCATCACTTAGGAAATCTATTCTACTTTTTAAATATATATCACATGCATAGGTAGTACATAAATTATAACAATATAATTTGGAGAAATAAAAATCGCGGGAATCGAAATTAGACTGACAATTTTATAGTAGGTAACTGTAACTTATTTTATATCGGTTTTTGAATTAAAATTTTATATATAATGTGTGCACCTACGTAAATTAAGCAAATTTTACTATATAGAAACATAAATTTGGCCTTAGTTTAGATTTGCAATAAAAATATAAGAAAAAGTCGTGTGTTGTGTTTGGATCAAGATTTCTTTTATTAAACTAGTATTTTTCTTAATTCCAATTATATTGTCAATTAGGAAATTTAATCACCTTTCTAAATATATATAACATGCATATGTTTTATTCACATTAAAACATTATAATCTTGAAGAAAAACACGACGGGAAACGTCATATGATTTATAGAGGTCGGTACTCCGTGCATCTGTCATGAGGGAATGAGGTCGTCCTCCTCCTTCCTCTCCGTAATGTGTGTGATGAGGTATCATTTGGCATGTTCCCACTTGAGTGTCAATAACGAAGTCAAAAGTAAACAATCAGTGCAAGTGTTTACGTTAATTGAAATGTTTACTTTCAAGTGGATAGGTACTTAATTATACTGAATCTAATAACTGTAATTTTTTATAAATCTGTTTTTATATTACGTAATCACTTAGGAAATTAATTATATTTTTAAATATATACATCATCCATAGGTTTTATTTACTTATTAACATTAAAATTGCGAAAAAAAATCGCGAAAAAAATTGCGGGAGAATGTAAGGAAAATTAATTTTTGGTGGCAAAAAGGCCCGACGCTTGTCTGCATAACCTGTCAAAGAGTGTCAAGGCGCTTGACAGGTTATGGAAATCGGGAAGACATTAATAAAAGAGGAAGAAGTACAAGAATATGACGTCACATTCCAATCTCGTGCGTTTTTAGTCACGTGGTCAAACGTGAAAAATTCATAATTTTATTTTTTATATTTTATAAAAATCATACATATTTTTGTGTAAATAGTTGGTTAAATTGGTTTAAATTAATGTTTAGCGATAAAATATCAACAATCTGATGTATATTTTCATCACAGGATAATACCCTATTATGTTTAGTACTTGTTGGGGATATTTTTATTTAATTACAATTTCTTAGAGGCTTTTTTTCATTTTTAAAACCTACACTTTACTTATTAAGGGTTTATATTTTAAATAGAAACATTTTTACATATTTAATGTTGTATCTTGTTTTTATTGTTAACTACAACATGATATTAAGGTAAAAAACTTTCTCTAACTCATTTAATCTTTTTTTATCAATAAATAAAACTTTACATACTGAAAACCAAGTAAATTTAAGTGTAGAGGACATAATAGCTAATATTTCCTATTGTTTTCCTTGAGAACTCAGTTAAGTCAATATCATGAGTAACACCATTGTGGTATTATCAGGAAGCATAAATAGTAAAATTAACAATGTGCTAATGTAACATTCATATATTTTGCTGTATTTATAACAATGAGATTTGCTTTTAGGAAACTAATAGTAGTTTCCTAAAACCATGCATAGGCAAAGTAACACCTTGTTGATCAATCTCAACATGTCAGCAATTATCGTTTTTCTATGGAAATAATAGATGATGTATGAATAATGACAATTCCCAAAAGCCATTGAGATTGTATGGTACAGCAATACAACATCAATTAAAAATAATTATACAACCTACATGTTATGTGAAAAACATATTTATTAAAGTGATATAATATATTATATGATATTAATTTAATATTTCTGTTTCTAAGTGTTTTACTAGTAATAAACTTCAAGTAATACTAAAGTACATAATTAGCGTTTAGATGTTTGTTTCTATGGATATTGTAAGATTGTTTAAAAATGGATACTCACTGGGCAAGTCTCCGCCAACTCTGGACACATCATAAGCAATCAATCCGGAGATTGTAATGAAGAGGAAGAAGCTGGCCCACAGCCAAGGGAACCTTCTAGTGCTTGTCATTCTGTCTAGAATATCCTAAAACAATAAGTTAGATTGTAATCTTATCTATAGACTTTATCTTATCTGTCTTATTAAATTATCCAAAGCCAGTTAAGTCTGGAAATATCATAACACTTGTTTATTTTACAAAATTTCATTAAAATTTAGTTATTTGAACGTTTATAAATTAAATTTTAAACAAATTAATCTTAGAATCATAAAATAAATTATTGAATAATACACCGAATTACTCTAATATGACAAAAAGTATGAGCTGAATAAAGTTCATCGTTTTTTTTTTAAATCACTGTACAGAAAAAATAATTTGTTGGTTTCAAAACCTTAGTAAGGTACCTGGCTTATTCTCAGGGCTTATTATTAAAACAAACGGAAATAATAAATTCTTAAAAATAAAACCACTCGCGAGCAGCGACTCCCGCCACGCAACGGATGTAACACACGATAACTGTTATAGCAAACGTATTCCACGTAAGAGAGTAAAGTCGTAGATCAAGTTTTGTCTAATAGAAAGACTATTACGACGTTCGGAGAGTGAAGACACTTCTAAGCTACGCCCTATGGAAAGTTTCACTGCACAGTGCACACACATAAATCACAAAATTACCTTCACATTTAATATTTATTAATACTAACCCAATGGAAATAATAATTTAATTAATAAATTAAGTGAGTTGCACTTATAATAACTAAAAATCGATAATTCGCTGCCCTCGGTTCGTTCGTTCTTCGTAAATCACGAAAGTAAATTCACCATTTCAATTTGACAGGACTACTTTTTAAAACAAGTTTCTAATGTGGCAAAAGCGGTCACGCCCATGACCTTCAACCGCAAGATCGAAAATACTATAAAAAGCAATAATGAATAAAATACATTAAAAAATACATAATTATGTTGTTTTTTTACATTAATATTGTAATTTTTAAAGTCTTAACTTTTTAGAAACACTGAAAAAGAAAATTACTAAAAAATGCAGCTTTTTAATATTACGTACTAACGAAAAAATATTTTAGAGATTAGCCATTCAAACCAATAAATAATAATTAGTCACTTAATAAAACACGGAAAAGAACTATTTTTTTGGAACAAGGGGGAAAAAAGCAAATATATTGCCTAATGTGATGGTAAACGATTACTGTGTCGCCCTTGGGACCTTGGAGTCTCGTAACACGAGAGAGTTATTGGCGTGAGAGGCGATTTTCGTGACGGAGGCCGGTTCCATTGAAACCAGGCCTGCTACGCAGGAGTTGTTCTGTAGTGCCTAAGTGTGTGCGCAGTACACAAGAGCACTCTTTCTTCCTTTACCCTCGAAACCTAATGGGACGGATAACTGACATGACTCGCGTGAGATCAGGCGCAGGTCCGACTTTTTACATGCCCAACCGACGCATGGATCATCTTTCTTTGTCAGGCAATTAGGTGATCAGCCTGCATTGTCGTAACTAAACTTGGAAACAACATTGTTCCAACGCGGGAATCGAACCCACGACCTCCTAAGTCTGTTAATTATTAATGCGTTGTCGGCCAGTTTTATCTCATTCACTGTTTCAGTACTTGGGAGCTGCTCTTATACTGTTGTTTTTGAGACTCTAAGAACGTAAATGTAACTAAAAATTATATTATAATAAGCGTAATATTATCATAATGATGTAAGAATTAATTTGGCAATTACTTAAAAAACCATTATGTTTTTTTATCGTGTGAATTACATAATGTTACATACCTTTCTCGACTGTATTTGGGTGGGTAATTAAATATAATGAAATAATAATTTACTGGGCCAATTTTCCTTTTCTCGTGTTTCATCATTATTATTTACTAGCTTTTGCCCGCGGCTCGGCCCGCGTAAATACATTATCCCGCGGGAACACTGTACTTTTTCGGGATATAAAGTATCCTTATAGAGTATTATATATAATATATATTATCCTAGATAAAAAATATCCTATATCCTTTCCCGGGACCCAAAGTATGTCTATACCAAATTTCATAAAAATCGGTTCAGCAGTTAAAGGGTGAAGAGGTAACAGACAGACAGACACACTTTCGCATTTATAATATTAAATAGAATAGATAGTATAGATTACTAGCTGTTTACAGATATGCTAGTTTTTGTTTTATTCAAAAACATTAAGTAGTTATGATTTTACATGCATTCAAAGTTCCGAAAATTTTCGAATCCCGCTAACGTAGCGTAGCGTGACGTCACACTTGACACTACACCTCGGCCATACAGCCCAGAGTTCGCGCCGTACTACGCCGCTTAAGTCGCAAGTTACCGTCTGGGGCCTGGGCCACTTTAGAGTTAAATATCTTGGAAAGTAACTGACGTATCGAAATAATTAGTACTTCACAAAGAATACAGAAAGCTTACATTTAAAATTAGTGAACACTCTCCATTTGTGCACCGAGAGTTTACTGCTAGGCCCAAAGGGGGCTTATGGATTTTAAGGTCCGGGAACACAAATACCAGAGGAGGAGTACACCTGAGGAGTTACAAGTGTGATTCCTCTGGTGTTGCGACTATCCATGGGCAGTGGTAATCGCTTACCATCAGGCAATTCATCTGCTCCATTCCTAGTCCACTTCAAATAGTAATGTAATGTAAATAGCTTTATTTATCCAAGTACACATTTTCTGTTTTTACATTATTACTTTTAATCATCATTAATTTATAATGTACTTTGGCCGCTATTTGCGGTAAAAGCCTCCTCCATTTGCTTCCATTCTTCTCCTCACAGTGCTGCTCTACTCCATAGTTTTCCTCCAACTTCTACAATATCATCATCCCATCTCTTTGCTGGTCTACCTTTTTTCCTCTTTTTGTCGATTGGAAACCAGTTAGTTAGTACTTTAGTCCATCTATCGTCCTTTACTCTTTGTAAATGCCCGGCCCATTTCCACTTGAGTCTCCGAATCATTTTTACTGCATCTTTTGCTTTTGTTACCTTTCTTATTTGACTATTTTTTACCTTATCTTTTAATTTGAGTCCTAGAAAACTTCTTTCTATACCTGACTGACATACTCTTATTTTTTCCATGTTCCTCTTTGTCAGTGTCCAAGTTTGGCTAGCATAAGTAAGGCAAGGAAGTAAGCATATTTCTAGGGCTTTAGTTTTAAGTTGTGTAGGTAGTTTGCTTTTAAACACGTCTTTCAACTCCCAATATCTATTCCAGGTGTTTTTGGTTCTTCTATCTATCTCTAATTCATTGCAATTTTGCATAGCTATTAAGTGCCCCAGATATATGTAACTTTCTACATATTCCAGATTCGTGTTGTCCATTCTCATCGGTATTTTTGTTTTGTTTGTCATTAACTTAGTTTTTTCTTTATTTATTTCTAGACCGAACTTCAGACTTTCTTTGTTGAGTTCTTCGATCATGCACCAAAGTTCATTAGGATTTTCTGATAGTATTATAATATCGTCTGCAAACCTCAAGTGAGACATATATTTTCCATTTATTCTTAATCCTTTGTGGTCCCATTTCAAACTTCTAAAAACTTCTTCAAGGACCGCAATAAAAATTTTTGAGGACAGGGGGTCCCCTTGTTTGACACCTCTTTCAATTTTAAATGGTATTCCCGGCTGCTCTAATATTACTCTGGATGTACTTTCTTTGTAAATTTTTTGAATGATCTCAATGTATTCTTCATTTACACCTTGTTTGTATAGAGTGTACCATATCTTATCGTGATATATAGAATCGAAAGCTTTACTGTAATCGATAAAACATATGTAGAGTGGTTTGTCATATTCCTTATACTTTTCAATCAGAATTTTTAAACTGTGTATATGATCTGTAGTGGAATAATTTCGAATGAATCCTGCTTGTTCTATTGTTTGATTTTCGTCTAATATCTTTGTAACTCGCCTCAAAAGTGTTGTTGAAAAAATTTTGTACATGCAGGGCATAAGACTGATTGGTCTATAGTTAGCTAATTTTTTATTGTCACCTTTTTTGAATATTAACACAATGTCAGCACAAGTCCATTGTCTAATATATCCTTCAAATAGTACCAAATAGTAAATTAAATAACTAGTACTTACTTGGCATTTCTTATTAGCTTTCATAACAGTTTCATCTTTCTTCTTCCCCTTCAATGTTTCTCCGCAGACCTCCTTGAACTGCTCTAAAGTTATCTTCAAAGATTTCTTCTTCAGTTTTGGACTCACTTCTTCCCAATTTTCATCTGAATATAATATAAAAATGCATTAATATAATTAAATTAAAGTGTACTTAATGAAAAATACAATTTGTTATATTGATTAAAGTTACAATCCTACTAATATTATAAATGTGAAAGTTTGTGAGGATGTATGGATAGATGGATGTATGTATGGATGGATGGATGGATGTTTGTTCCTCTTTCACGCAAAAAGTACTAAACGGATTTTGATGAAACTCGGTATGCTAGTAGTTTGGGCTCTGGATTAAAACATAGGCTAACTTTTTATCTCGAAAAAGTATAGAGTTCCCGAGGGATATTATATTTACGTGGGCGGAGCCGCGGGCAATAGCTAGTAATATTATAAAGAGCCAAGAGTAAAGTTTGTGAGGTTGTAGGGGGTAATATCTAGATCTACTGAGTACTGAACCGATTTTGAAAATTCTTTCACCAATAGAAGTTTACGTTATTTGTGAGTGACATAGGCTATGTGGATGGATGGATGTTTGTTACTCTTTCACGCACAAACTACCGAACGGATTTAGATGAAATTTGGTATGGTAGTAATTTAATCTCTAGATTAAATAAAATATAGGATACTTTATATCCCGAAAAAGTAGTGTTCGCGTCGCGTACAATATTATGTACGTGGGCGTACGTATAATTGAGCTAAAGTCTTAAGATATATTTTGATTGTGGATATGTCACCGTAAAATTGTAAAAACCGTTAGAATGTAATATTACTAGAAATATTATAATATGCTGACAGATTGTGAAATACAAATTTCTCTATACAATTGTACGCATTATTTTTCGTTATATAATTATTATTATGAAAAAGCAAACAAATATGGTGGCGCGAGGCACATACCGTATATATATCGGCACGGTAGATATTACAATATAACGAAAAATAATGCGTACAATTGTATGGAGAAATTTGTATTTGACAATCTGTCAGCATATTATATCTCCAGTAATATTACAATCTAATGGTTTTTACAATTTTACAGTTACAGATACTTAAGATTATATTTTGATTGTGGATTTTGAAGAGGGGAAAAACACATATGTACCTATATAATCTATCAACGTAGCGGACTGCTTGCTGCACCGATTGAACAGCTGTCGCCACGTGGGGTGACAGGAGTCGTCTCTCTGTAAACAATTGACTAAGCTCTCTACCAGAGCCCTATTGTATATATCGAGGCCGGCACTGCTGAGGTATTGGTTAGGTAGTTTCTTCATAAGCTGATTAAAGGTCACTTGAAGTTTATTGCCACTTTTATCAAAATATATATCCTGAAAATGTTAATTACAGTTAAAAAATAATAATAATATTTTTCTTGCTATTAAAACCACAATTTACCAATAGAGATCTCATCAGAGTATAGCTCTTTGTACATTGCTGATAAGTGGAAAAAAAATAATTAAAGTAATATATAAAAAAAAAGAAAGTGTTTCCACACTTCCACAAATATCTATTATCTCATGTCCTTGGACATTTTACAGACATTTAAATATTTGTACTAAGTACTTTAATTATTTATTTCTTGAGCCAGTTTGGTCTGGAAAAAACTATAGTAAAATAACATAATACTTAAACACTTACCTTAAATTTAATTAATTGCTTTATTAGATCACTATATAGTTCCTTGGACAAACTATTCTTTTTATTGCTAACTGTGTCGAACATAGCTAGTAACTGCTCCTGGCTGACTTTAGCATCCATTTTAGCGTGTCTATCTAATAACTTTGATAAATAACCTACTATATATTTAGAATAGCTTTTCAACTCTATAATCGGCAAAAATAGTTCTTGCCAAGCTAAAAAAGATATAAAATAATTATTTAAATCATAAAAGGATTTATTAATATGTACCTATTTAATACACATATTCACATTTAACCTACATGACTTAGTTTAAACAATCAAATGCACTTTCTCTAGTTGTCTAGCTAATTGGTTTTAAAAATAGCCACATTACTTTTTAATTATGGAATATTACTTCATTATTTAAAAAAAAAAAAAACACATGTTTTGGTATTAATTCAAATTGATTGAGTAAATAACTTTTTTTACTTTTTTTAAAACACCTTATTGGTAGGAATAAAATAAGTGTACCTGTGCAGGCCACAAGATCAAATAAGAGTGATCTAGGTTATCACATCACCTTGAATGTGTGAGAGATAAGTGATAAGATGTAGACTGAAGGTATCTTATGTAAAACATCATTGTTTTGGCAACAGCTATACAAACAAAACTTACAGTCCCTTCAATCAATTTAAAGCAGATTGTGTGTGGAAATTTTTATAACGATTTTAAGTATTGGTTACTTTACACATTGCAATTGCATCTTATTCTCAACATTTCTAACTTCAGTAGTTTTGCCTCGGTGTTCATGAATCAGTCAGGACATGTTACTTTATACAATAGATTAAAGATTTATAATATTTTATAAATTGAAAAATGGCAGAATGGTGCAAAACCTATGCAATTGCGATTGCCTAAATTAAGGAAGAAAAAGAATATTTTATAAGTGCTTCACTATAAAAAGCAGGTATTCATATCATTATTGCTGTAAATATTAATTACATAAAGTTTTGTAAAATACCTTTTAAACCTACAGCATAATTATTAATTCCTCCTTGACCGAAAGCCCACAGCAGCGACAGACCAATAGGAGGTCGGTTCTGGTAGGAATTTCTCAAGCTAACACTCTTTGGCAGTGATGCTATACAAAACTCGGGATATTCTAATGCTAGCATCTGGAGAAGAAGTCTATGACCGTTTACTAATTGACCTGAAATTAAATCAAATTATTAAAACTTGTTTACAAGTAACATGTTGTTTTTAAAAAAGTCATTTAATTTACATAAGTAATTTCAGATTATTATTTTTTAGATATTCAAAACCTGTTTCTATTTTTTGAGATTTGTGACTCAAAAATGATGTCAGTTTGCACCACCCACATAAGATACAAAAATAAATGTAATCTGCCTGGCTTATAATCTTTGCTGTTGAAAGTTTTTAAATTCAATAGGGCTTTTGATTGGAATGAAAAAAAAAATCTCAGAAACCAGAGGGGCAATTCTGCTAAATAAAACCTGCATTAATACAATTACAATCAAGTCCCGATAGGCTTATACTCCCATACGGTGTTTTTATGAATGTTAAACCAATGTGAAACACACTCTGATTGGTCGAAACGTCATAAAATCTGTTCATGGTAACATGTTGCTACACTTTCAATCCAAACAAAGTAAAATTAAGTCTACTTTAAATACGAGAATTGAGGTTCTGGTGTCAGTTATTGTTAAGGACGATAATAACTTAAAAAAACAAACAAAATAATAAAATTGTTGGTAGTGAATGTTATGGAGATAAAAAACCTGTAAATGAATTTTATAATATCAGTATCAAAATATCAGCAACAAACCTCTGCTCATATCATTGGCTAAAGTTGTAAGTGTTACATCAAAGAATAGCTGAGTATTTGCTTTTCCAGCATCAAGTAGAACCTTTTCCAGAATTTTCTTCACCTCATTAGGCACAATACATAGAGGATATTTTATATCATAAGAAGGAAATGTTGGATCCTCTATTTCTATTTGTGTTTTCAAATTAAGGAAATTTGCAACTTCCTTAAGCCAAACCAAAGGTGCGTTAGAGAATCTAATCTTATTAGTAGTTACTATACTCGCTAGTTCTGCCGTATCGAGCTGAAACCAACAGGGATTTTAATTCATTTAAAATTATAATTTTTATTGCGTTTTTTGGTTAATAATAATTCAGAACTCACAAATTCAAACGCCTCTTCTAAGCTTTTCGGCGGTCGCGGTTTCGATGCTTCTGCTTTCTTTTCTTGCTTCTTTTTCTTATCTCCATTCTTTTTATCTTTTGAAGGCTTTTTGGGATCGTCTATCTCCATGCCCTCATAATACGATTTTGCCTGAGATTTGGGGACTGTAAACAAACGAAAATGTTAGATTTTTACAGTAAATTAATTTAATAGAATAACACTAGATAAGAGCATACCGATATCTTCCGATTTCACTCCGTTTTTGGTCGGCTTTTTTTCCTCCTCCTTATTATTTTTAACTTTACCGCTTTGAGACTTCTTGCCCTTTCCAACAACTTCCCACTGGCCACTAGACATGTTTATAAAGGATTTGAGATCAGTTTTAATTTACAAAATCTAATAAAAATATGGAAAGGAACAGAATACACGTCAAAAACAAAGTAAAAAATGTCAAACTGAAAGTCTGAAAAGAAAAGGAGTGCCGCGCTCGTCATTGGTCGAATTTATTCCACTTGGCCAAAACGTGGCAGTGCGACAAACGCTGCGTTTCTGTGCAATGTTGCAAGTTTCGTGGCAAGTTGCATTTTTGGCAATGATTTTTGGAAACGTTCCGTTCCGACTAGAGACGACCGACTGCTGAAAAATATCTGTAATATTATGTACATAGTGGATATTTGGTAAAAAGTTTTAAAAACAGCAAGCTGGTCTTCGCAAACACTTATCTTTTCATAAACATTTTGAAAACAGCACACATTTCAGGCTCCAGCTGTTACCAGTAGATATTAAATGATCTACGGTAATATAGTACGGTAACTTAATATTTGTATTACGTTTCTAGCGCCTCTTTTTAGGGTTCCGTAATACTTAAGGAACCCTTATAGTTTCGCTCTGTCCGTCTGTCTGTCTGTCTGTCTGTCTGTCTGTCTGTCCGCGCCTCTAGCTCCTGTAATTATGAATATAAATTGATGAAATTTGGTGCAGTTATAGATTGTGTATAGATCACGGTTTTGGGATCATAAAAAAATAATAATTTTATATTTTAGGGGTGGCTCTCCATACATGTGAAGTGGGGATGAAAAATATTTTTTCACTCTACCCCATCGTGTGGGGTATCGTAGAATAGGTCTTTTAAAATAAAGGTAAGGTTTGATACGTTATTTTTTTATAAAGTTGACCATTTTCGAGTAATCGGCCTCCAAAGTAGTTCGTAAGTTGGTCCCCCCCCTAGCATTTTTAAACTATAGGAGATAGAAACTTGCAAATTTCCATGCTGATAGATCATGCTAAAAACTCTTTAGGAAAATTATTGCGAACCAAATCGGACAGTAACTTTTGGAGTAATTAAAAAAAAGCATATTACGCGTTTATAGTTACGGAACCCTCTTTAGACATGTCCTGACATGCTCTTGGTTAGGTTATTCTTTTATTGTCTTTGGGCGTCGATAAATTGCGTGTGTCGGTTTTGATTACTGTACGTTATATTTGCTAATACTCTCTCCTTCAAGTGACATTTGACAAGATTCGACTAGACTTCCTCCCCCACCAATTACCTTACGTGGATTTTTTTCTTGTTAATATAATAAATCTATGATAAAGCGTAAATTAAATATAATTATATATGTTACCGTAAGAAAATTTTGTATATGAGTTTGAAAAAGAATATTTTCTTGGTCTTAAAATTATATAATCATAATAATATACGTTAATCTTTAAGCTTAAGGTTTTATAATATTATGGGCCTATGCTACCCGAAATAAACTTTTATTTTAATTTAATTTTTCTTATAATTTAGAGAAGGTAATAAACGCTGTTTAGTTCCCGTCACACAAGTGACATTTTTAATTCGATAGAAGGAGACAAAACACTGTATAACTATTCAAAGCTTATACAGCGATTATTATATATAGGTGTACCAGAATCTCATGGCAAATAGGGAAATAAAATTTTGTAGTGTGCAATACTGGGGAAATTGGATTAAACGATCTTGATACTGGTTAATTTTTAATTATGTCTTTAGTATTATTGAACATGAATTATAATAAGACTGTGTGAAGAATGTTCGGTGTATAATATAGAAAACTAGCTTTTGCCCGCGGCTTCGCCCGCGTGGAATAGTGTTCTTGGAGAAAAAACTACTTCGGCGAATAACTCTCTACCTACTTACAGCAATATACTTCTGATACAATATTGAAAATGTTTTTAGGTTTGCCCAATGCAAATTGTTAAAAATGGGACCCTATCACCTCGACACGACATGCGCGACCACTTGATAATATACTTACATAATATTATATTTATTGCACTTGAATATAAGTTTTACCATAATCTTAAAGACTATACGTCTTAAAGACTATTATTTTAAAAACTCGCATCAAAATCCGTTGCGTAGATTTAAAGATCTAAGCATACAAGATTAAGCATACAATATACTATACCTACATAGGGACAGACAGATAAAGCGATTTGTTTTATACTATGTACTATGTAGTAAGTAAAGTTATTTGACATTCCAACAAAACTGACAAACCACCTCTGGATATTCCATAAGAATTAAGAACTGCAGTTACTATTATGTATTCTGTGCT
The DNA here is from genome assembly GCA_905404095.1 of Glaucopsyche alexis. Lineage (NCBI taxonomy): Eukaryota > Metazoa > Arthropoda > Insecta > Lepidoptera > Lycaenidae > Glaucopsyche > Glaucopsyche alexis. The sequence continues at coordinate 19,786,909 of FR990057.1, forward strand.
GCAGTTCAAAATATTCGTGAACCTCTTTATAATGTATACGTCCCGCGTTTTCGATAGCGCGATGTAGAAACGCGAGAGCCCGCGCCGCGCAGCAACACTATATACCTACCTGCATTTTAAATCTGTAATATCTTCGAAAATATTCATTTAAATTACATGCCGTAAAGGGCAGTATTGATCTATCTTAAATGCAGTGTATTTAAGGTACTTAATTGGATAAGGATTAATACTGTATTGCTTAAAATCGCTTTGTAAATAATCTATTTAATTAAAATCAAAGTAAAGGATAAAAAAATGGTTATTGTGGGTTATCCCTAAGAGATAGACATATGCCATCGCGGACTTTTTTGTAGGCTTTTTTAAGATGAATACAACTATAGTACATAATTTTGATCTATCTCGTAGTGTTCAGCCAGCATTTTCAATGTAAGCGCAAAATATGTGATTTTTTAGGACTTTAGAAACCTCTAAAATTATTTGTGTACCTCTACTATGTTATGCATGTTATATACCTAAAAACCTTCCCGTTAAATCACTCTATCTGTTAAAAACCGGCATCAAAATTCGTTGCGTAGTTTTAAAGATTTAAGCATACATAGGGGACAGACAAAAAAGGGACTTTGTTTTATACTATGTAATGATAATGATATTTCATGAAAAATTAATCCATCGTGAATTACTTTATTATATTATTGAATTACTTTACTATATTATTTATTACGAAAAACATACAATTAAATTGGCAACAGTACTGTATATAACTCGTTTACTTTATTCATAATCAACTATAAATCGAAACTGTCTTATGTTGATTTTCTTTTTTCCTCCTCTCCTCCTTTTACCAGGCATGGAAAACAAACCGTTCGATGTGCCATCAGCTACGATTCACCTTATAGTAGTACTGGAAACACATTTAAAGAAGTCACAATAATTACCTAAGAAAATATAAAAAAAAACTAAAAGTATCAAAACAACTCACTCTAACTTACCGGTCAACTCTACCACAAGCTTTAAATTATAAGATTGAGTTCGATTTACACCTTCTTCTTTCTATATTTTACTATAGACATAGAAAACAATATTTCTCGCTTGAGATCGAATTGCCTTTTTGGATATTTTCACAAAAACAACAAATTCCAAGAACATAATCACAAAATTTTAACAGCGGTTGACAGATCACGTACTTTGATTTGACGGGTCATACTTGACATTGCCATAATATGAAAATCACATTTTTTATTTTTTTTAAAATGCCATCAGATTCTGGTAGACCTATAGTAAGGGGGATAGAATAGAAAATTATTGTACCTACTTTAAGCTTTGAGTATAGAAGTCTTTGACTAAAGGTACCTACTGTATTTTTATAAAAAGAAAAAAAACTGTCAACGATGCTGTCAAATATGTGTCAAATTATCATTGTCACGTCACTGTCAGGCGTCAGCTGTCAGAACTCAGAAAATCAGCAGTTGTTATTTCTGAAATGTGCTGTTACAGGCTGCCTACTGAGTTTTAACATTATGAGTTCATAAATCGCAATAATCTATACTGGTGTATATTGTTTTATTAATCGTTGACGGAAGAACTGGAGTTCTATTACAGTTGAATTTGTGTGACTTACCGTACCGAGGATATTGAGTGACCATGGAGGATAAATCAATGTTGGATGATGTATACAGTTCCCTCAGGGAACGAGTGTTTTTCGCAGCTAGGGATGGAATGTCCTTAACACTTTACGCGCTACTGTATGAAAAAAGTCCTGACGATATCGACGATCTCCTAAACAGCGTAAGTAACTTTATTTCATCAGATCAATTTTGTACTGTCACGGCTATATTATCTATTTTTATCGTTTTAAATCAGATGTTAGCTTACCACTAACGAGTGTTTTTAAATATATTTTGCGTTGTTAAGAATTTGCGTAATTGGGTTAAATAATTGCTTAATGCAAGTCATTGGCAAATGAAATACCTAGTCACTCTGCTAAGGCAGAGTAAAATTCTATAGTTAAGTGCCACTGTAAAATTCTATAGTTAGCGCTTTGCAATTAAATTCTGTTTTTGCACATCGAACACATACGTTGTTGGTAATTATTGACACAAGAAATCATTATTATAATAACAGTTACATTTTCAAGTGATTAGCACAATTATTAAATATTTCAAGGCTATTTAAAAATACCAAATCTGTTCTTTTATGCAACATTATTCATTGTTCGGTAAAAGTTTAGGACCATGCCCCCTTATTTACAGGCGGAGGGGTGGTGAGGAGGGTAGGGGGAGAGGGGCGAACCCCCCTGTACCACTCTCCCCTCTAGGAGACCCCCTTGTTTAGAAGTTATTAATGGTTAAAGTTTGAAGTTATGTCTATGTTTAAGAGGTGTTAATTCACGCCGGGATTTTGTGAGGCCGTGTTACCACTCCGAAGACGTTTTGAACAAGATAAAAAAGTTCTAACCTAACCCAAAACTACACAGATGTTATTTTACGCCCGGTTTTTGTGAGACCGCGTTATCATAAAAATATTTTTTTATGATAATGTGGTCTCAGGTCTCAGTTTTAGTGAGGCCATGTTACAACTCCGAAGATGTTTTGAACAAGATAAAAAAGTTCTAACCTAACTAACCTAACCCAAAACTACACAGACATTATTTTACGCCGGGTTTTTGTAAGACCGCGTTATCATAAAAATATTTCTTATTCAAAATATTAATATCAAACTAATATTATGAAGACCTTTCTGCCGTAAAATTACCATAAACCTACTAATAGGATAAATGTGGGGCATGACTAAATACTAGCCCATTGTTCAATATCATTAATGCATTGTTGTGATATTCAAGGTGATAAATATTAATAGCATTTCTAATCCAGTATTATTAACAGTAATGTAATTTTGAAGGAGTGGTAGGACAAAAAAAAATAAATTTTCTCTGTTGTTTGAATATTATCTTAGACTTTTTTTTATATTATCTTAGGCTGTTTGTCCACCGTCACCGTCACTGGGATGTCACCGAGAACATGACGGTGCCGAGGTAGTGATACATACATTTACTATCTGTCTGTCCACCACACATCAGTCCTGTCAATCTAATATCGACCAGAAATAATCTCATTCTTGTTGACGTCCCATTAGCAGTGGCGGTGGAGAAACAGTGTCAGGCTCAGTTCACACGCAAATAAAACAATATGCATGCATACATTTTTAAGACAGTAATTCAGAATATTATTTAGTAATAAGAATACAAGAAGATTGTGAAACATATTATACCCTTATTGAACTAAATATTTAAATAAAGTAATAAGAGTGAAGTCACAACTTAAATTATTTTAATTTTCAGTACATAATACTTTAAATAATCTGATTAATTTACAAGTGAGTGGTCTTAATACTGAGAATGCAGCATAAATATTACAATCATTATGTACTTGGTCTATAAAACCATGCAGTGTGTAATCTTATATTGCAAAATATAATGTAACAGTACTTAGTGTTTTTATAATTATAAAACACTTTTGTGCTACTTATCTTTACTTCAGCTATTAAATGTTTCTTGATATTTTAAATATCATCAACATTTACTTGTTATTTATTTTGAAATTACAGAAAATAAAGAATTTGCGGTATGGCCACTGTGTTTCTCAATTAGGTATAATGTTTATATAGTATATAAAATTCAAAAGGAAAATAATGACCTAATAGGCTAAAAAGTTGAATGTTTTTAAAAATGAAGATTTAACATTGTCTTATAATGATATGTGTTACATATAAAATTATACATTTGAAGGAAAGTATAATTGTATGTGAAGTTATTAGTAATAATATAAATGGAGAGTATTCCCAATTAATGTATTTTGAATTAATACTTTTCATTAGACACTAAACTACAATTTTATTCATAGCAACCAATAAAACAGAAGACCTTAGGGGAGGCTTTTGCCCAGGAGTTAGGCTAATAAAAAAAGTGTGTGTGTCAGCTCAGATGCACGACTGGAGCTTGCTCTAAAAAGTAAAATTTGGTTTGCAATGCAAAGCGACTGATACATCTTCGGCATTCATCATCGTGAATTCGATTTTACTCCCATAGCCTTTCATACCCCGGGCTTTTAAATAAAAGTTTCTTAAGAAACTTAAACTCCAAAAAAATTTGTCACTTATTCCAGGATGTATGCTGTGATGGGGTGAAGTGTACACCTCTAGTAGCAGCTGCAAGGCACGGCAGAGAGGGTGCAGTCAGAATCCTATTGGAGAAATTCAGTCCACCCGTCAGATTGGAAACAGAGGGAACCGTGAAGTTTGATGAATATGTTATCGAAGGTAATATTGTTGCTTCTTGAATATTTCTTTAACAGTGAAGGGCAAGATAATAATCAAAAGTTAAAAAGTATAACCCGACTATGCAAATTATATAGCCTATGCTACCTGGGCTATTATTACGAATCTATTAACATCTTATTAATTAAAATCAGATCGGTAGTTTAGGCGCTGCGGTATAATAAACATACATAGACTGCCAATACCTGGCTTTGCCGTAGTTGGGTAAAAAGGAATAATAACAAAATTGGTTGATACAGCTTTGTGCCTAGCTCCATATAGTCAACATAGCTAAGGATAAAAAAGCACGCCAAGTGAGGACTGTGACGTATAAAACGCCTCTTATTTTACTGCTGTATTTTTACTTTTTATAAGCAAATGTAAAAATATACAACTGCGATTATGGTGTAGGTACTAGATGATCGTATTTTTTACACTGTGGTACAGAGGCGGAGTTAGGACGATCACACACGCTGCGTTTGTTTATTTGTTTACCAACGCACGTCGAAATGTTTCCGTAACTTATAAATACCGATTCACAAAGAACGTTGACTTGCACGCTTCATCCCCGCGCGTTATATTTAGATCACACTTTGTACACAAAGAAACCGAACGAATTATGTGGTAGTGTTTACCCCCGACTCTCGCTGCGTTGGCGGTGTTCCAGATCTTTGTCTTATGATTTACTGCAATTAATGTGAATTAATAAGGCATTTGGCATTGCACCTTTGCAGTGGATACTTTTAATATAATTATTGGAATTCTATATTTAAATGCGTGAGTCTATTTATTATTGGTCTATGATTTTCTTCATAATGTGCTATGACGCCTATGACTATTCTAAAATACTTGCAGAAGTGTATTTAAAATAGAATAGTTATTTATTGCAATTGTACCTGCGCTTTACCTGTATTTATATTTTTTAAAATTTTTACTAATATTTAACAACTAGCTGGTGCCCGCAACTTCGTTTGCGTAGAACTTATGGAAACGGAATCCTATTTTTGTTACTAATTTGTTTTTGTATTCGAAACCCTAAGATAAAAATGGCCTTAGTTTTTCTTATAACATCAGCTTTCTGACAGCGAATGTCCCGTGAAAATCGGTTCAGCGGTTTCAGATCGTACCCGGAATAAATAGACAGACGGACAGACAAAAAAAAAGTATTGTAAGTACCGTATGGCGTACCTATATATTTTCATATGCCTTTAGTAAAAAACTGAAAAAACAAATAGACACTTCATTTTCATTTATTTGTATACTAATTTAATTTTGGATAATACTATGTTATGTAACCCTACGTAAATGAAACAATATAATGCAAAAGGCAGGAAAAATAATTTTCGTTTATGTTTTCAACACAGTTTGTGTGAATCGCCAAGTCCAAAGTCTAGTCAAAGTCGAAATAAATCGTCAATGCAGTCAATGAGTCAAGTCAGTCGTTTCAGTAAAGTGGTAGACTCTTTACTGAAACTTCCTAGGTAGTATTGGAGAGAACGCAAAATAGCATGCGTTTTGAAGTTGCCCACTTGCCCACACTCGTGCACGTTAGCGAATATTTAATGGTCAATATTCTAACAATATTACACATTGTCTAGCCGCACACATACCATATTATTGGCAATAATGCTCATATTGACAATACTATTCCTTCGTTTCTTTTTGTATGTGTTGACTAGTATTGACAAATTTATTCTGTTAATAATATTGCACGTGTGCGGCTAGCCAATAGAAACTGAAATTTATAACACAAAATGGAAGAAACATGGAAGAAATACAAAAACAACAACGTCACACATTCACCCCCTTCCAAAACTCCAAGTTGTCTTTATAATTACTCCACATTCTACGATATGGCAAAAGTATTGCATACAGTGTATTTTAGCGCCAAATATTGTTATTATTTAGATGTTGTAAATTCTTCTCATGTTGGCAGCGACACAAATAGTGAGGGATTAGACAGACTGGCGTCTTCCTGACTTGTCGTTACTATATCATTATGATTCGTTATGTTGATAGAAAAAACTTAAGGCGAAAATATACGTAGATGACGTCACAGATTCGGGCGTGGCCTAACACTTCCCGCCGCGCCACCCGCATACACCCCGCAGCGCTCGCGATCTCCGCGCCGCGACTCAAATTATAAACTGAGGAACGGCCCTTTATACGACTTTAGGATTGATTTAAATGCAACTTGAAAATATTAATTTATTTCTGGTCTATGAGCAAAGAAAAAACGTAGAATGTATAAGCCGCTTCTCCTTCTTCTGTAGAAGCCGGTCGAGGTTATTCCCGAAATCTAGAAATTATTTGGTAGGCAATGCGGCTTCCAACCCATCACTTTTGATTTCATTTTCCACCTCTACGCCCACCAAAATGCAATACTTAGTGCTATTGACAGAATCACTAAAATATCCACTAGGTGTTTTTTCACTTTCCTAAGCGACAAAAATACCGAAAATGAGTTATATCAATGAGTTTGTATTTTTTTTTCTGCGTCGATTGGTCTAATCGTCGTCTTCCTACGACGATTTTTTTGTCGCTTAGATATAGTGAAATTTATACAAAATCATGAATGTTATGTTCACTAAGCGACAACAAAAAGCTATTTATAAAAAAATTCATTTGGATATTTTGAAGAATTTTAAAAATCTACTTAGTCTATTTTTCATGTTTTTACTTTTCTTTTGTTTGCACAAAAATATTTTTACTTGTCTAAAAAATTCTTTTCGTGAACACTTTGTACATTTTCTCCATACAAATTATTTGTGAATTGTCCTTACAGTGCATTTAATTTGATACCATTATTTTACGAAAGTGCAACTTGTAGAATTTTAACCATAGTGAAATAAAACAATATTGGCGTAAAGATAGTTTTACATATTTGACACAATAACTATTCGTGCTATGTAGATATTTTTACTTGAAAACTTTTGTTTTTAAGTATGTCGGTTAGAATTTTTTTTTGTCGTCGGTTAGATAAAATGTAACTAAAAGTATTAAATTTACAGTGTGTGGGAACCTTAATGAACGCAAACATTACTAAATATATTTCTATATTTATGCGCCTAATGTTTCGCTAGTTAGTTCTGTCGGTAGTAGAAAATATCAATATACTAGGTTATGGGAGTAAACTTTGCGCACATACTTGGACATAATAAATTAGCTTCTATAGCTGGTCTATTTTCAATTAAATTGGCAACAGTCACTGAAATCGGTGTGGTTTCATTATTATTCCTTTTTAGGGTTCCGTAATACTTAAGGAACCCTTATAGTTTCGCTCTGTCCGTCTGTCTGTCTGTCTGTCTGTCTGTCCGCGCCTCTAGCTCCTGTAATTATGAATATAAATTGATGAAATTTGGTGCAGTTATAGATTGTGTATAGATCACGGTTTTGGGACCATAAAAAAATAATAATTTTATATTTTAGGGGTGGCTCTCCATACATGTGAAGTGGGGATGAAAAATATTTTTTCACTCTACCCCATCGTGTGGAGTATCGTAGAATAGGTCTTTTAAAATAAAGGCATGGTTTCATACGTTACTTTTTTATAAAGTTGACCATTTTCGTGTAATCGGCCTCCAAAGTAGTTTGTAAGTTGGTACCCCCCCTAGCATTTTTAAACTATAGGAGATAGAAACTTGCAAATTTCCATGCTGATAGATCATGCTAAAAACTCTTTAGGAAAACTATTTTGAACGAAATCGCATCATAATTTCTATTTCTAGAGCAATTATAGAAAAACAAATTAACATATTAAGGCAAATCAGAATAATTATACATCATGTGAAATTATCATTTAAAATAATGTTTCAAAACTGGTTGCAAAATTAAAAAAAAACTGATATTAACAATTAATAAAAATAACTTAAATTAATAATAAATAAAACATGCTGTCGGGTTTGAACCTACATCCAAGGACAAACACTATGATTAACTGAGCTACAGTAATTATAGTGATTATTGCGAATTTACGTTTCTTTACCAGTGAGGGGGACAAAGCCTAGATTACCTAGGGCAAAGGAAGGGATCGAAATCTGGTGTGTAGGAATGAGGGGATAGTAGAAGGGTAAAAGGGAAAGCTGGAAAAGACACAGGAAAATACACGGAAATAACAGGTAGGAAATAAAAGTGAAAAGAGAAAGGAATATAGAAAGGAAAATAACAAAGGTTTACCAATTACTTCGAGCTGTGGTGAGGCAGGGATTCCTTGTTGACTTGTCGACTTGTCGGAGCGACGTACGATTTGTATGGCGATTGGCCCTATCTTTATACTAGTCTGACAATCAACCTTCTAGAACATTCCATTCCTCACCCCCTTAGCTCGAAATATCGTTTATTTAACATCAAGACAACATTATTTACATAAAATACATTTTTCTTAATATTCTAAGACATATTTACAACATAATTATTTTAACATGAATAAATCTTGGAAAACTGTCGGGAATTGAGTGAGCGAGGAAAATAGGTTTTTCCAGTATTTATATTGCCTCGTCCTCCCCTGACTTAACGGGCGTTCGCTCCGTCCCTGTCTAATAGCAAGTCTCTCTCGAGACCGAGGCGCTCCCTAGTAGCAAAAATTTGCAACTATGGACTTTCTTTCTAGATAACTCACTCAACCCCCGCACAGCTAATACCCTTACATAAAACTAGGTCTTATTTTATCAATTTTAACAATATTTCGCTAATTACTATCACAATGAGTTGAGAACAATGGACAAAGTTATATAATCATAAGTATGAGTCTAATAAGAAGGTTAAAACAATGGCTTTTGTGAGACAATGGCATCTAATAAGATTTTACATGTACTATTGTTACGTATTACGCAACGAGTTTCTAATATTTTTACTTTAAATTGCAAGCTCTAAGTTATAACGAATTGTTATGTTTTTAAAATTAACTATTTACATGGTTTTATAACTAATTTGCTACCTTCTAATCGTTCGTCGTGAACAACCAGAATTAGAGCTAAGTTTTGAAACACGTAAAATTTTAATTAATAATTAATTTTACGAATATGTGCCTCTTTTACCAATTATTACAATAATTTAATAACACTAAAAACACATGAATATAATTATGTTATCAATTACCATAATATTATTGTTTTTTATTATAATTTAATACGGTAGGTATTTGATTTTAAAATTTAATATTAAAAGCTTCAATTTGCTAGTAACTTTACGAAAACTAGGTATATCATATATGGCGCTAGTCTCCTGTTTAAATCGTGGATTGTTTTTGAAAAATAATACTAGATGTCGCTGTGTTATTGGATTTAAATTCTATATCACGCTATCGAAAACCTCGCTGATATGTATAACCTCTCAGGTGTCGCGCTTTAAAAATTTTATGAGTATCTGTGTATTCTTCGTACCTACTTTGAGGTCTCGCCAGAGTGCGCTAGAGTAAATATTTTCTTTGATTGTGATAGGCGGTAAAATAATATGCTCAAATGTTATGTGATTAGCGAAATGCGAATATTAAATAGAAATCGAATAAAACTTATTCTTAAAGAACATCTGGTTACTATTCACTTATATATATTTTGATTATTAATCAACATTCAACATTTACGGAACCCTCCTTAGACATGTCCTGACATGCTCTTGGTTAGGTTATTTAAGGTTCCGTAGTTCATGTCTCGGAATCCTTATAGTTTCGTCATGTCCTTCCATTCGACCGACCGTCCGCCCGTCCGTCTGTCCATCCAAACGGTGGTGCTTGAAATATGAAACTTTGAATGGATAAGTTTATTTATCACGTCGACATAGTGCCAAAATAAATGAAGATAATTTTTGGTTACACCTACACGAAAAGGGGAGATATAATTAGGTACATAGACATTATAAGAACATTGAGAGGTTTCTGAGATTATATTTTGATGTACGTACGTATCCGTTTGCGCGATATTCCACTTTTAAGCACATTTCTTGTTAAAATACGGCGTCCCCCCCTCTAAAAGCCAAACGGCTGGCTCTAAAAATGTGAAAAATTCATGATGGTAGTCCATGTAATAAACTTTGAACGAAAACTATAACGGTCCAAAAAACTTCATAAATTCAGGAGTTATAGAGACTTAAATTGAATCAGTTTAGATGAAGATATCTGTGGCTCAGTGGTTAGCGCTTTAGTGCTTAAGCCAGAGGGCGTGGGTTCGAATCCATAAGAGAATAAAAAGTTTTCCGTGGATTCCTTGGAAAAATTATGTTAAGATTAACGAATTAACGCTGCCGACAAAATATGTTACTATGATAAAATTTTAAAGCGATTTTGCCAAGTTGATGTTCATAAAAAAAATATCAGAATATAACAAATATTGTTCATCTCTTTTGTTACATCAAAAGCTGCTATCACCGTACATTTTTAATGACAAATGTATGGCGGTAGTAGCGTTTTTCAAGGCCAGGAAGCCAAATGGACTTCCACCCTTCATGGACAGATGCAATAGTCTCTTCTTAAGACACCTATCATGGCCATGCCATCAGACGATATGATCAAGGTGCATAGCTTCTCAAAGCAACACCAGGTTTTCCTATCGTCTAGGGAGAGTAGAGGATAGGAATCAATGTTCACTCCAATGACATAGTCTGGTACACGGACGGATCCAGGAAAGACAACCGGGTGGACGGACCTTCTACGGGGGCATGCCACCTACAGGCTTGCCTATATACTTGCTTAGGACAATTTACAACCATGTTTGAGGCTGTGATGAGTTGTTCACTACAGAGCCTACAGATTGTCCTTGTCCATAAAACATCCTAATCTTATAGAGAAGATTAGGATAATTTAGATGATATTTCTGCTACTGTCAATGCTTTCAGCGCAGTCTGTCAGAACAATCACACTGCGCTGAAGGCACTGACAGCAGCAGAAAGAATAAGGGGCATTTTTGTATGGATCCCGTCCCCACTACTGTAGCACTACAAGACATATATCAAAGGACTTAAAAAGCGTGTAATTTTTTTGTATGACGAAAAATCTCTAAACCATGGGAGAAAAAAGTTAATGAGAGTTATAAGTGAAAAAAAGTTTAAAAATCATCCTGTATTATTGCACCATTTCATAGTGTTGCTAATAAGGAACAATTTTCGGGAAGTAATGGTATACAGCAAGCTTCAGAAAAGTGTTATATTTTGATAAATTGTCCCATATTTTGAAGAAATGTATGGAATGATAATAAAATGCTAAAATAAGCTCTTTCCTCAATTTTGTCCATACTTACATTATGGAAATTGTTTCTTACTTGCGATACTATTTAAAGGTGCAGTACACAGGATGTATTTTTTTTCCATAATTTATGGGTTCGAATCCTGTCTAGGAAAAATGAGTTATCAAAAATGATGCAGTTTAAGTTTTCATCAAGTCGGCCTCGATATTCCGTAGGGCTAAATTGCTATTGCTAATTTTTTTTGACTTCTCTTACAACGCCCAGAAGAATAATTCACTATGTACAATATCTTTTTTACTTTTTTTCTGTACCTAATCGTTTTAAAATTATTTTTGCTATTTAATTATATGTATTTTAATGTAATTGTTTTATCTGAATTATTTGATTTTACATAAACCACTTTTCCAGGCCAGGATTCGAATCCGCAAATTAGGAAAAAAATACATTTTGTATTATTGCACCATTCGATAGCGTTGCAAGTAAGAAACAATTTCCAGAAAGTAATTAGGTATGTGCGAAAAAATTGAGGAAAGAGCTTATTTTTAGTATTTTATTATCATTCCATACATTTCATCAAAATATGAGGCAGTTTATCAAAATATAACACTTTTCTAAAGTTGAGTGTACTTATACCATTACTTTCCAAAAATTTTTCCATAGTAGCAACACTATGAAACGGTGCAATAATATAGAATGATTTTTTTAAACTTTTTTAACCCTCATTTACTTTTTTCTCCCATGGTTTAGAGGATTTTTGTCATACAAAACAATGACACTTTTTTTAAGCCCTTTCATTTGATATATGTCTTATAGTGCTACAAGGATGGGGACTTTTTGCCCCTTCTTCTTTCATCTAAATTAGTTATGGCTTGTGTTCAAACGCTAAACATGCTAGGACGAGATAACAGCATCAGTCTGGTATGGGTTCTAGGCAACGGCAATATCTCCGGCAACAAAACCGCGGATGAGCTGGGTAGGCTTTGGGCCAATTGTCTCACGGTGTCATGCCCAGAATCGGTATGTGGAATATCTCCCAGCACTACCAAGAGAGAACTCAAGGAATGGGGCCGCAGCTTAAGTATAAAGCAATGGGCTGAAATCCTAGGCCTTGAGTTTTTACTTCTATATTTTTGATTATTTCAAGATCAAAATTAGCTTACATTTTAGCTCGTTTTAGTCAGACAAGGGAACTGCAATTAATTTTTATAAACAAGAAGAAGGAGAATATTGTCAGTTAGGAGCAAAAATTTACAATGTCATTGAATAATAAATTTACTAAGATAACTTTAGCCGTAGAAAATTCTTAATGTAAGCAACATTTATGTAACTTATCTTGTTTTATTTTATAAACTCTTAGGCTATTTAGATGAATACTCCTATAATTTAAGTCCTAAAGTGTTTGGAATTAGTTATTTTTACCTGTTATTACAGAAAATGTATCTATAGCTTATCTATTTTTACATGTTGCTGAAAACCTTTAAAATAAAATGTAGGCAATTTTACTTGATATTACATAACTTTCGTTGATAGCTTAGATAATTTTACCTATTTTTCGAATTAGGACTTTTTTACCTAAGCGACATAAACTGCCTGTAATTCGAAAGCTATATGACTCGTTTTAATATCAAAAATTGCTATAAAAATAAGATACACGTTGTATTTTATTGATATATAGATGTATGTTAAAACCATCTAAATCCGACTATTTTGTGATTTTTAATGATTTTTTTTTCTAAAAATTTTAAAGTTAAATCACTCTTCTATATAGTTCACTAAATTTATGCGTCATATGTGTCTTTCTTTAATTATTATATTTTCTTTAATTATTATTTTTTTTCAATTATTATTATTTAAACTGGAAATATCATATTTAATATTATGTATTATATAAAATATGAATTTGCTCTCCTACGCTATCGAATTGGATTTTGTCTGTAATGGTAGTTGTATGTGTGTTAAATAAATTAATAAATGTCGCTTAGGCATTTTTACCTCATATACTATATACCTCAAAACGTTGATATACTAAATAGACAATTAAAACAGAAATAATATAATATATCTATGGACGCTTCACACCACGTCAATCTGATCCCGTGCTAAGTTCTCGAAGAACTTGTGTTACGGGTACTAGATAACGGAAGTATATTTAATACTTTTATACTATACACATAATTAAGATTTTTATTATATTATACACATATTTAATACACATCCATGACCCAGGAACACAGAAAACTTTTTGTTCCGTCGGCGGGATTTGAACCCGCGACCCGCGACGGCTTGAGCAACGACACGCTCAACCAACTGAGCCACAGAGGTTTCTGTGAAATTTACAAGTACATATTATATAATAAAATATTATACTATAATATATACTATATAATATTATATTAATATATAAAATTTCAAGTAAGAAGTTGAAGGAACAAAAAAGTACATTCAACGATCGAACATTTTCATTCTATCGCAGGCAGAGTGCTCGCTAAGGTTTTCATAATTTATTTTTTACGGCATGTTGTTCCCTACTATTTCAAGAGTAAAATAAACGATTGCGAAATAGCGGCACCGAGGAGAGTGACACAACCTCCTCGTACGAAAGTCAGAGGCTCACTGTCCCGCGCGCCCTCGCACGCACCGCTTACAAATATTTTCACAAAATAATAGTTATTTACGTATATTTTGAAAACAAAACGGTATTTCGAAAAACCCAACGATGAAATGTTAGATAAATATATTCTTCACATTTTCGTAAAAGAACCATCTTTATAGCCGTAGTAGGTAGTAAGTAGATAGAAAAAGAAATCTGAAAACAGGGCTTTTTAATTTTAATTTATTTAATATTAATCTTCGTCTTATTAAAAAAATTAACGATGATATTAAAGATGAAGGATTGAAGTGTGAAATGTATATTTTTTTGAATTTTTTTATTCCCATTTTTCGGAGTAGTTCCGACTCAAACTGAGCGATTTTTAAGCTTTAGGGACTATTTGCCCCTTAAAATATGTATGCCGTAGTGAATAATATACTATAGTATAACGCGTTTCAAATGAGAATAGGAACGTCAATGACCTTTATCTGTCAAATATCACTTGAAAAGTGTGATTTTCAGAAAAACTAATGTGTATATAAATATTAATATTCTTGCATCGAATTTAAATAAGAATGTTAAATAGTAATCAATTATCTAAACATAAATTTAACTATCATAACAGTCTAAATTCGAAACAATATGGCGCCGACTCGATCCTATTCTCATTTGAACCGCACTATATATCCTACTACTGTAAACTGTTATAAATGTGAGTTTGTGAGGATGGATGTCTTTTATACTCTCACTCAAAAACTAGGTACTGAACGGGTTTCGATGAAATTTTGTATGATAGTAGTACATTTTTCGGGACAAAAATGTCCTTCCCCGTAGTCTACTCTACATATGTGCCAAATTTAATCAAAATCGGTCCAGTAGTTTCGGAGTCTATTCAATGCAAACAAACAAACTTTTCCTCTTTATTATACTAGCATAGATAATATAAAATTCTGACGACATTAGAAAAATGTGTAATATGTCTATTACAAAACTACCCAAAAAGCGAAAATGCTATAATATAAGGAATGAGTTTTCTAATTCCGGTACTTACTATAAATTAGTCTTATTTCTAAATATAGACTCAGTCTACTTTTGAAATGTAGACTGATTTAAGGTACCAGAATAACTTAAATCAGCCTAGGATATCATTTCTGTCGTGCAGCTATTTACCCTGTAATTTTTTCAGGGGCGACAGCACTGTGGTGCGCGGCGGGGGCGGGGCACCTCGGCATCGTCAAGCGGCTGGTCCGCGCCGGTGCCTCCGTCAATCACGCCACCAAGACGTTGAGTACGCCCCTGAGAGCCGCCTGCTTCGACGGCCGCCTGGACATAGTCAAGTATCTGGTGCGGCACGGTGCTGACATACACAAGGCGAACAAATACAACAACACGTGTCTTATGATTGCGGCGTATAAGGGACATTTGGATGTGGTAAGTCGTTGACAGTTAAGGTTCCATAGTAACTACAACGAACCGAGTTTCGCTCGGTCCGTCCGTCTGTCCGTTCGTCCATCCGTCCGTCCGTCTGTCTGTCCGCCCTTGCTAACTCCGTTAATTATGAATGTTAATTTACGAGAAAATGTTAATTTTGTACAGTTCTATATTACATAATATAAACTTTATTTTTAGTTATATAAAATAATTATAATATCAGCCGAGAAGAACCGGCGCCGGCTTCCTATCAGATCGTGGATCGTTCATAAACCACGGGATCAAAAAATCGAACGTTCGCCTTTAGATCTTACACATTACCGTCACGTGCGATGACGATGATTATTGCATCAATGTTGGCGGTCAATGCCCTTGTTTGTGCGGAATATAAATAACTAGCATTAATTGCCCGCGGCTTCGCCCGCGTGACATTAGGTTTTATACTTTCATACCCTATTTTACCCATCTAGGGGCTTTATACAAAAAATCATGCAAATATGTCCAAAGCATTAAAAATTTTCATACACACTATCATTCCCTAGTTTACCCCTTTGGGGGTTGAATTTTGAAAAATCCTTTCTTAGTGGATACCTACGTCATATGTAGAACACGTGTGAAGAATTTCAAATTTCTAGTGCAATCACATTGTTACCCACATTTCTAGCAGCACCTCCAAAATGAACATAAACGTTATCGCCAGTGAAAGACACGCACTTTCCTTTATATGCACTTTTCTGTAGACGATTGGCAATGGTCATCAATGACTATTTATTGACATGATTAAAAATCCGTTCTCGAATGAAATCCGGCCGGAGTCCGGTCTATATCCTTCAAATCCGGTCTAGATCGGACTTATCCGGTCAGATGGTAACCCTAACCACGCTAGCCTACTAGTACTGCGTTGGCATTTGTTTGTACTTTGTTAAATTCGTTTCAAAATTGTAACTGTCATTAATCTGGCAATCAAAACATTTCCGAAAATTTGAGATAGCAGATTAAAAAACTTGTTTACGTATTTCTTAATTTTAAAAAGTGTGTGGGAGGACGATGTACGTAATGTTTTGTGAATTTCATAAAATAATTGCACGATTATAATTAATTTGCTTACACTCCTGCTATTTTTATCGCTTACCTCTTATCACTTATGTTTGTTGTTTATTTTTATCAACAAACAACAATGTTTACAGAATCTACAGCAGATATAAACAGTTGTTGTTACAATCAACATTCCTCGATGTTAAAAGTCAGCCAGGTGCGAGTCGTACTAGCGTATGAAGGGTTCCGTACCGCTATCTACAATCTATACATGTATTAGCGCTAATATTTGCTAATATCGAGCTCTAGTATTAATAACGAGCAAAAAACAGTGAAAAAATTTAATATACTAACGCTGCTTATCGCCTCAAAACTGGAAGCCTTTAAATATTATTTTATTTTACTATTTACTAGCCGACCCGTACCCACTTCGTTAGGCGATAAACATTTTTGATGATGATTATGATGAGGATAAAAAGTATCCTAAGTTACGCCTTAAAACATCAGCTATCTCCCAGTGAAAGTACCGTGAAAATCGGTCCAGTCGTTTCAGAGATTAGATTGTCCCGGAACAAACTGACAGACAGACAGACAAACAAAAATTAAAAAAAAAATTATTATTAGTACTGTATATACCTATTATATTGTCGTATGCATTAAGTGAAAAGCTGTTAATTATAAATTACAAACAGACAATTTAATTTTATTTATTTGTATAGATTTTGAAAGAGAATATAATATTATGTCACCGTAAAATTATAAAAACCGTTAGATTGTAATATAACTAGTGAAATTGTAAAATGTTGATAGACTTCCGACGCGAATATGCTGCCTATAATTTAACACATTATTTTTCGTTAGATTATAAACATGTATAGTTTTTAATCCTTCCACATATTTTTACAATCTTGTTAGTTATTTAATATTTTACAATCTAACGGTTTGTACATTTTTACGGTGACATATACAACTCAATATTCAGTGCATATTGCTAGCGTGATAGCGTCTATCTATAGCCGTTATTAATATCGGCCAAACAACGGCAAAAAAATCACGTTTCTTGTATGGGAGCCCCCCCTTAGGCCCCTTACAATATATTTTTTTTATTCTGTTTCTATACTATTTGTTCTTTTAGCGGCAACAGAAATACATCTGAATATTTCACACTGTCTTGCTATCACGGGTTACAAGATTACAATTAAAATAAATTTACAGATTACAAGATTACAATTAAAAAAGTAAATCTTTTAAGGGCCAATGTATACGCCTATACAATAGGATCCCAGAAAACGTTCAAAACCTTTCTATTAATAAATTTAAAAAAGTAGTCAAAGAACGTTTGTGTGCTAAAGCTTATTATAAAGTAAATGATTTTGTTAACGATTGCACACCTTGGGAATAAGATGCAACCCTGCAAGGCTGTCTCTATGTACTTGTGTACTGACTTTTGTTATATTTAACATAGATTTAAATTTACAATGTAAAATATATATTTCTTTTAAAAGAACAATTTTCCATCTTTTTACTAAAAGATGGGCCCGTGCGAGTTTCTTACGCCGGTTTTTCTCGGCGGGTTAGGGTTGAACCGGTGGTAGCTTTTTTTGTTGACTTTCCGAAAATAGCTTTTTAAGTTTTATTTGGAAATAAAAATTTTCATTTTCATTTTCATTTTCACAGCCTGGTGACAGACAGACGGACACCGAAGTCTCAGGAATAGCACATATTACTAAACAGTTAATAATAGTACGGAACCCTTAGAATGAGATCTCTACTGGTCGTAGTATTTCTATTTAAAGTATCAATAAAAATAGCACATTTTTGTTTCTCTCTTGGAATAGAAACCACTATTTGAGAGTTATCGCCCTATTACCGGGGCCTACTAATTATGGAAATATATTGTTGTAGGAACTTTACATTCCTATTACGGAGTTTAACAATCAGAACTACAGACATCTATTGACTAAATAACGCAAGTCTTATCGTCTGTATAGATACCAAGCGCGCCATTATTTTTCTACCTGCTGTGACGTCACAAATGCGATATAGTGATGATAACCCCCCTCTCCGAGTAAACGATTCAAAGGCCGTCACTGCACGCCGCACAGTGGTTCAAGCGCGGAATTAATTCAATTTTGAGGTGGTTAACTGAAGTCGAAATTTTTATTTTATATCTATAAAAAACACTAGGTATGACCCTAGTCTAACAGATTTTGAGTAAATTATTTTTTTTAATTAAAAAATTTGACCACTAAAGTCATACAACTGAACGCGTTCAAAATAAGCGTTCAAACAACTCGTCCCTCAAAAAGTAGCAACTTTTTCAGAAATTTATTTTTACAGTTTTAAAGGAGGATAAATATTGTTATTGTAAATTAAATAATATTTGTGATTTCTATTAAATTGCCTAATAACTTTTGACCTTTACGCAATTGATAATTTTTTCGCCCAAATATAACTTTCAATTGACTATCGATTTTTTTCCTCGAGGATCCTCGGGTTCTAATATAGTAATAAAAATAGCTTAACTATCTGAAATTGTTAATTAATTAATTTTAGCTGCAAATATGTGCAAACTTTTAAATAATACTCAATTATGTAAATAGCAAAATTATCAGAACAAAATATCAATATGCTCATTTGATGTTATTGCGGTGTTTATTGAGGCTATCAATTTGAAAATATTAGCTGAAATCTACCCTTGTTCTGTTATTACTACAAAAATTAATAAATAATAACTATAAATAATAACTATACCTACTACCTACACCTACTAAGTAGTAGTAGATATCATTAAAATTGTATTTAGTATGTGTACTTACACATACGATCTACATCTACAACCTAGACCTACACCTACGACCTACACCCACACTTACTTCCTACACCCACACTACCCATATAACCTTCCGGTGATAAGAAGAAGTTATCGTAAACTGATGGTTTAAGTAGTTACTAATATCGCTCTTAGTACTTCAATTACTTCTGTGATTAAAATATGGAATTGTACTGATCTGCAAAATCCTGCAGAAGATTGGATTTTGCTATTTCAATATACTGTGAAGTCAGTATTATAATTTGTTTTGGGACAAAATTCAGTAGGTAAGTACATGTTGAATCAATCCAGGAAGTGTTCGCGTAAATTTACATAGGTACCTATACCCATTAATAAACACATTTTTTTCTAAATACTTATAGGAAATTTCAGCACAATATGTTCTCTTTATGCCTAATTATTTTTTGATGTCGAATTTTGCTTATTATATTTTTATTATAGTATTTAATTATATTTTTTTTATTTCGTTTTTTTTATATTATTATTAAAACAATACGTATGTTTATTGTATATTATACATATATTATACAATAAACATACGTACTATACTTTCATTTAAACACCAAAAAATAATTAATTCCACCGCCCCATACAACTTGAACCACTGTGCGCCGCTGCGCCGCGTTTTTTAGTTTTTACACGCGAAGTTACACGCGAAGTACATACACTTGCGTGGTCTAGTCAGATACAGATGCTGTGATCAGAACGTTCTAGAGCGGCCTATCTCCACAGGTCCAGTTCCTCCTGGACAGCGGCGCGCGCGTCGACGAGCGTGCCCTGTGCGGCGCCACCGCCCTCCACTTCGCCGCCGAGTGCGGGCACGCGGCCGTCGTGTGCGCGCTCATAGACCACAACGCCAAGATACTCACCAACGAGAACGGTACGTACAACGGCACTCAGCAGGAGAAGGAGGATAGAATGTCGCTTACATGCTGTTTGCCTATCTCGCGTGTTAATGTAACGACGTGGAGAGGACCGATATTATACGGTCGTTATAGCCTGTAGTCGTTAAAACCGATGTTAAATGTACACTGAATCATGAATTCATGACAGGCCTCAAAACTTCGTTGTAATTAATTGACAGCTCGTTTCGTTATAAACAATGTTATAAAGAGTTTTCAATTTCAATATAAAATATCTACTACAACTTTATTTATTACATTAGGTAATAGTTCTGAAAGTTTTATTTTATACTTATGGATTTAGATCCCAGGCCGGCCAGACTGCCTGACTGATAAAATGCATATCCTGCTCGTATTATAAATATGGAAGTTTGTGAGGATGGATGTTTGGTTACATTTTCACGCAAAAACGACTGAACGGATTTCGATGAAATTTCTACCAAATTAGCTACTAGTTTACTAGTTTAAGCTCTGGATGTTCACATAGGCTACTTTTTATCCCCAAAAAGGACAATGTACCCGTGGGATATACAAAGCTAGTATTGTATAAACTACATATTTAACCCTGAACACCTCCACAGGTATGACCCCCCTCCAGTGCGCGGCGGAGCGTGCGCGCGCGTCCGTGGTGGAGATCCTGGCGTGCCGGCCGGAGGTGACGCGCGCGCAGGCGGTGGAGGCGTTCGAACTGCTTGGCGCGTCCTTCGCTAACGACAAGGAGTACTACTGTCTAAGGGTGAGTAGGTACTGAGTATAACGCGTTTCAAATGAGAATAGGAACGTCAATGAACTTTTTCTGTCAAATGTCACTTGAAAAGTGCGACTATCAGAAAAACTTATGTGCATATAAATCTTGCATCGAATTTAAATGAAAACGTTAAATATTAATCAATTATCTAAACATACATTTTACTATCATAACAGTCTAAATTCCAAACAATATGGCACCGACTCGATCCTATTCTCATTTGAATCGCACTATACACACGTTTTGCTAGACTTGTCAAAACATGAACGTACTATGGAAGCCAGAGAAAAGGAGAACTATGTCCATATTGTAATATGAAAAATGTCCGCAAATAAGCGTAAAATAACAGTTCCAAAACGGTTCTATAATGGCGCTAGGCTTAGTTTTTAATATCTATGGACGCTTCACACCACGTCAATCTGATCCCGTGGTAAGTTCTCGAAGAACTTGTGTTACTGGTACCAGACAACGGAAATATATTTAATACTTTTATACTATACACATATTTAAGATTTTTATTATATTATACACATATTTAATACACATCCATGATCCAGGAACACAGAAAAACTTTTTGTTCCTTCGGCGGGATTTGAACCCGCGTCCCCCGGCTTGAGCACCAACACGCTCAACCAACTGAGCCACAGAGGTCGTTAATTGGGTATGATATGAAGTTAGCAATAAGAGATGGAGTGAAGTTAGCTAGGCGTTAGTTGTTGCTAACTTCACTCCATCTTTTATTTCTAACTTTATATTATACCCAATTAGGACTCTAGCGTCACTATGGCCAGTTTTGGAACTGTTATTTAACTACTTTTGTTGGACACTTTTTAGATATTTTGTCTTACACATATAATCCTCCTTTCCTCTGCCCTTCATACCAATACCATAAAATAATACTTACCACGCAGTTGTACAACTGCGTGCTGTCGTGAACACTCGGCCTGTCGCTCGTTGTCTGTAAAATTATCACCGACTCAAAAGTTGAGCCCTTGAGATTAAATGGGGGGGGGGGGGGGCGTTTGCGCTGTGTTTCGCCGAGTGAGTGAGTTTACCGGAGGCCCAATCCCCTACCCTATTCCCCTCCCTACCGTCCCCTATTACCCTATTCCCTCTTAAAAGGCCGGCAACGCACTTGCAGCTCTTCTGATGCTGCGAGTAGCATAAAAAAAAAATAATAATAATTAAGCTAAGTGAGTCCACCCAGATGGCGTACCAGTACCTGCACCGCGCGATGGCGATGCGTTACGACACGCGGTACGGGCTGCTGCTCAAGAGGCCCGCGGACCCCATACCCGCCTACGACAACTGGCGGGAGAGCACCACGCTCGAGGTATGTCTGACCGTGTGGCTACAAGTGAGACCATGTCCAGAAACGGCTAATAGGGATTATGCACGTATTTTTTTTAGTTTTTTATATAGTTCTATCTTGTTTGGTAAACCGTATGGTAAAATCAGTTTTTTGATATCATTAAAAATAACTAAGATATGAACGTTTAAAGTAGTCTATTAGACAGAGAGATCGGACGTGTATCGTGACGTCATATAACACGACCTTCATAGAAAGTTCATACTAAATTTCGTTTTGCCAGAAAGAGATAGAGTACAAACTTTGACCGCTCATATCTTGCTCATTTATCATCAGATATTGAAAATTTTTTCGCCATTTCCTTTATTTTTCAGTCTAGTATCATATTATTATGTTTTAAGCTATTTTTATATTTTATGCATATTCCCTATTCGCTGCGAAACGGAACTAGGTCGCCATACATTGCGTTCAGTGGGCTTAGCGGGAATATTTGACAGCGGCGTAAACGAAATGTTATCGAACGAGAATTGTATGAAAATTTATCAAAATAATGACAGCGTCCATGCAAACTTTATTCGTTATCGTTACGCTGTGTAAAATTTTCGTACCAGGCCTTCAGATGATGTGCCCGTATTCGTCGTGAATTCGCCGCGATTTATGTGCGT
This sequence comes from Glaucopsyche alexis, assembly GCA_905404095.1. Taxonomy (NCBI): domain Eukaryota; kingdom Metazoa; phylum Arthropoda; class Insecta; order Lepidoptera; family Lycaenidae; genus Glaucopsyche; species Glaucopsyche alexis. The sequence continues at coordinate 19,809,908 of FR990057.1, forward strand.
AATCCTTTTTGGGTAAGATCTTAGTTAGAAAAGTAAAAATAACTCTGAAGTAAATGATTGACAAAGTGAAAAATTTAAATTTAAATCGTAACCAAAAAAAAAACTGTGGGGGTATAGATGGACGAATAGTCTTGTAACAAGTAAAATATTTTTTTACATTTTCCGGCCTTCTATTTCACATATCTATATAAGTGTACGTGCGCACGCGCAGGAGGTGGAGCGGCTGCACGGCGACGCGCACGCGCTGCACATGGAGGGGCTGGCGGTGCGCGAGCGCGTGCTGGGCCGCGCGTGCCCCGACCTGCCGCACCCGGTCGTGTTCCGTGGCGCCGTGTTCGCGGACGAGGCGCGCTTCGACCGCTGCCTCGCGTTGTGGCGACACGCGCTCGCACTGCGCAGCCAGAACTCGGTGAGAGAGAGAGAGAGAGTTTCACTTGCGCGCACAAGTGTACATATACATACATGCACACAGTCACGCGTACGCAATAGCGTACGCATATTATGTATAAAATATAAACGTACAAAAACCTACACGCACAGGAATGTGCGTACACTTTTACACCCGTACGTACGTGAGAGATTCTCACGTACGTATTTAAGAGACACAACTCAAGAGTGAAGTGAATGAAAGCTCTTTATTTCGCGGGGTATACGTTCCATAAATATGCCGCGACTACAGAAACCGTGAATATGGAATCGTAATTTATAAATTATAATATAGAATAGGCAAGCGGACTGATTTTTTTTTATTGCATTAATGAATAGTACTCTTAAATATGAGTAACTTCTCAGAAGAAACCGTATATCAAAAGTCAATATTTTCAAAGGTACAGCGATTTGTATACAAAATTTCGCGAGTCTTTATACCAAAAAAAAATATTTTTTTTTGCGAAATTGGTAAACAAAACCTACATCATTAGTTTACTCACATCATATACAAAAACATTCATTATGGTAAGTATGAACTTAAACGCACAAATATCGGAGATATTTACAAATATATTCCTGCGGCCATATACTTCATATACTACTTCATACTACTTCATATACAAGTGACGTCATTTTTAGGTCGACTTTAGTATGGAGCGTTTTTAGGAGGCTCGCGAAATTTTTTATACAAATCGCTGTACCTTTGAAAATATTGACTTTTGATATACGGTTTCTTCTGAGAAGTTACTCATATTTAAGAGTACTATTCATTTATGCAATAAAAAAAAATTGTCCGATTGCCTATTATAGGAGATACATTCGTAGGTAACAAAATAAAAATAAAAAATATATTGAAAAATCATTTTTATTGAAGTTTTAATCGTTTTGCCAATGGTTTGTGTGGATCACTTTGAATGAGCGTGATATGGATGCCATCGACTCTCCAAATCGTAAACGATCAAGCATTTCTACAGACAGATTGACTATTCCTCCCTATAAAGAAATCATTTCTATGGTGGTCATAGTAGTAGTGCTAGTGTCCTTTTATAAATAATCAAAAAATTGCAGGTGTCAGTGGTAAAAGATCTGCTGAGGTTCGCGCAGGTGTTCTCGCAGATGATACACATCGGGATAGAGTTGCCGTTATCACAGGTGACTTTTGTACATATTTTTTTTTATGAAATGGACCATGAAACAAGCAGACAGATAGCCTGATGGTAAGTGATTACCACCGCCCATGAACACTCGCAACAGTTCAATTGTAACTCCTTTGGTACCAAAGGAGACCGCACTCGCGTTCCTGGTCCTTAAAATCCACCCCGGTAAGGTTAATTAATTTGGTGAAACACATCGCAAGCGTTTTATTGCGCCTGTTTTCTGTTAGGCTGTGGTATTTGTCTGGTCGCCCCGGCCCATTCGTGCCTAATATTAGCTCTTCCACGTTTGAGACAGCCACACCCCGTGTTTGAGATGGTCACACCCCGTGTTTGGCGAATGTTTCGCCTTATCTTGTGTAATCTATCACGACTAACAAATCATCTTCAATACAAGATGTTACAAGGGTCAAATATCACATTTAATTGTTGATGAATAGAGGAGCTTATATATAAAAAAAGTTATTTCGGTTCACATGATAAAAAATTATTAGCAGACAAAATACATAATATACAATATTTTATATTGTCCAATCTCTTTTTCGCAAAACGATTCTGGCTATGAAAAATGTACGACTATCGCAATGACGTCACACCGACCGTATTTCGCTCTCTTTCGTATCTTCGTTAGTATTTAAGATATGAAGAAATAGTGTTTAGATTGTTTATTACCACGATAGTATCGATTAGATGATTATTTTTTGTTAAATAGCCTATTGGTAAATGTTGTCAGGTTTGTTACGTGCTGGAGGCGTGTGCTGAGGAGCTGAGACGGGGCACGAAGAGAATGGAGAAACCACAAGCGAACCTCGACCCTGATGTGCTCATAGTGAGTTACTGTTTTGTTAAAGAGTGTGCGTGTATGCGTGTGCGTGTATGCGTGTGCGTGCGTGCGTGTGCGTGCGTGCGTGTGCGTGTGTGCGTACGTGCATGTGTGAGAGAGAGTGTGTGTGTATGTGTCAGTGGCATCGTAATAAGTAAATAAGACTCGTTGATATCAACAATTAAAATATATTTAAAGTCTATTTAAATATATTTAAACTATTTGTTAGAAACGTCAAATTTGTATCGCGAAAAACCGGCAATGATTGAATGACGACGTTTTTAACAAATAGTTATAGATAGATCGGTTATTGTAACTGGCCGTTAATCATATTTGGGCCATAGTTGCTCTTATATGGTATCGTTTATTTATTTAATTACATTGTCAGATGTCATCAAGACTCAAGACGAAAAGTAGTCTCTCTTTTAAAGGCAACACAGAATCAAATTCGACTTGTGCACGTTTAACTCGGGCTTTTTGGCATGAGATATAATATGGGATTTACCAATTACGGAATATTGCAGGTAACTGTTAATATTTCTGGCTAAATACAGATCTATAAATTCTGTTTTTTTTAAAGGATGAGTACGAGAGCAACGTGCGAACAGCCTTGTATCTGGTGGCGGTGGCCGCGAGATTACTAGAAGACCCGGAAAATGATGAGGTACATACATAAGTATTTGTATACTATCAGGGAATTTAATATATAAGCAGATCGAGTGTTCTCATAATTTACTTGTAATATAATGACGACATGCAGTGACGATGCAAGTGTGTAACATATCAGTTTGATATCATATAACGAACAAATTGTGACACCGGTCAAACTATGAATTAAATTCCCTGATAGTACATTTCAGTTTGTGTTCATACATTTTTTCATAGTAAAATCCTACTACTGTTATAAATGTGAAAGTTTGTGAGGATGGATGGATGGATGTTTGTTAGTCTTTTTTCAAACTCAAAAACTCAAACTCAAAATTTTTATTTCCATATAGGTTATGAAATAACACTTATAGAATTGTCCTACATGATGCCTACCACCGGTTCGGAAACTAGCCCGGCGAGAAGAACCGGCGTAAGAAACTCGCACGGGGCCACCTTTTAGCAAAAAGATGGGAAAATTGTTCTTTTCAAAAAAAATATTTTTACAATGTTGTAACTTAATCTATATAACATTAGTCATAAGTACATAGAGCATACTTAAGTAAATAAAAGCAGCCTTGCAGGGGGCCATCTTATTCCCAAGGTGTGCAATCGTTAATGAAATCACTGACTTTATAATAAGCTTTAGCACACAAACTTTACATCAGAGCTAAGCGCATTAATTATTTCTTTTTTATAAGGAGTAATATTAGTGAAAATATTATCAATACAAGTAGCTGTTGTATCAGATATTCTTGTCGGTTCATAAAACAAATTAATGAGGTTATACGATTTTAACAATGATGTGAATCTAACAGTGGTGGAGTTAGAGTCTAATAAATTAATGTTGAAATCACCACATACAAAAATCTTTTTGTTAGATGCACATATTTTTGTCAACATATGTTCCATGATTTGTTCAAAGGAATCGTATGAACCTGATGGAGGCCTGTATACGCTTACAATAATAAGGTGGCTCAACTCAATACAAGCTACCTCACATATTCGTTCAGTAGAGAGTCTTACAATATCTTTTCGTTCTTTAAATTTAAATTTTTTATTAGTCAATATTAAAGAGCCACCTCTAATGGCATTCTCTCGACTGAACGAACTAGCAACCTGGTGACCACAAAAGTTAAATATTAATTCATATTTTCTAAACCAATGTTCCGATATACACATAATATCAATGTTATATTCATTAAGAAACAACTCAATCTCTAATTCTTTACCTACCATTCCTTGCAAATTTTGGTGCACCAGGTTTACAGTAGAATTAAAATTTTTGCAAACAATTTTGGTAGGTAAGATAGATAATTTATTTGAATAATTTATATTATTGTATAATACATCGCTAGAGTGGGCCTCTGTTGTCTTAGAAACTAATTTAAATTATTTGGAACATATTCCAAGCTGTTAACTGTATAGTTATCAGAATAAATACACTGCTCAATAGAAGCAGTGGTCGGTTTAGCCAATTCCTTGGCTTGTCTTAAAACTAAAAAATTAAATAGCCATCTAGCTATGCGTCTAGTACAAAACTGTGATAAGAAATACTTATCATATGTTATATTATTAAATCTAAAACTTATAATATTATTTATGTCAACCACATCTATATGTGATTGAGTGTTACTTAAGACTATACAATTTTGATTAGTAGCACTACACAGTAGGCTGTTTAACTTAAATCTAATATAATTTTCGGTACTCTCGTGTGGCAGTTTTTTTATGTAAGGAAAGGTAAACAGTACAAGCTTTTAGCTTAGTAACATTTTCCTTGTTACTCAAAATATCAATGTAGTCTGTCATCTGCTTTTTGTTTATCTTTCCTCTTCTCCCGGCTAAAATAACTAAAGTTGTGTTAGGGCAATAAGTAGCATTAACTGCCCGGCTAACTATTTGTTCATAAGATGCCCCGGGCAAACATGTGCTAGTTACTTGTTGCCCCCATACACAAATTATTTAGGTATACACCTACTCCATAGCCTATTTCATCACAGTAAATACTTATCATTCCGGCCTCTGAGGTAGGTGTAGGTATCTTATTATAATCTTTTTTTGAGGATTCAGTATGAGCCCTCAACTCTGAACAGATGACTGAGCTATCAGAATCATGCCCTGAATGACCTATATTTTCGAGACACTGATTGTTTATAATGGAGTTTACTCGTTCCTCATTGTAGTGGCCAATCTCTATTATGTCATTCATGGCAGATATATGAGCAGCAATTTCTTTTTGTGCTAATTCATATTTAACTTTTATTTGTGTTAATGAGCAGTGTAATTCTGAAATTTCAGACTGAAGGCTACATACATCCGCCTCATAATCAAACCTAGTGTTTTTTAACTCCTGACAGCAGCTTAACAATTGATTTTTTATTAATAATTTATTTTTAGATAAATTTTTAAGCTGCTTTACATATTTTTGGTTTTTTTGTATTAAATTTTGAGTTTTTCTAATGAATTTCTTAACTTTTACATATTTTTTAAACTTTTTTTTACTGTTCATAACATGACAGGCCGTTATTGTGTCATCCCCAGTTAAGTCTATGGTAGTTAAGTTATTCTTGGATGAGTCCTTTACACTTCCTAATAGTTCATCATAAAACTTTGTGTTTCCGCAGATTTTTTTATATTCAATTTACACTCTAGTGACTTTATATACTCTTGAGCATCGTGCAGCATCTTTTTAATGTGACAAGTGTCTTCCAGAGATTGTTCATATTCCACTCTACAATTGTCAAAGCCGTCCACAACACTTTGTAGTTCCAGATTATGTTCGCAGATATTCTCATATTTTTGATTTAATATGTTAAGTTCTGATTTTAAATCTGCATTTTTTTGCAAAATAAAAAGCATTTCCTTTTCACTGTCATCACGTTCAATAAGCAGCTGTTGACATTGCTGTTTAGAGTCCTTTAGTTCCTTAAGAGCAGTTCGCAGCTGCTCTTCCGTCTGGCGGGCTAGATTTGAACGTGTCATCATTTTGCAGATTTATTTATTTATTCCTGATAGCTGAAACCGAATACAAAATGTTTTAATGGGGTGTAATCACAATATAAGTAATCACCTTCTGCCCAAATCAAGATTTGTCAGCCCCAAATATTGTTTCAGTCGCACAGTAATTACACAGGAATAGATAGAAATTTAAGTAGCAAAATGAAGAAATGAAAAGAGAGTAATATAAAAACTGGAAATGAAAGATTAACAACTATAAAATAGACAAAAAAGACAGAATAGACAGATTATAGTAGTGACTGAAATCTGTGTATACTGTAAGTTCTTGTAATACTTATTAGGTTACGCCATATAAAATTTATTAAAAATTAACAATTTTGGGTATAACAGGGTTTAGTATATTATATTATGTGAGTGATATGCTGTAGGCTAGTGTTTTTTCATCATCTACTTAGCTTTAACAACAGTCAAGCCAAGAGAGTAATATAAAATTAAGAATTTGTAATGAGAATGTAGGTAGGTAATTAATGTTGTTAATTATGTTATATGTTTGTACTTAGAGTAATTATATTTAAAATATATTAGTATTTATAAGTAGGCTTGTGCAAAATTCATCATCTTATTAGCTTCCACTAATGTTAAGCCAAGAGAGAACTTAAACAAAGCCAAAGTGTAAAATATGTTAGTGTCTCACTGGGATGAGTGTTGTATAATGTTATTTAGATCTTATATTAAGCAGTAGGTGATGTAGTATGTAAATAAACACTATACTCCCGCAAATATTTCACGCAAAAACCTCTGAACGGATTTTGGTGGGTGTGGTAGTAGTTTGATCTCTGGATTAACACAAAGGCTACTATTCGCCTGGAAAAAGTACAGTGTTCAAGTGGCAAAAACTAGTCTATATTAATAAAAATGAATTACTGAAATGGTTGTACTTGTATTACTTTCAAACGACTGCGCCAAATTGGATAAATCTTTGTTTTATGTCACTAATATTATAACGAGGGAAAGTTTGCTTGTATTGAATAGGCTCCGAAACTACTGTACCGATTTTGATGAAATTCGGTACAGATATAGATTAGACCACGGGAAAAATGCACGATTCCCGTGGTAGAGCCATGCTTCGGCACGAATTGGGCCGGCTCGACCGGAGAAATACCACGGGCTCACAGAAAACCGGCGTGAAACAGCGTTTGCGCTGTGTTTCGCCGAGTGAGTGAGTTTACCGGAGGCCCAATCCCCTACCCTATTCCCTTCCCTACCCTCCCCTATTACCCTATTCCCTCTTAAAAGGCCGGCAACGCACTTGCAGCTCTTTTGATGCTGCGAGTGTCCATGGGCGACGGAAGTTGCTTTCCATCAGGTGACCCGTTTGCTCGTTTGCCCCCATATTTCATAAAAAAAAAAAATTAACTTTTTCGCGCACGAAGTCGCGGGCAACATCTATAATCAATAAATATGTGTACAGGAGAGCAGGCGCACGATACGGCGGGCGGTGTTCTCTCTACGGAGCGCGCGACTGCGGTGCGGCCTGACGCTGCTGCATCTTGCCGTCGACCGCCGCACGCCCGTCGACGACTTCCACACCAGCGACGTTTGCCAGTAAGTACCTCTCGTTCGCACACACTGCCCCCTCTCTCACTCACACCTCTCTAATCTATACTAATATTATAAAGGTTTGTATATGTAATAGGAGTAGGGGAAGATGCCCAAACAAAGCGCGCATTAGGTCTTCGGCGACTATACGATAAACTATAGTGAGTTTAGATCATCGCGATCATCTTGACTTAAGCATTTGACACGGCTTCTATTCCCAGACTAATAGCGAAAATGGAAAGACTGGGTGTAAGAGGCGTACCATTGGAACTTTTTAAGGATTACCTAACTAATCGAATGCAAAGAGTAAAAATTGAAGAATTCTATAGCTCAGATCACACAGTCACCCGCGGAGTTCCCCAAGGAAGCCTTCTCGCTCCTAGCCTCTTCCTGATATATATCAATGATTTATGTAACCTCCAAATTGATAATTGTCATATTTATGCTTTTGCCGATGATACGGCCCTATTATTTTATGGAAACGACTGGAAAGAGGCTAGAATAAAAGCAGAAAGACGACTCTCGACTGCTTTCCAATGGCTAAGTGAAAATAAACTTACCCTAAATGTTTAGGTTAAGATATGTATCAAAAACAAAATTCATTTTGTTTTGACATTAACTTAGGATTGATACCAAAAAACGAATATATCATTAAAATCCACACTTGCGACCATCAAACGAATAACCTTAGTTGTTACTGCTTAAAAATAGAAAGGTCTACAAATCTAAAATATTTAGGGATCATAGTGGATCAAACATTAACATGGAAACTACAAATTAATTCTTTATCCAATTGGATCCGTAAGACAATATACATCTTTCGCTGCTTGCGTTCTGTGGCTGAATTAAAGCTCCTAAAAACTGTTTATTTTGCCATTGCTCAGTCCCTAATCAGCTCATCGAAACCCATCGAAACCATTGGACCACAGAGGCTTATACGTTATAAATATTGTTACGTGTGGGGTTCGAAGGATTTGGAGAAAAAGACCTGCTGACTATTTTGAAGACTTTATTCACAAGCACTTAATTCAACATTAAGCACTAGGTCCAACATTAAACACTAATGCCCATTTGCACTAAACTTAAGGATCGCCTAAGTTCTTTCCTAACTTGTTTAGGCTGCTCCTAGCAAAAAATACTATTGCACTAACCTTAGGCCATTCCTAAGTCCACTTAGGATATTCTTAACTTTATGAGCCCGATTAGGAAGCGCGTAAGCGTAGGCAACACATAAGTCGGGTGTTTTATCTAGTCTTGTAGATTATTTGTAACTATTGATATAGTTTTATTGATATACTATTGTCAGAGATCTAGCCTTAGATGTATTACAATAAAAAGAGGTATATTTTTTAGCAGATTTTTTATTACAGTGGTTTTAAAAATTCAAAGCTTAAAATAGTCAGATCACAATCACCATGGCAGGGGATTTAATATTTATTGACTTTCCTTGAATTTGTAGAAGTCAATTTTCATAATGAACGGCACGCGAGAACTAGAATAACAAGATCACGACCAAACTGCTTCCAAAATTTCGACGAAATCGACTTCTTCAAGCGGTATAGGATGTGCAAAAGAATTATTTCTCTTTATTCGTCGTGGCATCGTGAGAAGTTACTTTCGATAAAATGCACGGGCCTTCGTCGCACAACAATCGCACAAAATTTATTTTTAACCCCCGACGCAAAAAGAGGGGTGTTATAAGTTTGACGTGTCTGTCTGTCTGTCTGTCTGTCTGTCTGTCGGTCTGTCTGTCTGTCTGTCTGTGGGTGTGTCTGTCTGTCTGTCTGTCTGTCTGTGGCATCATAGCTCCCGAACGGATGAAGCGATTTCAATTTAGTTTCTTTTGTATTAAAGGTGACTTACATGCGAGTGTTCTTAGACATGTTTGATGAAAATCGGTTGAGTCGTTTAAAAGTTGTGGGGGGTTAAAGCGGGGAAGAAAATCCGAATGTGCAAATATACTCGAGTAAGGTCTCAAATGAAAGCGCACTGAAAGAGAATATTGATGACTTAATCGACAGTGTTCGTAGCTTCGTTTGATGAGAAAATTGGTGGTGGGAAGATCAGCCGTTTGAAGATGATCAGCTCTTTTCTAGTTGATGAGGGGATCTGACTAACTTTCCAATGTCCGATCGATTCAAAATTTGGTACTGTGTTACTTCAACGATATATATTCAAAGAATATGCTAATGTAACCATGACCTGATCAGCAGTTGGAAGATGATCAGCTCTTTTCTAGTTGATGAGGGGATCTGACTAACTTTCTTATGTCCGATCGATTCGAAATTTGGTACCGTGTTACTTCAACGATATTCAAAGAACATGCTAATGTAACCATGACCTGATCAGCCGTGTGAAGATGATCAGCTCTTTTCTAGTTGATGAGGGGATTTGACTAACTTTCCTATATCCGATCGATTCGAAATTTGGTACCGTGTTACTTCAACGATATTTAAAGAACATGGTAAGGTACCTAACCATGACCTGATTAGCCGTTTGAAGATCATCTTTTCTTTATTAGTTGATGAGGGGTCGTCCACATGTCCTATCGATTCGAAATTTGGTACCATGTTACTTCAATAATGTTGAAAGTATGTATATGGTAAGGTAATCATTGTTTATACCTACTTTAAAAAGGATAAAATAAAAGTAAAATTAAAAATTTTAAAAACCCCCGACACAAAAAATAAACTCTAAAAAATAATAAATAATATTTTAAACCTATTATAATTATATTATCACATATAATATTAAGTAAGTTGAAATAATTTTATTTTCCAATCGTCGTCTCGTCGGGGGACCGCTATGTGAAAAAAACACGTGTAGTCGCAGAATGAACAAAAGAATTTACTCCGAAAAAAATTTGCTCATACCTACTTAAATGTAATAATTAATAAGCTGTTGTTGTAAAAATACTTTATAAACTTTAGCGGTCCCCCGACGAGGCGACGATTGGAAAATAAAATTATTTCAACTTACTTAATATTATATGTGATAATATAATTATAATAGGTTTAAAATATTATTTATTATTTTTTAGAGTTTATTTTTTGTGTCGGGGGTTTTTAAAATTTTTAATTTTATTTCCTCCACCGCCGTAAAGTTTGCGGTTTTTACTTTTTCTTTTAATTTATTTTCCATAATAGGTATATTAATAACGATTCGAAATCAATCGTAATGTATAATTTTAGTCAACATTATTCTATGAAATACGCACCGAATTTTACACAATATGACAAGACAATTGACAGCCTTTTGGTGAATTTACGTTACCAAATAAATTATACCAAGGTCTTATCTTTTGTCACTTTTTAACACACGACAGAATCAATGTCAAGAGAAGGCCAAAATATTTTCTATGGACTACATTACTTAGCCGGTTTTTAAAACCATAAACAACCAATCTTCACATTCGTTCAATCATTCACTTAACTAAGCAATGCCTATAGACGGGTCTGGATAAGTTTTGAGGGTGCAAAAATTCTAAAGTCTTTTATTTTTTGCATATAGTTTCCGGACCTTCTTCTTAGTCTAAAATTTGATTTTGTGCCATTTTGGATGGCTGCGTTTGTAGCAATTTAGGTTTTTGTGTCTTTCATGGATATTGGCCCAAAAGTAAATTATAGCTAAAAATTTTACTTTCACGATATTAGGGAAAGAGTAACCGATGCACATATGCAGTTTGAGTCGTAGCCAACCAGGGGTTTCCTGGTATTCGGCTACTATATAAAACATGGTCCCACCAGACCCACAACTATTCTAATGTCTGACAAATCTTAAAAAACTGTTCAGAGTGTTAATATCTGAGTCTGTAAGAAAGATGTGCCACATTCGGCAATTTCGTATAAAGATATTCCATTTTTTTTCCTCAAACTCGCTATAAAAACTACTAATGAAACTTTTAGTTAGTAGAGTTCATATCTATATGATGATTATGGTGTTACAAAACACTTTCTATAAGTTTAACCATGTTTATCCGCGGGAATTTTTATTAGAATGTAAAAAACCAACTTTTATCATGTATCAATGGCGAATACGGGGTGCGGGCCTCTCGCCACGCGGGGAGGGGCCCAAGTTTCATATTAATACGACAAAATGAAATGACAATTTATGTGACAACTTGACAAGTAATAATGTTATTTAAATGCGAAATTTATAATTTCAATTTTAAATTTATTTCATGTTTAATGATGCCAAGACGAGACCATAATATTATGACTCGCTAATAAAAAATGTCTTCAGATCTCGTCTAGAACCTTCTGACTCCACTCTACGTTCTCTAACTCTATAAAGCTTGAATTTACTACTAATTTACTACTCGTAAAGTAGAAAATAGGCTTAAGATAAAAAATATTTTAGTCACTGTTCATAGCTTTTCTGTTAGAGAACACAATGTTCTGGCACAACGACGACGCTCGAATATTGCTAGTGTGGGGTGTGCCTTATACAAAAGCTCATGAAGTAATGAAACGCTCAAGCTATGCATTTTGATTCATTAGACGGATCGCGCTAGCTATTTTTTAGTGGGAAGTGGAAAAATTCTAATGTTGCTGAATTTTTTCTGTACCTATATGTAGTTGATAGAGTAGTCCCTAGGGAGTTAATAATTAAGTTTTGTGCCATGTCTGTCTATTGCCTTTTCAGCAATTCGATTATTTGTGGTTAATTTTTCCGTGGCTGCGTAACGTGAGACTTAAAAAAAATAAAAAGCTAAGGACTGTTCCCAAAAAGGCAAGCAAAGTAATTCAAAGGTCAGTTATACAAAAAACAAAATAACTTAAAGATAAAAAAATCATAGCCTCTAATATTACTTACAGTACCTACGCGGGCGGAAATGCGGGCATCAGCTAGTTTTAACATAAAACTAACAAGCAATAATAAATAAATAAAAATTCAAAAATAAAAAACCTTTTATTTCCAGTTTAACAAATTAATGCTTTTTATAATACTAATTAAAAATTATAATAAAATTACAAATTAAATTAAGACTAACGTTAGGTATTGTAAATCAATTATTTTATAAGACTAACATTATTATAAATTAATGCTAAACATAGTAAACATATATCGAAAAGCAGTATAAGGATCGGTCCACATTCGTACGTAGTGCTCTGATGTTTCACTAGGCTCGACTTGGCGGGGCCCTGCCGTGCCCCTAGATATAAAATTGTCAACGGGATGAATAACAATATATACAAATATTATTTTGTTGGTTTGTAAAATGTATTTAATTATATAAATTATTACAATCAATTAATAACCTAATAAATAAGTCCTTAACCACGAGTATTAGAAACATGTATACAGCAACCTAAGTATAAAATTCAAGCGTTGAAATAACTTATTTATTTTTTATTTAATAATACTATATATACAATAAATATGATGTAGCTGAAGAGACTATTCGGTTAAACGACTAATTTCAAGAACTAAAATTAGGTATTTGAAATTGTAATTTTTTTGGTGTTAGATAACCGAAGTTTCATGTGGAAGCCTATCGGATATCAAATTTTATTGTGCATTTATGTATTGTATAAAATCAGGCGACAATTACATTCAGCTTCGTCATTCGTGCTACGCAAACAAAGTTGCGGGCAAAAGCAAGTTAAAATTTTGTAATCGCTGTAAAATGCGAATTATATAAAAATTTTGAAATGTAGTCGAATGAATGACATTTTATCACACACATTTACGTATATGTGTAATGTGTATGTTGTAGTGCGAATATTCCACAATACTTCGACCGCATATTATAATAATATTATTTTTGAATTTTATTATTTAAACCCTCCATGAAAAAGGCACAAACTTGGAATATAGATTCTTTATGACTTAATAATATTGAATACGTGAACTTTATTTAACGATTATGTGTTTTTGGAGCGCTTTTAGCTTAGGGAATCTAAAAAACCTAATTTCTCGAATCGCAGTCGCTTAATGTGGCACAAAATTTGGAATTAGGCCTATTTTAGTGGTATTAAACAGAAAATAGTCGTTTATCACACTTTAGAATTTTTGCCGGTACTGTTTTCAAAAAATGACCCTAAGTCATTTTTTACTGGACGAAAACGACGCAAATTAAGTTTTCATACTCTGGAAGCTGTCCCAGTTAAGATACCATTAATATTTTAAACTTTAAATCAATATTGCCACTTTTATAGCCATATAAAAAAATCAACCACAAATAATGGAATTGCTGAAAACGCAGTGGGCAGAAATGGCACAAAACTTAATGATAAGCTCCCCAGGGACTACTTTATCAACACATAAAAATTCAGCGACTTTAGAATTTTTTCCACTTACCACCTCGAATACGCCTAGCGCGACCCGTCTACTAAGCTACGCCCTATATAAGTTATATCTGTTAGTGCAAACAAAATGTTTAGCTAGGCTGTTCTTATGTTTAAGTGTATCTTAACTAGGACAAGCCTAACTTACGTTTAGTGCAAATGGGTATAAGTCCCAACACTAAGCATTAACGGTGTCCTAAGTCGTAGCCAAGTCGTAGGTTTCACTCACTGGTATTACTCTTGATCACCAGTTTTCACTTCGAAATCGCCTGTTTCGCCGTTCAAATCGAACTCCTGATCACTAGTTTTCACTTATCGCCTGTTTCGCTTCGAAGGAAACTGAACTCAATTCGTTCGCATACCTGAGGCGTATTTATACCAGCCGACACGAGTTCCAGACCATTCTAGAAGGAAGAATAAATCCAACTCAACTCAACAAATCAAGAGTTGGATTTATTCTGGAATGTTCGCAAAGCAGCGCCATCTAGTACTGAGTAGGGGGCCCCACGCTGTCCCTGTTCACACCAAGTGGTTTCATTGGTTGACGCTAGATGGCGCTAGTCTCTTTGTGTGTTCGTAACAATATTAAAACATTTTGCAGGTTCCCGTGCGCGCGCACCTCGCGGCTGCTGCTGGAGTGCGGCGCGGACGTGAACGCGGCGGACGATATGCGTCGCACGCCGCTGCACGTCGCGCTCATAGCGTACCAGCTCGTCCCAGGTACGACAGAGACAGTGATATACCTAGAACAGTGTAGATAATGATAAGCTCCTTACACCGATTTAGGTGACGGTGGCCGTTTTCATTGAAACCAGGGCAGCAGGAGATATTTTATAGTGCCCAGTGTGTACGCAGTGCACAAGAGCACTGTCTCTTCCTATACGCTCGAAACCTAGTGGGACGGATAATCGACACGACTGGCGAGAGATCAGGCGCAGGACCAACTTTTTACATGCCCATCCGACGCATGGATCATCCGTCTTGTCAGACAATCAGGTGATCAGCCTGCATTGTTCTAACCAAACTTGGAAATAACATTTTTTGATATTCCAACGCGGGAATCGAACCCACGACTTCCGAGTCGAGAGCCAAGCACTAACCACTAGACCACGGAGGCTTCTTTATATCGTTGACATAATATATTATAATAACGATTTTACAAATCGACCGATTTGTGGGACGGCCCACTGGGCTATGACCGTTATGAGAAATAAGGAAGAGAGTGCTCGGGCACTACAAAATGACTCCTAAGTAACTGGCCTGGTTTCATTGAAACCGACCACCGTCACCGAAATCGGTGTGGAGAGCGATTATTTTAATAACGATATGATGTCCCCAGGGTCGGAGGGTCACTGGCGCGAGGCGTTGCCGGCGTGCGTGTCGGAGCTGCTCGCGCACGGCGCGCACGTGGACGCCGTCGACACGGTGGGCGTGTCGCCGCTCGTCGCCGCCATTGGCGGTGAGTACGCGGTGCAGACTCGGACAAATGACGCGGCTCTACTTGTAATAATACTAGCTTTTCCCGCGGCTCCGCCCGCGAAAAATTAGGTTTTAAAATTCCATCCCCTATTTTATCTTCCCTCGGTGGTTGAATTTTGAAAAAGTCTTCTTTAGTGGATGCTTACATAATTTGAGAAATACGTATGCAAAATTTAAAAGCTCAGCTATTTTTAGCCTTAAGCTTTTATATAATATTATGTATATAGATGTAGTCGTCAACTGTCTTAGTCCATATATTTTTTTAATTAGTTACATTGTGTTGAGAGTTCCATTACATTCCACACTAGAAGCGTCGGAAACCCTCTCCACGTCGAAGCGTCACGAGAATATTTTATACCAGATGATATCTGCAAATTCGTTTCCGCAAAAGGATATGCCTTCAAACATTACATTTTTCGTGGTTAAAAAGTAGCATATAAGTGTTAGTCCAAGCTACAAACTAAATGTTTGTTTCGCATTTATAAAAAACTAGCTTTTGCCTTCGGCCCGGCCACGTAAATCCACGGAACACTATACTTTTTCGAAATCAAAAGTAGCCTATGTGTTAATCCGGAGCTTACCAAATTTCACCAAAAGGCGTCAGTAGTTTTTGCGTAAAAGAGTCCATCTATCTATCTATCCTCAAAAACTTTCAAATTTATAATAGTAGTAGCATATAATTGTGATTGCATTAAAATTTTAATATATTTACTACCCGCAGGACCGGCAGAGGGCCTCGTGCGTGCGGCGCTGCGGCCCCGGCTGGCGTGCCTGGCGGCGGGGGCGCTGGCGCTGGCGGGCGCGCGGTACCGTCCCCACCACGTGCCGCGCGACCTGCACGCCTTCCTCGCCATGCATGGCGTCGAGCCCATGTAGAGACAGATCCTCATATGTCGCCAGACTTCAAGGTCAGATCGACAGACTTCAAGGTCAGATCGCCAGAATACAATATCGCCAGACTTCAAGATGATTTGCGGCCGAGCTTAAAGCCCATGTAGAGACAAACCCTCAGATGTCGCCAGACTGCAAGGCCAGATCGCCAGACTTTAGGGTTAGATCGCCAGACTTCAAGATGATTTGCGACCGAGCCGATAGCCCACGTAGACGATAGGCACAGCGAGCTTGGGTACGCCAGATTTCAAGAACAGAAGAAGCCTTCAATATTAGCAGATTTTCAAGGTCGCGACATTATAACGACGCCAGATTGGTGAATTCGGTCGCCGGGCTACATGTTGGATATCTCCTTATTTACTCTTAATTGTATTTTAACTGTGCAGAATCAAATGCACATATCTATAGAATTCTCCAAAAAATAACCAGTGCGCTGAGTGTGAGTTTGTGTCACCATTCGCCGTGAAAAAGTTAATTAGTTACCATTGGTTGCCACTAGGGGCGTCGTTTCGATGCCACACAAATTTTAGTTTTATGGTCTGGTTGTGTTTACCTCAATAAGTCTGGAGTCTGGACAGTTGTTATATAAGAGGCAGACTTTGTACTTTAATCTTTATCCTATTACGGTTTTGGTATATAAATGAATGCTTTAAAATATGTTAATATTTTACCCCGTTTGACTGACAAGGAATGTTTTGTCTATTGGTAGAAGACTGCGTTACTTTACCTCGTCGGTAAGTTAACTTTTATTTAACAGTAACTTATTTTACCTTCGAATAAACTTTTGTAACTGCATTAGTGCCAATGGAAAGTTCTTTCTACTTATGTAGAGTTGCTGTTATATTTTTAATTCACACTTTACCACGTTGGTAAATCAATATAGGCGATTGCTAACCTGAATTAAATTTTATGTTTTGTTTCATTGCAATCAGAAGCCCAATTCTTCTAAATATTTTCGATTTAATCTAGGTTCGATCACCGCGCTGACTTATTCGCTTACGCGTCAGCTCGCGAGCGGCACAGCCTGAAAATCCAATCTAGATTTAACCGATAATAGTTAACAGGCGTTACTTTGCTAAAATCCATAGCATATACTTTAATTAATAATATCTAGTAATATCCCTCGAAAGAATACCCACAACCTACAAGCAACTACTCGTATAGCTTTAAGCATGCGTAAAGCTTTACGAGTACTTTACGCATGCGTGTACTTCCCACATTTGCTTGCAGGTTGTGACTTGTGCGTATTTTGTCGCGGAATGTTGCTAGATATAATACCTATTTTATATCTAGCAACATTAAATTGTTTACCGATAATAATTAATGAGTATTGTCCCCTTATTTTAAGGTTAACCGACTTCGCCTTACGCTGCTCTAATGAAATTAACCCGAGAAATAAAACAATTTTCTTCTATCTATTCTGCATTTTCTGCGTTCTTATTTTAATAATAACTGATGCTTGTGTGTTTTATTTAAACATATTTATTAAATAATCAGTAGATATCGATAACTTCTGTAATTAATTTTGAAGAAAGCTGTCCAGATATTACGAATCCATGATACATAATGATATTTTTCATTTGCAATAATGATATTTTTGCGAATGTTTTAAAGTTATTCTGCTAATGTCCAGTAAAGAAATCTAGACCAAGAATTATTTAATAAAATATGACGACTAAAATTTATTAGGATTTATATTCTTGGTCTTATTTTCTTTGAAGATATTAAATCGCCAAAATGCTATGATATTGTGCAAGTTTAATTGTTGCTTTTTATAACAAAGCTTTTGACTGATGTTGTGGAGTCGTCCATTTTGTGTTCTTTTATTTTAAAATGGATGCATTTATGTTGATATTGACTTGGAGAAAAAATATTAGCAGGTTGAAAAAGTTTAAAAGAAACTCACAGAGCATATAATATTATCGTGTGTTATTTTATTAATGGCAATTATTATTTAAAAGTTATATTATTTACTGTAAGCAACACTGTTGTGAAAATCGTGTTGGTGAAAATCGAACACATGAGTCACGAAGTATAGAATACCAGGAGTCCGAATGGTATAGGCTTTTCCATAGTATTTATGTACACAATAATAAACCCACATCTTAGTTCTCTTTTCTGCTTCTGGCTGCGTTAGAATTTTGGACGCACAGTCTTGAATCGCGCTTGGTACTTCTTGAACAATGGCGCGCTCTACCGGAAAAAATGTGTCCCCTAAATTAAGACCATTATTTTAACGTTCGGTCCTGGTATCTATACTTCGTGACACGAGTGTCGAGTCAAATGTCAATGTCACGTATGACAGCTCGACGCACGACACTTCGATTTTCAACTCTGTTGTATTAGCGCAGAGTTCTATTTTCTGTGCTCTGAATTTTTCCAGGACCGCCGAATTCCGGATCATATAGTCCCAGTCTCAACCTGCTAGTATTCTTTCTCTCTGGTATATGAATATATGAACACAGGGTTGTGTTGTGTTCAAGCGATGTAACAGCTCAAACATACAACGCTAGTGGAAAAATGTGATATAAATATAGTGTAAGTTAGCGTGTAGAGTAGTCTTCCTGTACATACGAGTCGAGCCTTGTACCGCTTAGATCTATAGAACCCGGCCAAAAAGAACACACATTGATCTTTGAAAATAAAGAGATGATACTATGCCTGCGAGAGTTTATCTGTGGTCGCGACAAAAAAATCAGCATTGTAAATAGAACTCTGCGCTAATACAATAGAGTTGAAATTGGAAGTGTCAACTGTCGAACTGTTATATTATAGCTGATGCCCGCAACTTCGTTTGCGCAGAACTAACGGAAGCGGATCCCTATTTTTTAAACGGAACCCTAAAATAAAAGTAGCCAATGTTAGACCTTATAGCTATCTGCTAGTGAAAGTTCCGTGAAAATCAGTCCAGCCATTTTAGAGATTAGCCGGAACAAACAGACAGACACACCGACAGACAGACCGACAGACAGACAGACAGACGGACAGACAAATTTTTTAAAAAATTGTATTTTATTGTAAGTACCGAATATACTTTCAGATTCACTATGTGAAAAGCTGGTAACTTGAAGCTATATACTACACAAGAAGACACATCACACATGTTTTAATCTATATATTATATAAAATATAGCTTTTGCCCGCGACTTCGTCCGCGTGGAACAATACTTTGGGATATCGCTGAAATTTACCCGCGACTTTATTTATGACTAACGAAAGCGGAATCCTATTTTTTTTAAACGGAACCCTAAAATAAAAGTAGCCTATGTTAGACCCTATAACATCAGCTGTCTGCTAGTGAAAGTCCCGTGAAAATCAGTTCAGTCGTTTCAGAGATTAGCCGGAACAAACAGACAGACAGACCGACTGACAGACAGACAGACGGACAGACAAAAAAAATGTATTTTATTGTAAGTACCGAATATACTTTCAGATTCATTATGTAAAAAGCTGTTAATTTGAAGTTACAAACAGACACTTAAATTGTATTTAACTGTATAGATGTATAGATATTATAATGTATTATATTTTAAGATATTATCAATTTGATGTTTATAAAATAACTAAACTATTTAACTAAACTTAAACTAAACATAAACCCGCACGCGCACCCCGCCTTGGTGACGCACACATCGCAACGGGCCGTGCAGTAAAAATCGTAATATTTTAATTTCGCCATAACTTCAAAACCAAACGTCCAATTTTAATCATTCAAAGACCAAATATTATCTACATAAACTGTACTTAGTGATAAAATAATTTATTTTGATAAGGATTAATAACATGAGTAAAATAAACGCGTTTAAATGTAGTCCAAAAAAAATTCAAGATTTCTAAATAAAAAAATGGTTGTTGTGCCTCACTCGACATAGATAGGTATAGTGTGTCGCGGACTTTTTTGTAGATATTTATAAGATCTACAATTAATTAGAACATTTTATGGTTCTATCTTTTATAGTTTAGGCAGCGTACGCAAAATAAGTAACTTTTCTGGTTGATTTTTTACACCTTGTGTCCGAAAAACCCAAATATCTTACGGAACCCTATTTTTTTCCAAAATAAAATTTAGCCTATGTTACTCGTGGATAATGTAGCTTTCGAATGGTGAAAGAATTTTTGAAATCGGTCCAGTACTTTTTGAGCCTATTCATTACAAACAAACAAACAAACATACAAACAAAGTTTTCCTCTTTATAATATTAGTGTAGATAATATTGACATTTTAGTCGACACTCATGTGTTCGATTTTAAATTAGTATTAGCGTCGATTTCTATTTTCAATGCTCAGAATTCTCTACGGCCTTTCGGATTCCGGAGCATATAGAACCAGCCTAAGTGTCGGCAAAACCTATGACAATTTGAAATTTGTCGCTGCATTTTCAGCGTTTGACAGATATGATTTTCTAAAAAGGAGACACAATACCTACTTAAATATTCCAAAACTCAAGATAGGTTATGACATTTCACAGAACAAATCTTCATACAGTAAAAATTACGCCATCTTGGTTTTCATCATACTTCAAATGTCAGCCGTCTTGTTTGCACCGTACTTCGAATATCAAAATGGCCCCAAAATTTTCAAAAGTGGGGGCATTTAACTGGGGACACTTTATGTCTCTACAAGCCTCGTCTATAATGTTTACGTCTATGGCACAATACGAATTTTAGAATATCGATGTGAATTCTTTTTGGCGGGGGAATTTTCGCCTCCCGTGGTCGCATAACCTATTTTCTTGTCTAAAATACTAAGCACAGACGTCTTTAATGACTTTTTAAAGTAACTAAGCTATATTCTTAAACTAATATGTTTAAGAATATAGCTACTGTTTTTCTGTAACAATAATGCCAAAACTTTAAGATTACAGCGTAAATGCTAATAAAATAATTTTAACTCGAAAAATATTTGTAGAAAATCATGAAATATATGAGGGATGTAGATTAATATTTTAAAAAAGGTAAAAAAAAATACCCTGATTTCTTGCATTTCCTTACGCACTAAAAATATTTTTTCTCTTCTTGACTGCAAGTTTCTATTCTTAGATTTAGGCCAATGTGAACTTTAGGCGCAGTTTGACTTTCCTCTTAATTAGCTGTAGTAGAATATTATCTAAAATGTATTTTCAAAAATGTTTGTTTAAATGCGGCCTTGTCAATATCTAATTGTTTTAAACATATCGTCAACTAGTAGTTTAAAATTTTGCGGATTGTTTAATCAAAATTTACTCTGTAACAATGATTGTCTTGTTTTGGTCACAGTTTTAAGAATTTTAATAGTTCAAAAACAAAGGCAAATTAAAAAATATTTTGTATGGCCAAGAATTATAATTATTATGTTTTTACACTGTTTTCTCTCTGCACTATATTGCTAAAAAATTTGTAAAATTCTTCAAATGGTTTTATTACCCGACTGTCAAGAAGGGTTATTGTATGTCTTGGTGCACTGTTTGTGCTTTTTGCTTTTATATTTTTAAGTTTATTATCAAACATGTAATAGGTTCCTTTTTACTTACTGTGCTAACTGTTTCAATATATTTGTTAATATTTCCTTATTCAATAGTAGAATAATATTTTTATTCAATTCATTATAACAATTTATATATCAGAAAACATAAATTGTACTAGTCATTATATTTAAATAGATATAAGCATAAGTTATATATTTTTGATCGTAATGTTAGTTTCAAGGGATAAAATTGTTTGATTTTAGTTATGTTATGAAAATGTTCTAGAAAATTAGCTATGTACGTACAATATTATATCATATACGCAGGTATAATATTTTGGATATAGATGATATTATTTTCTTCATGATAATTTTACATGCCATATGGTGAATACTCTAGAGCAGTGTTTTTCAACCTTTTTCATGATGCGACCCCCCTTGTATGAAAAAATATTTCGCGACCCCCCCGACCCTTCGCTTTTTTATCATGTATAAATGTGTATGTTACAGTGTTACAAATGTTAATCATTCCATACGCCGTTTTTATGCGTCTCCATAATTAGGATTCGGATAAAAGTACATAATATAGTACGTCAAACACAATTAAATACATCGATAAAATAACTATAATATATATAATAAATAAAATTCTCTTACTTAATAAATCAATCTTTTTAATCTTTATTGGTTTTTTTTTTACTAAAGTTCTCTCGACCTCCGGCGACCAACAGACTGGGGGGTCGCGACCCACAGGTTGAAAAACACTGCTCTAGAGCATCGTTTCTCAACCGGTGGGTCGCAACCCTTCGTTCGAAAAACGAACGAATCATTTGTATCGAACGTCGAAAAAATCGAACGTTTGAACCAGTGAAGGCTAATACATCGTACTTATATCTGATAGCGCGCTATGTATATATCTATTACCTACATATTAGAAATTTATAGTGACGGGGTCGCAAGACATTTTACTTGACTTTTTGGCTTTTTCGTAGGTCGCGACATAAAAATGGTTGAGAAACGATGCTCTGCGCGGTACTTCAATGAGGTTGAACAGTGTTTGTTCTAGACATGCTCAAATGATCTAGAAAAAATACAAAGAACATCTGCATTTTTTTTATTTTTTTTTAATTCGCACATATACTTAATATTGTAACAGTGGCAGCTCGTGACTTCTACGGAGCGGACTTTAATAGCGCTAAAGAATAGGGAATATGCATAAAATATAATAATAACTTAAAACATAATAATATGATACTAGATTGAAAAATATAGGCAATGGCGAGAAAATTTTCAATATTTGTTGATAAATGAGCAAGATATCAAGAGCGGTCAAAGTTTTTAATCTATCTCTTTCTAGCAAATCGAAATTTAGTATGAACTTTTTATGAAAGTCGTATTATGTGACGTCACGGTACACGTCCGATCTCTCTGTCTAATAGACTACTTTAATCGTTCATATCTTCTTTATTTTTAATGATATCAAAAAACTGATTTTACCATACGGTTTACCAAACAAGATAGATCTATATAAAAAAATAAAAAAGATACGTGCATATTCCCTATTCGGCCGATAAACATGTACCTAATACACAGATTAGAAAATACATATTTTTAATGTTTTTTTTTTAAATAATTCATTAAACATTATTGTCGTCCTCGTTCGAGTCTACATCGGTTTTTAAAAGTACCTAGTAAAAAGATAAAAAGTATGTAGCGACTAGCGTGACAATGTTTCGAAACGGTTATCGTCTTCACGGCCATAGACAAAGAAATATGAAGGTGTAATATCGTGAAAATGCCTGCTCAACTAGCAAAGGAAAACGCTTCAAAATATTTAAACACAAAGTGACCGCGTCAACTGCAGACGTGGTTGAAGTCTGCGCACGATTCGTCAGCCCTGTTGAGCGATTTTGATCGAACGGCAACTTGTTGGATTTGTACATTGTACCTATTGACACTGTTGTTGATGTTAGTATAAAAAACAAACAAATGAATGTGACCAAGTACTAAGGATTGAATACGGATGTTGAGTAGTGTCGATAACTCATTTTTACAAATTAAATTTGAAATTTGTTTTGAATAGTTATACATAAAATCTAAAAGAAAAAGTTATTTAAGTTTACAAAATTAAAAATTATAAGCGAATAAAATAACAGCCCATCCCTATCTTGCGAAACGATTTGTGACGTCACAATCTGCTGCCGCCATAGGAACATTATTTACTGACAAATGCCACATCGTGACGTCACATGCCGATATATCGCCTCTTTCTTGTTGCAAATTAAAATTGTATCTTCGATATTTTTTAAGATTTTTTAAGGGTTTTAGATTGTTTATTATCATGTTAACATTGAATAGACGAAAAATATTTTTTGTAAACATGCCTATTAGTAGAATGTTATACCAGTGGCGAAAGGGGTTCTCTGGTTTTCCTTTATATGGAAGCCCTAGCCTGATCTATAGATAGGGATTAGGATGAGGGTCCTCAAAAGGTAAGCGGTAAGTGAAGCCGATAGGAATGGATTTATAGCCACGCCACTGATGGGTAGAGTCTAGTGATGTGACGGATCGTTAAAAATGTATATCCGCGGATACGGATCTGAATACGGATATTTGGTGTCAAGATCCGCAGATACGGATACGGATACGGATCTTAAATTTCTTACGTAATCGGTGTCGGTGCGCACGACCTTCACACGTGTTTCGACTTGCATTGCGTAAGGGTAAACTTCTTCTTTAAAAAAAACATTTACAAAGAAAACATCCTCAAGAATATTTTATCTGTATTGCATGTAACAGTTTTTTATTGCTCGTTGCTACCTTAATTAGTAGTCACCTATTTAAAGAATTCATCTATAATTTTAAAATTAATAAGGTAAATAGATCCGTAAAAGATCCGCCAAAGAGTAACGGATACGGACACGGATACGGATCTTTCTTCTGCCTCGGATATCCGCGGATACGGATACGGATATCCGGCACATCACTAGTAGAGTCAATCATAGTTTTTTGCCAACTCAATAAGCGTGTTTCCTCAGAGTGCGCTGGAATAAGGAAATTACTGTTCTTGCTAACCTAACGGAAATCTGCCGTGTACCGACAGCATAAACAACATTTTTATTATTATTGGTTTTTAGTTAATCTACGAATGGAGTTTTTGAAGTGAAACTATTTTAGACGCGTTGGTAGTGAAATTACAAGGTTGCGTCATGACACTTCTGGGTTTTAAATGATTATTTAAGTTTCATTTTTGCCACATGGACCATGGTATTTACAGAAAATACATGTTTTTTTTTAATAATCTAGTTCTTTAAAACGTGACATCGATGAGGCTACCGTCTGCTATAATTATATAATATCATAAAAATTTACTGGAGTAATGGAGTAAGTTGTAAACAGAAAATAATATTGAGTATATAAAAAAGTTGTTTATATGTAAATTACTTAATTATAATTACAACTTATAATGCAATGTATAACTTATAGAACGTTGAATCTTTTAGTGTGAGACTGCTATGTTTCACACGCGAGGGATAGGGACAGACAATAAGATGTCAACGTCTTATTTCAAACTTTTCAAACGACGTGTCATATTATATTGATATTTTTAACTTTAAACTACTTATATACATTATATCGTCACAAATGTATGTTTTTTACATATCATAATATATTCTGTCTGACTTAAATTATAATTGTATAGAATTAATATTTTTCGATTAGAATCTCGTAGTTGTCAAAAATATATAGTTTAATTTATTAAACCGCTGTCTTAATACGCCCAAGCTGAAGTCTATATTTGACGTTGCGAATATTTCTAAATATGAAAAAAATTAAAGTTTAAAAAGTATTGTTAATTTTTATGCAGTTACGAAATTATTTTTTTGGGATTTTTAACAATGTGTTCCTGGTATGTTCGCAACGTTTCAAGACGAATTTGTAAATATTTAATTCTTAGCGATAACTAAATGAAGATTAAATAACTAGTTGTATTGTAAATAAGAGCTATTTACAGACTCGAATAAATGTTTATTTTGTCAAAATGAAAATAATAAAGCGTTAAAATTACTTGGCATTTTATTTCTGCATCGTTTCATTTCTCAAATTAAGTTCATTTCAATTGATATCTGTATGTATACTCCTCCTATAACCTCCGAATAATCACCTCCTTTTTTGAAAGTCGGTTAAAAATTAACCTCTTACACTAGGACGTGGCCACGTGATACATGCCATGCTCGCAATGCCATCAGACATTTTTCTGCCGCGCACAGTAAAACTCTAGAATAAACTGTAGCAAGCAGTATTTCGGGACCATTACGACCTGCAAACCTTCAAGAAGGAAGCTTATTCCCTCCTAAAGGCCGACAAGGAACTTGCAACTCCTCTGATGTTGCGGGTGTCCATGGACGACGGTAATCGCTTTCCATCAGGTGATCCGTTTGCTCGTTTGCCCCTTAATTTTATATAAAAAAGACATTCGCGGTGAAGACCTAGCTGAGAGCACAAATCGTTTTGTAACCGTTATAAATGAATGTAAACATTACTTTTTTGCTGTCTGTACATAACTTGATTTGTGATTGTTTATGAAGTCGTAGTTGAGTGACATGCATTTCTCTGCTAAACGGTTATATATATTATAATTATTATAGAGGGTTCTATAATAATTATAATCTAACATACTAGCGATACACTACAGTATACATACTATTACACTCGTGCGAAGCTGTACTGCAGTACAGCTTCGCACGAGTGTAATGTATTATAGGTACATGTATAATACGTATTATGTAAACTTTCCACTTGATTAACTAGCTATCTATTGCTGAAAACTGCATTAATAGTTCAAGAAAATAGTATCTGAAATACGAATGTTGAGTTTTTAGTTCTTGAATTTTTGATATAAGTTACTTTGAAGAATTTAAAAACGAACTGTGAAAGTTTTCTTTAAATTCACCCCCGAAAAGGGGTGAAGAAAAGTAGTTTTTTTAATTTTAGGAAAACGGCAAGTGCTCGAAAAAAATCTTCAAATAAAAGTTGTACCTAGAGCGTAAAATTTTACATAAAAATGTTCTCATTAAACTTTTTTTTAAAAATTGAAATTAACTAAGGTAGTGTAGCTAGAAGCTAGAGGATGATGACAGGAACATTAATAAAAAATAATAATTTAAAAAATTTAAAAACCCGACTGCGTAAAAAGTGAACCAAACTAAGTAGGTACATAATTATAACTGAAAAGAAAAAAACAAGCACTTAGATATCCGGTGGTCTAGAATTCTATAATATATTATTGAATTAATACCTACTTAGTTTGGTTCACTTTTTACGCAGTCGAGTTTTTAAATTTTTTAAATTATTATTTTTTATTTTATACTTTTTAGTTATGAGTACCTAGCTAGCTATTTACCAGACTGGATTTCCTATCAGCATCAGTCCTACATCACAATTGCGCTGGAATGTGAGAATGGTTGTTACGCAACTTTAAATCGATATAGATCCTAAACGGTCAGTCGAATCGAAAAATGTTGAGAGAAAACTTACAATGATTTTTAAATACCTATTCAACGATACCCCACTTGATATAGTTTGTTGACTTTCATTTTTTTCATTTTCACAATATGGCGTCCAGTAGTCGCCATATTGAATTTTCACTAACGTCATGTCTTTAGTGACACTCGCCGGACTAAGAGGAATCGATTGACGTGTGAATCATAAAAATCGGCCCAGGCGTTTGGTCTGTATAGTGCTTCAAAGGAACATACATACATACATACATACATACATACATAGGCTGATAAACACATTACCACTCCTTTGCGTCGCGCAGTCGGGTAAAAAAAGATTTTTTTAGCACTTGCCGTTTTCCCAAAATTAAAAAAAAAACTTTCACAGTTTGTTTTTAAATTATTCAAAGTAACTTATATCAAAAATTCAAGTTTTAACTCAACATTCGTATTTCAGAGCTTATTTTCTTGGACTATAAAATCCGTTGATTAGTTTAAAACGAACGCGAACAGGAAAGAAAAGAGATGATTATTATACCATATAAATTATAATCTGACCCGGTCCGGGACATAAAAGAAGTACCTTAGTTGATTAATTTATGTAGGACTAATGTACCTACCTAGTTAAGAATTATGATAATATATATAGAAATTGATAATATTAATTGTGTGTTGATAATTATTGAAAATATTTTTCCAAACAAATCATAATAGAAGACGTACGCTCTTCATATTGCAATAATATTTAACATGCCAGGGTATTGTAATACCTACATAATATTTTAAACACGAAGGTTTCTCATCGGATTTGTTTTTAAAATGATCTAATCAAAATGTAAAGAGGTTCGAAGTTCCACTTAGGAACTAAAGTTTTCAGTTTTCCTGGGTAGACTGTATTCTGATACTTAGCATAAAGCTCAAATAAACAATTAGGTACAAGATCACAATGGTGTCATCTGGGGGCACGGCAGTGCCCCCGCCAAGTCGAGCGCGAAGCAAACACTGCCGTACCATCCTTTACTGGAATCATTTCGCCGCATTTTCAGGCCCCTATTTGAGAACTTCTGGATAAGACCAGAACGCAGAAATTTTCGTCATCCAGTAAGCTATAATTACATACATAAAATCCAAAATTTCAAGTCTGTAGGTCATTTAGTTCCGAAGTTAAGCGAACGCAAAGTTTCGCATTTATGACACTCACTCACTCACTCACTCATGATCATCAAAATAGAACTAGTACTTCCCATAAACTCAGAGAGCTGAAATTTGGTACAGAGTTAGGGTTTAATGGCCACATAAAGGAAAAACTATAAAAACTAGGATAATCGATCTGGGGGCACGGCAGTGCCCCTGACAAGTCGAGCGCGAAGCAAACACTGCCGTACCATTCTTCACTGGAACCATTTCGCCTCATTTTCAGGCCCCTATTTGAGAACCTCTAGATAAGACCAGAACGTCGATCTGGGGACACGGCAGTGCCCCCGCCAAGTCGAGCGCGAAGCAAACACTGCCGTACCATTCTTTACTGGAACTATTTCGCCGCATTTTTAGGCCCCTATTTGAGAACTTCTAGATAAGACCAGAACGTCGATCTGGGGGCACGGCAGTGCCCCCGCCAAGTCGAGCGCGAAACAAACACTGCCGTACCATTCTTTACTGGAACCATTTCGCCGCATTTTCAGGCCCCTATTTGAGAACCTCTAGATAAGACCAGAACGTCGATCTGGGGGCACGGCAGTGCCACCGCCAAGTCGAGCGCGAAGCAAACACTGCCGTACCATTCTTTACTGGAACCATTTCGCCGTATTTTAAGGCCCCTATTTGAGAACCTCTGGATAAGACCAGAACGCAGAAATTTTCTTCATCCAGTAAGCTACTTCATCACATACTTAAAATCCAAAATTTTTAGTCTATGGGTCATTTAGTTCCGAAGTTAAGCGAAAGCAAAGTTTCACATTTATGACACTCACTCAGTCACTCACTCATGATCATAAGAATAGAACTAGTACTTCCTATAAACTCAGAGAGCTGAAATTTGGTAGAGTTAGGGTTTAATGGCCACATAAATGGAAAACTATAAAAACTAGGATAATCGAAGATTTGGAGTACCTGGTGACCCTGATTAGAAAACACAAGAGCCCAACCAAACTATTAGAGATCAACATACCGCCTTTACAAAAAATATTCAACTTGGTGGGCCACTTCATTTGATGTCAAAAATCGAATAAAAAAAATCTTCATCCCAGATGAAGAACCCTCAGCTGGTCTCAGCTGATTAGAGATATGGTAATGCCCTCTTCTACTATTGGTACATAAAAAAAACGACTGTTATTGCAAAAATCCAGCGAAGTGGGACACATCTTCTAATTTAATCTAGCCCGTAGCGTCCCACTGCTGGGCGAATGCCTCCCCTTCTGCTTTTAATACGCATATAAATAAAATTAAAGGAAAATTCTGGATAAGACTAGACTAGCCTTTATACTTATACTTACAAGTTTACAAGAAGAAATAGTCGAACAATTAACTTTATTCTACTCGAACATTACACAAATTAAATAAACAAATTACACTAAAATCTAGTAAAATAAATCAATATGCCCACGTTTCTACAAAAAGAAGTGAAATCCCACCAAAAACATTCTGTAAAAAACTAGCCAAGTCTCGATGGAGCTGCTTGTTTATCTCTAAAAAGTAATGAAATCTAGACAAAGTCGTGCCAAGTTTAAGGTTCCTTACTGCGATTTCTTTATTATTATAGTTAATGTTGTGTGACTTGGCCGTTGAAGGGTACACAAGGGTACAAAACCAGGTGCTCCATGACACAATTGCACCAATCTGTCGCCAGAACCGCCTACCCATTTACGATGGAAAATTGACACTTGGGAAACAAAATTGACTTGTACCCACTAACGTATAAAGAATGTTCAACGGTCAAGTCACATAACATTAACTATAATAATAAAGAAATCGCAGTAAGGAACCTAAACTTAGCACGACTTTGTCTAGATTTCATTACTTTTTAGAGATAAACAAGCAGCTCCATCGAGACTTGGCTAGTTTTTTACAGAATGTTTTTGGTGGATTATGTTTTCATGAAATCATTACTCTGGCCCAAGTCTTAAGACAACAAAATCTAAATCATGTTATAAACTGAGTGCCTACGTGTTTAATGGGTAGTCTATAAGGTATGTATTGTAGTTTTTAACGACTACAGAAGCTCTCTTATTAAAAATAATTGCATTCTCGTCCTTCATATGTCGGTTAATCAACTTCCATGGGTTAATCAGTGTTATCATTAAAGAAGCGTCATGCAATGTCACGAGAACAATGATATTAAGCGTTACCTAACATCGCGTGGGGTGGGGTGTTCACTTTCAGTTTCCTCGGCCGGTGCGCTCCGACGGCACGTGTTATAAATTTTCAACAAATCACGCCTGACACACTTTATTATTTTTTTATCATTTCCCGGCTTCTGAGATTTGGTTTACGGGATTTGTTTTTTTTTTACGATGAACTCAGTGTTTTGTTTTGAAAGTGTGTGATGTGTTACGAAGATAAACCCCCAAAGCAACATCTGTCGAAAAGTGAGTATTTGGCTGTATAGATATTTCTTTGTCTGTAATTTTTTAATAAAAATAATTCTAATTTTAATTTTATTTTTCATTCTAATTTTAAATTTGTGCAAAATGGAATCTGAAATAGGTACCTGTCGAAAAAAAAATTTGTATGTTTGTTTAAAGTCGTTAAATTTGAATGTATGTAGAACTTAATATTTCAACCTTATTTTGTTCTCTAGAACAAAGTTTTTAAATACTTAGTTAATCTAACTAATTTTAAAATCTATTTACTTCCCCAATAATGCGAACATTTTAAGTTACTCTTAACTTAATACTGTTTAACATATTTCATGTTCATTGTCTCAGACCCTTGTTTCAATCGTTTTCAGGCAAAGAAAAATAGGATTTTCATTTTTATTATTAATATTAATTTTGATATCTGCATATTATGCAGGCAGTCACCAATTACTATGAATATAATAGTAATAATTTTTTTTAATGATTTTAATTGAGTTCCGATCGACTTTTACCGACGCGCGACGTAACACGCATACCTACCTACTCTCTAACATAAAGCCAGTTTTGCTAAACTTATTAATTTGCATAACTAGGATCAAAAATAATGTCCTATCTAAACACAAACATGGCACCACCATAGGACATACTTATCTAGGTATATACATACAAGTAAATAAAATTGAATTGAGTGTCTGTTTGTAATTTCAAATTTACAGCTTTTCAATTTTTAGAATTTTGCGACCGTCTGTCTGTCTGTTTGTTCCAACTCGGTGGTTAGAGCTTGGCTCTCGACTCGGAGGTCGTGGGTTCGATTCCCGCTTTGGTACCTACAACAAAAAAATATTTCCAAGTTTGGTGAGACAATAAGCTGATCACCTGATTGTCTGACAAGAAAGATGATCCATGCGTCGGAGGGGCATGTAAAAAGTCGGACCTGCGCCTGATCGTCAGTCGTGTCGGTTACCCGTCCCACTGGATTATGAGAGTAAAAGAAGAGAGAGAGTGTGCTCTTGTGTACTGCGCACACACTTGGGCACTATAAAATTACTCCTGCGTTACTGGCCTGGTTTCAATGAAACTCTCCACACCGATTTCGGTGACGGTGGCCGTCACCGAAATCGGTGTGGAGAGTTATTATTACTGTTTCAGCTAAGACTTTCACGAGTCCTTCACTGGCAGAGAGCTGATGTTATCCATACTAATAATATAAATGGGAAAGTGTGTGTGTCTGTTTGTCCGTATTTCACAGCAAAACTATTGAACCGATTTAAATGAAATTTAATAGACAAGAGATAGTTTACTTTTATGGCAGGGAAATGTACGGTTCCCGTGGAATACTTTACTTACAGTTTCATGTAAAAACTACTAAACCGATCATCATGAAATTTGGCACAGATATAAAGTAGACCACGAGGAAGGACATAGGCTACTTTTTATCGCGGAGAAATGGACGGTTCTCGTGGGAAACTTTATTTACAATTTCACGTAAAAATTACTGAACCGATCATCATGAAATTTGGCACAGATATAAAGTAGACCGTGGGGAAGGACATAGGCTACTTTTTATCGCGGGACATATACGGTTCCCGTGGGTTACTGTACTTACGCGAGTGGAGCCGCGAGCATCAGGTAGTAAAATATAAGAAGTAACTTAGGCTACATTTATCTCAAGGTTTCATATAAAAAATGTTATTCCGTTTCCGTTAGTTCTATCACTTCTACGCAAACGAAGTTGCGGGCATCAGCTAGTCTATTAGAATATTTATTAAAAATCAGTAGTTTAATATTGTATATCTATGTTAAAAATCAAAACTATTCGTATTATTTTTAATATTATAACATCTATGGTATTAATAGTTTTGCTCCAAATTGCAAGATTTGAATGAGATTAATATAATATTATTGCGTAATAACGATATTATGTACGGCACTAGTGAATTATGATACACTAGGTAATAAAAAGTCGGAAAATAATTATTCATGTTAGAATACATTTATGTAAGGAGGTTGCGTGAAAATACGTAAGTTTTCATCGCTTAGGTACTTATTTAGTCTTATATATAGTCCATTCGCGTTAAGTTTGTAGTGAATCGTCAGTGCATATATATGTCGAAATTTACCTTTGACTAGTGAGCCGTGTTCTCAACCAATGAGGGTTCTTCTTCTTCTTTTTGTATTTGGTTTCGTAGTGAATAGTGATTCGCCAATGTCAGAGTGAGTGACGGAAACTCTTAGAAGTCTTTGGTAACTCTGCTAACGACACATCTGTGTTCGATTTTCAGCTCTACAATAGAGTTTTGCGCAGCGTTATATCTGGTATATTCCTTGGAATTTTCCCTGTCCTTCCGAATAGGCGATCGGACTATTTTTTTTTATTGTATAAATGAGTAGTACTCTTAAATATGAGTAACTTCTAAAAAGAAACAGTCTATCAAAAGTCAATATTTTCAAAGGTACAGCGATTTGTATACAAAATTTCGCAAGTCTCGTAAAAACGTTCCATACTAAAGGCGACCTACAAATGACGTCACTTGTAGGTTATGGTGTATGAAGTATACGGCCGCAGGAATAAATTTGTAAATATCTACGATATTTGTGCGTTTAAGTTCATGCTTACCATAATGAATGTTTTTGTATAAGATGTGAGTAAACTAATGATGTAGGTTTTGTTTACCAATAACGCAAAAGAAAATTTTTTTTTTGGTACTTTTTAAATGTATTTAATTAGTAAACTACACACCCACCAAAAACATTTTCATGTAAAGTGATGCCAAGACGATACCATATAACTCGCACTGTCAAAAAGCTATTAGATCTCATATGAAACCAAGCTTCTGACTCTACCAAACTTCTAACTCTACACGCCTTAACTCTACAAGCCTAACTCCACAAACTCTACACCTTAGTCAAAATATGTGGCCTGGCCATTTCGATACATTCGCTTAGGCGTAAGGTGAAAAATTTACGGACTGTTTTTCTGTTATATTATTCTTGTACGAACGAAATGGCCAAGCCACATAATTTGACTAAGGTGTAGAGTTTGTCGAATTAGGCTTGTAGAGTTAAGGCGTGTAGAGTTAGAAGTTTGGTAGAGTCAGAAGCTTGGTTTCATATGAGATCTAATAGCTTTTTGACAGTGCGAGTTATATGGTATCGTCTTGGCATCACTTTACATGAAAATGTTTTTGGTGGGATTTCACTTCTTTTTGAAAGACAATTTTTAAACCTCTAGAGTAAACATTTACATAGGTAAGTCTCTTACAAATTTTCATCCCCTAGTTTAAGGGGTTGGAGGATAAAAGTTCCAAGTTTGTCAATTTTTATGTTGGTTATGTGCTAAAACTAGCTTACATACCGAATTTCAGCGTTCTATGACATCCGGAAGTACCCTATAATTTTGTTGATCATCAGTGAGTCAGTGACGAAATCAGGGGTTTTTAGATAAATATAATAAAATCGGATAATAAAATCTAAATTATTAGACTGATATTATCAAAACTTTATATGTTTCATTAGTCTGCTACTGGGAACATATCCTGAAAATTTTGTGTATCTGGTATAATCCAAACCCAAGTTATGAGGGTTCAAAATATCGACGAAACGCTTCGAGAAAAGGTAGTCTGGTAGTGCCCTTGCGCTTCGCTTAGCTCGTCTTGGCGGGGCACTACCGTGCTCCCAGATAAAATAATATATTTTTCACATTTACCAAGTAGTAATGCCTCAATATTTCTGAATATATTAATGAAACTAAATTTTTCAAATGTAGTCCGATACCCTATTTATTATTATACTAACAGCCTCCGTGGTCTAGTGGTTCGAGCATTGGCTCTCGACTCGGTGGTCGTGGGTTCGATTCCCACAAGGGAACAACAAAAAATGTTTTTCCAAGTTTGGTTAGGACAATGCAGGCTGATCACCTGATTGTCTGACAAGAAAGATGATCCATGCGTCGCATGGGCATGTAAAAAGTCGGTCCTGCGCCTGATCTCTCGCCAGTCGTGTCGGTCATCCGTCTCACTGGGTTACGAGAGTAAAAGGAAGAGAGAGTGCTCTTGTGTACTGCGCACACACTTGGGTACTATAAAATCACTCCTGCGTAACTGGTCTGGTTTCAATGAAACCGGCCACCGTCACCGAGATCGGTGTGGGAGTTATTATTATTATACTAAGTATCTTTTTCCCGCGGCTCCGTAAAAAGTAGCCTATATTATTTAATCCAGAGCCTAAACTAGTTCAGTTCAGTAATTTTTGCGTGACAGAGTAACAAACAAACATTCATCCATCCTCACAAACTTTCACATTTCTAATAGTAAGTCCTAACCTAACTCTGTGGGAATCACGTCTTTACACTGGAAAGCTTAAACCCAACACGTCACGGGTGATCGGGTCACACCTCACAACATACGATAGTCGATACTATGCCAAGTGTTAGTTTCGGTAACTCGAGAATGACACCGGTCACCACCCACTGGTGTGGTCGACCATTACAATTAGTACATGACCACTAGTGTGATCCAATGATAATAATAACTCCCCACACCGATCTCGGTGACGGTGGCCGGTTTCATTGAAGCCAGGCCAGTTACGCAGGAGTTATTTTAGTGTCTAAGTGTTTGCGCAGTACACAAGAGCACTCTCTCTTCCTTTACTCTCGTAATCCAGTGGGACGGATAACCGACACGGCTGATGTCGATGACGGCGCAGCTCCGACTTTTTACATGCCCATCCGACGCATGGATCATCTTTCTTGTCAGATGTCAATCGGGTAATCAGCCTGCATTGTCCGTACCAAACTTGGAAACAAAATTTTTTATTGTTCCAATGCGGGAATCAAACTCACGACCTCCGAGTCGAGAGCCAATGCTCTAACCACTAGACCACGGAGGCTGTTATATTATACGGGGGTCCAATGATAACACTATGCAATAGATACCCAAGAATTGTTTCTCAAAACTTTTATTTTATATCTAACTTTCCTATTTATTACCTAATGCAAAATGCTCTTACTATCGGAAATCCTTTAAAAGTGTGCTTTTAGGACAGTCTTGACGATTTTTTATGAAAACACCTAAGAAATAAAAATCATAGGTAGATATAGTTTCAATGTTACTTTTTTATGCTCCGCAAATAAAGAATGATGTAATAATTACATACCCATCTATATATGTTACTAGCTTTTCCCCGCGACTTCGTCCGCGTGGAATAGTTACTTTGGGATATCGCTAAAATTTACCCGCGACTTCATTTACGTAGAAGAAGCGCTTCCACCTCACGACTGCTCGCCCGCGCCGCGCGCCGTACTATAGCGTGCATGATTATTTTATTACTGCGATATCTTCTAAAATACTCATTGAAATCAAATGATGTAAACGGCAAATTTCTTCTAGATTAAATGCTTGTAATGAATAACGTATTTACTTGGATAAGGATTAATATAATCTTTATGAAAACACCTTCACAAATAATGCTTACTTTTAGAACAAATTTGGTAAGTATAAAAAGGTTATAGTGAGCCAACCTTAAAAGATAGACATATACTGTCGCGGACTTTTTTTTAGAACTTTTAAAGGGGAACAATTCTGCCATACATCATTTTAGCGAAACTTTAACCGTTTCCGCAGCGTACGTAGCGAAAGCTCTCAAAAGGAAAAAAAGACCCCCGATTTTGTAACATTCTTGATTGGTGCTCCGCTCGTATTGAGTTTAGCATGATGCTATATAGCCTAAAGCCTTCCTCGATAAGTGGACTATCCAACACAAAAATAATTTTTCAATTCGTACCAGTAGTTCCTGAGATTAGCGCGTTCAAACAAACAAACAAACAAACAAACAAACAAACTCTTCAGCTTTATAATATTAGTATAGATTTCACGCTGGTTGTATGTGAGGCCGTGGTATTTATACGAGCCGACTCATTCGTGTCGAAGCATGGTTCTCCTACGTTCAGAAATGACTTCACGAAACCTTTTTATTCGGTCTGAGTACGAAACATAAAACTTTTTTGCCCCATAATTATTTCAATAAATTACTTAGAAGGGTTAATTATAATGGTTGGAATGGTTTTAAAAGAGTCACAGTGAGGCCGGTCTAAACTACGCCTCGCCGTGTGTCACGCACACACGTGTAATGGAGGGTGTAAAATAAGGGTTGGAAATTACTATGAAAGATATTAAAAATTTCCGATTTCCATATAATTTAATATCCGAGCTAATAAATAAAAATTAAGTATTTATTTTATAGTTTTTTGAAATTTGATCCCTAAAGGGTGTTAAAAACTCAATTTGTTATATATACCTATAAATAAATAATGTACATATTATTTAAACAATAAAATAATTATCTCCCCGCTCTGAATGATTATTAATTATAAATACTTAATATAAAGAAACAAAATAAAAAAAAACCCAAATCGGAGCTGTTTCTGAGGACTTTCGACCAAAAAGCTTTATTGACGCAACTATGTGTGGTTTTTCTGCATATTGTAATACGTATTTATTAATCTGTGGCCACCACACGCGCATTACATGTATAAAAAACTGGTCTCGGTTTTTGTTTGAAAAGCTTCTTCACGTTTGTATTTGGTACTAGCTTTTTCCCGTGACTTCGCCCGCGTAAATATAGTATCTGCCTTTCTGGTATCCCACGGGAACACTGTATCTTTTCGGGATAAAAAGTAGCCTTTGTTTTAGTCCAGAGCCTAAACTACTACCATACCAAACTTCATCGCAATCCGTTCAGTAATTTTTGCGTGAAAAAGTAACAAACGTCCATCCATGCATTCATCCATTCTCACAAACTTTCACATTTATAATATAATTATTAAGTAGGATTAAGTAGCAAGTAGGATGCGGTCGTAGCGAAATTATTTTGGCTTACCTACCTATTTATGTAAATATTTTTTTAGCGGTGTAACCTGCACAAAAACTGCGACGGGTTTCCTTATACTTAGGCTTAAAATTAAAGTACATGCGGTTTTTCTGTCGGATTGTGGTATTTCCAGGATTAGTATACTTTTCCAGCTTAAAACCGGTAATCTATCAAGGAAGCCTGAAAAATATGGTCTCTTGAAGCTTTCGTAGTAGGAAGTA
Organism: Glaucopsyche alexis; assembly: GCA_905404095.1. Classification (NCBI taxonomy): domain Eukaryota; kingdom Metazoa; phylum Arthropoda; class Insecta; order Lepidoptera; family Lycaenidae; genus Glaucopsyche; species Glaucopsyche alexis. The sequence continues at coordinate 19,847,786 of FR990057.1, forward strand.
CACTTGTATTTACCCGACTACATCGAAACCTTCCGGAATGATATGTATGAATGTAAGTTTGTTCCACCGTAGGCCGTAGCGCCGAAACTACTATATGATGTCTCCGAAAATCAATTACGGATACTTCAGAGTTCAGGCTTGATCCACTGCTTATATAAAGACGTTTAGGCAAAAAAAAAAATTTCATACTCAAAATAAATAATCATCTCATGTATGGGGTGACTCTCCGCCAACTCTCCGCAAGACACAAACTCGCCCATATAAAGAAATAACCTAACCAAGAGAATGTCAGGACATGTCTAAAGAGGGTTCCGTAACTATAAACGCGTAATATGCTTTTTTTTTAATTACTCCAAAAGTTACTGTCCGATTTGGTTCACAATAATTTTCCTAAAGAGTTTTTAGCATGATCTATCAGCATGGAAATTTGCAAGTTTCTATCTCCTATAGTTTAAAAATGCTAGGGGGGGGACCAACTTACAAACTACTTTGGAGGCCGATTACTCGAAAATGGTCAACTTTATTAAAAAAGTGACTTATGAAACCTTGCCTTTATTTTAAAAGACCTATTCTACGATACCCCACACGATGGGGTAAAGTAAAAAAATATTTTTCATCCCCACTTCACATGTATAGAGAGCAACCCCTAAAATATATATATATATTTTTTTTTATGATCCCAAAACCGTGATCTATACACAATCTATATAACTGCACCAAATTTTATCAATTTATATTCATAACTAGCTTTTGCCCGCGACTTCGTCCGCGTGGAACAATACTTTGGGATATCGCTGAAATTTACCCGCGACTTTATTTATGACTAACGAAAGCGGAATCCTATTTTTTTAAACGGAACCCTAAAATAAAAGTAGCCTATGTTAGACCCTATAACATCAGCTATCTGCTAGTGAAAGTCTCGTGAAAATCGGTCCAGCCGTTTCAGAGATTAGTCGGAACAAACAGACAGACAGACCGACTGACAGACAGACAGACGGACAGACAAAAATTAAAAAAAAATGTATTTTATTGTAAGTACTGAATATACTTTCAGATTCATTATGTAAAAAGCTGTTAATTTGAAGTTACAAACAGACACTTAAATTATATTTAACTGTATAGATGTATAGATATTATAATGTATTATATTTTAAGATATTATCAATTTGATGTTTATAAAATAACTAAACTAAACTAAACTAAACATTAACCCGCACGCGCACCCCCACGCCCACTTCGCAACGGGCCGTGCAGCAGAAATCGTAATATTTTAATTTCGCCATAACTTCAAAACCAAACGTCCAATTTTAATCATTCAAAGACCAAATATTATCTACATAAACTGTACTTAGTGATGAAATAATTTATTTTGATAAGGATTAATAAGTAACATGAGTAAAATAAACGCGTTTAAATGTAGTCCAAAAAAAATTCAAGATTTCTAAATAAAAAAATGGTTGTTGTGCCTCACTCGACATAGATAGGTATAGTGTGTCGCGGACTTTTTTGTAGATATTTATAAGATCTACAATTAATTAGAACATTTTATGGTTCTATCTTTTATAGTTTAGGCAGCGTACGCAAAATAAGTAACTTTTCTGGTTGATTTTTTACACCTTGTGTCCGAAAAACCCAAATATCTTACGGAACCCTATTTTTTTCCAAAATAAAATTTAGCCTATGTTACTCGTGGATAATGTAGCTTTCGAATGGTGAAAGAATTTTTGAAATCGGTCCAGTACTTTTTGAGCCTATTCATTACAAACAAACAAACAAACAAACAAACATACAAACAAAGTTTTCCTCTTTATAATATTATATTATATTATATATTATACTATTCATTACAAACAAACAAACATACAAACAAAGTTTTCCTCTTTATAATATTATATTCATAATTACAGGAGCTAGAGGCGCGGACAGACAGACAGACAGATAGACAGACAAACGGACAGAGCGAAACTATAAGGGTTCCTTAAGTATTATGGAACCCTTAAAATGATTTTTTTTCTAGTATGACAATTATTTTTCTGCTTAAACATCAGCTTTACATAAGCAGTGATCATACGCCCAAAATATCCGTAATTGATTTTACCGTACCTTATAATATTACATGCGGGTAATAGTTTTTATACTTTTTCCATAAAGAAAAAGCTGCCTTTTGTATGAGGTTCACTGCTGTAATACTTCTTAATGGGTCTTCGTGGTTCAACAGCTCTAGCTCGATAGTCCCTACTCCCTTTGACAGATCTCCCTGATCTCTTCAGAACCTTCACCGCTGTTAAGGTACGGCAAAATATGGTTGCAGCCATCGAGGCTCCTATAATCTTTATAGTATAAGTATACTAGCTGTTTAATATATGTAATAAATAGTAGCCTATGTTTTAATCCAGAGCCTAAACTACTAGCATCCAAATTTCATCAAAATCGTTCTGTAGTTTTTGCCTGAAAGAGGAACAAACATCCATCCATACATCCATACATCCTCACAAACTTTCACATTTATAATATTAGTAAGATAAGATGGACTAAGGTCCTAGGACCGCCAGACTCCCCTTATACTCTTACTGATAAATTGTATATCATACTGTATATTAGTGTGTAATTGTGTATGTACAAGTAACGTTTTTGTCACCGTTAATTTTTAAAAACCGTAAGATTGTAAAATAATTACTAACGAGATTGTAAATTATGTCGATATATTCATAACTATAATATATTTATATATAATCTAACGAAAAATAACGTGTTAAATTATAGGCAGCATATTCGCGTCCGAAGTCATCAACATTTTACAATTACACTAGTTATATTACAATGTAACGGCTTTTACAATTTTACGGTGACATATACCCGCTAGTTTGTGCCGTGGTCCAATTTTTAGCCACAAGCCGCTAAAGTTGCGGAAAATTTTACTCACTTTACTTGCATTCTGTTAAATTATCTATATTATTTTTTGGTTTTAACTTTACTTAAGTATTACTTATTGAAGTAATTATTTTCTAAAGAGGTATAAAGTTTCGAAGTTTAATGATTTTTATTTCTACGTGGATGGTTTCCTATATTTTTTATGAAAACTACAACAATTATTTTTTAACAAAAATGAAAACCGATTTCCAAAGTAAAAATGAACGAAAAAGTATGAAATAATTCTTATTTTCTAAATTATTCTCCTTTTACATTCCGCTAAAATTTTAACTATTTCTCTTCTCAACCTTCATAATTTTGAAGTCGGTAACAAATTAAAAATATCCTGATAAAACAATATTTTATAGAACTCACGTTCAAGTTGGCTTCTTATAATATCCTTGTTGTTTTTAAAACGGTACTGAAATTTCCAAACGTGTGATTTAAGACTTGAGGAGTTCTGTTCAGTGCTTTTGGATCTACGTTCTAGGGTAAGTATAGGTAATATAGTCAGACAATTTTACTTTTTGGTAGCATATGCCTAATTTATTTCAAAAAAGATCATTCCCTATAGATATCCCTAATACATTATAATAATAATATCTATGGACGCTTCACACCACGTCAATCTGGCCCCGTGCTAATCCGAAGAACTTGTGTTATAGGTACCAGAAAATGGGAAGTATATTTAATACTTTTATACTATACATATACTTAAGATTTTTATTATATTTTACACATATTTAATACACATCCATGACCCAGGATTCCCAGGAACAAAGAAAAACTTTTTGTTCCTTCGGCGGGATTCGAATCCGCGACCCCCGGCTTGAGCACCAACGCACTGAACCACTAAGCCACAGAGGTCGTCAAACACTCTACTTTTTCGGAATAAGAGTAACCTATGTGTTAATCGAGAGCTTAAACTACTACCATTATACCGAAAACTAAATCAAAATCCGTTGACCAGATTTTGTGTGAAAGAGTTCCATCCATCCTCACAAACTTTCACATTTATAATAGTAATAGGATAGGATATAGAATATGTTAAATGCAGTGGCGTAACTATACCGTCTGTGGCACGTGGCAAATTCTTTGGATGCCAGCCCAGCCACCCTATAATTACGCCACTGGTTATATGACTTCAAAATATCAACATAATACTTTGTATCCATTAAGCATTTACATTTAGGTAAAGGTACTTATATTTTATTTATTTTCGCATTAAAACGCTCAATCAGATTGTCAATTCATTATAATAAATTGTTTCCTTTACTTACTTGTTAATAAATTGTTGAAAAAAATATTTTAAGTGTCGTAGCATCCGTTCAAATGCAAGGTTTCGCGTCACTAAGAAGGTATTTTCTTTAATTTATTTTTTAAAAATTAAAGCCTCATTATCTCATAACCGGGTTACAGTTAAGAGTCGCAATAAAAAAATTATACTCAAAATTTACAATCTCAGTCACTGAAGTCTGTCTCAACTGTCTTGATATATTTAAAAGAAAGAGAGATGAAGAAAGAGAAGATGAATTAAAAAATTACTGCCTGAGATAATTGGCTGTGTTTCGCGGAAAAAAGCGTTTGTTAGCGCTTGCTAGCGCTAAAGAAAAAAAAACAGATTATTATCGGCCAGGGCCCAGGACACGTTTGCTAACTTCAATACTGCTGACATTATCCGCTATTTTGCTTATTTTACGCCAGCTAGGGATATCTATAGTCGCCATTTTGCTTACGTTTTTTTGCTAGCGCTATTTTCCGCGGAACCAGCCAATAATTATTCAGAACGTTGCAGATCTTTTAAATAAAAATAAAAAAACATGACGTTTGTAGAGTTTACGTTACAGAGATAAAACTTCATTCATCATTCAAAATCCAGAATACTCTCATCGACCCTTAAAAAGTAAGGTATGTAAAAATAATAAGTAGCTTCCGACAGTCGCCGTTATATAAAAATAGTGTCGTGACGTGGCCTTGAAATTTCACTCTCAACGCCGCTAAAGGAGTTTCATTTCAAAACTGTATCATGTTCTTTGTTGATATTGCAATGAATATAAAACGAAAGTTCTTGGCAGGTATAGCATAAAATTAAATTACTAAATAGGTTATAGCACGTTGGGGCCATCCACATATTACGTCACACAGAATTTCGACTTTTTGAACGCTTTTTTAGTATCCCTGTGTGTTTACTTCCTCTCCCTTGCCCTGTGATGTAATATCTGGATAGCGTTATGCGGTAGAAACATTCTATAAATATAGCATCTATGTTAAAGCTCGTGCCGGTTACAACCTGCATAATATGTGTCTCTACAATTAAGAGCTGACCACGTAATCGTGGTCAGCTCTTAATTCTTTTTTTTAAATGATTAATATTTTTAATAACAAACAACTGTTTGTCCACCGCCATCGTCAACGGGACGTCAACGAGAAATACATGATAGCGCCGAAGTAGCGATACATACTGTATTATGTCTTATTATATGTATATGTCACCGTAAAATTGTAAAAACCGTTAGATTGTAATAAAACTAGTGAAACTGTAAAATGTTGATAGACTTCCGACGCGAATTGCTGCCTATAATTTCACACATTATTTTTCGTTAGATTATAAATATATAGTTTTTAATCTTTCGACATATTGTTACAATCTCGTCAGTTATTTCACAATCTAACGGTTTTTACAATTTTACGGTGACATATATTTACTATAGTCTATAGCCGTGTGTCCACCGCACGCCCGTTCCGTCAATCTAATCTCGACCAGAAATAATCTCGTTCTCGTTGACGTCCCGTTGACGGTGGCGGTGGACAAACAGCGTATGGGTTGTATATTTTGTGGCTGAAAATCGCGGTCATTCGGTCTCAATGTCGATTGTATAACGTGAGTGTTACGTCACGGACGCCGTGTGCGAGACGGCGCCAGGAACCGCTCATCATCATCATCATCATACATGGGTCTGCACGTATTGTTATTATAATTATTAATTAAGTAGATGTTGCCCGCGACTTCGTCTGCGCAAAAGGAAATCACGCGGGAACCGTGCATTTTGCTGTGATAAAAGTAGCCTATGTATACCCGTGGTCTACCATGTTTCTTACCTATCGTTTATCTGAGCCAAATTTCATCAAAATTGGTCCGGAGTTAGAGTAGTTTCGGAGCCTATTCAAACAAACACTGAACACATCTTGCCTCTTTATAATATTACTAGCTTTTGCTCGCGGCTTCGCCCGTGTAAATACAGATATATCCAACAGAAACCGTATATATTCCCGCGATAAAAAGTTGGCTATGTCCTTCCACGTGGTCTACTCTATATCAGTGCCAAATTTCATGATGATCGGTTAAGGAGCTTTTACGTACAATTTATCAAAATTAAGGGCCATTACTGTCCATCCAGGCCGCGGACTTGTAGGCAATTTTTTTAAATGATTGTCCCTATTGACACTAAATACGGCCATTACTACCGATGCTGGATTTGTGGCTGGACCGTGAGTAAGGCTGACCCCACATTAGGCGTGCGCGTTTCTCGGGCATTTGAGCGACACTCACGCAGCGCTCGCGGCGTGCGTGCGCGCTGCGTGAGCGTCGCTCAAACGCTCGAGAAACATGCACGCCATATTATGTGGGGGAGGCCTATAAAAGAGCTTTACCTGTAACAGTTTTAGATAATACCGTCCACCGCAGACGCATGTATGTTCAAAGTACGCACTTTCTCCATATTGTTCTCGAATCACATGTCATAATTATGACATTTTGGCGTAACCTAAATTAGTGGATAAGCCACAGCCTCAGTCTCACAGCCTCGGGCCTGTAAGTTGTACCAGATAATTCATCTTATATAGCCTGACCGTAAAACCTCTCTTGTGGAAAATTCACGACATTAAATTGATATGTTTATATTTTTGAGCTCCGTGGCCTAGTGGGTAGACCGTTTAGTTCGCACTCGAGAGAGTGCAGGTTCGAATCTCAGGTTGTGGCGTGTACCAATGAGACTTTTTCAGATCTCAAGTACATTATACGGACGCTCTAACGGTAAAGGAAAACATCGTGGGGAAACCCGCACATGGTGGGCCCCAGACGTATTGACTACTCGTTCCTCTGGACTAGGCTGACTATGTTGTAAGAATGCCATATGTGCTTGGGCAACCATACGACATTTAAAACCGACTGTCCCAGGTATTACAGTATTTCTAAAGTGGTTACTTCGCTCGGAGAATACTGTATAGATCATCCATTAACGGATGAAAAGGCCTGAGTTTTATTTTATTTATTTATTTTATTAAAATATGTCAAATCTTCTTGATTTTACCAATCACATCCAAGCTTTTCGAAGTGTTGCTGCAATATAATCAAAAGTTAAAAACTATAACCGGACTACGTAACTATATAGCCAAGTTATCCGGGCTACTATTACGAATCTTTTGACACCTAATTCATTAAAATTGGATCAGTAGTTTAGGCGCTAAAGGAACAAACATACGTATATATTATATACATACTTAAATGATTAGACTGCTAAAATAATACCCTTTCTTCGCCTTCGCCGTAGTCGGGTAAAAATTAAGCTTCAGTGCAGGTTTTTTATATTACGAGTACTAGTCAGGCTTTATAGATATACTATATTATCTATACTAATATAATAAAGAGGAGAATATTGTTTGTTTGTTTGCATCGAATAGGCTCCAGAATTATTGGACCGATTTTGATGAAATTTGACACAGACGTAGAGTAGTCCACGGGGAAGGATATAGGCTACTTTTTATTGCGGAAAAATGTACGTTTTCTGCGAAATTAAGTTTTACGCGCACGAAGTCGCAGGCAACATCTAGTAAATTACTCGTATAATAGCAATTCGAGTTTAACTTTAACATATTATGCAAAGTTTAAATTGATATTAAAATAGTCCAACTGAAGTACTGCTAACTAAAGCTGATTTGAAACATTGAAATTATTTTGTAGACATGTTTCTGCTGGAAATTGATGTAGGTATTTGGCTACTTTTTATCGCGGTAAAATGTACGGTTTCCGCGAGATTCCCTTTTGCGCGTACGAAGCCGCGGGCAAAATCTAGTTATTAACAAGTTGATGAAATTAGCCAATATTAATTAAGAAGGAATAAATATAACGCAACATTTTCGATACAACTTTTACTATAAAGAAAAGGTTATGAAATAAATTCACAATTCAATCGGACACAGTGATTTATAGTTAAGCATATAAAATTAACATAGTGTGGTTATTTATTTTACTATGAAATAGTATTTCGTGAAGGTCGTCTGTTGACTGTGTAGTAATATCGGGGTCGATGATTATATTACATTGATGATACTGAGTTTTGGATACATTTTAAACCATCTTGCTTTACGAGTTACTTGTAACTTAATATATTATGGAATGTTACAAAAAATAACCTAATCAAAAACCTTTTTATTCGGAACTATTACCAATATTAAAAAAGAGAACATTCATTTGTTGGAAGGACTATTTTGATGAGAGATCTAAAACTAAAGGCATATGGTATAAGACTATTCAGTGTGAGCCTCTTCATATTCCTTGGTTCGCAGATGGTCAAATAAATAGAAAAGTGTTAAAACTAGCATTAAGAATTCGTTCAGGGCACATTCCATCAAAAAAATTTGCATTTTTAATGAAAAAAGAAGATTCACCCAATTGTGAAATTTGTAACAAAATAGACGATGTTTGGCATGTTTTGATGGAATGTGTCAAGAATAGAAGGAAAAGAAAGTCACTCATTGACAAATTTAGTATAAATTCATTAGATGTTGGGTGGATACAGAGCTGTTTGTGCAAACCTACATCAAGTGCAGCGTTGGCTGTGTATAAATTGGCTATTGAAGCTTATGAGTGAATTTCTTTAGGGTGGATACGATGGGGTTGTCATGTCTTATAGACGAAAACCCTATAAAATAATATAAGATTTAAAAAAAAAAAAAAACCTAATCAAAAGCATGTCAGGACATAGGGTTTTTAATTGAAGATCTTTAAATTACTTCAAAAGTTATTATTCGATTTCGCTCAAAATATTTGATCATTACAGAAATTGGAGTTTTGTGAAGGAGGAACATAAAGTCGATTTTTTTATACGTAACTAGCTGACCCGGCAAACGTTGTTTTGCCTTATAAATTATATGGAAAATAGATAGTAGCCGATTCTCAGACCTACTGAATACGCATATAAAATTTGGTACTAACATTGTGACATGAAAATTTTATATATTAGATAATATATTTATTTAATCAAAGTATACACCATTGCTATCAATGCACTTTTACCATGTCATAGGTAGTTCATTGATTCCTTTACTAAAAAATGACCATTTATTGGACAGGAATCAATAAAGTATTTGAAGGCGCTTTGGACTGCCCCATCGGAGTTGAATTTTTTCCCTTGCAAGAAGTTATCCAAATTTTGAAAAAAAAAAACTGTTGGATCAAGGTCCGGGGAGCACGGTTGATGTCTTAGATATTCCAATTGAAGCTCCTCTAATTTGGTAGCCGTCTGTCGTGCAGTGTGTGGTCTAGCGTTGTCCTGAAGCAGCAGTGGCCTGGGGCGAATGACCAACCTCGGTAGTTTAGCAGCTAGCTTTTCCATCATGATTTGCAGTTGCTAGCAAAATAAATCTGCCGTAATCGTCTGGACAAATTTAATTGGATCGATTTGGATCAGACTATAAAAGCTTTTTCTCTGTACGTAGTTATATCGCACACCCAGATCTAAAGAGGTATTAACTCAAAAAAGCACTTTTTTCAGAAAATGCGAAAAACTGATTACTGTGTCCCTGTGCACTGCATAAGTGTTCTGAATAGAAATATGCTTTTATTACGCAGAGAGAACAATAATGTTATAGGAAACTTGTGTTTTTATTATGTATTGGAGAAAAAAATTGGATTTTCGGAGTTATTTCCCTATTGCTAAACAATGTATGTATATTTAATTTGATATTTTGAGTTACGCCTGTGTTGGTGAATCAAGTTGTTAGTTAGCTCTGTTTTGAAGAGTAACCAGAAACTTTAAATGCAATAGAATTATGTATTATTTATAATTAGTCCGAGTAATAGATTGCTCTGTGTCCAGTAGTAAGGGGTTTGTTGGATGACGATTTAGCAAAAAACACTATTAGTAATAAAAACAATCAATATTAATTATTAATATTACTATAAAATCAATTAATATCAGTCTCTTAAGTCGCTCATATTTATAAAAATTTTATCATCTTAAAATTATTCATTTGAGATGTGGACCATGACACAACGCGATAGAGAGAGATTGGAAGCATTCGAGATGTGGTGTTGGCGAAGAATGGAGAGAATAAGTTGGACTGAAAAGAAAAGTAATGAAGAAGTTTTGGAATTAGTTAATGAGAAGAGAGAGATATTAAAAACCATCGAGGACAGAAGAGGAAAGATGTTAGGACACTTAAGGCGACACGACAGCTTTATTAGAGGAATAATTGAAGGTAGAAGAAAACGTGGAAGGCCGAGAAGAACTTTTATGGACCAGGTGAAGGAGAAAGTGATTGTCGTGTCGTATCAAGAGAAGGGCGGAGTGCAGAGAGGAATTGAGAGGGCTCCACCGACAAGAGCGAAGCTCTTAAATTGGAATGAATGAAATATATTCAACAAAAAATAGGAACTTCTGTTTAAAAAAAACCTTAAAACATGCTCATAGAAATCACATTTCACTTAAATCTTATACTATACATCAGAATTAAACATTGCTATTATAGCAAAATAATACTCATGACACAATTAATTAATATTATGATTTTAAGCAATTTTCCGCGAAATAATACCTACCCACAACCTGTAAGCAAATGTGTGAGTGCACGCATAAGCATGCGTGCACTCACACATTTGCTTAAAATCATAATATTATGTGCAAAGTAACGCCTGAATCTATTAACTAATACTCCAGACTTTATCAAAGTAACATGACAAAAACTTTATAGCAGTGAAACAGTTTTTCTACTTAATTAAATTAGTTTTGAGTATAGTTGTGTAATAAGGGTGCTACAATACCTACTTGTGTCTCATGACTGAACTTATGAATAGAAGTACCCTTTATGCCCTGTTTATCGATTCCGAGATTTTGGGTAATAGTTTCAGAAACTACAGCATTTTGGCTGTCTACTTGCTCACTATCATCTTCTGTATCCGACGAACTATTAGATTGAGAAGAACTGGAGCTGCCACTGTTGCGACGACGACGATGGAGGTATGATCTTAAGTAGAATATTGTTTTTGTGAGCCAAACGTAAATTAGGATCCTCGTCGGAGTTGTCAATATCACTTTCATCGCTCCGAATTGGAGAAATATAATAATTTGGTGCTCCAGAATTTTGTTGCTTGGACGTGCTGAGAATAGATGTATCAACCACTGATAAGACGACACGAGTTTCCTCAGATGAGACTTCAAAATAAGATAGCGTAACCATCAAGTCCTCTTCCAGAGTTTTATGTTGTGTAGAAATTATGGGTGGAATGATGTTTTCTTTATCCCTATCGTCTACCATATTTACTAAAAACCGGCCACGTCTCATTATTTTGCTGATAAAGTATTCTTGTGGGATACTTAATATAAATTTAACATTTTTATCCTATTAGCAATATTATTATACAGTAATATTTAGGGATACCGTCTAAACAGATTTAACTCAAAATTTGTGCCGTAAAAGGGGAACAAAGAAATTAAATTCCAAAATGAAAATAAAATTACACGAATTCGAAAAGATCTTTATTGGCAAAAGCAGAATAGTTCAATAATTTAGGTAATTTTTAACAAATTAAAGTGTTTAAAATATGACTCAACAAAATAGAGTCAATTACAAATTCGAAAATGTTTCACCAATATGGCAACAACTCAAAATAAAAGTAAAAAATAATCTCACCTTGCCAACAATACGAGCTTAATTCAAAATATTGTATTAATTTACTACTCAGTAACCACCTAGAAAGCGTTAACACAAAATACTACAGTAAAAAATTTCAACAATACAGGTACAACTCATAATATGTCCAATTTGGTAACAACTAGCACAAGCACTTCGCTCGTAATTCTGATCGCAATTAGAAATGTCCCTGTTTTGGTGGAAGGTTAGTGGGGCTCGCTCGTTAATCTAAATGGACACTTGGTGCCATCTAGTATCGAGTTGCAGACATATTTTTAAATCTGTTTTATTGGTCGATAGGCTTTAAGTTAAGGAATTTGATGGTGTGCATAACTCAAAATTGACGTTTTTTGAGTTGACTCCCTTTAGATCTAGGTGTGCGAATTATAATATATTTCCTACTCTGTTCTATTACTGTAGTCCGTAAAGTCCATAACTAAATACATAATAACTTTGCAAACTTAGTTTCTAAAATCTAAAAGTTTAATTCAACACAAAAATTCATAGGAAGCGGGGTCAAAGTGTTTTGCAACGGAATAGCGAATTCAAGAAGCTACATTACCGTGGGTCGACCTGACCGTTGACCTTAAAACAGTTGCTTTTTAATCATCATCACTTCGGTGACCACTCGAGTCAATGTTAAGTGATTTTGATGATTTTCAAGTATATTCGAGTCATACTTGACAAGTATTTTTGATGGTTGACAAACATTAACAAAACGCAAGTGCTTCTTGAATAACAAGAGCGTTACTAATATGATGGGTGGAAAAACTATTAGGACCTGTTCACAATCTGCTGATACTGCTGCTGCGTTTCCACGCTTGTCTTCCACAAACTGGTCCTGGTCAGCACGTAGTATCGGCCCCGCACGGCAGCACTTCGACTCACTGGAGCCCGTGCAGCAGCAGCACAGTTCCGACTCACTAGGACTTTCTCCACTGGCACTGGTGACTCAAGCACAAGACTCATCAAAATGGTTCGACCTCCGGTCTTAGGGGAGAGTGATGTGGCAGACCAATCAGCGCACAGTCCTGAATCGCGCTATCGAAGTGTCTGAGCTCGGAAGTATATATACGACAGCTGAAATGATTACAAGTGGGCTTCGGCCTGACCGGGCATAACACCTCGCTCGGTCGGAGATCTCCCTTTGGCCTCCACTATTCCCACAAGTTCATTCCTCTGGACTAGGCTGATTATGTTGTGATAATGCCGTATGTGCTTGGGCAACCATACGCATTTAAAAACACCGACTGTCCCAGGCACTACAGTAGGTATTTCAAGAGTGGTTACTTCGCTCGGAGAATACCGTATAAATCGTCCAATAACGGATGAAAAGACCTAAGGTTATATTTTTATTTACACATTTAAACCGATCGGGGCACGTTTGTATGTAGATGTTTTACTGTTCTCTGTTTACTGTGCTTGGGGCTTGTGGAGGCTTGCCGAGCCTCGGCAAAGCTTAGAAACGTGGCATTAGATAGCTTATTTGCACGTTTTTTCTCTGTCGCTCGATATAAAGTAAGCAGCGACACAAGTTCCGAATACTTAATAGAACATTATGACACAGGCCCTAATGTAGAGCGTGGACTTTATAAAACCAGAAGTCTTGGGTGACCGACTTTTAGTCGGAGTTCTAGAAACACGGAAAAAATATAACGGGTTTCAATAGATACCAAAAAAAAAAACAAAAAAAAAAAACTTATTAACATACATAACTTAAAATTGCACGGTTTAGACCTAGCTAGATAGATTTTTCTCCCCACAAAACCTGCTGCATACTAAATTTCATAGAAAAACTTCCACTTTCCTTGATAATGATTATACATATTATATATACAAGAATTACTCGTCTAAAGTATAAAATTTACTAAGTTACGGACTACGGTGCAGCTAGTAAGTGTGTGTTTACTTACTAGCTGCTAGGCAGTACCGTAAAAATGTAGAGTTCTAATTTTTCATTCATTTTGTAAAGAATGAGAACCCTCTTCAAATGCGGAAGCTACTAATTATTATTATCTAATAAGCATATAATTTCATTCACGTAACTGTTCACCAAAAAATTATGTATGGTATTTAAATTGTTTAAGAGAAGAGAGTACAAATTTTTAGGAAGCAAGCAACCGTTTTACAGTTGTTCTGTAGAAATTTGCAGCAAATTAGATGATGTTTAGGTACTATAAGATTTCACTATGTGTGCGATTCAAATGAGAATAGGATCGAGTCGGCGCCATATTGTTTCGAATTTAGACTGTTATGATAGTTAAATTTATGTTTAGTTAATTGATTACTATTTAACGTTTTTATTTAAATTCGATGCAAGACTATTAATATATTTATATGCACATAAGTTTTTCTGAAAATCGCACTTTTCAAGTGATATTTGACAGAAAAAGGTCATTGACGTTCCTATTCTCATTTGAAACGCGCTATAATACATTTTTATAGAGGCTTTATCCCGACTAGGTAAATTATAATATAGCCTCTGTGGTCTCGTGGTCGTGGTGGGGGAGTTATTAGTTAAATAGTTAATATAGCCTATTTGAATCTATTGAAAAATCGGATCAGTGGTTTAGGCGATATAGTGGAATAAATAACCTTCCTTTTGGCTTCGCCGTCGTCAGGTAAAAATTAAAAATGGAAAGTAAATTCTAAAATTAAAAAGTAATAAAATAAATTCTAAGCTGCCAGTTACCAGTCGACTTTTGCTTATAATGTGGAAGTACTAGTGTAAATATAAGCCAATACCTAATATTCTATTACAAAAGTAGCCAAATAGCCAACGCTGCGTTGTAACCACTAGATAGTATGACACTTTTGTCATACTATCTAGTGGTTACTACGCGACTTTACTACCTAACATGGCGTGATAACAAGTAACTTTTTTTAATAACTTTCCGCACAGAGTATGTGTGTCATGAGGTGTATGACTTGTAACAGACACCAACATGACTCAGTATGACATAACACACATAACAGACGTCGCCAAATACGAACAATAGTGTTATTAAAATATCTGAGATGGCCTTTCCACCTCCATCGGAATGTATACATCATTGTTGTTATTATTATTAATAATATAAGATGTATCATAATTATTATTAATTGTTATAATTAATAAAAGTATGTTATAGTCTCTAATTACAGTGTTAAACGAGGTTTAACTGCGCGTAAACAATAATGATTGAAATTATGAAATCGGTGTCATGAAAATTTAGCGCCTACCTATTTCTACATCATCTTTTTGGTATTAACGGTCTCAAAGAATATTATTAGATAATTAAGTTGAGTATTTTACATATACTTTATTTTGTATGACTGTCATGTCACTCTAAATTATCTGAAGAAAATATTGAAAATAAATCGATAATTAAACCAATTTACGTGACGCCGAAAGTAAATAAATATACATTTTTAAGTATTTGCAGTAGAACCCAATATAATTTATAGCGCCCCAAGTGGGTCAAACTGAGTAGATATCCCAAGCGATTCTCCCATATACAACTGACAAGACCCGCAACGAAAGAAGGAACGAGGCAACCCCGGGAAGCCGTATGCTGTTTTTTTTTCAAAAGTGAGCCCAGGAGCTGTCCAAAGCCATCAATGAAGTTTACCGATCTCCTATCCAATCCTACATTACTCAAGAAAATGAGCACATAGTTCACGGTCTTTTTTTATCTTAGATAAGCAGTTTATTTTTATATAATTTTTGTTTATAGTTTATTTTATTAACTATATTAATTATTAGTCATCGTTCACAGTTAAGTTTTACCAACATATGACAAGAAGCCAGGATGCAGGGACCTCCACAGATATTACGACCGTGTCCTTGGGAAATCTGCAGCAATGCTCCCACTGTTCCCGATATTTTAAAAGCCAGCGGGGTTTGAACATTCATGTAGGCAAATGCCACAAACAGCTTCCCACCCTCATTCCACCAATAACCACTTCACTTCCGAACCCCATCTATCAAACCAGTTTCTGGCAAAAAATATCCAAATTTAAACGTTTTGTACCAGTACTAAAACGGATCCCTAGGGGTGCCAGGGTGACCGTAGCCCAGAAGCTTGCCGAGACAATACGCCACACAGTGCTGGAAAACTCGAGGCAAGCCTGGGAAAATCTACTCATCTTTCCCTACCGATTTCTGCATGTCACTAGGGATCCGCTCAACAATGCCTCCCTCACTTCAAGAATAAAAATGAACTGTGTTTCGGACATTGACCTCAACCCAAATTTTTCTTTGCATTCGTCGGCCAATTTTAACCTCGTGAAATCTGTAGAAAATAAAATAAGTGAGGGAGACATTAAGGGTGCAGCGCGGCTCCTGTTTTCCAATGACACGGTCGCCCCCGACTGCTCAGAGACCCTCATCGCCCTGCAAAACAAACATCCGTCACAATCCAACCCTTTCACAGCTTCCGATGACGCATTTCTACCACTACAAACGTCGGCAGACAAAGTACGCGGAGCCATCATGTCCTTTCTTCCGGGTTCAGCTGGCGGCCTTGACGGTCTCACCCCTCAGCATCTGAAGGACCTCACCAGCGGTTGCTGCGGGGAGGCCGGCGAGAAGCTCCTGAATGAACTCACGAATCTGTGCAACCTGATGCTACGTGGAGGGGTCGCATCAGATATCGTGGACATTCTATATGGAGCTAACCTCTGCGCTTTGAAGAAGAGAGATGGTGGCATTCGTCAGATTGCTGTCGGCTCTACATACCGGCGCCTTACAGCCAAACTAGCCTGCAAATCGGTCACTTCCCTCGCGTCGTACTTCCAGCCGAAACAGCTCGGTTTTGCCTGCAAAGGGGGCTGTGAGGCCGCCGTTCACTCTTTCAGAACAGCTATTCACAATCAAGGCGATGATGTGTTTCTGAAGGTCGACGTCAAAAACGCCTTTAACTCAGTTGAGCGAGGCGCCATGTTGGCCCAAATAAAATCCAAAGCCCCTGCCATTCTACCATTCATACTCCAGTGTTACAACGACCCCACCAAACTCATTTATAAAGATCACCTCATCTCATCCGAAGTGGGCTGCCAACAGGGCGACCCTCTCGGTCCAGCAATTTTCAGCCTTGCCATACACCCGGTCATCGAGCTTCTAAATTCAAAATTTAATGTTTGGTATTTAGATGACGGGACCATTGGAAGCGATGCACCCACGGTACTATCCGACTTCCAGACTCTGATCCGCGAGTTCCAAAAAATAGGTCTGGAGCTAAACCTAGGAAAGTGCGAACTTTTTGTGCCAGACAGTTGTGAGAATAGAAACGCGATTATATCCAGCTTTAAAGAAATAGCTCCACAACTGTCTGTCATCGATAAGGATTCGCTCTTCCTTTTGGGTTCGCCTATTTTAGACGAATTTCTCCCAGAATTCATAAATAATAAACTACAAAATTTTAGTGAAACTTTAGACCGCCTCCTCCAAATTAACTGTCACATGGCCTTCACCCTAATCCGTTATTGCGTTTTCGTACCAAAATTTACGTATGTCTTGCGGTGTTGTCAACTGTGGAAGTTCCCTCAACTTCTCAAACAGTTGGATGATACCATAAGACATACGCTCTCCACGATTTTGAACATAAATTTTGATGACCGCTCATGGACTCAGGCAACGCTTCCAGTAAGGTTCGGTGGCCTGGGTGTTCGAAAACCTTCCGACATATCACTCCCGGCCTACTTGTCCTCAGTCCACGCCAACCATAGACTCATCTTCAAAATACTAGAGCACCAATCCTACTCCATTATAGTTCCCTTTCTGGACGAGGCCAAGGACGTCTGGAGCGCAACTAGTGCTTGTAGCGAATTGCCTGACAACGTTTTTTCCCAAAGGCTCTGGGACGAGCCACTCTGCAGACTGGTACGGAATAATCTCCTTAATACGTCCTCCAGTCCTGTGGAGCAGGCTCGCCTCTTAGCAACGGAGAAGTGGGAGTCGGGCCTTTGGCTACAAGCGTTGCCGTCACCCAATACGGGCACATTGCTGGATCGAACCGCTTTCCGAATAGCCACTTCCCTGCGTCTTGGCACCCCCCACGTCGTCCCCCACCGCTGCGTTTGTGGTGCAAACGTGGACAGCCTCGGACACCACGGTCTGTTCTGTCAGCGAAGCGCGGGCCGCATCTCCCGACATCACTGCCTGAATGACCTCATCCGTCGGGCTCTTGTCACCGCCGGAGTACCAGCTGTGCTGGAACCCTCTGGTTTGGCGCGCGACGATGGCAAGAGACCAGACGGTATGACCCTGGTCCCTTGGAGAGTGGGACGGGCTCTTGTATGGGACGCTACTTGCGTCGATACACTTGCTCCGTCCCATGTCCAGGGCACCTCGAGCACTGCAGGTGCGGCCGCCAATCAGGCGGAGAACTTCAAGCGGCGCAAATATGAGAACCTTAGTGGGGATCTCATATTTGAACCGTTTGGGGTTGAAACCCTAGGTTCATGGGGTCCGGGTGCGCACAAACTTTTCAGAGAGATTTCCAAAAAACTAATTGAGGCCACCCGAGACCCCAGAGCCGGCACCTATCTGGCCCAAAGAGTGAGTATCGCAATCCAGCGGGGAAACTCTTTGAGCCTTCTAGGTACTCTGCCTGGTGGGGACGACCTGGGAGATTTCTTTTTATTGTAGCTTTTTAAGTTTTTCTAGTTTTAATATTTTTTAAGTAGGTTAAATATTATATTATATTATATTCGTATTATAATACGAACAAATTATGACAACGGTCAACAAAAAACTTATCAATTAGATGAATCTAATTCTTTATTTTGTTATTCCTACCTACTCTATTCTATATTTGACTCTACATTTAAACTTACATTCTAAACTTGATATTAATACAAAAATATTTGAATTAATCAAAATTACGTGTTTACAAATTCATTATTCATAATGAATAGGTATTCAAATCATTATAATGAGAATGTATATTGTAAATTAAAATTGCGTGTACTTATACTATTTCATAACTTGTTGTTACATATGAATAACTAGCGACCCGCCCCGGCTTCGCACGGGTACAATGTATATATTATCTGTATAATCTATGGGTACAATACTGATACTAATCCTATCTCATAGATATAAACTCCCCTCCCGCACGCACACTCCCGCCTTGGTGACGCCTCCTACTTCGCAACGGGCCGTGGAGCAGGAATCGTAATATTTTAATTTCGCCATAACTTCAAAACCAAACGTCCAATTTTCATCATTCAAAGACCAAATATTATGCTGCAGTCGTTGCGGTCACTTCCTTAATTGTGTTTAAACTTATATGTTTAGAAACAGGTCGAGCAGGAACTTTGTCAATATTGTTCTACAAGAAAAAGGGGTCGTCACTCGTCCATTAATCACGTGATGCCTAAAGGGGGAGGGGGGTCCGAAAAAATCACCAAGTATCACCAAGGGGAGGAGGGGGTATAAGGAGACATCACGTGTATTAATTTTCGAATCTAGTCTATGCATACCGAAATTACTATCGGTTGTAGATTCGTAGTGTTGTTTAAATACTTACAAGAGAAATTACTCGTATAGTTTTTAATTGCTTAAATTATTCGATTAAATTGTTTTTTAACTTTGTTTTTTCTTCAAACATGACCTGCTTACTATGTAAAAAAAATTACACGTGATCTTAGGTGGGGGAGGGGGAGGGTAGTATAAAACCTCACCAAGGGGAGGGGAAGGGTTTAAAAAGTTGTTAAAAACATCACGTGATTAATGGACGGCCCCTAACCAGTAAATAGAAAATCATTGAAGTAGGTATACCTACCTATCTATATTTGATAGTCTTTTCCAAACTAATTATTTTAGATAGGTACTTTATATATTTTGTTATACCTTTTGTTAAAATGTTTAATACCTTTAATAATAACTCCCCACACCGATTTCGGCGACGATGGCCGGTTTCATTGAAACCAGGCCAGTTACGCAGGAGTAATTTTATAGTGCCCAAGTGTGTGCGCAGTACACAAGAGCACTCTCTCTTCCTTTACCCTTTACTCGCATAATCTAGTGGGACGGATGACCGACACAACTGGCGAGAGATCAGGCGAAGGTCCAACTTTTTACATGCCCATCAGACGCATGGATCATCTTTCTTGTTAGACCAAGGCTGCTCAACCTTTTGAAGAGTCGGGCCAAACGGTGATTTCAGTCGTTAACGATGGGCCACTTACATTTCCTGTTTTAGTTACTCTCAGGACAAGCGCAATAAAATAAAGAAAATAAAATTGAATGATTGTTTATTAGGAACATGGAGTATCTTATTCTAAAATCTTAATAAAGAAACAAAATTGAATTTAAATCTAGGGTAACTTTTTTATACAATTTATGTGATTTCTGCCATTGTTTGTCTTTTAATAATTTACTTAGCTATGTATGGCGACAAATACACCAACGTATTTTTAAACCATACTTGCGCGGGCTTCTAAAATTCTTTCGCGGGCCACACCGTGGCCCGCCGGCCCGTGGTTGAGCAGCCTTGTGTTAGACAATCAGGTGATCAGCCTGCATTGTCCTAACCAAATTTAGAAACAACATTTTTTTGTTGTTCTAATGCAGGAATCGAAGTTCGAACCCACGACCTCCGAGTCGAGAGCCAATGCTCTCACCACTAGACCACGAAGGCTCCTTTACATTTAGGATAAGTATATTCCTATTTCGGTGGTTATAAACATGCAACTGCCTGTTTCGTTTTGTCCAATAACATATAATTTCTACCTTAGGTAACATTAAGACAGTGTTGCCAACCTCAGGAAAGCAAAAAGCAGTAAATGGTACTTAAAAAACAGCAGAAAACAGTAAAATAGTAATTTCAAAACATCAAATCTACTGTCCGACATAACATTCATAGAATTGATAAAAAGTTATACAACTACTGTTAGATTTACCGCAAATTGCCTTTATTATAAGGAATTTCTGGGAACTTTAAAGTAAATAAAGTCAAAATTTAATTTAAAATTATACTTCAAAGACAAGTAAAGCACAGCTATCCTTGTTCCACATAATTTTTACTAACTACAAATGTAGCTATCCTGTTTTACTGTAAGTCAAAATGATTACGTCAGTAAAGGGAGGATCCCCTGCTGCAGCCTGCAAGAGGCCCGTTATTAATGCCAATTCACAATTGTAAAAAGACATGTGACCGACGCATACGAGAACTATCTTTATTGCTTTCTCTAAAAGGTTTTTCCATTTTACTTGATGGTTGTGACTTATTGCCATTTGGAATTAATTCTTTTTTATGCAGTTCGAAATTATCGAAAATTATCGGATAGATCACCTAAAAACAGTAGAAATACGAACTAAAACAGAAAACAGGAATGTTAGGCCGAAAACAGTAAATCTACTGTTAAAACTGTAGGGTTGGCAACACTGCATTAAGATACTGACCTACCGCCGACTGCCGAGTATCAGATAGGCTACAAACAAAAACTATTTTAACGTTGTTTTGTAATTTCCGTTAGCCAAAGGCCGTCGTTATCGCTATCTCATCGATCAATGGATCAAATCTTAACAATACATTACATACATACAACAATACATACAAGGTAAATAAATTAACTGTATTGTTAAACATTACAATTTACATGCACATTAAGATTCAATTAGGGAATGCTTTAGAACATTAAAGACAGGCATTTTGAAACATTAAAACATTCTGGTACTAATCATCAATAGGGGATCGGACTACATCTGAAATATTAAGTTTCATTAATATATTCAGAAATAATGAGGCATTACTACTTGGTAAATGTAAAAATATATATTATTTTATGTGTAGTTTACTAATTAAATACATTTAAAAAGTACCAAAAAAAATTTTTTTTTGCGAAATTGGTACCTAAACAAATCCTACAGCATTCGTTTACTTACAGCATATACAAAAATATTCATTATGGTAAGTATGAACTTAAACGTACAAATATCGGAGATATTTACAAATATATTCATTCGGCCGTATACTTCATACACCTTAACTCTACAAGTGACGTCACTTGTAGGTTAAATATATATAGTTAGTAGCGGCTTTGGAGTTTTGAAATATCTTTGATTTAATATACTTAGAAAAAATATTACTCTAAGCCAAAAAAACTTCGAAAATAACTATAAGTTAACTATGAATTACTTCTATCTACGATAATATTATTATGCAAAGTTTATACCAGAACAATTTTTACTTCACGAGGAATAAAGATTTTATAATTTTAAAGCATCCTATTTCAATAAAAAACGATAAATACAACTGCAAAATTACTACAAAATGCAATGAACCGGCTGTCCGAACCTCTTTATGAGTAAAAGTGTTCTGTGGTCCGAACTCAGTACTGCGCGAGCGCTCCTCGCAGAGTGCAGATTTGTAATAGGGCTATTAACAAGAGTACCTAGTATCGTATGCATATTTATTAATATGTGAAGTGAAAACTTCTGAAGTTTAAATCCCTTTTGATGAAAATCATACAAACGGCACACAGGAGTATGAAATTTTGGCATCATAAAGTGAGTGTGAAGGGGAAGAAGGTGTGCAGAACAGAATAAAGCAAACATTTTAATAATGCTTAGAAATACATAAAAATAAAAATAAAGTTACACACATTACCTCAGATTAATAACTTACACTCGTATGCGTTTGTATAACAACAGCTGTTGGTGTTGTGACATCTTTCTTTCAAATTCTATAGACAATATTTTAAATGTACATAATATTTTTTATTTCGTCGCATAACTAAGAGGAAAAAAACCATAATAAAGTTGTAACTTAGAATATGAATAATTATGATCGACTATATTTCAGAGTTTAGACCATAGGTGACCTTTTAAATTAAAATTGTCGAATGTTGATCGAATTGTCGACTGCCATAGTATTTCAAAGGCTTGACTCCTTAGAGCTACGTAGAGATGTAGCATCGCTCTGCATCCTCTATCGGTTATATTACGGGGAGTGCTCCGAGGAATTGTTCGGACTTATACCTGCTGCAACTTCTCGCCACCGTTCCAAACGACAAAATATTTACCATCCTCATCATCACCTTGATGAGTGGCAGTCCTCCACCGTGCGCTTTACCCGAAGCTTTCTGCCGCGCACTATAAAACTCTGGAATGAACTATCGCCAGCAGTATTTCCGGACTATTACGACCTGCAAACCTTCAAAAAGCGTCTTAAAAGTCCGGCAACGCACTTGCAACTCCTCTGATGTTGCGGGTATCCATGGGGTAATCGCGTTCCATCACGTGATCCGTTTGCTCGATTGCCTCCTAGTTTTATTAAAATAAATAAGATGTTACTACATAATTCGTCATAATAATTATATTAATTGTGATTGAATTATATTCTGACTAACAAACAAATTACATTTAAAATAAACGACCATGATAAATGATGATGATGATTGTAATGGATCGCTGCGGGGCTAACAACGGTTTTGTAATATTGATTGAAGACGATTTGTATTGCCTTTGTATGTATACGAGTATAAGTACATAAGTAATGTGTGTAATAATAATTAATCAATTTCAATATTAATTAAATTAACTATATTATACACTTGTTGACATATAAATCTTTTTTCCGTTTCACGTTTCCGTACTCAAAGGGTAAAAACGTCTGTCTGCCTGTCTGCCATTAGGCTATATCTAATTAAAACATTTATTAATTCTCTACAGAGTGGAGGGCGCCGCGAGAGCGTGGCGGGGGGCGCCCCGCCGCCCGCGCCGCCCCACCCGCTGCACGCCCTCGATGACATGCCGCCCGTGCTCAGGTAAGGGGGAAAATACTACTTTTAGGCCCTGACCTAAAAAGCAATTTGAGCAGAAATAACGAGATAGATAAGACCTGGACAGAAAGACTTTTGGCTATAAGGCACTAGGACTAGGATAGAGTAGATCCTAATGAAGACTCCATGCAGCACTACCGAAAAAGTACTGTATGATTAGGAACGGACCTTCGGACTCCTAGTTTTGGAAGGAGCTTAATCTGACTCTCGCATTCTACTATAAATTAGGTAATTATCTCGTATAAAGTTAAATCTAGATAATCACTGAAACATCTTCGCTGATCGTTACAACAGTGGTGTCTTCTAAGTAGCGCCTTGTAGGCTGTATGCTAAGTGCTAACCTTACCCCTTATAAGTTTAAAATATTGTCCAGGTCAAACCCCCTGTACCAGGAGGAGGAGGAGCAGGAGGTGGTGATCACGGTGGACCTGTTCGAGGAGGGCGAGGGGGAGTCCCCGGGTAATCTCTATGCCCCTCGCAGAGCGCCTTCTACTTCCTCAGGTAAGTACCAAATACAAGAGATTCTATACGGAAATTCACACTTGTTACTTCTCTTATCTCTGTCATATTCTTGCAAAATATTATGTTCTATGAACTTGCTATAAATTATATTTAAGTAGCGGACTGCAGGGATGTTACTTTTTCAAAGAATTTCCTTAGTAGTGATTGTTTTCTAAGTATACCTGTCTGGTTTGTAGGGTACGGCAGCGGTGGTGGCAGCCATGGTCGCGTATCCCCCAGTTTACCAAAGAGCGAGGAGCTCGAGCCGGGCAGCGACGCTGACAGCCCCACCTGCTCCATGACCAAGAGCTTGAAGGAGGACATTAGAGCGTGCCTGGGGAGCTACAGGTGAGTTCAGACAGAGAGCAAGGAGCCGGAGCCGGGCAGCGACGCTGACGGCCCCACCTGCACCATGACCAGGAGCTTGAAGGATATTAGAGTGTTTGTATATCAATCTGTTAGCACCCAAGATCTTAAAAATAAGAAGGTAGTGTACCTTAATGCTGTTCACGAACAAAGCCCTAGGTACACTACTAGCAAGTCCGATAAAGTATTGTTACAGCAAATACATGTATTCATTGGTAGCTCAGGCTAATAGAGATAGGGCGAAGATTACTTCAGGATAGCCAAATAGGCCAATACACTACCTTAATGTTTTTCACAATCTAGCTTCGAAATTCTGAAATGATACTCAAGTCACATAATATGCTGTCCTTGTCATTTCAGCTAGCAGAGACAGTGACAGCCTATGTATAGGAGGGTTCTTAATTTTGATTAACCTTTTAATATTCGGGCCTATGGCTCTTACAATCTTGGTCTTCAAAAGTGATTTAGGAACCATGTGAAGACTTGCCTTTTTTTTCTTATTCAGGCAGAACGCAGACAAGCTCCCAGTCGTATGGACCAGCGACGTGGGCCAGGTTGTAGAAGCCGCTGTCCTGGGTGCCGGGGGTATCAGCGCCGCCAGGGCCCGGCTTCACGCTGCCCTGCTGGCCCTGCACGAGGCCAAGGTCCCGAACCGCGGGCCCTCGCTGCCGTATTGCGGCCCTGGAGTGAGGCCCGGTGACGTCACCATGATGCCGAAGACCACCGAGATGTC
The DNA here is from genome assembly GCA_905404095.1 of Glaucopsyche alexis. Classification (NCBI taxonomy): domain Eukaryota; kingdom Metazoa; phylum Arthropoda; class Insecta; order Lepidoptera; family Lycaenidae; genus Glaucopsyche; species Glaucopsyche alexis. The sequence goes on from FR990057.1 coordinate 19,872,978, forward strand.
GTTATTGGTAAGTGTGAAATGCGGTAGTCTTGGTAGTTGGTGGTGGGATGGTTTTGCGGGAGAGAACTAGTTAGTTCTAGTTAGTTAGTTAGCTAGTTAGTTAATGAGGGTGTTTGATATTTTTTCTGCCGTTAGGGGGCAGACCCAATGCACACAAACAGTCAACTGCTGGCATAACTGGTATCAAAAACGGTCAATAAGAATTTTCGATACTTTTTCTGTCACCAGGCGGCGCTCGGTAGCCCGACGGTCCTTGTCGTGTCAAAAAACTGTCAGATGTCACGAATTTAAAAACCCTCATTGTTTTGTTGGCAGTAAATATACTTTTTTGTTTTAGAAAAATACCGTAATGAGGGTCCCGTAAAAATACAAATATTCCGACAAATTAAGAGATTCCTACTTAGCACCTTTGGAAGCCGGTAAAAATTCAACATAAATAGTTATTAATTTAATTACAACATGTTGCCTGCGACTTCGTGCACTCAAAAGATAAATCCCACAGGAGCCATATATTTTGCCGTGATAAAAAGCTTATGTACTTCCCCGTGATCCACTCTATATCTGTGCCAAATTTCATCAAAATCGGTTCATTAGTTTCGGAGCCTATTCGATGCAAACAAATCTTATCTTTCCTCTTTATATAAATCGTATAGATTGCTCTAATCTAAAAATGCTTAATTAATCGTGATCTAATCTAATCTAAAAAAGAGATGTTTGATTTTGGGCCAGTTCTATGTACACTGCATAGGTAAATAGGAAAAAAAATAAAAATACGAAAAAAATTAATTTGAAGAAGGGTACATGCGTACAAAAATGATTATTTGAAGACTTTTTTATTGCGAGAACACTATTTTATGACGGCGTTTTGACTTGACTTTTGACGTAGTAGACAGTTTTACGAAGAGACGTCGTATTGAATGTCATACGTCTTTCTTTGTCAAAAGTCATGTCATTGACAAAATGACATTCTTTAGTTAATTCTGATCTGATCCGCCATGTTTTATTTTACTTTGTGTTACTCTCCTTGTCGAAGTTAATTTAAATGTACATGGTAACGAAGTGAAATTAAACAAAATAAAGAATAGGAAACGGTTACTATATTACGTAGCTATATTTACATATACTGTACATAGGGCTGGCCCAGGCCTCATACATTACTTGAACATCTCTTTTATAGATAGTTTTGTCGAAATAACGCGAAAGCTTACGACTTTTAACCCAACACACATTTGTTACTCAAACAAAATTAATGTTCAATACAAGTTAACTCTCGTTTAGATTAATTATGTACAACTTATTTGAAAATAAATTTGCATGAAGCAATTAAAAGACATGTACAATGTAGTTAGTAAAAGTAGTTTGCATTTATTATAGTTTATACTCCGATGTGACATTTATATTATGTACGCTTCCGTATCATTATACGAATATTTTACATTTACTTATTATTTCGTTATTTTTTAACCGATTTCCAAGAAAAGGAGGCGGTCATACGTTCGAATGTATGTAAAACATATATTTTATATTTTTATTTTTTATGTATGTTTAACTTTATTACAACTGTGGACCGATTTTTAAAAATTCTTTTTTTTTATGTATAGGGTATAATCCCAAATTGGTCCTTTTGACATCAGTGGTGACGTGATGATGGGATCCACGAGGAATCGAGGGAACTCCTCGAAAGGACAATTCAAAAACTTGTTCTCACCTTTCAACAGATTTTAAACCTAGGTATCTTAGTTAATAGCTCTTGCCACGCTGATAATTATTTATAGCGACATTCGCCTCAGGAGTGGGGTTGTGACAGAAATTGGAGTTTATTTTTTCTTGTTTATATTAGCAAACCACTCCAGCTTCACACGAGTACCATGTATAATCCATAAAAAGGAAGCTTGAATCACTCTATCCATTGCTAAAAACTGCATAGTGAACAGGAAACTGAGCGCCTTCATTTTAGAGGCAGTATAAAATGAAGTCGCTCAGTTTCCTTTTCGATTAGATTGGCATTTTACAAGTTAAGTCTCTAAACTTCTGAACTAACAGAGTCAATATATAGGCCGTTAGTTTTCTTTAAAGTTCATCACATGGACTACCATCATGATTTTTTTCAGATTTTTTTCGAGCTAGCTGTTTAGATTTTAGGTCTTAGGGTTTATTTTATAACAAAACAATGCGCCTTAAAGTTGAATATGTCGCATAGGTTGGTAGTAAATAAAGATCAAATTTGAATCGCTATCTTAATTATTATTTTTAAATAAAAAATTAAACCGACTTCCAAAGTAAAAATACACAAAAAAGTGTGAAATAAAACTTATTTTATAAATAATTCCCCTTTTAAATTTGTCTATTTCTCTACTTAATCTTGTTAATTTTGAAGTCGCTACCAGCCCAAACGATATCCTACAATATTTTATAGAACTCACGTTCATATTTGCTGGTACCGACTTCAAAATTAACAAGATTAAGTAGAGAAATAGACAAATTTAAAAGGGGAATTATTTATAAAATAAGTTTTATTTCACACTTTTTTGTGTATTTTTACTTTGGAAGTCGGTTTAATTTTTTATTTAAAAATAATAATTTCACCCTTTTTAGTGATATATCTTGTTAAGTTATTATTAATACGTCTTAAAAACGTCTAAAATATTGATCGAATGTATAACTGAATACGCGCCAAGCTTCCATTAGGTATTGTTATTAAGATGATGATGATTACTGTAAGTTACAAAGTGGCATATGCTTGCAGTTCTTTAAACAATTCCGAAATTTCCTAACGCATATCTTTAAAGACTGAGGAGTTCTGTTCAGTGCTTTTGGATTCAGGATATACCTTGGTACAACGTCTTATTCTTTGGTAGCATGTGCTTGTGTTACTTCAGTAAAAGTCAAAATCACTATATGTGTCGATATAAATTTTGAGGAGTTCCCTCGATTCCTCATGGATCGCATCATCACGTTTCCACTTTAGTGACTAAGGGACCAATTTCGAATTAAACCCTTTACAACAACAAAAGAATTTTGCAAATAGGTCCATAAACGGCAGAGTAATGTTCAAAGATCTCCGTGTTAGTGTAAAATACTATGAGAAGTACCTTCTTTATCATCATAATGTGATGATGTATGCTGTGATAGTGGTGGTGATGATGATGATTACTCAAATTGACAAAGTGGCATATGCTTGCAGTTCTTTAAACAACGCCAAAATCCCCAAACATGTATCTATAAGGAGTCAGGAGTTCTGTTCTGTACTTTTGGATCCAGGGTATACCTTGGAGTAAAATCTTACTTTTTGGTAGCATATGCTTGGACTACTTCAGAAAAAGTCGAAATCACCATATGTGTCCATATAAATTTTGAGGAGTTCCCTCGTTTCCTCGTGGATCCTATCATCAGGCCACCAATTTTCTGAATATGGGACCAACTTCGGATTATACCTTTTACATCAAAAAAAGAATTTTGAAAATCGGTCAACAGACGGCGGAGCTAGCCGCGAACATACAAAAAAAAAAAAAAAAAAAACAAAATATATACAGCCGAACGTATAACCGCCTCTTTTATCTATACTGATATTATAAAGAGATTTCTTTGTTTGTTGACATCGAATTAAGGCTCCGGAACTGCTGGACCGATTTTGATGGGCACAGATATAGAGTGGACCACGGGGAAGGAGGACGTGACAAAAGGAACAGTTTCTATAGTTGCGAAAATAACGAAGTATCTTTAGCCGGTACTCTATTTTCGCGGCTCTACTCTAGGGTTGCCAACCTCTAAAAAAACTAGGGTTTGAAGTTGTGAAAACCAGGACAATTCAATTTAAAAATAGGACGCAGTAAATTGCATCAGTTAAATTACTATGTAGTGAAAATAGGTTTGAGAAATTAAATAAATATTGTAATGTTTATAAACATATTTGAATTAACATTAAATTAGAAAAAAAGCCGCGCCAATTTTAAAATTCATGGCCTTATCAGGGCGCTGTAAAACCCAGGACTTTTAAAACTATCTAGGACACCCGACGATACTGCGAAAACTAGAATATGTCCTGGGTAAACAGGACCGTTGGTAACCCTACTCTGCTCGCACAGACGATATATATGCAAAACGATTACCAAACCGCTCTTGTGCTCTTGAACTACATACAGTGGAAACGTTGCGTTTTGTAACCATAGGTATTAGGTGGATATCGGTCTCTGACCCCTCCGGCCACTGCACACCTAATACAGTAGCAGATACTAATGAAAAAAAAATCTTTATTTTATTTAACTCACGGGAACACTCCTTTACGGGATATAAAGCCTCCGGTAGCCTATGTTTTATCCAGAGCCCTATTACTATAGAAAATTTCATAAAAATACGTTTAGTTGTCTTTGCTTGAAAGAGTAACAAACATCCATCCATACGTCCATCCATCCTCACAAACTTTCAGTTTTCTAATTGTACTTAGTAAGATTCCCCATCATAAGTTTTTCGTCCTATTGTGACCCATACCCACTATAATATAATGACATTTCTGTAACCAATTTTCTGGAAAATTTATAATTCTATTCTATTCCAATGTGTTTCTATTCTATTCCTAAAATATTTTCAGAACTTTACATTTCACCATAAATTTTACACCGAGAACACCTAACGCCATAAATAATTCCAATTTTTATGCATGTAGGTAGTTTTTCACAGTTACCATATTATAATAAGGAATGCTAATTTTCATACGGGCAAAGCACTAGAATGTGGTGTTACCGTGTTACACACAGCGAAAAACTAAATGTTACCTACCTGCAGGATATGTCCATTCATAAAAAAATCTGTAGGCACTTAAGGTACGTTAGTAATATTATATAATTATTCTTTGCTTAAGGTGGTTCGTTTCCCATACAAATAAACAATGCACATTAATTAGGTAATTTCATACTATTACTACATAAATTTATATGCACATCTATTTATTTTGCAATACAATTGTCGCAAAATATATTTAAAATACTTTATTTGACACAGAAGTCACATTTTTATTGAATTTTCGACAAAAAGTGACATTTGTAACTTATGTCACTTTTTGTCGAAAATTCAATAAAAATGTGACTTCTGTGTCAAATAAAGTATTTTAAATATATTTTGCGACAATTGTATTGCAAAATAAATAGATGTGCATATAAATTTATGTAGTAATAGTATGAAATTACCTAATTAATGTGCATTGTTTATTTGTATGGGAAACGAACCACCTTAAGGTATATCTATTTTTTTATTAATAACACTAGCTTTTGCCCGCGACTTCGTCCGCGTGGAACAATACTTTGGGATATCGCTGAAATTTACCCGCGACTTTATTTATGACTCACGAAAGCGGAATCCTATTTTTTTAAACGGAACCCTAAAATAAAAGTAGCCTATGTTAGACCCTATAACATCAGCTATCTGCTAGTGAAAGTCCCGTGAAAATCGGTCCAGCCGTTTCAGAGATTAGTCGGAACAAACAGACAGACAGACCGACTGACAGACAGACAGACGGACAGACAAAAATTAAAAAAAATGTATTTTATTGTAAGTACCGAATATACTTTCAGATTCATTATGTAAAAAGCTGTTAATTTGAAGGTACAAACAGACACTTAAATTGTATTTAACTGTATAGATTTATAGATATTACCTATTATGTATTATACTTTAAGATATTATCAATTTGATGTTTATAAAATAACTAAACTATTTAACTAAACTAAACTAAACTAAACATTAACCCGCACGCGCACCCCGCCTTGGTGACGCCCACTTCGCAACGGGCCGTGCAGCAGAAATCGTAATATTTTAATTTCGCCATAACTTCAAAACCAAACGTCCAATTTTAATCATTCAAAGACCAAATATTATCTATATAAACTGTACTTAGTGATGAAATAATTTATTTTGATAAGGATTAATAACATGAGTAAAATAAACGCGTTTAAATGTAGTCCAAAAAAAATTCAAGATTTCTAAATAAAAAAATGGTTGTTGTGCCTCACTCGACATAGATAGGTATAGTGTGTCGCGGACTTTTTCGTAGATATTTATAAGATCTACAATTAATTAGAACATTTTATGGTTCTATCTTTTATAGTTTAGGCAGCGTACGCAAAATAAGTAACTTTTCTGGTTGATTTTTTACACCTTGTGTCCGAAAACCCCAAATATCTTACGGAACCCTATTTTTTTCCAAAATAAAATTTTGCCTATGTTACTCGTGGATAATGTAGCTTCCGAATGGTGAAAGAATTTTTGAAATCGGTCCAGTACTTTTTGAGCCTATTCATTACAAACAAACAAACAAACAAACAAACAAACAAACAAACAAACAAACATACAAACAAAGTTTTCCTCTTTATAATATTAGTGTAGATTAGTGTAGATATATTATCACATTTATTCATTATAGCTTTTGCCCGCGGCTTCGCCCGCGTGGAATAGAGTTCTTGGAGAAAAAACTACTTCGGCGAATAACTCTCTACTTACAGCAACATACTTCTGATACAATATTGAAAACATTTTTAGATTTACCCAATGCAAATGGTTAATAATCTAACCTAACCAAGAGCATGTCAGGACATGTCTAAGGACCCCCCGATGGTTGCACGCCTTGACGTGGCGGTGGGGCTTAGTAACCGTGGTTTGGACACCCACGGTGAAGCGAAGAGGCAACCAGGGCCGGCTTGTTTGTCGCCGGCTGGCCCGAGGAGTGCGCTCCCAGCGGACTGGAGGAGTCCGCTGCGGACGCGCTAGGAGGTGGGACCGCAGAAGAAGAGGAGTGCCGGTATTACGGTGCGCCGTACTCCCTATCTTCTGCGGCCGTGGAGGGATCGCAGGGGGAGAGGTGTGGTGGTGTTGTGCCACTCTCCCTACCCCCCTGCGAGCTGGCGGGGCCGTTCCGTACGGTTAACGGCATTGGTGGGGCCGCAGAGGAAGAGGCAAGTTGGTATTACGGTGCGCCGCTTACCCTATCCTCTGCGGCCGAGGTGTGGTCGGTGGCAGAACCATAGGCCAGATCTGCCACCGGGTACCGGTTGTGGAGGCTGGTATCCGTGGCCTCCTAGTAGCAGACTCAGGGGGAGTCTGCTACAGTACTGGTGGAGGCCGAGGAGGGAGGCGCACCTTACCATCTGGTGCGCCTGGGGCCTTCGGGCCTTGAATGGAGCCACTTGTGAGCGGCTGCCGCCGGCGGGGTCGCGGATGTGTTTATCGTTCCCGTGGCCCCGTCACAGGGCGGCGAGGAGGAAGGTGGGGGGTGGTTTTTAGTGGGTATACCGTGGGTCTCATTAGCCTATACGGGAGTCCCACATCACCACTCGGGTGCCCCCTGCGCCTGGGTGGTATGCGTAATGCATTTTCCCCCCCGGAAACAAACAAAAAAAAAAAAAAAAAAAAAAAAAAAAAAAAAAAAAAAAAAAAAAAAAGGACATGTCTAAGGAGGGTTCCGTAACTATAAACGCGTAATATGCTTTTTTTAATTACTCCAAAAGTTACTGTCCGATTTGGTTCAAAATAATTTTCTAAAGAGTTTTTAGCATGATCTATCAGCATGGAAATTTGCAAGTTGCTATCTATAATTAGTTTAAAAATGCTAGGGGGGGGGGACCAACTTACAAACTACTTTGGAGGCCGATTACTCGAAAATGGTCAACTTTATAAAAAAGTAACGTATGAAACCTTGCCTTTATTTTAAAAGGCCTATTCTACGATACCCCACACGATGGGGTAGAGCGAAAAAACATTTTTCATCCCCACTTCACATGTATGGAGAGCTACCCCTAAAATATAAAATTATTATTTTTTATGATCCCGAAACCGTGATCTATACACAATCTATAACTGCACCAAATTTTATCAATTTACAGGAGCTAGAGGCGCGGACAGACAGACAGACAGACAGACGGACAGAGCGAAACTATAAGGGTTCCTTAAGTATTACGGAACCCTAAAAATGGGACCCTATCACCTCGACGCGACATGCGCGACCGCTTGATATACATAATATTATATTTATAGCGCTTGAATATAAATTTCAGTTCCATTGCGTAGTTATAAAGATTTAAGCATACGTAGGGACAGACTAAAAGGGACTTTGTTTTATACTATGTAACGATAATGTTCGTAAGCCTTTATGGTCGCAATAAATACTGATTTTGACCTACTTGCCTACATTTTGACGTAAAACACAACCACAACAGTTTATTCATTAGGTATTCCTTCTACCGACAATCAGCTGTTGAAAGTATAAGTTATACATGGTTATACTTTCATATTCAACTGTATAAGAATATTCAAATTGCATACAAAACACCTCTCCTTGGGGGTCAACACCGGTGAAGGTTGCACGGTTGCAACACCCAAAATGGGGGTGTTTTGCCAATAAAATGAAACCCATTATTGTCTACTGCTAAAATCTTTTAGCCCCGAAACGACACATACTGTAAATAATTATTATCTACACAATATTTATTATTATACCATTTTTATATTTATCCTTCTCAATTTCGGCCACTTTCACACTCCCACCGCCCACGTGATGCCATATTAGTAGAGAATGAGTTTACTTATCTGTAATTCTGTAAGGTCGCCCCGCGCCCGTGTGGGCAACTGGGCAAGATGTTATCACTTGCACTACAAATTACAATGAGTGAAGTGATTTCATTTTAGATGTCCTTTACAATAGCTTTCAATTGTACGTGAAGCTTCTGTGTAATTGAAATCCGTCATAAGTTCAGAGGCTTTAGTCAAGATACATTCGATAATTTCGAAGGCGAACTTCGAAATAAAATATGTATTTTATTTCGAAGATTTGACATGTCATCGCTAAGTGACATGTCGCTTGTGATGCTTTATGTCAAATCCCATACATTTTGTTTTCGAATTTCGCTGTCGACTTATCGAATGCATCTTGACTAGACCCTCTGGTACGATAACGTGTGACTTATCATAATATATTAGGCTTAAACGGTAAGAACCATAATTTGAATAATATTATAAAGAATTAATAAACGACTGGTCAACAATTTTTAAGAGCTAATGTAGTCTGTTAACCCAAAAAAAGTCTTGTAATGTAGAGTACGGACTAGCCTAAGCTTTTAAAATAACACGAAACAAATACCTACCTTGTATTTGTTTCGTGTTATTTTGTTATGGGGAGATTATGGGGGGATGAGATATTTTGTCGATAAAATAAACCTCTCTGCTAATAAAATAAAAAAAATTCTTAACCTCAAGATGACACTCCCCGTAGAAGTTTTTTTTTAATTAAAATATCCGTTATTGATTTTTCGACAACCTTATGTAATATGTATGTAATTTTATAAAGTATCTTTACCGCTTTTTCCTTTGAATATTCATATTGCTATTAGGTGAAAAAAACATCGTGAGGAAACCCGTACATGGTTGGCCCCAGACGTATTGACGAGTCATTCCTCTGGACTAGGCTGTATTGTGAGAATGCCAAATGTGCTTGGGCAACCATACGACATTTAAAAAATCGACTGTCCCAGGCACTACAGTATTTCAAGAGTGTTTACTTCGTTTGGAGAATACTGTATAAATCATCCATTAACGGATGAAAAGGCCTAAGTTTTTATTAACGTTAAAGGTTATACTTATACTTAGTTATTTGCCATAGCTTAAGGTGGCTTTAGTATTTCGAAATGGAAGATTATCGTGACACGTATAATGCAACCAATTTGGCGCCAGCGACCTGTGGTCGTCGATGTAAGATATCTTGCTAGATACAGGTTTGACCTACCAAAGATATAAATCAATAGATAAGCCTTAAGGTTTGACCTACCAAAGATATGAATCAATAGACAAGCCTTAGATAGTACGTATACATAACACGAAATATGTTACACTTTGATACTAGTAAACTATGTACAGCATGATAGGCTAGCCGCACACGTGCAATAATGCTTATTATTGGCAATAATCCTCATATTGACAGTAATATTCCTTGTGTGCGGGCCTTATGCCGTTTTTTTTTTTGTATGTGTTGACTAGTATTGACAAATTTATTCTGTCAATAATATTGCACGTGTGCGGCTAGCCATCGAGTAAGAAGTTTTCGCAGTTTACTGAAATACTAAGCAGGTGACGCTTTTATTTGAGCAATGTTTTAGTAATACTGCGTTACAGTTGCCTAAATTAATAAAACAAATGTTTAGTGTCAAAGCAAATTTTAGCATTTTTTTATTTAGATCTTTAACTTTAATAAAAATCGTTCGATAGTAAAATTACGAATACAGTAGGCTTCCGCAAGCGCATCTTTTTGAACAGAAAAAACGTAAATACTATTGTTTATTGAATACAAACCATATCAATATAACGTTTAGTATATAATATATATGTCAGTGTGTCGGTATGCGGGTATCAGTGACCGCGGCTGCCTTGCCCGCGGCGATGTCGCAACCACAGATTCACACGTACACTCGCCGACACAGGTGATAACACTATATTATTCGCGTTTTATCTATTTTATAAAATGTCTTGGCATTCAAACGCTAGAACAATTTATCATCAAACAAAATACTTAATCGTTGCATACTACATATTCAATAGTCATCGATTTAAAAACTTTTACGGCCGCGCTCAGAGATAATTGACTGTTTCTCGGTACGCTAACAAAAAACGTAAGCAAAATGGCGACCGCTGGCATTAAATAAGCAAAATGGCGGATTATGTTAGCAGTATTGAAGTGAGCAAACGTGTCCTGGCCGATAATCTGTTTTTTTTTCTTTCAACAAACGCTATTTACCGCGTAACACTCACAGCCATTTAATGCTCACTGTTTCTGTCAAAATCTCTACAGACTAAGGAGTCTGTTTATAAGGATAAATGTGCAGCCGTCACTATGTACTTTTTAACCGACTTCTAAAAGACGGCAGTTATTGACGTTAAGTTAGTCAACCTACCTAATAGTATTGCGACGTTGAAAAATTCATTTATGATTACCACACAACACGTCTGAAAAAACTTTATTACGTTATTTTGGTCGCAGCAGCAAATTAAGAATAAATAAATATAAATCAGATAAGTTTTATTATCCACTATTTTAGTAATAAACACTTATCTTCATATCTGTCCAGTGAAATTACTTATACCATTAATATAAATGAAATAATTTATTTGTTTTTGCTGAACCTTGTACCTCCTTAAGCGCGAGTAAAAGGTAGATCAGTGTCATGCGAAATGTAGAGCTTTTTTTTTTTAATTTTTCACTGGGACACTGATAACCGTGCTTCTAATAGTCAATAGTCAGGACTTATAAAAGAAAACGTGAAAAAATGAGATTTTTAGCGTACCTATATATAACTAACTCCCCACACCGATCTCGGTGACGGTGGCCGGTTTAATTGAAACCAGGCAATTTACGCCAGTCATTTATAGTGCTCAAGTGTATGCGCAGTACACAAGAGTAATTTACTCTCATAATCCAGTGGGACGGATTACCGACACGACTGACGAGAGATCAGGTCCGGCTGGTCCGACTTTTTACATGCCCATCCGACGCATGGATCATCTTGGTGATCAGCCTGCATTGTCCTAACCAAACTTGAAAACAACATTTTTTGTTGTTCCAATGCGGGAATCGAACCCACGACGAGTCGAGAGCTAATGCTCGAACCACTAGACCACGGAGGCTATTATAGCATATACTTAGCTATAGAATACTAATATACTTATTAGTATTACGCCGAAAAATTGCGATAACAAATCGCAAATTTCGATCATCGAGCATATTATAATACTAGCTGTTGCCCGCGGCCCCGATCGCGTAAATATATGTAGTATCCCGCGGGAACACTGTACTTTTTCGGGATAAAAAGTAGCCTATATTTTAATCCTGAGCCTAAACTACTACCATACCAAATTTAATCGAAATCCGTTAGTAGTTTTTGCGTGAAAGAGTAACAAACATCCATCCTCACAAACTTTCACATTTATAATAATAATTAGTAGGATTTAACGCAATTATTACATCAATTACACCCATATTAGAGCCTGCTGAATAATGATGTCTGATACATCATTGTCCAATCATTGCCACTACGTTAAACATAATCCCAGTCAATTAAGACCCAGTTATAGTCATTAGAATGTAATCTGCGACTATAAATTGAGAAACAAATAATGATCGTTGGCGTTTACTGCGATGTGCGGTGAATGTGTGACAATAGGAAGGTCACTGGGGCTGGATTATGCGAAAGGAAGAGAGAGTGATCTTGTGTACTGCGCACACACTTGCGCACTACAAAATTATTCCAGGCCATTTAGCCTGGTTTCAATGGAACCGGCCACCATCACCGCAATCGGTGTGGGGAGTTATATTTTTATAGTTACCAGTTACTGTAACTACTGTCGTGGTAAGTTTGCAGTAAATCATTAGTACAAATGTCAAAATGGCTTACTCTATGCGTCATTGGTCAATGTGTATATTCTACTTTTAAGGCTCCCACAGACGAGATGCCGATCGTTTCAGTTAGAACTGACGTCAGTTCGGCCTGAACGGATTCGAGCACACACACGGAAAAAATCGCATCCAACCCAATTTACGTCAGTTTGGCCTGATCTGATTCGGGCCCACACACGGAACAGTCGCATCAGTCCATTCTGGTTTGCCGCGCGCTACGGTCGTGTTTATCAATTTTGTATTTAAACACCGCGAAAACTCATACAACGCTTGTACACGATACACGCCCGCACGGCCGCGGCTCGGGCAAGAACTGTCAACTGAAGCGATTTGTCCACACACGGTCAGGACAGGCCGCTCGGTCAGGCCAGAATTAATGTTGCCAACTTAATTATTTTACAAAATTTTACTAAATTGAGTATTTTATTCCCTCCTTGGTAGAAATTTAGTTATTAGTAGTGTTTTAGTAGGAAAGAGCCAGACAGTAATCATATGCAAAATGGCCTAGGTTAAACACAAAAAAAAACCTATCATAATAATACATTCGTCCGTAATTTTCTTAAAACTACCCGTTTAATTACTATATTATATGTAATATTTGCTAGTACCTATATTTTAATTTAATGGTAAAATTTATAGTAAAATTCAATGAATGAAAAAAAATTTATATAACAAAACCTAAAATGCAATGGTTTTTGGGGGGCTTCAGGAATTCCTAAGTAGCTTCTTTAGTAGTTATTTAGTACTTTTTACTAGAAGTCAATACGAGTTTAGTATTTTCACAAAAACAGAGCTGGCAACACTGGAACGAATCGCTTCAGTCCGTACGGCCGACTGACGCGATCTCGAAATTGCACACTGACGATACGATTTTGCATCCGTTCAGGCCGAACTGAAGGCAGACCGGATCATGTATGGGGCCCCTTAGGGGTCTGTGTGTTGCTAGTCTCATATTTCATCACTTTCATTCTTACCATCCATTCCTACTCTTACATTCAACGTAGCGAAGCGGCTCTCCTCCGCGAGAAACGAGACGTGATGGGTGGCGAACCACATCGCCGCCATTTTGGATAATTAAATTATTTTAATGATTATCCAATGCGTTCCCACGGATTGGCGGAGAGGGTAGGAATAGGTGGTGTGGAAAGGAAGATTGGTAATTTAGAGTGGGAAATAGGAAATGTAGGATATTAGTTATTACCGCCCAGGAAGGCAAGGGATAGGACAGTAATAGCTAGAGAAGCCGGGGTCGCATACCCGTATACTATACCACAACTACCGGACAGGTAAGTTGGAATGAGTATCCCATGACATATGTACTGCAAAATATACAGTTACATCTAGTCATTACTACTAATAACAATACCGTGAATCGTGATACACTGTTTTACAACCGGCCTAGCTAACTTTGTCAAGCTGGTTTGATATAAATTGCATATTGTCGGTTTGCGTATTGCGTAGCTAAGGTATGCCACATATCTAAATCTTATCAAAAATATAACATCTGTATTTCGTATTCAACAAACTATATATTAAACAAACAACCGTTTCACTCTACCTTTAGAGACCTCCTCCGGAAGAGTGGTGTCTTCGACATTAGCTGTGTTCCGCGGAAAATAGCGCTAACAAAATACCGGCGACGAGCGAATAAGGGCGACCGCTGGCGTTAAATTATAATTTAAAAAATTTAAAAACCCGACTGCGTAAAAAGTGAATCAAACTAAGTACATAATTAAAACTGAAAAGAAAAAAAACAAGCACTTAGATATCCGGTGGTCTAGAATTCTATAATATATTATTGAATTAATACTATTTGAACATAACAACTGAACAGTCGGGATCCATTATTCGACAGCCAATCTAATTTTTCAACGGATCCTGACTGTTTAGTTGTTATGTTCCAATAGTATTAATTCAATAATATATTATAGAATTCTAGACCACCAGATATCTAAGTGCTTGTTTTTTTCTTTTCAGTTTTAATTATGTACTTAGTTTGGTTCACTTTTTACGCAGTCGGGTTTTTAAATTTTTAAATTATATTTTTTTATTTTATACTTTTTAGTTATGAGTACCTAGCTAGCTATTTACCAGACTGGATTTCCTATCAGCATCAGTACTACATCACAATTGCACTGGAATGTGAGAATGGTTGTTACGCAACTTTAAATTGATATAGATCCTAAACGGTCAGTCGAATCGAAAAATATTGACAGAAAACTAACAATGATTTTTAAATACCTATTCAACGGTACCCCACTTGATATAGTTTGTTGACTTTCATTTTTTCATTTTCACAATATGGCGTCCAGTAGTCGCCATATTGAATTTTCACTAACGTCATGTCTTTAGTGACACTCGCCGGACTAAGAGTAATCGATTGACGTGTGAATCATAAAAATCGGCCCAAGCGTTTGGTCTGTATAGTGCTTCAAAGGAACATACATACATACATACATAGTACATACATTGTCTGTGATGGATTTGTCATTCGAAATCATGCAATGAAACGTATATTTTCTCGTGTAGTGAATAAAGTTTCATTTTGATGTTAATAATGCAGTGCCGTCTTGTCGCGGTGTGAAATGACCCAATAATTTCGGCTCTACCAGTAGCGCCAACTATAAAATGTAGAGGCTGATAGTCACTATAGTAGTGTCCTTTAGTGAAAGAAGTAACTTTAAAGTAAATCGAGTTAAAATATTATTAATTCATACTGTATACTAATATTATTATTATCAGGAGGAAAGATTTGTTAGTTTGTTAGTAGGTTTGCATTGAATAGGCTCCGAAACTACTGGATTGATTTTAGTGAAATTAAATGGACCACGGGGAAGGACATAGGCTACTTTACATCGCGGCAAAATGTAAAGTGCCCGTGGGATTTTTTTTGTGCGCACGAATTCGAATATCTAGTTTATTATATTTTTACACAACTACGGGCGGCAAAGCCAAAAATGAAAAAAAAAATCTCGGTGGAAATCATAACCGGGAAGGGTTCCAGGGTTGCGCCTAAACTACTGATCCGATTTTAATAAATTAGGTGTATACCTCTACAATAGGCTACGTAATTTTACGTAAATTATCGGGTGATAGTTCTTAAAAAAAATTAGTTACATTAAATAAACTATGTTTAAAAGGCTCTTAAATTAACGCTGAACTATAATCTAAATATGAGTAGGCCTTAAAAGGAAAGTGATTTACTTTTTCCACTTTTTTCACAACAAGGTCCGAGAAGCAGGTGACCTCAATAGTTGAGAATAGAGACAGAATGAAGTAATTAAGCCATATTCATGTAAGGACAGAAGGATATCCCTTCACCTGAACCACCTTCGTGGTAAAAGTTTCTTACTTTATTATTTCGCAACTTTCTGGTTTTAGCACATAGTAGCTGTTGCCTGCGGCTCCGCCTACGTAAATACAGTATCCCACGGGAATGTTGTACTTTTTTGGAATAAAAAGTAGCCTATGTTTTAAATGTAGAGCCTAAAATTATTTATTATTAAAAAAAATCATCGAAATCCGTTCAGGCTTTTTTGCGTGAAAGAGTAACAAACATTCATCCATGCATCCATCCATCCATCCTCGCAAATCCATCCATCCTTCTCTATATCTGTGCCAAATTTCACCAAAATTGGTCCAGTAGTTTCGGAGCCTATTTGATGCAAACATACCTTTTCCTCTTTATTATATTAGTATAGATAAACACTTTCATCGCTATAAATACATATTTTCTGTATGTTAAATATAATTATGATAAAACACACTTTTAAACATGCTTTCTGTATGAAAAAACTTATAAAAGACATGCATGTGTTTATCTACTTACGATCCTACAACATTGTAGGCACTAGGTAGGTAATAAAACAGATATATACCATGTAGGCATGTAGGTGATAAGTTAGGAAGTAGCATGTAGTCATAAGTCATAACGCACTTTCTAAAGGAAACCATATAAATTAAATTAATGGCCAGACATCACCACACCGAGTGTGATTAACTGATACCATTAGTTATGTGGATCTAGTACTATTACTAACGGCTATGCTTTGGCACGACCGGATACCACGGTTACATAAAAAACTGACGCGACGTATGCGCCTTGCGCTGTTTCGCTAAGGGAGGGTTCCGGTGGGCGGTGCCCCTAATGGGGATTTAAAATATTTGTTGTATGCTTCTCTGGTAATCATAATAATTATGTCTGCTCATTTGTCGTGATACCGTAAAAGCAAAATATGTAAGATCGATTTTGTGTCTATTATGAACGATTTTTAATGCATATTGCTCTCATAGCGTGGTGTTGCGACAGCTTCTCGCGGCGCGGCGTCGCGTCGCTCAGTCGCGGTCGCCAGTCGCTACTTTCATATTATATTCGCGCACACCCGCGCCGAACGCGACATTAGCTAACATGTGCACAACATCTAGTGTGTTGCCCGCGACTTCGTGCGCTTTAAACGAAATCTCGAGGAAACCGTACATTTTCGGCGATAAAAAGTAACCTATGTCCTTCCCCGTGGTCTACTCTACATATGTGCCAAATTTCATCAAAATCGGTCCAGTAGTAGTAGTTTCGGAGCCTATTCAATGCAAACAAACAAACTTTATTATAATAATAAAGATTATTATAGATACCTAAAGTATATACTATACTAGTATATACTTTACCTAAAAGATAAGTATATCTAAAATGATAAAATCTATACGAATGATATTGGCATAAAATTCAGAAATGTAGGTTTATGTCCATTTCATGTATATATATTATAATAGGTTGGGGAAAAAGTCTTTTCGCATTATAGTATGTATGAACTTGTCATAAAATATCTTGGGCTATACCAATTGTATCTGGCTGATTTTGGTATCAATAAAAAGTTTTAATTTTACAGAAGACAATTCCAAATTCAAATTAGGTAAATTTGAGATTTTCATTTGTTTTTCTTATTGTTAAAATGAGTGATTCTTATGAAGAATTTCGATACATTTTAAAATTTTATTACAAAAAAGGTAAAAATGCAACACAAGCCGCGAAAAAAATTTGTGATGTTTATGGACCTAATGCAGTATCTGTGAGAGTAGCGCAAATTTGGTTTAAGCGTTTTCAATCCGGAAATTTTGATATCAAAGATGCACGTCGCTCTGGTAGCCCTGTTACGGACAAAACTGTTGCCATTTTTGAAAAAGTGGAGCAAGATCGGCATATTAGTAGTTACGATGTAGCTGAAGAACTGGGGATTGACCACAAAACGGTTTTGGCGCATTTGAAAAAAGCTGGGTACACAAAAAAGCTCGATATTTGGGTGCCTCATGAGCTCACTGAAAGAAACCTAATGAACCGTGTACTCATTTGTGATTCTTTATTACGACGTAATGAAACCGAACCATTTTTGAAGAAGCTGATAACTGGTGATGAAAAGTGGATCACGTACGACAAGAACGTGCGAAAAAGATCGTGGTCAAAGGCCGGTCAGGCTTCACAGACTGTGGCGAAACCCGGGTTAACTCGCAACAAGGTGATGCTGTGTGTGTGGTGGGATTGGAAGGGCATTATTCATTATGAGCTGTTACCGCCAGGCAGGACCATCAATTCTGAACTGTACTGCGAACAACTGATGAGATTAAAGCAAGAAGTTGAGAGAAAGCGGCCGGAATTAATCAACAGAAGGGGTGTGGTTTTTCACCATGATAACGCTAGACCTCACACATCTTTAGCCACTCAGAAAAAATTACGGGAGTTTGGCTGGGAGGTGTTAATGCATCCGCCGTATAGTCCTGACCTTGCACCTTCAGATTTCCACCTGTTTCGGTCGCTGCAGAATTCCTTAGGCAGTGTCAGGTTGACATCACAAGAGGACTGCCAAAACCACTTGTCGCAGTTTTTTCATCAGAAGCCCCAAAAATTTTATAGCAATGGGATCATGTACCTACCAACAAGATGGCAAAAAGTTATCGAACAAAATGGCACCTATATACTTTAGTCACTTGTAAATAAACTTTATAAAAAAACCTTTTGAATTTTTATATAAAATGCGAAGAAACTTTTTCCCCAACCTAATACGTTAGCAGTTTCCGTGGTCCTGTGGTTGAGAGCTTGGCTCTCAACTCGGAAGTCGTGAGTTCGATTCCCGCGTTGGAACACCAAAAAGGTTGTTACCAATTTGATTAGGACACCTGATTGTCTGACAACTGACAAGAAAGATGATCCCTGCGTCGGATGGGCGTGTAAAAAGTCAGACCTGCGCTTGATCTCTCGTCAGTCGTGTCGGTTATCCGTCCCACTGAGTTTCGAGAGTAAAGGAAGAGTGCTCTTGAGTACTGCGCACACACCTGGGCACTATAATATAACTTCTGCGTATCTGGCCTGGTATCAATGAAGCCGCCTATCATCACCGAAATCGGTGTGGGGAGCTATATTAAACGTTAGATATGAATGCGATAATCCTCGCCATAGAAAAGTTATGAAATATAACAAGACGCGAAGGTACACTGACCAACTATTACAAAATAACTTAGATAACATCGGTGTGAAGTCCACTAAGCAACGACTCCGACTCTGACATGACTTCTGACCCGTTACCAAAGTGTGAAGTCATATTACAATGGAACTGATTAGGTGTGAGGTGTGACTATGTAGATGGCAATCTAAGGGCACATGATTAGACAAAATTATTTGAATACATAACCTGGCATAGTACTTTACCGTTTACGTAATATTGTGGATCTTTAGGTATATAGGTAGTCAGGTGAATACAATGGACAAAAATCTAAAACTTTTTACTTCTAGACGTTACTTATCTAGTAGGTACTAGACGTTACCCGCGATTCGTGCGTGCAAAAGTAAATTTCACAAAAACCGTAATTTTATTCCACGTGTAGTATGTATAATATATAAATAAAAAGTAGCCTATGTGGTCCGTGCCCCGTGATCTACTCTACGTCTGTGCCAAATTTCACCAAAATAGCTTATTCAATGCAAACAAACAAACAAACTTTTCCTCTTTATTGTATAAATATATCTAGTATTATTCTAAGGTCCTGTTTCACAATCTTCTAATAAGACTCGGATAGCTTATTCGGAAGTTTTGTCGCTAGTTACATAAAGTAACCATCGAGTGATAGAGACAAAACAAGCAAATAGCTTAGAGCTGGCATGGCTTTTAACTTTATGGAGAGCTACTTGATCCCTAATAATCAGCGACGAAGACTTTGTAGGCTTCGAAGAGAACATTAGAAAATACGAAGCAAGACATGTGTTCCCGGTTAGAAAATTCTTCCTGATCGTCACCAAGTCACTATATTGTCCAGCGGACTTGAGAAAGTGAGGAAGACGTGATTTTCCTGTTTATTTTCCTCCTGTCTATTAGCGAGGTGGAGACTGTCCACACTGTGTATATTGTCACCGTAAAATTGTAAAAACCGTAAGATTGAAAAATAACCAACGAAATTGTCAAAATATGTCGAAAGATTAAAAACTATATATTTATAATCTAACGAAAAATAATGTGTTAAATTTTAGGCAGCATATTCGCGTCGGAAGTCTATCAACATTTTACAATTTCTCTAGTTTTATTACAATCTAACGGTTTTTACAATTTAACGGTGACATATACACTACACCGGAAATCTGGAAAATCTTTATGCGTTGCTAAGTGCGTCACAATATATTTCCGCCGCCTATTCCCTACCTTGTCTATGGCAAAGTACACTAACCCCAAGACGTGTCAGTGCCAAAACCAAAGAAAAAAAAAAAAAGTGCGTCACATCGCTAAACACCATGCACCGTACCTATACTCCAAAACCCCGATAACGACCTGACAAACTTGATTAAACCGGTGCAAATAGCACAGTATTTCCGTTCAACCATCAAAGCTCTCCTAGGTAAGTCACCGTACAAGGACCTCTGTGAAATTATCTACTTCGACGATAAGGATTCGACGCAAAACCTAGCGGATGTGATACTCAATGACATTAGAAAGATTTAACCTAATTTTTGAGGATATTATTGACACGTGAACTTTATTGAACGTCATTCTGTATGTCTGACATGTTTACAAATATCTAGGACAGCAATAAAAAAGCATTTTTTGTAAAAAACATATTTTGATTGATGCTTAACTCCAGCTGCCCTATTACCTAATTTTATGGACTTCAACTTTAGATAATCAAACCAAATTCAATTGACAACTGGGAATGGTCTTCATTTTGACGTTTGAACTTTTTAAAACACAATTTAAAAAGTTATTATGTCAAACTCATTCCCTTAACTAAATTAAGTTAGTCAACACTGCACAATATGCGCTGTGCAGTGCGGTGCAACCCGACATTCAAACTTTTACAATGAAACGTGTATCTTCTAATGCAACGAATAAAGTTCAATTTTAAAAACGAAGCGCCACGTCGCTTATCGTTCCGGTGTGAAATTACCCTAAAAGCTAAAGGCCGGTACGTCGTGTGCCAAGGACCTGGCAAATTGAAAACCCGGCTAATAACAACAATAGCTCACAATCATCATCGATCAGCTGCCAGCTGCCGTCATTGTCACAGCGAGGCCAGCTATAATTGGCGATTTAGATTTGCGTGATAAATTGTTTAGTTAAACGTTATACCTACACGAGTTGTTGGAACCTAAAAAAAAAAATTAAAAAATCAGATAATGAAAGGTTAAGATGTTAGTTCTTTGAGTAGCCCCGAGAAAGGTAAATATAGACAAAATCTCGCCTTCTCTTTTTCGCTCTTGAACCTTCTCGCAAAAGAGATGACTTTTCGCGAAGCTTCTTGTTGTAGGCTACTAAAAATTTAACTATTCATTAAACAAGATTAAAACGTGTTAGAGTGCGAATGTCATTTTTTTTTAATTCGTCCAGAGCCTGTTCCATAGGCTCTTAGACCATACTGCCTCTTCTGTCATTTTATTTATTATTTGTCTTATTTCTAGATCGTCAAGTCCAAAGTCTAGTCAAAGTCCCAATATATTTATTGGGAAGGTCAAGGTAGTCAATCAGTCAAGTCAGTCGATTCAGTAAAGTGGTAGACTCTTTACTGAAACTTCCTAGGGAGTTTTGGCGGGAAACCCAATTTAGCACGAATTTTGTAGTTGCTCGTTGTTGCACGTCAACGAATAAAAATAATGGTTAATATTCCACCAATATTACACAATAAAAACCGCAATAACACGAATTTAGAAAAATAACACAGAAACACAACATTGCTGATTGACATTCCTGGCGAAAAAAAATATCTGCGAATGTCAAGTTGCACCGCGCGCGCTGAACAGCACAGATACATAGAAGTCTGTGGATACACGTTTCATATGCTTGATGAGTAATATCATATGTATCTTTTTGTGTAGTGAATAAAGTTCAATTTTGAACAGCTATTTTAAAAATGCAGCGCCGCGTAGAGTCACGAATCGTCGCAGTGTGTGTTACGTACTTGAGTCCTGGGCCCCGATTCCCGTGCTTCGAATATCGGTTCGATTGTCAGTCTATCCTACTCGCGCACGCATGATTTGACGCCTGTGTGAATGAGTCAGCGCGAAAAACGAATCGAGATTCGAGCTACGAGAATTGGGGCCCTGGTCCTCAGAATGCCCAAGGGGTTGGACCTTCGGTTACCTCACTCACTCGGCGAAACACAACGCAGGGGTTATTTCAGTCCCGTTTTCTGAGAGGATGTGGTATTTATGCGGTCAACTTGGCCCATTTGTGCCGAAGCATGGCTCTTCATCGAACTAAACTCAGTAGTCCTTTGGTACTTTGGTAGAGTTAGATCAACCCAAAAGTGTATATAAGGTTTGGTAAAATTAATTACGGATATTTTTGGGCATATGATCTACGGCTTAGGCAAAGACATTTGGGCACTAAAAAATTAAATCATTTCGAAAAAAAAACTAAATAAAATTACATTACGTCCCAGTGGCGTGGGGTTCCTATAACTCCATTCCTGTTGGCTTCACTTACCACTTACCTTTTGAACTCCATTGTTATACAAGCTAAGGCTCCCCTATAAAGGAGAACAAGCCTTTGCCACTGTTCCGTCTTTTAAGGCCCTACGGAGGTCATTGAACTCACAAAGCTGATTGAATTGATACCATATTCGATTTTCATTTATGTAGTTCTTTACATACTAAAACTTAGTTTTTAGTATAATCTTTTTACATACTACAAAGTAGATTGTCGAGGAACCCTGAAGCCACAGTCGTCTAGTCAATTTGCGACTCGTACTTGACCCAGTCGTGTTGCTCAACTGAAGATAATCCGCCAATTACCCGCCACAATGTACATTGTACTGTTTATGATGTTGTACAGTGTACAGATTATTGCAGTTAGTTATTACCTATACTATACACAATTATTATGTTCATCACTAGTAGTGATGAACATAGTGATTCACTACCCAATATCCATACAAGCGGGGATTCCTGAACTTGAAGACAACGGAACACGAAACAAATTACTTTTATGGTACTATATGATCCGGTTTTGAATCGATCCTTTGAAAATGTTGATGTCACGTGTCCCCCTCAATAGGTATTAGGTATGTTCCGCAGAAGCGCTTGTCAACGCTTGCTAGCGCTAAAGAAAAATAAATAGATTATTATCGGCCAGGACACGTTTGCTAACTTCAATACTGCTTAATCCGCCATTTTGCTTATTTAACGCCAGCCGTCGTTATTTTGCGTCCGTTTTTTTGTTAGCGCTATTTTCCGCGGAACACAGGCAATGATTCACTTCAAAACAATGTATTGTAACCGTGGATTATTAAAAGTTGGCGGAACCCTGATGACTATTCCACGAAATCCATTAGGGACTGCTCCATGCTATGTAATAGTAGTCATTGGGGCAATCATACATTAGCAAGTAACTCAAGAGATTTGGTTTACTCCATTTTATTTAGTTCGTTAGTCATTAGCTGGATTGACTACTTCACTCTTCAGTCATAAAAGGAATCATTTTGTTCGTCAACCAATCACAAATGCGGTAATGTAGTCGTTACTAGCTTAGGATAAACGGAGCTTAGGGGCCATCCATAAATAACGTCACACGAATTTCACGATTTTTTACCCCTACCTTGTCCTTGTCACAGTTGGTCACATTTGTGAGAGACCCCCCCCCCCCCCCTCCCTAGTGTGACGTCACATATTTTGCAAATTTACATTTAGAAATTATTGAATAAAATATAGGTTCCGAAATCAGTTTTATTTCCATTTAAATTATTTTTCATAAAATTAACATCAAATGAAACAATTAACAAAACAAAAAACGATTAATCATATTAATTAAAGAAATTAACGAAACAAAAAACGATTGACTATATTAATTAAAGAAATTAACAAAACAGAAAATAATATTAATAGAATTATCTTTAAATTAAAGATACAAACTTAATAATCTTCAATCCATGGACTTTGAACCCACTCCTTTAAATTACTTATAACTGGCATGTTTTTGAGGTTTTCGTAAAGTTTATAGTTCGTATTTTAACAGATAATATAATAGATTTTTAAATGTGACGTCACAATATTTAGGACCCCCCACCCCCTTGTCACACAATGTCACACTTCGTCGACCCCCTCCCTCCCCCTTAACGTGTGACGTTATTTATGGATGGCCCCATACCATTAAGTCACATACGCTCATAGTTACTTAAGTTACGCAACACTGTGGTTGTAACTAGTAACCAAATGCCTTGAGTTGCTAGACCGCTTGTTATGTGCAGTCAAGTCTTTCGCCAAAACTATTCTCTCCAGTTAACGCAAGTAGGTTAAGCCACAGTTAAAGTTGTTTAAAATTCGTACTCTCGCCGTGGGCGAGGCTGAATCGGCATGCGACAGTTCAAATGGCAATGCAAATTTAATATTCGTTTTGAAATTATGCGCGTCTCCCCCCCCCCCCCCCCCCCCCCTCTAAAAGCTGAACGGCTGGCTCGAAAAATCTGAAAAAATCATGATGGTAGTCTATGTGATGGACTTTGTAGGAAAACTATAACGGCTTATATAAGGTTCGGTAATATGATTGCTATTGCTTATGTTTATGCAGAAAAATAATTAAAACTAGATTCATACTAGAAAAAACAAAAAATCTTTATATGGGCGAGTATGCGTTTTGCTTTTTTTTTAAATTATAATTTTTATTTTTTTACACTTTGAGTATGACAATTCTTTTTTTGCCTAAACGTCTTTACATAAGCAATGGATCATGTGCCCGAAGGCCCCGATTTTCGGAGACATGATGTATAACTTTGTTAGTTCAGGAGTGATAGATAATTAACTTGTAAAATGCACTTTCTTGGAAAATTACGTTAATCTACACTAATATTATAAAGAGGAAAACTTTGTTTGTATGTTTGTTTGTTTGTTTGTTTATTTGTTTGTAATGAATAGGCTAATAACGAATTCGGCAGCCCGGACTCCCAAAAAAAACCAAAAATTATCTTAAAACTTTATTAACTAAACTTATAATTAATTTACAAAACTATATCCGTGATCGATGCTAGATCAGAATAGAATGAACAATATAATTATTACATTAAAATTGCAAAACGCGGTAAAATGCTGGAACAGCAGAATGATTCCACGAAGCCGGCACGTTGACCAGACACGTGCCGCGGCGTCAGCGATCTCCTTTGGGGTACCGTATGTAATTCCTCCACCCTCAGAGCAGCAACTATTTGAGCACCTTGAGGGAAAATGTTGCTGGTATTCCATGGTTTCCAGAGCTATCAGGAACAGCATATATAGGGTTGCTTCTTGGTTCTTCTTCTGGCGTAGTAGGTTTCTTTCGCAGGTATCGTCGAAGAATATGGACGATGAAAATTATAACTATACCAGATACAAGTGCATAGAGAGGCAACGTTGTATGGTACAATGTTGAATCTAAGTGGCCAAGACTAACGGGGTTCTGTAGTAGAATTCTATTTTCCAGGTGATGCAGGTTATCGAGATTCAAAGATTTTAGAGTGATATGTGGGATCTCGTTATTTTCAGCTTCAGTGAAATTACTTCGTATCTCGGTGATCTTCAGCGGCTGTCCCTTGACTTCATCTTCAGTATTGGTTATCTTGAAGGTATCTGTCCGTAGAGAACATTCATGAGGAATTGTTGCTAAGTAGCTGCCAGATAGGGATACATATTCCTGCCGTTCGCATTGGAGTTCGACTTTCGTAGGCTTTGGGAAGACGATAGTGTAGTGTCTATCATCTAGTTGTTCCATGGCTTGTCTAGTGATGGAGACTTCAGTGGGGCTGCATGACTTGTCTAAAGATTGATGGATGATGATACTCTGGATGCAATCTGCTTGTTCTCGTGGCTGGTAATAATTTGTGCTTTCTTCACAGAGAAGGTATTCGCCAATCTTTGGGCATTCGGTTTGCAAGTACATGAAAAATTTCCCATTGGTTGCTATGAAAGGATGTATAGGTATAAAGGTCTGCTGGAATTTATTGGGAACAATGGAAAGCCTAAATAAGTCGTAACTATCTTTAGATATAATAGGAAATTTAAAAATTATAACAATTCTCTTACCTATAAAATAACTACCTGGTTTTATAAGATTATAGTATTCTCTTAAATCAATATCTAAGATTTCATTATTACTATAAATTTCTCTAAGTCTACTAATCATATATTCTAAGTTATCTATGCTTATCATACTATGGTGCGTGCTCGATGCACGTATAAATCCTAAAATATTCTCTATTCTAATTAATTTTAAGTATAAATCATCCGTATTTTCGGTGATAATAGCTAATAATTGCGCGAATTTAGCAAACTTAGCTTCAAAAAGATAATACTTATCTACAACTAACTTCAATGTTTCATTAATTTTAATTTGGTTTTCTGCTAAATTACTAATAAGTTGCGAATATTGGCTCATCCAATCTTTATTAACACTTATATGATCATTTAATTCAGAAACTAATTTATTTTCATTTGCTTCTAATAATTCTATAGCTTTATTAAATCTTTCAGCATCTGCATGATCCAAATTACCTGTAAGACCTTTAATTAATGATCCTAGACCATTAATAAGTCCTCTTTTTACTCTAGAAGGTTCTAAAGTTTTTAATTGAGAATCTATTTTTGACAACTTAGTATAAAGATAATCAATTTGAATTTCATAAATAGGCAAAGTAGTATTATCAAGTTTAGTTTTAAAATAATCTAACTGTTCATTTATAGAATTAATACGATTTTCTAATTCAGAAAGTTCTAAATATTGTATAAAAGTATGATAGTGGGATATTAGCTTGGCTTGACCAAGTTTAAAGGGTAGAAGTCCAGATCCATTGTCAAGAGTCTCAAGTTTTATCTCTGCTGCCTGTGTCATTGTCATTAGTCGGTACTTGTAACAATTTTGATGACTTTGGTACTCGTTTTAGGCGACATTTAGCAACAGGTCCTTTTTTCTTTGAGGTGTAAATGTGTATGGGAAGGTCTGCAAGGACTGTGTCGTGAGTGTATCGTGGTGCTAACTTCTGTCTACTAGCTAAGGGGTTCTTAATAAAAACTTGCTGGTCGGGTACATATTCAGTTTCTGGCTCACGATTTTTATTTCTATTAGTCATTAAATTTGTACGGTCAATAGTTGTGGCTTCACTAATCATTTCGTATACTGTCTTCATCTGATCTCTATGGGTTATAATATATTGTTGCATAAGGTGTTCAGCTAAATTTAGATCTAAAGGGTCTCTAGGGTCAAAGTGACCTCTGATGATGTCGTGTGGTCTACATTTGGTGAAACTATGAACTGAACTGTTGTAAGCTAGGATTGCATAAGGCATTTGATTTACTGTAGGTTCATCTTTATTTTTCAGGCGAAGAATACGAAGGTGTTCTAGTAAAGTGGAATGGAATCTTTCAATAATTCCGTTATCATTAGGTGAATGGGCTAGTGTTCTATGATGATTAATTTTATGTAGTCTAACAAATTCTGCAAAGAGTTGGTTAGTGAACTCAGTCCCGTTATCTGTCACTATAGTCAACGGTAGTCCATGGTGAGTACTGAAATTTAATAGTCCTTGGATAATACTTATAGCGGTACCATCTCGTAAATGGTATGCTTGGCCGTACTTGGAGAAAGAATCTACAAAGGTAAGATATTTTTCAGCCTGTGCTGTGAATAGGTCCATATGAACTATCTCAAAGGGCTTCGTTGCAGGTGGTACTGTGTTAAACTGTGGTCTAATTGGGTTTCTGTCATATTTAGTCTGTCCGCAAATTGTACATTCGTTTATATATTTTGTAATTTCTTCCCTCATTTTAGGCCAGTAATAACGACGTGACAAAGCTAAATAGCATTCGTTGATGCCTCTATGGTTAGTTTTGCCTTCATGATAGTGTTTAATTATTTCTTGCTGCCGTAAATATTCCTTAACATCTTCTAGCTCGGTTTTTGCTAAAACCAGATGCATAGAATTACATTTAAAGTTATTTTGCAAAATTGGAATTATAGAATACATACCTAATGGTGGAGTTATTTTAATGGCAGTCTTTATTTTAGGATTTACGTATTCTTTTACTGCATTTATGACGTCTTGTTCTAATGAAGATTCTGAAACTTGTATGTGTGTGCGTGTGTGGGTATCAAAAGGTTTAGTTACAGTCGGTCTTCTTTTAATGTCACCTACTATAGTCAAACAAAGCTGTCTATGGAATTTATTTAGGGGTTCATCTGTAATGGGTATTTCAAGGAAGGGAGGTTTTAAAAATTCTGATTTGTCCATCTGGATCTTGAAATTGGACTCTCTTAATCTGCTAAATACCTTTTCTAAGTTAATCATGTGTTCTTGCAAAGATGTACTAAAAACTATGATGTCATCAAGATATACTAGACATATCTCATTTTGTAAACCTCTAAGGATGTTATCCATTACACGTTGAAATGTCGATGGTGAGTTCTTAAGTCCCATCGGCATACGTAGAAATTCAAAGTGACCATGTTCTACGTTAAATGCGGTCTTAGGTATGTCTTCAGGATTCATCTCGACTTGATAAAAGCCAGATGCTAGGTCAAGGGTCGTAAAGTACTGACACCTACCTAATTTGTCTAAAACGTCGGTGATGTTGGGAATTGGGTATTTGTCGTCAATGGTCTTGTCATTTAACTTTCTAAAGTCTACTACAAGTCGCCATTTTTGTCTACCAGAAGCGTCAGCTTTCTTTGGGACTACCCAAATGGGTGAGCTCCAAGCAGAGTCAGAAGGTCGTATAATACCTTGTTCGAGCATTTTAGTTATTTGTTCTCTAACTTCCTGACGATGTACAAAAGGATATCGGTAGCTTTTGGTGTAAACGGGGTTTTCGTCATGAGTCCTAATGCTATGTTTGATTTTATTAGTGAAAGTTAATGGTTCGCCTTCAATATAAAATATGTCAGCGTAACGTTTACAAAGGGTTTCTAAATTTGCTCGTTCTTCACTATTTAAATGGTCAGTTCTAAGTCTATCTAAAACCTGTTTCACTCTGTCTGAGTCGGGTTCAGTATCAGAACTTTCAAAGTTAAATAAGTCGAGTTGTATAGGTCTGTCAAATGAAATTACAGTGTCTTCGTTTGTCATATTTTCAACTTCTACTATACCAGTCTGGTCAGTCACAGTAGTTATACATTCGTGAATAATACAATTAGCTATTAATTGTTCCGGTATAAATACGTCACCATCGTCATGATGAATCGGCATACTAACTAAACAAGATGATTTTGCTGGTATTATTTGATCTGTATTACGTCTTCTACACTGATAACGTAATAATGGAATTTTTGCATTTTCAGTAATTAATATATTGTCTCTAAGATCAATTCTACAGTTTTCTAACAAATCTAATCCTATTAAACCATCAAAGTGATTATGAAATTTATAGATGAATAGTTTTATATTTTTAGTATCATTAAATTCATAAAAACTAGGGATTAATATTGAATGTTCATGAATGCTTGTTACTCTAGAATTAGTTACTTCAAAAGGATCGTACATTTTCGGAATATTACTGAAATATTTATCTACTGCTTCAGGGCTTATAAATGATTGATTTGCTCCTGTATCAATGAGAAGTTTCAAAGGTGGATTGTTAATTTTGACATAAGGTAATTCTTTTTTCGACTGTAGATTTAGTTCTATTCTGGTGCGGATTTTCTGTGGCTCTGTTGAAAATCCTGACTTTTCCTACTGTTAGGGTGTCTTGGTTGAATAGCTTTACTACTACTAGGCATATTACTATCATAGTGGGTATCTTCTATTGGTGGTAAATCTTGTTGTTCATAGTACTGATTATTATCATAGTCATAATTCACGTATTGTCCGTAATAGTCATTATAATCATAGTCTGTATTGCAGTAATTATAGTCAGCATAATTATTGTCATCGTTACCGTATTCATAATAATCATTATAGTCATAAAATTCATTAAAATTAACTTCTCTGGATTTAAAGTAATTAGATGGAGGAGGATTGCCAAATTTTTGCCAATCATGACCGGGAATTCTAGGTGGTAAAGGTTTTGTCACAAAGTGACTCACGCCACTCATAGGCTTAGGGCCGGAATTATTCTGTGGAGGATTCCTGTTAGGTATCCTAAAACCACTATTATAATTAGGCAACGGTGCTCGGAACATTTGCTGAGTACGCGTTGGTTGCATAGGCATGCGATGATGATTATTAAATTGGGGATTAAAATTAGGTTTTTGCCAACTAGGTCCGGGTAAAAATTTAGGAGGATTAAAGTTATTATTCATAGGAGGAAATTTAGACTGTGTAAATTGTTGGTGTGAGTTGTGTGGTGTTGATGATGATGATGGTTTTCTCTGATCTGTTGCTAAATTATTTCGCTGCTGCAAATACATGACATTAAGTTCATCTTGGACAAATTCCAAAGCCTTCTCAATAGTTTCAGGTCTCATGCACCTTATACGGGACCCGAGAGGATCTTTTAAACCTCTTACGAATGCTTGTAATGTTAATTTACGGTATAAAATTCTCTTAGCTTCCACGGTTGTATCTAATGTCTCATGCAACGATACATAGGACATTATAGTGCTAAAAAGGTTTTGGCATTTGTCATAAAATTCTTGCGGTGTCTCATTACACTGTGTCGCTAATGCTAAGTCATTGTAAAGGGCGGTCTCGTCCCTTTGGTCTGAAAAATTGTTAATTAAAGTATTCCTAATCCCTATCCAATTTTCAGGAATGCCGTTTGAATTTATTGTGCGAGCTGCTGGACCGGTAATTTTGTTTAAGATGCCATTAATTACACATAAATTTGATAATTCGTAGCCTGGCTCGTCTTTCACGCATTGAATTACTATCTGATCACAAATTCTAATAAATCTAGGAAGAATATGTGGGTTCCCGTCAAATTCAGGAACTGGGCGGAGAGCCTTATATACTGTATCAGGATCCATTTTATATTCTAAATTACTTAAATTTAAATTTAATCTACTGTTTAAACTTTGAGGGCAATTCGAGCTCTCAGGAAAATTATTTAAATCAATATTTAATAAATTTGAATTATTTAAATCTACTGGAAAGCGATTCGAGCCTTCACTTAATTGACGATTCGAGTCTACTAAACTATCCCTACGAATTTTAAGCCTGGAGGACGCAGGACTATTTTTCATAGGACGGAAAATTGTGACGAGGAGAAAGCAACACTGATGGAAAAATAAATCAATGTACTCACATAACTCGTCGACTTCCCTGGTTTTCTTTGAGTTGCACTGAAGTTTGAGTACGCCCCGGCTGCTTCCAAATGATGTTCGATGTTTCGGTGAACGCTTGAGAGCGATAGCTAGAACGACCGCGCGCGGTGTCGATTCTAGACCCGGAAATCTTCTTTTTAGCGATCGTCGTAGCCCCGAAATTATCCTACCGACTGCGCCAATAACGAATTCGGCAGCCCGGACTCCCAAAAAAAAACAAAAATTATCTTAAAACTTTATTAACTAAACTTATAATTAATTTACAAAACTATATCCGTGATCGATGCTAGATCAGAATAGAATGAACAATATAATTATTACATTAAAATTGCAAAACGCGGTAAAATGCTGGAACAGCAGAATGATTCCACGAAGCCGGCACGTTGACCAGACACGTGCCGCGGCGTCAGCGATCTCCTTTGGGGTACCGTATGTAATTGGCTCAAAAAGTACTGGACCGATTTCAAAAATTCTTTCACCATTCGAAAGCTACATTATCCACGAGTAACATTGGCTAAATTTTATTTTGGAAAAAAATAGGGTTCCGTAAGATATTTGGGTTTTTCGGACACAAGGTGTAAAAAATCAACCAGAAAAGTTACTTATTTTGCGTACGCTGCCTAAACTATAAAAGATAGAACCATAAAATGTTCTAATTAATTGTAGATCTTATAAATATCTACAAAAAAGTCCGCGACACACTATACCTATCTATGTCGAGTGAGGCACAATAAGATAATATTCGGTCTTTGAATGATTAAAATTGGACGTTTGGTTTTAAAGTTATGGCGAAATTAAAATATTACGATTTCTGCTGCACGGCCCGTTGCGAAGTGGGCGTCACCTTGGCGGGGTGCGCGTGCGGGTTAATGTTTAGTTTAGTTTACTTTAGTTAAATAGTTTTTTTTTTTAATGAAATATGGGGGCAAACGAGCAAACGGGTCACTTGATGGAAAGCAACTTCCGTCGCCCATGGACACTCGCAGCATCAGAAGAGCTGCAAGTGCGTTGCCGGCCTTTTAAGAGGGAATAGGGTAATAGGGGAGGGTAGGGAAGGGAATAGGGTAGGGGATTGGGGAGTTTAGTTATTTTATAAACATCAAATTGATAATATCTTAAAATATAATACATTATAATATCTATACATCTATACAGTTAAATACAATTTAAGTGTCTGTTTGTAACTTCAAATTAACAGCTTTTTACATAATGAATCTGAAAGTATATTCGGTACTTACAATAAAATACATTTTTTTTTAATTTTTGTCTGTCCGTCTGTCTGTCAGACGGTCTGTCTGTCTGTTTGTTCCGACTAATCTCTGAAACGGCTGGACCGATTTTCACGGGACTTTTACTAGCAGATAGCTGCAGATGTTATAGGGTCTAACATAGGCTACTTTTATTTTAGGGTTCCGTTTAAAAAAATAGGACTGCGCTTTCGTTAGTCATAAACGTAAAATTTTGTACGTGGTAGAGCCATGCTTCGGCACGAATTGGGCCGGCTCGACCGGAGAAATACCACGGGCTCACAGAAAACCGGCGTGAAACAGCGTTTGCGCTGTGTTTCGCCGAGTGAGTGAGTTTACCGGAGGCCCAATCCCCTACCCTATTCCCTTCCCTACCCTCCCCCATTACCCTATTCCCTCTTATAAGGCCGGCAACGCACTTGCAGCTCTTCTGATGCTGCGAGTGTCCATGGGCGACGGAAGTTGCTTTCCATCATGTGACCCGTTTGCTCGTTTGCCCCCTTATTTCATAAAAAAAAAAAAAAAAAAAAAAAGTCGCGGGTAAATTTCAGCGATATCCCAAAGTATTGTTCCAAGCGGACGAAGTCGCGGGCAAAAGCTATACATTATAATTTCTATACATCTATACAGTTAAATACAATTTAAGTGTCTATTTGTAACTTCAAATTAACAGCTTTTAACATAATGAATCTGAAAGTATATTCGGTACATACAATAAAATACATTTTTTTAAATTTTTGTCTGTCCGTCTGTCTGTCTGTCAGTCGGTCTGTCTGTCTGTTTGTTCCGACTAATCTCTGAAACGGCTGGACCGATTTTCACGGGACTTTTACTAGCAGATAGCTGCAGATGTTATAGGGTCTAACATAGGCTACTTTTATTTTAGGGTTCCGTTTAAAAAAATAGGATTCCGCTTTCGTTAGTCATAAATAAAGTCGCGGGTAAATTTCAGCGATATCCCAAAGTATTGTTACACGCGGACGAAGTCGCGGGCAAAAGCTAGTTATAAGTAAACATGTAAAACATTATTATAATAGTACGGAACCCTACAAGCGTGGGTTCGACTCGCACTTGGCCGGTTTTTTAATATTTTTGTGCTCTAACGGCATATTTTTGTGCTCCAACAAAAGCTTGAAAACATCTTGAACGCCATCCTGGATGCTTATATATTTTATAGTTCTGTTCGCGGAGTAGGTAGGTATACTAGTAGGTATTAGTATACTTAGTACCTACTATATTTCTACCTACTAATCTTCCGCCTTCGTTACTAAACTCAATCTTCATCCCGTCCATTCCAGGCGACCAGCGCTCTCTTCACTCTGGACGGAGTGCACAGCGAGGCGCTGAGCAAACGTCTGGCGCGCAGCCAGAAGACTAGGAGACGGTGCCGGGCGGTGCTAGCCGTGCTAGCGGTGCTGCTGCTGCTGCTGGCAGTGGGGGCGGTGGAGCTGTTGATGTCCAGGGGGCAGAGGGTGTACGGACTAGTGCTGAGCTGATGTGCTGGGCGGTGCTAGCTGTACTTGCAGACGTGTCGGGTGCTGCTGGCTGTACTAGCAGTGGGAAAGGTGGAGCTACTGATGCCCAGGAGGCAGAGGGTGTACGGGGTCGTGCTGAGCAGACGTGCCCAGCGGTGCTCGCTGTGATGCTGCTGCTAACAGGGGGGAAAGCTGTTGATGTCCAGGGGGCAGAGGGAGTATGAGGTGGTGCTGGTACTTCAAAAAGGCTGTCGTATGCGTTTGTAATTGTGGAAGTCATAGAATGAAGCCAGTGTGTGTACTGTGTAATATTTTCATTTTGTCATCTTTCTATTTGACTTTATACTACTTTATAGTCTGAGTCACAAGATCCATTGTAGTGAATTTCTGTCCAAGTGCACCAAAAATTATGATCCAGGGCCATGGGCGTAGCCAGGGGGGAGTTTAGGGGGTTCAAACCCCACCCGAAAAGTGACACCCATCAAGCTCGCGGTGCTGGATATTTTGCCGCCCCGTCAAGCAGAGGCGGACTTTTTATTATCTCTTTTTACAGGTTAACATCTAATAATACTTCAAACCCTATCTGAAAGAATTTTTTTTAAAGTAATTTTGGAAAACATATCAATAGCCTCAAACTGAACGTCGAACGAACGAAAAAACTGAATTTTATATTAATACGTTCTTTAAGCCAACCCCTAACTGGAAAGTACCGAGAAAAGAAAGTTTCGAGAGGTGGGACTATTTTTAGGACATTTCCTCCTCTTAAAGGATTTTTTTTTTCAAGTTCGGATATCTTTAATAGTTTCAGAGATATTTTCAAAAAAATCATACCCCTATTTTAACTAAATTGTTTATAACTTTTGCAATTTTTTCGAGCCACTCTTGAAATTTTTCAAAAAGTTTCTAGAGGTCATTCCGAATCGAATGAGCCCTGGATCATTATTTTCGGTGCCCTTGGACAGAAATTCACTGATCATGGATCTTGTGAATCAGACTATTAGTATTTTTTTAAATCTCATAAATTTTACGAGTTGTAAAATGTTACATCATTAAAAACGCCTCGTCACTCTATGTCAGCCACAGAAACGCAGAAGTCAAAATAAGTTTTTTTTTGCCACCGCGACAGCTCGCCTTACAAGGTAAGGCGTAGTTTCATTACGTGTGTGTGCGTGACATTGTGTAATTTACATGGCGAGGCGTAGTTTAGACCGGCCTAACTGTGTGATTCGCTGAACTTCACTTTTTTATTTGGTCGAGTGTAATGTATATTATTGTTTCGGTAATATTTCTTTGAAAATTTAGTGTGTACCAATGCGGAGACTGTGATATAGTAACAAGTTACCATTTTGATCATTTCTGTCTAAATTCGAAACTTGAATTGCAAAATATAAAAATTAGTGATGTATCTTGATATTTTATCGATACTTTTATTTTCACGAATATTTTTATACTATTTTTTAAGTTGCTAAATAAAAATAATGTAGCTTCCTTTATAAGTTACACGCTATTTTTTTCTTATAATTATAATGAAAACTAAAGTGATCTCAAATTATTTTTCGGTTTTTTTCCAAAATCAAATTCTATACAGAGGTCGATACGTTTAAAATTCAAGAAATGATATTTTTAAATCATTTATATTTTAGAAAATTTAAAAATAATGTATTTATTTTATAAAGGTTTTCTTATTATAACTCAAAAAAATATTCAGACCAATATGATATTTTGTAAAAAAAAGTTTTAAGAATTTGTAAGCTTAAACGATTAAACGTTTTACATTAGTAATAACTAATAAATAATTATAACTTTTAAGTAATATGCATTCCACTATCGAAAAAAAAATTACTATCAAAAACTTTTGTGATATTTTAACATAGCAAGTAAGAATAAAATGTGTTACTGCCCTTTACCAACTGTAATAATAATAAGTAATACATTTTTATCGAGTATTTTAACAATAAGGGTCAATTCACACCAAAACGAAATGATACGCGACGCCGCGCTGTATTTCTAGATAGTTATTCAAAATTGAGCTATGATTAATTATAAAAGAAGACACAAGTTTCATTGTACGAGTTCTAATGTCATGTTGCACCGCCCCGCACAGCGCATGTACAGTGTGTGACTGACGTCATATGAAACGTGTATGTCTTTGTGTGTAGTGATTAAGTTCAATTTGGAATAGCTATCTTAAAAATGCAGCGCCGCGTCGCGTACTGTCGCGGTGTAAACTGACCCTAACATTACACCTACATAGCTAAAGTTTACATTGTATTAAGCATAGGCGTAGCTAGGGGGGGGGCAAGGGTGGGCAACGCCCACCCTAGAAACTTCTTTGCCCACACTAGACCCTAGACAGTGTTAATAAATTACTAACTTAAATAACCCCCCCTCTCCCCCACGCCACGGACGGCTGCCCCCCCCCCCTAGACAAAATTCCTAGCTACGCCAATGGTATTAAGTACATTTAGATTACTATATTAGAAGTTCTAAAGTAGCGAAACTTTATTCTCCTGCAAGACCCTCGCTTAAACTCTAGTTAATGTGCCTTAGATTAATGTAAGTTCTGAATATATTATGTTCATTGTGTTTTACACTTAAAACATAGCCTTTCTAAATGATAAAAATATAGGGGTATATAGGGTAAAAAATGGCCTGAGTTGCTTCGAGAAAAGGATTGTACAACCGTGCCGCTCTTTTGTTCGACTTGGCGAGGGGTACTACCGTGCCCCCACATACGAAAATATCATAGATCTCGTGTTTCATCACGAAATAGTGTCGTTTGTGTGTCAACATTTATGTGATCTTTAATAATAGTATGTAGTTTTATTTTAAGGCCCTGGTAGTCATAGCTTTTAAAGTAATACTTGCCTGTAAGTTTAGGACTTAGTTAATATTTTAATGTTGTATAAATATAACAATTCTGGCCATGTATAAAAATCCGAATTCCTAGTTTAAGTAGTTTTTTCTTTTGTAAATAATTTCCATTTTGACAACGAACTTGATAGTGGAATACAATATATTAAAATTATATTAAAGGAGTGTGAAATTATTGCATCTTCATTTTGTAATTATTATTGACATATAGATTTAGAAAATATTAATGATAGTTTCCTGAAAGTTAATGATTCAGTTATAATCTATACTAATGTTATAAAGAGGTAAAGTATGTATGTCCCTTTGTGAGTTTGTGACTAACCGAGATTGTAAGGGGTAATCTCTGATTCTACTGAACCGATTTTTAAATTCTTACTTGAATTTATACTTGAAGCCACATTATTTGTGAGTGTTTTATAGGCTATTATTATATAATATTTACCCGAAAAATTTGCTAAATAAATAATAATTGGTCATGTTATCAACAATTATAAATTCTTATCAAAATAGCATAATTTAACACAATAATTTTCCCTTTTGCTGCACATACTTAAGTAATTTGGGTATGGTATCCGTGCACGCAGCGGACTTAAAATTAAAATTTTCGAAACGTATTGCGCACACTTTCGATTTTTCCAATAATATATCCAAATTGGTATACAAATACATACATTCATATGCAGTATATAAATATAACCCTCCTTTTGGCAGTCGGGAAATAAATCATAGCACTCAATATTTAACCGAACTGCAATCATCATCACAAGTAAAAATGTTTTACCTATGCCCAACGAAGTAAGCAGGGGATTAGGACAGCTAGTAAGTTATAACTTTATAGATATAAAAAAATATATTGAATGCAAGACATCCTTAATCTTAAATCTAATCATCGGCAAACACAACATCGTCTATTCTCTGGTCCAACTCGTTCATCGGCACCTCGTCCAAAACTTGACACTTGAATGCTATCGCCACAACCTGAAAAATAGTTACTAGTTATACCTACTAATTAAAATATTTACAAACTAAAAGAAAATAAAAAAAAAAACTTTAAAAAAGAAAAATAAAACTACAAGAAACTTAAATGACTATAAATAGAAGAAAACTCCTAGGTCGTTCCCATTAGGCAATAATCTACACGCAATCGGCTGGATGGCAATAATTCTTTGAGCCAGAAAGGTGCTGGCTCTGGGATCTCGGGTGGCCTCTACGAGTTTTTTGGAATTTTCTCTGAATCATTTGTGCGCACCCGAACCCCAATGTGCCTAGGGTTGCAACCCCCAAACAGTTTAAATATGTGATCCCCACTAAGGTTCTTATATTTGCGCTGATATATATTGCTATTTAAAAAATAATTAGTTGAACCATTTCCCTAAACAATAATTAAATCATGTGTAACAACATTGTTCTAATGACCTTCGGCGCAGTTTTCGGGTCCTGGCGCAGCTTGCTGATATATTTGTCGTAGTAGCCTCCTCCGTGGCCGACGCGGCCACCGTCCCGTGTGAACGCCACCCCAGGCGCTATTATTAGATCTATGCCTGAAAAAATTGAAAAAAAGATTAAAATTTAAAACATCCACGACGTGAGCTTAAGATTATTAAGATCTGTAACGACTAACGAAATAGGATTTATGCGTGATTTGTCGATCTTCAAAATTACCAAGTTTTGTTGTGAGATTGGGGAATAAGAATATGGCCCATTCATGCCGAAGTAAGCAAATGCTAATAATGTAGCAAAGATGCTACGGGCCCAGCGCTCTTGAGGGCCTCACGCTCCAACGTCCGTCTGACCGCGACGACCGCGGGAGCGTAAAAATATTTTTCATACATAGTAAAAACAGCGCTGAAAATAGAAAGCTGCGCTAATACAATAGTGCTGAAAGTCGAACACACAACAACAATTAATAATCTCGATGTTTTTGAGTTCGCGGCAGAATTTACTGCGGGCCTCGCGCTGGCTTAATCCGGCATCTGAAATAAGTAAGTCTATTCTATGTAATCTACCATTATCCAACGCGTCTTCCCGTTGCTGATCCTTGCTATGCTGCTGTATCCCGTGTCTGGTAAGTGGCATGCTGTCTTCGTCGCCTCGTTCCAGCTTCAGCATCTTCATGACCCCCCCGGCATACTGTGGGACGAAGGCGGTAGCCCCCCTGGACTTGATGTGCGCGATGATGGGGGCTGTGTCCACCTCATCGCTCGTGCTCATGAAAATCGTGATACGCTGCGCTGACTTGTAGTGCTGGTGGTTGATGGTCTGAATAAAAAAAACTATTTATACTTTTCTTTCTTTCTTTGTTCCATCGGCGGAATTTCAACCCGCGACCTACGGCTTGGGCATCAACGCGCAAACCACTGAGCCACAGAGGTCGTCAAATTTAACCAGAGTTTCATCAGATGTAAAAATCATTGAAGAAAATCGTATAAGATTATTGTTATAGTATTTACGTGCTCCCGACATCAGCAGATAACCTTTTATGTATTGTCTACCATTATATCTTTATCATCGTTAATTAGCTTATCGATGTTTATGCCTATGTGATTTGCTGATCATCCAAACAATAACAAAGCTTGAACTAGCACGTTTCTCAAAAAGTTAGCTTCAATATTGCTACATTTTTTTTAGTAGAGATCGTAAATCCAGAAACCAGAATCGCAGAAGACAGAAGAAGATAATGTAGAGCATTCAGCATAGGTCGGTAAAAAAATAACATTCAATTGAATAATAACTTTCATACTTAAATAACGTTTTCGATAATATTATGACAATATACTTACCCCTTTACTAAAAAAAGCTGTATAAGCTTTGAATAGTTATACATTGTTTTGTTCACATCACACAAGTAACATGTTTAATTCGATAGAAAGAGACAAAACACTGTGTAACTATTCAAATCCTATACAGCGTTTATTAGTAAGGGGTTTATGTTTAGATAATATGTTTACCCCTTAGTAATAAAAATATTTACATAATAAATATTGAATAAGCTATAAAACGTTTTATGTTTGTCTGATACGTTGGAAAGTAGCTTGACAGACAAGGAATAAACATTGTATAGCTTATCCATTGTGTAAATTTAATTTATAAGTAAGGGGGTAAAAGTTTGTGCGCTTTTAAAAAATTTCAACCTACATAATATGAGGACAAAGCAAACAATGTACAAAATTACATAGAATATTTTTTTTTATTCTACTCCATCGTGAGGGGTATCATTGAACAGGTATTTTTAAATAAGGACAATGTTTTATACATGAATTTGTATAAATTAAACCATTTTCGTTTAATCGACCTCCAAAGTGGTTTACAAGTTTGTTGCTAAAGAGTTGATTAATTAGCATTTCTAAACTATATGCGAGGCAAAAACTTAGAACTTTCTTTACTGATAGGTCCTGCTAAATACTGTTTATGATAATTATTATGAGCGACATCGGACCCTAACTTTTGCAGTAACTAAAAACCTATTGCTCATTGATAATTACCTTAGATCTTATATAATCTAAGATAATTACGGAACCCTCCTTAGACATGTCTTGAGTCGACATGCTATTGGTTAGGTTATTATCCAATTTAAATCGTAAAAAAAATCACTCACCTTATTGTATACTATTTCAGATTGCCGCTTTTTTTCTTCTGTAGACATTTCTGCAATTTTCTTGGCGATCTGCTCTCTGATCAAAACTTTGGCGGGATCGGGTGTTCGACTCATTTTTGATGATGTCCTGAAAAGAAAAAAAAATAAAATTAATGGCCTATAATAAAAGAGAATAAAAATTTATTTAATAATTTAAATCCATAGTCTATTTATTTTAATTATTTAAATTTTTACATATCGAAATCAATTTCCAAATTAATAAAGAAGCAATATTAATCTCGTAACTACCCTAAACCCCCAACCAAAACGTGAAAACAGTTATCACAAAATTCGCCCTTTACAAAGCCGTATATAATTATCGATACAATTTTACAATAAATACCCAACCCTAGCAATAATATTTTACCTACAAAACGCTTGAACGATAGTTTTCGACAGCATGAACTACGCGACTGATAAATATAGCGTATAAATATTTTTAAATACACTTTTCCTCAGACATTAATGATGTTATCAATATGATAACAGTATAATCATATTGCGTCGTCATTCCTAACCAAGATGTACTCAGAGCTAGTCATTCTGGTGTTGTATTTTACTAAAAGCGTCATCTAGTGACAGCGGCCCGTACTACAATGTTACAAACTGGACCACGTAGTTCTATGTTGATGTATAGGTGTCGCTAGTTGTTTTTGTGAAGGACATTGCAAATATTACTATCCAGGATTTCCCACGGTGACCAAAGATAAAATTAGTTTTGATGTAAATATCCATACAAGAGCGGTATACGTGACAGGTTTGCCTGCAATACCTATACCTGCTAGCGAGATTTAATTTTTGAGTGAAGTTAGGCCTTGTAGAGTGAGGGTGTATTGGAATGAGAATGTAGAACTTTTGGCAGGGCGAGTCTTTTAGTCTCGTCTTGGCATCACTTTACATGAAAATATTTTTCTAGGATTTACATTACTTGTAAGTCATAAAATTAATAACAAACTGTACCTATTTATAAAAACACTATTTAAAGTTATCTTTATTGTACATCACGAGAAAAACAATTTTTCACAGAACGTTTCGGACAAAAACAGGCTTTAAATACAATTTAAAAGCTTCAGAATACTTAAAAACTAACAAGTACGTTTAGTTTGTAAGATGTTCCGTGTCCTCAAACTGAAGAATCAACTAGGATTAAGGCTGGGACTATATGCAACGGAATACGGTAGGCCGTAGAGAATTATGAGCACTGAAAATAGAACTCTATGCTAACACAATACAGTAAAAAAAGGAAGCGTCGACTGTCGAGCTGTCATAATATATGACATTGACATTTGACTCGACACTCGGATGTTCGATTTTCAACTCTATTGTATTAGTGCAGAGATCTATTTTCAGTGCTCATAATTCTCTACGGCCTACCGGATTCCGTTGCATATAGTCCCAGCCTAAAGGAGGATTCCAAAGAGGTTTTAGCTTAAAACTAGGCGTGATATTTCCTTTACATTGTTATTTTACATTTAGGCGTTGAATTTTTTTTAATGGTTAATGTGGCTAGTAGGTATGTAGCTACTAGCTAGGCATAATTCGCACACCATCGTCGTGGTGTGACTTACCCTTAATAGCAATAGTGGACTACAGCTTGGCAAATAAGTCCTGGTGCCGTTGACAGATGGATGGATGGAACTAAAAACATTTTCAACTGTATTAACTTAAATCCACTATAGGTTGGCATGGAATTTATAGTACGTACCTACTTATTATATTATAATATACATCCTATTTTAATATCATTCTAATCTATTACATAATTATATAAGCTAATATAAATTATAATTTTTAGTTCCTTCTGTCACCACGTTGGATACTCAAAGGTCACCACCGTCAGGACCTTTTAGCCAAACTGTAAGTAACAAGC
The DNA here is from genome assembly GCA_905404095.1 of Glaucopsyche alexis. Taxonomy (NCBI): domain Eukaryota; kingdom Metazoa; phylum Arthropoda; class Insecta; order Lepidoptera; family Lycaenidae; genus Glaucopsyche; species Glaucopsyche alexis. Next base: position 19,915,194 of record FR990057.1, read on the forward strand.
CAAAAAATTTCAACAGTAGGCAGTACCCCAATTCTCGTACGAAACTTAGACTTTCAATTTACTTTCAATGAATTAGAAATGAATCGCTATGGTATCATAGACTGGTTTTGGACCAATCTACACTAATATTATAATCTACACTAATATTATAAAGAGGAAAACTTTGTTTGTATGTTTGTTTGTTTGTTTGTTTGTTTGTTTGTAATGAATAGGCTCAAAAAGTACTGGACCGATTTCAAAAATTCTTTCACCATTCGAAAGCTACATTATCCACGAGTAACATAGGCTAAATTTTATTTTGGAAAAAAATAGGGTTCCGTAAAATATTTGGGTTTTTCGGACACAAGGTGTAAAAAATCAACCAGAAAAGTTACTTATTTTGCGTACGCTGCCTAAACTATAAAAGATAGAACCATACAATGTTCTAATTAATTGTAGATCTTATAAATATCTACAAAAAAGTCCGCGACACACTATACCTATCTATGTCGAGTGAGGCACAACAACCATTTTTTTATTTAGAAATCTTGAATTTTTTTTGGACTATATTTAAACGCGTTTATTTTACTCATGCTATTAATCCTTATCAAAATAAATTATTTCATCACTAAGTACAGTTTATGTAGATAATATTTGGTCTGTGAATGATTGAAATTGGACGTTTGGTTTTGAAGTTATGGCGAAATTAAAATATTGCGATTTCTGCTGCACGGCCCGTTGCGAAGTGGGTGTCACCAAGGCGGGGGTACGCGTAATAGTTTAGATAAAAGTATACCCACCTACTTCATTGAGTTTTAGTAGGTACCTATATTAATTTGTTTCTGTTTGTTTTGACTAGATTTCGCCCGTTTTGCTAGAGGTTTAAAGACATTCTGTAGTATTAGTATCAGTAATGTACCCGTGCGAAGCTGGGGCGGGTCGCTAGTTACTTATAAAAACGAGTTTGACGCTGGTTTGACGCATATGAGTATACCATTTTGCTGTTTTAAACATAGGTACCGAGTCTGGGCCTTTAATAAAGATATATAATATGCCTTCGATAATACGGCGAAGTTAGAAATCAAAAATGTATGGAATTTGACATAATTCATTGCTAAGTCATAAGTGACATGTCGCTTGCGAGAACTTGCGATGCTCTAAATCAAATTCCAAACATTTTATATTCGAACTTCGCCGTCGAAATTATCAAATGCATCTTGACTAAAGACTACACTGAAACTGTATTATTGTAAGATTTAATGAGCAGAATCGACCTCTGATAATAAGTATTCGGAATTCAAACTCGGAAATAGTCCATATGCAGTTTAGACAGCACACATTAGGCTAACCGCTAACCTGTAGCCTCATAGCCTGTGAGTCTGTGATTTATTGCTGTGCACTGACGTAGGTCGATTCAGCTTGGCATTTTGTTTGTGTTTGTGTAAACTGTAAGGAAAAGAGGAAGTTAGTGGAAATAGTTTTAAGGCTTTTGTTTATTTCTTCAGCTGTAATTAAATTTCTTGTTTTTTTGTTTCGTAGTATTTTTTTTTCAGTTAGGTACTGCACTTCGAGGTATTAACTATCCATCCATCATTTCACTTGTAGCTCCTCTGGTATTGCAGGTGTCTATATTAAACTGACTTTACAATTAGGTGAAGTGTCTGCTCAAAAAATAACTTTCTTTCGTATACAGTCGGATGAAGTCAGCTATAAGAAACTAAACCCGTTCGTAGAGAAAGAAGCTTAATTTGAAATTAGAATAAAATATACTAGGTGTTAAAAGCCCAGATTAATAACGGCGTTAAAAGTAACATTTTACCTAATACCTAGGTATATTTTAATTTATCGGCTACTAGATGTTGCCCGTGACTTCGTACGCGCAAAAAAAATCCCGGCAAAAATAAAAACCGTACATTTTGCTTTGATGAAAAGTCCAGTATTTTATTGCGTGAACGAGTAAAAATGTCCATAAATACAAACTTTCGCCTTTCTAAGATTATTGATAAGGACTAAGGATATAATAAAGTAATAAAAATAATATATAATCGGAACTATGTATCCCGACCGGATACAGAACCGGAATTGTTAATGTTCCTTCCGGAAATCCGGACCAACTATGAACAACGGTGTCGATATTTCCTCTCTCATCTCTACCACAATAGGGTAGACGACTACAGTATGTAAAATATTGAGTTTAATTAACTGATATACTAGGTCAGCGGATCTCAAACTTTTTGGTGACGGAACCCTTTTGGAAGGTGAAATACTTGACGGAACCCTACAATAAAACAATTATTTAATAATGTATTCTTTATAAATAAGCATAATAAAAGTAGGTACAATGTAAAAGTACATTAAAAACTGGTCTTTAACCTACTAGCAGCCCTGGACACATTATGGGCCCCCATTTTTTACCTGTTTCTTTTTGCTTTAAGCACTTCATTAAAACTGTAATTCAGAAACATAAAAATTGATAATTTGTTTTTAAGACAAACACGAGTGAGCGGAGCGAGCGAGCTAAATTTTCCCCATTTTACAGACCAAAATCTGTTTAAACGTTAAAATATTGAACATCGGCTAAATTATATGTGCTTTATGGTCAACGCGAGCGAGCGGAGCGAACGAGCAAAATTTTTTTCCTATTTAATAGGTTAAATATGTTGAAACTTTAAATCCTAAAAGATTGTGAAAACAGGATTATTTTGTAATTTAAATTAATGTAAAATTTGTGTAATTTCTGATGTTGCAAAATAGATGACAAATGATGATCTGAACTTATCATGTTAGGTTTGTCATATAACTGAACCCCTAAAACCCTTCCCTGGCTACGCCCATGGTCGTTGGTAATTGCTGAATACTCCGCGCAGAAAAGCAGCAACATTCGGCTTCGATAGAAGACGTTGTTGCAACACGTTTAACGCTTTTAAGCCAACATTACATTCTTCTTTATTAATAATGGTAAATGTCAGGATGGTTGGGTCAAAATAACGCACGATCGTTACTGCATAAAAGAGTTGAAGGAAGAAGAATGAATGTACAAAACTGATACAAATACAGCAGTAGAACAATAAATACTTCGTTTAAAGTTCTCAATTCGCTAGGTAACTTGTACTTAAGTAGGTACTTATCGCTCCAAACGCTAATCGTTGACTGTGAGTGTCGTTGCCCGATCGTCGCTTCATCGCCCGGCTGTTACTTGTGATTGGCGACGTTTGGTTGCGCCTCATGATACGACGCATAAAAACGTTCGACCAGAGAGAGGTGTTTTGTTAATTTTTTTTTCTAAATTCTCGCGGAACGCCTACAGGGGCTTCGCGGAACCCCAGGGTTCCGCGGAACACACTTTGAGTATGGCTGTACAAGGTTGTGCCCGCGGCTTCCCCGCGGCCCGCGTAAATAGAGTCAAAATCCGTTTATATATTACAGCCTCAGTGGTCTAGGCATTGGCCCTCGACTCGGAGGTTGTGGGTTCGATTCCGGCATTGGAACAACAAAAATGTTGTTTCAAAGTTTGGTTAGGACAATGCATTGTTGTTGTTGTTGTTCCAAAGATTCCATCACTGATGTAAAAAGTCGGACCTGCGCCTGATCTCTCGTCAGTCGTGTCGGTTATCCGTCCCACTGGATTATGAGAGTAAAGGAAGAGAGAGTGCTCTTTTGTACTGAGTGTTTTAAGAGAGTTTGTAAGAGTGTTTACTTAAACCCGAAAAACTACAGTGTTCCAATGGGATACCAATGTATTCACGCGGGCGGAGCCGCGGGCAAAAGCTACTTTAAGTCTATGCCAAAAAGGAATGTCAGCGCTCATCTTCCAAACTAGATAAGTAGGTAATATTCAGATCCTGACTAAATTTCGTCCCTTTGAGAGGCTTTCATTAATTAAATGTCTGCAGAGGGAACAATACAAAAGATAATAATTAATTATTATCTTTTACACATCTTTTACACTGCTTTGTATTGAACAGAATAATAATAAGTTTTTCGTTTCACTTATTTAATTATTATGAATCGCTTCCATTGTCTGCTAATTCGAGAAACATAACAAAAGCAGCAAAATTGATTATTTTTCGGTCTTTTATCATTCCGTTCGTTCAAAATTAATGAAATTGCTGCTTTGTAAGTTTTAACAATGATCAGGGCCGGATCTACCTAAGGGCTACTTGGGCTGCAGCCCAGGGCCCCAAGGTTACAAGGGGCCCCCAGACCCGCTAAAAACAATAGGCGATAATTTGAATTTAAAAAATGGTTGTCCGTAAAGTCGGTTTACGGGCGATATTTTTACGTGATGTCATAAGAAAACATTGTAATAAAATTGCATACTTCTATGAATTTAGTTAAGGCGGAAAATACGCGTGAAAGGATGTTTTCATGCTGATTTTCATAAATTTTTTAAGGTATAAAAATTAATATTATTTATTGAAACTATTTGGTAATTTTATACATACTCGTATATTCATGATTTTTTTTTCATATTAAATATGATAATATTAAATATAATAAAATTAAATATATTAAACATAATAAAATGTTTACAAAAATATAACTTAAAAAGTAGCGGAGATATCAGCTGATACACATCGTAGTTTGTCATCCGACTTAGCAGTTGGTGTACACGATGGAAGCCACAATTTTTAACCGAAATCAATGGCACAAAAAAATTACTTTGTTTTATATGTCTGTCTTCTATATAAGCCTCGTTAAAAAAATGTTTTTTTAGGGGGCTATTAAAATAAGTCTGTAATATTTTTTCATATATTGCTTACTATAAGAAAAGAAGTTAAAATAAAAATATCGCTTATGATTGAGGTTCATATGCAACACAATTGTTTAGGGAAATTATAAACCAAATTTCAAGATGATTGGTTCAAATCTGATGCTTTTCGTTTGAGCTGCCGGCATTCATCGATTTATAAGACGTTATCACGTCAAAAAATCTCAAATTAAAAAGAAATGGGTGCGTGGACTTATGTACGTGCGTAAGAAGTTATACTTCTTTGGCATCATCAAAAAAAATGTTTTTTTTTGGCATGCAAATAATAATTAATAACAATAAAACAATAAAAGGGCTGGAAAAGGATAGTCAACACAGTCAATAAAGTTCATTTAAGATTTGAAAAATTAAATAAATAAATATTAATTCTTACATTAAGTGTAACATAACTACTCTCATTATTCGAACGTTATTTTTAAATTATGTCCACTGCCATAGCATTTTCCGGTAATGACTGGAACATCAGTTATCAGTGGCTTATGATAACTAAAATATGATATTTAAATAAGCAAATGCCGCAAATAAGCAAATGGCGCAAGCGTCCGGGGTATGTCACGTGTCCCCGCGCGTGAGCGCGTGAAAGTGCCCGCCTTTTATTTTTTATTGATTATATTGATAAATTGTTGCTAAAACCTATGCATGTTATATATATTTAGAAACTAGAGTAAATTCTCTATAAGATCATGTAACTGGAATTAAAAAGAAACTGAAGGAATAAAAGCAATCTCGATGTGAACACAAAATACTTGTATGTAATTTTTGGAGGTTTTGAAGCAAAATTATGACGAAAATCTAACACACACACCAAATTTATTATTTAATAAGTTAAATATATGTTTTAATAACGATTTATATAAAAAGTTTCGAGATCTGTATATAAAATATCACTTCCCGCCAGTCGGCATGCGACCCTTGAGAGGATTGCAAATGACAACTAATTAGTCCAAGATTAGAAGCTTTTTTTTTTTCAATTTTTCGAATGTACATCCCAAAAGTAAAACTGCAGAAGCCAGGGCATAAGTCAGTAGAAAATAAATTGCCACCCGTCGGCACGCAATGCTTGAGAGAATTTAAAATAAACAACAGACAAAGTCACCCTAATTCGCGTGCGGTCACACCGTCTTGGACACTTGCGCGATAACTGTCAAAACGGTCCCACCGCGCGGGACGCTCAAGAGGTTAATTAAATATTACAAGATTCCTAATTTTAAATATTTAATATTTCTTAATGTAATACATATTAACTTTTTATTTTAGTCAAAGATTTTTATTAAATTTGGTTATTTATAAAAGAAATGTTTATAATTTTCAAAATATAAATTATTTACTAATCCGTAACAAATTAAAAAAAATCTAAATAAATAATTCAATAATAATGTTTTTTTATACAATAAAGAATATGTAATACGAGCCCCGATGCAAAATATTTCGTTTAGTGTGAAATTTTCTCTTTGAGATTTTTTCTAACTTCATTATTTTTGTATATCTATATAAAATATTAAGCTGTTCTACTATCACATGTCGCGTTACTTGTGCCATTTTTTAATTATGAACCAATAAACTATTTTAGCTTTTTAAATTTATACATACAGTTTTAAATTCGAAGAAGTTATAAGCAAAATAGTTCGTCTATCGGTGAGTTAAATAATATTATTCCTTCTTTTTACAATTATGTTGCATAATTTAAAGTTGTAAGTCTGTGTCATTTATCAAGCGATGTCTCACTTGACAAATGACACAGAATTACTTTTAAAAATTCTGAAAATTTCAGTTTTTTTCATTAGTTTTCAAATAACAATGAGTCGTGGCAAACCCGTGTGTGAAGAGCTTCGATAGCTTATAGTTTGTGCGGTCGATGCTGGCAAATCAAGTTACCAAATACCTAAAGACTTGATACTTCCCAGGTCTACAGTCCAATCTATCATTCAGCACTATAAAAAGAATAGAACGACTTCTTGTTTGAAGAAAACTGGTCGACCACGCATCACAAGTGCAGTAGAAAACAGAATCCTGAAGAAAATTATCAAAAATAATCGACGTGCTCGAGCTGGAGAACTCACGGAGCAATGGAAGGACATGATTCACAAAGTCGTCTCAGTTGAAAAGAGGTTGAAGTTTGCTCGTGATTATTTAAATTGGACCTCCGATCAGTGACGTAGTATCATTCGGAGTGACGATTTCAAATTTGAAGTGAGAGTCGGCGATGAAGGGAAAAAAGTTATTCGGAACAAAAATTAGGCATTTCATACTGATTTTCTCAAACGCAAAGTGAAGTTTCCGGCGTCTCTTATGATACGGGGCCCCATGTCTGCACAAGGTGTTGGTGGTATGCAGTTTGTGGATGGTTCTATCAATGCTGCAAGGTATCAAAACCTTTTGGAAGAGAATTTACTGCCCTCTTTACCGTCACTTAAGCATCAACATTCCTTCATTTTTCAACAGGATGGTGCTTCCTGCCATATTGCAAGGACAACAACAAACAACAACAAGTGGCTACTGGCGAAAAGCATCCCTACAATCAAATGGCCTCTAACAGCCCGGACTTGTCGCCGATCGAAACCCTATGGTGGAAAATGAAAAAAGTTCTCCGTAAAAATCCATCAAGATCGAAGAGCGACTTAAAGGCTAAACTCTTGGCTGTCTGGGAGTCAATAGGCAATCGGACTTAAAAAACAATTTAAAAATGTTCCTCAAATTGTGGTTTACTTTTTATTAAACATTCTTAATCATTTTACCAATATTTACTTTCTATACATATTTTACGCTTTGCACTACTTTCCAAACTAGACGAACTATTTTGCGTCGGGGCTCGTAATCTATGTATATAAAAATGTTATGTTGGTTTGTGTACGCTTCAAAAACTCAAAAAGTTCTCCACCGATCGAGCTGAAATTTTAGCATGATATATAATCCGCATAAAGGATTGTTCTTATCTATTTTTTGCATCAGTCACACATCTGCGACCGCGAAAAAACTATATTTGCGTGGGCGGAGCCGCGGGCAACAGCTATATCATGATATAAACAGCTTTTTGACATGGCTATTAGTTGAGTACTTAGATAGGCCCCTAAGTAGTTTCAGCCCAGGGCCCCACAAATTCACGATCCGGCCCTGACAATGATAGTCCTCTGACTCCTCTGTCCTTGTAACTTGTGGCTTGTAATTTTGGAGCATTTTACGTGTTATATAATATCGGAGACACAAGAAGAGGTGTCGTGTGGGGTAATTTATGTAAAGGAAAGAGCAGATGTTTGGTCAGAAAATGTTCTTTGTTGTGTGGCGCTAGCATCGCTGCGGGCGCCGCGGGGCCACCGGCCTGCGACCAGTCGAGCTCTAAGCGCGGGGAATTGTACGCGTGCCGTCTCGTCGCGCGCGACACAAAACTTTCTTACGTCAAATCCATGGATATAACCTAACAAAACGCGAGTCGAACGCAAGTAAAATGTGAATGAGTGTTACCCGACCGATATGTAATAAGTGTTTGTGACGTGCAGTGGTGAATGCTGTAAGAAATAGCAATGAGTATTCAAAAGTGCCTGTTGGATAACTCTAGCAGGATGATCAAGGCGATGTCCACAGCCAAGTCTTCCAGCAGCGAAGTCAAAACGGTGAGTTTTTACGGTAGCAGCCGAGTAAAGTTATAGGTTATCTTTTGACGGATAAGGTTAAAATTAACTCCGCAGTTTGCACACTGACTCGACGTGCGGTAACTTTAACTAAAATATACGAGTTAGTTATTCATTCAGTCATTCATTATTTATATTTCACGCCTGACGAGTCCTTTTATGAATTGTAAAAGTAACATAAAAGTTGACTGAAGTTTAGCGTTAGTAGAAGTTCAGCTGATCAGAATATTTTATAACCTAGTTATCATGAATGTCATGCGAATGCTTAAGATTCAAGAATATCGTAATATTTTTATAATAACTTTGCTTACATCCTCGAATAAAGTCATGATTATGAATTAATTATCAATTTACATGCTACAGACATTTTTTATCTCCATTGAACGAATGTTGTGTCATTTATGAATGAGATGTCATTAATTGAATGAACTATATTTTAAGCTAGGTAGGTACTAATTGGTTAGTAATACTATTAAATAGTAATTTTAAACTATTAATTTTAATTATTACATTACTAAATACTAACTTAGTATTAAGTAATGTAATAATTAAAATTAATAGTTTAAAATAAAATAATCTATGAAGTTAAAATGTATAATATTCTGGCGGGCTAGAATTTAGAATCATGCCCCACATTTATCCTATAAGTAGGTTTACGGTAATTTTACGGCTGAAAGGTCTTCTAATTACGAATTAATTCCGCAACTTCTCAAAACGATACGATCCGTAGTTTTCGAGATAAAAAATATTTAAAATTCAAAAATTCTATACAAATTCGGCCATGTTGACGTTTCTTCGATGTTCCGTTTTACATTGCCTGCTGTCAAATATTTTAACTTTACATAAAAGCTGATAAATAAGTTATAAATATCCTTCATTTTATTTAATTTGTATCACAGTAATAATAGTTTTGCATCAGAAATATTTTTATGATACATTTTATGAAAATATTTAAATTATTTAAAGAGCTGCCGTGTATATGCCTTAGACGAAAAAGCGTCAATTTGGGTTGGATTTTATAACGAGTCGCCTAAATTTGAGAGTATTGATGGTGTACGGGGCTTAAGGGAGTTAGTCTTAAACCCCCCAAAGAAATTTTGGCTGCCGGAGTTGCGTCTAAATATTTTTAAACAATTTTCAAAAATTCTTAAATATTATTGCAATTATGCAAAACGGAACGTAATCTTTATGCTAAAGTACAAGGGGATGAGCCAAGATCTTTTCTTTATCGCTTCTTTAAAGAATCGCCGATCAAAACTTTAAAGAATCGCCGATCAAAATGTATGGAATTGAAATTTGGAAAAAGAAAATACAATCGAGGTAGTTATATTTTATATAAGTATTATAATGTGATATAGGAAATGTATGAGAACAGTATATAATTCTTAGGTAATTAATAGCAATGTATTACTCCGAGTTGGCCCAATACGACTTCATTGGGTTAGGTTAGATGGCTAAGGCGGGAGCGTAGCGCAGCGAAGCTACCGCCTTAGCCATCGTGGTTATTTTTTTGTAAACCACCCAGAAGTAGGAGCCCCGCGTAGCGGGGCTCCGTCGACTCATAATTGAAGCCAGTTGTTATTGAGGACCATTGGGTTCTAGGTATGATTGAGGATGGATCTGAAGATTTGAAGTTGGAAGTGTGTCCAGACAATATTCGCTCTGCTGAGGTTTTGGTGCCACTTATATTAAAGAATGTGGAAATTGGCACCACCATCCACACTGATTTTTGGAAAGCATATGATTGCTTGTCAGAACATGGCTACATACACAAAAAAGTCAACCACTTGAATCGTGACAACCCATTCATAGCTGAAGATGGGACTCATACTCAACGAATTGAGTCCCAGTGAAGGGAAGATGTCCCAGATGAAAGTGTTATATTTAAGCCCGGAGGCGCGGAGGGAGAGCAGCCCCCACCTGCCGTAATGGAACGCAGTAACGCAGTCCAGAAAGCCGGAGCTGCCTAAGGCGAGTGTTGGTTTCTGCGTTTTGTTACGCTAGGGCGAAGGGGTTGCATTTCCCGCAGCGCCGGAGACGTGACAGACTGACAATGTCACAAAAACGAATCTATCAACCCGACTCCACGTAGTACTTGTCTGTCAATCCCTAGAGTGTTATATTTAAGCCCGGAGGCGCGGAGGGAGAGCAGCCCCCGCCCGCTGTAACGAAACGGAGAAACCAGGACTCGCCGTGGCGGCGGAGGCTGGTCGCCGAAGGCGACCAGAAAGCCGGAGCTGCCTAAGGCGAGTGTTGGTTTCTGCGTTTTGTTACGCTAGGGCGAAGGGGCTGCATTTCCCGCAGCGCCGGAGACGTGACAGACTGACATTGACCCAAAAACCTCCCCTGAGGGGGGAGTGGTAAGGAGGAGTCCGAAAAACCCCCCAACCTCCTTCTTCCACCGCACCTCTGACATAAAGTCTCGTAAACATCCTTTGAAACAGTTATAACCTCAAAACTTTAATAATTTATAACTTCTAAACCGGTGGTTTCCTAGAGGGGGGAGTGGTACGGGGGGGTTTGCCTCCCTCCCCCCCTCCCCCCTCACCCCCCCTCCCCCCCTAAAAAGGGGGGCATAGTCCTAAATTTTTACCCAAAATCACAAAAGGTAATATAAAAAAAGTCAGTAGGTAACAAAACTTGCTAATTAGGTATTGTGGACTTGTGGTATTACTAACAAAGAAAATATAACTTGAATGTCAAACGGTATTTAAAATGCCATGACAATGCCAATTAAGTCAGCATTTACGTAAAATATACTTTTTTCGATTGCTATAAGATTTATTTTAGAAAACAAGGAAATTTTATATACCGTGAGATGGAAAAGTCCATAGTTTCAGACTGCAGAGCGACAGTAATCAATTATTTTATTGTCTGGGACCATATTGCTCCGGAATCCAGAGCACCGGTGCAAATTCAGAGCACTGAAAATAGAACTCTGCGCTAATACATTAAAGTTGAAAATGGAAGTTTCTAGGTCGAGCTGTCATAATATGTGACATTGACATTTGACTCGACACTCATGTGTTTAATTTTCAACTCTATTGTATTAGCGCAGAGTTCTATTTTCAATGCTCAGAAGTTTCTACGACCTTCCGGATTGCGGATCATATAGGCCCAGCCTACTATTATTCAACAACCTCCGTGGTCTAGTGGTTTAGAGCTTAGCTCTCGACTCGGAGGTCGTGGGTTCGATTCACACATTGGAACAACAAAAAATGTTGTTTCCAAGTTAGGTTATCTAAAAAGGCATGTAAAAAGTCGGTCTCTCGCCAGTCGTGTCGGTCCGTCCTTCCCACTGGGTTACGAGATGAGAGTAAAGGAAGATAGAGTGTTCTTGTGTACTGCGTTCATACTTGGGCACTATAAAATAACTTCTGCGTAGCTGGCCTGGTTTCAGCTACAACCACAATCACCGAAATCGGTGTGGGGAGCTATTGCTAAATATACTATTTCCTACCAAAAGTTCTAAGTGAGCCAACCTTTCTACTGCATTAGTAGATAATAGGTACTTATTATATTATTATCAACCTTCGATCAAAGATCGTTAACGATCATACGTAACAAAACACTCGTAAAAAATTTGGTAATTACAACGGAAATCACTAATTCGGTCGTATTTTTAAGATTCTTTTTGAAAACTAGCATTTTCTCATCATAGTGGCCATTATACACAGTGAATTTTCCAGCTGGGCAACGAAACTATAAGGATTAAGGAATAGCGAAAATGCTGAGTGGTGTAGATAAAAACTAAAACTGCATCATTAGATAATAATCAGAGGTTTGAGTACGCAAACTCTTAGGCTGGGACTAGGTACATATATTATTTGCCAGAATACGACCAGGGAAAATTCAGAACATTGAAAATAGAACTTTGCGATAATATAATAGAGCTGAAAATCGAACACACAAGCGTCTAGTCAAACGTCAATGTCATATATGACAACTCGACCTAGAAACTTCCATTTTCAACTCTATTGTTAATACACTGCGCGAATGCGCAGAGTTCCTGAGCCCGCTGAATCCCGGATCATATAGTCCCCAATCCCCATTTACGTAATAGATGTAGACATGTGAATTAAACATTTAACATACCTAGGTCAAAACCACAAATAATTACTTCGAACTAGAACAGTCCGAAAACAGTACCTAATATTATTGATAATAATTAATTATTATTCTACATGATTATATGATTATCTGTAGCCACTAGCCAGTTGTTATTAACTAATGATTTATATTATGTTAGTGCAATAACGTTTTCCTGTTTCATTGTACATGAAGGAATAAAATGTTTAGCAGATTGTCATACTTTTCAAATTGGTCATGCTATCTATACTTAATATTATAAATGCAAAAGTTGTTTCTGTCTGTCTGTCCGTTACCTCTTCACGCTTTAACCGCTGAACCGATTTTTATGAAATTTGGTAATAGACATACTTTGGGTCCCGGGAAGGGACAGGATATTTTTTGTCTTGATAAAGTACAGTGTTCCCGTGGGATAATTTGTAATGTATGCGGGCGGAGCCGCGCGCAAAAGCTAGTCTATTATAACTCTATGCATCGGTGCCCGCCGCCCGGTGAGCGCAGCGAGGTAACCCTAACACCACGTCATCCACATTAATATTATAGGTAAATGGGAATGTGTGTATGTTTGTTCGTCTTTCACGCCAAAACTATTGAACCGATTTAAATGAAATTTGGTTTACACATAGTCTAGAGCCTGAAAAGGACATAGGCTACTTTTAATCGCGGGGAAATGTACGGTTCCCGTGGGATACTTTATTTACAGTTTCACGCAAAAACTACTAAACCCCACGAGAACACAGGAAAGGAAGACTACGTTTTATCGCGGGACATAGGGTTCCCGTGGGTTAGTACTGTACTTACGCGGGCGGAGCCGCGGGCATCAGCTAGTTCATTATAATATGAACAAATATTATGAGGACACACAAACTGCTTGGCATCAATTTTCCACTGTACATAGCGAAACTTTTTGTTAATTACCTACTTTAGGTAATTTTTAATTATTTAGCGATGGTTTTTCTAATTGGGTGCAATGAACTGAGGTGGCGGGTTCAAATCATAGAGTATGATCACATTATACATTTCGTATCGACTCATTTTATTTAATATTTCTTTTGATAATTGAAGATCGCTTACACTTTTTAACCGCCGGCGAAAACAGATTGACGTGTCTGTCTGTCGTCAGTAGCATCGTAGCCCCCTAACGTAAGAACGAATTTAGATTTTTTTTTTTGTTAGAAATCTGACATGATTGCGAGTGTTCTTACTTCTTAGCTAATAATGTTAAAGACACTAGCTAGACCTTTTAAGACAAAAGCTAATTTACACGGTAACTATAAACAAAGTGACATTTTGACGGATAAGTAGCAAAAATAGTCGTGCCATACGTTCGGCCTTGATAGCTGATAACAGAACTAGCCATGTAAGGTTAACATAGTTTAGCATGATAATGACAGAATTAGATACTACCTACATAGTATGTACCAGGTAACATTTCTATAAATTTTTGTAATTGATTTTGCGAAACGTTAGAATAATACTGAAAAAAAAAACAAGATGGCGAATATCTCAGAAACGGTCCAGAATCGTCCATACAAAAGGAGGTTTTTAATGTCTTCGCTAAATCGGATCTATATTTCACAGATTGACCACGATCTACCAAACACACTGTATGTATACCTACCTATATTGGGTGATTCTTTACTCCGTCTCAGGCATATGAAATAACATGCTATAGCGCCAAGTAATTTCAAATTGCCGCGCAATACGGCCTCCGGAAGGCGAATCGGTCCGCCATCCCCCGGGCTTATTACGTATCTTTCAATAGCCAACTGCCAAGCAATAGCAAAAATTGCGCAATTTTTGCGCAAAAATCGCAAATCCGTAAGTATTACGTATCTGAAAAAACCTAGCAGAAGCAATCTAGTACTGCCTCTACTGAGCAATCGAGGAACTATAAATTGCAATCAATCGTTCGATGTCTTCACTGCTGTCTAATGTTTTGTATTACGTAAGACTTTTACAGCAAAGCGAAAGCAATCAGCGAGCGATTTGAACTGTCAGTTAGCAATAATAAGCGAAAATGAAGCAAAGTGCATTCAAATTTCAAACACAACAGCGAGCGATTAGCAATCGATCGCATAGGTAATACGATTTTATTTGACGTTCAGCAATCGACTGCACGTATATCGCACGATGATTGCAAGATTTTGCTAATCGCTATTTTTACGTAATACGGCGGCCGGTATCGCGCCATATTTTTACCTACTCCCCGCTAGAGGGTGACGGGCATAGACGTATAATATTATAGACGAGGCATTGGGTGATTCTTTACTCCGTCTCAGGCATATGAAATAACATGCTATAGCGCCAAGTAATTTCAAATTGCCGCGCAATACGGCCTCGGAAGGCGAATCGGTCCGCCATCCCCCGGGCTTATTACGTATCTTTCAATAGCCAACTGCCAAGCAATAGCAAAAATTGCGCAATTTTTGCGCAAAAATCGCAAATCCGTAAGTATTACGTATCTGAAAAAACCTAGCAGAAGCAATCTAGTACTGCCTCTACTGAGCAATCGAGGAACTATAAATTGCAATCAATCGTTCGATGTCTTCACTGCTGTCTAATGTTTTGTATTACGTAAGACTTTTACAGCAAAGCGAAAGCAATCAGCGAGCGATTTGAACTGTCAGTTAGCAATAATAAGCGAAAATGAAGCAAAGTGCATTCAAATTTCAAACACAACAGCGAGCGATTAGCAATCGATCGCATAGGTAATACGATTTTATTTGACGTTCAGCAATCGACTGCACGTATATCGCACGATGATTGCAAGATTTTTGCTAATCGCTATTTTTACGTAATACGGCGGCCGGTATCGCGCCATATTTTTACCTACTCCCCGCTAGAGGGTGACGGGCATAGACGTATAATATTATAGACGAGGCATGTTGAGGCAAAAAGTGTCTCCAGTAAAATGGCCCCAATTTTAAATTTTATGGGGCCATTTTGAAATTCGAAGTATGGTGAAAACAAAATGGCTGACATTTGCGTTATGGTGAAAACCAAGATGGCGTAACATTTTCTTGTATGAGTTTTTTTTCTGACGGGACTCAGTACTCAGTTACTCACGGAACATTCGCGAGCGCGGACGCAATCGGAAATGGCGACTGGGTTGCGTCTCCCGTAATTTTTTATTTTGTGGTGTGTAAATCAGATATTTTCACTAAAATGCATACATACTTATGAGTAAATTATACTTAGTTCACTATTTTTTCTTTTTCTCACTTGTTGAAATTTTGTTTTACAACATAGCACTAATACCTAAGTACTTAATTTTTTTCGTATTGAAATAAGTACATTTTAAAAAGTATTTCAGAAAAAAGTATAAAAATATTGATTATACAAATAATTATTGTCACCCTTTTGATGTTGCGCGTGATTAGAGCGTACAACAGCGTGCGGCGCGCGAAGTAAACGTATTGCGCGGGCTACAGGTTGACCTAAATTCATATATTTTTATGATTTTCCAACTTTCAAATACTTCAGCTTAGACACAAATGCTTTTGTAGTATAATATGCGTAATATATTATATTCTATTTTTGATACAAAACATGTGCTGTTTTTCTCAAAATGGAATAAAAAATCACCCACTGTAAATGTCGATCAGACGCACTTCAATTATGTATTTGATTAACTGCCGAATGTCAATTGACCACAATTAATGACTGGCTTACGAGTTACAAACATCTACCCACCCATCAACATCATCGTCCGACCATTTCCTAACCTTGGGCTTGGTTGGGTTGGGTTTTTTTAAGTAAATGGAGAAGTAGGCTGGAGTAGAGGAAGTAATGAAATCACAATGATTTTCATTTGTGCCTACCTAAGCTGCCACTGGCAAAAAATCATAAAAAAGAATAATTAAAGTAGATATCGACTATCGATTCTTTAATCACCTAGTTAGCCATCACAAACAAAAAATGTTCAATTAAAAACTTTATTCATAGGGGTGAATGGGGACACTTCATCGCTTTTTTATTTTTTACTTACCTTTTTATTTCCTAAACATAGGTCCTTTTAAAAAAAAAATTAGGTACGCTGGAATACGTGGAAAAATATTTACGTTGGGATACGTGGAATTTATCTGGCTACAAAAATCTGGGTTAACCAACAGAATGTCATTAAAAAAAAAAAACTAATTTACCTACTAAAAAAAAAGAGAACAATTTACTTATATAATAATTTATGTAAAAACTTTGCTGCTTTATTTAAAAAAAAACTTACACGTTTTAAATACTGTTTTTAAATTACTATTAAATCGGATTAAAACATGCAACATATTTAAAAGTTGATGCAACAGAAATCATTTTTCGTCCACTATTTAAAAAAGTGTCATATCTGACGATTCTACTCATTTGGAAAAGTTATCTGATATCGTATACTATAGTCATAGCCACTGTAAAAGTAGGTAGGTAGGTTGTTACGTGGTAGAGCCATGCTTCGGCACAAATGGGCCGGCTCGACCGGAGAAATACCACGGGCTCACAGAAAACCGGCGTGAAACAGCGTTTGCGCTGTGTTTCGCCGAGTGAGTGAGTTTACCGGAGGCCCAATCCCCTACCCTATTCCCTTCCCTACCCTCCCCTATTACCCTATTCCCTCTTAAAAGGCCGGCAACGCACTTGCAGCTCTTCTGATGCTGCGAGTGTCCATGGGCGACGGAAGTTGCTTTCCATCAGGTGACCCGTTTGCTCGTTTGCCCCCTTATTTCATAAAAAAAAAAAAAAAAAAAATTACCCATATAGGCTCTGTAAATCGAGTGTAGTCTGTGTACCTAGTCTCCCTTAAGGATCAAGTGTCCCTCTTCTCCCGTACTCATAATATTCCGCACCAGAGAATTCAAGTTTGGATCACAAACAGTATGCGGCTATGTCTGCGGCAATGAATATTTAACTCTGTGTGTATTGGGATTGGGGACAGAATCGCAAATCCGCCTCGAAGGTGCAGGAGTGAATAATGTAGATCTCGGGCACTCTCACTCTTATCCTGTTCATATTTCATATCATAACTAGATGTTTCATGCGACTTCGTACGCAAACAAACCTTTCCTCTTTTATGTTATACCGGGTGATTTTTTAGTTACTATCTAAACTTTCAGGAGTTAATATACTCTTGAATATAAGCAACTTTTACTATAGGATCAACTTTCCTGCTTCAAAAAAAATCAGCTGTTTCATACAAAAGGGCTACGGCATAGATAGCATTTCGTATGAAACGGCAGATTTTTTTCAAATAGGAAAGTTGATCTCATAGTAAAAGTTGCTTTGTATTCAAGAGTAGGGTATATTCATTTCTAAAAGATTGGATGGTGACTAAAAAAGCTAAAACTGTATATTAAAGAGGAAAGGTTTGTTTGTTTGTATGTTTTTTTTGTTTGTTTGCATTGAATAGGTTCCGAAACTACTTTACCGATTTTGATGAAATTTGGCAAAGTATAGCCCACGCACTGGAAAGAACATAGGCATCGCGAAAAAACGTACGGTTTCCTCATGATTATCTTTTGCGCGTGGGCAATATCTAGTCTGACATAAATAATTTTAGTCGATTTTTTCTGCAAATCGCAGAGTGTGATCGGTGCTTAAGTTATAATGGGTTCTGTAGTGCACGTGTCTCATCATCATTAAGACTCAGACGTGCGCTATCTCGCTAACCGACACATAAATCAAATGCATTCGTATAAAACTTAGCCATGAACTAAGCTTTGCCTTTTCAAAGTCAGTTTGAGAAGTTTAATATTATAGGAACGCTTTTTGTACGCGCTTAAAATGTGATCATTGATTATTATTATTAACAGATTTTTACGGTCAGTTCACAACTTCACACCGAGACAGAAATATATTGTTTTGACATAGCTTAGGCCCTCCCCCGAGCAAAAGACCTTGAGGCGGTCAGCCGCATAACTCAGTTCAAAATTTTTCACATAACTTAGTTCAAAATTGACCAAAAAAAAAAATGTAAACGGCGAATATCTAGCTTATGAGATTGCCTATCTATTAGTGTGTGTCCCAAATAAAATTAACTTGTAAATACTATGGAGACGCTGAAACTATAATTCAATGTTTTTTTTGGTCAATTTTGAACTAAGTTATGTGAAAAACTTTGAACTGAGTTATGCGGCTGACCGCCTCAAGGTCTTTTGCTCGAGGGAGGGCCTTAAGAGGCATTATTAGTTGTCTAAAACTTTTGGTACCTACTAAGAATACACATTTATGCCCTCTTTCCAAAGATTTCAAAACTCATGACGCACATTTGACAGAACGAATCTTCGTTAAAGTTACGCCATCTTGGTTTTCACCATACTTCAAATGTCAGCCATCTTGTTTTAACTGTACTACAAATCTCAAAATGGCCCCAAAAATCTCAAAATTGGTACCATAAAACTGGAGACACTTTTTCGTCTACATAGAGTTGCTTGTCTATATTCTTTAATAATATACATACGTCTATGCCTCTTTCAAGGGTGGGCATACGCATACACTCAGAATGCAAGATGTTCTTTATTCTGAGCGTTTACACTACAGAATTACATGTAACATACCTACCCTCATACTGTAAATAAGTATACTGTGGGCAAGATTTTGTCAACTCACCGCGCCGTGAAGAAGTTAACTACAATAATTATTTGTATGGCATCGAAAAGACGTCCCTAGTGGGCAATGGCAAACAATGGTACATAATTCGAAGCTTTAACAGAATTGACTTTTAATGGATTTCCCAGTTAAGTTAAATTAGTCCCATGGCCATCTCCTTACCTTGGTCGAGTAGTACTTGTAGCATGTTAGGGCTAAGGGGTCATCCACAAAGTACGTCACACGTCAAAGGGTCACCCGAAAGTGACATTAGGTATGTGACAAGGGGTAGAGGTCAAAGAATTTGTGTCGTCACATGTTAAATTAAAAAGAAAATAAACGTTGGTTATTTTAATACCAACGTTTATTTTAATACTTGCATAAAATTGATAAATCTGTACTTAATGTGAAATTATAGACCCCCGTCTTAAAAATGTGACAACTTCTAACAAGGGCAGGGGGATGGGTTAAAAATCCTAAAATTCGTGTAACGTAATTTATGGATGGCCCCTCAGGACCTAGGTTTGCTATGTATAGACCTAGGTCGTCTTGTCAGTAAAGCGATTAGTGCGAGCTCCGTACTCAATCGCCAGGTAAATTGGACTTTCATTCTATTAGTTACAGTTTTTACACTTATAATTACTCTTGTAATGGTTAAGAAATTGAATAAGGTTTAGACTTTACAGATATTAGATTTTTAACAGTTATTTAAAGTCCAACAATTTCTTAAGTTCAATATTTTGTTCAATGTTTTGTTCGAAAGTGTTAAGTTTCTTAGAAAGTATTTACAAATTTGTTTAAAAATGTACTATTAGGGAATCTAATTCATAAACAGGTAGTGTATAATTTATTTGTATTTTATAATGACGGCATGCAGTCACAAATCACAATACAATTGTCAATGACAAGTAACTTGTCAGTTTGATAATATCTAATAACCAAAGACGTATATTCGGTAAAATCAACTACGAATATTTTGAGTATATTATTATGATCTATTGCTTTTGTAAAGACGTTTAGGCAGAAAAATAATTGTCAGAGGTACTGGAATTTTTTTTGGAACGAAGTTCCTTATCGCGCGTTGTGAAAGGGGGCTAGACGGAAAAAATTCTTACGAAAAGTTGTCACGACACTTTTTTAATTACAAAAGATAATTTTATTTTTTATAAAAATTAAATATTTTGCGCGTATACATTTATTATATTGATGTATGTATGTATGTATGTGTGTATGTATGTATGTATGTAATGTATGTATGGATAATATCGGTTCGGATATTGTATTATTATTTATTTTATATATACATGTACAATTGTCTGTCTGTATGTCTTTTTTTTTTGCTATAGTAAGCTATTGTAAGCTGTGCGGCGTCGCATGTTTCTCTGTCTGTCTCTCTCTCTCTCTTATAGAAAGCAAGCCAGATATTTTCATCCGGAACTTCGTTCCATCCGGGTGTCCCTTGACACCTCTCAAGTTTTTTTCTTTTTGCGGAGAGTCACCCATACATGAGATGATTTTTTACTTAACTTTAAGTATGACAATTATTTTTTTGCCTAAACGTCTTTACATAAGCAGTGGATCATGTGCCCATAGTATCCGTAATTGATTTTCAGAGACATATTATTATAGACGAGGCATGTTGAGGCAAAAAGTGTCTCCAGTTAAATTGCCCCACTTTTGACTGAAGAGGGTCTGAAGTATGGTGAAAACGAGATGGCTGATATTTGATAACGACAAATTATGGCAACAGTCACTGCTTATAAATTGGATTCCCTGATAGTAAATATTACTTTAATAGCCTGATTAAGGATCTTTATATCTTGTTCTGTGCCTTTGTCTACGTCTACGACATGGAAACTATGTAGTAAATAAAAATAGTAATTAAAAATAAATAAAAAACCCGACTGCGTAAAACTAAGTACATAATGAAAAACTGAAAAGAATAAAACAAGCACTAAGATGTCCGGTGTTCTAGAATTCTATAATATATTATAATTAAATGAATACTATTGAAGATAATAAAATATAATCTATTAATGGAACATAACAACTAAACAGTCAGGATCCATTGAAAAATTAGATTGACTGTCGAATAATGGATCCCGACTGTTCAGTTGTTATGTTCCATTATTAGATTATATTTTATTATCTTCAATAGTATTCATTTAATTATATATTATAGAATTCTAGAACACCGGACATCTTAGTGCTTGTTTTATTCTTTTCAGTTTTTCATTATGTACTTAGTTTTACGCAGTCGGGTTTTTTATTTATTTTTAATTATTATTTTTATTTTATACTTTTTAGTTATGAGTACCTAGCTAGCTGCTAGGTAAATAACCAGACTGGATTTCCTATCAGCATCAGTACTACATCACAATTACACTGGAATGTGAGAATGGTTGTTACGCAACTTTAAATCGATATAGATCCTAAACGGTCAGTCGAATCGAAAAATGTTGAGAGAAAACTAAAAATGATTTTTAAATACCTATTCAACGATACCCCACTTGATATAGTTTGTTGACTTTCATTTTTTTCATTTTCACAATATGGTAGTCGCCATATTGAATTTTCACTAATGTCATGTCTTTAGTGACACTCGCCGGACTAAGAGGAATCGATTGACGTGTGAATCATAAAAATCGCCCCAGGCGTTTGGTCTGTATAGTGCTTCAAAGGAACATACATACATACATACATACTAGGGTTGTAACGGAGCTCCGCCTCCGCCTCCGTTACTGCGGAGCCTCCGCAAAAAATTTCACCTCCGCCTCCGCAAAATTGATGCGGATTTTTAACGGAGGTTTATTTACGATTATGTACAACGAGAAGGAGCGACGCTGGACGAAGCTGCCGCTCGGTCAAGATTTTGCTTGTGGTTGCTTAGATCATTTAATACAGGATCAGGCACGCGGGGAAATTTTCAAACAAAACTTTCTGCCGATTTTGGTGCGGGGAGGGTAACTCCCACAATGAAAACAAAATCACACATTCACAAAAATATTGTAATCGTTACAAACTCACACATTTATAAAACTGCAACACTAGCTTATTTATTTCACACAAATAAGACTCGCGCTAATATAACAGTGTAGCGTACGTACTAATACACTGGCATGCTAAGTGATGTTACCAATACAAATTATATCGATATATTGTCGATATGAATTTGTATTGGTCACATCTTCGTTATTTGAAAATAATGTATTTTGTTGAAATAAAACCATTCCGAATAATTCCGATATACATATTAATATATTATATTATACGTAAAAGTTATGGCAGCAATAAAAAACTTCACATAGGTACGTAAGTAGTAAATACAGTCTATTCACGTTAAGTTTGCAGTGAGTCGTCAGTACAATTTGACGATGTTAAACTGGCTTACCTTTATTGTCAAACGTGAACACGAGCTAAGCGTCATTGCTTTCTAAAGACATTTGCACTGATGACTCACTGCAAACTTAACGCGTACCTATAGGGTGTATTTACCTACCACTTATGTATGTGAAGCTTTTTAAAACCGCCATAGCTTCTACGTGACTATAGAATGCACATACGCACATACTCACATACGCTAATACATAACACATACGTAGATATTATTATGAACACTAAACATACAACTCTCCTTTTTTGCAAACATCAAAGCAAAGAATGACCTAATCTAACCAAGAATATATCAGGACATGTCTAAGGAGGGTTCCGTAACTATAAACATGTAATATTTTTTCAAATTAAGTACTTCAAAAGTTACTGTCTGATTTGGTTCAAAATAATTTTCCTAAAGAGTTATTAGCATAATAATCTATCAGCATAGAAAATTGTAAGTTTCTAAGTCTTATAGTTTAGAAATGCTAGGGAAGACCAACTTATAAATCACTTTGGAGGCCGATTACTCGAAATGGTTGACTTTATAAAAAAAATATGTATGAAACCTTGCCTTTATTTTAAAATACCTATTAAACGATACCCCACATGATGGGATAGAAAGAAAAAAAAATCATCCCCACTTCACATGCATGGAGAGCCACACCTAGAATATCTTATACTTGGAAACGGCTCAACGATTTCGCTGAAATTTGGTATATGGGGGTTTTCGGGGGTACACAATCGATCTAGATTAGTCTTATGTTTGGGAAAATGCGTGTTCGTGTTTTAATGCGTTTTTCTTTCCACGCAGAATATGGTCGCTAATTTCGTCCTGCCGGCCACTGTCCGTTTGGTCCAGCGGGTTAAGACGCGCATGGCAAAAAAACGAGTGTTACGGGTTCGAAACCTGCTCAGTGCCTTACTTTTGTTTTTTTATATGTTCAAGTATATAATTATATTATTATATTTTTTTTTTTTTTATAGTTTTTAGACAAGTTTAAAAAAAATGTAGTTAATGTTTCAGATCAAACACCTGATCTACACAGAAATCTATTGTAAATAATAATAATTGTCAGTTCACATTTTACTTTTTAAGTTTACTGTTTATGTAGATTATCACCTAAACACCACCATATTACAATAAATAGTCGCCCAGGTACTAAAATTATTATTATTTTATGATGCCAAATCCGAGATCTATACACAATCTATGATCTAGCTACATAATACTAATCTGTGATCTATGACTGTACCAAATTTCATCCATTTATATTCATAATTAGGCTAACGGTAGAAACGCGGACAGACAGACGGACAGAGCGAAACTATAAGGGTTCCTCAAGTAAACCCAAGGAACCCTAAAAATGACTTGCGCTTCAAAAAAGGAAAACTAATAACTTGTGTCCCTCTGGCTGGGAACATCTTGATTTTATAACGATACCCATCTTGATTTTATAACGATAGTCCATATTTCAAACATCCAAATAAACTGTTCAGCCTTTCAAGTTTCAAAGTTGCGGTAGGGTAAATAATAAACATCACGTACATACATGCATACTTTATACTTCTTGCTTGATCTGTCGTATAAAGTGTAAAATCAATCCAATATTTTTACATCACAAAATATAAAATTAGTATACCAAGAAAAAAAATATTTTTTATCGACATCGTTATTCTAGTGATTGTCACGTCACTCAAAAAGTAATAAAAAAATTCCGCCATGTTTCGAGAATTAAGTGCCATAATAAAATTCGAATCTATTGTATAGGAAATAAAGACTAAAATTCTATATCTAACAACAATAGTCTCGTGGGGAGTGCGCCTACGTCTGCATCGAATGTTCTCCGATTTTTTGTCTCGTTTACACCGCTATTCGATACATCGTCAATTTTTACGAAATTACATTTAAATAGAAATATACAATAATTAAATTAAAAAATACTCACAAATGAAAGGTCATTCCATCTTTTTTAAGATTCGACGTGTTGGACTTGTTTTTACAGGACATAAGAGCACAAATCGGCATTTTTAGCGGAGCATTTCGGACGTCCTTTCGATGCTATACCGATGCACATAATGGTTAAAATCGATTACGCAAATAGTTTTTATGAACGCATTAGATTCAAAAATCTTATACCTCGGCAGAGGGGAAATCTCATGTAAGGCGTATCCCGTATTAAATGATCTAAGTGTGGTTGTGACGCGGGAACACGGGCGAGCGGTGGTGGGGGCGTTAATGAATGACAGGAACAGTGTGACCAATTTCAAATCTGATATCCTGCCCCACTGAGTTTAAAAAACTGACAAAACCTGCCATACTCTTAAAAAAATGCCAAAACAATGCCGAAATTTAAAATACAGATTTTTGGTAGTTTCGTTTAATGCAGAAGTCAAAATAATGCCGAAATTTAAAATACAGATTTTTGGTAGTTTAAGGAAAATTGCAACGAAAAAAAATGCATTAAACGTAATGCAGTGTAGTTAAAAGTTTAAAAATTAAATTACCATAAAACATTAGTTGTATTTGAACCATTAATTTCTTCATCGACTTCTTTAAACATCGCTTTTGTCATCTGTTTAATCATTTATTTTGTTGGTTGCAATGAAATGCAATCACTATATTCACTGATGCCTTGTTTTACATGTAAAACCTAAGTAGGTACAGTCGAGGTCAGATCCAGTGTACCACTTTTCGAAGGTCTTGCCACTTACCACCACCATATACCACATACCACTTGCCAAGTAATAAGGTCGAAAAGTGGTACACCGGATCTGACCTCGACCTTACATGTAACTACCAACTTCAAAATTAAGAAGATTGAGTAGAGAAACAGTTAAAATTTTAGCCGAATTTAAAAGAAAATAATTACCATTATTTAGAAAATGAGTTTTATTTCATACTTTTTTGTGCATTTCTACTTTGGAAGTCGGTTTTTGTTTTTTGTTTATTATGATGTTTATTTGCGAGCTCAACATCATAATAAAAATAAAAAAACTCGCAAGTTGACTTCGAGATTGGCAAGATATTTTACGGGGAATCCTCTACGCCAAAAGAGTTGCCATAATTACCTACTGACATTTAAATTAGCACATTTTTATCGATACTACTTCAATTTATTCTACAAATAAACTTTTGAATCGTTGAATCATTTTACTGCCAAATCTGCCAGCTAATATTGCAATTGTTCCACATCCTGCCAAATTACTAAAACGTCAACAAATACTGCCAGAGGCTAAAATTAAGACCAAAATGGCAGGATCCTGCCACATATGGTCACACTGAACAGGAATCAACTTATCGAATCGTTCAGTACCGCGTAATTGTAATTGAGTCGTGATTGTTTTAAGTGATTAAGTGCATAATCAATAGTCATTTTTATTTAAATCGCGTGAAATGTTTCTGACTTTAATAAATCATGAATTTATTTACAATTTTTCCACTTCAAATTTCACCTCCGCCTCCGCCTCCGCTAACCTCCGCATCCGCGGAGGTGAACCTCTTCTCCGCATCCGCCTCCGCCTCCGCTAAAAAGGCCTCCGTTACAACCCTAATACATACATACATACATACATACATAGGCTGATAAACACATTACCACTCCTTTGCGTCGCGCAGTCGGGTAATGATGTTAAAACGCGTGTTAAATGTTCAATGATGTTTGTTTTGTTCCTACATAATATGCGGTATTTGTATTTTGTAGGCTTCGTTAAATGACTCGTGTAAATATAGCTAGGTAGTTTTAATATTATATATCTATGTAACTAGGTATGTTATTGCGTTCTATTTAACCGTAACCGAAAGTAACATAGGTATATCCGAAATAAGAAATCAGACTTTTGAGCTCTCCGAGCTGATGAAAGAAAATTATCAGTGAATATTTTTAGAAGCACTTTTAGTTTTGAGCTCGATAAGCTAAAAATTACGCACTAGATAAAATTTAAGCGCTTAGCGGGAAGTTGCACGGATGGCCTGTAGGTCAACTGTTTTCCTAATTTTTTAACCCTGTGTTACCTGGGCTTTTATTACAAATTTAGATAAGCTCATTAATAATTCAAATCTGAGCAGTAGTTTAGTCGGTACAGTGGAACAAACAAACATACAGTATAATACATAGACTGCCATAATTATTACCCTTTTGGATTTGCCTTAGTCGGGTAGAGATATGCAGATTTCTTTACCATAAATTATGTTTGTAGGAAATCCTCCTAGGTACTATAATAATTATAAATGTAAAAGTTTGTGAGGATGGATGGATGGATGGATGGATGTTTGTTTGTTACTCTTTCATGCAAAAACTACTAAACGTATTTCGGTGAAATTTGGTATGGTAAAAGCCTATGTTTTAATCCAGAACCTAAGGTTCTGGATTAAAACATAGGCTTCTTTTATCCCGAAAAAGTAGTGTTTCCGTAGGTTACTATATTTACGCGGGTGGAGCCACAGGAAAAAGCTAGGTAGTTCTATTTAAATAAACAAGTTATAATTATTGTAGTAGGTACATGCAAATTATAATAACAGCTATTTAACATCCTTCCTCAAAATATGAAACTATTTCGGGATTCAAAATATGTACCTAGTTGTACAAAGGCTTTGGAGGGTTTCTGTGTAAGTTCTGCCCAAGGGCACGTTATAATGATAGCTCTCTCACCTTATGCCCTTATTACACAAATAGTACCTACAGTATCGGCAAAGTTCGTGCTCGACCAGTTTCTAAACGTTTTCCTTTGCATTAGGTCGCCTTTAAAATATTCAAACACAATGGAAGGGGTTACATTGAGAACAGAGATAGGTAAGTTCCATAGGCTGTGGTCGTGCTATGGCGTATGGCGTGCCAAGGCTGTGTTTATACGTTGAGTATTTTGGAACACTTAACTAGCTGTTGAGTGATCAATCTGCGTGAAATGTTGAAATGGATGAGTGTGTACTATCAAGGAGCCTAATTCATAAGCAGTAAGATTGTTCTCATAACTAATTTGTATTGTGACATGGCATTAAGTTACAAGTTTCATATCATAATATTATAATTTTCAATACGAACATAATAAGGGCCAACCTGCTATGAATTAGATACAGGCACTAATATAATTAGGCACCAATATTATAATTATAATATTAAAGACCATCCACATGTTTCGTCACGCAGAATTTCGACTTTTTGAACCTAATGATATCACTTGCTCTTGCTGTCAAACTAGCAGTTCCCCAATGCAAAAATAAAAAAAAAACAATTTTTTAATTGTTTTTTCTTCTTATATCGACAGCACTTATTTAGCACTTTATTCCTATGACCTGTCTTTGCATCGTTATGCTCTCAAAGTACTCGATTTTGAACATATAACTTGCTGTTTCTGTCAAACTAGCAGTTTCCTAATTGAAAAAATAAATGATTTTTTTTTTGCATTTTCAAAATTATCTCCTCCATAATATATTAAGAGCACTTAATTAACACTAAATAGTACATCACTGAAGCTGTGTCATCTTGATGAGGCATTTAGGCATGTACACTGACTGCTAGCTTGATCAAAATGTAGCAGTTTTTGCATTTTCTGCAAATCTTATATCTAGCACAAAATTTGCGAATTTGGCACTAAATTAGCACTCAATTAGCACTAAATTTTGAGCAAAATGACAAGCGATTCTGTTCATTTTGTTATGCTAGCTTTACAGACGTCTCCCCCCTGTATGTTCTCTCGAGTCTGACTCGCACTTGGACTCTAGCTCTACACAGTTTTTGTAAACTTTAACTCTATTGTATTAGCGATTTAGCGCAGATTACTTTTGCAGTGCTCTGAATTTTCCTGGGACCGCCGTATTCCGGCTCACGTGATAGGATGCCGTTTTTATCCCTTGGGTACAGATATTAAAAAAAAAAACAGTTTTGCTCTCGCAAAGATGTTTTACGAGAAAGCTAAAAGAGTAACATAATTGTATGATCTATTTAGGTTTTTAGAATAAAGATTGAAGTACCTAAATTCTAAATTTTTCGTGCGTCAATACGTATTGCAAAACCACAAATATGCAACTAAACAATATAATAATATGTTTATGTGCATTATATCTACAGTACAAACATAGTATACGTCGTGTTCTATATGTTATTACGTAACTGCGCTATGTTATTACATTTTATATGTGATGAAGACTGTTTGCGTAGGACGCCGGGGCTTAAATCCCATTCGCTATTAGGTATGTTATTAGAACATAAAATGGAACACAATTTTGATGTTTTATATAATTAATTTTATATTAAATACGGTGAGATACAGCTGTCTGTTCTGAAATATTTTATTTCAGAATCACAACGATTAAAATCCAAGTATTAATCACATAGTGGTTAGCGTAGCTTACGAAGTTAACTATTTATTAATCTGTGGCTTAGCATAATTTATAATAATATACTTACTAGCTGATGCCCGCGGCTCCGCCCGCATAAGTACAGTAACCCACGGGAACCGTATATGTCCCGCGATAAAAAGTAGCCAATGTCCTTTCCCGTTGTCTACTTTATATCTATGCCTTTCATGATAATCGGTTTAGTAGTTTCTACGTGAAACTGTAAATAAAGTATCCCACGGGAACCGTACATTTCCCCGCGATAAAAAGTAGCCTATGTCCTTCCTTTTGTGGCGTGAAAGACGGACAAACATACACGCTTTCCCGTTTATAATATTAGTATGGATAACCAATAGCTACCTCATAATTATAATATATTTTACAATTGTTATTATAATATTACCTGGGTATTGTATTATATAATACAATATCGGCAAAGTTGCTACTCGACTAGTTTCTAAACATTTGCCTTTGCACTAGGACGCCTCAAAATATTTAAACTCAAAAGGAAGTGACCGCATCGCCTGCAGACGTGATTGATGTCCGTATTTGCACCTGAATATGTGTGAGCGCACGATTCATTGGCGCTATTAGCAATTATTTGTTCATATACCTGGTCGAGCGTCAATTTGTTCGATAGTACATTGTACAAACTATAAAAGTTAACTTTATCACTCCTTACTAATAAACGGTGTATAAGCTTTGAATAGTTATACAGTGTTTTGTTCCCGTCACACAAGTGACATTTTTAATTCGATAGAAGGAGACAAAACACTGTATAAATTTACTATTCAAAGCTTATACAGCGATTAGTAAGGGGGATCGAGTATAATATTATGAAATAATACGAAACCCATTGCCAAACTGAAATTCGCACTTCTATATCTAATCCCAAAACCAGCCATAAAATACTATATCGAATGTTATCATAACTATCTCGTACATATGCCACATACCGCGGTACATACTACATACACTCCGAATATTATTCGCTCCGGCTACTGTACTAGGTACTGAATAAATAAACATATTTTGGCGCTATATTTGTGAGATGGAGAAGTTAAATTCTGAATATGTATTAGAAACAGCTGCATTATAGACTGAATAGCGTTATTAACGTTATTAATTAACTGCGTAGTTAAGTTAGAAGAAGATACACGTTTCATTATAAGAGTTCGAAGTACAGCCTCCGTGGTCTAGTGGTTAGAGTGGCTCTCTACTCGGAATGGGGATCGATTCCCGCATTGGAATTCCCATCTTTTTGCTAAAAGGTGGCTCCGTGCGAGTTTCTTACGCCGGTTCTTCTCGGCTAGTTTCCGAACCGGTGGTATGCATCATGTAGGACAATTCTATAAGCGTTATAATATTATAACCTACATGGAAATAAAAATTTTGGGTTTGAGTTTGAACAACAAAAAATATTGTTTCCAAGTTTGGTTACGACAATGCAGGCTGATTACCTGATAGTCTTACAAGAAAGATGATCCCTGCGTCGGATGAGCATGTAAACAGTCGGACTTGCGCCTGATCTCTCGTCAGTCGTTATACGTTACACTGGGCTATGAGAGTAAAGGAAGAGAGAGTGCTCTTGTGTACTGCGCACACACTTGGGCACTATAAAAAATTACTCCTGCGTAACTGGCCCGGTTTCAATGAAACTGGCCACGTCACCGAAATCGGTGTGGGGAGTTATTGTAATTATTAAAGTTAGTTTTGAGTAGCTATCCTAAAAATGCAGCGTCGTTTTTGTGTGAAGTGACTCTAAGGAAAAGTAAAACGGCTAGCAATTAGTGCAGTAACCCTATCCTGCCGCGCCGCTATGAAAACATCCCGGTGTGTACAGTAAGCTGATAGGTCACCGGCTCGCTGCACGCGCCGCGCACGTAAACACTAAACAGCCTATGTGACTTGGGTGGGCCGAGAAGCGAGTAGCTCTACCAAAGAATAATATTACTAACACAAACGTAAAGTAAACGAATCGTCACTGCTTTAAGTATTTACTCTGAGCGTCACTCCATCGATTTACATGAATGACAGCTCACGGCTGTGTGTGCGTGGCTGGGCGGATGCGGGGGCGGGCGGGGCGTGAGTTTTCCAGCCAGGACTTTCGATCACGGGGCTGGTCGCTTGTCGTTTCGTTCTTTGACATAATTGACAGTATAGTTTCATAATTTAATTCATAAAATTATGTCGGTGTCAACCTTAGGCTTACGTCAACATGGCTGAAATTCGCCCGCGCTAGCTGTCATTAGTAGAGAGTGTCGCCCCTGTGGCTCTACCGAGTACCGTGTAGTACCTACGTAGGTACTGAGCTTATGGTATAGAGTGGAAAATCCTATTCCTACTTTATCCTACTAATATTATAAATGTGAAAGTTTGTAATGGATGGATGTACGAATGAATGTATATATGTATGGATGGATGTTTGTTACTCTTTCACGCAAAAACTACTGAACGAATTATGATGAAATTTGAATGAGATGAAACGGACGGACAACAAAGTGATCCTATAAGGGTTCCGTTTTTTCCTTTTGAGGTCCGGAACCTTAAAAATTAAACTAATTCGACCACAGGGCGACCAGTAGTATTATTAAATGTGGTTATTAAACGAAAAAAAAATCTTAATTCTTTTATGTTTTTGTTAGCTATACCTACATGAGATAAATATTGGCATCACTGTGTCTACGTTACGTACTTACAATCTAAAAATAAACTTCTAAAATAACTTTTTACGTAAAAACTGTTGCCAATAGATGTGATCTTCCTCCTGAGTGGCATAGCAGATAGGCTACATTTTATCAACATAGATGAGTATCGATATCGAAATCTGTAAATTTGGCAGAAGGCCAAAAGTCTTTTCAAAGGCTTTCTTTGAATATTTTCGAATAGATTTCGTTAAATTAACGTACCTACATATATTTATAGGTATATCTATTGGCTGTGTTCCGCGCAAAATAGCGCTAAAGAAACAAAAACAGATTATCGGCCAGGACATGTTTGCTAACTTCAATACTGCTAACATAATCCGCCATTTTGCTTATTTAACGCCAGCGGTCGCCATTTTGCTTACGTTTTTTTTGTTAGCGCTATTTTCCGCGGAATGCAGCCATTGTATTAGCTAATGGCTGTTGATTAAGTCTTAAGGTGGTTCGTTTCCTATACAAAAAAACAATGGACATTATTTAGGTAATTTCATACTATTACTACATAAATTTATATGCACTTCTATTTATTCTGCAATACAATTGTCGCAAAATATATTTAAAATACTTTATTTCACACAGAAGTCACATTTTTATTGAATTTTCCACAAAAAGTGACATAAGTTACAAATGTCACTTTTTATTAGTAAGTATTTTAAATATATTTTGCGACAATTGTATTGCAGAATAAATAGACGTGCTAATTTTCATAAAAAAAATTGTTCAGTAGTTTTTGCGTGAAAGAGTAACTAACATTCATCCATCCATCTATAAATCCATCCATTTATCCTCACAAACTTTCACATTTATAATATTAGTAGGATGGACCATGAAACAAGCAGACGCATCGCCTTACGGCAAGCGATTACCGCCGCTCATGGACACCAAAGTAGTTAGTGCGTTCCATAAATTCCCCAACCCCTTCTTCCGCCTTCTGTAACCTCACTCACTCGGTGAATGAGGCTGGTTTTCTGTGACGCCACTATATTTATCCAGTCGATCCAGCCCATTCGTGCAGAAGCATGAGTCTCCCGCGTAAAAATTTTTGCATTAGAAGCCTTGACCAGCAACGTCTAAAAATATTACATTCCTCGATCAATAAATTACATCCAGACACAATGTAAAAAATATTTTATGACGATACTTACACAAATCAAATACGAATGAACGAGGTAATTAAAATACAAAATAATCATATAAATTATCATAGCATCGATTCCAAACGTTTTTGAAGTTTTAAGTCAGTTTTTACACGTGAGTATGTGTACACGACTCATCTGTCATGATTTATGGCTGGTCGAGCGGCAACTTTGCTGATAGTACATATCAATTTGATATTTGATTAATAAAAAAGATACGGACAACTGTCATAACATTCTACTAATACGGTTAACATCGGAACCCATAGATAAGGTTTAAACCGGTAACTGGAAGTTATCTATAATCGGTTAACTGAAGACGCCGTTTCCGGTTCTTATCTTAAAAGATAAGAAACTATCAAACTAATACTCAATATTATCTTAACTTTTACTTAACTGTGCCGTGTTTTCAACTTGATAAAGTAAAAACACGATGTTTTTACTTTATTAAGTTGAAAACACGGCTAAAACTATTATTTTTTTGACTTTGATGTTATTTTCTTAAATAAACAAGTTAATTAAAGACATGGTTGAAATAAAAATTTAATTTGGAACTGTAAAAAAGAAGTATTTTTCACATAATTTGATGTAAGCAGATTTAGATGTTAGCAGAGTTAGCAAATGTATTTATTTATATATTAAGTATTTGAGTTTAATAAAAAACTAGGTAGTGAGCATTTCATCTATATAATCATACTACCCTACTACTATAATTATTATAAATATGAAAGTTTGTATCTATGAATAAATGGATGTTTGTTACTCTTTCACACAAAAACTACTGAATTGATTTGAATAAAATTTGGTATGGAAGTAGTTTAAGCTCTGAATTTCCATACCAAACGTCATCAAAATCTGTTCAGTAGTTACAGCGTGAAAGAGTAACAAACATACATACATCGATACATCAGTCTATTATTAGGTTGGGGAAAAAGTTTCTTCGCATTTTATATAAAAATTCAAAAGGTTTTTTTATAAAGTTTATTTACAAGCGACTAAAGTATATAGGTGCCATTTTGTTCGATAACTTTTTGCCATCTTGTTGGTAGGTACATGATCCCATTGCTATAAAATTTTTGGGGCTTCTGATGAAAAAACTGCGACAAGTGGTTTTGGCAGTCCTCTTGTGATGTCAACCTGACACTGCCTAAGGAATTCTGCAACGACCGAAACAGGTGGAAATCTGAAGGTGCAAGGTCAGGACTATACGGCGGATGCATTAACACCTCCCAGCCAAACTCCCGTAATTTTTTCTGAGTGGCTAAAGATGTGTGAGGTCTAGCGTTATCATGGTGAAAAACCACACCCCTTCTGTTGATTAATTCCGGCCGCTTTCTCTCAACTTCTTGCTTTAATCTCATCAGTTGTTCGCAGTACAGTTCAGAATTGATGGTCCTGCCTGGCGGTAACAGCTCATAATGAATAATGCCCTTCCAATCCCACCACACACACAGCATCACCTTGTTGCGAGTTAACCCGGGTTTCGCCACAGTCTGTGAAGCCTGACCGGCCTTTGACCACGATCTTTTTCGCACGTTCTTGTCGTACGTGATCCACTTTTCATCACCAGTTATCAGCTTCTTCAAAAATGGTTCGGTTTCATTACGTCGTAATAAAGAATCACAAATGAGTACACGGTTCATTAGGTTTCTTTCAGTGAGCTCATGAGGCACCCAAATATCGAGCTTTTTTGTGTACCCAGCTTTATTCAAATGCGCCAAAACCGTTTTGTGGTCAATCCCCAGTTCTTCAGCTACATCGTAACTACTAATATGCCGATCTTGCTCCACTTTTTCAAAAATGGCAACAGTTTTGTCCGTAACAGGCATGTAACAGGGCGACCAGAGCGACGTGCATCTTTGATATCAAAATTTCCGGATTGAAAACGCTTAAACCAAATTTGCGCTACTCTCACAGATACTGCATTAGGTCCATAAACATCACAAATTTTTTTCGCGGCTTGTGTTGCATTTTTACCTTTTTTGTAATAAAATTTTAAAATGTATCGAAATTCTTCATAAGAATCACTCATTTTAACAATAAGAAAAACAAATGAAAATCTCAAATTTACCTAATTTGAATTTGGAATTGTCTTCTGTAAAATTAAAACTTTTTAATGATACCAAAATCTGCCAGATACAATTGGTATAGCCCAAGATATTTTATGACAAGTTCATACATACTATAATGCGAAAAGACATTTTCCCCAACCTATTATATTATAATTTTGTAATTATTTATTTATTACTTATGTACCTACCTAAGTATGTGTTATTAATTTTTGTTTTTAATTTTTACCAGGGGGTGAACAGTAACCTGAAAAGGGTCGGAGTGGCGATGCTGTTCTTGTCCATGATCCCATACGATGACAAAAAAAAAGTCAGTAGGTAGCTCGATTGGATCGTCAACTGTGAATGTCACTGTCAGTGGCTGTCACTGTCATCGGTTTGGATTGTGTCTAATGCGCGCCAAAATTGTACAAAGTTTGACTAAACAATAACACAGCTTTTTTTCAGCGTATGCTGCGCTCGTATGAACATTATCTTGGCATCATTTATACGGTTTCGAGAAAGTAAAAGAAGGATCTAGAACATTGATAAAATGAATTTCAAGCTTGTCGCTGTTCCGATCCATTTTTCTTTTTATATATGTCAAAATTGTAAAAATTTTGAAAAACACCAAACAATACCCAACCAGTGTTGGGTAAACTTAGTTATATACGGGTAAACGCCGAATATAAATAAATATTCGGACTTTATCCACAAAGCTTGGGTAATCCTAGGTATACCCAAGTAAACCTAGGTTTACTATATCTTCTAGTATTACCCGTAACATATACATAACGTGTTCTGTATTAGGTATAGCTTGGTTCAGTCTGGTGTTGCGAATTACTTATAAATAAGTTATAAGTAATTCACTGTAGCGAATATAAAACCCACAAGTGTATTTTCATTTAATGTAGACTTTATGAGTGTAACGTAAAGTTTAATTTCGTATGACACAGAAGGCTTGTTAAATATTAGTATCGATAACTTTGTGCCTCTGTCAAGGTGTTTTTCAGAGCCTCCGCTCCCCACTATACTATTCAGGGGATAACTGTCATTTATCTGTCGAATGTTCCAGAAAATTGACAGTAAACGTCGAAATATTAGAGCAATGATATAATTTAAGGTTCGGTAAAATCAATTACGGATATTTTGGGCATATTATGATCTATTGCTTATGAAAAGACGTTTAAGGAGAAAAATAATTGTCATACTAAAAAAAATCTTTAAGTATATGGACGAGTTTGCGTTTTGCGGAGAGTCACCCATACATGAGATGATATTTTACTTTGAGTATAAAAATTATTTTTTGCCTATAATTACGTCTTTACTAAAGCAGTGGATCATGTGTATCCGTAATTGATTTTCGGAGACATTATATTGAGTTGAGTTGAGTTAAAAGACAGGGGTTTCTAACACTCGTCCTATATTCGTTTTTTTGCAAAATGTGATACTTAATCCTTATCTACTAATAAACTAGCTTTTGCCCGTGGCCCGCTCGCGTATATACAGTATCCCACGGAAACACTACTTTTTCAAGATAAAAAGTAGCCAAAATCCGTTCAGTAGCTTTTATTTTGCGCGACAGAGTAAAAAACGTCCATTGATCCTCACAAACCTTCACTTTTATAATTAGTAGTAGAACCCGAAAGTTTGTAAATTTGGATGTGTGGATGCTTGTATCGCTTTTACGCAATAACTACTGAACGGATTGCGACTATGCAGTACTGAGTACGACCATATTGCTAATGGCCCTCGGCAATAATCTTTCTATGAAAATGACAGATGTATGAAACAACGACGATTCTCGAAATGTTTTTCGGAAATCGTCGTTTTTCATATTAGTAGGTTTTACATATTATTACCTACACATTACACATTAATAACACTTTATCAGTCGTCAGATCGTCACGACCACGAAACATGCATGACACAATGTTTCAGTTTTCTGGAGACTGCCCCTGTTTCTCTGTTGGGACTAGTATTGGGAGTGTACAGTCGATGGTGTACATGCATATGCATGTGACATGCATGCGGTATGAGGTTGTGCATGGATTTGTGTCAATGAATTTTGTATTTTCAGGCACGGTGCTGAACCTACTTCTTACAAATTAGGTATTACCGACATGCTTAGCATAGCCACCGTCGAAATGGTTTCTTTTGACGACAAAACTGACAGATTGACAAAGGAGAGCTGTCATTTTGTCCATGTTATCTGTCAGTATGTCTATTCTTGTGTAGACAAAACGCATTTCTATGGCGGTCATGCCAAGCATGTGTTCTTTGTCTTTTCTTTATCTTTACAGGTGTTTTGAGTTATACAGGGAATCGAGAAGGTGCCAAAAACCAAGATTACTGAGAGTACACCAAATATTTTGTCGGTATATTCCAAGGAATTTGTAAGTATTATACAATTACTTACAAATTCCTTGGTATATTCTTAGAACTTTTTGTTGGTTTAATGCTCTAAGGTTATAATTATATCGGGAATTATACTTTTCAGGCTTATCGGCGCTCTCGCTTATGGCGTCGAACTATTGGAACAGTTAAATGCAATGGCCTTGTTCCGTGGAAAAAAGCGCTCGTTAGTGCTTACTAGCGCTAATGAAAAAATAAACAGATTATCGGCCAGGACACGTTTGCTAACTTCAATACTGCTAACATAATCCGC
The DNA here is from genome assembly GCA_905404095.1 of Glaucopsyche alexis. Taxonomy (NCBI): domain Eukaryota; kingdom Metazoa; phylum Arthropoda; class Insecta; order Lepidoptera; family Lycaenidae; genus Glaucopsyche; species Glaucopsyche alexis. The sequence goes on from FR990057.1 coordinate 19,952,495, forward strand.
CATTTTGCTTACGTTTTTTTGTTAGCGCTATTTTCCGCGGAACACAGCCATTGATTTCAAAACTGAGGATATGGGGACTATGAGTTATGACGTAGGTACATTTGACAGAAAAAACTTCATTCAAGAAACAGTTACGCCATCTTGATTTCAGAAGATTTATGTCCAATAAATGCGGATTAAACTGCGCAAAGCAAGTGTCAAAATGTCAAGACGACAAATCTCGACTGTCCCAAACAACCCCAAAAGCCCTTTAAATGTGGTCACTTTTTGCCTCGACTTTATATGCCTCGTGCATAACATTCCTGTGGGTAGACTAGTTTTTGCCCGCGACTTCGGTCAGCGTAGAGTTCGGTTACTATACCAAATTTTAACCACTTTTTAACCCCCTTAGGGGGCGAATTTTCAAAAATCCTTTCATAGCGGATGCCTACGTCATTACAACTATCTGTATCCCAAATTTCAGCAAAATCCGTTCAGTAGTTTCGGCTGTGCGTTGATAGAGTCAGTCAGGTTTGCCTTTATTAGATAGATACATAAATGTAATTAAATGAGACTACCGATGCCTTCAATTTTCTAATAACATAAGTCTTTGAGTACGCGACACCTCTTGTAAATTACACTTATGAGATTACAGTGTGGCCACTAAACTGCGGCAAACTAAAAACTACAAATTACTTTCGCACTCAACTCTTGCAAATTAGTTCTTTAAATTCATGACCACGTTCGCCTTTCGTTATGCAAATGTTTCCTGATTACCTTGGGATATTTTGCGAATCTTCATTTAGGTGCAGGGAAAATATTTTTACCGCTATTACCTAAAACTTATACCTACTTTGTTTGAAAGCAGATTGAATAGGTAATTACTATATAAATATATGAGGTCCGGGTCTCCTGGAGTTTAGCTCAATTTTAACATATAGATAAAAGCTTAAATTGTGAAATTTTGGAATGGAAACTTAATTTATCTCGGTATCGGTTTAAATATCTTTATTAAGACTTTAATCGTCACTTACATGAGAAACAAAAAATATATTATAATAAGAAGGTGTGTCGGTGTACTAGTAAAATTAATCATTCGTCTGAAAATAAACTAAATCATGACTATAAATCTATTTTAATATAAATATAAAGAGGAAAAGTTTGTTTGGTTGTTTGCATTGAATAGGCTCTGAAACTACTGGACCGATTTTAATGAAAGGCACAGATGTAGAGTAGATCACTGGGAAGGACATATACTACTTTTTTACGCGGAAAATTTTACGGTTTTTGCGAAATTGACTTTTGCGCGCAACATCTATATTTAATAATATGCTTGAGTGTATCTCAGTATTAACATTGTCTATAGAATATGAGCTAAAATTGGAACATAAAAGTAAATGTAGACTTTAAAATTTTAGAACATCACGAATGAAAATTTGGGGAAGCGTAACTGTGGAGTTTATGACTTGCTAATATAAAATGTATGGAAGCCGCGGCACTTGGAAATTCCACCTACATGTGTTATAACCTGATATCTCCTGGGGTGTTAACCTGTGTTTAATGTGGTACAGTTGTAAGCACCGACACGTGTTAAGATACTTACGAAATTGATACTTATTATGAAAATGTACAGAACACATTCATGGTTATCTATACATACTCTATACAGTACATACAGTACAGATAAATAAAATTGAAGTGTCTGTTTGTAACTTCAAATTAACAGCTTTTCACTTAATGCATATGAAAGTATATTCGGTACTTACAATAAAATACTTATTTTTAAAATGTTTTCTGTTCGTCTGTCGGTCTGTCTGTCTGTTTGTTCCGGCTAATCTCCGAAACGGCTGGACCGATTTTCACGGGACTTTCACTGGAAGATAGCTGAGGTTATAAGGTCTAACATAGGCTACTTTTATTTTAGGGTTTTCAATCGTCAATCGTTCTTCATTCATTCTCTCATGGTTATTCAAACTGCAAAATATTTAAAGTAATCTAATCACACATATTATATTATTCAAAATAAGATTACAAAAGTTAGCTCTTTGTGCTCATGCCTGTGCATATTACATTCGAGACGTACGTACAACTGAATATGTTATTTATTAGACAGAAGACTCAGGTTTAAGTACGTGAATTTTTGATAATCATCAACTGACTGACGTCCTTTTATAAATAATGCTAAGACGAGATAAGATTGTGCTATTTTATTAAAAAGTTTAGGCAAATATAATAATAAAAGATTTATTAGCTCTTGACAATTCAGAAATCACAGAAATCACTTGGAGACAGACATCTGACATAAAACGCCTAGTGTTTTTTGTGATACCTTAACAATTAACATGTTAGGGGCCATCCACATATTACGTCACGCAAAATTTCGACTTTTTGAACCCCCCCCCCCTCCCTATGTCACGCTTTTTAGTATCCCTGTACCTGCATTTAACATATACTGTCACATTTAGTATGACCCCCCTCCCCCATGCGCTGTGACGTAATATATGGATGGACCCTTAGTGAAATTTATCACTTCAGCTTATCCGATCGTATCGCTGTTTTCGTGGCCACAACGATTTCATATACCTAGTAACAGTATGATCGGTGTCATGAGAACGGTGTCGCTTTCCACTGAAACGGGAGAAGCAGTGAGAGTCTGCTGTTGCTGAGGCCTCGTGTTGCTAGATATTGGTAGAATACCATGCACGGTCTTGCTAAAACTCGGCGACTGAAACAGGAATAGTATGATATTAGTGAGATCGTCTGTTGCTTGGGCCTCAGGAAACTAGATAGTATCTGTCACAGGCGAGGCGTCGATACAAGTCGGCTTACCTTATAAGTATTGCTTATTTATAAATACATCGAATTGTCGACTGTCATAGTATTTCAAACAGGCTTGACTCCTTAGAGCTACGTAGAGATGTAGCATCGCTCTGCATCTACTATCGGTTATATTACGGGGAGTGCTCCGAGGAATTGTTCGGACTTATACCTGCTGCAACTTTTCGCCACCGTTCCAAGTGACAAAATATTTACCATCCTCGTCACCTTGATAAGTGGCAGTCCTCCACCGTGCGCTTTACCCGAGCTTTCTGCCGCGCACTGTAAAACTTTGGAATGAACTGTCGCCAGCAGTATTTCCGCACCATTCCGGACCACCACGACCTGCAAACCTTGATAAGTGATTTACACTCTCGCGCGAGTGGCGAGGCGAGGCCCGAAGTGAGTCGCGAGGCGAGTGTGTAAACGTTCGCCTCGCCACTCGCGCGAGTGTAAATCTAGTATCAAGAAGGGAGCGTATTACCTCCTAAAAGGCCGGCAACGCACTTGCAACTTCTCTGATGTTGCGTTAATCACTTTCCATCAGGTGATCCGTTTGTTCGTTTGCCCCCTAGTTTTATAAAAAAAAATACAATATTTATCTCTCGAACAAAACAATAATTTGCACCCAATGCACCCAAGACAAATTCGAAACAGCTTATAATAATAATAAACCTAATATTGATGGAAATAAAAACAAAAGAAAAATTACAAAAAAATATTAGATTTTCATTAATTTTAGGAGGGTGAGGTTCATATTATAGGGCTAAGCGCAATAAAAACAAAGCAGTGGTCTCGAAAGTGAAACTCTGTAATGCCAGCAAAAATCTGTAAATTTATATCCAAAATCGGTATAGGTATAGCCAATTGTAATGTATTGGTTTTTCTGTAAGATGTCATGAGTTTAGAAAAACCTTTAGTATTACGAAAGCCTAAAAAGGGGGGTTGTCAAATCTAAAAATGTATAATGTCGGATATTTCGGTAGAATCCATGTATACTCTGAAATACCGAAAAATCGGTAGGTTTGAGATAAATGAAACAAAGTATCGTTGTTCTGTATTATAATTATTTGTTTACGCGGCTTACTATTCCGCAAATCTCACGCTTCGCCAAATTATGTATACTAATGTAATAAAGCGGATAGATCTGAGGATCAATTCTGCTAAATAAAACCTGCAATAATACAATTACAATCAAGTCGAAATTAAAAGCTAAATCTGTCAAATCGGTAGTCTCGTAAGGGACCGTGCATTAATCACGTGATGTTTTTTACAACTTTTTGGACCCCTCCCCTCCCCCTGGTGATATTTGGTGAGGTTTTATACTACCCCCCCTCCCCCACCTAAGATCACGTGTATTTTTTTTACATAGTAATCAGGTCATGTTTAAAGAAAAACTTTAACTTAAAAATCAATTTAATCGAATAATTTAAGCAATTAAAACTATACGAGTCATTTGTCTTGAAAGTATTTAAACAACACTACGAATTTACACCCGATAATAATTTCGGTATGCATAGACTAGATTCGAAAATTAATACACGTGATGTCTCCTTATACCCCCTCCCCCCCTTGGTGATACTTGGTGATTTTTTTAGACCCCCCCCCCTTCCCCTTTAGGCATCACGTGATTAATGGACGACCCCTAAACGTTAAACCAGCGTCAAACATGCTCTGATTGGTCCAAACTTCAAAAAATCAGTTTATGATAACAAGTCGCTTTACTTATAATACAATCAAAGGAAAATTTCCAGTGCAATCTAAAATTTTAAATCATACAATGAAACGTCTTCTTGTGTAAATAGTTAATATTAAGGTACTGTGAAAATGTGCGGCGTAGCGTCGCGTACCGTCGCGGTGTGAATTAACCCGAAGAAAGACCCTAAAAACATCTACTGTGTATTATTTATTATGTTATGCTTGAATATTACGAGCTCTTGATCAAATAATGTCGGAATTAATAAGAATATGTTATGTCATGGGCGTAGCCAGGGGGGTGGTTTAGGGGGTTCAAACCCCCCCCCGAAATGGGCCGGCTGGTATATATAATACAGAGATCTGACCAATCTACAGAGGCGTATTTAGAAATTTTGCGCCCGAGGCCAAGTAACATATTTTGCCGCCCCATTAACCGTATCTGAAAGATGATTTATGAAGTTATTTTAGAAAAATAAATCAACAGCATAAATCAGAACTTTGATACAGCCCCCCCCCCCCCCCCCGTAGTCGTTTTATTATCTTGAACCCCCCCCCCCCCCCCCCCCCGAAACTAAAACCTGGCTACGCCCGTGTGTTATGTCAATTTGTTTATTTCCATTAGCAACTTAATGATCTCATATTCATCCCCCCGTATAATAACGAAACATTTGTGAGGAAAATGGGATCGTGTTGCCACGGAAAATATAAATATGGCTGTTTTTATAATGTAACCTATATACGAGTACGTTGCCCGCGTCTTTTTGCGCGCAAAGGAAATCGCGCAGAATCGTACATTTTCACGCGATAAAAGTAGTCTATGTCCTTCCCCGTGGTCTACTCTATATCTGCCAGATTTCTTTAAAATATATTTAATACTCATACCCAGGAATGTTGAAAACTTTTTGCTCCCTCGACGGGATTCGCACCCCCGACCTCCGGCTTGAGCACCTACGCTTTTACCACTGAGTCACAGAGCTCGTCAAGAGAATGAGGCTGCAATTCGCTAGTCTCTACCTACGCATTGTGCTATTGCGTGGCGCCGCGTTACGTAACCACGTACGACGCTATACAACAAAAGCATACGTGTTTCTCATTAACGTGTGATTGTCTTTAAAATCATCAAACCAGTGCGCACATTCAATGTAAAAGTGATAGTGGTTATATTTAATACTAGATGTTGCCCGCAACTTCGTGCGCTAAAAGTTAATTTAGCAGAAACCGTACATTTTGCCGCGATAAAAAGTAGCCTTCCTTCCCTGGGATCTACTCTAGATCTATGCCAAATTTCATCAAAATCTGTTCAGTAGTTTCGGATCCTATTTAATGCAAAGAAACAAACTTTTCCTCTTTATAATATTAGTATAGATGATATTTAAAAGCAATACAATAAAGTATAGGTCTATTATATTTTATCTTCATTGGCTAAAGTCAATAGGTCATCTTGTTCATCGAACCTGTCTATCAGCTCCAAGTGCTTCAGTAGATTGAGGACGGTAGTCGTCCCGTCATCCATAGTTCCAAAATCTCGCCCACTTTGTCCTCCCATTCATTAAATATTAATTCATTCGTTCATCGTTGGCACCTACAGCAGTTCATTTATAGGGTTCCGTGCCCAAAGGGTAAAACGGGACTCTATTACTGAGACTCCGCTCTCCGTCCGTCTGTTACAAGGCTCGTATGTCATGAAAGTAGAATACCTCGCAAACGCATGGCTAAATCAAAAAATCGGCTTAGCAACTTTTCAACATTTTAAAAGACTTATCTAATGATACCCCACACTATATGGGGTAGCCACCCCAGGTCTTCATCAGCATCCCATCACATCAATATCTTTACTTTACGTGTAGGGGAAGGGGGGTGGAGGATTACCTACCGTCGACGTAGTAAATACACATCCATGCAAAGTTGCATCTTCCTAGCACTAACCGTTTGGACAGTAGGCCGAAGACGGACGGACAGACGGACGGAGGGAAGGGCGGACATGACGAAACCATAAGGGTCCCGAGACGTAAACTACGGAATCCTAAAAACAGAATAAAAATGTTTGAGGGGCTCCATAGATGTATTATAATAGAAAGAGGTAGATATGATATGAGCGCGTATAAGTCAAAACTCGAAACTGTCCTAGTGGGATAGTTTTTGCCCAGGGCTGCCAGCAAATAAATTGCGGCTATACGGTTTAGTATCTGCAATTATACAAAATTTGATCGCATTATACATGACCATAGAATTATTATGTATAAAACTATAAACCAATTTTTCTTCATTATTTTATAAAACTAAAATATTTATTTACTAATATAAAGTTATGTACAGGTCAATAATTAACACCTGTACATAACTTTAATGCTGTTTTATTTATTACTCTTTTTCTCTGACAGTAGGTACTAGTACCGGATTTACTCATTTGCCCACTAAACCTCCTTTTCCAAAATAATATGTTTATCCATGTTTTGTTTTTAAAGACATTTAATATATTAAAATATGTACATCAAAAAGTGAGTGAGCGGAGCGAGCGAGCAAATATTTCTCGTTTTTTGCAGGTATATCTATGTAATAAGTAATCAAAAGGGGGCTCCCATACAACAAACGGCGTATGTGAGCGGTCCACCTTCGTGCGCGAGTCCAGTCCGGTTTTTGAATAACTACTGTTAAGTTGTTAAGTCCAAAAACCTCTACTTAAACTGAAATACCATCTCATTCTAAGTCACGAGACTGTCCCGTATTCCCGAGCAAAGTGGTTATCCTATTACCGTTAAATGTTTGTTCGCTCACTGCGCTTAAATATTTAGCATAGTTTTCCATTTTTATAGTACTTTATAGCTTTTCAGCTTTACAAAATGTAATTTCCTTTATTTACTTTTAGTATTTCAAAGAGGATTCTATTTAGGTACAATGGTAACAAAATTATGGTGCTACGTTTGACGCCTCCGTAGTCCAGTAGTGCAAACTTTCGACTCCGGAGGTCGTGGGTCCGGTCCCCGCGTTGGGACAACAAAAATGTTATTTTCAAGTCTGGTTAGGACAATGCAGGCTGATACTTGAACCTCAATTCTCGTATTTAAAGTAGATAATTTAAACAGTCAATTTTACTTTGTTTGGATTGAAAGTGTAGCGTCATGTTACGATGAACGGATTTTATGGCGTTTCGACCAATCAGAGCGCGTTTCACGTTGGTTTAACGTTCATAAAAACACCTACTGGGAGTATAAGCGTATCGGGACTTGATTGTAATTGTATTAATGCAGGCTTTATTTAGTAGAATTTCCCCTCTGATTGTCTGACAAGAAAGATGATCCATGCGTCGGATGGGCATGTAAAAATTCGATCCTGCGCCTGATCTCTCTAGAGTAAAGAAAGAGAGAGTGCTGTTGTGTATTGCGCACGCACTTGGGCAATGGGCGCTATCAAATATGCGTAGCTGGTCTGGTGTGGGGAATTATTTTTCATTTATGTACACCGGATATTTTTTAAACAAAGCTCAATTAATGTTTCTACAGTCTACATTCCTTAGACGAGGAGTGTCGTGGAGAAAAGTGTCTACACCTAAATGGCTCCAAACATGAGGTTCTTTTGGGCCATTTACGTTTGACATTTGTCAGCTTAACATTTTCACATTTGCATTCCGTAGTATATCACAGTGTACCAACAATATTTGTACCTTTGGTCACCCTACACGGGCTCAGAATCTCGTTTGTCCCGCAACATTGCAAGACACGGTTACTCTAGCAGTCAACAGTCTTGATTAAACAATTTGTTTGATTGCCGCAGTATTTGTACAGGAGTCAACTTATCAACAGACGCCCGATGTAACTTTGTAACAACGTATATCTACACTAATATTATAAAGAGGAAAACTTTGTTTGTATGTTTGTTTGTTTGTTTGTTTGTTTGTTTGTTTGTTTGTTTGTTTGTTTGTTTGTTTGTAATGAATAGGCTCAAAAAGTACTGGACCAATTTCAAAAATTCTTTCACCATTCGAAAGCTACATTATCCACGAGTAACATAGGCTAAATTTTATTTTGAAAAAAAATAGGGTTCCGTAAGATATTTGGGTTTTTCGGACACAAGGTGTAAAAAATCAACCAGAAAAGTTACTTATTTTGCGTACGCTGCCTAAACTATAAAAGATAGAACCATAAAATGTTCTAATTAATTGTAGATCTTATAAATATCTACAAAAAAGTCCGCGACACACTATACCTATCTATGTCGAGTGAGGCACAACAACCATTTTTTTATTTAGAAATCTTAAATTTTTTTTGGACTACATTTAAACGCGTTTATTTTACTCATGTTATTAATCCTTATCAAAATAAATTATTTCATCACTAAGTACAGTTTATGTAGATAATATTTGGTCTTTTAATGATTAAAATTGGACGTTTGGTTTTGAAGTTATGGCGAAATTAAAATATTACGATTTCTGCTGCACGGCCCGTTGCGAAGTGGGCGTCACCAAGGCGGGGTGCGCGTGCGGGTTAATGTTTAGTTTAGTTTAGTTAAATAGTTTAGTTATTTTATAAACATCAAATTGATAATATCTTAAATATACAGTTAAATACAATTTAAGTGTCTGTTTGTAACTTAAAATTAACAGCTTTTTACATAATGAATCTGAAAGTATATTCGGTACTTACAATAAAATACATTTTTTTTATATTTTTGTCTGTCCGTCTGTCTGTCTGTCAGTCGGTCTGTCTGTCTGTTTGTTCCGACTAATCTCTAAACGGCTGGACCGATTTCCACGGGACTTTCACTAGCAGATAGCTGATGTTATAGGGTCTAACATAGGCTACTTTTATTTTAGGGTTCCGTTTAAAAAAATAGGATTCCGCTTTCGTTAGTCATAAATAAAGTCGCGGGTAAATTTCAGCGATATCCCAAAGTATTGTTCCACGCGGACGAAGTCGCGGGCAAAAGCTAGTAAATTATATTTCCAATTTGAATTTCAGATTTTATTAAGCCACGAATAATATAAGTTACATAGAGTTCACAAATTTAGCGGCTTGTGACTTGTAGACGCGACGTAGGGTGTTATTAAGTTGGTCAACGGTTAGTCGCGGGTTTGAATTCCGCCGAAGGAACAAAACATTTTTCTGTGTTCCTACTTCCTGGATCATGGATGTGTATTAAATATGTGTATATAATAAAAAAATATTTATGTAACTATAATATAAAAGAATCAAATATATTTTCCGTACGTACGTACGTACGACGTACGTAATAGTAGGTACTCAGCGCGGGGCCAAATTGACGTGGTGTGAAGTGTTTATAGACCTGATTGCATCTTTAATGTAATTGACATTTAATCATAATATGTTTAAATGTCAATATTATTTATATGTAAAAAAATCGTTTTAAAAATGATGCAATCCATTCGAATTAACTTTCAAGACAAAGGGGTTGATGAAATGAATTATTGAAATATTGAATAATTGCAATTATTTTTATTGGAATCTTAATCGTTTTTCTGTCTGTAGGCTGCGATCATTTTATAAAATTATTGTGTTCATACTTGTTTACTAATTATTAGTTATTACTGTATACTGTAGGGCAGTGATCGTCACACTTTCATAGTCAAGGGCCACAATGTGAGATATCGCAGTGGGCCGCACACTGATGACCTTGGTGTTGCGAATGTACACTCTTGCAGGTTTCAGGTAGTTCAGGTAGTTTCGGATAATTAGTTTTTGCCGCTAGCGAGCGGAGCAAGGCAGTATTTTTTTTTAGATGGTACTGGTTCGAATTTGTATGAAAGAGTATCTATTCTTTGAAAAAAAATTAAGAGTGCAAGCAAATAAGAGCGTAAGACTTTTCTAAATAATATAAAAAAAGATTATGTTCTTTACGTTGAAAGCGAGCGAGCGGAGCGAACGAAATTTTTTTTTTCAATTTTGCAGGTTAAAATTTGATTTGTTTGCACGTTTGATTGCAAGAGCTGCGCCGCGCTACGCGGTCCGGTGCATCTCGAAATTCGAACTGCTGCAATGAAACTTGTATCTTCTGCTGAAGTAAATAAAGTTCAACTTTGAGTCGCCATCTTGTATTTGCAAGTGTTAGGTATATCTGTACTTCTGTACAAGGTCACATCGTACGATGGGTGTTTATTAAGACGTCTGCTTTACATTACGCTATCAGTAGTGATAGTGGCGATGTGCAGAGTGTTGGTGTTGTGTCATTTTAGTGTACTTTAGTTTGGTGTCGAATATAGTGACGTCATAAACTTCTTGTAGAGTTCAGAGCATCTGAACGCTGAGATCATAAGAGTTCTTGCGAGTGTTTGAGCCCTATAGTTACAGTACTTACTAGTAACAGTGAATTACCTTAATGTCTAAAGTTTTGATTATATGCATATTAATTTGTAACAGTTATATTTTGTTTAAGTCTTCTTAGAGTTTGAGCGTCATCACATCATTTTATTTTAATACAATTAAAAGTTCGCAATTTTACCAGAATACATAACCTCCTCCTTTTTGAATATTGGTTAAATAGAGCTAGGAACGGTAGCATTTCATATTAAAAATGTAACATAATGAAATTGATTGTCCCACGATTGCCTTATATTGCGGACACCCTATTAGTAAAGTTCCATAGAGATAAGAGCGGGCATGGTTTGCTAGGTTACCTATGGGTAAATGTGTAGCGACTAACTGTGGGAGAACCACGCTTCGGCACGAATGGGCCGGCTCGACCGGATACATACCACAGCCTCACAGAAAACCGATGTGAAATAACGCTTGCGTTGTGTTTCGCCGAGTGAGTGAGGTTACCGGAGGCCCAAGGGGGGATTCAGAATTTTATGGACAAGTATAACTCTGATGTTGCGATTGTCCATGGGCGGCGGTAATCGCTTACCATCAGGCGATCCGTCTGCTCATTTCCTGGTTCATTTCATAAATTGGTTTATAATATTAATGGTTAAGGCCGCGTAGACCCAATTTTACATGACTTTGAATCGATAATAAACAAACAAATAGTAACTTTAAAAAGCCAAAAAAAATACACATTGTTGTTTACTTAATGTTCTTTTACAATTTGTGGTTCGAAACATAATATTGAAAACTTCACTCGATCAAAAATAATTCCGAAGAGGAGGCTAAATTTGAATATTTTTCTTTTTTTCATGAAGTTCATGATAGTTTTACTTTCAAAAATCATATCTACGAAAAGCTAATAACTTAAAAAAGAATAATTTCTGGTTACATTTTGCATGTTGGTTTAATTATTTTAACAATAAATTAATATTGAAATGCAGCGTGCGTAAGCCGCTAGAGTCGCCCCACAGTCGCCCGCTAGGCGTTGACGAGGACAGACCTATGTCAGTTTTGCTAGCGCACGCCTTACCCGCGTATTTATCGAACAATTCTTTCGTTTCTAACGCAGTGTAGGAAAGTCAGTTTTGTTTTTTTTTTATTTTTGAACTAAATTATACATATCATACACAATAACATGTTATATTTTATCGTCGCCGCGTCATTGCTTTTGCCAGATGATACGACCTCTGTGGCTCAGTGATTGAGCGTGTTGGTGCTCAAGCCGGGGGTCGCGGGTTTGAATCCCGCCGAAGGAACAAAAAGTTTCCTGGGTTCCCGGGTCATGGATATGTATAATACAATAAAAATCTAAAGGAAAGTCAGTTTGTTTTGTATTTTTTTATGTTTCTTTTTATTTTTGAACTAATTCTATACAGATAAATAAAATTGAAGTGTCTGTTTGTAACTTCAAATTAACAGCTTTTCATATAAGGAATCTAAAAGTATACTCGGTACTTATAATAAAATACCAATTTTTAAAATTTTTGACTGTCCGTCTGTCTGTCTGTCTGTCTGTTTGTTCCGGCTAATCTCTGAAACGGCTGGACCGCTTTTCACGGGACTTTCACTAGCAGATAGCTGATATTATAAGGTCTAACATAGGCTACTTTTATTTTAGGGTTCCGTTTAAAAATATAGGGTTCCACTTTCGTTAGATCTGCGCAAACGAAGTTGCGGGCATCAGCTAGTTATACATATTATAACCATACACAATAACATGTTACATTTTATCGTCGCCGCGTCGTTTCTTTTGCCAGATGAGACGACCTCTGTGGCTCAGTGATTGAGCGTGTTAGTGCTCAAGCCGGGGGTCGCCGGTTTGAATCCCGCCGAAGGAACAAAAAGTTTCCTGTGTTCCCGGGTCATGGACATAATATAATATACAATAAAAATCTATAGGAAAGTTTGTTTTGTATTTTTTTATGCTTCTTTTTATTTTTGAACTAAATCTATATACAGATAAATAAAAATGAAGTGTCTGTTTGTAACATCAAATTAACAGCTTTTCACATAATGCATCTGAAAGTATATTCAGTACTTACAATAAAATACAAATTTTTAAAAATGTCTGTCCGTCTGTCCGTCTGTCTGTCTGTCGGTCTGTCTGTCTGTTTGTTCCGGCTAATCTCTGAAACGGCTGGACCGATTTTCGCGGGGCTTTCACTGGCAGATAGCTGATGTCATAAGGTCTAATATAGGCTACTTTTATTTTAGGGTTCCGTTTAAAAAATAGGGTACTGCTTTCGTCAGTTAGGCGCAAACGAAGTTGCGGGCATCGGCTAGTTATAGGTACATATAACCATACACAATAACATTATCGTCGCCACGTCGTTGCTTTTGCTAGATGAGACGACCTCTGTGGCTCAGTGGTTGAGCGTGTTGGTGCTAAAGCCGGGGGTCGCGGGTTCGAATCCCGCTGAGGGAACAAAAAAAAATCTGTGTTCCTGGGTCATGAATGTGTATAATACAATAAAAATCTTAAATATGTGTATAATATAAAAATTATTAAATATATTTCTGTTGTCTGGTACCCGTAACACAAGTTCTTCGAGAACTTACCACGGGACCAGATAGACTTGGTGTGAAGCGTCCATAGATATATTATTGTGTATTATGAGAAAAAAGTAGCTGATGCGTGGAGTAGCCTTAGTACATTATTGAATAAGCCGGTAAACAGTTTTTATGAATTTGTAACATCTACCATCTTCTTTGCCGTACTTTTCGTTTCTTTTTATTTCGATTTCTGTTTTTACAATAATAATAATAAATAACTCCCCACGCCGATTTCGGTGACGGTGGCTGGTTTTATTGTAGCCTAGCCAGTTACACAGTAGTATTTTTATAGTGCCCAAGTGTGTGCGCAGTACACAAAGGCACTCTTTTTTTTTACTCTCGTAATCCAGTGGGACGGATAACCGACACGACTGACGAGAGATGAGGCGCAGGTCCGACTTTTTACCTGCCCATCCGACGCATGGATCATCTTTCTTGTCAGACAATCAGGTGATCAGCCTGCATTGTCCTAACCAAACTTGGAAACAACATTTTTTGTTGTTCCAGTGCGGGAATCGAAACTAGAACCTACGACCTCCGAGTCGAGAGCCAAGCTCTAACCACTAGACCACGGAGGCTGTTCTATTTACAATAAAATATAAGGATACGTGCTCAACATCCGTCATGCTTGCCTTTGCAGAACACACCAAGTCACTCGCAAGTAGGGGTTGCAATCCGGATACTTCGAAATTCTAAAAATTCTAAAAATCCGGATTTTCATTTAAAAATCCGGATTTTCGATTTTTTCGAATCTTGGTTACTACTATGAATATTACATATTTTAATTATTGTAATTAGTATGTACTCTAGACGTACAATATTTGAATAAGGGATATAATTAATCGAGTGAACAAAAAATAAGTTGGTGACTGCACGTGAGCATACTGTATTGCTGAATTTGGCAGCGAATTAATATGTTGGCGACTAAATTACCAAACTGGTGAAATCACTCAAGTGACAAAAAATACAAAAATCGGCAGATAAAAAGTAGCGAAATTTAATCCAATTAGCAACGATGAGTTGGTGACCATTATACCATGTAAGTAGCTAATGAAGATTTGATTGATAAATTAATAGCTGCTAAAAATTCAATTTGCAAGCTACGGAAAATCCCAGTTTTGGATACCATTGGAGGTTTTTTTTCTTTGGTATGGGTATCGTTTTCAAGGTTTTTGGGGGTGCAGAATAATATGAAAATAAAATCCGTTTTAAAATTCCAAAATGGCGTATATTTTTTTTTTATTAAAAATGGATGTCTTTTTTCATGTTTCATATGCTGATTATAAAATTGTCTTCCAATGAAATTGGATTTTCCAAAATAGAGACTATCCAATCTTCGTAAAATTAACATGTAGTTTGTAGAGGTGCCAGCTATGTAAGGTATAGAAACTTTTCGAAATTCAGGATTTTCAAATTTCTTTTTTTGGCATTCATGAAAAAAAATATGCGATTTCCGGGTTAAGGGGGAGGAAATTTTTATTATTTTTCCAGTAATAGTATTATTTTTCCGCTTCTAAAATAGAAGCGATTATAGAAAAAAAATATGGCAATGTTCTACTTTGACACGAACAGTGTATACAGCTATAGAAATTTTGGAAAATTCATGATTTTCAAATTTATTTTTCTTCCATCGTGAAGAAAATATGGTGTTGCGGGGTTCTTAAGGGGAGGAAATTTTCATTATTTTTTCAATAGGATGCACCGTTTCCGAGATAGAATCAATTTTATAAAAAAAAATTAAATGCTCTACATTGAGATACGAGGGATGTATAAAGCTATAGAAATGTTGGAAAATTCAGGATTTTCGAATTTCTTTTTCTCTCATCTTGAAGAAAATATATGGTTACGGAGTTATTAAGGGGGTGGTAATTTTCATTATTTTTCAAGTAGGATGCACCGTTTCTGAGATAGAAGCCATTATAGAAAAAAAATACGATAATGCTCTACTTTGAGACACGAACGGTGTAAAACGCTATAGAAAATTTGGAAAATTTAGGATTTTCAGATTTTTTTCTTCCATCATGAAGTAAATATGATGTTGCGGGGTTTCTAAGGGTGAGGTAATTTTCATTATTTTTCAAGATGCACTGTTTCTGAGATAGAAGTGATTATAGAAAAAAAATATGGCAATTCTCTACTTTGAGATATTATGAGCGATGTATAAAGCTATGGAAATTTTGGAAAATTCAGGATTTTCAAATTTCTTTTTCTTTCATCATGAAGAAAATTTGAGGTTGCGGGGTTACTAAGGAAATTTAAAATGGATGACTTTTTTGTAATCAGCACCCCTAGAAACCAACAAAGGGACAACCATATTATTTTTATAAAATTAAGTATGTCCGCCATATTGGAATTTCAAAATGAATGTCATTTTCGTATCCAGCATCCCCAAAAACCTGGTAACGACACCTATGTTAATTTTGCAAAAAAATGAATTACCGTTATTTTTAAATTTCAAAATGAATCTACACAATATCTACACCCCCCCCTAAAGTCGAGGAAAATTAAAAATTGGGAATTTTGTACGCTCCTTTGTTTTTTTATGTGCGCTGGTTTTGCTGCTTGTATGTTTTTTGAGTTACCTACATTACGGAAAATATATGTACCTATTCTTAAATTAAATGTGTACTCACAAATTGTCGCCAAGATGGTTATTTGTTCACTAATATAATATCTGTCTGCCAGTTTGGAATATTCAGTGGTATTATTTAGTCACCAGATTTGTAATTTTTTATTCCTTACATTCTTTAGCCAACATGGTAATTTAGTATTCAATATTCGGTATTTTCACATCCAAAATTTAATTGTTTTGTCGTGATTGTTTTCCGTAAGTGTTTCGTGTTGTGCGACAAAATCCGTAAGTGTTTAAAACAATGAACAATATTCGCGTAAACATAAGAAATCAATATGTTTTGTCGTGAGTTTAAATACATGCCTTTGGATAATTTGATATTATTTGTTGTCCTGTTGAAATTGTTGACACATTTTTCCATTTATTCAAGTTATTTGGTAGAACATAGTCAATCCATTAAATGGTGATGCGAGGGATGAAGATCTGCTAAAATATTATGGCCGCTATATATGTATATGTATGGACTGTTTCTAAGATACTTACCATTTTATATTTTTTCAGTAGTAGTACAGTTCAGTAATAGGTGATCCAATTTATAAAAACACTGAATATGGTTTTAGTTTCACTTGCACAAGTAGTAAGAAGTATAATAAGCAAATCCAAACCCAATTAAAGCTTTGTATTTTTATATTTATTGAATTCTTACTAACGAAAGTCGAAACATATTATTGCAATTTCAATTTCTGCAATCATAGAATTCCAAATTAATATGACAGCTTAAAAAGAAATGTAGTGGTTTAACTATATTTAATTATCTTCTAAATAATGAATATCTAAGTCCAAATACCTAAATCTTATCTCTATGATATCAGGAAGAAGTTTTGGAGTCGATAATACCTGACTGGTTGGTTTAAGATTAGAGAGAGTTTTGCCGAATGAATGAAGGTAATATTTTTTTTATTATTAAAATTAATTTGATTGAACTAAACTAACCTAAACTAACGAGTCAGTAGCAAAACTAAATGAAAATCAACGCTCCTGTTTTTGCGTAGAAATAATTATTTTTAGATAATATTTTAAAGATAAATATAGGTGTCAAAAATAGCACCAACGATTTGTGTAAACCACTGTTATTTTTTTTTAAGTAATGTAGTTTTCATCTTATAGCGGAAACTTCAAAGTGCAATGAAGAGTAAGATGTTACTGTTTATTTGTAAGTAAAATGTTAAAATAAAGATCTTACAACAGTTATAGATTTTAAATTGTGCTTAGAATTGCTTATTATACTTCTGTTAGTTTCCGAGGGAATTAAAAGCACCATTTACATGTTTAATTATTACCCAAACAGGTGGGTGGTTTTTAATTTCAATAACTCGAAAGTGGTCCAATTTCGTCCATACAAAATTATTTATCCAGCCCCATTTTTCAAATGATTTGTCTTCACTCCCCGGATCTCGATTTAAAGGATTTTCAGTTTCCTACGTTTTATTAAACTGTATTAATTTTCGTACGTTAGTACTTTCACATAGAAATGGAACTTTACGAAAACGGTAGTGGTGAACTGTGGCGTAGATATGTAAAAAAAGCGTTAAAAAGATCACAGGCTATTCCACTTTTTTATAATTCTTTCTGCTGGAACATTTAGTAAATAACAATATATACATACCTTATTTAAAATAATATACTAACTATAAAACTGAACATTGTAGGATTTGAAACGTAATCAAAAATATTTCTAAAAATGAAAAAATAAATATAATTAAGTATATAATTTTGAGAAAATCTCAATATGTTTTTATTTATTCAGATTGTAATTCTAATACTTACAACTTAAAATAAGAATTTATTTAAATTAAATTATAAAAAAGTAACTCTTTTTTTTACTAATGAGTAAGTTTTGCTACAACATAGTAGTAAAATTAACATTAAAGTTTTATAAAATATGCAACAAATTTAAAAAAAATGAAAAAATCTGAATTATCCGGATAATCCGGATTTTTGGGAGAAAAATTCGGAAATCCGGATTTTCAAAAAGTCAAACGTTTGTGGAGGTTTGGATTTTGCGGCAAGTGGCAAACGTGCGGACTCGGCAGTAGGAATACATTTTTTGCAAGTGTCTGCCTAAGTAGTTACCATCAAATCGTTAGCACCTATGTACCTGATACAGTATTTTTATCTCACGAAACGACACGTACTTTAGTGACCACACGAGCTAACGATAGGTACTCGTCTCCATGCACACATCGAACACAGCGTGTTGCGTGCGCTATGTAAACGGCTCAAGTTACCCAAAAAATATGTATAAAATAATTATTCCTCTTTAAATGATGTAAAAAAATCTTTTAAGATTGACTCACTATAACCTTTTTTATGGTAATCAAATTTGGTCGAAATTAATGCATTATTGCGCCATCAGTTGACGCGGACGAAGTCGCGGGCAACAGCTAGTCCATAGTAATATTATAAATGGGAAAGTGTGTGTTTGTCCGTCTCTCACGCCAAAACTACTGAACCGATCTAAATGAAATTTGGTACACAGATATTCTAGAGCCTGAGAAAAGACATAAGCTATTTTATTATCGCGGGGAAATGTACGGTTCCCATGGGATACTTTATTTACAGTTTCACGTAAAAACCACTAAACCGATTATTATGAAATTTGGCACAGTTGAAAAGTAGACTACGGGGAAAGACAAAGGCTACTTTTTATCGCGGGGAAATGTGCGGTTCCCGTGGGATACTTTATTTACTGTTTCACGAAAAAACTACTAAACCGATCATCATGAAATTTGGCACAGACATAAAGTAGACCATAGGGAAGGGCATAGGCTACTTTTTATCGCGGGACATATACGATTCCCATGGGTTACTGTACATACGCGGGCGGAGCCGCGGGCATCAGCTAGTAATTGAATAAAATTTAAGCATTTTTTACTTAGGTACCTACCTATAATATCTATTCAAATTATGTGTGCTATGTGTTGCATTAAAACAGTTACATATGGATTTTATTATCTTTTTCAATACAAATAATAAAATAAGATGACCTACTGCCGACACGACTACACTGTAACACTTTGGGTTCATGTAAGTTCACGCCGGCGACGTAGGCGCGCGGCTCGCTTTGCGGCAATTGCGGGCAACTCTTGGAAGCGTTAAATGCCTATTTCGCTTGGTCTACCTGGTCTTAACTGTAGTAATAAGTACCTAACTGGTTAATAAATTCTTTATATGGGCGAGTTTGCGTTTTGCGGAGAGTCACCCATACATAAGATGATTTTTTACTAAACGTCTTTACATAAGCAGTGGATCATGTGTAGAGATGTGATAAACGGCTTAAAATTAAAAGTTAACTTATCCGTTATTAAATATTCAAAAGCAACTTTTTTTAACTGCTTAGTTGCTTAATTGCTTATCTACTTATTGCCACTTATAAGTTATAATGTTTTTTGCGCTTATGTTACGTTTTTCGATCGCTTAAACTGATTTAAATTAACTTTCCTTCGTACTTTGCAGGCTTAGGACTGTCTGAAATCTGAATAATTATTAATATAATAATATGAACTCATAAAAATGTTTTTACATGTTGATAATATGCATTAATCTTAAATGTTGCTTATCATTAGTAATAGTTGATTTATAGGATAACAAACATTACACATCGCCACTTTTTCCACCTCATTTCTTTCAAAGTAGTTCCATAAATACTGTTCCAATTCACGTCGTTTAGTCGTAATCTTACGACAAAAACTTAATAAACTTAATACTAAAACACTACACGAAAAGTTTATATTACGTCCATATGGACCATTATTATATTTATTATTTACATTAAAAATTCACCACCACCAAAACACCACTATTACGAATTACGATTAAAATACGAATTATTGCGTAACGTAATATACGTCAACCCGCAAAGCGCAACTAACAAAAAGTGAATAAACACGATAAAGCATATTAGTTATAAGTACAAAAAATAAGCCGTTTAAATAAGTGATGAACTACATTAAAGAATTTTCACTCTTATTCCGCTGTCATAAGAACTATTTTTCTTTGCTCATACCACACTTATGGTTTTATGACTATAAACGATAAGTATAAGTGATAAACGCTTAAATTTTTAAACGACTTTTCAACTTATTTATAAAAGCACGCTTTTTTAAACGCTTTACGTTTAAACGGCCATCTCTAATCATGTGCCCGAAGTATCCGTAATTGATTTTCGGAGACATTATATTGTCCCAAATATTTAAGGCCGGTGAAAATTCAGAACACTGAAATAAAAGTAATAATTACAATACAATTATATGAAAATAAAGCGCTAATTACAATGGAGCTGAAAATCAAACACAAGTGTAGGGAATGTTATTATTCGACAAATTTTACTATTCGAATAATTCGAATAATGGCAAAATACTATTCGAATAAATTCGAATAATTCGAATAATACGAATATTAGTTATAAACTTTAAATACAGGCAATATAATGCGTTTATTTATACCTGCATATTTAATATCAAAATGTGACATGTTTCACAAATTACTCTATAAAAATCAACGTCTTTTTGATAAAAAAAAATCTTCTTTTAAGTTTCAAACTTAAAATACTAAATCGCAATTACTTTTTTTAAACTATTAACACATGAACGGTTTAGGTCTGGAGCAGACCATGGATTTGATTGTCAACTAAGGTTTCTTCCAAAAATTAAGGAAAATATCGTCTAGGGGAGAGAATTTTTGGGGTTTGTGTTAGAGGTTCGTATTTTCTGGTTTGTAATTGAGTTAAGCTACTGATCGATTCAATATAGTCAATCGATTTAAAGAGTCAGACAGTCTGACTTTTTAAATTAAGCTTTTGGTAGTATAATTTAATGTATACCTATAAAGAACACGAATATTACAGAACACATTTCTTTATTATTTATATATCAGTTTGTTTAAGATTGAAGGATTTAAAATATATTTGCAGAGTTGGAACACTGCACAGAAATTGGAATGCACTGTAAATAGTGATCTGTTCTAATATAGTGCAGCTGAAAACTCTAATCAGACGAGTATCGTGCTGTCATAATGGTCTGCTCCAGATCTAATCGGTACATGTGTATATAAACCGAAATAACAAAACAAGTTAAACCGTAAAAATAAAAAGCACTCAAAAAAGATTTTAATGCTATGTTATCATAGCAAAAAACTTCATAGTTGGTAAAAAGTGGGAGGAAAATCTTTAAAACAAAAATAACCTTTTTCCATTTTCAAGTTATCCGTGTTTTTGGTATCTTTATGTTTTCAATTTTTCTTGAACGACGAGCCTTATTACAAAAAGGAAGTTAGAAAACAGTAGATTTAAAAATTGTGTCATAGCCTGAAGAATGTGTTGATGGTTTTTCTGAAAGTAGGCATCAGGCGTTGTACTGCAAGAACAGAGTGTGTCATGTTACGAACCGTTCAGAAGATGAAGCGACGGTATAAAGAGACTGAAAAATACTTGACAAGGCCGTGCAAGATTGAATGGCAGACTCAGCTCTCGACAAGACCGTTCAATTGTTTCCACTTGTTGAAATCAACACTTAAATGCAGTTAAGTTCAAAAACAACTTCTTCAGACCCGAGGGAACTATGTTACTGACGGCACAGTGAAGAAGATTTGCTTAAGTAAATTTGAATCCCTTAAGACCTAGGCGAAGGACGAGTAGTCTCACCTCGAGACCAAATTCGAGTGCCCTAGTATCGAGTAGCAACACTGTGATACGTCCGTGAACACATACTAAAGGATGAACGAGAATGGTCCAGAATTTTGGTCCCAGATGAGTGGATTTACTCACTAACTTCACAAGTTAAAGTGAACTTCTGAAGGGAGGCTAAGTAAACGTGACCTGGTAGGGGATATCTTCAAGCTTACTTTTCGGATAGAGTCCAGTATGCTCAGGTATAGTATATATACAATGGACTGGCATACTTTCAGGAATCCGCGCTGAGTATGTGGCCACATAATGACAATTGGACCTCTACCCGGAGAAAGATGTGGTCAAGAGATTCTTAAAGATTCTCTTTAATGTCCTCACCTCAACCCGATTAAGTATACCCTGGGAAGAGCTTAGAAGGCTAGTCAGAAGCCGCAAATTATCACCTACAGTTAGAACCCTCACAGCACTAAAACACGCGCTGATATAAGAATGGGAGAGAATATTGCATAATTCAGCTCTAAAACCTCGTTTTCAGTATGACAAACCTCCTCCAAGTTCTTGTCAGGCCTGGAGAAGTTATTAAAAACTTTAATTTTATATAACATATAAATGTAGTATTTAAGACTAAGATTAAAATGGTTAATATTTGTTTAAAGATAAAAACAATATACTGATATAATATAATATAATTTATTACTTTTAAAGAAAGCTGATAAATCTTGGTATAATATTTTGAAAAGTATGAAATTTGAAACGATTTGTACTTAGTTTTACAGGCCAGTAACTGTAATAATCAACTTAACTAGGTATCCTTTATCGTTTCACTCTGTTCGTCCACCTGTCTCTCTTTCTATCTGCTCTTCTAGCTATATTGCGTCTAGATATCGGTCTTGGTTTGATAAAAAAATATAATTTTATTATGTAGTTATAAACACTTCACATATATGGAAAGCCATCCCAGCTTTCCATACATGTGAAGTGTGTGTTGAATATTGTCTTTTAAAAAAAAAGGAAAAGTTTTATACATGACATTTACGAAGTCAACAATTTCCAAGTAATTTCACCCCCAAATTAGTTTCACCCCCCCTCTGTCATTTCTGAACTATGAAGATTAGGAACTTACAATTTTCCATGCTGGTGGATCATGGTAAATTCTCTTTAAGAAAGTTATTTTAAACGAAATCGAACAGTTATATTAAGAAACTAGAAATCGTATTACGCTTTATAGTAACAGAACCCTCCTTAGACACGTGGTAACATGCTCTTGGTTAGGTTATTTTGACAAGCGTGTGAGTATGGATTTCTTTCACTGAGGCCTGTAGGAAATATTCACCTTAATATTATTTTATTTAAAAACAGTTTTGTATTCTTTCACAAACAGTGTAGTAAAATCTGTTTTAGGATATTATTGGCGACAATATTAATAAATAATAAGTTTATTACTATTATTAACATATTTTTGATAAATAAATAAAATATTTTTATTATTCGTTTTATTCGAAATATTCGAATATTGAACCCAGTCATATTCGAATAATGAAATCGTCGAATATTCGAATAAAACGAATATTCGAATATTCGAATAATATTCCCTACACAAGTGTCGAATCGAATGTCTATGTCGTATATGGCAGCTTGATACTCTACACTTCGATTTTCAACTCTATTGTATTAGCGCTGAGTTCTATTTGCAGTGTTCTGAATTTTCACGGGACCGCCGGATTCCGGATCAAATAGTCCCAGATAGAACTACTGATCATAATACATATTTCACTACGTTTAATTCTCAATTGATTTAAGTTTAATCCTTGAATCAGTTATTAAAAATAATAATAAGTATTAAAAAACGAAAAGAAAACAGAAGGTAGAATAATGGAAATTAATAATGTAAATCGTATTAAATATTCCAATTGGCCCAGTCCTTTGTTTGTGGAACAGCGGGCCTGTTGTCTAAATTAATGAAGTGAGTCACAGCCACTCGGGGTACAATCGACGTTCTGGGTGCTTCTAGAATGTTCAACTCACTGACAATTCACATTGAAATGATGAAAGGACGATTTCAATCGAGTTACCTCAAACGGTTAATTCAAGTTGAATTTTACGTAGTGTGTTCAGTGCGAGTTATTTTCACTGCTCTCCGTGAAGGAGTTGACTACAATTTGTATGGTATGAGGCATCGAAACGACGCCCCTAGTGGCTAACATTATCATCATCAGTCTATTGCCGTTTACTGCTGAACGTAGTCCTCCCTCAATAGCGCCAACTATCCCGATCTTGGGCAGCATCCATCCGCTGCCAGCCACCTTCTTCAAACCGTCGGTCCATTGTGCTGCAGGACGTCCGCGTCATACACTACATTTGCCTAAGCGTGGTCTCCACTCTCCACTCTAATACTCGTCTTGCTCCATCCACTGTCTGTCCGTCTGCAGTCATGGCCGGCCCACTTCAGCACGGTCCACTAATTTTATGTTTTTCATGTTTTTAGCGGATGACTAGCACGTGCCTAAATAAACACCTATATATATATATATATATATATATATATATATATATATATATATATATATATATATATATATATATATATATATATATATAATATATGTATGGTATAATGTTGATTTCATGATTTAAATTAAGATGACGCTCAAGTTGAGTTTAGTTAAGAGACGCTCAAGTGGAGTTAAATAAAGAGACGCTCAAGTTGAGTTTAGTTAAGAGACGCTCAAGTGGAGTTAAATAAAGAGACGCTCAAGTTGAGTTGAATTAAGAAACGCTTTAAGTTGAGTTTAATTAAGAGATACTCAAGTGTAGTTAAATTAAGAGATGCTCAAGTTGAGTTGAATTACTTCTTGGCATTCAGAGGCAACTAACTGCGCAATTTAAAGTCATTTCTGATAATGTTAAGTTCCTGGTACCACTGATTCCTTTATTTTTAGCTGTAGAAGCGAGCAGAGGCGGATACACAATTTGACAGTCATATGTTTGTGTTAAATATACAAAATCAACACTCGTTCGGTATAAACTTTAAAATGACTACAAGTGTCAAGTTATAGTGGATTTCATACGATATCAGTCATATAACCAGCCAGCATGACCTCTCTGGGAATACCTACGGAGGCGCCAGTACACACTATACTGTTCACGTCGGCGTACACGCAGAAAACCGTCAAAAACCCACCGAAAAAGGTATGTCATGGATATAAATAATTTATAGAAAAAACTGAAAACCGACTTCCAAAGTAAAAATGCACAAAAAGGTATGAAATAATTGTAATTTTTAACTATACCCGTAAATTTTTAACTATTTCTCCACTGAATCTTCATAATTTTGAAGTCGATACCAGCCCAAACGATATGTTATAGAACCGATAAAATAATAGGTTATATAAGTCACGTTCAAGTTAGTACCGGCTTCAAAATTATGAAGATTGAGTGGAGAAATAGTTAAAAATTTAGCCGAATTAGGTCCTAAGGCTGGGATTATATAGTCCGGAATCCTGAAGGCCGTAGAAAATTCAAAACATTGAAAATAGAACTCCACGCTAATACGATACAGTTGAAAATCGAACACATGAGTCAGGTCAAATGTCAATGTCATATATGACAGCTCGATACCTACTCGAAACTTCTATTTTAAACTCTAATGTACTAGGGCAGGGTTCTATTTTCAATGCTCAGAATTTTCTACGCGAAGGCCGTATTATATTCCGGATCATATAGTAACAGCTTAATAAGGTATTGAACCTTACGGCTTACCCACACAACGCAGCGCGTATATGAGTTGACGTATCTATTCGTTAGACTTTTGAGGATTTAACTGCAAAAATCTCCACTACGCATGCCTACTACGTACACAAAATATTTAATTTTCAATAAACTCACTTGATTATAACTATGGCGTCATGCGACAACCTAGCAAACAATTGTAAGCCGTATTGTTATTTGAATAAGATTTATAATCATATTTACAGTGTAAGTCCAGATTTTCATGTCACTAGTGTTTGCTTTCTTATCTAGAGAACAGCGGTATTTGGCAAACGCCTACTTACAACTGTAAATACGTTCTACTTCGTAAGTTCGTACTCAAACTGTTTTCGTATATTTTGGTAAGGGCCTAAGAGAAGGCATTAATCTAACGCCAATCCGATGATGGTAGCGTGGTAAAACATCGAATTTAGTTATATGTAAACAAAATATTACATTCTACTAATGAGGGTTTTTAAATTGTGATATATGACAGCTTTTTGACACTACCAAGCGCCGCCTGGGCCCCAATTCTCGTGCCTCGAATCTCGGTTCGATTCTCGCGCTGTCTCATTCACACAGGCGTTAAATCATACGCGCGCGAGCAGGACAGGCAGACAATCGAACTGATATTCGAGTAACGAGAATCGGGGCCCTGGTGACAGAAAAAGAAGCGAAATTCTTATTGACCGTTTTTGATACCACTTACGCCACCAGATGACGCTTTGTGTGAGCTGGGACTGGGAGAGTTGGGTCTGGCTCCTAACAGCAGAAAAAAAATTAAAAAACCCTCATTAAGTTTGTTATTGTATAATAAATAATATGTTTATTACTTGGTAAATAAGTAAAAATGGAAGAACATGACGTGTACAAAGTGGCAGAATTGAAATTTCATTCATCTTTTAAAGTCCAAAAATACTCTCATCGTGCTTAAATGGATTATATGATGATAGAACGGACTGTAACATCAGAGGATTTACAAGTGCGTCGTCGGCCTTATAAACAGGCTATAACAGCCTCCGTGGTCTAGTGCAGTGTTTTTCAACCTTTTTCATGATGCGACCCCCTTGTATGAAAAAATATTTCGCGACCCCCCGACCCTTCGCTTTTTTATCATGTATGTATGTGTATGTTACATTGTTACAAATATTCATTTCATACGACGTTTTTATGCGTCTCCATAATTAGGATTCGGATATAAGTACATAATATAGTATGTCAAACACATTATTTTACAATAACATACATCGATGATATCGATGATCGATGTATGAGTCCTATCTTAAACGTATATATCCTTTTGTTAAAATTGTCTTACTTAATAAATCAATAAATAATAATAAATAAATAAATCTTTATTGTTTTTTACTAAAGTTCTCTCGACCTCCGGCGACCCCCTTACAGAACCCAGGGGGTCGCGACCCACAGGTTGAAAAACACTGGTCTAGTGGTTAGAGCTTGGCTCTCGGAGGTCGTGGGTTCGACGCAGAACGAAAGAACGAAAGAACATTTTTGTTGTTCAGATGCGGTAAGCATTGGAACAACAAAAATGTTCTTTCCAAGTTTAGTTAGGACAATGCAGGCTGATTACCTGATTGTCTGACAAGAAAGATGATCCATGCGTCGGATGGGCATGTAAAAAGTCGGACCTCTCGTCAGTCGTGTTTGTTATCCGTCTCGCTGGGTTATGCGAGAGAGAGAGAGAGAGAGAGAGATTACTCTTGTATACTGCGCACACACTTGGGCACTATTACTCCCGCGTAACTGGCCTGGTTTCAATGAAACCGGCCACCGTCACCGAGATCGGTGTGGGGAGTTATTAAACAGTCCCTTAACCTATTTTTTCAGGCGAAGGTTGCCTCTTGGCTCTTGCAACAGGCACCTTGAATTAAACATTTATTCCACTTGTTGAGATGATTTCATGGCGTTTTTACGGCGGCATGCGAGCTGAATTTAAAGTTTAAAAACTAAACAAGTGCGAGCCGGATACGCGCGAAGGGTTTCGTATAAACGGCAATAAATCACGTTTGTTGTATATGTCACCGTAAAATTGTAAAAACCGTTAGATTGTAAAATAACTAACGAGATTGTAAAAATATGTCGAAAGATTAAAAACTATATATTCATAATCTAACGAAGTATAATGTGTTAAATTATAGGCAGCATATTCGCGTCGGGAGTATATCAACATTTTTACAATTTCACTAGTTTTATTACAATCTAACGGTTTTTACAATTTTACGGTGATATATACGAGTACGAGCCGCACTTAAATATTTATTTTAAATAGTGGTGAGTCCTTTTTCTACTGTCTAGCAATCGAGATTCGAGAATCATGAGATACATGCCTGGTGATAGACAGACAGACGGAGAGACGGACAGCGGAGTCTTACTAATAGGGACCCTTTTGTGTACGGAACCCTAAAGAGCATCAAGGTTGTGCGGCTGTTATGGAGATCTTGATATTTATTTATAGATATACGAGCAAAGGGTGATCGCAATAAATCATCAGAGTCACTGTTTGTAGTCAATAGTTTGTGGCGGACCAATCAGCGCACAGTCCTGAATCGCGCTATCGAAGTTTTCTAAGATCGGCAACATATATACGACATCTGAAAATCACTACAGTGGGCTTCGGCCTGACCGAGCATAGCACTTCGCTCGGTCGGAGATGTCCCTTTGGGGCTTGCCACTATATTCTCCCAAAAGTTAAAGCTTTGAGCGTATGCCAGACACGTGGTCAACGGCGTCATATTGTCATGACAGTCTAAGGGTTCGGAACATTTTAAGTAAACTCTAGATAAACTAAGTTTAACTAGCGCAGAGTTTCCGAATCTCAACTGTCTAGTGGTCACAGATGAACCTTTTTCAAACGCGAGGATAAATTTATTTTGTTTTGCTATAGTTTGACAGTGTAACTGGTTTCATGAGAAAAATTTCGTACTTTGGGAGTGAAATGGAACTTTAACTAAGAAAAACAATCTCTTTCTGTAATAGTATTTTAAATCCTTTCCGTGGCCGCGCCATTTATTAGTATTCAGTAGCTATGTCAATTACGAGTTATGGAATCGATAAATGTATTCCATTGGTTAGTTACGTTAAACTTAGTTTATACCTGTCACTTTTTTGTTCAGTAACCCGTAATCGAACCAATAGCCGTAATTAATAGATAAACTACCGACAAATTCACGTCAGGTAAGAATTTTATTTGATTTACGAGAATACAAGATGCACCAACAACATATTGCTATAACATTCATATTATCTTAAATTGAGTACTTTTTTATTTAATACTAACACAATAGTCAATAGGCAAGCGGACTGATTTTTTTTTATTGCATGAATGAGTAGTAAGTAACTTCTCAGAAGAAACCGTATATCAAAAGTCAATATTTTTAAAGGTACAGCGATTTGAATATAAAATTTCGCAAGTCTCGTAAAAACGCTCCATACTAAAATCGACAATCGACATACAAATGACGTCACTATTGGATTATAGTGTATTAAGTAGGTATAAAGTATACGGCCGCAGGAACATATTTGTAAATATCTCCGATATTTGTGCGTTTAAGTTCATACTTATAATAATTAATGTTTTTGTATATGATGTAAGTAAATTAATGATGTAGGTTTTGTTAACCAATTTTTTTTGTACTCTTTAAATGTATTCAGCTAGTAATGCCTCAATATTTCTGAATATATTAATGAAACTAAATATTTCAGATGTTGTCCGATACCCTATTATAGGTGCATGCAGCTTTTACAGAGATTCTTCATACATTAGAAAAATAGAGTTTTCTCATTGTCCTTTTATTTACGATTGGATTACGCGCACATTACACGCGGCAGAAGCCGCGGGCAAAAGCTAGTAGTTAATACTCGAGGGATGTCCATTCTCACCCGTGTTGAAATACAGCCAAAACACGCTCAAGTGTTTGTAATCACAATCACCGTCCACAGTTTATAGAGTGGAGCCAGGGCTTGTGTCATCACTTACGAATACTGAATACACATGGTATACACCTCATAAAGGAGTAGGTATATAAACTCCGGTCAGTGGGCCAGCAGGAACATTTAATAGCGGCGTAAACTTAAGGTACTTAATTGGATCTCGTTAAGAAGTAAAGGATAAAAAATTGTTATAGGAGCCCATACACATATTTTTGTGCGATTAAAATTTGCAAATGGGTCCCGCCTGCTACCAAACATAACGTTAATTATTTCACTTAGGCTTTCAGCTCATAGTGTAGTCTGTTTTCTCAATCTTGTTTCGGTCTTTTTAGTGCGTTGCTTGGGTACCTATCTGTATTTTTTTAATTTTATACTCTGTAACGATACAAGAATTGCTCGTCTAAAGTACAGTGTTTACTTGGTCGACAAAGAGGAGTCGAACGAACGCTATATTAACTCACATCCGTACACGTTATTTTCATTTAATATTTTCCGATTTTCCTTCATTTTCCAATAACATGTTCACATAACTCACTACTTCACTGGACTTTTTTGTGCCAGTAATAGCCAGTAGCTGTTATCCGACGGTCATTCTTCATATATTTGTGAGTTGTGGCCCATTCAATGCACACATTTTTTGGGTTCCTTACCCAAAGGATAAAACGGGGCTGTATTACTGACACCCGTATCATTAGTTGTTTCCTCAGATCCGTCTCGACTCAACCTCATCTGACGTATCCTTGAGAAGTTCCTCGAGTTTGGTATTCTTAAACATAATTTCTACCTCAGCTGTTTGCTCCTCCGGTAAGGTTGAGTGGAGGTGTGACATAATAAATAATAATCATGGAAAAATATTTTTTTTTATGTTAACACCAACAGTAACCATTAAAACTCGATCCAAATTTTACAGAATGATGAATATCTATGCGCTGTATAATTAATTATTCGGAATTTCGTAAAGGCAATGGCGGATTTTCGTAAAGTAAAGATCCAAAAAATCCTCCATGCTTATCAATACAGATAAATAAAATTGAAGTGTCTGTTTGTAACTTCAAATTAACAGCTTTCCACATACTGCATCTGAAAGTATATTTGGTACTTACAATAAAATACCAATTTTTTAAATTTTTATCTGTCCGTCTGTCTGTCTGTTTGTTCCGGCTAATCTCTGAAACGGCTGGACCGATTTTCACGGGACTTTTACTAGCAGATAGCTGATGTTATAAGGTCTAACAAAGGCAACTTTTATTTTAGGGTTCCGTTTAAAAAAAATAGGGTTCCGCTTCCGTTAGTTCTGCGAAAACGGAGTTGCAGGCATCAGCTAGTCTTTAAATAAGTATCCCTCTGTAATTACGTAATTGCTTCAAATAATTCCACTCTGTTTGTAAAAAAAAATATATATAAATGTCGGAAATAGACGCTCGAGGGAGCCTCAAGGTACTTCCCAAGGTAGGTACCTTAAGTTTGACAGTTGATTCCTCGATTCCTCAAGTCGAGGGAATTTTGTTGAACTAATGATACAACTTTCGTGGATTGAGGTTGAGTCGAGTGGAGGAATTCTCCGTTCTGTCTGTCCGTCCGTACGTCTGTCTGACACCTGAACCCCAATTCTCGTAATTAACTTACACTTTCATTTTACTTTTATTATTTTAATCCATACTATACTAATATTATAAATGCGAAAGTGTGTATGTTTGTCCGTCTTTCACGCCAAAACTATTGAACCGATTTAAATTAAATTTGGTACACAGATAGTCTAGAACCTGAGAAAGGACATAGGCTACTTTTTATCGCGGGGAAATGTACGGTTCCCGTGGGATACTTTATTTACGCGGGCGGAGCCGCGGACATCAGCTAGTTATAAATAAATCGTCTTGATATCATAATCTGATTTTTGGAGGCCAATCAAAACGGGTTTGATTGGTCAAAACTCCAAAACGCTTGACGTTTATGAGAATACCATTTTGCGGTTTTAATACATCGGGACTGGATCGTAACTGTATTATAGCAGGATTTAATTAGCACAATCGA
Organism: Glaucopsyche alexis; assembly: GCA_905404095.1. Taxonomy (NCBI): domain Eukaryota; kingdom Metazoa; phylum Arthropoda; class Insecta; order Lepidoptera; family Lycaenidae; genus Glaucopsyche; species Glaucopsyche alexis. Next base: position 19,983,846 of record FR990057.1, read on the forward strand.
CCTTCAGGTTGTATCTCCACCGTGTTATCTTGACAGTTGAAATTTTCAAATATTAAGTAGGTATTTCTGTTACCGCTTTAGCAATAAATACAGAATTAAATAAACACTTAAGCGCGGCTCCCATATAAAAAATTTGATTTTTTGCATTTTAGTACGGAACCCTTCGTGCGCGAATCCGACTTGGCTGGGTCTTAGACAGGCCTTTCAAGTACTTTTCAATATTTTTAAAAGTGTCGAGGTTAGGACTTAGGTTAGGTTTAAACTAGTTTCCGCAACTTGACATTGTAAGTTCAACAGGCAACTAGGTACTTAGATATGTTTCTTCTACGCTTGTATACACCAGCGTAGAAGAAACATATCTAAGTAGTATTCTTTCTTCAATATGTGATATCAGTGCAAGAATATGAGTGACCTGCATTACATTTAAATATTCGTTCGCAACACGCTTAGCCTGGCCACAGACGTTCTCAATTTGACATTCTTTAAGAACGTCAAATTCAGGTCGAAGGCAAAGTTTCCATACAAAACACGAATAGTCCACACGCGTGCTTAATCTTTCAGATTCTTAATGTTAGTTTAAACTTTAAGAATGTCAAATTAAGAACGTCTCACAGTGTATTTTTTGTCCAAAAAATTGGCCATGCCGTTTTTATTACTTAATTTTATAGGATTTGTGATTATAAATGCAGGACGAGAACACCCGACTGCCCATTTCATATAGAAGAAAGCAAATTAGTACTTGAAAAAATTTTCTATGGTTTCCAGAAAAAACATAGAAACAGTTATAGTTCAAAAGTTTGATATTCTTTTAAGATTTTATTAATTGGTCTAAATAGTGTCTTAAAAGCCCTACGATAGCGAAAAACATCCAGGCTTTATTTGTTCAAGATAACGTATTTATGACTGATTTTGTAAATTTATGTTTTAATTTTTTTAACGCCATGCCGTTTCATATTTGGATTTGAAACTAAGACTGAAATATTCTTTTTATTGATACTTATAACCCAAAAAAAAAAATGGGATCCAAATGAGGCGGGGCATCGGAGTTATTCAATTTTATATTATTTTGGATAGGGTTGTCACCGCATAGATGAATATTTGAAGTAGGTTTTTATATGCTCATTTTTCTAATGAAGTTCGTAACTTCAACAAAACAATTAATAGTAATAGTCTTTTTTACTTACTAGCTGCTGCCCGCGACTCCGCCCTCGTGGAAATTCATTATGTTATCCATAGTTTACATTTTCTTCGCGTTATACCTTTGCTCCCTTTTGCTTCACTGCTGTTGCACTCTTATATTGAAGTCAGTGAGATACTGAGAAGCTCAAAGTCACTATTTGGTTTGAACCTTTCTGTTTTTGGTTATTTATGTTTATTATACTGCATATTATATGATGTACCTCCGCCGTGTTCCATATTTGTAAGAAGTATCGATCTAAATATTTAAGTGTTCAGATTTATTTCAGCATAAAAAATCTAACATGCCTTGAATATACATAAATAATATAAATAAGTAAAATAAGTAAAATATATTGTCTTGTTCGCATGTACTAGTCGAAACACTGTGTGTTTGGTAGAGTAATATTTCAGGAATTTCAAGTGAAAACAAAGTTTTATTCAATTACCTAGCAGTTGCGCGCGGCTTCGCTCGCGTGACATTCAATTTCTCTGCACCTTCTTAATTTGATCGTTTTGGTATCAGAAACAGACACTTATTTTTTTAGGCATGTATTTACTTGCGACAAAACAATTAAATTTTGGATGTGAAAATACCGAATATTGAATACTAAATTACCAAGTTGGCGAAAGAATGTAAGGAACAAAAAAATTACAAATCTGGTGACTAAATAATACCACTGAATTTTGGCGACAATTTGTGAGTGCACATTTAATTTAAAAATAGTTACATATATTTTCCCTGATGTAGGTAACTCAAAAAACATACAAGCAGCAAAACGAGGATACATTAAAAAAACATAAAGGAGCATACAAAATATCCAATTTTTAATTTTTCTCGGTTTTAGGGGGATGTAGATATTGTGTAGATTAATTTTTAAATTTAAAAATGGCTGATATTTATTTTTCGTAAAATTGATATGGGTGTCGTGTATAAGGTTTTTGGGAGTGCTGGATTACGAAACTGACATTCGTTTTGAAATTCCAATATGGCGGACATACTTAATTTTATAAAAATAATATGGGTGTCCTTTTATTGGTTTCTGGGGGTGCTGATAACAAAAAAGTCATCCATTTTAAATTTCCTTAGTAACCCCGCAACCTCATATTTTCTTTATGATGGGAGAAAAAGAAATTTGAAAATATGGAATTTTCCAACATTTCTATAGCTTTATACATTCCTAATATCTCAATGTGCAGCATTTACATTTTTTTTTATAAAATTGATTCTATCTCGGAAACGGTGCATCCTATTGAAAAAATAATGAAAATTTCGTCCCCCTTAGAAACCCCGCAACATCATATTTCCCTCATGATGGGAGAAAAAAGATTCGAAAATCCGGAATTTTCCAACATTTCTATATAGATTTATACATCTCTCGTATCTCAATGTACAGCATTTACGTTTTTTTATAAAACTTTACGTGGTAGAGCCATGCTTCGGCACGAATGGGCCGGCTCAACCGGAGAAATACCACGGGCTCACAGAAAACCGGCGTGAAACAGCGTTTGCGCTGTGTTTCGCCGTGTGAGTGAGTTTACCGGAGGCCCAATCCCCTACCCTATTCCCTTCCCTACCCTTTTCCCTCTTAAAAGGCCGGCAACGCACTTGCAGCTCTTCTGATGCTGCGAGTGTCCATGGGCGACGGAAGTTGCTTTCCATCAGGTGACCCGTTTGCTCGTTTGCCCCCATATTTCATTAAAAAAAATAATTGATTCTATCTCGGAAACGGTGCATCCTATTGAAAAAATAATGAAAATTTCGTCCCCCTTAGAAACCCCGCAACATCATATTTTCCTCATGATGGAAGAAAAAAAATTTCGAAAATCCGGAATTTTCCAACATTTCTATAGATTTATACATCTCTCGTATCTCAAATGTACAGCATTTACATTTTTTTTATAAAATTGATTCTATCTCGGAAACGGTGCATCCTATTGAAAAAAGAATGAAAATTTCGTCCCCCTTAGGAATCCTGCAACATCATATTTCCCTCATGATGGGAGAAAAAAAATTTCGAAAATCCGAAATTTTCCAACATTTCTATATAGATTTATACATCTCTCGTATCTCAATGTACAGCATTTACGTTTTTTTATGAGATTGATTCTATCTCGGAAACGGTGCATCCTATTGAAAAAATAATGAAAATTTCGTCCCCTTAGAAATTCCGTAACATCATATTTTCTTTATGATGGGAGAAAAAAAATTCGAAAATCCTGAATTTTCCAACATTTTTATAGATTTATACATCCCTCGTATCTCAGTACAGCATTGCCATTTTTTTCTATAATCGCTTCTATCTCAGAAACGGTGCATCCTACTGGAAAAATAATGAAAATTTCCTCCCCCTAATAAACCTGGAAATTGCATATTTTCTTCATGAATAGCAGAAAAATTCATGAATTCTGAATTTTGAAAAAATTCCATACATAGCTGGTACATTGAACTACATAACATACTGTAATAATAATCATCAATCCTAATCAGCATCCCCAAGATCTTTTAATTTAGTATTTATATTCATTTTACGAAAATTGAATATTCTGCATTTTGGAAAATGAAATTGGAAGACAATTTTGCAATCGGAACCTTATTAATTTTAATAACAAAAATGTACGCCATTGTGGAATTACAAAACAGATTTTATTTTCATATTATTCTGCACCCCCAGACACCTAGAAAATGACACCCATGCAAAGGAAAAACATACTCCAACAGTATCCAAAAATAGGATTTTCCGTAGCCTGCAAATTGGATTTTTAGCAGCCATTAATCTATCGACCAAATCTGGTTTTATAGCTGCTTATATGGTATAATGGTCACCAACTCGGAAATTAAGTCACCAACTTATAAATGTCGGTGCTAATTTGGATTAAATTTCGCCTCTTTTTATCTGCCGACTTTTGAATTTTTTGTCACCTGAGTGATTTCGCCAGTTTAGTAATTTAGTCGCCAACATATTAATTTGCTGCCAAATTCAGTATTACAGTATGCTCACGTGCAGCCGCCAACTTATTTTTTGTTCGCTCGATTAATTATATCCCTTTTTTTTAATACTAAAGATTTATTTTAAATTCAATGTAAGTCTGATAATTTTTAATATTTTGTATACAAATTATTATCCGACGTTGTAAATACCTAATATTTTTACAACAAATATGCTGATAATTCGGTCTGCCAGTGAAAGTCACGGTTAAAAATACATGCAACCATTTCAAAATTTAGTCAAAAGCAAAACAAACAGACGGACGGGCATTCTATTTAAAATCCAATGAAAGGTAATATGTGGTGCAGGGAAGGGGTTCGTTAGGTTACAGCTAAAACCAGGTAATAAAATCCGAAACCGGACCCGGTCTGCACCGGCTACCTATTAAACAATAGATTTCCGGTTATAATTAAACCTATATTGAGACCATTTTAAACCGGAAATATATAAAAGATTTTAAATGTGTCACCATGTGTACATTAGAAAAGTATTAATTTGTTAAAAAATTCCAAGTCAGTATTGTAGGATTGACATGTCAAATTAATATGAAAACTGCAATAAAAAGTAATCGTTTTTTTGTTTCTGCTCAAAAATATTTCACGGCATTAATAAAATATTTTCTCGATTTATCGAGTCACTTCAATGACTCAATGCAGTTTCTCTAACCTTCTGTTTAAGTATTAGTCAGGAATAAAAAAAAAACAAAGTTCAAATGAATAAAAAAATTTGGTATAGAAATATTGTCAACCCTAAACCCATAGTTACCATAGAAAACTTTAGAAGCCTCTAACTTCAGTGCCCTTTATTATTTGGACCTAATTTTTTTTACACAAATTCTAGTACATTTAAGTAACAATTCTGTATAAAAATAAAATCCAAATATTTAGAAATACGTTCATAAAAAATTAAAGAAAAAAAAAACATAAATTGTAAATAAATCTTTAAAAACTTATTTAAGAAATATGTAAATCAGGTTAAATTGTGTGTTTTTTGATTATTGTCGATCAGAATAATCAAGCAGACAATTAAGTAAATATTTAAAAAGTTATGGCAATTTTTTATTTTATTGAAAAAAAAATAAAAAGTGTTTTTTTATTGTTCATAATAAGATATTAACGCATGTAAATACTAATAAATTATTTACATAACATTTCTGTATGAGATTTCCAGAAAAAAAGGCATGGCCAATTTTTTGGGCAAAAAATACACAGTGCGTCTGTGGCGCTCACCATGTGTGTAACGTGGTGTCTGAATATTGTCTATGTATTATTCTTAAATTCAGGAAGGAATTCAGCATGTCTGTGGCCTAGAATAGACATAGGTACTGACAATTAATATCAGCGTCGCCAGACGTCCTGGTTTTGGGGGATCTATTGTCACCTAAACGTAATTTGAACTCAAATAAAAAGATAAATTATATTCAAAAACTTTTGATTACATACGTTTTTTTACTATGTCTCCCTTTCGACGAAAGAATCTCGCTTTTTTCACTCAAAAAGTTCCAAAATCTCGACTAAGCAAAAAAAAATCTGGTCAAAATGACAGCTCTCCTTTATCAATCTGTCATTTTGTCTATTCTTCCGTAGAAAGAAACTATTCCTACGGTGGTAATAGCACGTGCGCTCTAGAAAGTTCGTTATTACCCACTACCACAGTATAAAGAACCACTACCTACCGAGTAGGAACAGTAGGAACCTTGTATCTATTCCCCTCCGCTCGCCGCGTTATCGGGCCGATTAATTATGCCCTATAACACTCAACACCGTGTGCTGTCACGTGTTGTAATATTGATTATTATTATAGATGCATACTGAATACCGGCTTTAAAGCCGACTTCAAAATAGGATTTGTTTCAATGGCTTGGTTTTCACAGTATATAGTTAGCTCAAATGGTTAAGGGTGCGTTTACTTTGACTTTGAGGTTTCTAACTCGAGATAGGCTATGACGTACATTTTACGTACATAATTTCGCAGAAATCGTACATTTTTCTGCGATAAAAAGTAGCCTGTATTTTTCCCCGTAGTCTACTCTACATCTGTGCCAAATTTCATCAAAATAGGTCACGTAGTTTTGGAGTCAATTCAATGCAAACAATCGTTTTCTCTTTATTAGAAGTATAGATTAGTATTAATTCCATTAAAGTAATCCTGAAAATCTTGATCCTGATTCTTGACAAAAGTGAACTGATTACTGATCATCAGTTATCAAGGGTCGATAACGTGTCTGTATTCTGTAGTGGACGGAGCTGCACCAATAAAATATATTAAGGGCGCACATTTTATACGTGTTGTTCGATTGTTGTGGTACAACTCATAGACGATTGCTTTTAATAATATTGTTACGTGCTGGGGTTCGAGGATTTGGAGATAAAGAAACCTGCTGACTCTTTTGAAGACTTTGTTCACTAGCACTTAGTCCAATCATTAAGCACTAGGTCTAACACCAAACGCTAAGTCCAAACACTAAGCACTAACAGTGTCCTTAAGTCGTAGCCAAGTCGTGGGTATCATCACATCACTAGTATTCACATCGATATCGCTACATCACTGTTCAACTCGAATTCCCGATCACTAGTTTTCTCTTGTATCAATCACTGGTATCGCCCGTATCGCTTCGGATGAAGCTCAAAATGAACTCGACTCGCTCGTAGGGATGTTCGATGATCATCGATTTTCGATGATCATCGATGTTAGACGATAAAACATCGATGTTTTAACATCGATATTGCATTATTCAAAACATCGTAACATCGATGTCACGGCCACACATAATCGGAAACCCAGTTGAAAAAACTTGCGGTAAAATATTTAACCACTATAAATTGTGATATCAACGCCATCGGAAACAGTAACCCACGGGAACCTTATATGACCCGCGATAAAAAGTAGCTTATGTCTTTCCCCATGTTCTACTTTATATCTGTGCCAAATTTCATGATAATCGGTTTAGTAATTTTTACATGAAACCGTAAATAAAGTATCTCATGGGAACCGTACATTTCTCCGCGATAAAAAGTAAGTACCTTTCCCGTGGTCCACTTTATATCTGTGCCAAATTTCATAATAATCGGCTTAGTAGTTTTTACGTCAAACTGTAAATAAAGTACCCCACAGGAACCGTACATTTCCCTTCGCTAAAAAGTAGCCTATGTCCTTTGTACCTCATTTAAATCGGTTCAGTAGTTTTGGCGTGAAAGACGGACAAACACACTTTCCCATTTATAATATTAGTAGTATAGATGTATTGATGACGGACGGCCGTGAAGACGTTTGTAAAAAAACATCGATGTTGCCTGACATCGATGTTTAGAGCTCGATAAACATCGAACATCGATGATAAGCTATCGATGTTATTATTGATGCCAACATCGATGTTTTTGCAACATCGAGCATCCCTACTCGCTCGCATTCTTCCGACGTATTTATACCGGTTGATACGAGTCCTAGACGACTCCAGAAGGTTCCCGAGTCGCGTGACCGTGTTAGATTTATTCTGGAACGTTTGCACAGTAGCGCCATCTAGTACTGAGTAGGGGGCCCCACGCTGTCCCTGTTCACACCAAGTGGTGTCATTGGTTGACGCTAGATGGCGCTTTTGTGTGTTCGTAACACTACTCCCCTCTTAGAGATGCTCGTCCCGAGCATCGTTGCCACTGCCATGGTACCGCGCTAGACGATCTATGTGCACCACTTTGAATGACCCTCTTGACACCCAGATGACCTTCTGATACGCCATCATGCATTTCACGGAGAACATCTGGCACTCTCGTTCTTGGGACGATTATCTGAAGATGGAACTCTCTGCCGTTATTTCTGGTAGGGTATTCCGTTTATCAGACTGTCCCATTGCGCCCAGTACGCCTTAGTGATAGCGCCAGTGGGTGCAACCTCACTCCAGATTAGTTTTACGTCACCCCGTTTCTTGCACGTGACGATGTGTCGAAGGTCGTCATCTCTGTCTTGAGCCTGCCTCATAGCATCATTCCTCCCAGAGACCCAAAGGACTTGAGCAGGCGGGGCCCGGTGGGCGGGGCTTGGCCCACAGTGGGCGGAGCCTGAGGGGCGTGGTCAGTGGGCGGGGCATAGTAGGCGGGGCCAGTGGGCGGAGCTTGGTCCCCAGTGGGTGTGGCCTCCGCCAAGGGTCGCTCCTCTCCGCCAGGGGTCGCACCTCTCCGCCAAGGGTCGCACGTCTCCGCCAGGGGTCGCACGTCTCCGCCAGGGGTCGCACGTCTCCGCCAGGGGTCGCACGTCTCCGCCAGGGGTCGCACGTCTCCGCCAGGGGTCGCACGTCTCCGCCAGGGGTCGCACGTCTCCGCCAGGGGTCGCACGTCTCCGCCAGGGGCCGCACCTCTCGGCCAGGGGCCGCACCTCTCGGCCAGGGGTCGCACCTCTCGGCCAGGGGTCGCACCTCTCGGCCAGGGGTCGCACCTCTCCGCCAGAGGTCGCACCTCTCGGCCAGGGGCCGCACCTCTCGGCCAGGGGTCGCACCTCTCCGCCAGAGGTCGCACCTCTCGGCCAGGGGTCGCTCTCCACCGCCAGGGGTCGCTCTCCACCGCCAAGGGTCGCTCTCCACCGCCCGGGGTCGCACCTCTCCGCCAGGGGTCGCACCTCTCCGCCAGGGGTCGCACCTCTCGGCCAGGGGCCGCACCTCTCGGCCAGGGGCCGCACCTCTCGGCCAGGGGCCGCACCTCTCGGCCAGGGGTCGCACCTCCCCGCCAGAGGTCGCACCTCTCGGCCAGGGGCCGCACCTCTCGGCCAGGGGTCGCACCTCTCCGCCAGAGGTCGCACCTCTCGGCCAGGGGTCGCTCTTCACCGCCAGGGGTCGCTCTCCACCGCCAGGGGTCGCTCTCCACCGCCCGGGGTCGCACCTCTCCGCCAGGGGTCGCACCTCTCCGCCAGGGGTCGCACCTCTCGGCCAGGGGCCGCACCTCTCGGCCAGGGGCCGCACCTCTCGGCCAGGGGCCGCACCTCTCGGCCAGGGGTCGCACCTCTCGGCCAGGGGTCGCACCTCTCGGCCAGGGGTCGCACCTCTCGGCCAAGGGTCGCACCTCTCTGCCAGGGGACGCACCTCTCCGCCCACTTCTTGAAATCTTCTCTCAGAGTCAATGGCATCTCCAAATCTGACTTCCGACACCAGTTGTTACGTGCTGGGTACGCAGGATTTGGAGACAAACCTGGTGACTCTTTTGAAGACTTTGTTCACTAGCACTTAGTCCAATCATTAAGCACTAGGTCTAACACCAAACGCTAAGTCCAAATACTAAGCACTAGCTTTTGCAGGGTTCGTAAATATCCGATATTTATAATAAATATCAAAATATCAGATATCTTTGATTATAATATATATCCGATATTTTAGATTTTTTGATATTTTCAAAATTACATACAAATCTCATAGGTACTCTGATATGTTTTTTCGTAATAGTTGAATCGAAATAATTTGCATGTCTGATAATAGGGTATTTTCCAAGTTTTTAAAAAGTATGTCAAATTGCTCCTAATACCAAAATACATTAGCAGTTTGAACCATTCTTTGTGAATTTCTTTCTTTTCCTTGCAAATTAGCCTAAAAGTTTAAATTAATATTATAGGCGCGAAAACGCTTTATTGTGTTGTCATGACGTCACATTCTTGTAACATTGTAACTGACAATTGTCAAGTGTCAAATTACACTGAAAATGCCAAATACCTACTGTTTACGTTTGTAAATAAATGTTTTAAGCCTATTCAAAATGCCTTACAAATGGTGCGCAGTGCCAAAATGCACGAATACGTCTATTAAAACACCGGGGAAAATCTTTGTGACCATACCAAAGAACACTGAAATGCGGAAAAAGTGGCTATTACTCGCTGACGCATGACGTTATTGATTCTGATGCTGGCTATTCTCTATGGAAATCGGAAGGCCATTAAAAAAAGAAGAAGAATTACAAGAATATGACGTCACATTCCAATCTCGTGCGTTTTTAGTCACGTGGTCAAACGTGAAAAATTCATAATTTTATTTTTGATATTTTATAAAAATCATACATATTTTTATGTAAAAAGTTGGTTAAAGTGGTTTAAATTAATGTTTAGCAATAAAATATTAACAATCTAATGTATAGTTTCATCATAGGATAATACCCTATTTGAAGATAGGGAAGTAAAATTAAACTCATTTATTTATTATTGATATTAAAAGTTTTCAAATCAATCAAAAATCAACGATAGATACTTTTGAGTATCAATTTAAATAAACCATAAAACCATAAAATGACTTTTGTTTATAACCAGAAGAAAAAAAGTGTATTAATTTTATCAGTCGAATTAATTTGACACATGGTATAAATGATATAACAATAGTATAATAACAAACAAGGAATTTTCTTCCGAAAAACAGGGGGTCACGTGGGTGTCATATGCCGTTGCAAGCCGCGTCGACGGCTATGATTAGTTAATGTCGTGTCAAATAGCAAGACCTAGGCTTGTGAAACTCTCGGAAAATAAGACCTGTGCTGATGTAAGATTTTTTACATTTAAAACATTCTTTTACATTTTTAAATATAAATATCAATTTTGATATAATATATCAAGCATAAATATCAATTGATATATATCATGATATATATACGATATATATGATATATATACGATATATATCATGCTAACCCTGAGCTTTTGTATACGCATTTGTATTTTTTAAAATAAAACTATTCATTAATACTTCTATATATTTTTTTTTGTTTTATTCCTAGTACTCTACATACACATACTACGAATACCTACACAAAATGTAGAACAGATTATAATAAAACACATTATTGTGACAACCCTGCTGCAATGACGAATACCTACACAAAAGCGGCATTTCGCGCGACTTCAAACGCGTTGGACCACTGTATCTCTTTATTACACTGTGGTAGCGCCATCTAGTACTGAGTAGGGGGCCCCACGCTGTCCCTGTTCACACCAAGTGGTGTCATTGGTTGACGCTAGATGGCGCTTTTGTGTGTTCGTAACAATATAAAGCCAACTTCAGTCGTGACGTGTAGTTCACCCGTCGCCTCGCGAAACGCGAACATATTGCCATAGAGTAAAAATTATACTTACTAATGGCGTGGGGTAGGAACCTCTATGGAGTTACAGGAGGAGTAACTCCATTCCTATCAGCTTCACTTACCACTTATCTTCTGAAAACCCTTTCCGATCCCTACCTATTACAAACACTAGGGCTTCCCTATGAAGGAGAACCAGTCTTCTCCACTGATTCTCCACTGATTACATTTATGCAAAGAGGTTCAGCTTTCATAGAACAATCCAAATTTTGTCAGGGCTGCCCAGAAGATGTCGCGTCGCGTTGTATCTCGTCGCTGTGAAAATTGACCCTTTTGTGTATTTCGTTAGTTTTTATTAGGGTTCCGTAATACTTAAGGAACCCTTATAGTTTCGCTCTGTCCGTCTGTCTGTCTGTCTGTCTGTCTGTCTGTCTGTCCGCGCCTCTAGCTCCTGTAATTATGAATATAAATTGATGAAATTTGGTGCAGTTATAGATTGTGTATAGATCACGGTTTCGGGATCATAAAAAAATAATAATTTTATATTTTAGGGGTGGCTCTCCATACATGTGAAGTGGGGATGAAAAATATTTTTTCACTCTACCCCATCGTGTGGGGTATCGTAGAATAGGTCTTTTAAAATAAAATAAAGGCAAGGTTTCATACGTTACTTTTTTATAAAGTTGACCATTTTCGAGTAATCGACCTCCAAAGTAGTTTGTAAGTTGGTCCCCCCCCTAGCATTTTTAAACTATAGGAGATAGAAACTTGCAAACTTCTATGCTCATAGATCATGCTAAAAACTCTTTAGGAAAATTATTGCGAACCAAATCGGACAGTAACTTTTGGAGTAATTAAAAAAAAGCATATTACGTGTTTATAGTTACGGAACCCTCCTTAGACATGTCCTGACATGCTCTTGGCTAGGTTATTAATCTTTATGTTTTTCATCGATCTGCTTAAAAGAAGATAATCGTCGCCCTTCCGAAAACTGTGCGACATTCGAATTTTTTTGTCTTGTCAAGATAGTTTAGACAGTTAGACACTCTAATAGCTTACTATCTATATCTTACTAAGCTGATTGACTGATGTATCAACGCATAGGCTAGAAAGGCCCTTAAGGCTAGAAATTCGAAATTTTGCACACGTATTCCCCATATTACGTAGGCATCCACAAAGGAAGAATTTTTAAAACTTCAACCCCCAAGGGGCTAAAATACTGGATGAAAGTTTAAAACCTAATTTCACGCAGGCGAAGCCGCGGGCAATTAATGCTAGTTACTAATATTTTGGGTCTGAAAATTCCTGAGTGTGCCAAGATTGTTTTGCGATGTTTTCTAAAATATATTTAAAAAGGCAAACCTGTCTGACTCATCTATCAACGCACAGCCGAAACTACTGAACGGATTTTGCTGATATTTGGCATACAGATAGTTGTAATGACATAGGCATCCGCTAAAAAGGATTTTTGAAAATTCAACCCCTAAAAGGGTGGGTGGGTTAAAATTTTGCATGGAAACCGAACTGCACGCGGACGAAGTCGCGGGCAAAATCTAGTTTAAAATAAAACTCAACAACCACTCTCGCGTATGACTTGGACCACTGAAAAATGCGCAACGAAAAATACAAGGCTACTTATTTTAAGATACGGAGAGTAAATATTTATTTGATATGTGTATCTTATAAAAATATATTCCGACTGTGTAATACAAACTGGCAACCTTCTTATATTTTGAGAGACTTCAATGGAAAACTTTACTTTAGCTATGATCTTTTTAAAGTTTTAAAAAGTAGGCTTTTGTGTTCATTGGTAGTAAGGGCCGCCGGATTACAGACCATAATCTATATTATGATCCGGAATCCAGCGGGACTGGGAAGATTCAGAGCTTATTCTGAATATAGAACTCTGAGCTAATACAATAGAGTTGAAAATCGAAGTGTCGAGTGTCATACATGAGCATGACATTGACGTTTGACTCGACACTTGTGTGTTCGATTTTCGGCTCTATTGCATTAGCGCAGAATTCTATTTTCCGTGCTCTACATTTTCCTCGGATTCCGGATCATATAGTCCCGGCCGATTATAAAATGTAATGTGTATCTTTTTGATTAGTGAATAAAGTTCAATTTTGAAACGGTATCTTGATCGCGTCGCATCTCGGTGTGTGAGCTGAAAGTGACTCACATGTGATCGTTTCAATAGCGATAGCGCCCGTCGGCCGTCACATGTAAAGTTCGGATCGTGGCAAACAACATGTGCCGTTCCAACATCCAACCCTCGCTCCGAATCAAACATGTAAATTCGCGGGGCAGCTCGATCCGGCAAATCGATAGGGGTCGTCCATTAATCATGTCATGCCTAAAGGGGGAGGGGGGGGTCCGAAAAAAATCACCAAGTATCACCAAGGGGGGGAGGGGGTATAAGGAGACATCACGTGTATTAATTTTCGAATCTAGTCTATGCATACCGAAATCATTATTGGTTGTAGATTCGTAGTGTTATTTAAATACTTACAAGACAAATGACTCGTATAGTTTTTAATTGCTTAAATTATTCGATTAAATTGTTTTTTAAGTTAAAGTTTTTCTTCAAACATGACCTGCTTACTATGTAAAAAAAATACACGTGATCTTAGGTGGGGGAGGGGGGGCTAGTATAAAACCTCACCACGTATCACCAGGGGGAGGGGAGGGGTCTAAAAACTTGTTAAAAACATCACGTGATTTATTTTTACACAGTTTTATCCGCGCACTCGCCTAAATATACTATAATAATATATAATATGACGCCTGCTGCATTCAAAAATTTTCCATCTTTTTGCTAAAATATGGCCCCGTGCGAGTTTCTTACGCCGGTTCTTCTCGCCGGGTTAGTTCTAGGTATTTTACATATTACTATAATTTAAAATTATGCTCTTCCAACTTATAAACCCATATTATTATAGCTAATGTATGTATTACTAGACAGTAGAAGTATTTCCCATGGGCCTGCTGATATGACGTTTAAAATTTCCTTCTGTTATGAAACAATTTCTTCCATTCGCCAGCTTTCCCTAGGGGAAAGTCGGCTTTTCGATATTCTGTTTTACTGTGATTGTTTTGTAATAACTTTAGGTTTTATTGAATAGAGGACAAGTTTTGTTTCTTACTTTTTATTCAGTAAAATGACCCCAAAAACCCCAAAAGTGGTGCTATTTATGTGGGGACAGTTTTTGCCTTGAAATGCCTCTTCAATAATATGTACATAGCTATACGTCTATGGTGTCCATGTAAAAATCGCTTACAATAAGGCGACGCTGTTATTGACTATTGAAAACGATTTTCATATGGACGTATATACGCCACGCCCTGAAGGCAGAAATTGTGACTAAAATTTTACAATAACATCCATGTATTACCAATTTCTTGGAAAATAAATCGTTATATTCTATTCTACCTATATAGGTATTATAGAAGAGGCATGTCGAGGCAAAAACTGTCCCCACATAAATGGCCCCACTTTTGGTGTCATTTTGACATTTGAGGTATGGTGAAATCAAGATGGCGTAACTTTTTCTTGTGTGAAAGTTCGTTCTGTCAAATTTACATACGTCATAGCTCATCCTTAGTTTTGAAATCTTTGATGGACACTAATCGCAATACCAGAGGAATAGAGCGTCCGGGTCCTTAAGCTGATTTTCTTTGAGGCCGTGGTTTCCCGATCGAGCTTTGGTAACGAAGCATGGCTCACCCATTTTCAAGAATATGTTTCAGAATAAAAAAACTTTGCCTATCTTATATTCTATCCACTTGAAATAAAAATGTATTTTAATTGGCAATTATTTGTCTTAGCAATGCGAATAATGTATTGCATTTTCTCGTTCTAAATGATAAAAATGCTAAATAAGTAATTACTGATTCACTGACATGTAAATAATTTGTCTGAGAATTGGCACAACTGAAAATATAATAATTGACCTTCTTTATAATAAAGAAATACATATATAATATAAACTAGCCGATGGCCGCGGCTCCGACCGCGTAAGTACAGTAACCCATGGGAACCTTATATGTCCCGCGATAGCCCCGTGGTCTACTTTATATCTGTGCCAAATTTCATGATAATCGGTTTAGTAGTTTTTACGTGAAACTGTAAGTAAAGTATCCCACGGGAACCGTACATTTTCCCGCGATAAAAAGTTGCCTATGTCCTTTTTCAGGCTCTAGACTATCTGTGTGCCAAATTTCATTTAAATCGATTCATTCGTTTTGGCGTGAAAGACGGATAAACAGACAGTCATATACACTTCCTCATTTATAATATTAGTATGGATGTGAATAATTGTATAACTTACGTGAACAATATTATTTGAAACAACCTAATGAAGAGCTTCTCAGGACATATCTTAGAAGGGTGCCGTAGCATCAATGTGTAATAGGTTTTCGTTAAATTAATTCAAAGTTACTAACACCAATAATCTGAAAAACGACGCCCATAATCATTTTACAAAAAAAAAAAAAATATCCGCCATTTTGAAATTTCAAAATGAATGACTTTTTTATTTTATCAGCACAAAGAGACTTAGAAAAGGACACCCATATTAATTTTAATAGAAAAAAAATGCGCCATTTTAGAATTTATTTAATTTATATTAATTTAGAAACAAACAAACCCCAATAGTATCTAAAAATGCGATTTCTTAAATGAAAAATCTGGTTTTATAGCTGCTTACATTGTATGCCAGAATCTCAGACCGAATAAAAGTATAGACATAAATAACATTGCGCTCAAACAGTGAGGTACGTAATATGAAGACGATTAGGCGATATGAAGACGGCCGCGCGGTAGTCTGCCGCGAGTGACCGAGATCGTGAGACGTAGTTTTAGTGAAATAATAATTGCGAAATTATGTCGTCCTGCGTCATAAACTGCTGCAAAAACAATTCATGTTTTCAGAAAAAGTCATCTGGGATTACTTTTCACAAGTAAATATTCGATTTGGTGTGTAATTTAAACAAAATCGTAAAATGTTTGTCATCATTTCTCGGAACACGAATTCTAGACGCCATTGTGTCAGTGTTGCAAGTTAAGAACATTATCTTTTCCCAAAAGTAAGGGAAGTTGTGATTTTTCGGAGACTTTACAATTAAGTGTATTTAGGAAATTTTACTATTGCTTATTTAGTTTTGGAGTATATTAGGTTATATATGTCACCATAAAATTACGTGAATTTTAAAATAAATGACTCTCATATGTAAGTTACTTAGGGGCCGTCCATTAATCACGTGATGTTTTTAACAACTTTTTAGACCCCTCCCCCTGGTGATACGTGGTGAGGTTTTATACTACCCCCCCCCCTCCCCCACCTAAGATTACGTGTATTTTTTTACATAGTAAGCAGGTCATGTTTGAAGAAAAACTTTAACTAAAAAACAATTTAATCGAATAATTTAAGCAAATAAAAACTATACGAGTCATTTGTCTTGTAAATAATAGGTTGGGGAAAAAGTCTTTTCGCATTATAGTATGTATGAACTTGTCATAAAATATCTTGGGCTATACCAATTGTATCTGGCTGATTTTGGTATCATTAAAAAGTTTTAATTTTACAGAAGACAATTCCAAATTCAAATTAGGTAAATTTGAGATTTTCATTTGTTTTTCTTATTGTTAAAATGAGTGATTCTTATGAAGAATTTCGATACATTTTAAAATTTTATTACAAAAAAGGTAAAAATGCAACACAAGCCGCGAAAAAAATTTGTGATGTTTATGGACCTAATGCAGTATCTGTGAGAGTAGCGCAAATTTGGTTTAAGCGTTTTCAATCCGGAAATTTTGATATCAAAGATGCACGTCGCTCTGGTCGCCCTGTTACGGACAAAACTGTTGCCATTTGTGAAAAAGTGGAGCAAGATCGGCATATTAGTAGTTACGATGTAGCTGAAGAACTGGGGATTGACCACACACAAAACGGTTTTGGCGCATTTGAAAAAAGCTGGGTACACAAAAAAGGTCGATATTTGGGTGCCTCATGAGATCACTGAAAGAAACCTAATGAACCGTGTACTCATTTGTGATTCTTTATTACGACGTAATGAAACCGAACCATTTTTGAAGAAGCTGATAGCTGGTGATGAAAAGTGGATCACGTACGACAAGAACGTGCGAAAAAGATCGTGGTCAAAGGCCGGTCAGGTTTCACAGACTGTGGCGAAACCCGGGTTAACTCGCAACAAGGTGATGCTGTGTGTGTGGTGGGATTGGAAGGGCATTATTCATTATGAGCTGTTACCGCCAGGCAGGACCATCAATTCTGAACTGTACTGCGAACAACTGATGAGATTAAAGCAAGAAGTTGAGAGAAAGCGGCCGGAATTAATCAACAGAAGGGGTGTGGTTTTTCACCATGATAATGCTAGATAGACCTCACACATCTTTAGCCACTCAGAAAAAATTACGGGAGTTTGGCTGGGAGGTGTTAATGCATCCGCCGTATAGTCCTGACCTTGCACCTTCAGATTTCCACCTGTTTCGGTCGCTGCAGAATTCCTTAGGCAGTGTCAGGTTGACATCACAAGAGGACTGCCAAAACCACTTGTCGCAGTTTTTTCATCAGAAGCCCCAAAAATTTTATAGCAATGGGATCATGTACCTACCAACAAGATGGCAAAAAGTTATCGAACAAAATGGCACCTATATACTTTAGTCACTTGTAAATAAACTTTATAAAAAAACCTTTTGAATTTTTATATAAAATGCGAAGAAACTTTTTCCCCAACCTAATATTTAAACAACACTACGAATCTACAACCGATAATAATTTCGGTATGCATAGACTAGATTCGAAAATTAATACACGTGATGTCTCCTTATACCCCCTCCTCCCCTTGGTGATTTTTTTTCGGACCCCCCCCTCCCCCTTTAGGCATCACGTGATTAATGGACGACCCCTTAATTGTCTTTAAGTCAACCAATACAAATAAAACACAATACTACACTTTTTTATGTAATGAACCAGGAAACGAGCAGACGGATCGCCTGATGGTAAGCGATTACCGCCGCCCATGGACATTCGTGTTGCGACTTGCGTTCCTGGTCCATAAAATCCCCAACTCCCCCCTCATGGGCCTCACTCACTCGGCGAAACACAACGCAAGCGTTATTTCCCGCCGGTTTTCTGTGGGGTCGTGGTATTTACCCGGTCGAGCCGGCCCATTCATGTCGAAGCGTGGCTCTCCCACAGTTAAATAATATAACTTTTACCGAAGTATATCGCTCGCACTTGGGAGTCGCAGCACAATGCTTGCAACATTTTTCTCCAGCACACATGCGCAAATCTACGATATCTTACACCTAGTTCCGCACACAAAGCCGAGACTTTGCCTCACTTATTTCGTCCCGATTGTTTACGACGGCTCAGTCTATACTTTTTATTCGGTCTGAGGCCAGAATATATTCCGTTATAGCGGTCGCCAACTTGAAAATTAAGTCATTTAGCCTTGGAAATTCAATTTTGAACTTAAGTCAGTTAAATCAAGTAATTTAGTCGCCAACATATTAACTCTGCCAAAATTCAGTAGCACATTATGCGACTGTGCAGTCGTCAAGTTAATATTTATTCGTCGGATTAATTGTATAGTAATTTGCAACCCCATTTATAATTATAGTCTATATCTGCAGTCCGGCAATAAATAACCTCTATTACCTACGTGATATTCTACCAACAATTCGGGTAGCGATCCCTTATATTAACTGCTTGATGACGTCATTTGTCTGTATGTCACATACGAACATATAGGGGCAGACTAGAGCATTTAGCCTTCCACACAATTTATTATAGACTGGCTTCTACCTATGACTTAGTTCTCCTTAAGAATAATATTATGTTATTCCAAGGTATAAACTATAATCAGTAAAATTACATTTCTATGTGAGTACTTCACTTGAAATATTTCTTTCTAGTGGCGACTTAAGTAATGTAGTGGGGAGAATGATTTTTACCGTTCTTTACTAACTGGGATCACAGTATACTTATTGTGTTGTTTATTAAACTCTACTTTTTGCCTCAAAGAGCTCTATATCTTTGGTCTTAAAATTGATTGTAAAAGACAACAAAAATGCTCCTCTTCCAATCATAAGGGTCATACTGCATACAATCTATATCATAAATCCCATTTCTCTATTCCTGACCACTACCAAGTGTTCCACATTACACATATCGGGAGCGGGGATTGCGAAATGTTGAGTCACTTATCTGTTAGCTTTGATCTGTGCGTCTGGAATATCGGAATATGGCACAATTCATACTGAACTCAAATACTAGTAAAAAAATTATCAGTCCGTCAATCACATGGTTACACGATCATTCTTTCGTCAGTCTGGATCAGGCTGATGGACCGAACTGATGCCAGACTGACCGTGTAACCCTAGTCTAAAGCGTACCATACACAAGGAGGCCGATCGCAAGCAGTTCGGCCCGAACGAATTCGTGCGCATACACGAAAATATCCCTTCAGTTCGTTTTGGTGTGCTGCGAGCTACGGCCGTGTTTATTAGTTTACTGCAAGCTGCTAATGTCCTGTTTGATATTTTTTCTGCCGTTAGGGGACAGACCCGATGCACACAAACTGTCATCTGGTGGCGTAAGTGGTATCAAAGACGATCAATAAGAATTTTCGTTTCTTTTCCTGTCACCAGGCGGCGCTCGGTAGCCCGATGGTCCTTGTCGTGTCAAAAAGCTGTCAGATGTCACGAATTTAAAAACTCTCATTGTTAAGTCGCGGATTATAGATTAAATGAATTACTATGTTTTTCTGTCTTAGTTCTATATTTACTTTTTCAAATAATAAATCGCAACAAGCGTTTCGTTTTATTATTATAATCATTGAATTACATTAGCGTAAACGGCCTTAAAATTCAAAATAGTTAAATTTAACTCAAAAACATTTTTTGAGACTACGATATTTTCCAATTTTTAGGCATTGCACTGCCACTTGTTTTGTAGTCTTAAGAGAATACCTTGTGTTTTTTTTTATACTTATATTGTTTTAGTTTAGTTTTTATTTTACTTTTGATTGGTTTATTTTTGTAAATGAATACATTTTGTGTTATATTTTATATGGTAGTGTAGTCCTTTTAACTGGAATAACTGATTTGTTCATTTTAAAACAAGCTGAAGTGATTTGTCATACGGGGTCCGTTCAGACCATCCGATCAGAAGAAATCGCTTCATTCCATCCGGGCGACTGATGCGATGTGCTTCAAGGCTTAATTGCACACAGAGTATAGACTTAATAGCATCCGTATATGGCGGCCTTTCGAATTTTATTCTAAAAGTGCTTCACTCCAAACTTTCCTCGAAATTCAGCGATAAATATAATGAGATCTGTAGGAGAGCGCAACACCAAAGAATATATATTACTAACGTAAAGAACCGTCACTCCACCGATTTACACGAATCGCCGCTCGCAGCTATGTGTGCGTGTCTGGGCGAATGCGGGGGCGGGTGGGGTGTAACTTTTTCCCAGCCTGGACTATGGTTCACGGGGCTGGCAGTTTCACCGATGCAGCGACGCGACAGTGTAATTTCATAAGAAAGTAAACGTCGCGTCAGACAATGACGCGACGTTAAAAAAAATATTTGTTTTTTGTTTCACTAGTGATGTCATGCAATAATTTGATTTTATCGATATTTTTAATGAAATATGCTTGGGTTGGGTAAAGTTTGTAGGACGTTTACCTCGAACGTATATCAATTTTTTATTAAAACCCGTTCAATAGTTATTGCGTTAAAGAGTAACAAACGTGTGGTATGCCATTTGCCCGTTTAAGATTCATCCGTCCATCCATTCATCCATCCATACATCCTCACAAACTTTCATATTTATAATAGTAGTAAAATATTAGTAAGGATTTCCGCATAATATTTTAGATTGAATATTATATGTATAATGTATTACTTAATCTCATTTAGATCTGTCCATACCTATCGATATTGTGCGACGATCTTAGTTGTGTCAAAGAATATAACTAACGTATTGGCAACACTTCGAAGTGTTTGTAGCCGCTCGCAAACCGTTAGTGTGATCCCACTAAAAACACTGTCATGTAAAATTATGCCAAGACGATACCATATGAATCGCACTGTCAAAAAGCTATAAGATCTCATGTAAAACCAAGCTACTGGCTCTACTAAACTTCTAACTCTACAAGCCTAAACTCTACACCTTAGTCAAGTTCTGTGGCCTGGCCAAATTAATATAAGGTTCGGTAAAATCAATTACGGATATTTTGGGCATAATTATGATCTACCTATTGATTATGTAGAGACGTTTAAGCAGAAAAATAATTGTCATACTAGAAAAAAAAATGTGTTCTTTATACGAGCGAGTTTGCGTTTTGCGGAGAGTCACCCATACATGAGATGATTTTTTTTTGAGTATGACAATTATTTTTTTGCCTAAACGTCTTTACATAAGCAGTGGATCATGTGCACGAAGTATCCGTAATTGATTTTCGGAGGCATTATATAATAAAGTAAATTGGAAGTCTTAAGTTAAATACGAAAATTGGTGTTCTGTTATAAACAGACTAAGATGCTTGATCCTCAATTTCAGGGTCGATCGGGCTCTTTTCGTGTAATGTACTTTATTATGTCCGTTATTATCATAATGTTGCCGCTATTTACTTTGGCCGAGTCTCATTGTATTTCTGGAGCTCTTCATCACACATTCTGGCAGATCAGTGCATTACTTGTGATTTTACCGATGAGGATAATCCGCAGTATAAAATTGCAATAGGGAATATGCATAAAATATAAAAATAGCTTAAAATATAATAATATGTTACTAGACAGAAAAATAAAGAAAATGGCGAGAAAATTTTCAATATCTGTTGATAAATGAACAAGATATGAGCGGTCAAAGTTTGTAATCTATCTCTTTCTAGCAAAACGAAATTTAGTATGAACTTTCTATGAATGTCATGTTATGTGACGTCACGATACACGTCGGATCTCTCTGTCTAATAGACCACTTTAAATGTTCATATCTTCGTTATTTTTAATGATATCAAAAAACTGATTTTACCATACGGTTTACTAAACAAGATAGATTTATATAAATAATTTAAAAAAATACGTGCATATTCCCTATTCCCATGTTTCGCCAAATCTCGAGAACTTCTGGACCGATTTCGCTAATTTTGCTCTTGAAATATTTGTGGAAGTTCAGGCAAGATTTAAACGATCACTTGTCTGTCAAATATGAAATATCTAAGGTACGTTCCAAGGTGCTTACCGTTTATCTGCTTGGTGCATTGCATCATATTTAGTAGGATTTGAATACGGAAAAAATAATGAGTATTTCAGCGTTTTCTAAAATAGTAAAAAATTACTAATATGATTGTTTTGAATTAGGTATGTAAGTATTATAAAATTTATAAAGATAGCGTTTAAAACCGGCCAAGTGCGAGTCGGACTCGCGCACCGAGGGTTCCGTACGAACCTGTAGTGATTTTATTACAGCTAAAATGTATTATAGACCTGAGTATTTGATATGAATTTCAATTTAATACCTCTACGCGTTCATGAGGATCTTTTTCATTTTTTAAGTTTTTGATGAAAGCGGCATAAACGGCTGTATCTTTGGATTGCGTTGGCTAGTTTGACTTTTTCACAGCTCCAAGAGACAGTATACCTGAGTATTTGATATAAATTCCAATTAGATACCTCCACGCGTTCCTGACAAAAAGGGTCTTGACAGATAGACGGACGGACAACAAAGTGATCCTACAAAGGTTCCGTTTTTTGCCTTTCGAGGTACGGAACCTTAAAAAATCAATTTCACGCGGGTGAAGCAGCGAGCATTTGCTAGCATTGTTTAACATAGAGGTCAATGGTCTGTAAGTGCCTGTAGGTATATTATGTTAGTATTACATTTCTAAATAGGTCGGTACGTTCAAGTGTGGTACGTATTCGTATAGCTCACATTATAAAGGCTAAATCTAGGAATATAATGTTATATATGATAATAGTAGGTACTTATTGTATTTATCATTTGGCTACGTTTATTTGTATAATGTTGACTTCTAACCATTTTGTGCCTTCATTTGCTAGGTATTATGATTCGAATGTGATTTACAAAATTGTTGACGAGGATTGTAGAGGCAAAGTATCTACAATTAATCTGCCCCACTTGTGGGGTTGTTTGGGGCAGTTGAGGTTTCAGGAGGTTTGCTTTTCGCAGTATATTCAGTCCGTATTCAAAATCTTCTGAAATCGAGATGGCGTAACTTTTTCTTTTATGAAGATTTTTTACTGTCAAATGTACGCCAAAGCCCATCCTTAGTTTTAAAATAATTGCTCAAAGTATTTTTGCTCCCTCAGTTCAAAAATTATGTTTTTTTGTTTCAGGTAAGTGAAGTTTTGAGTTTCTTCATCTCCAGAAGGGTAAGAGCACTGTAGTGCTGGCTTAAAATAAATACTAAAACTTGGTTTTCAATATCTTTTAGATAAACAAACTTTATTGTAAACACATAAGTCACAACCTTAAATACTATTAGTAAGGCTATAATATGATCCGGTATTCAGCGGATACCGGGAAAATTCAGAGCACTGAAAAAAGAAGTCTGCGCTAATACATTAAAGTTGAAAATGGAAGTTTCTAGGTCGAGCTGTCATATGTGACATTGACGTTTGACTCTACACTCGTGTGTTCGATTTTCGTCTCTATTGTATTAGCGCAGACTTCTATTTAATCAATACTGTGAATTTTCCGCGGCCTTTCGGTTTCCAGATCATATTATAGTACCAGCCTTAAATATCAACTGTTACGACTTATAGTATCCACACACTATACTGTCTGACGTCCAAGCATGACGCTACCGATTGGATCAGTTCCATATTGACATTTAAACAGTAACTGCCATGTCAATCCACACAAGATCCACACCCATTCACAGTCAGCTCTGACTGATCTGATCGTCGTCTTGCCGATCGGACGTAGAGAGTATGGTGTGTAGCTACACTTAAACACAGTCGAGGAAATTAAAAGTTTAGCAGATTTATTGTAAAGTTTGTCATTGAAACTATTCCCCAATAGGCAAGCGGACTGATTTTTTTTATTGCATAAATGAATAGTACTCTTAAATATGAGTAACTTCTCAGAAGAAACTGTATATCAAAAGTCAATATTTTCAAAGGTACAGCGATTTGTATACAAAATTTCGCTCCGCTCCAGTACCAAAAAAAATTTTTTTTTTGCGAAATTGGTAAACAAAACCTACCTACATCATTAGTTTACTCACATCATATACAAAAACATTCATTATGGTAAGTATGAACTTAAACGCACAAATATCGGAGATATTTACAAATATATTCCTGCGGCCATATACTTCATATACTACTTCATACTACTTCATATACAAGTGACGTCATTTTTAGGTCGACTTTAGTATGGAGCGTTTTTAGGAGGCTCGCGAAATTTTTTATACAAATCGCTGTACCTTTGAAAATATTGACTTTTGATATACGGTTTCTTCTGAGAAGTTACTCATATTTAAGAGTACTATTCATTTATGCAATAAAAAAAATCAGTCCGCTTGCCTATTGGGGAATAGTTTCAATGACAAACTTTACAATAAATCTGCTAAACTTTTAATTTCCTCGACTGTGTTTAAGTGTAGCTACACACCATACTCTCTACGTCCGATCGGCAAGACGACGATCAGATCAGTCAGAGCTGACTGTGAATGGGTGTGGATCTTGTGTGGATTGACATGGCAGTTACTATTCATTTATGCAATAAAAAAAAATGTCCGATTGCCTATGGGCGGAAATTTACTGTAAAGTAGGTACTGATGACATCACATCATTATATAACGAAAAATTGTGAATAACTAAACAATAACTTCCCTGGCTGTACATACACAAATATAAATGCTATGATATAATGAAAATATGGCAATATTTCATTTATATTAAGGGTCATTAATTGACTTTCAATTTTATATGGCCACATCAAGGAGTGCCGAGTTTAAACTTATACAAATAAACATTTTAAACTATTTCATAAACATTTAGAAATTGCATTTTACTTGTAAAACATTCCTCACATTTTTATTTGCAACATGTCTAAGGCTTTCCGGATTATATAGGTAGTCCCACCTATATGATCCGGAAGGCCGGGAAAAAATCAGAACATTGAAAATAGAACTCTGTGCTAACTGCTAATACAACAGATATGAAAATCAAACATACAAGACGTGTCAAGTTGGTTTCCCCGGGAATGTCAATCAGCAATGTTGTGTACTTGTTTTATTTTTTCTAAATTCGTGTTATTTCTGTTTTTAATGTGTAATATTGGTAGAATATTATCCATTAGTTATTCGTTGTCGTGCACAAGTGTGGGCAAGTGATACAACTACAAAATACGTGTTTCCCGCCAAAACTCCGTAGGAAGTTTCAGTTAAGCGTCTACTATTTTACTGAATCGACTGACTTGACTAATGAGTCAATGGACTACCCCGACTATTTATTTGGATTTTGACTAGACTTTGGACTAGACGATTTAGAAATACGGTGATGAAAAATTTAACGAATATTCTATTTCCCGCCTTTTTTCTTGACACTGGCAAATGGTTATAAGCACTTTTTTTATTTATATACGCCATATATAAATAAAAAAAAGTGTTTTATAATATGACAGTTCGACACATCGATTTTCAACTTTATTGCAGTAGCACAGAGATCTTTTTTCAGTGCTCTGTGCAATTTTCCCCGGACCGCCGGGTTCTGGATCATATTGTCCCAGCCTAATTAAAAGTAAATAATACTCATACAAGTTCTAAGTAACATACAGATGAAAATTAATTTGCCGTTGTAAGAAAGTAATTGTAAAAAATTACATAATATTGTGGATGTTGAACTTTCACAATGTGTAATTTGAATTGAAAACAATATTATACTATTTACTTATTGTAATTAATAACATTTAAAAAACGAAACTTCAATTCAAATTTTTTTTTTAAACTACCATGTAAAAAATACCTTGTTGGTTAGTATCTAACACATGTATCCTACATTCGACCCACTACCTAAAATAAGTTGAAATGGATAACATTACATAATTTTACTGATGGTATGAAGTATTAAATATAATACATACATTTTGTATGTATTATATTTAATAGTTTTTATCTTAACATTGTATAAGATTATCAAAAATTATATGGAACAGGCATTTGTTTTAAGGTGCTTCCTCACCTGGAACATTCGCGTGTAATGTAACATTGTAGATTCCATTATATTTAGATATTATATGCCTTGCAATGACAGTATTTCCTGGCTCATTATGTACTTTTCGAAAAGCCTTATAAAATAACTATGCATTTTCCCATTGGTGTACTTAAAACGCTTAAACTAAATTAAATTTACATTTGGACGTTATTCGTTAGGAACATTTGAAATTAAAAAGTTAAATTTAAGTTATACCTACATATAAGCCAGATAGATGATATCGTTTTAAATAATCTTTTTCGTTTTTTTTCGTCGTAGGCATGTCGTAGGTACCTAATTACTTAATTTTCCAGCAAATAATATAGGAACTACTGCTGGAAAATGAATAGGTTAATATTGGTAGTTTATCCAAATTTTTTAATGCTAACATACATATTTTGCATACCCTGATAAAATTTGTAAGAAAAATATTTTAATTTCATTTTCATACCTCAAAAGTACTATCCTACTACCCCCTTACTAATAAACGCTGTATAAGCTTTGAATAGTTATACAGTGTATTGTTCCCGTCACACAAGTGACATTTTTAATTCGATAGAAGGAGACAAAACACTGTATAACTATTCAAAGCTTATACTGCGATTATTAGTAAGGGGGCTACAGTGTGACCGTTTTCAAAAACCGCTAAACTACTAGATGTAACTTACTTTTCTCAACTTTTCTACTGAAATCTACTAACGTTTTGGAAAACCTACTGAAATTGTACTGACGTACCTACTTTGTGGCTTAAATTCACATAAATTGATAATTTTTTATGAGACAGATATGAAACACAAGTTTAATATTATTAGGTTTTATTAATAAATTATAATATACACACGTACTTAATTAATTACCTAGTCATCATTGTCGTTTCGATTTTTTTTTATTAGGTATTTTAACCATATTTTTTCTTTTTGGAAATTTGTACAATTACCGCCGTTGTCAAATAAACCTTGTTTTACATGTAAAAGCGATGATACATGATGAATGTTTAAAAACCTATTAGACTAAGGTACCTTTGAAAATGGTCTAAAGTGAAAATAATTTATAGTAGGATGAAATCCATTCGAAAAGAAAGAGAATATTACAAAAATATTATAATAATAGGTTTTAAGGGTAGAAAACTATTTATCGCGATTTCCGGCAAAACTACAAATTCTATGGAAAAAAGTTGTAGGTCTAAAATTTTTGTATTTACATTTTTTCACATAACCTCAAAATTTATGTGAAAAATTCAAATAACCAAGTTTTTGGTTTTTTATTTTTATCTTATAATAAATAATAAAAAAAATCAGGAAATTTGGTGAAAAAAAATATTTTTAGTGATAAGATAAAAATAAAAAACCAAAATCTTGTTTATTTTTAATTTTTCACATAAATTTTGAGGTAATGTGAAAAAAATGTAAATACAAAAGTTGTATACATAGATCTTTTTATTAGGTAGGTACCTACAACTTTGCCATTTGACTTTAACTTTTACTATAATTAACAAGCGTCGATTATCCGACGAAGTAAGCGGCGAATCACTGACAGCTATCAGAGGTAAATTTGTTTACATTTCCGATGTTGCCGTGTTAAGAGAAAAATATTTGCTAAAGTTTAAAATACTGCCAGGATATTCTACTGAAATCCGCTACTATTTCAAAAAATACTGAAAATCTACTGCACTACCAATTTTACAACGAAAATCTACTGTTGCAGTAGTCAATCTACCGTAAACGGTCACACTGGGGGGCTAAAGTGTAGTC
The DNA here is from genome assembly GCA_905404095.1 of Glaucopsyche alexis. Taxonomy (NCBI): domain Eukaryota; kingdom Metazoa; phylum Arthropoda; class Insecta; order Lepidoptera; family Lycaenidae; genus Glaucopsyche; species Glaucopsyche alexis. Next base: position 20,012,060 of record FR990057.1, read on the forward strand.
GCGCACACGAGTAAATTGTTATCGCGTTCCTATCGCGTGCCGGATTAAACGAGATAGCAATATATTTGTGTGCGAGTGAAAGAGAGAAGTAGCGATGAGTCAATTAATTACGAATAATTACCGTGTACGTTCTTTCCTTATACAATTTCAAAACCTAATTTAATAGTAATCGCAACGCAACAAACACTGGAGCAAGACTAGACGCTAAACGATATACTGTTGGAGCACCAGATATAGGTGTAGGCACCCGGTAGTGGGTGTTGTAGATGTTGTTCCAGTGGTTGGTTGTTTCCTCCCTGATGTTTCCTCTCGCCTCTTCTTTAACAACGGTGACGTTGGTGGGAGCTTCTCCCCCACTGATGTAGAGTAGGTTAAAAATGCCTGATGATGATAAGGGGTCCCACTTCGTGAAGTTAGGGTATCCGGCTTGTGACCTGAAATTGAAATTACGGGGTTTTAATTACAAGCATAATAGAGCAGTATGGCAATTATGATATCGTTAGACAGTGGCGGATCTATGACTTTTTAGAACCGGGGCAAAAACTTGATATGTCGCCCCCCCATAGTATGTGTTAGCGTATTGAAATAGAAAAGTTCGTTTTTCAAACATAATATAAAGATTCGATTACTTGTTAAAAACCTATAAGATTGTAGGAAAAGAGGCTTCATATTTGATATTTGTTCGATATTTTGAACTCTTATCTCAAGGATTTGGCCGATTTGGCGGTCCCACAAACTACCGCCTGGGGCAAGTGCCCCCAGTTGCCCCCGCCCCCCCATAGATTCGGGGCTGTTGTTTGAATTAAACACTATAAAAAATAAAAAATAAACACTGTCCACTATTAAATTATTAATAGTTGGACAGTGTTTAGTTATTATTTAAAGTAGGAATGTGTCACAACAATAATTGTGTTTATTTTTTGTTTCGTGCTGCAAAGTTGTAAATTACATCGCGTGAAAACTTTAAATTGGTTGAATTTAACATGAAATCATTTTAAATAAATTCTCTACTCACCCTGTACGCGCAAATTCCGCAATACGCGCCGTCAATATATTTCGAGGAGAACTCTCAGCAGGTCCCAGATTGTAGTCGAAGATATAGCTGAGGAGTCCACCGTGCCTCACTCCCGTCAACTGAATCTGGTGGTACGCCCACTCCGGATCCACTGATCTCCTGTAGGCGAACTCGAAGATCCTCACATCGGCCGTAGACGTCAAAGCTCTCTCACGAGCTCCTCTGATGACTGCCATGGTTATAAGCGAGTCCCCTTGGTAGTCCAAGAAGTCCTCGATAGTCTCCATGCTCACAGGCTTTTGGTCGAAGTAGAACTCGCGAATGTGACGCGCTACGCCTGTTTTATTAGCTGCTGACTCAAATTTCAAATCAGCTGGCAAAAAGTCTGAGAAATTACTCTCCATTTTAGTTAGCCAGTTCGAAAACAATGCCTGTCCTGCTCGCACTGTGCCTTCTCTGTCTACGTATCCAATGATATAAGGAACGTGGCTGTAGTTCCCAGATCTTAAAATATTAATTGGAGCGTCGGTTAAAATGTATCGTTGGGGTTTAGTTGAGTGTTTTCAACGCATGGCGCAAACAGCGGCGTGTTGTTGTAGAATTCGAAATCATTTATGGCATTCACTATTAGGTCCGCACCGGTTGTTGAAAGTAACTCCGCTAATTCTTTATTACTTTTTCCTGTGTAACCCATTTTAGCTCCAACTTCATGGGCATAAGTTACTGGTTCATAAGCAACAGCGCCCGGAGATAAAGCAGATCCACTCAATACCATCGCTTTATGTACTAATCCAGTGGCCTGCGAGGAGAGTGTGATGAGATCTACCATAGCCGCTCCCGATCCGTGTCCGAAGAGCATTACATTCCTGGGATTTCCTCCGAAACCAGCGATATTTTGTTGTATCCACGTCAGAGCCTGAACGACATCTTTCAAGCCAACGTTTCCTGGAGCCTCGGGCACACCGAGGCAGAGAAATCCAAAGATTGATAGGCGATAGTTCACAGACACAAAGACGATATCCTGTTTGACGAGATTGTCGAAGGAATATGGGATTGTGCTGATCGTGCTGTAGTCTTCGCCTTCAACCCAAACCATAACTGGGTTAGAAGCAGTGAGGTTCCTCGTGTGGATGTTTAGAACAAGGCAGTCCTCAACCCCAACTAGACCTCTTGCTGTAGGATGAGCACAGATGATGCCGTTGTCGACCGCATGGTACTCCCCTGGGTAAACCGGTGCTGGCGTCGGGTTCTGAAAGTTGATAATAAACTTGTTACAGCCTGTCCACATGTCCACGTCACGAGTCACGACGTCGTCACCGTGAAAACATGAAAAAGTGAAAAAATGCACGTAACGACGGCAGATAACGGCGATCCGGCGTTGTGACGTGCATTTTTTGGGGCGACATGAATTTCCACCTTGTCAACGCACCATTTGACGTTGACGACGTCGAGCCGTGGACATGTGGACAGTCCCCTAGTATTAGGTGTTCCATAATTTGTATATATTCTAGCTAATAGAGAAGTATTTATTTTCTTTAGTTATTTATATGGTCTTTTCAGACTATCACCACATTCTTCATAAGGTCTGCTAAGTTCAGGCTACCCGACTACGGCGAAGCCAGCCATTTATGGGTGCCAAAGGAAGAGTAATGATTTTGGAAGGTTATGGTTGTATATATTATGTCACCGTAAAATTGTAAGTACTTACCGTTAGATTGTAACATTGCTAGATATATTTAAATAAAAAGTCGACGGATTGTCAAATAGAAAATTCTCCTTACAATTGTACCCATTATTTTTCGTTATAATTATTATTATGAAAAAGCAAAAATATGGCGGCGCTTAACCAATCGGCACGGTAAATATTACAATATAACGAAAAATAATGCGTACAATTGTAAGGAGAAATTGTTATTTGACAATCTGTCGACATTTTATAATATCTCTAGTTATATTACAATCTAAACGTTTTTACAATTTTACGATGACACAGACATATACACCATAGCGCTTAAACTACTGATCCGATTTTTATAAATTACGTGTCAATAGATTCGTAATAATAGTCCGGGTAAGAAATGCTATATAATTTTCGTAGTCAGGTTATAGTTTTTATAAAAAATATATGGATTACACAAAATTGGCTTTGCTGGCTTATAATAATAGATACCTTAATAAAAATCTTGAAAATTTAGTTCGATGAAAGTGTTTCGCAATCGTACCTATATCTAATCTGGTTCTCTGCAAACATTGACTTATCTACTTGTATATGTTTACTTTCTCAGAACTGTATGACATCGATGACACATTTTACACTATTATCACAAATCACGATCCGTTATATTTCCAATATTACTTTCATAGTTTTAAATAAAGGAGGATGGGCAGATATGTATGAACACTGGTCTACCTCTCAATACGAACCAGCCATGTATCGTTGGAAAGGGCATTTCTAGTCATGGTATATTATAGACAAGGCATGATGGGGCAAAAATTTTCTCCAATGAAATGGCCCCACTTTTGAAAATTTTGGGGCCATTTCGACATTTCAAGTACGGTGAATTTTGAAAACAAGATGGCTGACAATTAAAGAATAAGAAAACGAAGATGGCGAAACTTTTTAATGTATGAAGATTTGTTCTGTCAAATGTACGTCATAGCCTATTTTGTTTTGAAATCATTGTTTCTAGTACACATTATTTCCATCTTTGGCCACATATACGTGACCTTATTTGACCAAATATATTTACGTACCCATATGTGGTCAAAGTATACGTAATTATATTTACAGAATGTCCATCCTCCTTTCAAACGTCCCAATTATTGATACTTCAATAATACTAACTCATAGATATTATGATAATTGAATAAATTAATTTACTTTTTAATTTAATAAATTCTTAAATCCTATCAACTTTATTGAATATCGTTGAAGACACAACGATGGACGACGTGCCTTTAACAAATTAATATTCTGTTTACCAATAATTGTTTTAATAGCTTTTGTCCATGAATTCGTTTATAAGAATTGTACTTATCAATTATACTGGAAATCTCTTGTTACATTTTCATTTTCTTAAACACAACGAAATGATGACCAATGACGCATTTAAGGCTGAGACCCCGTTAGTGCGTTGCAAGTTGCAACGGATGATGACGCACTAATTGGGCCGCCGGGGCTGTGTTCACATTAATCAATTAAAATAAGCCATTTTGACATATATTAGTTTCGTTTGACGTATTCACTGCCTTCTTTACGCGAATAGACTATACTTTGTGTACATGTGACGTTTGTTTATTATTGTCGTTTCGCGGCGCTCGTGTATGGTGTGCAAACCGGTTTCACCATTAAAACTTTATGTTCATTAAAATAATGCGCAGGCGCACTATGCGAAATCGCCGTGAAATCACTCAAATAAGTTAACAATTCAAACATGGCATGATTATTTCTACTTGTTATCGCAAAACTATAATACATCTAAGAAGTTACAATTGTTAATGCAAAATATTAATCTGAAGAATTTATTATGGACCATCCAAAATAAACTACTTAAATAATATAATTATTTTGGATGGTCAACGGACTACATTTTCAGAATTTTTATTTAGGTACCTATCTATTATAAACCAGCAAAGCCATTAAATATACATTTTCTGATCTCTTTGAAAATTGGTGTGATTTCTTATGTGTTAAATTTATGTATTTAATGCCAATTTCACCAACACCACTCGTTTGTATTAAAAGTATGTCTTCTCTTTCATTAATACGAAGAACGATAGAGAAAGCATGCTATTTAATCAACGATTAACAGGCATTGGTGAAATTTGCACTGAACGCATCAGATTAACTACAAGAGACAGCCGCGGTCGTATTACGAGTATATTTGGTACAGTTATGCAAGCCAGTTTTTGTGTATCAGTGAAGTCATATATTAAGAGCGCCATGACTCACTCTGTTTATATCTTACTTTTTGAATGAATTTTGCTATTGTTGATATTAGCTAATGTCTAATGATTATATAATGAGAAAGAGATGTTCTAGAAATGTATGAGGCCTGGGCCAACACTATGTACACTATATGTAAATAAAGCTACATAATATAGTAACTGTTTCCTATTCTTTACTTTATTTTATTTTACTTCGTTTCAATGTACATTTAAATTAGTTTCGTCAAGGAGAGCAACACAACGTAAAATAAAACATGGAGGATCAGATCAGAATTATCCAAAGAATGTCATTTAGACAATGGCATGACTTTTGACAAACAAAGACGTATGACATTCAAGAAGACGTCTCTTCCTAAAACTGTCAACTACGTCAAAAGTCAAGTCAAAACATATGTCATGGCCGCCCGAAAAATAGTGTTCTCGAATTAAACACTCTTCAAATAATCATTTTTATACGCATGTACCCATCTTCAAATTATTTTGTATTTTTAAGATATTCTCATATTTTTTCCTACTAATCTATGTAGAATACATAGAGCTGGCCCAAAATCAAAATCTCTTTTAAACTTTAATTAGTCGTCAGTACAAATGTCAAAATGGCTTACTAATGGCTAATGTGTACACGGCTTGAGCGTCATCGGTCGATTTTGACGTTTGTACTGATGATTCACTGCAAACATAACGCGAAAATACCATAGTTATTATTTCAACTTAGTTACGTACAATTAATTGTTACATTTCACTACACTGCATGAAAATACACGAAACCAAGAGCTATCAAAGTCATAGGGTTCTGTAGTAGGTACTAAAAGGAACCCTTATAGTTTTGGTTTGAATATAATTTCTCTAATGGCCATCTTTTGTTATACGGAGTACGGGCACATTTAACCATTTAAACAAAAGAGTATAGGAAATAACGGAAAATATTGGTAACAGCTGTTGTATATTATGATAATTTCCAAGAAATCTAATGGACTACCTGCTTGTTTACGCTAGGGTTGCCAACCGTCCTGTTTGCCCAGGACATGTCCTGGTTTTTACAGTGTCCTGGGCCGTCCTGGATAGTTTCAAAGCAGCGACCTGGGTTTTCAAATTGCCCTGATAAAGTCATGTATTTTAAAATTCGCGCGCTACTTTTACATTTTTTATTTTATTTAATTTTAATTATATATTTTAATAATATTTAATTAGATTCAAATACTTGTATAAAAAAAATATGAATATTACATGTATTTTATTTATCTTATTAAATTAACTGTTGCAACTCTATTACTACGTCCTGATTTTAAACTGAAAAGTCCTGGTTTTTTCAAATTCAAATCCTGATTTTTTAAATTTGGGGTTGGCTACCCTAGTTTACGCGGCGTGCCGCTATCTATAGGTGGAGTTGCAAATATGCAATATAACGAGATAATCTCATTCTCGTCAAAACATTTAAGAATTTACAAAACTAGGTTTACAATAGGAATGTACACACTTGTGTACACATCTAGATTACATACTTTTAATGAGGGTATAATATAATATATTCAAGCTAAACTGCTGTCGGTTTCGTGATAGAGCCTGGGCAAATGGAAGTTGAACCTGGGTTTTTTGCAAACTTTAAACTTGCCAACTCTATACGACCTTTAAAGTAAATTTGACAAACCAAAAAAAAAAGAAAGAAAAGCAAAACCCACTGAATTTTTGTCAAACTTTACAAAAATTCACTTACCTACTAATAATTATTATCAAATAACTCATCAGTTATTTCATTTCTTCATAGGAATTAAAATGTTGGCCTTTAAAAAAAAACCCTTAGATTTTTTAAATTTGCCGCCATTTCTCCGGTTTAACTTTCGTTTGCCAGACTCTACAATACTCTACATACAATCTTTTGTCGACTAAAAGCATAGACGTCATGTAAAAAGAGTAAACATAGTCAATCTAGATGTGATCTATTACTACTTACTATGTAGATACACTCATGCACAATAATTCACTTAACAGCAAGAAACAATCGCAAAAAATTACCTTAAACCTATTATGTCCTGACACGGAGCCGGCATAGTGGATCCCATAGAAGTTAGCGATGCCATCTTTGTATGCACCTATGATGACACCTTGCGTTGTGTTGACTGTGGGCACGGGCACTGTGGTCTGCGCGTGCGCAGCGGCGAAAAACATAAACAAAATGGCGGACAACATGTTGACATGCGGCGCGGCCGGCGTCTTGCGGCGGAATGAGGAATCGCTATGGCCGACGATAATGAATGAGGTCATTCAAGGCACCGTCACTGACGATATGAAATCGTCAGGTACTTGAGTTTAATATCAATAATTTTTAAGTACATGCCAACAGCCTGCACTTAGGGTGTGATCAGACTAGTGTCGCCAATTCCGCCAGGTGCGACTCGATTTGAATCGGGGCACGAGACAAAAAATCTTGGGTCTGTAAATCGGGACTGCCAAAAAATGTTGAACTAAAATAGAATGTAGGCAAATATGGTTTTCTGGTCGCTATCTATCTTTTGACATAAATAATACAATTTACAGACTCCTTAAAATCAGGACATCCCGCGCAAATCGGGATACCTGGCAAGTAGAAATAGTTTTTTTTGCAATGACATTCGCGTAATTATAAGAAACCAATCTGCTTCTTCACTTCAGATTTAGGCTGGGACTATATGATCCGGAATCCAGCTGACCCGAGAAAATGTAGAGAACTAAAAATAGAACTGTGCGCTAATATAAGATAATAAAGTTGAAAATCGAAGTGTCGAGTGTCATATTTGACAATGACTGACTCGACATTTGTGTGTTCGATTTTCAACTATTTTCAGTGCTCTGAATTTTCCCCGGCCTTATTTACGGATTTCAGACAATATAGTCCCAGTCTAAGGTTGAATTTTACGGTTAAAAACACATCTCCGGTTTTATAGGTGATGTGTTTTTAACACATCGATGAAACGATGAAAAATGCTCTTGCAACATGGAATATGGATGACTATTAATTGACTAGTGTATATTATTTTTTATTATCTACACTACGATACATTACACTGTCATATTTATAATATGACCTTGACAGTATAATTTCCATGATCAATATTATTTTTCATACTTAAATTACATTAAAGAAGTTTTCCAAGCGCGCGTTTGACGCTGGTTTACGAGAGTACCCGTTTGACAGTTTTAGCGTATCGGGACTTGATTGTAATTATATGATTGCAGGTTTTATTTAGCCGGTTCTGTTTTTCGAAGTTTTTCAAGAAAACTACAAAGGATTAAATTACGAAAATGCAACGCCCAATTACCGAAGACAACGCTTCTGTACCTATAGATCTGTCGACATTTTACAATATCTCTAGTAATGTTACAATGTAACGGTTTTTACAATTTTACGGTGACAGGCTTCCCTTACCACTTACCTTTTGAAGCCTGTATAGGTCGCGCTCTAATAATGGAGCATAGGTAAAAAGTTAACAAAATACATAACATCTGGCTGGGGTAACGCACACCACAATTGACCTTCAGAGGCATTACATCCAACAATCAGGGTTTCTATGTTCATTGCCAATTAAAACTGATGCAGAGTTCACGGGGTCAACTAATTTTGTTAGAATTTATCACCGAGAGGCGAGAGCTAGAGAGTACAAGCCTTACCTGACACTATTAGGTACAAATTATGGAAAGAATATTTTATAACTTTCTTATTAAAAAAACCTATATAAATATATTTGTATTTCAAAAAAAGAAATTTCTATCAGTTTTATAAATATTTTGTAATGTAGCACGTATTGCCCCAAAAATATGTGTATTATCAAAATATCTGATGAAACTGCCTACAATTTGGCGTAAAACAACACTAAAAGTATAGGAATACTCAAATTAGATACAAAAATTACCCCCCAATGGGCTCCCAACCGGTCTTGCGACTTGCGACCCCCAAAAAGAGGGGTGTTTTGTCGATATAATTAAACCTTTTATCTGCTTTTAAAATCTCTTAGCTTCGAAACGACATACACTGTATAAAGTAATCTGAGAGCAATGCTTATCTCATGATTAGCAATTCCGAGTAGTGCAGATTCTATCATAATTATGCCTTTATTCACCTTATTTTGTTTATCACATAATATTTTTTTATTCAGTAAAAACAAACTACAGCCTTAAGGCCCGTATCCTTTTTATTACCCACAATTATTATATTATAATAATTGTTTACGAATCTATACTTATCTATACTAATATTATAAAGCTGAAGAGTTTGTTTGTTTATTTGTTTATTTGTTTGAACGCGCTAATCTCAGGAACTACTGGTTCGAATTGAAAAAATATTTTTGTCTTAGATAGTCCATTTATCGAGGAAGGCTTTAGGCTATATAACATCACGCTGCGACCAATAGGAGCGAAGAATCAGTAGAAAATGTGGAAAAAACAGGGAAATTATTAATCTTTGAGGGCTTCCGTTGTTTGTTTGAATGCGCTGATCTCAGGAACTGCCAGATCGAATTGAAAAATTATTTTTGTGTTGGATAGTACATTTGTCGAGGAAGGTTTTAAGCTATATAACATACGTTGCGACCAATAAGAGCGAAACATCAGTGAAAAATGTTGCAAAGACGGGGAAAATTATAATATGGGACAGATTTTAACGTTTTTTTGTGTGTGTTCGAAGTGGATTCGAGAATGTTTTAGATTTGTAATTGGACCCGGTAGGTGGCGCTGCTGTCAGTACGTCAAGAAATTTAATTCTAAGGCGGTACGAAGTTCGCCGGGACAACTAGTAATATTTAAAGCTGAAGAGTTTGTTTGTTTGAACGCGCTTATCTCAGAAACTACTGGTTCGATTTGTAAAATTCTTTTTTTGTTGGATAGTCCATTTATCGAGGAAGGTTTTAGGCTATCACGCTGCGACCAATAGGAGCGAAGAATCAGTAGAAAATGTGGAAAAAACGGGGAAAATTATTCATCTTTGAGGGCTTCTGTTGCGTGCGTTGCGTAAACGGTTCAAGTTACTCAAAAATATGTATGAAAGAATTATTCCTCTTTAAATGATCTAAAAAATTGTCTGTGATAGTATATGTCTATCTTTTAAGATTGACTCACTATAACCTTTTTATGGTAATCAACTTTGGTATAAATTAATGCATTATTGCGCCATCAGTTGACGCGGACGAAGTCGCGGGCAACAGCTAGTTTTCATGTAAAGAAAAATATATTTTTCTTTTTTTAAATTTCCCGCCATAGAGCCAACCATGTTAGATTTATGAAAAAAGATGGCCTTCTTTTGCATCTGAAGCATTTTGTTAAAGGAAGCAAATTAATTATTAACTGTTAGAGAATATTAGAATATTCGACGATTATTGGTTTACTCGTATATAGGATCCATAACATTAAATGTCGTTTCTTTTCAGAAACAGAAACTCAGTTGTGTTATGGTTATTTTGAGAATTTGTCTTATGTTCATATACAAACAATTTATTTGTTATCTCCATTTCGCCATTGATATGAATTATTACATTAGTATGTGAAGCAAAATCTATCGCTAAGTTTTTACGAGAATTTTGCGAACGGAGGAGTAGGATATTCGGAACAGTTAACGTTTATGTGGACGAAGGTGTGCACAAAGTTAATATATTTTTTTAATAATGCTTAGTAAAACTACGTTAAATTAATTAAAATAACATATTTTGTCAATCTGCCACAACATTTCCATTTACTTTTTCTATAGCTATAAAAGGCAAAAAAAAAGTTCAAAAAAGGCTAATTTCGTCCACAGGGCGAACAAGTTAAAATAATTACGGCGAATGATATGCGAATGAAAATTATACAATCTAATAGTGTTTCGGATTGTGTTCGCCACTTTTTAAGGTGCGGGTAAAAAACGCCCAATAAAGTCTTTATTAAAGAATAAAAGACCCGCGAAATTTTGTATACAAATCGCTGTACCTTTGAAAATATTGACTTTTGATATACGGTTTCTTCTGAGAAGTTACTCATATTTAAGAGTACTATTCATTTATGCAATAAAAAAAATCAGTCCGCTTGCCTATTTACAACCAAATAGTGGTCCATACTATATCCATTCAAGCAATATTTCATGTGAAGTGGTGCTGGGCGTTGGAAGCCGGTCGATACAGGCTGTGCTGCTAATTGGCCTGGAAGCTGGCCAACCCTTGAGTCCTTACATAACCCCGACCCCTGGACGGGCTTCAATTATTATTTGCATATGAGTTACAGAAGATAGAGGGTCTATGCAGCCGTAAAAGGTAGTGTTATGTTTTTTTAGTACGCAGTTAAAACTATATGAAATATTTCGCGCTCGTGTGAACACGCCCTTACGGTTTTCTCCACAATCCACATGCATGAAACTCTCCGGGGGCGGCGTGTACACGTTTCTCTCCCCTCTCGCGCTAGTGAGATCTGATTATTTATTATATATGTTACCGGCCAAACCCGATTTCAGGACAAACTAGTTTTGCCTAGGCTAAACTGGTTCTTCCTATACGCGATAGGATTAACTAGTATATCCTAGTCCAAACTAATTTGTCCTAAGCCCGATAGGACAAACCAGTTTAGCCTAGGCCAAACTAGTTGATCCTGATATTCACATGCATGAAACTCGCACACTACGCACACTCTAGGACAAATAACTATAGGAATAACGTTTAGGACTGCAGCTACGAAAGATTCAGTTGGATCAGGCCAAGGTTTCGTGAGATGCAGCTGCATCAAAAACTATTCCACAAATAGATGCAAGTGCAAGAAGGCCATGATACTCTGCAATTCTAAGTGCCACCAAAGCACACCATGTAAAAATAAATAACAATTTTAATTATTGAGATATGATTATTGCTTTTATTTAAAAAACACTTATTATTTGTTATTGTTTGTATAACCAATAAATATCCATAGCTTTTAACGACGAATAATTATCGTTTTAATAACATATTTTTTCCAATTACGGAGTATTTTATTCAGTTTATATATTTATTTAGACTTTCTAGATAAACCATAATGTTTAGCCTAGGCCGTACTAGTTTATCCTGGAGTGTGCGTATTAATATCAGAATCAACTAGTTTGGCCTAGGCTAAACTGGTTTATCCTATCGGGCTTAGGACAAATTAGTTTGGACTAGGATATACTAATTAATTACTAGTTAATCCTATCGCGTATAGGAAGAACCAGTTTAGCCTAGGCAAAACTAGTTTGTCCTAAAATCGGGTTTGGCCGGTAACATATACACTTTCTAGAACAGTAAAATGAAAATGATTTTTTAAACGACTTCCAAAAAAGGAGGCGGTTATACGTTCGGCTGTATATATTTTTATTTATTTTTTTTTTTTTTTTGTATGTTCGCGGATAACTCCGCCGTCTGTTGGCCGATTTTCAAAATTCTTTTTTTGATGTAAAAGGTATAATCCGAAGTTGGTCCCATTTTCAGAAAATTGGTGACCTGATGATGGGATCCATGAGGAAACGAGGGAACTCCTCAAAATTTATATGGACACATATGGTGGTTTCGACTTTTTCTGAAGTAGTCCAAGCATATGCTACCAAAAAGTAAGATTTTGCTCCAAGGTATACCCTGGATCAAAAAGTACAGAACAGAACTCCTGACTCCTTATAGATACATGTTTGGGGATTTTGGCGTTATTTAAAGAACTGCAAGCATATGCCACTTTGTCAATTAGAGTAATCATCATCATCACCACCACTATCACAGCATACATCATCACATTATGATGATATAGAAGGTACTTCTCATAGTATTTTACACTAACACGGAGATCTTTGAACATTACTCTGCCGTTTATGGACCTATTTGCAAAATTATTTTGTTGTTGTAAAGGGTTTAAATCGAAATTGGTCCTTTAGTCACTAAAGTGGAAACCTGATGATGCGATCCATGAGGAATCGAGGGAACTCCTCCAAATTTATATCGACACATATAGTGATTTTGACTTTTACTGAAGTAACACAAGCATATGCTACCAAAGAATAAGACGTTGTACCAAGGTATACCCTGAATACAAAAGCACTGAACAGAACTCCTCAGTCTTTAAAGATATGCGTTAGGAAATTTCGGAATTGTTTAAAGAACTGCAAGCATATGCCACTTTGTAACTTACAGTAATCATCATCATCATCATCTTAATAACAATACCTAATGGAAGCTTGGCGCGTATTCAGTTATACATTCGGTCGTTTATTTTAGACGTTTTTAAGACGTATTAATAATCACTAAAAAGGGTGAAATTATTATTTTTAAACAAAAAATTAAACCGACTTCCAAAGTAAAAATACACAAAAAAGTATGAAATAAAACTTATTTTATAAATAATTCCCCTTTTAAATTTGTCTATTTCTCTACTTAATCTTCTTAATTTTGAAGTCGTTACCAGCAAATATGAACGTGAGTTCTATAAAATATTGTAGGATATCATTTGGGCTGGTAGCGACTTCAAAATTAAGAAGATTAAGTAGAGAAATAGACAAATTTAAAAGGGGAATTATTTATAAAATAAGTTTTATTTCATACTTTTTTGTGTATTTTTACTTTGGAAGTCGGTTTAATTTTTTGTTTAAAAATAATTTTATTTCCAAATAAAACTTAACAAGCTATTTTCGGAAAGTCAACAAAAAAGCTACCACCGGTTCAACCCTAACCCGCAGAGAAGAACCGGTGTAAGAAACTCGCACGGGCCCATCTTTTAGCAAAAAGATGGAAAATTGTTGTTTTAAAAGAAATATTTTACATTGTAAACTTAAGTCTATGTTTAATACATATAACAAAAGTCAGTACACAAGTACATAGAGACAGCTTTGTAGGGGTGCATCTTATTCCCAAGGTGTGCAATCGTTAAGAAAATCATTTAGTTTATAATAAGCTTTAGCACACAAACATTCTTTGACTACTTTTTTAAATCTATTTTTATTTTTAAATTTATACAGTACTTTTAAAAGCACAAAAGACAAAAACACTGTCTACTCGTGTCTAGAGAGATCCGAGAAAACACTTAAGGGGCCGTCCACATATTACGTCACGCAAAATTTCAACTTTTTGAGCCCCTGCCCCCTATGTCAAGCTCTTTTAGTACCCATGTACTTAACATGTACTGTTACGTTTAGTTTGATCCCCCTCCCCCCCTTGCGCTGTGACGTAATATATGGATGAAGCCTAACGTGTTCCCAAAGATAATTTTCTTTTTTCGTGGATAAAAAGAAAGTCTCCAATTTGCCTAAACATCGGAATGAACATTATGTTCAGAAGTTCGAAATCGTAAAAAGTTAGAAGGCACTTTGAAAATCCGTTAAAACTCAATAAAGTCACTGACAGTCTCCTCACAGCGCGTGCTGAATTTTTATCTCATCTGCCGAATGATATCGCCAAAACGATTAGTCTGAAAAGTTTCTGTGACTATTTTTGTTCTAGGTTATTTGCGTGATTGCGGCGTCTGAAACAGTTAACAGTTTTAGGACTTAGTTTTTTTTTATTTGAGCTTATCTATAAAGCTGGATACCTAACTGGCGTCAATTTTTTAATTTGAGCTTATCTATAAAGCTGGATACCTAACTGGCGTCAATTTTTGAATTTGAGCTTATCTATAAAGCTGGATACCTAAATGGCGTCAAAGATCACACAATTTGTTACGTAAGTTGTTACTTATCGCGGCTTGTCTATTTCACTCTCACACGAATATATTGCTATCGCGTCTACGCAGGTATATATTCGTGCGCGAGTGAAAGAGACAAGTAGAGATGAGTCAATGTACGCAATTCTATGTGCTCTGCGACCGCACTTTGTTAATACAATTTGTTAGTAAACCTAGGGGCTCAGGAAGATAAATTGCTCGTAGAAATTGTAAAGTACCAATTCTACTCTTTACCCGACTACGGCAGTCGGCAAAGCGAAAAAAGGTAATGATTTTGTCAGTCTAGTTATGTATGTATATTTGTTTGTTCCATCATAGTGCCTAATCCTCTGAATGGTATGTCAATACTTTCGTAATGATAGCCGGGGTAACATACCTCACAAGCTCATAGTTGGTGACATAGTAGTCGGGTTAAAGTTTTGTAAAAAAAAAAGTTTTGTGTCAGTTTTTTCACAGATCCTTACTAAACGTGTTCAATTGTATTTCAATATCATCTCTGTAAATTAATTAACATCTAGAAACCCTTTTCAACCGACTTCCAAAACACAGGAGGTGGTTCTCAATTCGTGTGTATGTTTTAGCAACTACAAAACCAAGATAAAATAATAGGAATATTTATTTATCCACATAGATATTAATTTATATTGTATTAAAAATAACTATTTGTCGATAAATCTCTATAACCGCCCTATGTGGTATCGGTCTGGGTCTTGACAAGATTTATGCAAGAACAAGTAGGCCAGCCAACGGCTGTGTTCCACGGAAAATAGCGCTAACAAAAAACGCAAGCAAAATGGCGGCCGCTGGCGTTAAATAAGCAAAATAGCGGATCATGTTAGCAGTATTGAAGTCAGCAAACGTGTCCTGGCCGATAATCTGTTTTCTTTTTCTTTAGCGCCAGCACGCGCTGACAAGCGCTATTTTCCGCAGAACACAGCCGTTGTGTGCACCCTTGTTACTTTGCAGTGAAGTTAGGCTTGGACTGTATCATCCGGGATCTCTCCGGAGTCCAGCCGGAAAAAAACAGCGCCGAAAATAGAACTCTGCGACTAAGGGACTAATGTCACTATATGATCCGGAATCCGATCGGCCCGGGAAAATTCAGAGCGCTGGAAATAGAACTTTGCGCTAATACAACATAGCTGAAAGAATAGAGCTGAAAATCGAACACACGAGTGTCGAGTCAAATGTCAAAGTCAAATATCTCTACACTCGACACTTCCATTTATTTTAGACCCTTAGAGCATTCCTCCAGCTGTAGTAATATTGAAGTTTTAACATGGCTGAACGGTGTGCGAAGCTGAGCCGGATATCCAATTTACAGACGGCCATTCTGAACTCTAACACAATATCACCCTTATTACAGATCATATTAACGTTTGTTTTCTTTTAATATTTTTATTTCATCATCCAATTTGGTAGTTTTTTCTACAAAATCTTGAACGTTGTATCACTATCTTGTCCCATTACAAGTTACATAAAAAGGAAAATGTTGGAAAGGTAAAAGATATGATGGGGAGATTTCTGCAAAAAGTATGTAAGTTATAAGTTTATTTTTATGGAAAATACTAACAGACGAGAAGACTTGCGGTGAGCCTCCGGCAAATAAAATATGTTACTAACCTGAAGAATCGTCATTCAATAGCCTTACGCAAATGACAGCTTGCAGCTTTGTGTGCGTGGCTAGACGTATGCGGGGGTGTGCGCGGCGAGCGTACGTGAGTTTTTTCAAGCCAAGATTTTAGTTCACGTGATGGCCGCTGGTCGTTTCGTTCTTTGTCATAATTGAAAATATAATTTCATTATATTTATGTCTAGCTGTTGCCCGCGGCTCCGCCCGCGTAAATGTAGTATCTCTCGAGAACACTGTACTTTTTCGTCATAAAAATTAGCCTATTTTTTAATCAA
Organism: Glaucopsyche alexis; assembly: GCA_905404095.1. Lineage (NCBI taxonomy): Eukaryota > Metazoa > Arthropoda > Insecta > Lepidoptera > Lycaenidae > Glaucopsyche > Glaucopsyche alexis. The sequence goes on from FR990057.1 coordinate 20,028,570, forward strand.
GGGCCCAAACTACTACCATAGTCAATTTCATCAAAATCTGTTCAGTAGTCTTTGCCTGAAAGAGGAACTAACATCCATTCATCCATCCATCCATACATCCTCACAGACTTTCACATTTATAACATTAGTAGGATAGACTAGATGTTGCCCACGACTTCGTGCGCTCCAAAGGAAATCCCGCGGGAACCGTACATATTGCCGCAATAAAAAGTAGCCTATGTCATTCCCCGTGATCTACTTACTCTATATCTGTGCCAAACATCAAAATCGGTCTTGTAGTTTCGGAGCCTATTCAATGCAAACAAGCAAACAATCTTTCTCTTTATAATATTAGTATAGATATGTATATGTGTGCGTGCGTGCGTGTAGGTGTGTGTGCGTGCGTGCATACATGCGCGCGTGTGTGATGCGAAATAATGATTTCAGTTTTCTATGAGACCATGGTATCTCGTCGTCGTCGTAGTCGAGCTGATTCTTAAAAATCCACTCACGGTTAAGGCATTGTCATTTGTCATGTAATATTCTATTTTCGTTTAGGTACTCTCGATATTACAATTTAGTGTATTCGTCAAAGGCAAAATATCTCGAGGAGTGCTGGTAGTAAGATCTTTTAAATTAAATTCTTGGGATTTTATTTCTCTACTGTAGGTCTGGGGCTTCGCCAAATGATTCTAGGACAAAGAAAAGATTTTAAAACTTCCGGGGTCTAATGTTTTATGGCAGGATCTCGAAAATTCTGTAATTTCTGATGATTCTCAAATAAAAGCAAGGATCCCCCTTGGTTTTTTTATGTAATTGTAGCATTTTGTTAAATAGCAAAGGTTAAATTCACCGTTTTGCCTAAGTATTCGGGATTGTGCCCTTTCTGTGCTCAAAATTCTATCAAGCATGTCTGCCAGTCATCAAGCCGCCATTACGTAAATTTGTCGTGAATCTCCTACCATTAGGTACAAACCTAATGGCAATCTCCTAGGGGTTTGCGTAGTCCACTTTAAGAAAAAAAAAAGTCACTTACGCAACTGCGAATGTAATAACAATACTTGGTGAATTGCGCTCTTGTTTAATTCTGAAAATTGCGGATTTTTGTGTTAAATTCAGTGTAAAAGTCCATTAATTTTACGATAACTGCTATCTAAGCTGCTATTTTTTTTTAATTAGAGCTGGAATTAGCCCTATTAGATGCAGGCCGTGACCTTTCGTGCGAGCTTTCATGGACTCATGCACGCCTGCAATAAAATGTAAGCGGTAGAAATTTCTCGAATGTTTAAAGTGACAATCCTTAGCCCTAATCCAGTGCACCCATTTTCCTAACGTCTTTCGAAAATCATCGTATTTCGTAAAACAATGATTGCCGAGGGTCATTAAAAAGTAGTTGCACAGTATAGCTACTGTATTGAGAGTGGGGATATGTTTTGCTTTTTCTCAGGTTATTCGTTTACCGTTGACTGACTTTTAATACTCAGGGTAATAATTAGGTTCGGAATTGATTGGAATTAAAATTCACTGTTCTGCTTAAATAAGTGTAGAAGTCAAGTATCTACTTGATTTTTAAGATTCTCAGAAGAAGAACTGAAAATTTCAAATCAGTCCTAAAAGCTGAAGGTGATCTTTCGTCAAACATTCTAGCTTACTCGTAGCCGGCTTTAAAGGCACAAAGGTGTTTGACTGCGAATTAGATATTGGAGCGTAACGTCGTTAGACTGAGTGACTCTCGAGGGATACATCGATAATCCATTTACCAATACCGGATAACCAGCCGTGATACGGGTGTGTGCTATCAGCCATTCTGGTACTGTTATAAATCGTACTACTATTAGAAATGAGAAAGTTTGTGAGGATGGATGGATGACATGCTTGTGACTCTTTCACGCAAAAACTACTCAACGGATTTTGATGAAACTTCGTATTGTAGTAGTTTAGGCTCAGGATTATTTACAAATACGGTACAGCGTTTCTGTGGGATACTCTATTTAAGTGGGCAGAGCCGCGGGCAAAAGCTACTTTTATATAAAAATGTATAAGTTTACGCAACCATCAAAGTGTAGATACCTATTTAACTAGCTGTAGGTCTAAGAAAGATATGCAGGATAAAAAATAAAATGTAGCCATTCCTGCTCAAAAGTATAATTTACAATTTAACTAATATTAGGTATGTCAGTTTGTGATTTTTCTATGAAGTGAACCACTTTCGAGTAATCAAGGTAGGTACTGTTTTATCGTAACGTCGCGCGACATGTTTTATATTGTTTCTGCCGTTAGGGGGCAGATCCAACGCACACAAAGCGTCATCTGGTGGCGTAAGTGGTATCGAAAACGGTCAATAAGAATTTTCCGATGCTTTTTCTGTGACCAGGCGGCGCTTGGTAGCCCGATGGTCGTTGTCATGTCAAAAAGCTGTCATAAAATTAATAAATATTATTATGTTTAGAAATCTTCCGCCAAATAATACCCTCACAACCTGCAAGCAAATGTGTGAGTGCACGCATAAGCATGCGTAACGCATCTCCCTCCTCCCACACTGCTTATGCGTGCACTCAGATGCAAGATCGTGCAAACACCACCACCACACAAGCAACAATGTCAGCAAGATCGTGCAAAGCCCCACACCACCATGCAGGTTGCAAAACTCGACGCGCGTTTCGCCCCGAACCCAGAGCATCCTCAGGAAGTGGACCTGCGAACAAAGTGCGAAGAAACTGCTTGCAGGTTGTGGGTATTATTTGGCGGAAGATTGCTAAAAATAATAATATTTATTAATTTTATGTTATGGATTTCCGCAAAGTAACGCCTGATTCTATTGACTATTTAAAAAAGCTATCAGACGTCACGGATTTAAAAACCCTCGTTGGCGGGACTCGGGGATATTGCAAACTCTATTTGGTATTTTTTGAATGAAACAAAATTACTGTATCTGTATACATAACAACTTTTCTGTACCAAAGTTTCAAGTGATTTAACATACCTACTATAGATCGCGTAACGGTTTATGAGCGCTCAGTGAAAGTGGAGGGGATTGTTCGCGCATGTAACCAATAGCAAAGAATATATTATATTACTAACGAACCAATAGCGTGTCGGCAGCCACGTTCGGCATGCGTTCGGCGTATCCATACCTCCCCGCCCGCTCCCGCTAAACAGACCCAAAAACTGACTTCTGCGCTTACCCCCTCTACTTTTGTCGAAAGATCTTAATTCGTTGCGCGACCTGTACCTAGTAACATTGAGGATTTCATCATTTCAAAATGGCTTCCAGTTACATTGCATTACTTTTCAATATTCCTGTGCAGTTTCCTCATTCCTGGCGAGTCGTGAGGTGTGTTCGGATCATAGCCCCAGATTACATAGTTACTGCTTCAGCCTTCCGCAGTCTAGATACTGCAGTGTGAGAATATAAGGTTGTTCAAAATCAATTGCGGATATTTTGGACTGACTTGCTGCTTATGTCAAGATGTTTAGGCTGAAAAATTACGCTCTTTACGGCTTTGTTAATGTCATTGACCTCACACAGCTGTTGTATTGATGTTATTTTTTGAGGCAAAGTCAAAGGATGACCTTTGACTTTCTTCTCACCGCCTTAGAGAGCGCAACATATTTTATTTTTCGTATTATTATTGTAATAGTATTTTTTCCAAATTTTAAAATAAATAAGTACTTAATCAATTCTGATAATAATTTATAATATTAATATAAAAATATTAATACGTGAATCAAAAACTTTGAATACAGTTTTACGAGAATTGTGCGAACGGAGGTGTATGAAATTAGGCACAGGTAAAGTTTATGCGGAGGAAAGTGTGCAGAAAGCTATTTTTTTAAATATTGCATTTATACACATTGTTTAACTGTCACATTCAATTGACAACATTTATGTACATATATTTTTATTGCGTATCTAAAAGGCAAAAGTACACCGTAAAAAATTGAAACTTAAAAATTTGAACATGAATTGTGTTCGAAATTTTCGACCTAGAAAACACAATAAACTGAAAATTGTCCGCGTAGTAGGTACCTGCTCAAACGGTAATAGTAATCAATTGAAACTGATCTGTAAACTAGATTTCTAACAGCTACTTATTAGTGTCGGCTAGAGAACAAAAGTACTAACAGTACAACATATTATAACTGGTTCTACCCATGAATAACCCATGCAATTTGTTAAAGTAATATAAATAATGTCCACGGACGCTTTACACCACGTCATTCTGGCCCCGTGGTAAATATTTATTTATTTTATTTATTTATAACACTTTAAGCACAAAATGTACAAAGGCGGGCTTAATGCCTTGGGGTGATGCAGAGACATGGTGAAGTAGGCGCATTTCTTGTACTACAATTGAACAGGAATCAGAAAATAATAAAGTAAATTAAAATTAATAATCTAATAAATATAGTAATATTACATGTATAAATACATATATTAAAACCTACGTAATATAATATACACATCAATACATAGCATAGCAAAAGGCAAATAAAATATAATACATAATATTAAAATATTGCTTACATAAAATAACTATAATACAATACATATTATTATTAAATATCCGAAGAACTTGTGTTACGGAGACCAGACAACGGTATATAGGTAAGGTTTAGCAAAATCAATTACGGATATTTTAGACAGAAATATGTATAATTAAAAAATTCGAAAAAAATTTAAATGTAATTACTGTACGCACTTTACGGCGTGGTTAGGGTCATTAACATTACACATCTGATTGTATTGCTGTTATTTAGACAAATTCTTTACTTTGCGTTTAAATCAGCTGTTTCTGTGTGGTTAATGACCTCAACGTCTGAGAGCGCAACGTAATTTTATTCAGTAGGTACAACATTTTCTTCCAATTTTTGTTATATCTCTGCCTAAACGTTTTTACAGAAGCAGTAGATTATACATTACTAGATGTTGCCCGTGACTTCGTGCGTGCAAAAGGAGGAAGGAATTTTTTTTTTTTTTTTTTTATGAAATAAGGAGGCAAACGAGCAAACGGGTCACCTGATGGAAAGCAACTTCCGTCGCCCATGGACACTCGCAGCATCAGAAGAGCTGCAAGTGCGTTGCCGGCCTTTTAAGAGGGAATAGGGTAATAGGGGAGGGTAGGGAAGGGAATAGGGTAGGGGATTGGGCCTCCGGTAAACTCACTCACTCGGCGAAACACAGCGCAAACGCTGTTTCACGCCGGTTTTCTGTGAGCCCGTGGTATTTCTCCGGTCGAGCCGGCCCATTCGTGCCGAAGCATGGCTCTACCACGTCAAAAATACCGCGAAAAGCGTACATTATGCCGCGGTAAAACTCCTATGTCCTTTCCTGTGGTCTAATCTATATTTGTGCCAAATTTCAACAAAATCGATCCAAAATTTCGGAGCCTATTCAATGCAAACAAACAAATAAAAAACTCTAAACTTGAAATGCTTAAAACTCCAATTTGAAACATGTTATGGACGCTTTTATTTTGCCAAAGCTTCAGTAAATTTTCATAATAAACAACAAAATTTTCCCCGTTTTTTGGGAGAACGGGAACAGATGTGACGACACGCTCGAGTCTCCACTCTCCAGAGTTTCAAAGCGTCTGAATTACAAATTAATTAGCGATGCTCTTTCACAAATGTACAAACGTACAGATGTACAATTAGGGAAATTTAAACGTTAATTTATTTCTGTTTCTGAAATGGTACATGCTTCGTTGGCTTTTTACACTCCCCCCTCCCCTTCTCCCCCTTCCTCCAATCACAAAAACAACTGGATAAGTTTGACGTATCTGTCCTCTATAGCAACATAGAGCTTTATAGAGTTTGATGCTGCTTTGAGGGTTCCGTACCCGTAGGTTCAAAATGGGACCCTATTGCTAATACGCCGCTGTCCGTCTACTTAAAACAGTATATATGTCACCGTAAATTGTAAAACCGTTAGATTGTAATATTACTAGAGATATTATAATATGTCGACAGATTGTCAAATACAAATTTCTCCATACAATTGTACGTATTATTTTTCGTTATAATTATTATTATGTAAAAGCAAACAAATATGGCGGCGCGGGGCACTTGCCGTTTAACCAATCGGCAAGGTAAATATTACAATATAACGAAAAATAATGCGTACAATTGTATGGAGAAATTTGTATTTGACAATCTGTCAGCATATTATAATATCTCTAGTAATATTGTAATCTAACGTTTTTTACAATTTTACGGTGACATAATATATAAATATTTATGTAGGGTTTTCCATACAACAAACGTGATTTTTTTTCTGTTTTGTATGGAGCCCTTCGTGCGTCTGTCTCGGCCGGACTCGGCCGGTTTTAGTTAAAAACTAATGCGATGATGATAGTTATTCGCTATAATTCAACATCATCAACTCGGTAAGTGCTTGATTAAAAACATTTCTTTTATTCTGTTTTATTTGGCTAATATACCATCTCACCAAAAACATTTTCATGTAACGTGATGCCAAGACGACACCATAAGACTCGCATTGTTGAAAAGAGTTCAGATCTCATGTAAAACAAACCTTCTGGCTCTACCAAACTTCTAACTCTACAAGCCTAACTAACAAACTCTAATACCTTAGTTAAAATATGTGGCCTGGCTATCAATTTGCGACTAGATGTTAAAAGTTAATTTCCCAGAAACCGTACATTTTTCCGCGATAGAAAGTTGCCTATGTCCTTCCCCGTGGTCTACTCTACATCGGTGCCAAATTTCATTAGATTCGGTCCAGCAGTTTCGGAGCCTATTCAACGCAAACACACAAACATACAAACTTTTCCTCTTTATTATATTAGTATAGCGGCAGGCGCTACTGAAAATCGCTCTGTGAGTTCTTAACGGCAAGTTATTAAAACTTATCTAAATAAAAATGATACCGTCAAACTGTCCAACTTCTGCCCAAGTGTTGTTAATATCGCCTGAAGCTTATATAATAAAGGACTTGGAAAAATAAACTAAGAATGTAATATAAAGTGAAATTGATAATTTTAAAAGTTAAATCGGAATATTATTTTAAGTTAATTATGATAAGTAAATGTATAAGTAAATAATGACAGAAAATTATATAGATTTTGAAACTTTCTCGGGATTTCTAGGGTGAATCTGGAAGAGAATTTGGTACCTATTTAATTCTAGTCGGAGTCTAAGTAATGCTATGAAATCTTAGTTACGAACTTGGACGAAGCGATTTGAACTTTATGAGGATATACTTTTGCCTCATAAATATTTTTTTCAATATTGTGACAGACTGACACACATCAACGTGTACTTAACAATATTATAATATAATCTCTCAAACTCAACAGGTGTTGTTGTTATTGATATTAATTTTAAGTCAGAAATCAGAAATCATTCTTAGAAATAGATTCTAAGAATGATTTCTGATTTCTGCACACCTTCCTTCACATAAACATTAATTTACGGGTCAAATTTTATACTCATCCGGTTGCATAACACTTGTAAAAGTGTAGTGACTAGTGAATATTTTTGCTTTACATAATTATATATTAATTACTGTTCCTGCGAATGACGCAAAGCAAGCTTCGTCTTGTGAGCTTGTTATTAAAGTATCAAGGAGAAGAAACATGAATATTTAATACACCACGTCAGTCTGGATCCACAGTAAGCCAGTAATAACTTGGAAACATTAGGTATACGAGGAATTTATGCTGAATTTTTTATTTACAAGCGTTAATATTAGCAATTTCAAAAGTCAGGGGTAACATTTAACCGAACCTGCAACTTGAAAAGTAAAAAACCGGCCAAGTGCGCCCGAAGGGTTCCGTATCAAACGGTAAAATAAATCACGTTTGTTATATGGGGCATTTCACGTCAAGCGGACAACCAAAAAAAGGTGAGGTAGTGAATTTTGTTTATATTCTGGTCAGTTATACTTCTAGGTGACGTCATACATTATTGCTGAGTTTATTATGACCATAGATATATAATATTAATAAGAGGATTATGACCTTTAAAAAAATTACTAAAAGTGAACTCCGTAATTTTTGGCTGCTTAATATATTCAATTAATTCTCATTCATTCATTCATTCATTCAATTAATTTAACAAAGATCAATAAGTATTGTTTGTTATAGCTAAGAAGTTGATTTTTTAAATTTTTAATTTGTATTTTTTTTGCGTATAGCAAACCGGAAGTGAAGATTTCAAATCGATTTTTGAGTAACTTCGACCATTTTAATTTTCAATATTTTAACCTTGAATTAAAGCTTTAAATGTACTACTGTGAAGAATTCACAAAAAAAATTAAAAAGTGATCTTTCATAGTTACATACTTAGAGCATATAAAGTACATACATATAGCTTTTAGAGGAACTGTTTTAACAAAAAAGTGCTTTAAAGTTGAATATCTTGCAAATCAATATTTAGGGAGAATATTATATATCCGAATGAACATTGTACAATCTAATAGTGTTTTGTTTGCGGTTCCGGTTTTTAAACAGCGGGAAGAAACGCTCAATGTCTCGAGTCTTTATTCGCGAGTTAAACTGCAGGTAAAGCCTATAGTAAAATGTAAAATCGCGAAAAATAATAAAATTATCGATATATAGAGTCGCAAGCAATCAGAACTCGCTGGGCCGAAAAGTTTAATTCGGATGATAGATGAGAATTTCAATCAGACCAGCCTCTAGGGATTGCAATCCGGCATTATTTTTAGTCCGGCCGAATCCGACCGGATACACATCGATCCGGATTCGGATCGATCAAATGAGAATGATTTTCGCTTTTCAATACACCAGTGACGTGGGGTTCCTATAACTCCATTGCTATCGGCTGCACTTACCACTTATACTACGGGAGGTAGCGCTATAGTTGACAAAGTCATTTTATACCGGCTGAAAATCATAAGAATAATAGTTTTCCCCTAACACATAACAGCTCTGAACGTCAGCTGCTCCGATAGCGGTGGAGCTAAAGGAGACAGCATGACAAAGCCATTGGAAAAAAATCTGTTCCTAAACTTCCGAGGAATTTTATACCGAGCGAAAGTTGTATTAAATTATTGTTTCAATCATATTTTTTACAAAAATTATCGTCAGCTGTAAAGACGAGGGGGGTTCAATGTCAGTCACGTGCATAAACCTCATTTAAAATTTAAAAAATAAAGTTATTTTATACCTTATGAAATTTATATATCTCAATTTTCATACTTTTAAAATAATAAAAAAAATAGTCAGCTGTACGTTTGACGGGGATAACACCGTCAGTCAGCGTGTTAAACATGTCGCGCGCTCAACGCATTCGAGCGTTTTTGGAACATAAACTGACAACCTTTACACCCACAAAAAATCAGCTGGCGACGATTTTTAGTTTCTTTAACATTTAAATTATCTTATACTTAAAAGTTAATAAATATAACATCAATTTAATTTAAATAACACCACAGTAGGTACATTTATTAATTTTGTGTCGGTTCCAAATTATATTAATATGTACTGTAGCATCAAGGAATTTCAAGCTGTAAAAGTCTCACTACTTCAACGTACCTTTCCTAAAAAATATTATTCTGGCCTCCACTAGAATAACCTTTGGTAGTAAGTATACCCTATTCTCCTGGGTGTCGCGCGTAAACTCGCGTTAACTATCTAAACAAGTCTCGTGTCGAGCCATCGCGAGCTAACTCGGCCGCGTTTCCCGCCCTTTTATTTTTCAAGGTTATATTGATAAATTGTTAATATAACTTATGCATGTGACATATATTTAAAAACAAGAATAAATTCCCTATATGACTACGTAACTGGAATTTTAAAAATACTAAATGAATACGAGCAAACTTGATGTGTACACAAAAAACTGTCGCGCGCCAGTATACGGCGTTTGTTTTTTCGATTTTCAATGATAAATCGTAAGTAAAACCTTAGTATATTAATTAATTTAACATACTAAGGTTTTACTTACGATTACGATAGTTATTTCTAGAAACTAGAATAAAAATGCTATACATTATACATATTTAAAAAAATTACGAAACGACACAGACACAGCAGAAGATGCATATGAAGAAGTAGAATAATATTTTACGTATTAATAGAAATCTAATTTTTTGTCTTATTTATTAAAAAAAGTTTTTTCAAGTAATTAGCATTTTGTTTCTAATAAATAAATATGTTTGTATGTAATTTGGAACCTACACGAAATAAATAAATATACTTGTTATTTATATGAAATTGATGTTATACTTATTGAATTTTAAGTATAAGATAATTTAAATGTTAAAGAAACAAAAAATCGTCGTCAGCTGATTGTTTGTGGGTGTAAAGATCGTCAGTTTATGTTCCAATAAGACTATGCAACGCTCGAATGCGTTGAGCGCTAGAGGTGAGTTAAATACGATACCAGTTATACCTGTTACTGTTATACATAACTACCTGTTTTGGATTCCTGTTAAAAAATAACAGTCCAATGTTAGTAGTTAGTATGGTTAATATGGAGTTAATAGCCTCCGTGATGCAGTGGTTTGCGCGCGGTGGATAACAAGTTACACGTGTTTTTATCCACAGTTCATTGGAATCGAGAGGACGAGCCCTACATTTTGACTCTAATAGATTCCCCAAATTCCTGTCGGGATCTGGTATATACCACAAGGACCCCGAGAGACGCTCCCTCCCATGCAAAATTTTTAAGGCTCCACCAAACGTACTTTTCATTCCAGCAAATAATAGATGCTTATAAGTGTAAGAAAGACATACAGAGTATTTAAATACTAAGTGCATTTCGTTTTTGCTTTTGGAGTCGTTGTATGTGTATTGTATAACAGAGAGACAAGATCGGACTATAGTATATCGGTAACACGTACGCTGTCCTCCTCCATCAGTCGTGCTCCTCATGTCTGAGGGTCGTGACCACCACCTTCCATGGTCTTTATCCTTACGATATTTCTCCACTTTTCCCTGTCCTCGGCCACTCGAAGTGCACGTACGCTGTACGCAGGTAGTTATTTTTTACTTGTAACGCAATACGCCTATAGTGACGTATTCTGTTATGTTATTTAATAACTGTTATTTTAATAACTGGATATCGACTGTTATGTGTTATTTCCAAATACCTGTTATTGTTACTGTTTAACTGTTACGTTAAATTTATACGTCCCACCTCTATTGAGCGCGCGACATGTTTAACACGCTGACTGACGGTGTTTCCCCCCTCAAACGTACAGCTGACTATTTTTTTTATTATTTTAAAAGTATGAAAATTGAGATATATAAATTTCATAAGGTATAAAATAACTTTATTTTTTAAATTTTACATGAGGTTTATGCACGTGACTGACATTGAACCCCCCCTCGTCTTTACAGCTGACGATAATTTTTGTAAATAATATGATTGAAACAATGATTTAATACAACTTTCGCTTGGTATAAAATTCCTCGGAGCAGATTTTTTTCCAATGACTTTGTCATGCTGTCTCCTTTAGCTCCACCGCTGGTGCGACAACTGACGCTCACTTTAGTAATTTCCGAACATTAAACAACTGTTTGAAGTAAAATTCATTCGGTATAAAATTACTAAAAAAAATGTAGCGCTACCTCCCGTAGTATTACTTTTTTGAAGACCCTCATCCAAAACCCTACCTATTGTACAGGCTTCCCTATGAAGGAGAGCCAGCCTTCGCCACTGCAATACACATTTAACGAGTATTTATTAATGTTATAAGGATCAAAGTTCTATTTAATCGTACCTAAGGCTGGGACTACACGGGTGAGGCCTGGGAAAATTTCAGAGCACTGAAAATAGAACTCTACGCTAGTACAATAGAGCTGAAAATCGAACACACGTGGGGTAAGTTAAATGTCAATGTCAAGTCTGACAACTTGACACTCATGTGTTTGATTTTGAACTATGTTGTATTAGTCTAGAGTTTAGTTTACAATGCTGTGAATTTTCCTCGACCTTCCGGATTCCGGACAATAGAGTCTCTCTCGACAGCTCGACACTCACTTCGATTTTCAACTCTTTTGTATAAGCGCGAAGTTATTTTTGACACTTCATACCACGTCAATCTGATCCCGTGGTAAGTTCTTGAAGAACTTGTTACATATTTAAGAATTTTATTATAAACACTATGCACATATTTAATACACATCCATAACCCACACAGAACACAGAAAAAATTCTTTAGGCGGGATTCGAACCCGCGACCCCCGGCTTTAGCACCAACACGCTGAATAACTGAGCCACAGAATATATTGTCAAGTTATGTCTATGTTTTGAATTTTCCCCGGGCGGTTTCCGGATCATATAGTTCTAGCTTTATGGATTAACCTTTGTCTTAAAATAAACCTGTCGCTGCGAAAGACAGTTCCAGAGTTCGCGCTGGTCTGTCACCTGTCGAACTGCTGACGAGGGTGGACTTATGTCCAAAAAATAACTTGTACACTTAACTTGTCACGAGTTCGTAATAAATTGTCTCAAGAGTAGGTTGGGTTCTATTTTACGAATAAACATTTTATGCCTATGTAAGTATATAATTTAGAGAAAATATGTTTTTTTTGTAAATGGAAAACTGACAAACTATTTGAAACCTTTCAAGTACTTTTAAAAGGTTCATTGTAATATCAACTCCTTGCATTAAACTGAACAACATCAATGTGAAACGTAGTCACTTTGTTACCTAGGACTTATCTTAGAAAATAAATTTACATTCCTGGAACATATAATACACACCGGTGTGAAAGCTAAAAGGAATTTCTACTGTTTCACAAAAATATCAACGTCGACATGGGGCCTTTCATTTAAAACATTAAAAATAATTTATACAGCGACGTACCTCGACAGCATTTGCTATGGCGCACCGGCTTGGGCAGATAGGGCTACAATAGGAGCAGCCCGTCGTAAACTTTTGCAAAGCCAACGTCTCGCCTTAATATTTTTCTAGAAACTGGCATCTAACAAATATTCTTCCTGCTCTACCTATCTTGCTTAAGATTGGGTCTATATTGTCCGGAATCCGACAGGCCGGGAAAAATTCGGAGCACTGAAAATTGAACTCTTCGTTAATACAATAGAGCTGAGAATTGGACACACAATTGTTAATTTAAATGTTAATGTCAAATCTGACAGATTGACGATTAATGCGTTCGATTTTCAACTCTATTGCATTAGTCCAGTGTTCCGTGCCTTCCTGATTCCGGAAGAAATCAGGAAGAATTCCTTGCTACCTGTTTTTGCGTCGGTTTACGCTTTGCCCATGTTACATACCTAATTACCTACGTCTCAAAAGATGTCTTCTTGCCCCAAGTAAAAAGCGTAATGTATTCTACATATTAATTATTTATTTCGTAAGCTACAATGCGACATTTTCTGTTACATCTTGTTCTGTTATTTATGCGCAAAGGAATGGCATTAATTATGCCAGGATTTGTCCGCCATTTTATTAACATAAGCTTTAATATGGATTCCCTTGTGTGGGACTAAAATATGTTTAGCGTATGTATAATGTTATCCATTCTTTGGTTTTCTCTCGTAGACATATTATATAGTATAAGGTTTGGTTAAATAAATTACGGATATTTTGGGCATATAATCTACTGCTGTATAGATGCTTAGGCAGAAAAATAATTGTCATACTCAAAGCAAAAATAAATAACTCATGTATGGGAAAATGTCCGCTCCACAAAAGTCAAAAAATCGCCCATATAAAGGAAGATTTTTTTTCGATTATGACAATTATTTATCTGCCCAAACGTCTATACATAAGCAGTATATCATATACCCAAAATATCCGTAATTGATTTTACTGAACCTTATATTATAGACGAGGCATGTTGAGGCAAAAACTTTCTTCACTTAAATGGCCCTAGACTTTTTGGGCCATTTTGACATTTGAAGTGGTGAAATCAATATGACTGACATTTGAAGAATGGTGAAAACCTAGATGGCGTAACGTTTTTTTGCATAAAGATTTATTCTGTTAAATGTATCTTGAGTTATGAAATCATTGTTTTCTGTTCGTATCTAAAACTTGAACAGGGAACATGCATTTGTTTTAAATCAGCAAAATTCTTATATTTTTCGAAAGGCAACATAAATATGGACCGAAAAATTCGTATAGTACAGTTATCAGTTGCTAAATAACTTGGTAGATTGTAAATGGTAACTTAGAAATTACTTTGGTGGCCGATTACCCACTCGAAAATGGTTGACTTTGTAAAAAGTGAAACGGTGCCTTTGTATTTGTAAATTCTCCACATATAATAATGGGGTGCAATGAAAAAAATATTTTTCATCTCCAGTTCACATGTAGAGTACCTATAAAATATAAAATTATTATTATTTTATGATGCCAAAACCGAGATCTATACAAAATCTATAACTATACCAAATTCTATCCATTTATGTTGATAATTAGTGAAGTTAAAGGGGCGGACAGACGGAGGGACAGGGCGAATCTATAAGTGTTCTTGCAGTACCACGAAACCCTTAAAAATTGTGTTTAATATTTTTACTTTGGTGTTGTGTTTTCACATTTTCCGTTCCTAACCGGTAGCTAAAACAAGTCTCGCAAGCGAGTCGGAAGCCGCATTCCTAATAGTTCAAGCTGATTTATTATTCCCTCCTCTGCAGCATCCTGTGTGTTCGGAGCACACGCTGACTGCAAACGCACCAAAAATCTAAATTTTATTTCATTTCACGCTCAGAATTTTCGACTGTAGTTTCGAGACACAAAATTTTAAAATATTATTTATTTAAAATCTGAGGATCGATTCTACTAAATACAATCAGCAGTAATACAACTACAATCAAGTCCCGATACGCTAAAACTGTCAAACGGAATTCTCCTAAATGTTAAAGCAACGTCTAACGGCCTCTGATTGGTCGAAACTTCACAAAGTCAGTTTACGATAATATGTAGCTTGACTTATAATACGATCAAAGTTAAATGAAAGTCTGCTAGAATTTAGGTTCTGTAGTTCGATTCTGCTAATTAAATCCTGCAAACATTTACGATCTAGTCCCTATCACCCTTATTAATAAAAATATTTACACCATGGATAAGCAAATCCAAATCGCTCTCTTTGTCTATCAAGTGACTGTTCCAAAGTATCTGACAGAGACAGCCATGTTGGATTAGCTAATCCGTGGTGTAAATAATTTTATTAATAAGACTGTATGTGTTAAAACTGCAAAATGGTATTCTCATAAAAGTCAAACTAACGTCAAACACGTTATGCTTGGTCTAAACGCGCTATCCCCAACCCGCGGCCCGCGGGCCGCATGCGGCCCGCCGGGCCTTTATCTGCGGCCCGCGTGAAATCTGTAACTTAAAAATCTGTCAAATACGAGTGGACTTGCGCACGAATGGTTCCGTACCATTTTAGGAAGAAAATAGACAAAAATTGTATTTTTTATGAAAACCCCTTTTATATTAATTTTTTACTTTGAAATAATATATTGTAGTAGAAATCAATTTAGTGTCTTGTGAATATTTAAAGTATTTCCATTATTAACATCGACCAAAGAAAGGTCAAAAATCGCGTTTTGTTCTCATAAAAAGGGCTTCTCCTTATATTATTTGTTTTATCTTGTTTTTTAGATATAATATTATGTTGTTAAAGTGGCATCAGAATTAAGTGACTGATGAAAATATCAGCTTTCTAGCTAAAGTGGTTTTTGAAATACAGCCTGATGGCGCGGGCAGATAGGCAGCGAAGTCTTAGTAATGCGGCCCCATTTTTGCCCTTTGGGTACGTTAAACTTCATAGATATGATGAGAGAACGTCCGTCGTGCCCGATTACAAAACAGACGATCGAACTTGGTTCGGAGCGCACCTAGGTCGTGGTTCGGCCCGAGCCCCGAATCAATTTCGATCGTCTGTTTGATTATATTGTATTTGTGTCGTAATCTCATCTTAAATGTTTAGTTTCACTCTTTTAACTACCTTGTGTTTTTCTATTCGTTCCTTGTGTAAATCGTTAAATTTAACCAACGTATTTTTTTGCCCCTAAAAATTTTTGGTTGCGGCCCGCGACACCAGGAGTACAACGGGTTTGTGGCCCGCGTAAAAAAAAGGTTGGGGACCACTGGTCTAAACCAATGTCCAAACTCCAAAAATCAGTTTATATCAAGACGACTCATTTCTAATTTAACAAAAGTTAAAATGAATTAGTCTAAGTTAATTACGGTAATAGGGGTTCATAACGAGGTGCAATTTTTTTCAAAATACCATAATATAATAACTCCCCACACCGATATCGGTGACGGTGGCCGGTTTCATTGAAACCAGGCCAGTTACGCAGGAGTAATTTTATAGTGAACAAGTGTGTGCGCATTACACAAGAGCATTCTCTCTTCCTTTACTCTCATAATCCAGTGGGACGGATAACCGACACGACTGACGAGAGATCAGGCGCAGGTCCGACTTTTTACATGCCCATCCGACGCATGGATCATCTTTCTTGTCAGACAATCAGGTGATCAGCCTGCACTGTCCTAACCAAACTTGGAAACAACATTTTTTGTTGTTCCAATGCGGGAATCGAACCCACGACCTCCGAGTCGAGAGCCAATGCTCTAACCACTAGACCACGGAGGCTTCACCATAATAAACAAATAGGGTGAGAACACCAATAGGGAATATGCATAAAATATAAAAATAGCTTAAAATATAATAATATGATACTAGACAGGAAAATAAAGAAAATGGCGAGAAAATTTTCAATATCTGTTGATAAATGAGCAAGATATGAGCGGTCAAAGTTTGTAATCTATCTCTTTCTAGCAAAACGAAATTTAGTATGAACTTTCTATGAAAGTCGTGTTATGTGACGTCACGATACACGTCGGATCTCTCTGTCTAATAGACCACTTTAAACGTTCATATCTTCGTTATTTTTAATGATATCAAAAAACTGATTTTACTATACGGTTTACCAAACAAGATAGATCTATATAAATAAATAAAAAAAATACGTGCATATTCCCTATTATCAGTACTTAGAAATGGTCCAAATTTAACCTCGATTATTACAGAGGAAAATATTTTATAGTTTAAAGTATGGTGTCGCCGGTAGTAGATTCCAGAAACATTAAATTTATGTTTTTATTAAGTGGAAACAAAAATTAATTAGTAAGCTTATAATTCTAGTATTTGTTCGGGTCGCGATAATTTGTTTTTTTTTTTTTCGCGAAAATTTTAGCTGAGACACATTACAAAATTGGTTTCTACTTCTACTTTCATAGTTACGCTAGTTTTCTGGTTCTTTTTATGCGTCTCTTTGGATAATCCCTCGAGATGATCGCACAGAGTATATAGAACTTCTTTCTTCGTATTAATGAAAGAAATGAATGATATTCAGACACACGATTAATATTAACAGGCGTTGGCTTAAAATTGGGGCTTAGGGCCTGTTTCACAATCTAATAATAAGTATCAGATAGCTTATTTGAATGTTTTGTCTCTATCGCTCGATATAAAGTAAGCAGCGACTAAATTTCCGAATAAGCTTTCCGACACTTAGAACTATAAATGTGGCTGTTAAAAATGTAATCATATTAGGATAATTTAGTATTGTAAATAAATTGTAACAAGCCAGTTCAATAGGGGATCGGACTACATCTGAAATATGTAGTTTCGTTAATATATTCAGAAATATTGAGGCATTACTACTTGGTAAATGTAAAAAAATATATTATGTTATATGTAGTTTACTAATTAAATACATTTAAAAAGTACCAAATATTTTTTTTTTGCGAAATGGGTAAACAAAACCTACATATTAGTTTACTCACATTATATACAAAAACATTCACTATGGTAAGTATGAACTTAAACGCACAAGTATGGGAGATATTTACAAATATATTCCGGCGGCCATATTCTTCATATATACTATAACATGACTATAACCTACAAGTGACGTCATTTGTAGGTCGACTTTAGTATGGAGCGTTTTTAGGAGGCTCGCGAAATTTTTTATACAAATCGCTGTACCTTTGAAAATATTGACTTTTGATATACGGTTTCTTCTGAGAAGTTACTCATATTTAAGAGTACTATTCATTTATGCAATAAAAAAAAAAATTAGTCCGATTGCCTATTCACTTGCACTCGTAACCAACCTTATATTATCAATATCATCTACCTATCACATATTGTGATATATTTTAACCTTTTACAACATCGAAGGGATCGGAATCAAGTGGAGCAATCGAATCGAAAGTCGCGAGAAAATTCTCCACATACCCCACCATAGATTACGGTAAAAGCATTTTGTCAAGCGAATTCACGTGAAGATACCAATTTGAAGGTAACGGGTGGGCGGGCAAATCTCCCCGTTACTATATCCCCGTGAAATGCGGTTTCCCATCGCGAAGGGATTTGATGTTGCCGTTTTATGATTTAAAACCACTCACGTCGGCTTAGCTTCGTCTGTTCTTGTCTCGCTTTAAATTGAGGAGGGATATATTACCTTATTGTTCACGGCTCAGCTCATAGTTCACCAGTTAGTTCTCACAATATATTAAGCCCTTACACAAAAAACTACTACTTTCCAATTTGGTTGAATGCTCTTAGGTGGTCATACATCTATACATCTATACAGATAAATAAAATTGAAGTGTCTGTTTGTAATTTCAAATTAACAGCTTTTCACTTAATGCATATGAAAGTATATTCGGTACTTATAATGAAATACCAATTTTTAAAATTTTTGTCTCTCCGTCTGTCTGTCTGTCGGTCTGTCTATCTATCTGTTTGTTCCGGCTCTCCGAATCGGCTGGACCGATTTTCGCGGGACTTTCAATGGCAGATAGCTGATGTTATAAGGTCTAACATAGGCTACTTTTATTTTAGGGTTCCGTTTAAAAAAATAGAGTTCCGTTTCAGTTAGTTCTATGCAAACGAAGTTGCGGGCATCAGCTAGTAAAAAATAAAAATTTACGCGTTTACTTTAAAATAGCCTGTTTTTTCTTCAATTAAAAGACGACAAAACTGCCACCATTCGTACACGAAATATATTAATACTAGTTTTTGCCCGCGACTTCGTCCGCGTGGAACATTTACTTTGGGATATCGCTAAAATTTACCCGCGACTTTACGTAGAAGTAGAAGCGCTTCCTCCTTACGACTGGCCGCTGCGCGCCGTACATTATAATTGCGCGTTTGATTATTTTATTACTGCGATATCTTCTAAAATACTCATTGAAATCAAATGATGTAAACGGCAAATTTCTTCTAAATTACATGCTTGTAATGAATAACGTTTTTTTTTTATTTGGATAAGGATTAATATCATCTTTATGAAAACACCCTCACAAATAATGCTTAATTTTAAAACAAATTTGGTTAGCATAAAAAGGTTATACTGAGCCAACTTAAAAGATAGACATATACAGTCGCGTACTTTGAACTTTTAAAGGGGAACAATTCTGTAATACATAATTTTAGCGAAACTTTAACCGTTTCCGCAGCGTACGCAGCGAAAGCTCTCAAAAGGAAAAAACCTCCGATTTTGAAACATTATTGATTGGTGCTCCGCTCATATTGAGCTTAGTATGATGCTATATAGCCTAAAGCCTTCCTCGATAAATGGACTATCCAACACAAAAATAATTTTTCAATTCAAACCAGCAGTTCCTGAGATTAGCGCGTTCATACAAACAAACAACCAAACAAACTCTTCAGCTTTATAATATTATAGTACATATAGATAAACCAGTATTTTATGTTTGAATAAATTGATTTGAAAATTTGAAATTGATTTGAAAATTTGAAATTGATTTGAAAATTCTTAACACCTCTTTGACGCCTCTGTGGTCCAGTGGCTTAGAGCTTGGCTCACGACTCCGGAGGTCATGGGTCCGATTCCCGTGTTGGAACAACAAAATGTTGTCATCAAGTCTGGGCAAGATTTCAGACTTTTAAGATTTTTTTTAAATTTGATTATTTATTTCTCTCTTCGCCATTTTTTCCAAAATTTGTGACTTTAGTTTATTTGCTTTTTATAGTTTTTATGTAACTGATGAGCTGTTTTATTACTAAATTTTTTTGTTATTTTTTCCCTGAACTTAAAAAATATTATGAAGAATACGTGAAGATACGTAGAACCATTTACGTTTAATAAACAGCGCCCTCGTTTTATTTTGAAGGATAATAAACACTCTATTCAGACATCTCGAGTCTTTTAAAACGTAATTATTCAGTAGATTCAATCTTGAAGATCTCAGAAAGGGCAATCACGGAGTGTGTAAATATTGAAAATTCATTTTGGACCCACTTCGGTAAAATTTTCGAGAGCCTTAATTTTAGATCTTTGATCAGCAATCGAGCGTGCTTGCGGTTAAACACCTCAGCATCATCATCGTCGGCTGATAACTGGTATAAGAGATGGCAAGGATTATGCTGGGGACGGGTACACCAGACCAGCGTACCGCAGATGAGCCTTAGAGTATCCAACCAAAAGATGAGCAGACTTCACGATCTTTTTATGATTTTTGGGGTTCCGTAGTAACTACAAGGAACCTTATAATTTCGCTCTGTCCGTCTGTTCTCCCTTGATGACTTAACTCCTTTGGTAACTATTAATATAAATTGACAAAATTATTTATAGTTATAGATTGAATAACTAAGGTCCGGTAAAATCAATTACGGATATTTCGGGCATATGATCTAACTACTTAAGTACCTAATAGACGTTTAGGCAGAAAAATAATTGTTATACTCGAAAAAAATCTTCCTTTATATAGGTAGGCGAGTTTGCGTTGAGCGGAGAGTACCCATACATGAGATGATTTTTTTACTTTTAGTATGACAATATTTTTTGCCTAAACGTCTTTATAATAATGAATAAGGTCATATACGCAAATTATCCGTAGTTGATTTTACCAAACCTTATAGAATTCAAAATTTGCATGTAATATTTATAATTTTATGTTTTAGGGATAGAGCTCCCGACACATTTGTGATGGAGATCGGTTTTTTTTTTTCATTCCGTCCCGTCGTGTAGGGTATCGTCAAAGAATATATATATTACTCACGTAGTATCGTTGAAAGGTCATTTTAAATAAAGGCTATGACTTTTTTATAATGTAAACCTTCATTTCGTGTAATCGACCTCCAAAGTGGTTGGACCAACAAGTTGGACGAATTCGGACGGTAAATTTTGAAGTAATTTAAAAATAAAACCTATTACGCGTTAATAGTTTTTAGAACCCTCCTAAGAAGTATAGGACATGCTCTTTAGTTATTAGATTTTCCAAGTCGCATGTTTCTTTTCTTTAGGCGCGTTATGCATTTTGAGGTGGGAAAAGCCATTGAACTCGCGACACTGTTGTCGATACCGCGCCGGTAGAGCGTGCGATAAGGTCACGCGCCGCATACTTGCCTGTGCGCTATTGTTTTCATTTGTGTCGGCAAAGACTGGATTCTTATAAATCGAACAACGCCGATTGCAAGCACGAAAAATTGTCATGTTCCCTCTGATAGTCACGTTCCGCCAGAGCCGAGCGTGCAAGCGAGAGCGCGGAACAAGCGATAGAGAGGCACGATCGGCCTAAGCGTGTGATAACGTAAAGTAATCGTCCATAAACCGATTTAGCAGACAACCGTTTTTTCATGTAACTAAAAGCTTAAGCTATAAATACATGTGACAGCTTCATAAATATGTCCATACCATGCCGTGCTGTTTAAAAACATTTTGGGATTTCCCGAGAAATAACGTGCTACTAATATTTTTACTACAATTTGTATTTTGTACTTTTGTAGTATGTTCGCACGACAATGAAAAGTGGCTTTATCGCTATTTACAGAACACACGCGATGTCACGTGATATAATTAGTTATATTTTGTCACTTACAATCTACTATCGAACGAGTTGCCGTTGGACCGAACATAAGATTAAAATCGCATGCACAGTGCACACATACTCACGTTGCGGCTTGTATTCCTTTGTGTTTAAATATTTTGAGGCGTTGGTTAACATTAAGGGTTGGCAACCTTTTGGCAGAAACGGGCCATATAGTGACAATCATCATCATATTGAATGGTCAGGACAGGCTACGCCCAGTGAGGGGATCCTTGATCCGTCATAACTGCTGTATAAATGTACTTTTCGGAAATAAACCATTTGTATTTATGTGTATTTGCATATAATATTTTGTATTGAAATAGTCATGTGACGTGTCCCATCCCAAGATTCCCAAGTGAGCGCTCGCCCTTTATACATAGTAAAAACTACTTAACCGATCATCATGAAATTTGGCACAGATATAGAGTAGACCACGAGAAAGGACTCGTGCTACATTTATCTTCGGAAAATGTACGATTTCCGTGGGATACTGTATGTAGTATGTACGCTTTCAAGTAAAAACTACTTAACCGATCATCATGAAATTTGGCACAGATATAGAGTAGACCACGGGGAAGTACACGTGCTCTTTTTTATTGCGAGAAAATGTACGATTCCCGTGGTATACTGTATTCACGCGGGCGAAGCCGCGGGCAAAAGCTAGTATGAAATAATTTAATTCTTATTCGTGACTTGTGAGTAAAGAAGTATATTATAGCATTAGAATTTTGTACCATGTCAAAGTCAAACATTTTATTCGACGTTGGTATTTTTATACACTTTCTGAACGTCAGTCTACCTGTAACTTGTAGTAGGCGTCTTTACTATAGGTGTACCAGAATCTCATGGCAAATAGGGGAAAAAAAATTGTAGTGTGCAATACTGGGGAAATTGGATTAAACGATCTTGATACTGGTTAATATTTAATTATGTCTTTAGTATTATTGAACATGAATTATAATAAGACTGTATGAAGAATGTTCGGTGTATAATATAGAAAACTAGCTTTTGCCCGCGGCTTCGCCCGCGTGGAATAGTGTTCTTGGAGAAAAAACTACTTCGGCGAATAATTCTCTACCTACTTACAGCAATATACTACTGATACAATATTGAACATGTTTTTAGGTTTGCCCAATGCAAATTGTTAAAAATGGGACCCTATCACCTCGATACGACATGCGCGACCACTTGATAATATACTTACATAATAAGTATTTTATTTATCGCACTTGAATATAAATTTTACCATAATCTTATAATATCTTAAAGACTATTAAATACTTAAAGACTATTATTTTAAAAACTCGCATCAAAATCCGTTGCGTAGTTTTAAAGATTTAAGCATACATAGGGACAGACAAAAAAGGGACTTTGTTTTATACTATGTAATATAATGATATTTCATGAAAAATAAATCAATCGTGAATTACTTTATATACTTATTTATTACGAATAACATACAATTAAATTGGCAACAGTTTATTTAATGTTGGAATTTCCTTCCGAACTGTATAGAACTCGTTTACTTTATTCCTAATCAACTATAAATCGAAACTGTCTTATGTTGATTTTCTTTTTTCCTCCTCTCCTCCTTTTACCAGGCATGGAAAACAAACCATCATTCGATGTGTCATCAGCTACGATTCACCTTATAGTAGTACTGGAAACACATTTAAAGAAGTCACAATAATTACCTAAGAAAATATAAAAAAACTAAAAGTATCAAAACAACTCACTCTAACTTACCGGTCAACTCTACCACGAACTTTAAATTATAAGATTGAGTTCGATTTACACCTTCTTCTTTCTGTATTTTACTATAGACATAGAAAACAATATTTCTCGCTTGAGATCGAATTGCCTTTTTGGATATTTTCACAAAAACAACAAATTCCAAGAACATAATCACAAAATTTTAGCAGCGGTTGACAGATCACGTACTTTGATTTGACGGGTCATACTTGACATTGCCATATGAAAATCACATTTTTTATTTTTTTTAAAATGCCATCAGATTCTGGTAGAGCTATAGTCTGTATTGAAATTAAAAACCACTAGCTGTCCCGCTCTCGACACGTCACGTTGTTCTGTCTTAAATAAGAATTGGAATGAATAAATAACTACACCTACAATGCAACCTATGCCCTAGTCCTACACCTACTCCTACAACTTACAGCTACACCTCTTTCAATGTTTACCACTGTTTAAACCTTTCCTGAACTTCCGCAATTGTTTCAGGAGCAAAATTAGCCAAATCGGTTCAGCCGTTCTCGAGTTTTGACTCAAAACAAACAAAAACGGCTGAACCGATTGGGCTGAAAAAGTATCCTATGTCCGTTTCCTGGTTTTAAGATACATCCCCACCAATTTTCAGCCAAATCGGTTCAGCCGTTTTTGAGTTATAAATTGTGTAACTAACACGACGCTCTTTTATAGATATAGATTTATTTCTTGTACAAGTACAAGGTTTCTTGTACAAGTACAAGGTTTCTTGTACAAGTACAAGGTTTCTTGTGTACAAGAATATAAACCTACTTAAAAGCCTTTTGCAAGATAAGGAAATTTTAATGTTTTTCCATGCCAGTTGGATAAAATTCAAAACTTAGCTTTCACGTTATAGTCTTGTAAAAGTTGTGAAGCTGTTAAGTTTTGTTTCTGCTTGCGTCTTTGCATTCTAATGAAATAGAAAAGTGTTGAATCTAGATTATAATAACTATATTTTTTTTATAAAACTATAAACCGACTACGAATCTATTGACACCTGATTTATTATATTATATTATAATCGGATCAGTAGTTTAGGCTCTACAGTGGAACAAACATACATACATACATATAGATTGCCAAAACCTTTCCCCTCGCTTTTGGCGTCGCCGTAGTATAGTGAAATTATAATAATTTGATTATTATACAAAAAATATTTATCAACGCGTTCAAAATTGAACTTTATTCATTTCACAAGAAAAAACACGTTTCATTGCATGAGTTCGAATGTCAAACTGCACCGGGCCGCTTCGCGTATCGTCTCGTTTCGGTGTTAAAATAGTCAAAACCAGGAAACATGAACCACTGACTATAATAATACTAAATATGGCCCAAGATCGCATAAAATTCGTTCTCAAATTTTGAAGTTTTGATTCAATTTTCAGTTTCTAGTTAAAACTAACTTTAGTGCATCGTTATATTATGGGTCTTAGTTTATAGTATGTTACAGTCGGAAATCTTAAGCTAGTGCTTAGCCTCTGTAAGCAGTGCTTAGAGTATCTAGACATAGTTACGTAAATCCTAAGATCCGGAGTTTGGCTGAAGTGGATAATTACAGAGGCTGCAGGAAATAAACCGACTAAGAGAATGCTTTGTTTTCACCATTCCCACCCGCCTAGCAAAATAGAGGTT
Source organism: Glaucopsyche alexis (assembly GCA_905404095.1). Taxonomy (NCBI): domain Eukaryota; kingdom Metazoa; phylum Arthropoda; class Insecta; order Lepidoptera; family Lycaenidae; genus Glaucopsyche; species Glaucopsyche alexis. Next base: position 20,053,765 of record FR990057.1, read on the forward strand.
GATGACAACATGTAAAATATTTAGTTACGTACTAAAATCATTTTGATACTAATATTACTAGCGCAAAGTTAACAAGAATCGATGTATGAATGTGTGGATTTTTTATGGCTTTTTCACGTAATAACTACTGAACTGATTTTAGTTAAATTTGGTATGGTAGTTTAGATTCGGGATTACATATAGGCTACTTTTTGTCGCAGTAGAAAAGTTTGTGGTTCCCGTGGGATTTGTCTTTGCGCGTACTACGTTGCAGGATACATCTAGTCTATCCTTTATTATGTAAAGAGGAGAGATTTGGTCGTTTGTTTGCATATTGAACAGGCTCCGCAACACTGGACCGATTTTGATGAAAGTTGGAGATAAGATTGGACCACGGGGAATCACATAGACTCTATTTTATCGCGGCAAAATCTACGATTCCCGCGGGATATTTGGCGCACTTGAAGTCGCTTGAAACGTCTAATTTTAAATATAATTTCACCTGTTTAATGTACTTTAACAAAGAAACGAGGTTAAGGAGAGCACGCGAACAATGGGATGCCAGCTTTACATTTTTAATTGTGCTAAATTAATAATAGAACCTTCTAGGTCGCCTCGCGCTGGGGAATTACCTGTTATCATGAAACAGTTTCATTATTTTAAATTCTATTACAACGAGCCTTACAACAGGCATGTCGATGTGAATTGAGAGACAAAACTGTCATAAGACTGTCGTGACCTATGTGAGCGTTGGACCTTAGAGAAGTCCTCTTGAGACCACGGTCGAAAGTATAATTGAAATAATAACAACTCCCCACACTGATTTCAGTGACGGTGTCCGGTTTCATTGAAACCAGGTCAGTTACGCAGGAGTAATTTTATAGTGACCAAGTGTGTGCGCAAAACACAAGAGTATTCTCTCTTCATTTACTCTCATAACCCAGTGGGACGCATAACCGACACGACTGACGAGAGATCAGGCGCAGGTTCGACTTTTAACATTTCCATCTGACGCATGGATCACCTTTTTTGTCAGACAATCAGGTGACCAGCCTGCATTGTACTAACCAAACTTGAAACAACATTTTTGTTGTTCCAATGCGGGAATCAAACCCACGACCACCGAGTCGAGAGCCAAGCTCTAACCACTAGTCCACGGTAGGTCTCAGTTGTACACGCCACAACCTGGGAATCGAACCTGCCCTCTCTCGAGTGGGAATCAAATGGTTTTTTTTTTTTTTTATTAAATATGGGAGCAAACGAGCAAACGGGTCACCTGATGGAAAGCAACTTCCGTCGCCCATGGACACTCGCAGCATCAGAAGAGCTGCAAGTGCGTTGCCGGCCTTTTAAGAGGGAATAGGGTAATAGGGGAGGGTAGGGAAGGGAATAGGGTAGGGGATTGGGCCTCCGGTAAACTCACTCACTCGGCGAAACACAGCGCAAACGCTGTTTCACGCCGGTTTTCTGTGAGCCCGTGGTATTTCTCCGGTCGAGCCGGCCCATTCGTGCCGAAGCATGGCTCTACCACGTCTCAGTTTACCCACTAGGCTACGAACCTCTATCATAAACATAAGAAAAAAATAAATAATGGATTAGGTTGTCCATCAAATTATCCATTAAGCTTTTTTGCCCTTACGAACAGTCATTTTTGCAATTTGGCTGCGTGTGATGGAACACGGGAAAGGAGGCATAAAATATTACGACCCTCATTTTTCTTGTTTCGGGTTAATGTTTGTGAGTTATTATTTAATTAATGCGAGTGAAAGAGCCCGAACTCCGAAGTTATTAAAGAATTCATTAAAACTTTGCGATTAAGACCTAAGTAGGTATTCAAGGTATCATCGTAAGCAGCTAAAGGCATTTAAAATCTATACAGATAAATAAAATTAAAGTGTCTGTTTGTAATTTCAAATTAACAGCTTTTCACTTAATGCATATGAAAGTATATTCGATACTAACAATAAAATATAAATTTTTAAAGTTTTTGTCTGTCCGTCTGTCTGTCTGTCTGTCTGTCTGTCTGTTTGTTCCGGCTAATCTCTAAAACGGCTGGACCGATTTTCGCGGGACTTTCACTGGCAGATAGCTGATGTTATAAGGTCTAACATAGGCTACTTTTATTTTAGGGTTCCGTATAAAAATAGGGTTCCGTTTCCGTTAGTTGCGGGCAAAGAAGTTATGCAAACGAAGTTGCGGGCGTCAGCTAGTAATAAATAAAGCTACTATTATTAAGTTACTAGCTTTTGGCCCGCGGCCGCCGTAAATACAGTATCCGACGAGGACACTGTACTTTTTCCAGATAAAAAGTAGCCTATGTGTTAATCCAGAGCTTAAACTATTATCATATCAAATTTCATCAAAATCCGTTCAGTAGTTTTTGCCTGAATGAGTTAACAAACAAAACATCCATCCATCTATCCATCCATCCTCACAAACTTTCATATTTTAGGTAGGACATAATATAAAACTTGCTAAAAAGAACCATCGAAATTAAATCAAAAATTTAACCATCAAATACGAAAATTCTGTATTGAATGTGAGCTGCGAAAAAAAAAGAAAAATGAAATTCATGCATTTTATTATATGGCAACAAAATTAACAAATAAATAACTAACACTTACCTAGTTAATAAATATCACAAAACAACCATCGGTAGTACACACAAACAAAATAAATATGTTACAAAAAGTGGTCAAATTAATAATAACAAAAAATAATAACATTGAATAATATAAAATACTATGAATCACGCGTACTTATGTCAAAATGGCTTATTGGTTCATGTGAACACGGCATAAGCGTCATAGGCTAGTTTTGAATATTTTTTGACATTTCCCTGTCTTCTTAACGCGAATAGACTATAGAAATCGAATCGCCTTTGAGTATCCTTGTCTTTAGTTTTGCTTCTGCTACGTTGGTAGAACTACCAACGTAGCATAGAAACTTGACATACTCGTAACTTTACGAGTATGTCTAGTTTCAATTTTGTTGATTTATTAATAAGACCACTTTTAGTTTGGCCAAGTTCATTGCTACAGCGTCCTTTTAACAAAGCCAGTTGTATTTACATATTTAGTCATGAATGCAGCTATAGTAAAAAAAACCACTAGAATAAATAAATTATGTAAACAATAATAAAATAATTCAATATTCCCAAAGTAACATAATATCTTTGTCATTCGAAATTGTTATGCATTTTCACTTGGTCAGATTATAATTTAGCATCTGATTGATCTGACACGTAAATTGCAAAACGGTGGCTCAGTGTCATTTTTAAAATTTGACAGTTTTGATGTCAAACGACTACCAATAAAAACTGATTTTTATCCAAAAATTGCGAACCCGTAAATGTTTGTTTACAAAATTGATTCTTCGCGTGGTGTCAACTATATAAGATATTCTTCTATAACTGCCTCAGCTCGTTCTCATACTTGCTAGCGTATACCCCCTGGGGGTCGTACTTCTTCACCAGCTCCTTCCACCAGGCAGGTTCTTTGTTCATGAGGTGGCCTATCACCTTCTTGATTATTGCTTTCTGTTCCTCCTTACATTGGACGCAGCCATTTTGGAGAGCTTCGCTGATATGAGCTGAAAAAAATGTGAATTTTAAAATCTATTCAGCCACAATTATACATTATAACTAATAAGTTATAATGTAGGATTGTGGCTGAAAGCTTTATATATTTTTATGATATGTGGTAAACGTCGACCATGGACAATAGAAATACCAGCGGAGTTATATAATACGCTATCGGTATTTTAAATTCCCTTCATTGGGAATTTAAAAGTGCTAGGATTTCTAACAGTGAAAAGTAGTATTAATTACAGATCGGGATCCTCTTCTTTCGCATAATTTTATTTGTCATAATTTCATTTGGCATACCTCACTTGGCATAATTTTATTACGTATAATATTACTTTGGCATAATGGTTTCTTGGCATACTACATCATTAGGCATAAATATAATTTAGACTAATAATGTTTGTCCTAATTTAATGAGGCATAACTCGTAAGGCATAATTTTTCTTGTCATAATAATACTTTGGCATAATTGTTTTTTGGCATAAACTCGTTAGACATATTTTTTGTCATAATAAATTTAAGGCATTCTGTCACAAGGCACAAATATGCATGAAATGGAACGACATAATGAAAACACGGTTAAGGTAATTAAACGCATATTTATGAAACATTAAAATTAGGTATTACACTCATTATACCTTTTTTTTTAAGGAGGGGAAATACGTTACGTATCCCCCACCGTCTGAAGTCCGGGGGAAGGCGGCTGACCACAGCCGCCAGCCGGGGGAGTCCGACATACCAATGTCGGACTCCCCCGGCGCAATGGTGACGTAGAGCGCCGGGGCTTACCGACTAAAACCCCTCCACTACCACGACCCCGCAGCGCGTGCCGCGACCGGCCCTCTTCTGTTGCGGCGGCTAGATGGAGTGCCGCCGCATGCCTCACCGAGGGCTCCCCGGGCATAGGGGAGCCTTACTCTCGGGACCCATAGTGTGGGCAGCGATCCCCCGATCGTCACCCACGGGTCTAGGCTTCCACTTCCATAGTGGCGGGGGCAGGTGGAACCACCCTTGCGCTGGCCTTGGGCTTTTTAAGCCGGGCCCTGGAAGGAGCTCTCCTCTTCCTGTTCGTACCGGGGGGCGGCTTGAACGCTGTTATGCAGCCGCTGCTCCCCAGCACGTGCTCCCTGGGCTTGCCCGAAGCCTCGCAGGCCAGGCAATTGGGAGCCTCCTCGCAGGCTGGCGCTTTATGCCCCGGCTTCCCACACCGGAAGCAACTCCGGCTGAGGTCCACCGAGGACTTACACTGCGCCGCCATGTGACCGGTGTCGAGGCAACGGTAACACCGCTTGGGCCTCACCGCGGCCAGCAGTGTCACCTCCGCCGTAATCCAACCGATCTGCAACCGCCCGGAGCTGGTAAGCCGTTTGGCGGCTGCGATTACACTCATTATACCTAGTGTAACATGTGTAACAGTAGGTTAAGTTGCGGCGGGGTGGCCCTTGGGCCACCCGTAAGCCGCTAACATGTTTAAAATAATTAATACGAAAGGTAATTAATGCAAAAACAAAACTTACTTTATCCTTAAGTGCATTGGGCTCGTGGTTATGGTTCTACATGTTCTTAGATAGCAGTTCGGGTTTTTTTCTGATCGTTCGTAATCAGTCGAAAATTACAATTATAATTGTTATTTCGTCTTAACTCGCACACCCAGTAGAATTTATCATTCATAAGCTCTATAGGAGTAATAGTGTTCTGTGTTCATAAGTATGTGAAAAAAAATGCTACAAAGATGTATGCGTAATTATAATAGTATGCTTAAATATCATTATGCGTAAATATATTTATGCTTTTTAATATTATGCTTAAAAAATATATGCCTTACAATAAGTATGCATAACAATTATTATGCTTTTAGTAATTATGCGAAAAAAAATTATGCTAAGAAAGTTATGACAAATGAATATTATGCGAAATGACTATTAGGTCAAATTAAATTATGCCAAGTAAAATTATGACATATGATTTTATGCGAAAAAATAGGGAACCTTACAGATCTATGAATTTTGTTGCTTGCAAGTTATTAACAAGTTAGCTATAAAAGTAGGTATTAGATGTGAAATTGCCAAGTTACGTGAAATAGTTTACAGCAATTTCGTTGAAACAGCTTCATCGCTTAAGATTTTAGTTGCTGCAGAACTATTTAAAGGTAGCTGAAAATTGTGAAGTATTTAAAGCTAGGAGAACTTGAGGTTTCAATGTAAGTATTTTTTAAGAAATGTCTTGCAGGCTTATTAAATATTTTTATGCTATTTAATGTTTTTATTAAATTTTTAGGCGTAAACATTTTCTCTCGTTGTCAGTTTTTAGGGTTTCTTAGTATTACAAGGAACCCTTATAGTTCCGCTCGTCTATCTGTCTGTCTTGTCGCTCTTCTGTAATTAAATTTTGGTATAGTCGTATAATGTGTACCTATAGATTTCGGTTTTGGCATCATAAAACAATAATCTTACTAATATTATAAATGTGAAAGTTTGTGAGGATGTATGGATGGATGTTTGTTCCTCTTTCACGCAAAAACTACCGAACGGATTTCGATGAAATTTGGTATGGTAGTAGGATAAAATATGGATGGAATGCAGTGGCGAAGGGTTCCTATAACTCCATTCCTATCGGCTTCCCTTGTCACTTACCTTTTGCATACCTTCATAGAAATCCCTACCTATTATACAGGCTCCGGCTTCCCTATGAAGGAGAAGCAGCCTTCGCCACTGATGGAATGGATGGATGAAAAAGTATGGATTAAACATAGGCTACTTTTTATTTCGGAAAATACAGTATTCCCGCGGGATACCCGATACTATATTAACGCGGGCGGAGCCGCGGGAAACAGCTAGTGATTTTATATTTTAGGGATGGCTCTCCAACCTCCAAACATGTGAAGTGAGGATGGAATATTATTTTTCATTCAACCCCATCATGTGGTATATCGTTGAATATTTCTTTTAAAATAAAAGCACTTTTCATACATTACTTTTTTACATGCTCTTGTTTTATGATATTGTATCCAAACGAGCAGACAGATCACCTGATGAAAATTCTACCGTCGCGCGTCGCCCATTTACACGCTCGCCTGATGGATCATGGAAACTGGACAGTGACTACCGCAACCCCGGAGGAGTGACAAGTGCGTTACCTCGGAGCTCCTTCCCCGCGGGCGTGCAGCGTCCGGTATCCAGCACACACTTGACGTACGCGTTGAGCAGCCGTCTGTTCGCCAGCACCTCGTCCACCTTCACCGAGCTGAACTCCTGCGCAGCCGCCAGGGTCAGGACCAGCAGCAGGATACGCCACTCCATCACTGTGGAACAGGGGGTTTTGTGTCAAAAAGGTATCAGCACAGACATCTATTGACTAAACCACGCAGGTGTATATACTTCGCGTGTAAAAGAGGAGTAAAAATTACTTCCTTCAGCGCCATTTCCTCTCGAATATTCTCGGTACCAAACGTAAAACGAAATTTAATAAAACTTTACTCGGGGACGGAGAGTTCGTATCACTAAATCGCTCTTGTGACGTCACAGCAGGTACAAAAATAATGGCACGCTAGCTTTCTATACAGACGAGGAGACTTGCGTTATCTAGTAAATATATGTCTGTGGGTATTAGGGTGGGAGGACGCGCACACGGTGGGTCAGTAATGTGTGACGTCAGGGTCGATTCTGCAAATAAAATCTGGAAATAACTGGCTCACACCAAACTGAGACGCGACGCGACACCTCGCTACATTTTTAAGATAGCGATAAGAAATTGAATTGAACTTTATTATCTAAACAGGAATATACATTTTTCATTGCAAAATCGAGCGCGTTACGCAGCCCGTTGCAGCTCAAAATTCGAACTCTTGCAATGAAACGTTTATCTTCTTGTGTAGTCATTAAAGTTCAAATTTTGAATCGCTCTCTCAAAAGTGCAGCGCAGTGTCGCGTCTCCGTGTTAACTGAAGCTAATACAGTTTCGATGCAGTCTCGATATGTCAAAACAGCAATTTATGGCATTCTGATAAACGTCAAACCAACGTCCAATCTGTTTTGATTGGTCCAAACTCCGAAATGAGTTCATGATGTCCAGACGATTCATTTATAATCCTTTGAAAGTCTAAGTAAGGTAAAAACGAGAATGGGGTTTCTAACTAGATTAAGCCACTCTATCACTCAAATACTTAAATAGTTCATTCCAAACCCAAAACGAAAATCGACTATTTTGTATGGGACATTTTCTTATCCTAAACAAACAGAGTTATATAAATATTAGTAAACAAAGTTATATTATTTTGAATGATGATTTTTTGATTTTGTATTATGATATTTTATGATCGTATCACAAATTTCAGGATTTATACGCCCTAGGGGCAGAAATTGTGTCCAAATTGTGTAACTCCACATAATAATATTGTAACAACCCTGTTACCAATTTCTGGAAATATATAAATTGATTGATTGATTGATGAAGTTACGATTATATTATACGACAATTGTGTGTATTCTCTGTTTGCCTTTATTGTTGTAAGTAGTTTTACAATTGTTTCCTAATTATATTTTTTTGTTTACAGGTAAGTTAGACACCGCACTGTAACAACTACAAGGTAAAGAAAAAAAAAGTGTGTGTGTCAGCTCCGAGTTTCGACGCACGAGTGGAGTCTCAAAAAGTTAAATTTGGTGTGCAATGCAAATCGACCGACGCATCTTCGGCTAACATCGTGTGAATTCGTGTGACATGTGGCTGTGTGTGTGCCATCTTAACGAAGAGTGCAGTAAGTTGAGTTTTTGGGCAAATTAGATTAAGACCTTATATTATGGTATAATATGGTCTGAACTCGATTTGCCCAAAAACTCGACTTACTGCACTCTTCGTCAGGACGGCAGTGTGACCGTGTGACATCGTAAATTCGATTTTACTCCTATTTTCATACCGGCCTTTTTTGTATAAGGTTTGGTAAATTACGGATATTTTGGGTATATGATCTACTGCTTATTATAAAGACGTGTAGGCAAAAAATATTGTCATACTCAAAGCACAAAATCATCTGATGTATGGGTGTGGTATGGGAGAATCTCCGCTCAAATCAAACTCGCCCATATAAAGAAATATATATTTTTTTCGACTATGACGATTATTTTTCTGCTTAAACGTCTATACATAAGCATTAGATCATATGCCCAAAATGTCAGTAATTCATTTTACCGAACATATTATATGAAAATTGTTTTATAAGGAGTAAACTCAAAAAGTTCCAGAAAACAAAAGAAAAACTTACTTGCTTACTTATAACTTAGCACTGATCAAAAATAAGTCATTTTAGATACTGATAGTAAAAACCATATTGTCCTCTTTTATAAGGCTGTTTTCTCTCGTGTTCTTATTAAATTTTACTTTTAATTGCAGACAACACGCAAAGTAGGATCATTGTTTTATAACAATGAGGGGGAAATTAATCTTTTTAATTAATAACGCGAAAGTATACTATCTTGAGAATAACTTGAAAATATTGTTCTTATTAGGGCCTTTTCACAGTGTTGTAATAAGTTTGGGATAGCTTATTCGGAAGTTTTGTCGCTACTTACTATAAATCGAGCGAAAGAGACAAATCATGCAAATAAGCTGAGTTTTACTTCTGACGCTTGTCATTGAATAGTGAAACCCTTGGAACATGACGTATACATATTATAGACGAGGCATGTTGAGGCAAAAAGTGTCTCCAGTTAAATGGCCCCACTTTACCACTTACACTTCACTTTACACCGATTTTTGGGGCCATTATGACATTTGAAGTATGGTGAAAACAAGATGGCTGACATTTGAAGCATAGTGAAAACCAAGATGTCGTAGCTTTTTCTTGTATGTAGATTTGTTCTGTCAAATGTACGTCATAGCGTATCTTAAGTTTTGAAATCTTTGCGGCTCCCACAGACGAGAGGCCGATCGTTTCAGCTGGAACTGACGTCAGTTCGGCCTGAACGGATTCGAGCACACACACGGAAAAAATCGCATCCAATCCAATTTTACTTCAGTTCGGCCTGATCTGATTCGTGCCCACACACGGAACAGTCGCATCAGTCCATTCTGGTTTGCCGCGCGCTACGGTCGTGTTTATCAATTTTGTATTTAAACACCGTGAAAACTCATACAACGCTTGTACAAGATACACGCCCGCACGGCAGCGGGTCGGGCAAGAACTGAAGCGATTTGTCCACACACGGTCAGGACAGGCCGCGCGTTCAGGCCGATCGGTCAGGCCAGAATTAATGTTGCCAACTTAGTTATTTTACAAAATTTTACTAAATTGAGTATTTTATTCCCTCCTTGGTAGAAATTTAGTTATTAGTAGTGTTTAAGTAGGAAAGAGCCAGACAGTAATGATATGCAAAATAGCTACTAAATACGTAATATTTCCTAGTATATTTTAATTTAATGGTAAAATTTATAATCAAATTCAATTAATGAAAAAAATTTAATATAGTAAAACCTAAAATGCAGTGGTTTTTGGGGGGCTTCAGGAATTCCTAAGTTAAGTAGCCTCTTTAGTAGTTTTTTAGTAGTTTTAGTAGAAATCGATACGAGTTTAGTAGTTTCACAAAAAAAGAGCTGGCAACACTGGAACGAATCGCTTCAGTCCGTACGGCCGCCTGATGCGATCTCGAAATTGCACACACACGATACGATTTTGCATCCGTTCAGGCCGAACTGAAGGTAGACCGGACCATGTATGGGGCCCCTTAGAATCGGCGGCGTAATGGCAATTTTTAGTGTACCTACAATATTTTTTGTAATATGACACAAACACACATAAAAGTCACATCACGCCAGAGTCTGACTCCTTGCCCATGGGTGATCATTTTGCTACTGAGGACTGAAATCTAGAATTCTAGTCGCACGGCTAAAACCTAGAACATTCCAGAGTTATAGACCTATCTGGCTATCTACTATCTATCTACTATCGTTTCAAGTCTATGGTAATATTATGTAAATTATAATTATCTAGAAAAATCTTATAAACAAATTAGTTCATCAACTGCAACGTAATGATAATACAATTTGCATCAGAATTCAGAAAACTTGACCCTCTATACTGCAGGAGTTCCCAACCAGTGGGGCGTGCCCCTCTAGGGGATGTCAAGGGGGGGGGGGACCACAAATTTAAAATCTTTAATTTAAGGGCGGGGCCCTTGTCGGTGAAGCTTCCGCCACTCTTCTCTATCCTTCACTAGTAACTTCAGCTCTCTATAGGACATGAAAAGTTTGTTTGCATTGAATAGGCTGGACCGATTTTGATGAAATTTGGCACAGATGTAGAGTAGACCACGGGGAAGGACATATGCTACTTTTATCGCAAATTAAAATGTACGGTTTCTGAGAAATTAACTTTTGCGCGCACGAAGTCGCGGGCACCATGGTGTCATTTATAATTCTATGGCCGCCGTGGTAATATTATAAATAATACAGGGAAAATTTTCATGAAAAAGAAAAGGTTGGGAAACCCTGCTCTACAGTCTACTCTCAAGCGGTGAGTCAAGTCATTGAACAAAATGTAGATCAATAATAACACAAGTAATGATATAATTATAGCGGTGTTGAGTTAACCTAGATATACTGTGACGTCATCCATTCAGCGAGGCAACGGGCGTGCAGCACCTGATGAGCGGTGAAGCGCGTGCATTAGTTTATTAATTATTTTATAGTCTTTATTATTTATATATAATTATTATATGTAACGTCTTATCTAGTTAGAAACATCTACTACTTATTATACTGCCCCCCCCCCCCCCCCCCCGGAATTTCTAAACTATAAGCGATAGAAATTAGAAACTTTTCATGCTGACAGGTCAGACTGAACTCTAGAAAAATTATTTTGAACGAAATCGGACAATAACTTTTGTAGTAATTTATAGGAAACCTATTGCGCGTTGATAGTAAACCTTATTTAGACACGTCCAAGCCTGACATACTCTTGGTAAGGTTTTTTGACCTAATAGTTTTGGAAAATAATAAATAGGTATATTATAGTGTATTCTCTCGTAGTGAAGAATTTGGAATCTTTTAATAAAAGACTCGAAAACTTGTTAGAAACTTGTATTATCTTGATTTACAATGATTTTAGAAAATTGATGTTGAGCGAATGCCGAACGTATGCAAAGTGACGTTGTAACAATGTCGGTATTTGGAAATATTGTAAGAATAAAATTATTAATAAATAATACATACGCCTGTTAAATATAGATAGCAACATGACAATAATTGAATATAGTAGACACTAACGCTTAGGCGTGAACATACTCCCCCCCAGTTGAAGACCCAGTTCTTCAACTCGACGAAAACTCTTCATCTAACAGGGGGCACAGACGAACAAGAGGCCGACGATAGCATCCAGAAGCAGTGCTGACGTCGGCGACGCGGGATATCCCATCAGGACCCGGAAACAGCTTCAAAACTCGCCCAGTACGCCAACATAGTGGAGGAATATTGTCTTCCTTTAATAACACTAAGTCTCCAACCTTTAGTGCATCTTTGTTCAACCGCCATTTTGTACGAGTCTGCAGCTCGCATAGGTACTCGTTCTGCCATCTTAGCCAAAAATGCTGCCGGATCTGCTCGAGTCGCACGTAGCGCTTGGTTTGTGATTCTGCGGCAGTATTGAGGCGGGTAGACGGCAGCGCATTTAGTGGTCTCCCGATCAGATAGTGCCCTGGGGAGAGATAAAGGAAATCGTTAGGGGATGAGGATAATGGGCACAAGGGACGACTATTCAATATAGCCTCCACCTGTGCAAATAATGTCGTAATTTCCTCGAAAGTTAAATGTGAATTGCCCATGACACGTTTAATATGGTATTTAGCTGATTTTACACCAGCCTCCCATATACCACCAAAATGAGGAGCGTATGATGGAGTAAAAATAAATTTAATATTTGCCTGAGCTGTAAACTCGGACAATGCATTATTATGAATATCGATAAATGAATTTAGTTCTTTAGCCGCTCCTACAAAATTGCGTCCATTATCGGAAAATATTTCAGCTGGCCTGCCGCGTCGTGACACAAATCTTTGCAATGTCATAATAAACGCTTCCTTTGTGAGGTCACTCACAGCCTCCAAGTGTAAACATTTGTAACGGAGACATACAAATAAACATAGATAACATTTTATTAGCTTCGCGCCGCGCCCCTTCCGATTAACTATGTAAAATGGACCGGCCATATCAATGCCTACGGAATTAAACGGAAAATCTGGTGTGATGCGCTGTGTAGGTAGCTCGCCCATTTTTGGATATAAAGTATTGCCTTGCACTCGTCTGCATCGAACGCAATTACGAGCGGTAGCCCGAGCGAGAAGTCTACCTCTAATAGGCCAAATTGTTTGTCTGATTGTTGCTAGTAGTAGCTGAGGACCGGCATGCGCGTTACGTATATGCTCATATCTAAATAATAATTTACATAATTGATGAGAAGAATCTAGCAAAATCGGATGTACTTTGTCGTATGGGTATTTAGAACATTGTAGACGTCCCCCAACTCGTATCAAACCATCATCATCGATAAACGGAGATAAGGGCAATAATTTTGATTTAGCACTTAACTGTTTTTTGTCTTGCAATAACTTATATTCTATAGAAAAACTTTGCTGTTGAGCTATTAGACACAACAATTTAAAAGAATTCGACAATTCGTCAGTGGTTAATGGTCCAAGTCGCCTTTGAGAATAATTCTGTTTTTTTGCATTAAACGTAAAACGTTTGACATAAGCCAATGCACGTTGTAATCTACTATAGTTAGAAAATCGTTCGAAATTGATGATAGATTCTACTATAATTGTAGTGGCGCTTATTCGTAATTCAGGTAATTCAGTGACCTTAATATTATGTGGATTTAAAGTGGGCCAATCGTCCTTATCTTTAAGCAAGAATGACGGTCCATGCCACCACAATGATTAATCTTTTAACTGACTAAATTGAGCACCACGAGATATCAAGTCAGCAGGATTTTGACTTGTAGGTACATAGCGCCAGAGAGATGTCTTAGCCTTTTCCTGAATTTCGACTGTTCTATTAGCCACAAAAGTTTTCAATTTAGATGCATCACTTTTAAGCCATCCTAACACGACAGTAGAATCGGACCAATGGGTTATTGAATTTATAGTAAATCTAATTGAATTTGTTACACTTTCAGTAAGTCGACTGGCAAGCAAAGCAGCGCAAAGCTCCAAACGAGGTACTGTAATAGGCTTAAGAGGCGCCACCTTGGATTTAGAACACAAAAGATTCACTTGGACATTATTATCTGACGATACCGTTCTAACATACAAACAAGCACCGTAACCTGACAATGACGCATCACAAAAACAATGAATATCTATAGCATGCGGTGAATCGTTAAATACACATCTGGGTATTTGAAAATTTGATAATAATGAGAGGTCTTTAGAGAACTCTTCCCACGCGGCATTAATATTGTTTGGGGCTGGTTGGTCCCAATCTAATTTAAGTTGCCATAGTTTTTGTAACATTAGTTTAGGTAACATGATATAAGGGCTTAACAAACCAAGTGGATCAAAAATTTTAAATGCATCTGACATAATACTTCTTTTCGTTATTATAGGTTTTATCGTCGGTACATTGACCGGGAAATTTAATGTATCATTATTTGGATTCCAACCTAAGCCAAGCGTGCTGGATGCTTCACTTATAGTTAAACTTTCTTGTATATTGCAGTTAGAGGAATCGAATATAGAACTTAAGTTGCTTTTATATTTACGCAATTTTAAACCACCCTTGCTTAATTCTCGAGACACAGAATCCTTAATATACATCAATTCATTAATGTTATTCGTGCCAGTTATTAGGTCATCTACGTAGAAGTCCCTTTGTATTATATTTTTAATTAAAATGTCCCTACAATCCTCTCCTATTTGCCACAGACATCGAGTACTCAAAAAACTGGCACTTGCGGTACCATAGGTAACCGTATTTAGCTTAAGAGTCTTTATACGCAATGATTCATCCTCTCTCCATAGGATAAGTTGCAGGTTTCTGTCATCCGGATGTAATTCAATTTGACGATAGAATTTCTCTATATCTCCGCAAATAAGATACCTATAAAGCCGAGCTCGGATTAAGATACAAAAGAGTGAATCTTGCATGTTTGGCCCGACCATAAGTAAATCATTGAGGGAAAAGCCAGACGAAGATGAGGCAGAGCCATCAAAAACCACGCGAAGCTTAGTTGATTCACTAGTCATTTTAAATACAGCATGATGACATAAAAAATAAGATGGGTTTGGCTTAGGAACGGGTGATTCGGACAGATGACCCAAGCCTTCATATTCCTGCATGAATGCAACATATTGACGCTTGAGAGAAGGATTTTTTCGAAAACGTTTTTCTAAATTTAAAAATCGCCTTTTGGCAAGTTCAAATGAATCTCCTAAACAATCAGGTGAGTCTCGAAGAGGAAGTCTGACTCTAAATCGACCCGATGATAATCGCGTTGTATTGACATTGAAATGACCTTCACATGCTAATTCTGTTGCGCTTAAAATTGTTTTATGTGGTACTTCCTCTAATTGCCAAAATTTTGTGAGTTGTTGGTTTAAATCAATATCGTTCTGTTTTTCGTCCATAGCAACAGAGTTGCAGAAGCTACTTTTAATTTCGTTCGTAATTGAACCCCCAATCAACCAACCCAGGACAGAATTTTGCAACATAGGTTTATTTGTACCTAATGACATTTGTTCACTTATTAGTAATTCCCAAAAAACCTCAGCGCCTATGAGTATATCTATAGGAGCTGGCTGATTAAAATCCGGATCGGCCAATTGCAACTTGATAGGTATATTTAAAAGTTTAAAATCTATTGGAGCCTTTGGTAGGTCCCCAGTAATTTTATCAATAACTAAACAATTTATTTTAGTAGTAAAATTATTGTAAAGTGATCGTATGTGTATCACACAGCTTTCAGTAATATTATTTTCGGAATTGTGACCTATACCTATGACCTTCATGGATGTAGGACTCGCATTGAGTGATAATCTTTTGAGCATGGATTTTGTGATAAAAGATGATTGACTGCCTGAATCCAGTAAGGCGCGAACCCTTGTAGCCTCTTTAATTGGATTCAAAACATATAATTGGGCAGTGGATAACAATACTTGACTATGATATTCGTTGCTAGAAACATTAGAGATAAGGCATGAGTCATTATTTTGAGCATCGTTGACTTTAGATTGATCAACTGAATGCAATAATGTATTATGTCGTTTTTTGCAAATTTTACAAGGCCCCATTCGACATTCGCTTAGGGGGTGACCTTGCCTTAAACAATTGTTACATAATTTGTATTTGGATACATCAATTAACTTGTCCTGTATAGATTTTGATTTAAAAGTAGGACAGTTATAAATTCTGTGACTATCGTTGCAAACAATGCACCTTAACGCCCGTTAAGGTGCATTGTTATTTTTGATATATGCTATTATTATTTTTATTTGTGTCAGTAACAAACGATCTGAAGATATTATTATTACTATTTTGTTTTATATTGTGAGTTAAAAATCGTTGTTTATTATTGTTGTTTGGTAATAAGTTATGTGGCTTAATAGAATTGTACTCAGATTTATTATTATTATTACGGATCGATTCTAAAATGTACGCACGATCAATTAAAAATGTGTTAAAATCTTTCAAGCTCGGAATGTCACCTAAACTACTGCGCTGTTCTTCCCACTTCATAAGTGTTTGCGCATCAAGTTTGGATGAAACCAAAAAAATAATTAAAGTATCCCAGTGATCGGTAGGTTGACCTAGACTGGCTAAAGCGCGTAGGTTTTTAGTGACATGGTCCACTAGATAACGCAACGAACTGTCTGATTCACGATTAATCTTTTCAAGGTTAAACAACGATTTTAAGTGATGGTTCGTAAGTAATCTTTTGTTATTGTAACGATCATAAAGTAATTGAAAAGCATTATTGTAATTTGAAGATGAAATCTCAATATTGGAAATGACACGAAGTGCATCACCTTCTAGGTATGAAACTAAATAATGAAATTTTTGTATAAGAGATAAGCGTTCGTTATTGTGAATTAAATTAGTAAAAGTATCGCGAAATTCGAGCCAGCGGAAATATGAACCGTCAAACTTAGCAATTTGTATTTGCGGTAAGGCAACATTACAATCAGTCTTGTGATCGAGACTGCATTGAGCTTCGTGAAATAAGGATTCACGACGTTTTTTGTCGTGTTCAAAGGATTTTAATTCATTTTGTTCTTCGACCATATTTTTAGCCATGGCCGTACAAATTATGAAATCTTGCTCAATGTGTTCTCTTTCATCTAACTCGATGTCTAAATTTTCGGAATTAATCAATTCTATCTGAGATTGCAGCTCATCATATTTAGTGGATAAACTTTCAAATCGGCTTATCCTCAGCGATAACTCAGCTAATTCAATGCTAGTTAGTGTAGGTTGCTCTGTTATATTGTTTAAATAATTTTTAAATTTGGTTATTTGTCCCTTTATAGAACTTCTCTTTAATGTTAAATTCTTTAAAGTAGGCTCTTTGATTTCAGTCATTTTGTAATTTTAAAATTATTATTCAATTTACTTTAAGATAATTAATGAGTGATTAATAAATTAAGTGTCTAAAAATATTTGAATATGTGTAAAGTAATCTCTCTAACAAGGCACTACAGAAACTAGATTATTTTTGAAATATTATATAAATTTCTTATCTGATACGCTCCTCAAATGGTGGCAGTCAGGAACCCGGTGAGATGGTGCTGGATAGCAGCTGATCTCGTGAAGCAGAGGTCGGCACCAATACCAAACGCGTCGTGGACAGGAAACCTGAAATATTCGGCAAATTGTTTGAGAATTTGGATAAAAGTCAGACTAGTTATTGCAATGCAATTGTCAAGCAATCGTGCAACAAACTATTGTCATCATGGTAACCTAACCACTTGAGGAGAATATATTTGCTTGAAATTTGCCAAAATATTTTAAAATTTTAGAAAATATCTATTTAGATTTAGCAGATATTTCGTTTTAGTTGTGAAACTTGGGTATTTGTATATGATTGTATAATAATTTGTAAGTTTTATAAAACCGACACGTGGTCACACGGTGAAGGCTATTTGAATTGGTTTGGTAGGAAAATTGGTAGATTTGGGTGTAGGATAGTATTTAGGAAGTGAAGGGAGATAACAGGGCACTTATCTTGCGATCTACGCTGCGAGGTGATGCTTTAGATGCGTCACTGCCCGGCGATGTGCAATGTGACCCCTCTTCCTGCTTCACTCCACGATCCGTCTTTGCGCCGCAGGAACGATGAAGGCGATCCTTGGAGAAGGCACGGCAGCTGCTGGTGTTGAGCTCCGGTGCTGATTGTTCCTCCAAAGTCCTTTGTTCGCAGGCGAAGAAAAGCAGACCAAAATTTTGGAACTCGACCTTAGACGTCGTGTCCTGTCACGGTCGCCAATGTATTCTCTCGTAGTGAAGAATTTGGAATCTTTTAATAAAAGACTCGAAAACTTGTTAGAAACTTGTATTATCTTGATTTACAATGATTTTAGAAAATTGATGTTGAGCGAATGCCGAACGTATGCAAAGTGACGTTGTAACAATGTCCGTATTTGGAAATATTGTAAGAATAAAATTATTAATAAATAATACATACGCCTGTTAAATATAGATAGCAACATGACAATAATTGAATATAGTAGACACTAACGCTTAGGCGTGAACATATAGTTTTTCGTGGCTACCAATAAGTAGCAAGTACCTACCTAAGAAACGCTACATAGAGCTATTTTTAACCTAACTAACGTAACCTAAGATTAATTCAAAAGAACGAATATATACTAATATAATAGGTTGGGGAAAAAGTCTTTTCGCATTATAGTATGTATGAACTTGTCATAAAATATCTTGGGCTATACCAATTGTATCTGGCTGATTTTGGTATCATTAAAAAGTTTTAATTTTACAGAAGACAATTCCAAATTCAAATTAGGTAAATTTGAGATTTTCATTTGTTTTTCTTATTGTTAAAATGAGTGATTCTTATGAAGAATTTCGATACATTTTAAAATTTTATTACAAAAAAGGTAAAAATGCAACACAAGCCGCGAAAAAAATTTGTGATGTTTATGGACCTAATGCAGTATCTGTGAGAGTAGCGCAAATTTGGTTTAAGCGTTTTTAATCCGGAAATTTTGATATCAAAGATGCACGTCGCTCTGGTCGCCCTGTTACGGACAAAACTGTTGCCATTTTTGAAAAAGTGGAGCAAGATCGGCATATTAGTAGTTTCGATGTAGCTGAAGAACTGGGGATTGACCACAAAATGGTTTTGGCGCATTTGAGAAAAGCTGGGTACACAAAAAAGCTCGATATTTGGGTGCCTCATGAGCTCACTGAAAGAAACCTAATGAACCGTGTACTCATTTGTGATTCTTTATTACGACGTAATGAAACCGAACCATTTTTGAAGAAGCTGATAATTGGTGATGAAAAGTGGATCACATACGACAAGAACGTGCGAAAAAGATCGTGGTCAAAGGCCGGTCAGGCTTCACATACTGTGGCGAAACCCGGGTTAATTCGCAACAAGGTGATGCTGTGTGTGTGGTGGGATTGGAAGGGCATTATTCATTATGAGCTGTTACCGCCAGGCAGGACCATCAATTCTGAACTGTAACTGATGAGATTAAAGCAAGAAGTTGAGAGAAAGCGGCCGGAATTAATCAACAGAAGGGGTGTGGTTTTTCACCATGATAACGCTAGACCTCACACATCTTTAGCCACTCAGAAAAAATTACGGGAGTTTGGCTGGGAGGTGTTAATGCATCCGCCGTATAGTCCTGACCTTGCACCTTCAGATTTCCACCTGTTTCGGTCGCTGCAGAATTCCTTAGGCAGTGTCAGGTTGACATCACAAGAGGACTGCCAAAACCACTTGTCGCAGTTTTTTCATCAGAAACCCCAAAAATTTTATAGCAATGGGATCATGTACCTACCAACAAGATGGCAAAAAGTTATCGAACAAAATGGCACCTATATACTTTAGTCACTTGTAAATAAACTTTATAAAAAAACCTTTTGAATTTTTATATAAAATGCGAAGAAACTTTATCCCCAACCTAATAATATAGAAGAAAAGTTTGTTTCTTTGTATGTTTGTTTGCATTGAATAGGCTCCGAAAGTACTGGACCGATTTTGATGAAATTAACACTATATAGAACAGACCACGGGGGAGGACATAGGCTACATTTTATTGCGTCAAAATATACGTATTCGAGATTTCCCTTACCGTGCACGAAGCCGCAGGCATCTAGTGATTAATAAAGATGTTCCATGAAAACGACCAGCCATTTCTAGTTTGTGTTTTAATTCCGCCTGGCAACTAGAACGGGGGAATACCCGCCATATTTAACCCCCAAGGGGCCACGTCACGTGGACAATATATTGACCACTCATAAAATATCCTGACAATATGTAGCGAATAAATTACTTTTCATACCACCTGCTCGACAATGTCCGATTATATATCACGCAATCTCAACGTAAAGCAAGTCATTGACTCCCAAGGGAGATAATGTTGTATGAAACTCCCAAGGGATTAAAGTGATTTGAATTTGGAACGTGAACGTCGAATGAAAACTTCTAATAGATACGTATCTATCATAGAGTTTTTCAATAATAATATGGCATTGCAAAGAGAGTTTATTCGAAAATCGAACTGGCCACTATAACAAAAGAAATACAACTCAAGCAGCGTCACCAACATTCACATTCAAAAATGGTCCAATATGCTGCCCGTGACGTAAGACAGTTGCTTTATCCCCTTGGTGCATAATCTACTAATAGGTTTCCGTTTGAGGTAAGGCTACACAAGCTAGTAGAAATAAAATTATATTATTATATGAAACTTGAACTGCTTTTAAGAATAACAATAGTAAAATATGATGTACCTAGTCAATGATTAGCTACTGGATAAAGGAGTCACAACTCATAAACAACTTAAGTATGCTACACAAATAAAATTGAAGTGTCTGTGTGTAATTTCAAATTGACTCCTTTGTACTCAAGGCATATGACGGAACCTACACCAAAAATCAATTTTTAAAATTTACATAACACATAATATACTGTATATACATACATATAATCACGCCTTTTTCCCGTAGGGGTAGGCAGGACCGCCTCTTTCCCGTAGGGAAAGAAGGGGTCTTAAGGGTCTTCTTTCCACTTGTTACGATCCTTACATACATCTTTCGCTTCGTCCACTTTCATTCTTACCATCCATTCCTCCTCTTACATTCAACGTAGCCAAGCGTCTCTCCATGGTCCGCTTTTCGCCTCCGCGAGAAACGAGACGTGATGGGTGGTTAACCACATCGCCGCCATTTTGGATAATTTAATTATTTTTGATTATCCATTGCGTTTCCACGGATTGGTGGAGAGGGTAGGAATAGGGAAAGGGAAGGATAGGTGATGAAGAAAGGAAGATTGGTAAGTTAGAGTGGGAAATAGGGAATGTAGGATATTACCGCCCTGGAGGGTAAGGGATAGGACAGTAATAGCTAGGGAAGCCGGGGTCGATACCCGTATACTATACCACAACTACCGGACAGGTAAGTTGGGAAGAGTATCCCATGACATAATAATCAAAGTATTTTCAACTTTTTAGTTCGATATTCTTGATGTTGACGGTCGCCAAGCAACCGTCAACTTCAAACGGTTGCTTGGCGACCGCATTGTATTGATAGTTACATACAAGCTTTGATTAATTATTACATAGATACGTTATATCCTTACAAAACTGACAATATTTCTGTGCCACGACCAAGGAATTTGTAAGTATTATATACAACAGGAAAGAGCACTTCAAGCTTTATTTTCTTTTAATTCAATCAAAAATGATCTTTACGACTCAGACTTAAAGCTTATCACGTGCGCAATAAAAAAACCGGTCCCGGTGAGATAGCTATAAGTTATCCCTGTGTCTCGTTCTAACAAGTAACCTAGTGTAGCCAGTTTATATCTTTCCTTAAATTTCAGGTTTGGTAGATTTTATGTGCGATATGGTGTATAAGCAAGAAATAATAATAAAATCGGTTAAATATTATGTTATTCATAATCTGAGAGAGAAATGTAAAATAAAAATCACTAGTTATTTAGAACCTACCTACTAACCGATAATTAAAAATTTGTTATTTATTTTTTGATTATTTGCATTTTGGTAGAGTAAAATGGAAGAAATGAAAATAGAATAGTTGCAACACAAAACGCCGTGTATTTCCCTTGGAACATTCTAGATGTTCGGGTGACAATATGATTTAATAGGGAATATAGGACATTTATATTATTTTATCTACCTTCATGATATTGTGAAGAGGAAACCTTTGTATGTTTGTATGTTATGGATAATTTCTGAAACCTAACAGATTTGAAAAATTCTTTCACTGGTAGAAAAATACTTAATCCCTGAGTGCTATTATGTGCGCATAGTTACGTGAGATCCTCGCGGGCGGGCGGGCGACATCAGACAGACAGAGTTATAATATTAGTAAGTAGGTTTATCTGTATAGGATGACCTATAATATAATAATAATATTTATGGACACTTCACACCACGTCAATCTTGTCTAGTGGTAAGTTCTCGAAGAACTTGTGTTTAATTTTTTATGCTTTTATTTAGTTACACCTTTGTCGGTCTGTAATGGAATTTTGCAAGTTAAATTTGATCCACTTCCCGGTTTCCGATTGAGTTTAAATTTTGCACGAATATGTAAATCGCATGACAATGCAATATTATGATGACGTGGAGCTGATCTGATGATGGAGCTGGAAGGTGGCCACAGGAATTCCGAAATAAAACCACATAGTCCCATCGAATTTGGGCTCGTTTAGTTCGTCTTGACAAGTACTTTGATACTATATGGTAACCAGGGTCTGATGATGGAGCTGGAAGGTGGCCATAGGAACTCTGTAATTAAACGACGCAACCCCATGACGCAACGCCGAGTTTGGGCTCGTATGATTCGTCTTGACGAGTATCTTGGTTGGCGTGAATATGCAATCAAATGAAAGGGCTTTCTGAGAATAACTCGAAAATCCAACATGACGGAGTATCCAAGATGGCTGACAATTGTAATTTTTAATGCATTCCTACAATATGGGTATCAAATGAAAGGGCTTGCTGAGAATAACTCGAAAATCCAACATGACGGAACATCCAAGATGGCCGCCAAGTCATTTTTAATGCACTCCTACAATATGGGTATCAAATGAAAGGGCTTCCTGAGAATAACTCGAAAATCCAACATGACGGAACATCCAAGATGGCCGGCAAGTCATTTTTAATGCACTCCAACAATATGGGTATCAAATGAAAGGGCTTGCTGAGAATAACTCGAAAATCCAGCATGACGGAACATCCAAGATGGCCGCCAAGTCATTTTTAATGCATTCCTAGAATATGGGTATCAAATGAAAGGGCTTTCTAAGAATAACTCGAAACTCCAGCATGACGGAACATCCAAGATGGCCGCCAAGTCATTTTTAATGCACTCCTACAATATGGGTATCAAATGAAAGGGCTTGCTGAGAATAACTCGAAAATCCAACATGACGGAACATCCAAGATGGCCGCCAAGTCATTTTTAATGCACTCCTACAATATGGGTATCAAATGAAAGGGCTTGCTGAGAATAACTCGAAAATCCAGCATGACGGAACATCCAAGATGGCCGACAAGTCATTTTTAATGCATTCCTAAAATATGGGTATCAAATGAAAGGGCTTGCTGAGAATAACTCGAAAATACAACATGGCGGAACATCCAAGATGGCCGACAAGTTATTTTTAATGCACTCGTACAATATCGGTATCAAATGAAGGTATGGTGTGTTGGGGTTTTTTGAGGTCCTTACTGAGTAGAGTAAAATCTGTAGAAGGTCTCCTTATTGAAGAGCTTGACTGTACTAAATTAACCGGCAAACAACCTTGCAACAATGATGCGTTAAATAAGATGAACGAAATGAGAAATCTATCTAGCGATAACTAAAAAGTAAAAAACGAATTAAAAGTAAAAAAAAAACTTTAAAAAAACAAGCTTTTATTTGAATGCGCTAAAACGAATAAAATATTTTTTCCTTTAAAACTTTTACTATCAACTTATAACGTAATAACACAATTTATATGATATAAAAGCTTGTCGAGAATCAAACAAAACAAAGAAGTAAATTAAGTAACTTGATCTGATAGATTTATGAGACAATTTGTTTGATTCTCGACAAGCTTTTATATCATATAAATTGTATTATTACGTTATAAGTTGATAGTAAAAGTTTTAAAGGAAAAAATATTTTATTCTTTTTAGCGCATTCAAATATAGGCTTGTTTTTTTTTTAAGTTTTTTACTTTTAATTTATTTATTATAATAAAATATGTGAATAATTCACATATTTAAAACTTATACACATCCATGACACGGAACATGGTAAAACTTTTTGTTCCTTCGGCGGGATTCGAACCAGCCGGTTTGATCACCAATATGCTCAACCACTAAGCCAAAGAGGTCGTCAAACTTTTAATTAGTGTAAAATATACTTGACCACGTGGTAGTGCTCATGATTACAAATTTTCTTAAAGTAACTACTACTACAGGCACTCCAGGAGTGCCTGTAGAAGTGAAAAATCTCAAAAGTCATTTAACTAGACACTTTTTTCACCATAGTGTTTTCACTATACGTCAAATTTCAAAATGGCCCCAAAATTCTCAAAAGTGGAGCCATTTAACTGGAGACACTTCTTTTCTCTATCGTGTTTTCAATGTACGTCAAATTTCAAAATGGCCCCATTAATCTCAAAAGTGGGGCCATTTAACTGGAGACACTTCTTTTCTCTATTGTGATTTCACTGTACGTCAAATTTCAAAATGGCCTCAAAAATCTCAAAAGTCGAGCAATGGCTCGAATGGCGGCTTATACTTATATTGTACGCGATATTGGTGTCACTCATACAACTAGATTTTAAAAACCAAGTTTCAATATACTAACATAGCTTCTAAGTAAAAATGTTTACTAACACTGTTGGCCGAAATAAAAACATTTTATTTTATTTATTTGTATTGTATCTCCCTCTCGGCACAGATTTGATGTCGAGAGCTCATTCCAGTTGTTTACTTACAAATTCCATGGATATATTTTATTTACGTCTTAAGATCGAATGTATAATTATTATTAATAAATGTTATGTATAATTATTATTAATAGATGATGATGATGATTACTGTAAGTTACAAAGTGGCATATGCTTGCAGTTCTTTAAACAATGCCGAAATTTACAAAAGCATATCTTAAAAGACTGAGGAGTTCTGTTCAGTGCTTTTGGATCCAGGGTACACATTGGTACAAAATCTTATTTTTTGGTAGCATAATATGCTTGTATTACTTCAGTACAAGTCAAAATCACTTAATGTGTCGATATAAATTTCGAGGAGTTCCCTCAATTCGTCATGAATCGCATCAAAAGGTTTCCACTTTAGTGACTAAAGGACCAATTTCGAATTTAAACCCTTTACAATAACAAAAGAATTTTGCAAATAGGTCCATAAACGGCAAAGTAATGTTCAAAGATCTCCGTGTTAGTGTAAAATACTATGAGAAGTTCCTTTTATATCACAATAATGTGATGATGTATGGTGTGATGGTGGTGGTGATGATGATGATTACTCTAATTGACATGGTAGCATATGCTTGAACTTCTTTAGAAAAAGTTGAAATCACCATATGTTTCCAAACTTCAACTAATTTGTCCCCAAATTAAAAATATTGTTGTCACTCTTGTTAAAAAGAGACGGAGCGGTTTGTATTGTATCTCCGTCTCGGCACAGATTTGATGCCGAGAGCTCTTTCCAGTTGTATATAATACTTACAAATTCCTTGGCCACGACCAGCGTTGCCATTTGGCAACTTTGGTTGCCATTTTGGCAACATTTGACCCTTCGTGGCAACCAAATGGCAACCAGGCTCAAATGGCAACTATTTGGCAACTTTTCGACTTATCTCGCGATCATCAGTAAAAAAATATCGAATAACATTCGCAGAACTGAACACATCGAAATGAACAAAATCAAAATCTTGAACACATTTTTATTCCCAAATGGAAACAATTAATAATTAGTAGATAAACAAATTGTACCCGTATTTCAACAACCAAAAGGTCTATTTTGGTGAAGCTAGAGATGTAATTTTATGAAAACTCTAAAACAAAAATGGAAGAAAGTGTGTCTGTGAGCAGTGTGTAGTGCAGTGCAAGGGAAGTTTTTGTGTGTGTGTGTCACTCTGTCTGTATGTCTGTGTGTGTGCCCGTGTGTGTGTATGTGAACCTCTTATAACTTTTAAACATTTTCACCAATTTGGCGCTATTCGAAAGGGCTTGGCCAAACTTAGATTTTGAATACAATTTGGACTGATTCGGAGATTTCGGACAGATAGATTTCAAGAAATCTCGAAAAACCTGTGATTTTTTTTAGTGTTTTTTTTTTTTTTTTAGAAAACTTTAAAACGGCTTTATCGATCAATCCAAAAAACTAACTAGCTTTTAACCTTGAAAAACCACGTCGATCACCGCTAATCCGGTCAAAATCGGTTGACTCGTTCGAGAGACATCGTGAAGGAAATAAAACCGAAAAAAGTGTATTTTCGGAATAAGTAATTACTCCGAAATTTTTCATCTACTTTTTTTTAGTTTCGATTCTTTCATAGAACATGAAAAACTGCATCGATTGTCGTCAATCGCGTGAAAATCAGTTGATTCATTCCAAAGTTATGACAGTTTGAAATTTCAAAAAATAGTGTTTTATTAAACTTTCATCTTATAGAATTTTTTTACAGATTTTTTCTAATGACAACTTTTGGTTTGAGATGGCAACATTTGACCCTAAAAATGGCAACCTGGGCTGAGTAGGCTCTGGCAACACTGGCCACGACACACATTGACATGGGACGCGTGTCAATGTGTCAACATCGCATAGTAACACGGAACACGCTATTACTCGCGGAGCACACTAACCATAAAAACCCCCGACACAAAAAAAAAAAATGTGTGCGTGTACTAGTGTACACACGTAAGAAGTGAAACAAGATGGCGCGTAACGGAAAAATGTGACGCGTAACCGAAAAATGTGACGGTAAATTTTTTTCCAACGCCGATAAAGAAGTTTCACTTCAATAAACTCTAAAAAATAATAAATAATATTTTAAACCTATTATAATTATATTATCACATATAATATGATGTAAGTTGAAATAATTTTATTTTCCAATCGTCGCCTCGTCGGGGGACCGCTAAAGTTTATAAAGTATTTTTACAACAACAGCTAATTAATTATTACGAATTACATTTAGGTATGAGCAAATTTTTTTCGGAGTATATTCTTTTGTTCATTCTGCATTCTACACGTGTTTTTTTCACATAGCGGTCCCCCGACGAGACGACGATTGGAAAATAAAATTATTTCAACTTACATCATATTATATGTGATAATATAATTATAATAGGTTTAAAATATTATTTATTATTTTTTAGAGTTTATTTTTTGTGTCGGGGGTTTTTAAATTTTTTAATTTTACTTTTATTTTATCCTTTTTAAAGTAGGTATAAATAATGATTACCTTACGATATACATACTTTCAACATCATTGAAGTAACATGGTACCAAATTTCGAATCGATAGGACATGTGGACGATAGTCAGATTCCCTCATCAACTAATAAAGAAAAGATGATCTTCAAACGGCTAATCAGGTCATGGTTACCTTACCATGTTCTTTAAATATCGTTGAAGTAACACGGTACCAAATTTCGAATCGATCGGACATAAGAAAGTTAGTCAGATTCCCTCATCAACTAGAAAAGAGCTGATCATCTTCAAACGGCTGATCAGGTCATGGTTACATTAGCATGTTCTTTGAATATCGTTGAAGTAACACAGTACCAAATTTTGAATCGATCGGACATTGGAAAGTTAGTCAGATCCCCTCATCAACTAGAAAAGAGCTGATCATCTTCAAACGGCTGATCTTCCCACTACCAATTTTCTCATCAAACGAAGCTACGAACACTGTCGATTAAGTCATCAATATTCTCTTTCAGTGCGCTTTCATTTGAGACCTTACTCGAGTATATTTGCACATTCGGATTTTCTTCCCCGCTTTCACCCCCCACAACTTTTAAACGGCTCAACCGATTTTCATCAAACATGTCTAAGAACACTCGCATGTAAGTCACCTTTAATACAAAAGAAACTAAATTGAAATCGCTTCATCCGTTCGGGAGCTATGATGCCACAGACAGACAGACAGACACACCCACAGACAGACCGACAGACAGACAGACAGACAGACACGTCAAACTTATAACACCCCTCTTTTTGCGTCGGGGGTTAAAAATTGGCCCGACTCGAGTCTTCATTTTTACCTCTTTTTAATATTATATATCTATGCATATAAGCAAACAAGCTTACATACAGGTGAAGTTAATAATATAGCCATAGACTAATGATTGGTCTCGTTGGGGCGCCCAGCGAGACTAATCATTCATCTATGAATATAGCGTGTTAATAAAAAAATGTGTATTGTTATGAGAAATAATGTGTAATAATATACATATATTTGCTGTGTATATTGTTTGTGAAATAACGTGTAATATGTGTAATAATGTAAAAAAAATATTTAATTATCATCTATGAATTTTTATTTCACTATGTTATGTACTGTTATTGTATTAACACTCTAGATAAAATTGTCAGAAAAGTAATTATATGGCAATAATATTTGCACACTGTAATTGTCGTCGTCATTTACAAAATGCCGATGGGGTGCGTCCACTGCATTCGGATTCAGCATCGGCAATTTAGTTATTCTTAGTCCGTCAGCCTGAACGTGCATTTGCATTATGGAGGATAGTGACGAGGATATTGTTGTAATTAGCTGTATTTTATCAGAAGAGGAAAAGAGAAACAAGAGGAAACGAAAGATATGGGTTCATAAATCATAATATAAATTCAAAAAAAATAATTTTTGGAGAATTTCATACATTATATTCTGATTTATTAGAAGATGAAAATAGATTTTTTGGGTACATTCATATGACTCGAAAAAAGTTTTTTGAACTTCACTATATTCTACAATTTTTATTTATTATTTGCCCAATTTCATCCCAAATATCGTCTCTCCTCAGTTGGTTATGATAATGTTGATGTTTTAGATTGTAAAGTTCATCATATTTTTCCACTAAAGTAATTAAAATATCGTCATTCATCGTGAATAAGCATTTATGTATAGCCGTCGCGTCGTTGCAAACACGTCAGAACTTGAAACGTTCGGAATCCGAATGACGGGTTCACTGCCGATGACGTCATCGGCATAAATACCGGTCGCAGGCGCAGAAATGCCGATCCAGTGGACGCAGTACCATAGAAATCTATTCAAAGCAACAAATCCGTACGCTCCGTACGCTACGATTCCGATGCAGTGGACGCGCAGCTTTATACGGTATTCTCCGAGCGAAGTAACCACACTTGAAGTACTGTAGTGCCTGGGACACTTTTAAAACGTCGTATGGTTGCCCAAGCACATACGACATTCTCACAACATAGCCTAGTCCAGAGGAATGACTGGTCAGTACGTCTGGGGCCAACCATATGCGGGTTTTCTCACAATGTCTTCCTTCACCGTTAGAGCTTCAGTATAATGTACTCGAGACCTGAAATAGTCTCATTGATACACGCCACAACCTGGGATTCGAACCAGCACTGTCTCGAGTGCGAATCAAACGGTCTACCCACTAGGCCACGGAGCTCTACGGACGAAATACTTACTTAATAAATAATTCTTTTTTGGTAGCTATTAGGTTGGCAGGAAACGAGCATAAAGTATTTTAAACAAAAAATGTAAACCGACTTCCAAAGTAACAATTTAAGACTTATAATATGGTTTTCTCATGGACGCCACTATCTGATCAGAACCAAATTAAAATGGGACCACACGGGAAGCACCAGCTTTCAAATAAAAACATAGCTTCAAATCGGTTCAAAAGTTCTGAGGTAACAAACTAAAAAAAAAATGTCGAATTGAGAACCTCCTCCTTTTTTGAAGTCGGTTAAAAACAAATGATGCCCAATTGATAAATTAAGTGCCGTTTGAGGGTTATGGCCTGTGTACCATAAATATGAAATTAATTGGTTTAATTGACATTTAAGTGTGCACTCCGAACGTGGTGTCTATAAATTATTGAAACTATAGTCTATTCGCGTTAAGAAGGCTGTGAAACATATACAATATATATACATTACATTATATGAATTGTTCGGTCTTAAATATGTTACCTAAGTACCTATATAAGCTACTAGATGTTTCCCGCAACTTCGTGCGCGCTAAAGGAAATCTCGCGGGAACTGTTCGTTTTGCCGCAATAAAAAGTAGCCTATGTCCCTTTCCGTGGTCTATTATATGGGCGAATCAACTTTTACGAGGCCAATTTCCTTGTCCCCGATAGAAAAAAATTCTACTATATTTTAGTATTTTTGTTTACCAGGATCGTTTTTGATGGATATGACTCGGTGAGTTATAATCGTATTAACTTTCCCCTGTTATAGATACTTAATGTTTGAGCCAAATCCTAACAAACCAAGAAATATTCGAAAAATACGACTCCTTAAATTACTATAGTAACGCAGGGGACTTGCAAAGTCCAGTTATTACCGTAATAATGTGGATTTTGTTTAAAAAAACCTCTCATAATGAGCTCCTTAATTGCGGAAAATATCTATATCGATTTCAATTGGCTTTCAAATTTTTATTCCTATGTTATGATAAAATCTAGACAACGTAACGCGAGAGAATTTCCGACTATGAACAACAAAATGTGGTTAAAACTCACATAATAGCATTCTGAAATCGCTGTTGATATTAGAATAAATTAATTTAATCAATTATCGGTACGCCACTGTTATTTAATAATCAGTTTTTTGACAAAATAATCATTTTTAAAACTTTTTTGAAACCTCTTTCTATGCCAAATTTCATCAAAATCAGTCTAGCAGTTGCGGAGCCTATTCGTTTCGTATAATATTTTATTATTGTATCAGGAATTAGATTACACGGCATAGAAAATACACGAGACAGAAAAAAATCTGCTCTAACCGCCCAGGGTTTGCACTTTAAAAACTAACATGGCCGCGCAAATTATGATATATCCTCGCCACAGGAAAAACAAAAGTTCGCAGTGCATTTGAGTGAACACACGAGGAAACTAGGTCGGAAAAGTTGCATATCATACGCTCTCATAAAAATATACCTGTGATATGTTTTACTTTAATTTTATCTCGGCCATCAAAAAACAGCACCGAAAAACGGCCAAGAGTTTCAATAAATTATTATAAATAAATCGTCTCCATAAACTGAAGGTCGATTCTGCTAATCCTGCAATAATACAATAATTACGGATTTTAATGCGGTATTTTTTAATAGATTAGAGTGATTCAATAGGAAGGTTTATATGTATATAACATGCATAATATGTATTAGGTACAGTATAAGGTTTCTAATGTCCTAAATAAACATATTTTTTTGCGCTTACATTGCAAACGCTGGCTGAACCCTACGAGATAGATCAAAATAATGTACTACAGTATTGTACACGGCGCTGAAAAAAGGTCTACAAAAAAGTTCGCTTAGAGATAACTCATAATAACAATTTTTTAACCTTTACTTCTTACGAGAATTTTGCTGTCTTAACGAAATCGAAATTGTATTGTGATATTTAATTAACAGAATCGACCTACTGTTGTAATGTCAAAATATACGAGTTAATGTGATTATTTGGGTGTTTCTGTAGTAAAGTTGAAGGTAAAAGTTAATTAAAGAATAAAATCAGTAAAAAGGCTGCCAATTGCCAACCGAATAGTTTAATCATATCTGTAACATCAAAATGTTAAAATAAACTAAATCAGAAAATGTCCATTTGAAATATTATATAGTGATCCATTTTTTTTAACATTATTGCCAAAGTAGTAAGGTCCAAATGTGGTTTCGCTGTCGGTGATTGTACCTACTACCTATTTGTACTGAGTAATGACCTCACGTTAGTGTGAGTGTATACAATTAATTTGGTAAATTCGGAAATTCCACCGTGGCCTGCGGCGTTGGGAAAATGGGTCAAACTCGGCTAAAATAAATATTATCGCAGCGAAAATGTTAAGTATATTTTTTAATTTGTTTTATTAGCTGTGTTAAATATCCTACTTAATAGAGCACTAAAATGTATTAAAACTAGAACACTCACAGAATTTATTTCATATTCAACCCCTAGATTTTTTACCCCCGTTTTTGTTGAACCTAAAAAATACTAAAGAATAAGGACGAGGCGTACATAGGTACACTCCAGTAGGCTGGTTCTGTGTTTATAGATAGGGATTTGGATAAGGGTCTTCAAAAAGTAAGTGGTAAGTGAAGCCGATAGGAATGGAGTTATAGGAACGCCACGCCACTAATAGGTACCTACACTCGTGAAGAAATTTAGGGATTGAACGTGGAATAAATCCGTAGGAGTCTACTCTATATAATACTCTATGACGCGAGCGACGACTATTAAGACTGCGCCGTGCGAAAATGCCGAAAAAGGCACTCACCGTTAAGTTGATAAAATCAAAAGTATTCGTTCAATATATTTATAAAAAATACAGTTACAATGACTAAGAATATGTTAACAATTACTCCGTGGAAAAAACTGAAAATAATAAATATTTAGGCCTACAGAATTACGTAAAGTTAGTCGAAAACTGTAAAAACATAAGCTGCCGTTAAGTAATATTTTATATCATAACAGTCAAAATCTAACATAATTTTTTGATGAAACAAAACATGAAAGGGTATATTACAGTTTGTCCGTCTTAAATATTTAAATATTGTCAGACAATATAAGATACATATTTATCAATAAGTGCAATAAATTCCCCATACATTTTTACTATGGCGGCCGCGAGTCGATTTAAATACGCGTCGCACGGGCTCAGCAATTCAGTCGTCCCCGTGTGTCCAGAGCGGGCGCACGTCACTTTGCAGAGCGAACCATCGGCACGCCGTCTCGTAAAAGCCGCGCCGCGGTAAAATGAGGTAATTCTTTTTTTGAGAATTTTATATTTATTAGTAACTATTACTTCTATTATACGAGATGTTTTTTTCAATATTTTCTTATTGCAGTGAAATGAGAAAACGTAAACAAAGATATTATAAAGCTCTCAGCAGCTCCAGATTCAAGAAAAAAATGGATAAATAACGTGTATGAATAAAATAAAGTACTATTTACCAAATGTCTAAATAGGATTGCCAGTAGTAGATTCCACGTAGAAAGCCTAATTTTTACACGACTGCCCATATAAGGAGTGTAATGTGTTAAGACTACATGTACGTATGTAAGTAGGTATGCACGAAAAAAAACATTTGACACGGTTAGTACGGTCTACACTAATGATATTAATACCACAGATTTATTTGTTCTTTCAACGATTTGATAAATTTTTAATACTATGTACTTACTAACCGTGAGGGTTGTCACAAATATCACTGTAAAAATCGTTAAGGGTAAGATTTTTTCCGTGTGTAAGTATGTATGTGAATATCATTATTTCAACACAGCTTCTAAATAATATGTAAATTACTTTTGCAATACGCATTTCTGTCGTTTGAATTCAATAGGCGATCGGACTTTTTTTTTAAATTGTATAAATTAATAGTACTCTTAAATATTAGTAACTTCTCAGAAGAAACCCTATATCAAAATTCAATATTTTCAAAGATACAGTGATTTGTATATGTCACCGTAAAATTGTAAAATCCGTTAGATTGTAATATAACTAGTTAAATTGTAAAATGTTGATAGACTTCCGACGCGAATATGCTGCCTATAATTTAACACATTATTTTCGTTAAATTGTAAATAGCTATATAGTTATGAATCTTTTGACATATTTTTACAATCTCGTTAGTTATTTTAAAATTTAACGGTGACAATTATATACAAAACTTCGCAAGTCTCGTGAAAACGCTCCATACTAAAGTCGGCCCACGAATGACGTCATTCATGGGACATATTTGTAAATATCTTCGATATTTGTGCGTTTAAGTTCATAGTTACCATAATTAGCAAAAAAAAACTGGACTGAACTTTTTTTGGACTTTTTAGGTGTATTTAATTAATAAATTATACATAAAATAATATATTATTTTATATTTACTAAGTAGTAATGCCTCAATATTTCTTAGTATATTAATGAAGCTAATTATTTTAGATGTAGTCCGATCCCCTATTATGGAAAACTTAACTGATGCCCGCTACTTCGTTCGCGTGGACTTTATGTCTTCGTCAGGTGTTCCAAATCTTCGATTTTTATACCTCAATAAGAAATGCTCATCAGGCTGAACAACTTTTGCTAAGGTGTCATTTTTATATTTCTTACTAGCTGATGCCCGCGGCTCCGCCCGCGTAAGTGCAGTAACCCACCGGAACCGTATATGTCCCGCGATATAAAGTAGCCTATGTCCGTGTCATTTCTCGTGGTCTACTTTATATCTGTGCCAAATTTCATGATAATCGGTTTGGTGGTTTGTACGTGAAACTGTAAATAAACTATCTCACGGGAACCGTACATTTCCCCGCGATAAAAAGTAGCCTATGTCCTTTGTTAGGCTCTAGACTATCTGTGTTGTATTGATCGAAGCTATCTGTGTACCAAATTTCATTTTAATCGGTTCAGTAGTTTTGGCGTGAAATACGGACAAACATACACACTCATTCCCATTTATAATATTAGTATGGATAGTTTAGCTGGACCATTAGTTCTGCATTAGGTGTTCCATTTTCCAAGATCAATTATTATACACTATTGTTGCCCAGCTGCATAACAAAAAAAGTTTCATTAGAATCCGTCCAGTATTTCTGAATTAGCATGTAAAAACAGACAGACGGACATACGTTTTTTTACTGTTTTATTATATGTAATAGATATAGATAGATTACTTATTTTTAATTAACAAAATATATTGTGTTATCATTGAATACTCAAAAATGTAAAAACTATGAGTTGTGTCCTTTTTCGATCGGTCGTTCCATGATGCTGGGGCCGCACCTGCGTCTATCGTACGAAGCTTCGTGCTATGAGACGATACCATTGGATGATACACGCAGATCGTCCAATGGTATCGTTTTTAGCGCGAAGCACTACGCAGGTGCGGCCGTAGCATTAGAAACACACGCACACTAACTGTTGTGTGCGTTCACGCACACGTCTAGAGAAATAGCCAAACAGCGCCCGCGAGTTACGCACGGCGCAGTCTTAATGTATTTGAAGGCTCGTGAAGTTTACTCTGTTCTCGATAGATGACCATCGTAGATACACTCATGAAGAAAAGTATTTGTGAAAATGTGTTGGCAAGCCCCAAATGGAGATCTCCGACCGAGCGAGATGGTATGCTCGGTCAGGTCGAAGCCCACTTGTATGCATTTCAGCTGTCGTATATATAGTGCCCAGTTTTCAACTTCGATAGCGCGATTTAGTACTGTGCGCTGATTGGTCCGCCACATCTTTCTTCATGAGAAAAGAACCAGTTCATAATATTTCGTCATTTTAGC
Source organism: Glaucopsyche alexis (assembly GCA_905404095.1). Taxonomy (NCBI): domain Eukaryota; kingdom Metazoa; phylum Arthropoda; class Insecta; order Lepidoptera; family Lycaenidae; genus Glaucopsyche; species Glaucopsyche alexis. The sequence goes on from FR990057.1 coordinate 20,089,019, forward strand.
TAGTTATAAATATAACAGTCTTACGGTATTTACGATTTTACGGTAACAATATACATTCACCGTGCACCGTATGTGGTGCATATGTATCGTGCATCACATATGATGCACACCGTGTCCCACGAATATCCGATAATGAAACCGCATGTGACACGGTTTTGCCGTTGTAATTTCACGTCGCGTTGGTATGACGAGATCCGATTCTGATGTCTGATACAACCCGTCCAATTTCATCGCCAATATTTTGTAATGCTATAGGAAACCAAAGAGAAGGAATTCGAATACATTTGAAACGTATAGGTACCATAGATTAAACAAAGAGGAACAGATAAACAGCTACATAGCTTTCGATTTGATTGCACTCTACAAGCATGTCCACCAAAGACTTCTAATGTCCACGATTGTGTGAAAAATTGTAAGCCATTGAAGAGGACGTCAAAATTTTCAAATTTGGATCGATTTGGATCGTTTGTAAGTATCTAAATATATAAAAGGCAAACCTGACTGACTCATCTATCAACGCACAGCCGAAACTACTGAACGGATTTCGCTGAAATTTGGCGTACAGATAGTTGTAATGACGTAGGCATCCGCTAAGAAAAGATTTTTAAAAATTCGCCCCGTAAGGGGGTGAAAAAAGGGTTAAAATTTTGTATGGAAACCGAACTCCACGCGGACGAAGTCGCGGGAAATAACAAGTATATTATAATACTCTACTACTCTATCTACGCTGTGCCGTATGTACAACTCGTATAACGCAAATGACACTTCGTGCATCTCGCCCGTTCATTACTTCCATAAATCATCGGTTTATTTACTCAAATCTAAGGTTTTGCCTGTGTATTACGAGTATAAGTAATTTTCAATTATTTTCACTCGTTTCTAGATCATAGTTTGCGTGACGTCTCAGCGTATTCGAGGCTTAACCCTGTAAACTGTACATTTTCGCAAAATTGGTTTGTATAGAGCTCGTTAGCTCAAGTTCCCGTACACCGAAAATCAAAATTCCACGTTGATTGGAGGCTTAGAAAATAATGGAAGAAACAACAAAATAATAATTAACAGTAAGGCTGGGACTGTTTGATCCAGAATGCGACGGTCCCGGGAACATTCAGAGCACTGTAAATAGAACTCTGCGCTAGTACAATAGAGTTGAAAATCGAACACATGAGTGTCAAATTGACATTGACATTTGACTTGACACTCGTGTGTTCGATTTTCAGCTCTACTGTATCAGGGTAGAGTCAAAGAATATATATTACTAACGTAGTAGAGTTCTATTTTAGTGCTTTGTTTAAGTCCCAGCCTAAGGTTGAGCGTAATTTATTTACTCTAACAAGCTATTGCATGCAACTTCGTTCTCGCTTAATAGGCAATCGGACAATTTTTTTTTTATTGCATAAATGAATAGTACTCTTAAATATGAGTAACTTCTCAGAAGAAACCGTATATCAAAAGTCAATATTTTCAAAGGTACAGCGATTTGTATAAAAAATTTCGCGAGCCTCCTAAAAACGCTCCATACTAAAATCGATATACACATGACGTCACTTGAATATGAAGTAGTATGAAGTAGTATATGAAGTATATGGCCGCAGGAATATATTTGTAAATATCTCCGATATTTGTGCGTTTAAGTTCATACTTACCATAATGAATGTTTTTGTATATGATGTGAGTAAACTAATGATGTAGGTTTTGTTTACCAATTTCGCAAAAAAAAAAAAATTTTTTTTTGGTATAAAGACTCGCGAAATTTTGTATACAAATCGCTGTACCTTTGAAAATATTGACTTTTGATATACGGTTTCTTCTGAGAAGTTACTCATATTTAAGAGTACTATTCATTTATGTAATAAAAAAAAATCAGTCCGCTTGCCTATTACGCTTAAAGCAGGAGAGCCGTACATATTGCCGCGAATAAGTTAGCCTATGGCCTTCTTCAAGGTCTTATCTAACTTTGAATCAAGTTTTATCAAATTCCGTTCAATGGTTTAGGTGTCATTGCGTAATATACAGAGTTATATTCGCATTTACGGAACTCAGCTAATAAATTATAACGACAGAGCATTTCCACATTGCAACATTCACGTACCAGCCCTAATTAAAGTTCAAAGTTGGAGCTTTATTCTGCCGTGAATTTCTAAGGGCTTAGTAGGTACATTAGGGTTGTCACATTTAGAAATTTTGAGACAACAAGAAAATGAGGTAGTTTTTTAATAGAAACAACTACTATTTAAAGGCTTGATCAATTTTACAAACGCTACTTTCATTTCTATTCAGGCGTTACCGTCTTACTGTAAATTACATCGAGATTACTAGAACTAAAACTTACATACAAAAAACTAGCTTTTTTCGCTGTTTTTCAGTGTCTTCTTTTTCTCTTTAGTATTAAGATTTCTACATTATACAGTACCCACTTATTGATAAATCTTACTAATATTATAAATGTGAAAGGTTGTGAGGATGGATGGATGGTGTGAATGGATGGTTGGATGGATGTTTGTTACTCTTCCACGCAAAAACTACTGAATGGATTTTATAGTAGGTATGGGGTCAAAATAAAATACTTTTATCTGCTGTTAATTAAATATTGAAATATTTATTTTATATTCGTTCACTTGGAAGCAATACGTCCGTCTTACAAGATCCCGTGACGCAGTGTGTGTAGAGTCAAAATATGTATATACAATAGATTGAACAGGTAGAACAAAGAAACATTGTTAGTCATATTAATTTTTGCACTATATAATCTAACAGATTTCGATGAAATTTGGTATGGTACTAATATTATAAATGTAAATTTGTGAGGATGTGTGGATGGATGGATGTTTGTTACTCTTACACGCAAAAACAACGAACGGATTTTGATGAAATTTAGTATCTTAGTAGTTTAGGCTCTGCATTAAAACATAGGCTACTTTTTACCCCGGAAAAGTACAGTGTTCCCGAGGGATACTGTATTTACGCGGGCCGAGATGTGAGCAACAGCTAGTTATTAATATTAAAGTACAGTTACATAAATAATAAAGGTTCTGTATTTCAAACTTCTTTTCTAAACAGTTACGTGACTAAACTCTCTCCTAATGTTAGATACAATTAATTCGTGGTAATTTAAACTATTGTTATCTCCTTTGTCCTGTCCCAATGTTACTGTTCCCTTACCTAAACTATCCCTTACCCGAGGTGTTCTTACCCTTACCTTTGTATAAACTTGGATTATTTCATCACACGATGTCGGGAGGAATGTTGAATGTTAAATAAGATACAACATAACACAACTTTCGGTGAAAACAATATAACGAATGTAGTTTGGCAGTTTACTAGTTTAGATTATTAGTTATTTATTAGTAGTGTGAGCGCGCGAATTTACGCACGAAATTAACAATTAATTAAACAGATATAAACAATAAAATTTGTTAAAATATCTGTAGGCGCGTGCCTACATTTACGGGATATGTACAAAAAAGTATCTTGCGGGTATGTCGCTATCTGTGGCGACATGGTTAAACGTCAAACGTCTAACTCGCAGTTCGCGCCGTTTTAAAATAGCAGTACGAACTAGGGCTAGATAAAATACGGATAACTTATTATTTTCCCGTAGTGAATGTGATAATTTAATTGGTTTTATTGTGGAGAAGTGATAAAGTGACGTGATCTATGATAATTCGTTAATTGGAAATAACCTACGGACCTTACATGGCCACAAGCCCAAATCAGACCGTGGGATTCGAACTTTACGCCCCACGAAAGCATGAAAATGATGATATTGCTCGGTTTTTCAATTTTCGGAAATATATTGACATTTTTATCGTGTAGGTACTTGTGCTAAGATGGAAAATGGACATTTTCACACGAGCATGTCGAGACATGCTGTGAGAAAGAGTTGGTACTACTAAACACATGAGATGGAAAGAGATAGATATGGTTTATGAACGGGTTGATTATAATATGACCCCCTGGTTTTCTATGAAACTGCAACGTGAACAATGTGGGACCAGTGTAATGGCTGATTTACACACGTTGGGTTGATAATGGGACAGTGTTTAAGAGCCAGGACTCCGCAGACTTGCAATATAGCTTTAGCAGGCTCCATATTAGTGCTGGTCTACTATGTACGACCTAATGCAATAATCGTTCGTGCGCCGGGACGTGTCGGCGCCAGCAAGACGGCTGCAACACGACGGCGGTAGCATGACGTCGACGTGACGGCGGCCGCGACAGTGGCACGCTGGAGTCATGAGCGCGGTGGTACTATGTTGAGAACTGCGACTCAGTGGCGGCTGCACTTAGTGACGTAAAAGGCTGTAACCCACTTTATTTTTTATTTTTTCTGATATAATTTTAAAGACAGCAATACATTAGTTATTCCCCTGTTGTTGTTTCGAGTGTCTGTGGGCGATAAATTGCTTTCCAATAGGCAATCCGTCTGCTCATTTGTTAAATCAAGTTTAGTTTGGTCGCTTGTTCTCCTGTTGTGCTTTTCTATTCTCTGTGTGCAGATATTATGGTGGCTACATCATGAGCGGCGCGGGAGTCGCCTAGTGCCTACTGTGAACCGTCACACATGGTAGTGTAGAAGCACTTCGAAGTGAGTCTTGTGGAGGAGTTGTGTGCGACTCCAGTCCTCTTTTATTACTAATAGAAGCTTTAGGGTGAGTCTAACTTTTCTTTTTACAACTATACTGCAAAATACTCGAGGAGCAAAGTTTGATAAAGCTGTAAGTACCTACTCATAGTGTGAATGACCACTATGGGCCATATATTTAGTACTGAGTACAGAGCAGTAAAGTTGTACGTTATTTTATTTTATATTGGTTTTAAAAAGTCTAAAACATTTCTTAGATACTGGTGTTTAAGAGAATTTTAGTGTTCTTGTGTAGGGCCTACCGTACCGCCCGTGCGGAGGCGCTTTCACCCAGTGAACGTGTGACATTGAAGTGACGTCACATATAGGTAACACAGAGGTCCAACGTCCAAAGTCCAAATTTTGCATAGGTATGACATAATTGTGACTATGTTTGATTTGATGTCATATGTATGACATGACCATGACCTCATATTGGCTGTCGACTCGAGCGCTATGTGCACGCGCGGTCGATTAGGTGAACTAAAACTTCCTACCTCGCCTAATAGATGGCACTAAGCGCGAAAAATGCAAACTAGCGTTGTTTTGCATTATAATAGATACTATCACATACTATTTTATCAGCCAACACAGGTTTAGGCTAGGCTTAAACTAAATAATTATCCTAGCTTAGTAATAAGGGCGAAACTCTAGAAACACCACAGGTAGGTGTATATTATAGTGGTGTGAGATTTTGCCGCCCCTCTTGTTGTGCCGCCTGGGTTTTCAGAAAATCGGATTTTGCATCCCCTAGATAGATTATGAGCAAAGTTAAATCACATTGAAGAAAATTTGAGAAAACACGATCAGAGGATGTCACTTTTATAATTTCTTCCCTTTGGTTCGCGAACGATCTGGGCACTGGATAAAAATTAATCACTATTCACTGCGTCGCTCAGTCGTTCGTGGCAATTTTAAAACTAAACTTTATTGATTTGAATTAGTTTCGTTGCGGGTCCCAGGATGGCTTTGGCGTGTCCTCTGGGCGCTCCTAAGATCATGTTAAGGGGGTTTATGTGGTTGGTTGTCGCTGTCGATCCTGGCTGCACACGGGTTGCAGTGGTGGGGATTTGTGGTGGGTAACCATTTGCCCGTATATTACAGTAGTAAAAAAAATCTAAGAAATTCCCCGTATAAAGGCAATGTAAAGTTGCGTGTGTGGAGCACACAGAATTCAAAACATGCAGAGTGAGTGTTCGATCACATTTGTATGCAGCGCACTGTGTCCGGAACCATGGCGAGGTACCGCCCCGCCCGCACTTTTTAATTTTTACTCTTTACACTTACGGAACGGATCGCGTTGTTGTATTGCGACGGTTAGGTGTTTGATCAAAATTGATTGAAAGAAGGGTTGGGTAAAATATTTCGTTGATCTGTGGCAACATATTATGTGTGGATGACCATTCCAATTTGGAGTGGTTGTGACGGCCTCGCTTTCGGGCGTGTTGACGGCTTCTGAATGATTTCTGTATTCCGTGGTGGAGCAAATAGAATTCTTTATGACTTGTTTTATTACTTAACACACATTCTCGTGATAATTTTTAGAAATGCATAGTAATCCAGATATCTACCGTAAGCAGATAGTAGGTAGCAATGACTAAAAAGATTATAATTGAAGTAAATTGCTCTGATTCAGTACAACAGTGTTTTTCAACCTTTTTTCATGATGCGACCCCTACAGAAGCTTCGCGACCCACAGGTTGGGAAGCACTGCAGTACAATATAAAAAAAAGAGAATTGTATTAAATTATGTTCCGTGGTTTAGACTCTAATCACTAAACAGAGAGTGTGCGTAAGTAGGAATATAACGTGCAGTAGTTGTAGCTGGGTAAAAAAAAAAAATGTGTATTACACACATAATAAACACGTTTTCATAAGATTGGTTAAGTATGCTACGTTAAAGAGGACTATTGTTGGGTACCGTCGCTATGACTGACATAACAATGAAATGCGCTTACCTGTAATTTGACACCGATACACATTATAAGATAATATTCGAATTACGTTTAGTATGCCTAATGAAAAGCTAAATGCTTTCATACCTAGTTCAATAGTGATTTACGAAACGGGGTTTAGTATGAATATTGCAGTCCACGGGGACTCCGGTGAGCAGCCTAGATGTACCTAATTCATATTATGTGCTATCCACAATCTACATGGATGCTTCGGCTTCAGTTGGCGTAGTTACATTAGGTTACAACTAATGAGGATAAGCCGTTACTATGAACACTGTGATGTGAGGTGTTCTTGTTGCGCCAATAAATATAGCTCTATATCGTTGACGAAACACTATGTACTGCTATAGACAAGACATAGACGAAACACTACTGCTATAGTCATAATAAAGTTTGGTGCTATTTAAGCAATCTAAGATCCGGATTCTGGTACCTACCGATTAAGCGGTGCGGGCTATCGGGCACAAAGATTTTGTTTCCATATAATTTAATGCTCTGTATTTTAAAGGTAGCACCCCACTTCCTGCATCAAGTTTTCTAATAGCCTGCAGATAGCCCAATCTACCTTCTGTAGCTACCAGTTCTATTCTAGTTCGATTCTTTGAAGAGAAGTCCGAGCGCTTCTTTCGCTTCTTTCATTTCGCAAATCGTGTTACTTCGAACATGCATTTGGTTATCAACCGATATTAGTTTGCACGAAGTTCGGGAGAGATCAAAGAATTTACCTACATTGCGGGTAACCTGCCCCGGAGACAAGGCTCGGCGGGGGTGACCGCCTGGTAGTCGCTTTTGCGCTTATTTCGTGTCACAATGCATTGGTGTTAAATGTGGGCTGAGTTCAGCCGTTGGATATGGCTATAATATGGTAATTGAACGTCTGACCTGACAATCCTCGTCGTGTGTTTGGGTATTTGCGCGAAAATGACCATGTAGGCGATGATGGGCGATGTTATTGACATAGAGATGTTGACGTTAACTTATGAGGACGTAGAAGTTGACGCAGAAGTTGATGCTGAAACTGCGGTTGTGTTACATTTTGGTTATTGGTTTTGTGTGGGTGTTGTCTTCCGCTTTTGCGTTGCAATTGGAAGGGGAGCACACCCAATGTGTGAAGTGTGTGGGGTTTGTAGACTGCGGCGCCGCAGCGCAGGAGCGATACAAACCTAGAGGATTTTGTGTGTGGGTGTTGGCAAAGGAGAGCAAACCCAATGTGTGAAGTGTTGTTGAGTGTTGTTGAGCTCAGGTAATTCAAGGGAGACGGGTGACCGTTGAGTCAGCGGGTTTAATCTTGTGAGATTACAGAGTCTGTCATTGCGGAGCGATCTACAAATCGATGCAACGAATTTGAATCTGCCATCACAGCAAATTTGCCAATGCTGGTCGACACTTATCACCTGATCCATGCCTTTGAATCATTTGGCTCTTGTTAGCGAGTGGTGGAGTCTCGCCGGTGAGTTTGGTGGCATTTGATGACTTTTGTGATTTTTGATAACTTTTAATGACTTTAACTTTCCGTGACCTTTAACTTTCGTTGACCTCAAACTTATAATAACTTTTAGTTTTCTACTTTTGATGACTTTTGTGATCTTTGATAACTTTGGATGACTTTTGAACCATCGGACTTTTGAGAATTAAGAAGCTGCCGGAAACTACAAACGTTAATATTACTCGTCAGGGTGGACGAGCGTAATGATTTGATAAATTGCATTGAGAGGTTCCTTCGCGCAGACACCTACACTCTACAGCCTACTTATTCGCCCGAGGACGTGCGGTTGTCAGTCCGGCCGTGTAGGCGCGTGCCTACATTTACGGGATATGTACAAAAAAGTATCTTGCGGGTATGTCGCTATCTGTGGCGACATGGTTAAACGTCAAACGTCTAACTCGCAGTTCGCGCCGTTTTAAAATAGCAGTACGAACTAGGGCTAGATAAAATACGGATAACTTATTATTTTCCCGTAGTGAATGTGATAATTTAATTGGTTTTATTGTGGAGAAGTGATAAAGTGACGTGATCTATGATAATTCGTTAATTGGAAATAACCTACGGACCTTACATGGCCACAAGCCCAAATATCTATTAAGAATATTATTAACTATTGTATACATATACATTTTGTATAAATACACATTGGCCCCAGACGTATTGACCAGTTCATTCCTCTGGACTAGGCTGACTATGTTGTGAGAATGCCGTAATGTGCTTGGGCAACCGTACGACATTTAAAAACCAACTGTACCAGGCACTACAGTATTTCAAGAGTGGTTACTTCGCTCGGAGAATACTGTATAAATCATTAATTATGGATGTAAAGGCCTAATTATTTTTTTACATATACAAAATTAAAAAAAGTTAAACAATTTCGGTTTAAACAATATGGCACGGGATTACCCCATGGCAACATGCTTTTATATCATCAGTAGAGCAATTTGAAGAGGATCGCATAAAAAATTGAGGTGGAATAGTTTTCGGTATACATGCGCCGATTCCCGCTGGACTATAATGGGCGCGTTTAGAAATTGTGTCGTTTGACAGCGGCCTTGTACGAACTGACATTTTTTTAGAAATGTTTTGTGCAATATATCCAGACAATAAAATAGACCTTATGGCCATAGCCACGCATTAATATTTGTGAACACGTGAAAATTTTGAGGAGACTTATTATGCTTTTTCCAAATCAATAATTCTGAATCTAGTTGGACTATTCTTAAGCAAATTTTTAGATGATTATATCTAGCAGACACTACACGCAAGAATTTTAAAAAGAAAAGCTGTTAATTTAAAATTACAAACATACCCTTCAATTTTATATACTTATTTGTCTAAATTGAGTAAGTTATAAATACCTAAGGGTCAATTCACACCGAAACGATACGAGACATAGCTTTGCATTTTCAAGATAGATTTTTAAAATTGAACTTTATTCATTAGCTACACAAGAAGATACCAACATGTTTCATTGTAAGAGTTTGAATGTCAAGTTGCACCGCGCTGAACAGCGCATGTACACTACGGCCGCTGTATCTTGACGGGTCTGAACATAGGCTCTGCGAACTTTAGCGCATGTACAACTCGTGAAGAAAACTGTTATTGTATTATTTTTATATACCTATGTACTAATAAAATTTCCCTTATACAGTTGACCAATCAGTACAAATAAAATAAATACGTAAACACTTAGAAACAGTTATTGCGCGACCTTCTGCGCGAAGTTCAGACTCGCCAAGATACATCGGCCGTATTGTACAGCGTGTGACTGATGTCATATGAAACGTGTATTTTGTAGTGAATAGAGTTCAATGTTAAATAGCTATCTTAAACGTCGCGTATAGTCGCGCGTGAACTGAACTTAAGAGAGTTCTGTTACAAGTGTAAGACACCGAACACTTCTTGTACAATAAAAGTCTACCACACAGATCACTTCGTTTATTACTGCACTAAATACACCTTAATTTCAGTAACCACATACTCAACACTTTTCAAATCATTATAACACTAATTGAACGATAACACTTCACTTTTTAACACTCTTTTCTTCACACATTTCATAACTCTTACACTTTCACAACAATATTAATATCTTTGAGCACTTCAGCAGTCAGCACACACTTTACTGCTATCGACTATCCTCTCGGAAGGATCTCCGCCGATTGCCTCTAGTAAAAACCGCCAAGAAACTAAGTCCCCTCTCTACTCTAAGCAATTTTAGCGCGTAAAGTGTGACTTCCGGCTATGGCAATAATGTGTATTAAAAACTAACTTCCGTTTTTAATTTTAAATCTCATTCAAATAAATTGATTATAATATTTATGTCTATTTTAAATTATTTCTTAGGTTTATTTATGCCAAATTAAAATAGTAAATTTAAATAATTAATTATACTACAGACCACGGCTGACTTTAAACTGTGGCGCTAGTTTCAAGTGAAAATGACATCCGTTTATCTTATAATCAATTTAATTGAACTACAAAAAGTGTTTTTAAATATTTTTATAAACTTTAAATATTTTAATAATTTTAACTAATCAATTGAAAAGTATTATATTTACATTTAATAAATCAGTTTTAATTAGCTTAATAATTTCATATTACATTTAAATTACAACAGTTATTAACTTGAACCTTACACAAGTAAGAGAGTCATTACGCACGACCTACGGTTATAAGGTACTTGCTACACGCAATTTTGGCAAAACGCCTGAGCTGTGGCAGATGGTACCTACTATATACTAACGATATTCTGTTTGTGGATAATGAGCCTGCCTCACCTGTTAGTAAGTGCCTATAACCTTTTTTATGGCGACATTTTCGAAGCTTTTATCCCTTTTAACCCTGTCTATGTCTACCAAACGCCCTTTAAAGACCCTTCGAAACACTTTTTGTTTGTAAGTTTGTGCGCGCTTATCACCCAAACACAGTTCACAGGGTTCTGAACCGGCAAAACGGTTCTCGATGGATTTAACAAGTGTATGATCCTTCTACTAAAATATGAAGGTTTATGACAATGGATGGATGGATAGATTGATGTTTGTTACTCTTTCACGCGAAAACTACAGAACAGATTTTGATGAAATTTGATATGGTTACATAGGCTACTATTTAACCCCAATAAGTAATAGTGTTCCAGTGGGATACTCTGTTTGAGCGGGTGAAGCCGCGGGCAACAGCTAGTAAGATAATATTATATCCCTAGAACTTACGAAAAGTGGTCAAAAATACGAAAATTTCTTCGCACATACCACGATACTAATTAAATGTATAATTTAGTTATTCGCTCCAGTATTTGGGTCAATTTGGACTCCACGTGAAAGTTAACAAGTGTAGGTATGCATCAGTGCTTGGACCGGACGGTTCAAACATATTATGAGTTCAGCTAAAAGTCCATGAGTGTGCTTCTCGTAGAACATATTTTTCATAATAGTTGTCGAAACGCTTGAAAACCTAAATATAATTGTGTCGAGTACTTTTATGTTCATGTATATTTTTTTAAGTAGCTAACAGACCAGTTTGTCAGTTCTTGTAAAGGAGGCTATGAAAATATTTGCAATTATAATGATGTAGATATCGTATTCAACAAAATGCCTGAAAATACTTTGCCGTTTCGTTTTGGCGCATTCAATTTAAATATAAGGTTGTTCAATTAAGTATTAAAAACCCACAGAATTCAAAACATGCAGAATGATTGTTCGATCACATTTGTATGCAGCGCACTGTGTCCAAAACCATGGCGAAATACCGCCCCGCCCGCACTTTTTAATTTTTACTCTTTACATTTACAAAACAAATCGCGCTGTTATATATAATAATAATAATAATAAAGCCTTTTATTTCCTTAATAAATTACAATTTTAACAAACATAACCATATTATATAACAATTTTTAAGTTAAATAGGTGCATGCAGTTTTAGATACAGAAAAAAAAACAATAATTAATAGCATTAAAAAAAAAATATTACACAATTATAACAATTCTTAACTATTGTTTTTAATTATTCATTTCATTTCATTCATTATTCATTCATTAATCATTACATTTAATATTATAATAATAAGAATTTTTAAGATTTTTTTTTTTTTTATTAATTTAGATTACTTTATTATAATAATTTATTGTAAAATTATTTATTTATTTACTTATTTGATTAATTAGTGTATTATTATACTTATATTACATTTATAGATATAATTAATTTAATTTTTATATAATAATTATTATAACTTAATTTCTAGCGTAAATACATTCAAAATAATATTATTTATTTCTTATTCATATTTATTAAGGACCTCTCTATAGAGTGAAGGCCTCCTCCATATTTCTCCACACTATTCTGTCATTTGCTTTATTTGTCCAATCCTTTCCTGCTACTTTTATAATTTCATCAAGCCATCTTTCTGCTGGTCTGCCCCTAGTTCTCTTTCCTACAGGTCCCTTCCATAAACTTATATTTTTAGCCCATCTGTCCTCTTTCATGCGCGCAACATGGCCGGCCCATTTCCATTTCTGTCTTTTACTATGTTCTAGAGCATCTATCAATTTTGTTGTTTTTCTTATTTCTGCACTTCTCTTTTTGTGTATTAGTCTTAGGTTCATAATGCTTCTTTCCATGGCTCTTTGTGTAGTTATTAACTTGTTTCTTGTCTGTTTATTAAAAATCCATGTTTGGGATGCATAAGTGAGAGAGGGTAAAACACAAGTGTCTATTACAATTTTCTTAAGCTTCATTGATGTGTTTGACTTAAGAATTTCTCTGAAGCTCCAAAATTTATTCCAGGCCATGTTTACGCGTCTCTTTAACTCATCTTGGTGTCTAGATTTTTTAAAAGATACTAGTTTGCCTAGATATGTGTACTCCTGGACATATTCTAATAGTGCGTCTTTTACATATATTGGTGTTTTGATGCTGTTCGTCATAACTTTTGTTTTTATAGTGTTTAGGTCTAGGCCTATTTCATTGCTGACATAATTAATTTCGTTAATCATTAATTCCAATTTCGATGAGTTTTCTGCAAAAAGTACAATATCATCCGCGAACCTGAGGTTACTTAGGAATTTGCCATTTACGTATATACCTTTGTTTTCCCAGTGTAAAGACTTCATTATTTCTTGTAGGACAGTAATAAAAATTCTAGGTGAGAGGGGGTCGCCTTGACGGACGCCTCTACATATATCAATCTCAGTGCCTGTTTTGTCTAGTATTACTCTACTTGTACTTTTCTTATATATGTCCTGTAAAAGTTCTATAGTCTCGGATGGTACTCTACATTCTTGGAGGGCTCTCCACATACTGTTATGGGATATAGAGTCAAACGCCTTGGCGTAATCGATGAACGCTAGATAGAGTGGACGATTCATCTCTACATATTTTTCTATCACTAACTCTAATGAGTGAATGTGGTCTATCGTCGAATATGTGCTCCTGAATCCTGCTTGCTCCACTGGCTGGTACTCCTCAGTATAATTAGCGAGACGTTCTTCGAGGCAAGAGGCAAACAATTTGTAGAGATTCGGTTGCAAACTAATTGGTCGATAGTTGTTAATATCATTAGGATTTCCTTTTTTGTAAAGTAGTACTATATCTGATTTCGCCCATTCAGTAGGGATTTTTCTTTCATCTAAAATTTTATTAAACAGAATAGTTAAAGGTTGAGCTAAGAGAGTTTTTCCCGTTGAGATGACTTCATTTGATATGTTGTCTGGACCGCTGCTTTTATCTTTCTTCAATAACTTTATCTTAGTTAAAATTTCTTGAACCGAGAATCTTTTTAATATATTATCATTTTTTTGTATGGGTAGAGATATGGTACTTGGTGGTCCTTTACAAGCGTAGAGTTTTTTGTAAAATTCTGTGGCAGCTTTTACTATTCCTGATCTTGATAATATTGTTTTTTTGTTACAGTTACTACTACTTAAAGAAGGAATCCAGTTTTTAGTGGTTCTTAATTCTCTTAATCCCTTTTTAACGCTTCCGGACTTCTTAAGATGTTTTTCAATTATTACTTGCCTGTGATTCTGGTATTCTTTTCTGATCAATTTGTGGATATTTTTATACAGATAACATTTCTCTATTTTTTCTTCTGTTGTTAAGTGTTTTTTATTAATTAGTTCGGTTCTTCTTTTTATAAGATTTTTGATTTCTTCTGAAATGATATAGTTTCTATTTTTATCCTTATTACTTTTTGTTACAGAATTCAAACTATTATCGATTGCTTTTTTAATTTTACAATAGTGTGTCTCTACATCATCGTTTTCTTTTACTTTTATATTTGAAATGTATAGTTTTAAAGCTTCAACATATTTTTCTTGTTCGTTCACGTTTTTCAATAAAGATTTGTTATTTTTGTATGTGATTCTAGATTTTTTAGTTTTACTTAGCAATAGAGTACTTCTAACAAGTCGGTGATCACTTGGAAACGATATATTGTTTAGTACTTCAATGTTAGAGAAGTTGTTTTTTATATTTGACAGTATATAGTCTATCTGGCTTTTGTTTTTATTCGGCGAGAGCCAAGTCCAAATGTTGGTAATGTTTTTTTGGAATAAGCTATTAATTACAAACATGTTGTTTTCCCAGCAGAATTCGATTAGTGTTCCACCTCTCTTGTCTCTCTTTCCAAAGCATGTTTTACCAAGTATTCTGTCTTCACCTTTCATTTTTTGGCCAACTCGGGCGTTAAAGTCCCCCATGATTATAAGGTTTTTACTGCAGTATTTAATATTTTCTTGTATTTGATGATAAAAATCTTTTATTTCTAATTCGGTAGACTCGGAGGTTGGTGCATATACTTGAATGATGGATAGTTTTGTATTCATAAAATTTAATTGTAATATACATATTCGTTCGTTGATTGCTGTGAAACCTTCTATACAGTTTTTCAGGTATTTTTTAATGAGAAAGCCTACTCCATACTGGTCTTTCTTCTCTCCAAAGTAGCAGAAAATGTGGTCTTCGCTTTCTTCAATTATGTATCCTTGACGTCTGATTTCCGATAAGCCAATAATGTCATATTTAATTGTTGATATCGATTGCTTGAACTCTAGTAGCCTTTCTTCAGATAATAATGATCTAGCATTGTATGTACATATATATAAAGGGTGGAGTGGAGGGTTTTGGTCAGTGACTCCCGCGGCGACCACCCGTATTGGGAGTGTTGTTTTATTCGGTATTTTGTAGTTATTGGTAGCGTATTTGTCCAGTTCTTTTTGAGTCTTTTTTATTTGCTATGCCTGATTTTCTTCATTTGCTAAGATAGGTTTTTCAGGCTGGTATTTTTTCAGGTACGATGCGATTGAAGAACTTGAAGTTGGGGGATTATTATTTGTAGTCTGGGTATTTGGTGTGGCTGGTAAATATGTAGTTTTTGATTTTTTCTGCATTTGTTTCTTTTGGGTCCATGGTTTGTTGTTAGTATAATTTTTATTTTCTGTTGGGCTCATTGATAGAGCTCTCTTGTTATTCGATTTTTCTTTAATCACTATTTGGTCATACTTTATTACAGCCAAAACTCCATTTTCTTTGTATTGTTGGAGTTGGGGAATCAGAGCTTTCCTTTTTTCCAGGACATGGGGTGGAAAATCCTCTTTAATATAGGAGCCTATCTCTTCTAAAGTTCCCTTTCTGTGCAGAATATTTAATTTCATACCAAATGTAGTCAAAGTAAGTCTAATTGGTCTTGGTTTTCCGCTTTTTTTTCCGATTCTTCCCACATACTCTATGTCTCTTCGGTCACATCCTATATTCATCTTTTGACTTATAATTTTTAAAATCATACTTTCTAGTTCCTGGTAGTTCTTTTCCTCTTCTGCAATACCGAAGAAAATCACGTTGCGTTGTCGTATTATTTTGTCTAAGTGTTCAAGTCTTTTTTCGTGCTTAAATTGGGTATTTTTTATTTCTTCCAGGTCTAATTTAAATTTACTAAACTTTTCATCCATTTTTTCATAAATTTTTTGTGTGATACTGTCTTCGGCTTGTTTTAAATTTTGCTCATTATCTTCTTTTATTTGTAGTCTCAGTGCGTTTAACATGTTCATCATATTATTACTCTGGTCTGCCATTTCGAAACTACCAGCGCCCTCTTTATCTTTCGTAATAGTTATGTTAATTTTTCATAGATGGCGTAACTGTGCAGCTAGCTTCAATTTATTTCAATGGATTATCGGGTGCAGCACGTAGTTAAGCGTGTTTTTACTAGATGTCGCTTTTTCGGTGGATTCGTATTGGCCAGTTTGATGTCAAGTTTTGTTTGTTGATTTTGTACTGTCACTGTGTTTTGTAATAAACTTGTATTTGACGGTGATTCTAATTTTTGAAATTTAACTGTCTTGAAATCGGCTTTTTTCGCGATTTAAGTTAATTAAAAGGCATTGTACTATTAATATTGTGTTGTTGTGGTGCTATTTTATTCAAATAACTCACATCGATTGGCGATTTAGTGTAGAAGTCCTTCAATCCAATTGTATTGTTTCTTTGATGAGTGATCAGCTGTTTCCTCCCCAGTTTGTAAAAATGTAAGTATACTTTGTATTTGGTCCTTTGTTTATTACTACTCGTATATCACGTATTCTAAACACTGTTTTTGTATGTTTTATTGAGTATTTGGTGCACTGGTTTTTTAATTTTTGCTAAATAAATACGGAGCTTGTTTAGAACGAACTAGAGCGGACAGCGCCACCTGTTATATAACGACATTATATTACAATTAGGTATTCAATAAAAATTAATTGAAAAAAAGTTGGGTAAAATATTCCGTTATTCTGTGGCAACATATTATGTGTGGATAACCATTCCAATTTGGAGTGGTTGTGACGGCCTCACTTTCAAGCGTCAACACGCTTGAAAGTGAGGCTGCCGGCTTCTGGATGATCTCTGTATCTGTGTAAAAACCTCACAGAAACAGGTGATTTAAAGAGGAAGCAAAGACATTTTTTTTTGTTTAATTCGTCCCGAAATGGAACAGGCTAAGGTCTTAGACCATAGTGGCTCGTCTGTCGTTTGAGGTATTTCTTTGTCTTATTTTTTTTCTAAATCGTCAAGTCCAAAGTCTAGTCAAAGTCGAAATAAGTAGTCAGATAGTCAATTAGTCAAGTCAGTCGATTCAGTAAAGTGGTATAGCTCTACCAGAATCTGATGGCATTTTAAAAAAAATAAAAAATGTGATTTTCATATGGCAATGTCAAGTATGACCCGTCAAATCAAAGTACGTGATCTGTCAACCGCTGCTAAAATTTTGTGATTATGTTCTTGGAATTTGTTGTTTTTGTGAAAATATCCAAAAAGGCAATTCGATCTCAAGCGAGAAATATTGTTTTCTATGTCTATAGTAAAATACAGAAAGAAGAAGGTGTAAATCGAACTCAATCTTATAATTTAAAGTTCGTGGTAGAGTTGACCGGTAAGTTAGAGTGAGTTGTTTTGATACTTTTAGTTTTTTTATATTTTCTTAGGTAATTATTGTGACTTCTTTAAATGTGTTTCCAGTACTACTATAAGGTGAATCGTAGCTGATGGCACATCGAATGATGGTTTGTTTTCCATGCCTGGTAAAAGGAGGAGAGGAGGAAAATAGAAAATCAACATAAGACAGTTTCGATTTATAGTTGATTAGGAATAAAGTAAACGAGTTCTATACAGTTCGGAAGGAAATTCCAACATTAAATAAACTGTTACCAATTTAATTGTATGTTATTCGTAATAAATAAGTTTATAAAGTAATTCACGATTGATTTATTTTTCATGAAATATCATTATATTACATAGTATAAAACAAAGTCCCTTTTTTGTCTGTCCCTATGTATGCTTAAATCTTTAAAACTACGCAACGGATTTTGATGCGAGTTTTTAAGCTGCGCGTCCACTGCATCGGAATCGGAGCGGACGGAGCGTCGGCATTTACAAAATGCCGATGGGGTGCGTCCACTGCATCCGGATTCAGCATCGGCAATTTAGTTATTTTAATCCGTCAGCCTGAACGTGCACTTGCATTATGGAGGATAGTGACGAGCATGGGCGTAGCCAGGTTTTAGTTTCGGGGGGGTTCAAGAAAATAAAACGACTAATGTGTACAATAAATAATCAGGGCCATCTTTAACATATTAGAGGCCCCTGGGCACATTAAAAAAATTTTTTTTTCGTTTTTACCTGTTTAAGCTTTAAACCCTGAGAGACTATGTAATTCGAAAAAATAGAAATAGGTATATTATATAGTCTAAAACTAAACATCAGTACTAACTTTTATAATACGTTATTAAGCCAAAAACGAGCGAGTGAAGCGAGCGAGCAAATTTTTTTCTCAAATTTTTTATTTTATAGGTTCAAACGTTCAAATCTGTTCAAATGTTTAACTAAAATATTAACACTGAATAACGGTAAACTTCAGAAATATACCATAAAATCAACCGGCTAAAACAGAACATCGGTAATAAATAATATAATGCCCTTTATGTTAATCGTGAGCGAGCGAAGCGAGCGAGCAAATTTTTTCCTATTTAATAGGTTAAATCTGTTCAAACTTTAAACCCTACAAGACTGTGGAAATAGTATAATGTATACCTATTAGGCGCGTAGAATAATGGGCGCCCAGTTTTTTTTTTCGTTTTTACCTGTTTCAGGGTTTATTTTGAAAGATTGTGTAATTCGAAAAATACAAATATCAAAAGCCTAAAACTGAACGTCGGTACTAAATTTTATAGTAATATGTTCTGTAGGTATACTAAACACGAGTGAGCGAAGCGAGCGAGCAAAATTGTTTTCCCATTCTATAGATTAAAATCTATTCGATCGTTAAGCTTAAACACTGAATAATGGTGAACTTCGAAAAAATATCATAAAATGGATTGGCTAAAACAGAACATCGCTACTAAATAATATAATATTATGTTCCTTATGTTAAACGCGAGCGAGCGAAGCGAGCGAGCAAAATTTTTTCCCTATTTAATAGGTTAAATCTGTTTTCACTTCAAATTTTAAACCCTAAATAAATTTTAAACCTCAATTTTCACTTCAAATTTTAAACCCTAAAACCCTGTGAGGTTTGAGAAAATATGATAATTTTATAATGTAAATTAAAGTAAAATTAGTGTCATTTCTGATGTTGCATAATAGATGACAAATAACTTATTATGTTAGGTTTGTCATATACCTAATACGTATTTCACACTTTTCGTAGTACATAATTACAAAATTTTGTGATCAGTGACGTGCCTAAAATATTGTGTCGCATGCTATACGTTCGAGGATTCGATGACACGCGTGCCATAGGTTCGCGAACCCTTCTTTTTTTTTTTTTATGAAATATGGGGGCAAACGAGCAAACGGGTCACCTGATGGAAAGCAACTTCCGTCGCCCATGGACACTCGCAGCATCAGAAGAGCTGCAAGTGCGTTGCCGGCCTTTTAAGAGGGAATAGGGTAATAGGGGAGGGTAGGGAAGGGAATAGGGTAGGGGATTGGGCCTCCGGTAAACTCACTCACTCGGCGAAACACAGCGCAAACGCTGTTTCACGCCGGTTTTCTGTGAGCCCGTGGTATTTCTCCGGTCGAGCCGGCCCATTCGTGCCGAAGCATGGCTCTACCCTGTTTTAGGCTATTGATTTTATTGTTTTTAGTACAACATTCTTTCTTTAAAAGTATAAAAAGTATAAAAGATTTTAACAGGTTAAAGCGTAAAAACATTCGCTCGCTTTCTCAGTTTGAACGCATTTAACATAAACACATACATATAGATAAAGTTAGCATTAAAGTTTTGTTTTAGGCTGTTGATTTTTTTTTCTAAAATAACTTTAAAAAATCATCTTTCAGATAGGGTTATTGGGGTGGCAAAATATTTTAATTGGCCTCGGGCGCAAAATTTCTAAATATGCCTCTGTATATGGGTTATCCACATGGACCAGCCGGCCCATTTCGGGGGGGGTTTGAACCCCCTAAACCCCCCCCCTGGCTACGCCCATGGTGACGAGATATATTGTAATCTCAGACCGAATAGGTTGTAATTAGCTTATTTTATCAGAAGAGGAAAAGAGAAACAAGAGGAAACGAAAGATATGGGTTCATAAATCATAATATAAATTCAAAAAGAATAATTTTTGGAGAATTTCATACATTATATTCTGATTTATTAGAAGATGAAAATAGATTTTTTGGGTACATTCATATGACTCGAAAAAAGTTTTTTGAACTTCACTATATTCTACAATTTTTATTTATTATTTGCCCAATTTCATCCCATATATCGTCTCTCCTCAGTTGGTTAAGATAATGTTGATGTTTTAGATTGTAAAGTTCATCATATTTTTCCACTAAAGTAATTAAAATATCGTCATTCGTCGTGAATAAGTATTTATGTATAGCCGTCGCGTCGTCGCAAACACGTCAGAACTTGAAACGTTCGGAATCCGAATGACGGGTTCACTGCCGATGACGTCATCGGCAAAAATACCGGTCGCGGGCGCAGAAATGCCGATCCAGTGGACGCAGTACCATAGAAATCCATACAAAGCAACAAATCCGTCCGCTCCGTCCGCTCCGATTCCGATGCAGTGGACGCGCAGCTTTAAAATAATAGTCTTTAAGTATTTAATAGTCTTTAAGATATTATAAGATTATGGTAAAATTTATATTCAAGTGCGATAAATAAAATACTTATTATGTAAGTATATTATCAAGTGGTCGCGCATGTCGTATCGAGGTGATACATACATACATACATATAATCACGCCTTTTTCCCGTAGGGGTAGGCAGGACCACCTCTTTCCCGTAGGGGTAGGCAGAGACCACTTCTTTCCACTTGCTACGATCCTTACATACTTCTTTCGCTTCGTCCACTTTCATTCTTACCATCCATTCCTCCTCTTACATTCAACGTAGCCAAGCGTCTCTCCATGGTCCGCTTTTCGCCTCCGCGAGAAACGAGACGTGATGGGTGGCGAACCACATCGAGGTGATAGGGTCCCATTTTTAACAATTTGCATTGGGCAAACCTAAAAACATGTTCAATATTGTATCAGAAGTATATTGCTGTAAGTAGGTAGAGAGTTATTCGCCGAAGTAGTTTTTTCTCCAAGAACACTATTCCACGCGGGCGAAGCCGCGGGCAAAAGCTAGTTTTCTATATTATACACCGAACATTCTTCATACAGTCTTATTATAATTCATGTTCAATAATACTAAAGACATAATTAAATATTAACCAGTATCAAGATCGTTTAATCCAATTTCCCCAGTATTGCACACTACAAATTTTTTTTTCCCTATTTGCCATGAGATTCTGGTACACCTTATAGACGCTTTACTGAAACTTCCTAGGGAGTTTTGGCGGGAAACCCAATTTAGCACGCATTTTGTAGAATGTATCACTTTTCCACACTAATGCACCTCAACGAATAATTAATGGTTAATATTCCACCACTATAACACATTAAAAACCGAATTAACACGAATTTAGAAAACTAATACAGAAACACAACGTTGCTGATTGACTTTCCCGGCAAAAACTCGGAAGCAAAGACATTGCGTGAGCATCATCTAGTCTCATAATAGCTGTCATAGCTCGATACTCGAAACTTCAACTCTATTATATTGGCGCAGTTTTATTTTCAGTGCTCTGAATTTTCACCGGCGCGGCGGCGCGGCGCGGTGTTCCGGCATAATATTGTCCCAGCCTAAGAAGCAATGAAAAATGTCAATCTTATGCTTTTTATTCTTTTTGAACTTCGTAATTATGGGCCCCTTGGCCAAGATGCCTTCGCTAATTACGACGACGAAGTTCGAAATAAATAAAATATATGGGATTGACGTATCGGGCGCTATCACTTAGCGAACGTTATGTCAAACCCATTAATTATTTCCAATTTCGAAAATCGACATTGTAATTAACGATGGCATGTTGGCGCCCTCAAGTCTGCTTACGCAATGAAATTTATAAAAAATATTATTTTTTAAATTATGAAAATAATATGTTCCTTAAAACCTACCAAACGTACAGAGACATTTTTGACCAATTCTTGACATAACAAACTTGGAAATAGTGATAGTGATGACGAATTCAGGTGCACCTAGGTCCAAGGCTACAAAATAAAGCACTAAAAGCTTTCCTCTATTGTCCGGGAAGCGCACTAATAACATAAACTGCAGACATAGTCCCTACACTCCACAGTGTTCTAGCAGTTTCTGGAACTTTCCTCCTGTGACATCGTCATCATCAGCAGGTACCGAAATTTCGTAACGGCGCGTTGTGATGAATATGATGTGGGTATTGATATAATGCGTTTCAAATGAAAATATGACACGTCAATGACCTTTTTCTGTCAAATCTGTGAAAAGTGCGATTTGCAGAAAAACTTATGTGCATATAAATATTAATAGTCTTGCATCGAATTTAAATAAAAACGTTAAATAGTAATAAATTATCTTAACATAAATTTAACTATCATAACAGTCTAAATTCGAAACAATAACGCGCCGACTCGATCCTTTTCTCATTTGAATCGCACTATACAAAGTAAAGTAAGGTTGCCACGGCCGCGCGCGAGTTTTTTTTTTTGTGGTCGCAGTAAAAAAGCACTGCGCTTAAACAACAAAGCTGAAAATCGAAGTTTAATAATAATAATAATAAAAATAATTTATTGGCAAACATTTTTTACATTAGTTAGTAAACATGCCAAACTGCGTAGCAGTTTGTCGGCAGATATTGCGCTCGTTTTATCTTACATCTTAAAAGTGTCAAGTGGCAAATGTCAGATTTGACAACTCTACAGGATTTTTAGCTATATTGTACTAAGCGCACACCACAAAAAAAAGGCTCGTGGGCCCTCACTGCATACAGTTAATTTGTGAAAAATCTAGAAATAAAATGTATAAACAAAATATTTAATACAACCAGCAGTGTATAACGGGACATAATGCGGACGTTATGACACTCGAGTGCACTATAAAACATAATATATTTACTCCGGAGGCTAGATAATGTACCTATCTTGTACGTTATGTCTAAAAGACCTACTTTGTATACTTACTTTCTTCTTTATCAAATACAAGCTGTCCACTTTGTCAAACACACGTTGTTCTGTCTGAAATATGAACTGGAATTAATAACAACACCTACGATACAACCTGCGTCCTAGTCCTACACCTACTCGTATAATCTACACCTTTTCCAATATTTCTCACCGTTTAAACCTCCCCAAATTATTTCAAGACCAAAAATAGGGAAATCGGTCCAGCCGTTCTCGAATTTTTAGTCCCTCGGGAACGGGATAAAAAGTATCCTTTTCCTGGTTCTAAGCTACCTCCAATTTTCAGCCAAATCGGTTCAGCCGTTCTTAACAGAGTAAATGCACAATATTATACGGACCCGGATGTAGCATCACTGTGGAGACTGAAGTCTGCTAGTGGTTGCTAATGGTGTCTACAGACACACGAATTTGGTACGAAGCGTACAGCGGAACTGGTACGCTCCGTACCAAATCCGTGCGTGTGTAGCGACACCGGATTCGGTCTGCGGATATGGTTCGCTGTACGCTCCGTACCAAATTCGTGTGTCTGTAGATAGCACACTACTGAACGGACTTTGATGTAATTTGGTATTGTATTAGTTTGATCTGGATTAAAACATATGCTACATTTATCCTGAAAAAGTACAGTGCTCCCGTGTTACATTGAATTTACGCCGGCGGAGCCGCGGGGGGCAAAAGTGAAAAGGTAGTATTTTTATAACCGATCAAAGCTTTCAGTTTAGGCTGCACATAAACCTATTTCACAAGATGATAAATCCATATTTGATAAATGGAAAAGTTCATTTCGCACGGATGTATTTCTTATTTCTGAGTCTGCGATGAAAATGTGTTGAGGCGTGCACGGCTGAGATTGAATTTACAGCTGCAGCTCAAACCCCAGCACTGGGACTGCTGTCAGACACATTTGTGGAAGAAAAGACATTAGGCGTTTGTACGCGCTGTGGAACACAACCACAAACCAAAACACAACCACAAACCAAAACACAACCACAAACCAAAACATAACCACAAACCAATACACGATTAGATTGTACAATTTTCATTCGCATTTAATTTCCCGTAATTATTTTAATTCAGATCCATGGAGAAGTGGCGATAATCAATAAAGTATAATATAATAAATATTCGTTAAGATGACTTAAAATACCCCACCTCCTATAGATATGCGACCCTTTTTTTTTTTTTTTTTTTTTTTTTTGTTTCCGGGGGGGAAAATGCATTACGCATACCACCCAGGCGCAGGGGGCACCCGAGTGGTGATGTGGGACTCCCGTATAGGCTAATGAGACCCACGGTATACCCACTAAAAACCACCCCCACCTTCCTCCTCGCCGCCCTGCGACGGGGCCACGGGAACGATAATCACATCCGCGACCCCGCCGGCGGCAGCCGCCTACAAGCGGCTCCATTCAGGGCCCGAAGGCCCCAGGCGCACCAGATGGTAAGGTGCGCCTTCCTCCTCGGCCTCCACCAGTACTGTAGCAGACTCCCCCCGAGTCTGCTACTAGGAGGCCACGGATACCAGCCTCCATAACCGGTACCCGGTGGCAGATCTGAGCTATGGTTCTGCCACCGACCACACCACGGCCGCAGAGGATAGGGCAAGCGGCGCACCGTAATACCAACTTGCCTCTTCCTCTGCGGCCCCTCCAATGCCGTTAACCTACGGAACGGCCCCGCCAGCTCGCAGGGGGTAGGGAGAGTGGCACAACACCACCACGCCTCTCCCCCTGCGATACCTCCACGGCCGCAGAAGATAGGGAGTACGGCGCACCGTAATACCGGCACTCCTCTTCTTCTGCGGTCCCACCTCCTAGCGCGTCCGCAGCGGACTCCTCCAGCCCGCTGGGAGCGCCCTCCTCGGGCCAGCCGGCGGCAAACAAGCCGGCCCTGGTTGCCTCTTCGCTTCACCGTGGGTGTCCAATCCACGGTTACTAAGCCCCACCGCCACGACAAGGCGTGCAACCATCGGGGGGATAGATATGCGACCTATGCCGTCGTAATCCAGATGCAATCACGCTTCCATATAGATAACCTAATTTTATCTTTGGTTGCCGTGAGTATTAATTGTTCCATAGTAAAACGGCCCCATGTATTGTTTATTTCGTCGATAACAACGCCATATTTATTTATGTTGTAGAACTTTTCGGACGCAGAATATGAGTAACATATAATATGCTTTTGTTACATTTCATCGGCGTCAATACTTATCATCAGGGTATCAGCAGGTCTAAGATGGGCACATTTAATGAATATGTATACTTTGTAATTATATAGTAGAAGTTGCTCTAACTTCGAATAATTTGACAACTAGGGGTAACTAGGGACAATTCTTCTTAGGGTCAGGCCACACCGAAAGGAGACACTATTTTGTGTAGACAGAGTTCTGAGAACCACAAAGTGACTAGTAGGGCCGCCCTAAACTACGCCTTCACGCACACATATGTAACGAAACTACGCCTTACCTCCACTCAAAGTAATATACTCGATATGCCACGTCTCTAATATGTCTTTAGTCTATGCCCTATAGTCGTGAGGCTTTTATGAACCGTAAGCGTATTGAAAATGTTATTAAATATTTATCGGTAAATACAGCTAGCTTTTCTGTTCGAAACAATAATGTCATAGTACCTAAGGTAGTGTTCATATTAGAGCTTGAAGCGAGAAGCGGTTTTTTTTATATCTTTATTTATTTAGAGGTTTTTACACTAAAGTATATGACAACCCCATCATAACTTATCCAAAATGAACTTAAGTTAAATTCTAAATACACGTAACTATTATATTAATTACTATTATTAATTGTAATGCTCATGGATACAAAACTCAACAAAAGTTTAATCTCGCTTGAACTAGTTTGTGATAATATGTGGTGAAACATTCCTAAGTGAGAAGCGGTTTAGAATAGAATAGAATAATGTTTATTTGTCCAAGAAAACATACATATTTTTACAAACAATAAAGACAATGATTAAAAATTTTCGAGCACAAGCCGACGCAGCTCAGCATGTGCCGATTGCAAGCAATCAGCACTGATCTTCCGCAGTCCGCTGGGCCGACAGGTGACGTCACGCACATCAGTAAGGGTTCACATACCACATAAAACACAATAGTGGAATACAAAAAAACACAATAGTGAAATATAAAAACGTTAAAACAGTTTAAAAATGATTAAAACAAATAAGTATATATAATGTATCTAATAAAAAAAGAATAAACACACATAAAATAGTGGACACAGTAAATAATTAATTCATGAAGCTTAAAATAGGCCTTAAATGCCTTAAATATAAAAAAAATTAGGTATAAAGCATATTTTGTTTTCATACCTATTATCGACGTGCACGAATAGAATAGAATAGAATTATTTATTTTCCAAGAAATTGGTAGTACATGGATGTTATTGTAAAATATGGGTCACAATTTCTGCCTTTATGTTTAACTTATTTTATAATTACAATTGAATTCAGTATAAGTAATATTAATTAATACAAAATTATTTCACAAAATCATTAATTAAGAAAAGTATATCTAGCATTCTTATTTAAATAAATAAATAAATAAAACAATTCAATCCAATAATTACAATTAATCATGTCAAGTCTTATCAACTGGATGATGGTCAGAAAATAAATTACAATAAAAAAAGAAACAAAAAAAAAACATTAGATAGTAAAATTTTAAAACTTAATATGTCATAATCACCATAAAATCACAATAATATTTATAATATGTCATGTCATTAAATAAGACATAATAGTTAATATTATTTTTAAACAAAAAATTAAACCGACTTCCAAAGTAAAAATACACAAAAAAGTATGAAATAAAACTTATTTTATAAATAAATCCCCTTTTTAAATTTGTCTATTTCTCTACTTAATCTTCTTAATTTTGAAGTCGCTACCAGCCCAAACGATATCCTACAATATTTTATAGAATTACTCACGTTCATATTTGCGGGTACCGACTTCAAAATTAAGAAGATTAAGTAGAGAAATAGACAAATTTAAAAGGGGATTTATTTATAAAATAAGTTTTATTTCATACTTTTTTGTGTATTTTTACTTTGGAAGTCGGTTTAATTTTTTGTTTAAAAATAATAATTTCACCCTTTTTAGTTATATATCTTGTTAAGTTATTATTAATACGTCTTAAAAACGTCTAAAATAAACGATCGAATGTACAACTGAATAGGCGCCAAGCTTCCATTAGGTATTGTTATTAAAATGATGATGATGATTACTGTAAGTTACAAAGTGGCATATGCTTGCAGTTCGTTAAACAATTCCGAAATTTCCTAACACATATCTTTAAATACTGAGGAGTTCTGTTCAGTGCTTTTGGATTCAGGGTATACCTTGGTACAGCATCTTATTCTTTGGTAGCATATGCTTGTGTTACTTCAGTAAAAGTCGAAATCACTGTATGTGTCCATATAAATTTTGAGGAGTTCCCTCGTTTCCTCATGGATCCCATCATCAGGTCACCAATTTTCTGAAAATGGGACCAATTTCGGATTATACCTTTTACATCAAAAAAAGAATTTTGAAAATCGGTCAACAGACGGCGGAGTTATCCGCGAACATACAAAAAAAAAAAAAAAACAAAATATATACAGCCGAACGTATAACCGCCTCCTTTTTTTGGAAGTCGGTTAATAAAAGCAATGTCATATCAATATAAGATGTATAGTTTGTCATATAATCGTAATAGGTATAGAAAATTAAAAGAATGTCAAAGAAAATAAAACTTACATTTAAAACATATTATTAAATTTTCTGGCAATTATTACATCATTAAAAAACTCTTGCGTTGTGTAGTAGCGTTTGTCCAGTAACCAGGTAAATAATTCTTTTTTAAATTTATTGAGTGTGATGTTATTTTTAATTTTTTTGGGTATATTATTGTATATTTTAATGGTCATGCAATATGCGTTCTTGCTATGAATTGTTAACCGCTGTGTTGGAATAGTAATATTTTTATTAAGGCTTCTTTTACATCTGGCATTTTTATTATCATTGTGCTCTTCAAATAAAGCATAATATTTTTTTACAAATAGGCACGATTCTAATATATATAGACTAGCAAGAGGAAGTATTTTTAAATTTTTAAAAAGTGGTCTACAATGTTCTAGTCTATGCGTTCCTGCTATTGCTCTAATGCATTTTTTTTGTATTAAGAATGCTCTATTTATATCTACTGAATTTCCCCACAGTACCAGCCCATATCTCAATGTTGATGAAACATATCCGTGGTAGGCTGTTAAAGCGGCATCTTTTGAGACAATACTTTTAATCCTCCTCAAGGCAAACACAAACCTATTAATCTTATTACATACATTATCTATGTGCTGTTTCCAGTTTAAATTTCTATCTACGGTAAAACCCAGGAATTTAGTAGAATTTACGCATTTAATAGGATTAACTTTTATTTCTAAATTTTTTTCATTATTTTCATTCGATTTATAAAATTTTATTATTTTAGTATTCTCCAGATTTACTTGTAAATTATTATTATTTAACCATTTCGTCACTGTTTGAATTTCGTTTTGAATTTCTTCATTTAAATTTTGTTTGCAACATTTTATAAGTAATGTTGTATCATCTGCAAACATGAAACCCTCGTGTTTTAAAATGTTCGGTAATTCATTTATATAGATTATAAATAAGGTTGGGCCCAAAATACTCCCCTGTGGTACACCGCAACTATTAATTCTATATTCAGATCTATAGGTAATCTCTTTGCTGTTTATAATCTTTGTTACTTCTGTACATTGCTTTCTGTCTGTTAAGTATGATTCAAGCCATTTGTGTGCATTCCCCCTTATACCATATCTATCTAATTTATCTAGTAAGCGTTTATGACTAACAAAATCGAAAGCTTTACTCATATCAAGAAATACTGCTGCTACAGCTAACTTTTTATCAATTGTTTCCGTTATCTGTTTCACTAACGAAACACAGGCTAGTGTCGTGGAGCTACCTTTTGTAAATCCAAATTGTTGTTTACTAAATAGATTTCTCGTATTAAAGTATTGTACTATCTTAGAATGCATAGCCTTTTCAAAAATTTTAGAGATGACTGGTATTAATGTAACCGGCCTATAATTAGACATGTTATTTTTATCGCCTTTTTTAAAGAGAGGTCTAACAACAGATACTTTTAATGCTGATGGAAAATGACCTTGTTCAAAAGATAAATTAACTAAATGACAGATGGGGTAAGAAATATACTTTGCAGATAATTTTATAATCCTTGTGTTAATATGGTCATATCCAGTGGATTGAGTACTATTCAGAGAATTAATAATTTTATAAATATCATTGGGAATTAAAGGAGATAAATATATTGAATTTGTTTCATTGTTAATAAAAATGTCACCTTTATTATTATTATTATTTGTAATGTCATTATTATTATTATTCGTAATGTCATTTTTATTATTGTCGCTATGCATGTCATTTAGATAATCATTGTCATTATTATTTGTTATATCAATATAGTAATCATTAAATAATTTTGTAATGTCAGATATGTTTGTGTATGTTTTATCACCTACTTGTATAGTGTCAATATTATTAGGTGTATTTTTACCGTCAATGTTTTTTTTATTATTGCCCATGTAGCTTTGCATTTATTTTTTGACATTTTTATAAAATTACTGTTATTTTTTATTTTAGATGTATTAATGCAGCGTTTTAGTATGCTTGTATATTTCTTGTATTTCTTTATTAATTGGTTTTTATTAGCTGCCTCATGTCTATATTTATAATATAAGATACGTTTAACCGCACAAGACCTTTTTATACCTTTTGTAAGCCAACGTGTTTTCATCAGCTTAGTGTTTATTTTTACATTAATCCACGGAAAACAAAGATTGTAGAATAGTACAAAAAGATCATAAAAACAATTAAAACTTTCTTCACAATCTGTTTGATCAATTATATCATTAAATGTCAGTGAGGACATAGAATTTAGAAATTTTTTAATATTGTCTTTATGAAAATCGCGCCGTTTAGTTGAGTAAAAGTTAGGTTGTACTTTTTTATTTTTATTGTGTACGGGAAACTTAATTGTCTGTCCAGTTTCATGGTCGGAAAGAGCCAAGTGGTGAATATCTGCTTTGTATGTTTTTAAGTTGCTCGCAATTAGGTCTATGCTCGACTGGCCCCGAGTAGGTAGGTTTATATTAGTTCGAAGATTATGGTTTAGCAGTATGGATCTTAGTTCTTTATGTTCATTTGACTCTTTCATGACGTCGATGTTCCAGTCGCCACATACAATTATATTCTTATTTTTTTGGCAGCTAAACTCTGATAACAGAGAATCTAAGCTGATTAAAAATACGTTAATGTCCTGTTTAGGTACCCTGTATATACATATTATTATTGTATTAAAACAAACTAATTCGATCCCGCAACATTCAAAAACACGTTCTTTGGCGTATTTTTTAGTTATGTGAAGGTTTTTATATTGCAGGCCTTTTTTAGCAAGTATACAAGATCCGCCCCTTTTTATCTTTTGTCTCGAAAAGTATGCTGCAACTTCGTAGTTAGGTAATTGTACATTTTTTTCTGAATTCCTCATTAAGAAAGTTTCACTTAAGCAGATAATATCTACATTCCCTACTTTTGACTGTAAAACTGTTGTTAACGTTACTTGTAAAATGTCTAATTTATTTAAAATTCCGGCAATATTTTTATATAGTCTTCGGCTTTTATAAAAAAGAGTTTTTAGTATTTTCAATTTTTTTATGGGATATTTTTTTGAAGTAATGTGTTATTTTATTTTTCTCTAGTGTAGTGTTTATAATTAACTTTTTATTTTCTACGTTACCTATTATTTCTTTTAGAATTAAAATAATCAGGAATGGTTTTCTTAATTTTACAATTTTTACTAATACATTCCTTAATTTGTTTTTGAAAACCGGATATAAACGTTTTCTCGTAATCTTTACCATCTATTTCCAGATTTATTTTTCTACCTACAACATTTAAAAACGAATTTTGATATAATGTACCATTGTCAATGTTAATAACCTTCACACTATTAAAATCCTTAAATACTGATGTTAATTTAGTTTGAATATTGCCTAAAGTTAGGTTTTTATTATTTACAGAATATGGAACTATGAGCACATTAGTATGAGCTAATTTTGGGAGCGTACAAGTGATACCAGATATAAATGAATTTAAGTTCCTTTCGTTAACTCTCGCAGCCAAAACTATATAGTCCAATTTTGTAAACATTCTTGCTGATTCGTTACTTATGTTAAATATCTGTGAGTAGGTGGCATTTTGTTTTACTATACCTAATACTGAATATTTATCATTCCATGTATTTTGCCTATGTTTTTGTATAATATTACTTAGTCCTTTTGTGTATTGATCTACAATAATATAGATCACTGGATTTTTACTATGTGTGGTCTGTAGTACATTTTTTTTTTATATAGTTGATTATCAAAATATTTATTTTTAGTCAGTATACATTGAATATGTAAACAGATTTTGTGTAAGAAATGGTTTTCAAATCTATTTTTATAACGAAGATCTTTGGCCCAGTGGTAGATCGCTGGAGATGCAATCGAAGAGCAGGTTAGATCCCGGGATGTGACTGGTGGCGTGTGCAGAATCGACCACCTGAAAAAAAAAATTCGAATGCCACGAACTATGCCGATCATATGGAATACAGCGAAATTCTTCTCAAATTGAAGAGATATCCGAGCGGCGGTAGAAAAGTTGGTAGTCAGACGTGATGATGATGATCCGGCTCCGTCCGCGTAATTATACTGGGAACACTGTATCGGGATAAAAAGTAGCCTATGTGTTATGCAGAGCTTAAACTACTACCATACCAAATTTTATCAAAATCCGTTGTGTAAGTAGTTTTTGCGTGAAAGAGTAAGAAACATCCATCCACCCATCCATCCATACATCCTCACAAACTTTCACATTTATAATATTAAGTAGGATAGGATAGGATAGTAGGATAGTGGTAGGAGTACAGTCGCAAACGATGTTGGGTGGGTGTGGGGGTTTTGATGTAGGTTGCATTACGCCGATGTAGATAGTAGATACGACTCACGTTCTAACTACGCCCCAAGGTACGTGAAGCGGACATCTGCCATCGATCGCCTGTTAGTAACAAACATTAGGCGACAACGCGCAACGGCCAACGGCGTGAGACCTGAGGGTTTAGCCAACATGCCATCGTTAATTAAATGACGATTTTCGAAATTGAATGTATAATATGGGATTGGCAAAACGTTCGCTAACGGCCCGTTTCAGTAAACTATCTATCAATAACTATTTGTTAAAAACGTTAAAGGTCATCATCCGTTTTTCATACATTTTTGGTCCAAAATTGAAAGTGCCGGCCAGAAAAAAGTGGGTTATTCTGATAGAAGTTGTTCGTCTAATAATTTCTTACTATAGCACCAAAGCTGTATCAGCATTGTACTTGATTTTGAGTTCGAAAATACTATTTTTTCATAAATTTTAGAAAAAAATAATTAATTTAAAATAAGTTTGACAGAACATGACATTTTCGATGAAAAAAAAAATGATTAAAAACCAAACAATGTTTAGCCATGGATCCTAGTCCATAGTTAATGTTGGATGGGTAGGGAGGGGTTCTAATAAAAATGAAAAATACCTTTTTTTGTATAAGTAACTAGGTTATTTATTGTGAGTTAAACAATAATATCACCATCATCTGGCAGAACAACAATATTTTCTAATATTAAAGCTGGGGGAACTTAGTAGATGCCGAGCATAGCTCATGTACCATATAATGCAGATAATATGAGAACAGCACCCAATCGTTCTTTTTCCAATAATACATGTACATTAATAGTGGGCGATTGCTCGTCTTCCCGAGAGTGATTTATCTACCACCAGGCCCACCGCTAGCTTTTTCGTCGCCCGCGTGCAATACCGATTATGCCGCTCTACGATTACTTAATTACTATTAGTTTTGTCAAAAAAAAAAAAAGTTATAAGTCGCTCGATTTGCCGCCCCCTGGGCGTGCCGGCCTTGTGCGGTGCACGCTTTGTACGCCCGCTTACGGCGGCTCTGTCTACCACAATATATGTATACCTAATATGTTCTGGCTCTGACATGCCGGGATTGTAATCGCCCACGAATCATCCATAAATCATATCCCTGTTCCTGTAACTCAGTCAGGTGTTCATCACTCAGATCAATGTTGATCTCAATTCTAAAGGATCCGTTATCAAGGATGTGTTCCCCGTAATAGCTTCTTGCCTGCTTTAATTGATATATGCCAGGAGCGAACAAAAACAACTATAGCTCATTCAGTCTTGGGAATGAGGAAGATGTAAATCAAAATTTATTCCCCTTTTTCAGCCCTAACAAAAAATTTAAGCAATAATAAGACTAACTGTGAAAAAATTGTGTTGATATCACGAAAATTGAGTTTTTTATAAGCAAATCAATATGGGAACGCGCGAAAACTGATTGCGCCCGTCGAGTAATGGCTGTGACGTCACATCGCCGTGCGTAGCTAGCTAACTATGCAATGTGCATACAGTATGTTTTTGACACGCGCTCTGTAAACTTACCTTCGTTCATTTCGATTCATTTTTATATATTATTATAATAAATATGACTTAATAGGGAAAATTGTTAAATTTAAACAAAAAATTAATACCAACTTTCAAAGTAAAAACGCACAAAAGAGTATGAAATAAATTTTATTTTCAAAAAATAATTCTCCTTTTAAATTCGGCTAAAATTTTAACTATTTCCCTACTCAATCTTCTTAATTTTGAAGTCTGTGCCAGCCCAAACAATATCCTGATAAAACAATATTTTATAGAACTCACATTTAAGTTGGCAACCAACTTCAAAATTATGAAAATCGAGTAGAGAAATCAAAAATTTCAAACTCAAAATGGGCTATGAAGTACATTATTTTGATAGAACAAATCTTTATCAAGTAAAAGTTACGCCATCTTGGTTTTCACAATACTTCAAATGTTAGCCATCTTGTTTTCACCGTACTTCAAATGTCAAAATGGCCCCAAAAATCTCAAAAATGGGACCATTTAACTGGAGATAGTATACGTCTATGAGAGAAATAATTAAAAAATTTTGCCGAATTTAAAAAGGGAATTATTTAGAAAATAAGATTTTTTTCATACTTTTTTGTGGATTTTTACTTTGGAAGTCTGTTTTCATTTTTTGTTTCAAAATTATAATGTTTTCCATTTTTAGGGCTCCACTTAGGGCACACAAGGAACGCTTATAGTTTCGCTCGCTCCGTCCGTCCGTCTGTTATACTTCCGTAATTATGAATAATGATGGATGAAATTTGGTACAGTTATAGATTGTGTGTAGATCTTAGGTTTGGCATAATAAAATAATAATAATTTTATATTTTAGGGGTAGCTCTGAAGGGGGAATGAAATATTTTTTCATTCTACCCCATTTGTGGGGTATCGTTGAATAGGTCTTGTAGAATTTAGGTAAAGTTTCTTTTAACATTACTTTTTTACAAAGTCGACTATTTTCGAGTAATCAGCCTCCAGTGGTTTGTAAGTTGGTCCCCCCCTCCCTTAGAATTTCTAAATTATAAGAGATAGAAACTTGTAAGCTTCTATGCTAATAGATCATGCTAAAAACTCTTTAGGAAAATTATTTTAAGCGAAATCGGATAGTAACTTTTTAAGTAACTTGAAAAACCTATTACGCGATTTCCAAACGTGTGTCTTTAAAGACTGAGTTCTGTTCAATGCTTTTGGATCTAGGGTATACCCTTGGCACAAAATTTTACTTTTTGGTATGATATGCTTAATTTACTTCACATTGGCCAAATTCTTAAAGATGTACCTATACATCTCAGATCAAATAAAAAAAATATATTTGATCTGAGCCTATACATATTGAGGAGTTCCCTCGATTCCTCATGGATTCCATCATCAGGTTTCGACTTTAGTGACTAAAGTCTAAAAGGGCCAATTTCAAATTAGGGGCCATCCATAAATAACGTCACGCGTTAGGGGGGAGGGAGGGGGTCGACGAAGTGTGACATTGTGTGACAAGGGGGTAGGAGGGGTCCTAATTTTCGTGACGTCACATTTCAAAATCTATTTTAATCTAAGTGTTAATATAGTAATCATAAGTAATAGCTATATGATATTATGATAGCTTTGCCCCAGTGTCGAGACCCACCAGCCCCAGTGATGTTTAAGAGATCATAATGTTGTTTTTTTATTACATAAGTTTTTTTTTTCGCCGAGAAAATGCGTTTCAGCATCCCACTAGGGGATAGCGGTCCTACCCGTGAGTATGTGAGACTCTGCTGCACCCGAAAAGATGGTGAATGGGCGCAGCCCCTACTCAATAAAAACTCGGCGGTACTCCACTCCATACCACCCTTGGCGGGCCACGGGATCGCGTGAGCCTGGGCATAAGAGTCTGGCAAGAAAGACGATCCATGCGTCAGATGGGCATATAAAAGTTGGACCTGTGCTTAATCTCTCGACAGTCGTGTCGGTCATCCGTCCCACCAATTCAAATTAAACAAATTTCGGAACTGCTGTTTTAATTGAATAATTATTTCTAGATGTAAAATTGTAAAATGTGACGTCACGCTAGGGAGGGAGGGGGTCTCACAAATGTGACAAGGACGGGGGAGGGGGTCAAAAATCATGAAATTCGACTGACGTAATTTATGGATGGCCTAGGAAACTCGAGAACGGCTAGACCAATTTGGCTGATTTTGATCTTAAAATAATTGTATCAGTTCAGGGAAAGTTCAAAAGATGAGAAATTAATATATACGTTAGGGCTATATATACACATATATAGCCCTAACATATATCCGCCTCCTTTTTTTGGATGTCGGTTAAAAAATACTAAAATATAATAGTCAATCTATGACATTTTGTTCATAAAGTTTTTTGTCGAGATCTCGAACAAGTGACTACACCATAAACATAGTTATAAGCGAGGGAAAAAGTAGGTAGGGAGTTTTTTGTATTGTCTTATTTCATCTTTTAAGTTTCATTCAATAGATTAAATATATTTTTTAAGTAGGTACCTAACATATCTGCGTGACTCGTGTTTTATTTCTCTATGTAAAACCCATTGTTTAAAATACATTGTCACTAAAATACTGAATTCATTCTGAGCATATTCTATAAACTAAACATTTAGTAATGCAAAAAAAAATGTAGGTAGATGTTTCGTATTTATTTAGGTACCTACTCAGTACTCACATTAAAATATTCTTCGCAATAAATGTCTACTGATTTTTGTAGCTATAACACTTTTTTCAACACTTTACACAACTAATTTTCTCAGATTTTGTCGTTGGGCACATGAAAAAAGTATTTTTCTGGAGTGCTAACCGTTGTATTATACATAAAGGTGTTATACAATTATATCTATATGTTATTTTATCACCATAATTCCAAAAAATTCAATAAAACTTCAAAATTACTGCACGAGTTCCTTACCGCGGCGGTCAGAGCCGGCGAAATGACGTCACGCGTTGAGCGGTCAAGCTCGCGCTGATTTTAAAAACATCCAACTTTAAAAATTAATAAAAAATTCAGTTTTTGAGATATCGAAAAAATTCTTTCACTAATATTTTTTAGATTTTATTTTTGATTTTTATACATTATAAAATAATTACACTCATCTAGCTCATTCTGAGAACTCTTCCATGTCAGCTGTCTTGAGAAATATGTTTTTGTAGTATTGAAAAAATACTTGTTATCTGTGCAGCAGTAAACTCTGTAGATGCATTGTCTTGCAAAGGCAGTAAATACCACAGATTTTGCTCCAAATGTTCACTGCATACACGTGCACATTCTGGTATAAAATAACTGTAGCGGCACAGCATGCGAAGAGTGATGTTTTCGGGAACACGACGTCGTGATTCACTTGCACAATCTTGGAATATACAGCTATTCGCTGTATTAGGTGCGCGAAGAAGACCCGGCAAATCCAACGAAGTAGGTGTTGGATTTGGGTTTTCGGGATTGTCTTCTTGGTCAACCTGTTCTTTAACTTCTCGAATACGTCGTCGGTAAGTTCTTTCTGTTCTTTGCCAACATGGTCGGCAAATGAACTCAGTGCGCTCCAACTGGAAATAAAAAAAAAAAAACATAAATCGTCAATACTGAAATCAAAAACCATTACACATACAAGTATATACAACATGTCCTAAAATTCAACGATAAGCCAACCCCGGAGGATAGACCTGCCCCGGACTAATCGGGGAAAAAAAAAAAATATATATACAGGATGTTTGGAAGATGGGTGCAAAGCTTTAACGCCTTGTTAGTATATACCATTTAGAACTGTATTTGACCATTCTTAGCGTTCGTGATGTAAGATTCTATTTTTTTTCGAATTTTTACATTTTTTGTTGCAAAAACCCCAAATTCCGCAATCAATTGCAAATAATGGCCAATCTGGAAGATAATCGAATTATTTTTTATTGTATTTGAATTAATTAATGTGTAAACAACCAAATAAGACTTGATGTACACATCTGTATCATGAGATAAATTTGTAACAGGGGTTGGAATTTAATATTTTTTTGTGAATTTCGGAAATCATTTTTTTTTTTAGGCCATAAAATAAAAAAAACGGTAACTGGTTTCTTTGTTCAAACATTTTGGAAAACATACCTAGTTATTACTCTTTCGATTGAGGTATCAACTACAAAGATCGCTCACCAATTACTGATATTTTGACCTACAAAGCAAATCTAGGCAGAAAATTAAAAAGTTTAGGCCAGTAGATTAAACGACATTTGCACTTTTAATAAATACTTTTTGTGTTGAAAATGATAACAAAGATCAATTTTGAGTATTATCTTGTACATTTTAAATTAAATTTAGGGAGATAATACAGTTTTGTTATTTTCTTCTAAATGCAGACATTGAAGATGCGTGGTTTTTAAGTCCATATTGTGGACAGACGAAAGTAAATTTTCAAGAGCAGGTATCGCAAATTTCCACAACCTACACCAGTGGGCTGATAAAGACGCCAACCCGCACTGGAAAAAGCAAAAGTCTTTCCAGAGGGAATTTTCAGTGCCACACATTGGGCCGGATTAATTGGCAGAACTCTAATCGGGCCGCATGTTTTACCATTTAAATGGAAATAACTATAAATTAGAGTTTTTATATAATGATCTTCCGACACTAATAGAGAAATCTGGAGCACCAATATTCGAAACTGACCGAGAAATAATCTTCCAGCAAGACGGCTGCCCAGCACATTGGACGGTAACTGTACGGGAGCACTTAAATAACGCTTTCCCTAACAGTTGGATTGGCAGAGATGAGCCTACTACTTGGTCCGCTCGATCACCCGACCTCACTCCGCTTGACTTTTTTGTGTGGGGTAGGAACTGTATACAAATGAGGAAATAAGCACGAAAGAAGAATTAATCCAGAGGATTAACTCTGGCCTTTGAAACAATGAAGCTGGAGATGATGCTAAAAATAACCACAACAGAGGTGAGAAGAAGGGCTCGTGCCTGTATAAGGAATCGCGGCGGACATTTTGAACACTAAAAATAAATGATAATTAAAAAAAATATTTTTTTAATATTTCTATAAGTTAGTCCCTCAATTTACTTTGTAAGTCATAATTTCAAAAATTGGTAAGGTATCTTTGTAGTTGATACCTCAAAAGAAAGAATAATAACCACGAATGTTTTTCAAAAAGTTTGAACAAAAAAAAACAGTTCCCGTTTTTAGGGTTCCGTAATACTTAAGGAACCCTTATAGTTTCGCTCTGTCCGTCTGTCTGTCTGTCTGTCTGTCTGTCTGTCCGCGCCTCTAGCTCCTGTAATTATGAATATAAATTGATGAAATTTGGTGCAGTTATAGACTGTGTATAGATCACGGTTTCGGGATCATAAAAAAATATAATTTTATATTTTAGGGGTGGCTCTCCATACATGTGAAGTGGGGATGAAAAATATTTTTTCACTCTACCCCATCGTGTGGGGTATCGTAGAATAGGTCTTTTAAAATAAAGGCAAGGTTTCATACGTTACTTTTTTATAAAGTTGACCATTTTCGAGTAATCGGCCTCCAAAGTAGTTTGTAAGTTGGTCCCCCCCTAGCATTTTTAAACTATAAGAGATAGAAACTTGCAAATTTCCATGCTGATAGATCATGCTAAAAACTCTTTAGGAAAATTATTGTGAACCAAATCGGACAGTAACTTTTGGAGTAATAAAAAAAAAACATATTACGCGTTTATAGTTACGGAACCCTCCTTAGACATGTCCTGACATGCTCTTGGTTAGGTTATTTTTATTTGTGGCCTCAAAAAATTTGATTTCCGAAATCTACAAAAAAATATTAACTTCAAACCCCTGTTACAAATTTATCTCATGATACAGATATGTACAACAAGTCTTATTTGGTTGTTTACACATTACTTAATTCAAATACAATAAAAAATAATTGGATTATCTTCCAGATTGGCCATTATTTGCAATTAATTGCGAAATTTTGGGTTTTTTCAACAAAAATTTCAAAAATTCGTTAAAAATAAAATCGTACATTACGAACGCTAAGAATGGTCAAATACGGTTCTAAATGGTCTATACTAACGAGGCGTTAAAGCTTTGCACCCATCTTCCAAACATCCTGTATATCCCAATTATATTTTAAGTTATATAAAAAAAATGAAATTCTTCAGAAATTGAGACCGTTTATGATATTTTTCACTACCATGACCACAATTTTTAAATATTTGTTTCTTTTTTTTATAGGCAACCTGAATAGCACTGCTATCTACCACAATTCTTAAGTTACCTATAAAAAAAAGAAACAAATATAAAAAAAAATGTGGTCATGGTAGCGAAAAATATTATAAACGGTCTCAATTTCTGAAGAATTTCATTTTTTTATATAACTTAAAATATAATTGGGATATACAGAATGTTTGGAAGATGGGTGCAAAGCTTTAACGCCTCGTTACGTTAAGGTTGACAGTACTGTCACAATAATACCAACATAATATTAAAAAAATGTTGCCATATTTATATAACATTGTTAATTGCCATATAACAACACTGAAGAATATTTTCATTTTTTTTATATAACTTAAAATATAATTGGGATATATATTTTTTTCTTTTTTTCCCCGATTAGTCCGGGGCAGGTCTATCCTCCGGTGTTGGCTTATCGTTGAATTTTGGGACATGTATGTACGGTCGAGGTCAGATCCGGTGTACCACTTTTCGACCTTATTACTTGGCAATAAGGTCGAAAAGTGGTACACCGAATCTGACCTCGACCGTACATAGGTATATATATTACGTGACCACAGTCCACAACACATATTTTGAAACAGGTATCTATGCAGATTAAAACACACGAAGAACAATAAACACATACTTAGGTACCTTTAATACGAGTATATTCGGTTTTATGACCTTACCTCAAGGAAGAGGAGCATGCTTTGTCTTTGTTTTACCTATTATTTTTCGTCAAATAAATGACTGTTGGTTCAAGATTAGTTAAGCATAAACATAGAAAATAAACCTTAAGATCGAAAGGACGGGTTTTGGGTGATCGTAAACATACAACAATAACATAAGACAGTGCTGTCATTTGTTTACAGGTAGTTATAAATAGGAGAATGTGTCGTTTACCTGTCTATCCACCAATTCTTCAATCACTATTTGAGCGATATCAAGATGGTCTCTTTCTCGGGAAGTCCATTCATATCTCCGCCGATTCGCTGTTGGTACACGGCACAAGATACAGTCTTCCATGACTCGTATACGGAACAGTCAATAACAAAACGTAACAGTCAGTATTTAAACGTAACAACAAAACTTAACAAAATACGATAACAAACAAAAACAAACGACGGGAGCGAGCGAAGCAATGAAACCAACGTACACGGCAGCGATGCTTTCGGTACTAGTCAGTCGCATCGCAAACGGCAATCGCTGCACGCGGTGTCATGTGCGAACGAGAGGAGCATATTGCGCGCTCACTCTTGATGGAAATACATTGTATGCGCGAGAGCGGCGGATTGCACTTGCAAGAGCAGACAGTGTTTTGGCGGTTGGGGCAGGGGCGCGGCGGTACTGGGTGTGGTGGCTTTACCGGCTTGTCTATTGTAAGCGCCGCTAATTATACTAAGGGGCCCCATACATGATCCGGTCTGCCTTCAGTTTGGCCTGAACGGATGCAAAATCGTATCGTCTGTGTGCAATTTTGAGATCGCATCAGTCGGCCGTACGGACTAAAGCGATTCGTTCCAGTGTTGCCAGCTATTTTTTTGTGAAACTACTAAACTCGTATCAATTTCTACTAAAAACTACTAAAGAAGCTACTTAACTTAGGAATTCCTGAAGCCCCCCAAAAACTACTGCATTTTAGGTTTTGTTATATTAATTTTTTTTTCATTCATTGAATTTTATTATAAATTTTGCCATTAAATTAAAATATACTAGGAAATATTACGTATATAGTAATTAAACGGGTAGTTTTAAGAAAATTACGGACGAATGTATTAATAGGGAATATGCACGTATTTTTTTTATTTATTTATATAGATCTATCTTGTTTGGTAAATCGTATGGTAAAATCAGTTTTTTGATATCATTAAAAATAACTAAGATATGAACGTATAAAGTAGTCTATTAGACAGAGAGATCAGACGTGTATCGTGACGTCACATAACACGACTTTCATAGAAAGTTCATACTAAATTTCGTTTTGCTAGAAAGAGATAGATTAC
Organism: Glaucopsyche alexis; assembly: GCA_905404095.1. Taxonomy (NCBI): domain Eukaryota; kingdom Metazoa; phylum Arthropoda; class Insecta; order Lepidoptera; family Lycaenidae; genus Glaucopsyche; species Glaucopsyche alexis. Next base: position 20,130,876 of record FR990057.1, read on the forward strand.
AAACTTTAAGCGCTTATATCTTGCTCATTTAGAAACAAATATTGAAAATTTTCTTTATTTTTCTGTCTAGTATCATATTATTATACGATCTTTACGATACGCGCCGAAGATCAAGATCACACCACTGATGTTATTTAGGCAAAGTCTTTGCATCCCCTTTAAATACCCTGTTTCTGTGAGATTCATGACCTCATAGTCTTAGAGAGCGCAATGTTTTACTAATTTTGTTCTGTATCAACCTCTTGAGATAGGCAGATCATATGCCCAAAAATCGTAACTGATTTTGAACAACCTTATAAAATATGATAATGTATTTAACATAGTGATTATGTGGCAGAACGTAGCATTGAGTTTTATTTAAAAAACTCAACATTTGTTTAAGCTGCTCTATCATTATAGTAAAGTGTGCCTATACCTTTTTTACTTCATATTCTGGCTGATTTTTTAATATGTTTCGAGAGAAACAGGGCATGTTTTTACTCAATCTATGTCAATGATCATTATTAATAACTCCCACACCGATCTCGGTGACAATGGCCGGTTTTCTATCATTATAATATGTAATATGTATTATGAAATAATCTAAATTGATTAACTGCATATCGTCTATCTCTTTCTTGCTATATAGTTACGTACCCGTCTCGCATAATAATTGCGTTACGGACCCGAAACTGCATTAAATCGACAAACCACAAACAGTAATTTGTGTCTAAATCTAACGTCCGCAATATCATACAAAAGCACGTTCCGAGCGTGAGCGAACTGGGAACAAGGTAGATTTGACCCAACCCCCCCTTGAGGTCACGTTACATTTCAGTGGGGGCAGAACCTATTGACATTTATTTTCTTAAAAAATAGGATTGTTTAAAAAAAATACTGTTATTCTATTTTTAAACTTAAATAACCTAACCTAACCAAGAGCATGTCTAAGGACTAAGGAGGATTCCGTAACTTTAAAAGCGTAATATGTTATTTCAAATTACTTCAAAAGTTACTGTCCTATTTGGTTCAAAATAATTTTCCTAGACAGCATGATCTATCAGCATAGAAAATTGCAATTTAGAAATGCCATAGGGGGGCCTACTTACAAAACACTTTGGAGGCCGATTACTCGAAAATGTAAGTTTATAAAAAAGTTACGTATGAAACCTTTAACCTTGCCTTTATTTCAAAAGACCTATTCAACGCTACCCCACACGATGGCGTATAAAGAAAAAAAAAATCATCCCCAATTCACATGTCAAGCCACCCTTAGAATATAAAATTATTATTATTATGCTAAATCTGAGATCTATATACAATCTATAACTATACCAAATTTCATCAATTTATATTCATAATTACCGACGCTAGAAGCGCAGACAGACAGACAGACGGACGGACGGACGGACGGAGCGAAACTATAAGGTTTCCTCAAGTATCACAGAACCCTAAAAATTGTGTAGTAAAAAAATTAATCGCGGTAAGCAAGATACTTCTTGCTTAGAAAATGAGCAATCGTAAATGAGCAATCGTATACGCCTGTCGATAACACACACGTAACTTCAGGTACCTACATGGAAGCCGCATAACTTACTAATAGGTATTAGGTACAAGATGAAAAGTTACTAAGTTCCTTTGAAGTATGGAAATACGATACCTAAATGGAAAATTTTGCATAATATAAAAACTTAGTTGCTTGTCAAGTTTTAGTTCGTTAATAATTTATATAACTCCTTCTAGGGAATGTCGGTTTGTACCTTATGACAATTCGTGTCCTTCCTCGTTGTTAGAGAAGGGAATAGGACCTCCAAGGGAGGGGAGGGGGAGAATTAAGCTGTCACTCAAGTCGGCCATTAGTGTAATTATGTTAAAGTACACGACAACAGACTTAAGCTTTTTAGTAGGTATGTATGTAAAAATAAAAATACTCGATAACAGCTTTCGCTTTAGGCCCACTTGCGTAGTTCGGAGGGTCAATTCCGCTAAATAAAACCTGCAACAATACAATTACAATCAAGTCCCGATACGCTGAAACTGCCAAACGGTATTCTCGTAAACGTTAAACCAGTGTGAAACGCGTTCTGATTGGTCGAAACTTCATAAAATCATAATTAATAGAATCAGGCGTTACTTTGCGGAAATCCATAACAACTTGTGTGATGGTGGTGTTTGCACGATCTTGCATCTGAGTGCACGCATAAGCAGCGTGGGAGGAGGGAGGTGCGTTACGCATGCTTAAGCGTGCACTCACACATTTGCTTGCAGGTTGTGGGTATTATTTGGCGGAAGATTGCTAAAAATAACAATATTTATTAATTCATAAAATCAGTTTATTAACAATTTGCTTCACATAAGTTATAATAGATACAATCAAAATAAAATAAAAGTCTACTTTAAATACGACAATAATTGAGGTTCTGGGTTAAACTTAACCCTTCTCTTTCATAAATACTAGGAAGGGGCCATCCATAAATAACGTCACACGTTAAGGGGGAGGGAGGGGGTCGACGAAGTGTGACTTTGTGTGACAAGGGGGTGGGAGGGGTTCTAAATATTGTGACGTCACATTTCAAAATCTATTATATTATCTAAGTGTTAAAATACGAACTATAAACTATTACCTTACGAAAACCTCAAAAATATACCTATATGCCAGTTATAAATTTAAATTTAAAGGAGTGGGTTCAAAGTCCATGGATTGAAGTCTATTTTTACACATACATATAATCACGCCTTTTTCCCGTAGGGGTAGGCAGGACCGCCTCTTTCCCGTAGGGGTAGGCAGAGACCACTTCTTTCCACTTGCTACGATCCTTACATACTTCTTTCGCTTCGTCCACTTTCATTCTTACCATCCATTCCTCATCTTACATTCAACGTATCCAAGCGTTCTCCATGGTCCACTTTTCGCCTCCGCGAGAAACGAGACGTGATGGGTGGCGATTGGCGAACCACATCGCCGCAAGTCTATTTTTTGTTTTGTTAATTTCTTTAATTAATATAGTCAATCGTTTTTTGTTTTGTTAATTGTTTCATTTGATGTTAATTTTATTAAAAATAATTTAAATGGAAATAAAACTGATTTCGGAACCGATATTTTTATTCAATAATTTCTAAATGTAAATTTGCAAAATATGTGACGTCACACTAGGGAGGGGGTGGGTCTCACAAATGTGACCAACTGTGACAAGGAAAAAATCGTGAAATTCGTGTGACGTTATTTATGGATGGCCCCGAACGAGAGAGGTGACACGATGTTTAACCCAGGGTTAATTTTAGTTGAGACCAGCGCAAGAGGACTTTAAAGACTAATTTTAAGCCCGGTCAAGTGTGAGTCGGACTCGCACTTGACAATTTACTTTCAAAGAGAATATACAAGTCAATATTCAGTGAATATTTCAAGCGTCTAAACTCTACCTGTTGCTGTGATAGATATCAAGCAAAAACCGGCAAAAAAATCGCGTCTGTTGTGAATATTTGTATCCCCCCATTTTATTCTGTTTTTAGTACTTTGTTGTTGTGGCAACAGAAAAACGTATAGGTACTTTATCTGTGAATATTTCAACTCTCTAGCTATCACAGTTCACGCGATACAGCCTGGTGAGTAATGAGTGGTGACAGACAGATAGACGGACAACTGAGTCTCTGTAATTATAGAGTCACATTTTTCACAACCCTAAAAACGACGATTTCTGAAAGACATTACAATTTACAGTAAAATGCTTTTACTGTGCAAAAACATTTCTGGGTGTAATAATAATTATAATTAGGACAGTTTTCCAAAATAACATAATAATAATAATTTATATTTTGTGATGTTATTCATTCCGACAAATCTCTACATTGCTTACATTGTTTATAATCTTGTATAGTCTCAGTAATACCGTTACCGTTTAGCGGTTATTCCGTGAAAGATTAACAAACACCCATTCACACAAACTTAAAAATTAAATGGTCACATTATTATTGAGACTAATATGAATCTATACTAATATTATAAAGCTGAAGAGTTTGTTTGTTTGTTTGTTTGTTTGTTTGAACGCGCTAATCTCAGGAACTACTGGTACGAATTGAAAAATTCTTTTTGTGTTGGATAGTCCACTTATCGAGGAAGGCTTTAGGCTATATAGCATCATGCTAAACTCAATACGAGCGGAGTACCAATCAAGAATGTTACAAAATCGGGGGTCTTTTTTTCCTTTTGAGAGTTTTCGCTACGTACGCTGCGGAAACGGTTAAAGTTTCGCTAAAATGATGTATGGCAGAATTGTTCCCCTTTAAAAGTTCTAAAAAAAAGTCCGCGACAGTATATGTCTATCTTTTAAGGTTGGCTCACTATAACCTTTTTATACTTACCAAATTTGTTCTAAAAGTAAGCATTATTTGTGAAGGTGTTTTCATAAAGATTATATTAATCCTTATCCAAGTAAATACGTTATTCATTACAAGCATTTAATCTAGAAGAAATTTGCCGTTTACATCATTTGATTTCAATTAGTATTTTAGAAGATATCGCAGTAATAAAATAATCATGCGCACTATAGTAAGGCGCGCGGAGCGGGCGGGCAGTCGTGAGGTGGAAGCGCTTCTTCTACGTAAATGAAGTCGCGGGTAAATTTTAGCGATATCCCAAAGTAACTATTCCACGCGGACGAAGTCGCGGGGAAAAGCTAGTAATGCTATAAATCGAAATATGGTCCAGTCTGAACCATTAAAACCCTTTTACATTGTTAAACTTAATTAGCTACCTAATACGTTTATGGACAATTCTTGTTTGCACGTACACTGTACAGTCGCCGACGAACCTGTGTACCGATTGTGAACCTTACTGCCCGAGTAATAAGATCAAAATGTGTGTAAATTTTTGTACATTATATAAGACTATCGGCTGTCCATACATATTTGTACAAGACCTCGTCTGCCCGTCAGCTCGTGTGCTTAGGACCGACGCCTTCAAACATTCATTAAAAGTGATTGAAACTTGTGGAATGACAGCGCTCGTAGGTGCCGCCGCCTACGAATGTCTACGACTACGGTTTGTAGGCAATACTAGCTGTTGCCCGCGGCTCCGCCCGCGTAAATAAAGAATCTCAAAGTAACACTGTACTTTTTGGGGATAAAAAGTAGCATATCTTTTAATCTAGAGCCTAAACTACAACCATACCAAATGTCATCGAAATCCGTTCAGAAGTTTTCCATCCATCCATCCATCATCAAAAACTTTTATATTTATAATATTAAGTAGGATGTTACTTGGATAGAAATAAAACCGCATTCAACATAGAAGAGCGTTATATTATGTTGTCCATTTTACATTTTACGCTCTTATATAAAAGCTTAAATTAAACTATCTATAAGTCATAGTATATTCTAGAACTTGCGCACCACAATAGGTCAATACAGATGAGGTATACATCTAGTTTTTCCAATCTCATCAGATCCAGGTTATCTGCGCCGCTGCGGACTGGTTCGCCTCACAATGTATATTGGAAATGCGATGCATAATATAAACTTTCGATGGATTACGACCTGGTAGGTCGGACCTGCTGATTGGCACTGGCAATTGGATTATATTTACACTTTCGTGCTTTAATCTTCCTTCAGGATATAAAGCATCCAGATGTTTTAAAATGCTCATTCACTTGAAGTATGTTATGGCAAATTTAATAGCTATTAGTCTTTTCGTTAAATTGGTAAGTTTGCAGTGAGTCATCAGTACTATAAATATAAACTTATAATTTTAATTGGATAATTTGAACACGGCTAATGCGTCATTGTAAACTGCAAACTTAACAAGAATAGTTTCTGATAGGATAAAATGGTGTTTTGGCTTGCCTTGTCTTCATCTCCCAAACTAATAGGTACTTTTCATTTAATAGGTTCTAGCTTTTGTCCGAGGCTCGGCCCGCGTGAATACATTATCCCACGAGAACACTACTTTTTCGGGATAAAATGTAGCCTGTTTTAATCCAGAGCCTAAACTACTAAGTACTACCATACAAAATTTCAGAAAAATCCATTCATTAGTATCCATCCATCAATCTATCCAGCCATCCATCCATCCTCATTCCTCACAAACTTTCACATTTATACAAGTAGTAAGATTTCATGAAATTACGACATATGCGTCTTTTGTCTGATAGTTTCTTCAACAAAGCAAAACATAACTCTATGACAATAAAGGTCTATCCAAAAATTGACTATAAATTCTGTCTATTTGTATATAATACTAGCTTTTTCCCGCGACTTCGTTCGCGTGGAACAGTTACTTTGGGAATTGGGATATCGCTAAAATATACCGGCGACTTCATTTACGTTGAAGGTGAAGCGCTTCCCTGCCCGCGACTGCCCGCCCGCCGCGCGCCCGATTATTTTATTACTGCGATATCTTCTAAAATACTCATTGAAATCAAATGATGTAAACAGCAAATTTCTTCTAAATTAAATGCTTGTAATGAATAACGTATTTACTTCGATAAGGATTAATATCATATTTATGAAAACACCCTCACAGATAATGCTTAATTTTGGAACAAATTTGGTTAACATTAAAAGGCTATTGTGAGCCAACCTTAAAAGATAGACATGTACTGTCGCGGACTTTTTTTTAGAACTTTTAAAGGGGAACAATTCTGTCATACATCATTTTAGCGAAACTTTAACCGTTTCCGCAGCGTATGCAGCGAAAGCTCTCAAAAGGAAAAAATAACCCCCGATTTTGAAACATTCTTGGTTGGTGCTCCGCTCGTATTGAGCTTAGCATGATGTTATATAGCCTAAAGCCTTCCTCGATAAATGGACTATCCAACACAAAAAGAATTTTTCAATTCGAACCAGTAGTTCCTGAGATTAGCGCGTTCAAACAAACAAACAAACAAACTCTTCAGCTTTATAATATTAGTATAGATATAGCCATAAATTGTAATATGTGTGCTGACACCGTGGTCGTTATGTACAGAATTTGGGCGGACGCCAAAACATCATAACATAATAAACATGATAAGACTTAGGCTGATACCTCCTCTCCAGAATACCGCGTTATAGTTCGTCCTATCTATACCAGTATTTCCCAAAGTGGGCGATAACGCCCCCTTGTAGTCGCTGGAGGCCTAGAGGGGAGCGGTAAGGGGCGCAGAAAAAAATGGGGGGCACTGATGTGAGTAGTATCATTATTGTTCAATGTTGTATATTGGTTAATTTCGAATAGACAAAAGATACTCTCCAGGCGAGACTAATATATTATTGAGGTTTTTAAGGTGAAGAAAAAATGGGAGGCGCTACAAAATAACTGATTTTCAAAGTGGGCGATAGACGGAATAAGTTTGGGAACATCTGGTCTATACCTACCATGGGACAATTATTATAGAGCTTTATAATCGCTCCATGGTCTGCACTTTCTAGGTGAACTTAATATTTCCCGACCATTACAATTCTTACAGCCGAACACTGGAACGATAGTCAAATTGAGTGACGCTCAAGTCGCATACTGTCCTTGTCATTTCGGCTACCAGAGACAGCGACGCTATCGACATTGACTTGACATTAGAACTCTTGCAATGAAACGTGTATCTTCTTGTGTGGTGAATAAAGTTCAATTTTGAATATCTTTAAAAAGCAGTGCTGGTGTGAACTGCCCCTTTGTGTACCACAAAAACAGAAACATAAAACAGCATAAACATTTGTTAGTGATTTAATGGTGGTGCCGAATAGTTCGCTAATACAATTTGTTTCAGACGTCTAGACGCCATTTTATGGTCTTTTGGTCCTTTGAGGGTGGAATGTAAATCAAACATTCGTATTCTAGCACTTTCTAAACGTGCTTCATGATCATTTGAAATGGAAGGGACGTGACGTAAAGTTTACATGAAATGTGTCCCAAATGTGTAGATTTATTGATTACTAGCGACCCGCCCCAGCTTCGCACGGGTACAATACTGATACTAATACTACAGAATGTCTTTAAACCTCTAACAAAACGGGCGAAATCTAGTCAAAACAAACAGAAACAAATTAATATAGGTACCTACTAAAACTCAATGAAATAAGTAGGTGGGTATACTTTTATCCGTGTGGTGCCGGAGTAAGAATTGCACCTCCCCATATACCATCTCTTCCCGTGGGTGTCGTAAGAGGCGACTAAGGGAAATACATACCGGAAATGGGCAGCAGCGTTTCCGCGAACTTTAAACTTTTTACATAATACTGCGCTCGCCAACACGTTTGCCAAGCGCGGTGAGTATGGCATTTTTCCCCCTATATGAGGACCAGATATGAGACCAGGCCCCTAGTCCCCGGCAGCCCCGCTAGTCTTGGCTACGGTAGCGGCCATGGAAACGGCGGGGCAGGGGGTGCTAAGAATCTCCGGCAGAGATCCGGCTACCACTCCCGACGACGACCTCTGGCCCTGGTAACATACAACGCACGCACATTGAGGAAAGACGAGAAGATAATAGAGCTGGAAGAAGAATTGAGCAAGTTACGCTGGGATATAGTTGGTTTATCGGAAGTCCGAAGAAAGGGAGAAGACACGATGACTCTGGCATCCGGTAACTTGTTCTTCTACCGGGAAGGCGACCAACAGTCCCAAGGTGGAATCGGGTTTTTCGTCCACAAGTCTCTTGTTAACAACATCGTGGCCATCGAAAGTGTGTCGAGTAGGGTTGCGTACCTTATACTCAGAATATCTCAAAGATATTCGTTGAAGGTCATACAAGTTTACGCACCTACTTCGTCTCACCCAGATGAAGAAGTAGAGGTTATGTATGAGGACATATCTAAAGCCATACATAACTCGAAAACTCACTTCAATGTTGTTATGGGAGACTTCAACGCAAAGTTGGGAAAGCGAGGTGAAAACGAGCTGAAAGTGGGAAAGTTTGGTTTTGGTCAGAGGAATCCCAGAGGCCAAAGGTTGGCCGATTTTCTGGAAAAGGAAGAACTATTTATGATGAATTCCTTCTTCCAGAAGCCACCTCACAGGAAATGGACCTGGATGAGCCCAGACGGAGAGACAAAAAATGAGATAGACTTTATCATGAGCACCCAGAGACAGATATTTAAGGATGTCTCCGTGATACACCAAGTGAAAACCGGCAGCGATCACCGAATGGTGCGAGGCACATTAAACCTAAATATCAAACTCGAAAGAGCTCGCTTGGTAAAGTCTACGCTCCGACCGTCTCAAACCGGAATTAGAAACCCCGAAAGCTTTCAACTCGAGCTACAAAACCGCTTTGCTAGCCTGGAAAACTACGCGTCAGTGGACGAAATCAATGACAGGTTCACAGAGACTATCCATGCGGTTGGGTCAAAGTACTGTGAAACCCGCCGTAGAGGTAAGCCACAGAAAATCTCCGACCACACGTTTACACTAATGGCTAGGCGACGCACCCTTACTCTTCAAACCTCTGACGATGCTAAGTCTTATAGGCAGCTTAACAGACAGATATCAAAGTCTTTGCGGCACGATATTCGTCTCTTTAATACTAGAAGTATTGAGGACATGATACAGCGAAACAAGGGCTCAAAAGTGTTTGCAAGAGACACGTCTGTTGGGCAGAGCCGGTTGACGAAGCTGAAGACAGAGGATGGGAAAGTTGTGTCGGCCGGGCCCGAGGTGCTCGCAGGGGTCGAGAGTTTCTATGAGCAACTTTACACCTCAGTTGCCAAGCCTGTCGTTAATCTGGCTGAAGATCCTAGAGCTAGACTAACCCGACATCACACGGAAGATATCCCGGACATCAGCCTGTACGAGATTAGTATGGCTCTTAAACAGCTTAAAAACAACAGGGCGCCGGGCGAGGATGGGATCACCTCGGAGCTGCTGAGGTCTGGTGGAACACCAACACTCAAAATGCTCCAGAGACTTTTTAATTCCGCCTTGTTCGAGGGCAAAACGCCAGAGGCATGGAGCAGGAGCGTGGCAGTCTTGTTCTTCAAAAAAGGAGATAAGACTTTGCTGAAGAATTACAGACCCATTACGCTGCTGAGCCATGTCTATAAGCTGTTTTCAAGAGTCATAACGAATCGTCTCGAACGGAAGCTTGATGACTTCCAGCCTCCCGAACAAGCCGGTTTCCGAAGAGGCTTTAGTACCATAGACCACATACATACGCTACGGCAGGTTATACAGAAAACCGAGGAGTATAATCTGCCACTATGCTTGGCGTTTGTGGACTATGAGAAAGCCTTTGATTCGATTGAGACCTGGGCGGTGTTACAGTCTCTTCAGAGATGCCGGATCGACTACCGGTACATCGAAGTGTTGAAGTGTTTATATAGCAAAGTCACCATGTCCGTGCGAGTACAGGAGCATAGCACAAAGGCGATTCCATTGCAGCGCGGCGTCAGACAGGGAGACGTCATCTCTCCGAAACTGTTTTCCGCTGCATTGGAGGATGCGTTCAAACTCCTGGACTGGCAAGGACTTGGGATCAATATAAATGGTGACTACATCACTCACCTTCGATTTGCCGATGACATCGTGGTTATGGCAGAAACTCTGGAAGACCTTAACACTATGCTAGAAGACCTCCGTAGAATTTCACAACAGGTGGGACTTAGTATGAACATGGATAAGACGAAAATTATGTTTAATGCCCATGTTGTACCCACCCAAGTGACCGTTGGAAATTCTACGCTCGAAGTTGTTGACGACTATATATACCTAGGGCAAAAAGTCCAGTTAGGTAGGTCCAACTTCGAAAAAGAGGTCAACCGTCGAATCCAGCTTGGCTGGGCAGCGTTCGGGAAACTCAGAAACATCTTCTCGTCTAAAATTCCTCAGTGCCTGAAGACAAAAGTTTTCGAGCAGTGTGTGTTACCGGTGATGACATATGGAGCCGAAACGTGGTCATTCACAACGGGACTTATTCAAAAGCTTCGTGTCGCTCAAAGAGCTATGGAGAGGGCTATGCTTGGAGTCTCTCTACGTGATAGAATCAGAAATGAGGAAATCCGTAGCAGAACTAAAGTTACCGACATAGCCCAGCGCATTAGCAAGTTAAAGTGGCAATGGGCTGGACATATAGCCCGTAGAACCGATGCCCGCTGGGGCCGAAAGGTTCTTGAGTGGAGACCACGAACTGGACGCCGAAGCGTAGGACGGCCTTCCACCAGGTGGACAGATGACCTGAGAAAAGTCGCTGGAAGTCGGTGGATACAGGCCGCGAGCGACCGGTCGCACTGGAAATCTATGGGGGAGGCCTATGTCCTGCAGTGGACGTCACCAGGCTGAAACGGGATACTTTTATCGTATGAAATACCATAGATCTAAACTCCCCCCGCACGCGCCTTGGTGACGCCTACTTCGCAACGGGCCGTGCAGCAGAAATCGTAATATTTTAATTTCGCCATAACTTCAAAACCACACGTCCAATTTCAATCATTCAAAGACCAAATATTATCTACATAAACTGTACTTAGTGATGAAATAATTTATTTTGATAAGGATTAATAGCATGAGTAAAATAAACGCGTTTAAATGTAGTCCAAAAAAAAATCAAGATTTCTAAATAAAAAAATGGTTGTTGTGCCTCACTCGACATAGATAGGTATAGTGTGTCGCGGACTTTTTTGTAGATATTTATAAGATCTACAATTAATTAGAACATTTTATGGTTCTATCTTTTATAGTTTAGGCAGCGTACGCAAAATAAGTAACTTTTCTGGTTGATTTTTTACACCTTGTGTCCGAAAAACCCAAATATTTTAAGGAACCCTATTTTTTTTTTTTAAAATAAAATATAGCCTATGTTACTCGTGGATAATGAAGCTTTCGAATGGTGAAGGAATTTTTGAAATCGGTCCAGTACTTTTTGAGCCTATTCATTACAAACAAACAAACAAACAAACAAACATACAAACAAAGTTTTCCTCTTTATAATATTAGTGTAGACTAGTCACTAGGTGTTGCCCGTGACTTAGTGTGCGCAAAGACATATCCCGCGGGAGTACATTTTGCGGCGATAAAGTAGCCTATGTCCTTCCCCGTGGTCTGCTCTGTATCTGTGCCAAATTTCATCAAAATCGGTCCAGTAGTTTTGGAGCCTCTTCAATGCAAACAAGCAAGAACAAACATACAAGCAAACAAATATTTCCTTCAATATTTATTCTAGACCATTTACCTGCACGCTTGAGTTACATTGGAACATATTAACTACATACTTAGGAACTACCCAATACTATTGCGAACAAAATTCCGACGTACCTACTGGTACCTACTTAGAGCGTTTTCACATCACACGATAACGATATTATATCCGATATCGCGTGGGATAATGTGAGATGCAGCTATCTATATATATTGAAACATATTTTTTTACCCTAAAAAGTTATTAAAATGAGGCTCACATCACCTACAGACAAACTGTGTAAGCAGTTTTGTAGGACATTGTATAATTTAAAATTTGTAAATTAATGTTTCTAATAAAAAGATAATAATAATAATAATATACCTGTATTTGTCATTATATTATGACATCACGATATCGGATATCAGAACCTCAATTTTCGTATTTAAGGTAGACTTTCATTTTACTTTGATTGGATTGAAAGTGAAGCGACATATTACAACGGATTTTATGACGTTTCGACCAATCAGAGCGCGTTTCACGATAGTTTAACGTTTATAAAAACACCGTTTGAGAGTTTTAGCGTATCGGGACTTGATTGTTATTGTATTAACGCAGGTTTTATTTAGCAGAATTGCCCCTCAGACCTAATCAATGTAAAAACGCTCCTACATAAGATCGTTTTTCGGTCCGATATCGGAATCGTATTGCGTAATATGAAAACTCTGTTACTATGGTTCAAAGTGTGTCCTATTTGAAGGGATTTCAGTGTTGCCTAATTCATAAACCCATATTAGCTGTAGCCCTTTGAACCCGCGGCTAAAAGGTTTACTATTTTATACGCCTTAAGGGACTCTTTCATATTTCCCGTGCTCTGAGGTGTGAAATATAGCCTAACTACGTTCAGAAAATGAATTGTTTTAAATTCACAAAATCGCAAGATTTTCTATGTATAAGACAGACAAATAAAATGCAGATACGATATGTCAAATAATCCTACTAGTGTGCTGAGTGTGAGTCCCACAAATTTTTTCGATTATTTTACTACCTTGTAAATCGAGTTAGCGCAAATCGAATCGAAAATTAAAAGCTAACGAGTGCGAGTCATTATCCAATCTAACTAATCGAACGCGTTTCTTCGCCGAGAGTACGCTTTATTATTTTTGTTATATTGGTAGCACGACTTCACTGTGAGATTAACCGTCCAAATTGAATGTCATTTTCACTGTATTAATTTGTTATGAAGCTGCTGTCATCAAGATTGTGACGGGTTATATCGAGTGTTATTGTTTGTGACACTGACATAAGTCGCCGAAATTTTGAATTTTATTTGCAAAGCATTTTACACAATTTTACATTTCGTTTATAATAAATTGTATTTAAACTTAAAAATGATGAAAACAAGTTTTTCTCAATTTGATACTATAATAACATTCATGGAACAGTAAGTGTGACAATCGGTAAACAATAATGTCCAATAAACGATCGAAAGATGCACGCTTCGCGTTTTGCATTAAAATTGCGGTTGTCTTGGGATTGAGCAGCCACAAACATCCTCCACGCGAAAAAAACGTCCTGCCATAGCTAATTAATTGCTAAAATGTTCTTTTATAAATGCTTTCACCGCAATTCACTACCTAGTCACTGAGAAATTGGAAGTGAGCGCGGGGTGACAACTTTTCGACGTCGTTAACACAAATTTACTATTCGAATGTCAAAATGTGCAACTGGCACTAGCAAGACTTTTGAAACAACCAATCAAAGCGCCGAAACACCCACATTCGAACGTGAGTGTGAGACGACGCTCGATTAGTTAAAATCCACAAAACTCACACTCGCTAATTATGTTTCCTATTTTTGCCACTAGGGGCGTTGTTTCTGTTGTATGTTGGATCTGTTGACCCAGCAGCATTTATCATAAACTCACGATGGAGATATTCAATGATACAATGATTGTATATTCTTCTTTATTACATAGGTTCTACATATAACATCCATACAGTATATCTTATCATACATATAATATGTTAAGGAGGCCAAATAGACATACACACGTCTAAGCTATACATAGCCTTATGGCTAACTGAATATTCTATCATAGGCATCAAAGTGACACCTATGAATGACAGATTATCTTTTTAATAATGTTACATCATTATGCAACACCTCCCTTTTCAAGATAACGCAACTAATACTACAATATGTACACAACTAAAAACATACTACTATATAACTAATCATATTTTTCATGAATATACAGTTTAGGACGTTTTACATTTCTACCAGATCTGGTTACATAATCGGTATTCACTAGACTCTCCATAGGAACACAGCTTTCATCATTATCACAATTTTGAAAAAGACCGTTTCCGAAATTCACCGAACTCATGGGGTTAGCAATGTCCTGTATGGTAACCATACTGTCATTTTTGCCACTGCTTTCGCCATTACCAGAAGAAGAAGGAGGAGTATTTATGTTTTTTAAATCTCTTTTTCTAGGTCTAATGTGTCCTATATTCCTCCTATACACAGCACCGTTTAAATCTACAATATAATACGACCTACCACACGTCAATTTCTCTTTAATTATTCCCGGAGTCCAAACGGATTTAGGATCTTTTTTAAAATATATATAATCTCCTGGCTGAAATACATATGACTTTTGCCTAACATTCCTGTCAAAATAAAAAGACATTCTGTCTCTGCTATGTTTGTGACATTTCTCATATGTCGAAAATTTAACTACTCTAGGATATAACTTTTTATTTAATATTGGTAAATTTACTCGTAGGCTTCTAGACATTAATAATGAAGCAGGGCTGGGAAAATCTCCCTTAGCCGTATTACGATAATGTAACAATGACAAGTATATATCAGAGCCATCCTCTTTGCATTTTCTCAAAATGTTTTTTATAATTTTTACCCCGCTTTCAGCTTGACCATTGGATTTTGGCCAGTGTGGGCTGCTTGTTATGTGTTCAATGTCCCACTGCTCAAGAAAGGACTTGAATTTACTGGAGTTAAAAGGTGGACCATTGTCAGATACAAGAGATTTCGGTATTCCATGACGAGCAAAAAACGATTTAAGATTCTTAACAACAACGTCCACAGTGTAATTTTTATGCAAAGAAGCTAACTCAATGTACTTGGAATAGTAATCCATGCAGACAAGGAAACTTTCTCCATCAAAATATAGCAAATCAACACCTACCTGTTGCCAGGGAAGATGGGATATCTCGTAGCACTGCAACGGCTCATTTGTTGTGTTTGGCTTGAACTTAGCACATACTAAGCATTGATCAACTAAATTTTTAATGTCAGCATTTATATTCGGCCAATAAACTGTTTCTCTAGCAATATTAAGTGTTTTATTTATACCTAAGTGACCACAGTGAATTTTATCTAATATTTGTTTTTGCAAAGATTTAGGAACAATAAGCCTATTTCCTTTAAATAGTAATTCATTCATTATATGTATTTCATTTTGAATATTCCAATATGGTTTTACCATAGATGCTATTTTGTCTTTGCTCTTAGGCCACCCGTTTTGAATATAAGACTTAAGCAAAGTTAATGATTCATCTTTATTACTTTCTGTTAATATTAAATTCAAATATGGCTTACTTACAGAAAGGTTAGAAAATATAGTATTTACATGGTACTGTAAATCCTGTTCATATGGGGGTATGTATTTTTCAGTAAGTGCTGCTCTAGACAAAGTATCTGCTATATACATAAATTTACCAGGTACATAAACCACATCTAAGTCATAGCCTTGCAAAGAAAGCATCATTCTCTGCAACCTAGCAGGTACTTCATGTAGGGGCTTCTTAAATAAATAAATCAACGGTTTGTGATCAGTTTGCACAGTTATTCTACTGCCATAAATATATTGGTGAAATTTATTACATCCAAATTGTATTGCAAACAATTCCTTCTCAATCTGAGCATAATTTTGTTGTGAGCTGGTCAGTGTTCTTGAGCTGTAAGCCACGGGTCGCTTATTTTGAAATATAGCGGCACCAACGGCATATCTTGAGGCATCTACCGACAAAGTCAAGTGTAAATTACAATCATAATTTGCTAACACGGGCGCTTTAGTTATAATTTCTTTTAATAAATCAAAGCATTTTTGACAATTCTCATCCCAAAGCCATAACACATCCTTTTTTAACAAATTTCTTAAAATATTAGTTTTGTCAGCTAAGTTTTCTATGAATGGTGCTAAAAAATTTATCATACCTAAAAATCTTTGCAAGTCTTTAATATTTTTTGGTATTGGCATTTCTTTTATAGCCTTAATTTTCTCTGGATCAATTTTTACACCATCTTTACTGAAAATATAGCCCAAATATGCGATTTCTTCTAAAAGAAACTTGCACTTGGCCCTATTTAATTTCAAATTGACTTGTCTAGCCCTATCCAGAAACAATTCTAATCTTTTATTGTGTATTTCAATTGTTTCACCGTATATTAAAATGTCATCACACCAAATTATTATTCCCTCAATGTCTCCGAATAAATCTATCATAGTTTTATAGAAAATTTCTGTTACCGTGCTTATTCCGAAAGGTAATCTCAAAAATTTATATCTACCAAAGGGAGTTTGAAAAGTACAAAGGTCACTGCTCTCTTTAGTTAATTTTATATTATAAAATCCAGAAAATGCATCTAAATGTGAGAAATATGAGGCTCCGGACAATTTAGACCTTACTTCATCAATATTTTTAATGGGATAATGACATCTCAATAAGTTTTTATTTAAATTTCTAGGATCTAGGCAAACTCTTAATCCTCCATATTTTTCATGGTAATAACTAAGCTACTCACCCAGAGAGTTGGTTCATGGACTTTCTGGATGATCCCCAATTCCTCCATGAGTTCGAGCTCCTTCCGCAACGGCTCCACCAGAGCAAATGGCACCTTCCTGGGTGGATCTATGCACGGCACAGCATCTTTTCTTAACACAATACTGTGTTCATATGGTAAACAGCCTAGACCCTGAAACACATCATTATATTTGGTCACAATTTTGTCACAGGGTTCTTTATACATATTGTTTAAATTAAAGTTTTTGATAACTAAATTTAGCTTTATACAAGTCGGTAAACCAATTACAGTAGGACAGTTTAAATTTGTTATAACAAAAGTAACACTTTCAGGTTCTTTTTTGTTTTCAAACATGCACCATATGTTTGACACTGACATAATGGGAATTGGTTGTTTACCCCCATAAGCATAGATACTATATTTTTTACACATTTTTTTACTCTGTTTGTCAAACTTAAGATTTAATTC
This sequence comes from Glaucopsyche alexis, assembly GCA_905404095.1. NCBI lineage: Eukaryota > Metazoa > Arthropoda > Insecta > Lepidoptera > Lycaenidae > Glaucopsyche > Glaucopsyche alexis. Next base: position 20,148,227 of record FR990057.1, read on the forward strand.
TTTAAACACTTTGTAAGACATCATATTTATATCTGCTCCAGTATCAATTATGCAGTCTACACATTTGTTATTTATTTTTAAATAATAATGCCAGGAATTAATGTCATTTTTACTCAAATTTGAACTGGTACTTTGTGACTTTATATTTTTAATATTGAACAACGCCCCAATAGTGAATCTCTCAGTAGGAGCATTGCTTACTAAGCAAGCAGCACTCGGTTCATCATCGAGATGCATATTGCCTACCCCAGAGACTAAACTCCTGACACTATTTTTCTTAAAGCATAAATGAGTAAAATGTCCATATTTAAAACATGACCTGCATTTGTGCTTCCACGCTGGGCAGTTGCGGTGACCATGGACTGTGTTGCACTTCACACACTTTGTTCTGGATCCAGGCGTAGCTGACCTTGGTTGACCTTGGCGCGACGGAGATTTAGATTTTCTTCTCTTCTGGTGTGTATAAGGACTGTTCTGACGACTTCTGTGTAGCTTGTATACTGTGGCTTCTTCTCTTCCATCTGCTGCATTCATTGATTCTTCACTTTTTTGTGCCATTGTGAGTGTTCTACATAGAAGTTTGGCTCTTTCCAGGGACAGATCTTGCTCGAGTAAGAGTTTTTGACGAAATTGCGAGAAATTTGTAGCCATATTCGCAATAAGGATGTCCCTTACCAGCGAGTCGCGGAGCGTACCAAACTCACAGGCATGACTTGCATTCTCTAATTCCATAAGAAAGTTCTCCAAGGATTCGTTCACACGTTGCTTCAGCGTGAAAAAATTGTGTCTTGCTACCGTCAAATTCTTCTTGGGTTCAAAATACTCGACGAATTTTGCCTTGACATCTTGATATGTGGCTTTGTCTAGGTCCAAATTGAAGGAATTATATACAGGGCGACCGGTAATAGGTCTGTTTCCTTTTAACATGTAAAAATACATCACTTTTGCAGCCTAAAAAGCTATATCATACCCTGTCCAAAAGCTAACGGTTTTTGAGATATTCAAGATTTTGTATTTTTTTCAAAAACACCCGATTTTAAAGGAAAACTTGAAATAAACAAAAATCTACCTTTTAATTTCTAAATCTTTATCATAATTTTACTTCTTAGGTAGATAAACTACAAATACAAAAGTTATTTATCCATCTAAACAGGAAACAAAAATTAGCAGAGTGTTTCAAAAGTCGTAACAAAAAAATTGAAAATGATTTTCCCTCGTTTCACCCCTTATTGTTTAAAAAAATCAATAAGACATTAGTCGTACAAATTACTTAATTAAATTCCTTATTTATTAAGCTATCCGAAAAGGTATAATTTGTAATGCAAAAAGCTAAATTTGCCGATTTGTCCTAATGAAAAACCATCTAACTACCTGAACTAGCAGGTAGTAAAATTCTAATTAGCAAATTGGAAAAGTCTAAATAAACCTTTGCTACGTCAGATTAAGTTAAATAAAAGTCTTTGAATAAAAATTAATATTTTATTTACATAATAAGTTGATAATTACGGTAAATCCTGTTCGAATTGTCGTCCTCGATTTCTGATGCACTTGCGTAATCTTAAGCGAAAATTAGATCGCGTTACTCTACTTGTTAAAGTTTCTCGGATTTCGTTTGCTGCATTAATTATTCTTCTCCTCAGTTCATGTACATCGCTAATAGGTGTTGTGTAAACCAAAGACTTCATGTGGCCCCATAAATAATAATCGCAAGGAGTCAAATCTGGAGACCTTGCGGGCCAAGGTATTGGACCGCCGCGGCCAATCCAACGCTGCGGGAAATTTTGATCCAGCCATTGCCTAACTGTCACTCTGTAGTGTGCCGGGCATCCATCATGTTGGTATATCATACCTCTTCGGGTTTCAATTGGTACATCTTGCATGAGCTCGTGAAGATTATTTCTCAGGAAATTTTCATACGTCTCCCCGTTTAAATTGTCCGGTAGAAAAAACGGCCCAATGCAATGATTATGCAAAATTCCCATCCATACATTCAGGGAAAACCTCCTTTGATGAGCACCTTCTTTTGCCAAGTGGGGGTTTTCACCCTTGGGAGCCCAAAAGTGTATGTTGTGGTAGTTGGTTATGCCGTCACGCTCAAACTTCGACTCGTGGGTCCATAAAATCTTTTTTAAGAAGTTATAGTCGTTTTCATCGGAGTGCAGCATAAAGCGGCAGAAATCGAGCCTCCTTGCAGGGTCTCCTTCTTCTAATGCTTGTACTGGTGTGTAGTGAAAAGGGTATAACCGAGCGCTATGTACGGTGAACCACACTTTCCACTGCGTTAAACCCAGTTGCTTCGCTACAATTCTTGTAGAGGTGGTCGGATCTCTTGCAAAACGTTCCAATATTCTCTCTTCGTCTTCTACAACATAGCGAGGAGATCTTCCTGCATCACGTCGCCTTTGATGAACAGAGCCACTTTCCCGCACGCGTTGGTACGCCGCGGAAAAAACTCCAGCACTTGGTACATTATTTCGACGGGGAAAACGACGCCGGTACTCTTCCCGTGCAGCGGCTGCGTTGCCATCACAAAAACCGTAGCAGTACAGTATGTCAGCATACTCTTCGTTGCTAAAAGATGCCATTTTTGATAAATTAACTTGATCAGAAGGAATCGCAAATAACACGTCAGCGCGCTCAGGACGAGAAGCGTTAACTAAACAAAAACTCTACATAATGCTCTTTAGACGGACCCGAACTGTTACGAACCGACGCGAACAGTTACGAAGAAACCGGATTTTTTTAAACCGACCAATAATAGAGCGCTTCTTCCTCCGATAACAAAAGAATTTGACTACCTGACTACCTAATCCTGAACAAATTGTAAGGCAAAAAAATGGTGCTGAGAGTTATTAACTTACCTTACCAGATGTTTGTGAATTTTTTGCACACAAATTATACCTTTTCGGATAGCTTAATAAATAAGGAATTTAATTAAGTAATTTGTACGACTAATGTCTTATTGATTTTTTTAAACAATAAGGGGTGAAACGAGGGAAAATCATTTTCAATTTTTTTGTTAAGACTTTTGAAACACTCTGCTAATTTTTGTTTCCTGTTTAGATGGATAAATAACTTTTTTATTTGTAGTTTATCTACCTAAGAAGTAAAATTATGTTAAAGATTAAGAAATTAATAGGTAGATTTTTGTTTATTTCAAGTTTTCCTTTAAAATCGGGTGTTTTTGAAAAAAATACAAAATCTTGAATATCTCAAAAACCGTTAGCTTTTGGGCAGGGTATGATATAGCTTTTTAGGCTGCAAAAGTGATGTATTTTTACATGTTAAAAGGAAACAGATCTATTACCGGTCGCCCTGTATATTTAGACCTTTCTCTCCCATGGAATGCAGCATGATTGCAATTTTTCTTTTGTCTTCTGTCTTCTCCATTCCTGATGCCAGCAGGTATATCTCGAATGATTGCGTCCATTTCTTGAAATTCTCAGCATTATTGTTGATAACTTCGGTAGAAATTTCAAGTTTCTGTACTCCGTTTCCAGCCATTGTTAGGTCTTCAGTCTTCACACACTTTTTTCACCGATCGTTCCTAAGTTCCGACTGCCTTCAAGTTTTTTGTGGTTATTCTTGAGTTTTTGATGTACCCTCTTTTTCGTTCATATATTTTTGTATTTACCTCACACTTCTAACACCATGTTGTATGTTGGATCTGTTGACCCAGCAGCATTTATCATAAACTCACGATGGAGATATTCAATGATACAATGATTGTATATTCTTCTTTATTACATAGGTTCTACATATAACATCCATACAGTATATCTTATCATACATATAATATGTTAAGGAGGCCAAATAGACATACACACGTCTAAGCTATACATAGCCTTATGGCCAAAGAGAATGTAAAGCTATACTACGTAATAAGAGGTGGAACTCCGAATAAAAAATTATAATTTCGAAATTCAAAACTATACCGTAACTTTTTTACGTATTTATATCTTCTAAAGTGCAAAAGATTCAAGCCTACAGTGAGAAAAAAAAAACTATACGTAGGTTATTGTTTTCAATTTTTTTAGGACTCAATTATTAGGTTAAAAAGGTAAATAAAACAATAAACAACAAAACAATTACTATAATTCGAGCGTTTTATTGCATTAAAAAAATACAAAAGTAAGGCTACATTCCCACGAGCGTTTTTATGTGATCACGAGATTCACGACTAATAAACTACACTATAAATAGAACTTTGCACTAATACGACACAGCTGAAAATCGTGTCCACTTGACACTTAAATTTTCAACTCTATCGTAGATTAAGTGCAGAGTTCTATTTACAGTGCAGTTTTTCCTGTCGCGTCACGACTCGCGACCACAAAAAAACTCTCGTGGATACGAGGGCTAAAAGTTGGTAACCAAAATATTTCAGAATACCACATAATTATACGACATAACCTGATTAACTTCAGCGGTTATCCTTTGGTGCAAAATAGATAGGTACATTTTATACGAATGAGAATCTTGAAATATTTTCATGTTGTCTTATTTATTATTGCGTGCCCTTGAAATTGGAATCCAATACCTGCAAATTATGAATTTATATTACATTTTACTTATTCCTTCTTATTCGCAATACTAACAAAGGTTAAACTAAATGTTAAAATTAGATTAATAAGTATGCGGTAAAACTGTAAATAGTATTAAACATAAAGTACCTACATAATTATTAAGTATTAGGTATGCACCTATTTAAAGTTTTAACTGACTGGCAGACATAACAAAATATATTAGGTAAACAATGTGACTTTGTTTTAAACAATATTGCGATTTGCGTGCCTTAATGTCCGTAAACATTCGAATCTTATATTATTAATAGAGAAACTTTACAATCTTAAATCTTAGCATGCATATTAAATTTTAAAATCACTACACAATAAAATTCATTTATTGAAACAAATACCTAATAAAAAAAATATGTATGGACGCTTCACACCACGTCAATCTGGCGCCGTGCTAAGTATCCGAAGAACTTGTGTTACAGGTAGGTATATACCAGAAAACAGGAAGTATATTAATTAATATAATATGTTAATACTATACTTAAGTATATTTAAGATTTTTGTTATACCTATTATACACATATCCATAGGTACACATCCATGAAACAGGAACACAGAAAAACTTTTTGTTCCTTCGGCAGGATTCGAACCTGCGACCCCCGGCTTGAGCACCAAAGCGCTGAACTGCTGAGCCACAGAGGTCGTCAAACAAATATAATCTTTAAATTCTCTTTTCAATAAAACGAGAAGTTAAAATATGGTAAAATTTTATACAAATACTCACCGATATACTTTGACTTAAAGCATGTTTATATAGTGGTTATATACATGAACCTATTTCATACATATCACTGTTTCATCATTATAAATATGATTTCGAGGTCACTTCACTAAAAATTACAGTTTTTGCAAATAACAAAACATAAGTTAACAAATTTGTAAAAGTTGAAAATAAGTTTTCAAAATAATAGAATAGAATTTCGTAGTTTGAAATTTAAAATTAATCCTCTATTTCTGTTTAACCAATCACAGGCGATGTGTGAAAGAGTACACACGATAAAAGAGCGAGCAAGGTATGTGGTTTGCACAGACGATAGTCAGGTATAGTTTTGGATTTCGAACGCCAATACTTACGATAGGAAGTTGCGACACCCTGCTTATGGCTAACTGAATATTCTATCATAGGCATCAAAGTGACACCTATGAATGACAGATTATCTTTTTAATAATGTTACATCATTATGCAACAGTTTCGATACCATACAAATTGTAGTTTACTTTTTCATGTCGAGTAGTGATAAAAACTCGCACTAAGCACACTGATAATGTGAAAGTTTGTGAGGATAGATGGATGGATGGATGTTTGTTACTCTGCCATACATAAGCTACTGAACGAATTTTGATAAAATTTGGTATGGTAGCAATTTCAACTGAAAATACATACGAAAGAAACACATAGGCTACTTTGTTGTATTAACGCGGGCAAAAACTAGTTACTTCTATATTTTTTAAGTTATTATACGTAATCAAAACGTAATCAAATCATGGCTTTTAATTTTATCAAATAAAACTTTCAAGTTAAAAAAAGAATAATTGGCTCATAAACTGATTGAAAGTTCGCACAAAAGTTGCAAAAGTCTCTCCGAATAAACAATCAACCCTTTACCGGCTTTCAACTTTAAATCTGATTAGATAAATGCTTTTTAATTATGACCTGATGGACAAATGGTATTTTCTTATTTAATCCTACTATTTATAATAATATAAATCTGAAAGTTCGTGAGGATGGACGGATGGATGTTTGTGAATCTTTCACACAAAAATTACTAAACTGATTTTAATTAAATTTGGTTTGCTAGAAGTCTAAGCTGTGAATTAAGACATTCCCGAAAAAGTATGTGGTTCCCGGCCGTAGGACTAAAAACTTTCAGTAGGTAGACTTTTAGGAGAATTGTGCTAGTATGAAATTTGGCAGGTAAATATAAGTTTATGTGGAAGAAGGTATGGAAAAAGCTAATATTTATTATTTTTTTTTAATAATAAATACTTACATTAAATTCATAAAAAATAACACCACCTATAGCAGTGGTTCTTAAACTAAGTGCAGTCACGGACCACTTTCAGAATTTCTGAAATGCCACGGACCCCTGGGGGGGGGGGGGGTTATTGGTAATTTACTCTCACTTACTAATGCTTAACTTAATTAAATTAAAATTGTTAAATAGAAATTGAAAATTGGATGCTGTTGTTTGGCCTCAATGAGCACTTTAAATTATGGGATTGTCTTCGATAAGGCAAGGCGCATGCCCTGCCTCACAAAGATACGTAGTAGCAAAAGGTATCAGAACGGACATAGCTCGTTTGACCAGAAGAGGGTAAGCTTGACTCAAAGAACACCATTCACCAAGACCTTTTGCATGAAATTCAGCTCTCAACAGTTCTTTTGATCTCATGTCAATTAAGTCATCTTTGATCAGTTGTGCTAGTTTACTGCAAATTTTTTTTTTCATTAATCTTCAGAACGCTGCGGACCCCTGGCACACATATTACGGACCCCTTGGTGGTCCGTGGACCCCACTTTAAGAAACCCTGACCTATAGGCCATAGATGTAAATAGTGAAGACTCAAATTGGACCGACGTCGGGCCAATTTTGGTTAGTGTGCTCCGCGAGTAATAATGTTCTGTGTTAGTGTTCTCCGCGAGTAAGTACAATAATAGTTATTCAAAGCACAAACCTCAGATTTTTTACACGTTGACGTCTGTCAATACAACTTTTTTTCTATCTAAGAAGCAAGAGAACACTTTGAAAGTTCAAACTTAAAAAATATACTGACCTGGCAAACGTTGTTTTGCCATAATTATATAAAAAATAGATTACAACTGATTCTTAAACCTACCGAATATGCAAAAAAAAATTAATAAGAATCGGTCAAGCCGTTTCGGAGAGTGTGTCCCCGAACACTATGACACGATCTGAATTTTATGTACATATTATATTATAGACGAATTTCGACCACAGGGCGACCTGTATCCATACTAATATTATAAATGGGAAAGTGTGTGTGTCTGTTTGTCCGTCTTTAACGCCAAAACCGCTGAACCGATTTAAATGAAATTTGGTACACAGATAGTATAGAGCCTGAGAAAGGACATACATACATACATACATATAATCACGCCTCTTTCCCGTAAGGGTAGGCAGAGACCGCCTCTTTCCCGTAGGGGTAGGCAGAAACTACTTCCTTCCACTTGCTACGATCCTTACATACTTGTTTCGCTTCGTCCACTTTCATTCTTACCATCCATTCCTCCTCTTACATTCAACGTAGCGAAGCGCCTCTCCATGGGCCACTTTTCGCCTCCGCGACAACGAGACGTGATGGGTGGCAAACCACATCGCCGCCATTTTGGATAATTAAATTATTTTTTATGATTGGATAATCATTGCGTTCCCACGGATTCAGGCGGAGAGGGTAGGAATAGGGAAAGGGAAGTATAGGTGGTGTGGAAAGGAAGATTGGTAAGTTAGAGTGGGAAATAGGAAATGTAGGATATTATCGCCCAGGAGGGCAAGGGATAGGACAGTAATAGCTAGGGAAGCCGGGGTCGCATACCCGTATACTATACCACAACTACCGGACAGGTAAGTTGGAATGAGTATCCCATGACATAGGCTACTTTTTATCGCGGGGAAATATACGATTCCCGTGGGATACTGTACTTACGCGGGCGGATACGCGGGCATCAGCTAGTAATAAGTACCTGTTATTAAAATTTAAAACCTTTAAAAGCCGTGACTTTACATACTTGTAACTCAACTATTGTCCATAGGTGACGAAAATCGCCTTCCTTAGGCGATATCTCGTTTCACTCTTATTTCATTAAAGAAATTAAATAACCGTCCAAGTGCGAGTCAGACTCTCGCTAAAAGGGTTCGCGTACAAAACGAACCCTAAAAAACTACTGCCAAGCATCTACGGTAATCGGTGGTTTAATCATAGTACAAGGACGCTGCATTCCATTTGCAAGTAATGTAACTGAATGTTACAGGTAATTTACATTTCGCAATTGCAAAGGTTGTATAAAGGCGGTGCAAATGCAATACATCGAGCGTGCTGCTACAGAGCCAGGCTCACATCCAGCCACCAGGGCTTATATGTTCGTTTGGAGTGAATTTATCATCTGTGACATTTGAATACATAACACAACATAATGGCTGGTTTCCGCGGAAATTGCGCTAACAAAAAAACGTAAGCAAAATGGCGATCGCTGGCGTTAAATACACAAAATGGCGGATTATGTTAGCAGTATTGAAGTTAGCAAACGTGTCCTGCCGTGCTATGCTGTAAGAACATTTTCAAATATCTCGACAGCTGAATCCGCGGCAAGTGTCAAATATCATATAAAAATTTGACACTCACCGCGGATTCAGCTGTCGAGATTTGAAAATGTTCTTAGAGAATAGACAGGCTGGCCGATAATCTGTTTTTTTTCTTTAGAGCTAGCAAACGCTTACAAGCGCTTTTTTCCGCGGAACAATGCCGGTATGACCTAGTACGTAATACCTATGGTATGTAAAGCGAGATGCGTTTGCTTACAAGTGCTTCCCTTAATAAATAAAAATGCCAGAGTAACTGAGCGTTGGTCGGAATTCTGATAAAGTAAAAAAAAAAAAAAAAAACAAAAATATTTATCTGATCGGGATTCGAACCCACATACCGAATTCTCGATCAAAGTAAAAAAAAATATACGCATACTAAACTGCCGATCGGAATTACATAACGAGTCGAAATTATTGATATATTGTTGCACGACGAGTCTTTTAAGCTATAGCTTAAAATGAGCAGTTTCCATGGGATAAAACCTAGCTAGATCGATTTTTCTCCCCCAAGAATCCCTGTGAAATGTGAAAGTGTGTGTCTGTTTGTCAGTCTTTCACGCCAAAACTACTGAACCGATTTAAATGAAATTTGGTACACAGATAGTCTAGACCTAGAGCCTGACAAAGAACATAGGCTACTTTTTATAGCGAGACATATACGGTTCCCGGGGGTTACTGTACTTACGCGGGCGTGTTTGTATGAGAAATATAAACAAGATTGTCTCGTTTAAAGTATTAATACTTAATAGATACATTAGAATAATATATCATTTAGCTGATAATATTTTATTGCCGCAGAAAGACAAAAATTTTCTGTCACTTCCTAATTAGTGGATAAGTCATGACAGTTATTATTATGTAGAGTCATCTTTCATACCTATTATGATTATCATGGCATGTAAAATTTTTCGATTTACATAGTAGAACTTAAGTCGAGTGACGGCGCTCATCGTTAGGTATTCAGCATTCCCTTTGTAAAAATATTCCTTCAGACAGAAATTATAGGTTTTCTAAATAATATAGTCTGTGTTTAAAGTGGTTAGGTAAGTATAGTAAAAGTGTGTAATAACAGTTAACAGTTAACTAGTTAGCACTAATAACAAAGTAAGAATAAAGATAGGTTCTTTATTTCTGAAGTAGCGTTTATATTAAGGGAGCATTCCGATCTTAGCGACCGCGACCTGCGACCATAACCGGCTAACACGCTCGCGCAACGAGGTCGCGGGATTTGTTAAACTGTACAGATTTATATACTTTATACAGATTTATATACTATACTATGTAATGAACCAGCGGGTCATACTCGCTTAGATTGGATAGCTACCTTATGTTTCGCTGTCGGTGTCGTCAGTAAAATATCACAAATACAACTTTTCTCTATTACGTACAAAAATACTCAATCTTTTAAATGTTTATTTATGGACATTTTTAGCAGATATGTGGCAGGTGCCTTAGACTTAAGGTGAGGTTTGGATCTTTTCAGGTTTCTTTTCTAATTTGCATTACGATGCAAATTAGAAAAGAAACCTGAAAAACCTGAAACCTGAACCTGAAACCTTTGATGAAATTTGGCACTGGGCCTACGGGCCCAGTGCCAAATTTCATCAAAATCGGTCCAGTAGTTTTGCAGCCAATTAAATGCAAACAAACGAACAAACAAATGAACTTTTCCTGTTAATTCAATTAGGTATAATATAATAGCACCATTTATTAGTATAGATGAAATTACATATATTGTCAATTATGTCAAAGCACGAAACGACCAGTGGCCAGCCCCATGAACGAAAGTCCTGGCTGGGAAAAACTCACATCTCACTCGCCGCGCGCACCCCCGGCATTCGTCCAGCCACGCACACATAGCTGCGAGCTTTCCATCGTAGTCTATCGAATGACGGTTCTTTACGTTAGTTATCTTTGCCTCTAATCTAAATATTATATAAAAGGCAAACCTGACTGTCCCATCTATCAACGCACAGCCGAAGCTACTGAATGGATTTTGCTGAAATTTGGCATACCGATAGTTGTAATGACGTAGGCATCCGCTAAGAAAAGATTTGTGAAAATTCGCCCCCTAAGAGGGTGAAAAAGGGGTTAAAATTTTGTATGGAGAACTCCACGCGGAAGCCGCGGGCAAAAGCTAGTAAATTATAATAACAAAATTCGGTACCTCAGATACTTCTAAATTATACAGGACCATTCGTATGCAAATACTGCCGGTGATTTCGCTGGCATTATTGTACCAATTGTGTCCGTTTTTAACCCCCTCCGGTAAAGTGGGCTTATTGTTATAAATTAAGTTATAGTGGTTTACTTTGCATTCAGATTTTCGACGTTTCCGTTTACAGTTTCAGCAGAAATGTACTAAAATAGAGTTTTAACTTAGTAACTTTTTTGTTTAATTAATAGACGATACTGTGGTGTCCTTGTAATTATGCTATAAAATACACTTTTTACATTCCGACGTCCAGTACTCACAGCGTCCGCTATTCCAATGCCCGAATGACCTCCAACAGTGTTGCCACACTCGGACCCCGCTCGCACTGGGTTGCCGCCTTTATTAATTCATACCACAGATTATATTGTAGTGATAAGGATCTAGTACGCTACAGATACAGAACTTTTTTCAGACAGTCAGGAAGAAGCAATAAATTAATAATATGAAGTAATTGATTTTTAAATAATGATGATGAATGATAATGAAGTTTGGTCGATAGTTGGTTTTCTTGATGGGCCCTTGTGATCAACCTGATGTTTTTGTTACGTTTGAACCACCATAATACATACTTACTTGTAGTACAACTACTTCCTTAATGTACATCGGCAATCTATAAAAACATATTGAATTCTCAATCTATAAAATAATATGATACTGTTGTTTTATAAACAACCAAAGGACTTCGTATCCATGGGCATCCACAGTTAAAAATAACATCCCTCTTTTTTTATCGGGGGTAAAAAAAAGATTCTGCTAATGTATGATTTGTGTATGATTCGTCTAATGTTCTGCTAAATGGCCTTTTTAGACCCCTAGAACTTTCGACAGGGATGAGATGATTATTTATTTTACAGCTGGTGCTTCCCACGTGGTTCCATTTCAATTTAGTCCAGATCTGATGAAAAAACCATATAAGTAAAAAATGATTTTATTTGGAAAACTGTTTACAGTTTTTGTTTAATAATTAATTAATTATTCTGCGAACGAAGTTGCGGGAAACATCTGATATTATACTCTTAGATAGATTCAGAAGGGAATTATCAATGAGTACACATTGGCCATAAACACGGTTTATTTAACTACAGACAATTTAAATATAAAATACTAAACAACTTAAATTAAAAATACATGAAAAACTTAAAAGCTAAAGAACAACTTAACACTAAATATTATTTAACAAAGAAAAGAAAATTATTATTATTATTATGCGATTGACTAGTCAAACGGGCAGAGTTTCCCCTTACCAGACTACTTTACCGAAAAAAGTTACTGATATGAACATGCAACGACTTAAATAGGCGCAATCCCCACTTATCGACTCTTTGTTCTCGATGTAATTAGTGTTGCTATCCTAACAGTGTGGCCATATTCTTCAACAATACTTTCAATCTCATTTTCACTTAGGTACGTGGTTTACAGCTACTGGCTAGGTCCTTACAGTTGTAAGTACTAAATACTAAGTACTAAAGGGTTTACTAGCGGAAATTATTTAAGTGCAGTCACTCCGGTTGTAGGTACCTCATACTGGCCGCGACACGCGAACTAAACTTGTGTGTTAACATTTTTGAAACATGTAAGGCAACATGTAAGTTAGAAATAAAATATTATCTAAAGAGCTTTTTTTTGTTTCCGGGGGGGGGGGGGGGGGCAATACGCATACCACCCAGGCGCAGAGGGCACCCGAGTGGTGATGTGACGGGGCCACGGGAACGTTAAACACATCCGCGACCCCGCCGACGGCAGCCGCCCACAAGCGGCTCCATCTAAGGCCCGAAGGCCCTAGGCGCACCAGATGGTAAGGTGCGCCTCCCTCCTCGGCCTCCACCAGTACTGTAGCAGACTCCCCCCGAGTCTGCTACTAGGAGGCCACGGATACCAGCCTCATCAACCGGTACCCGGTGGCAGATCAGGTCTGTGGTTCTGCCACCGATCATACCGACATGCCTCTTCTTCTGCGGCCCCACCAACGCCGTTTCAACGGAACGGCCTCGCCAGCTCGCCGGGGGTAGGGAGAGTGGCGTACCGTAATACCATCACGCCTCTCCCCCTGCGATCCCTCCACGGCCTCAGAAGATAGGGAGAACGGCGCACCGTAATACCGGCATTCCTCTTCTTCTGCGGTCCCACCTCCACGCGCGTCCTCAGCGGACATGTTCAGCCCGCTGGGAGCGCCCTCCTCGGGCCAGCCGGCGGCAAACAGGCCGGCCCCGGTTGTCTTAGCTTCACCGTGGGTACCCAGTCCACGGTTACTAAGCCCCACCGCCACGACAAGGCGTGCAACCATCGGGGGGATTATCTAAAGAGCCTGTTTAATCTTCAAATAAGTGTCGAATAGCTTATTCGGACGTTTTGTCGCTGCTTACTCTATATCGAGCGATAGAGATAAATGCAAATAAACTATCTGACACTTATCAGTAGATTATGAAACAGTCCCTCAGGCCCTAAGGCTGGGACTATATGTTTCGGAATTCGGCGGGCCCGGGAACAACATATACCGTTTGAACATATACCGTTCAGAATACAATAGAGTTGAAAATCGAAATGTCGAATGTCGAGCTGTCATAAATATGACATTTGACATTGACATTTGACTTCACACTTAAGTTTTCACCTCTTTTGTAGTATCGCAGAGTTCTATCAACACCAATTTTCCGCCTCTTAACGGACGAATAAAACATATAGGTATAGTGCGATTCAAATGAGAATAGGATCGAGTCCGCGCCATTATGTTTGGAATTGAGACTGTTATGATAATTATATTTATGTTTAGTTAATTGATTACTATTTAACGTTTTTATTTAAATTCGATGTAAGACTATTATTATTTATATGCACATAAGTTTTTCTGAAAATCGAACTTTTCAAGTGATATTTGACAGAAAAAGGTCATTGACGTTCCTATTCTCATTTGAAACGCGATATACTAATCGTCCACTAAGTGGACGTGTGACGAAATGGACAAAATAAAATTTATTAGTCGACCGTGCTAGTTGTCCACTAGACACTTCGTTCAATTTAATACAAAACCACGTTTATACCGCTAATTTTGTTGCGTGTAACAATAGCCAGTAATTATGTGTCTGGGGGCATGGAATATTATGTAGGGCACAAGTAGGGCATTGCTCAGGTACTAAGTAACCACTAAACAGTAATAACACTATCGATCTGTCGGCTGAATACGAGGGCGGCACTGAAAATTTCGGGAATCATGGAAGTGACACAACATTACTATTTAAAAATGTATTTATTGCTTTTCGAAGTATTCTCCGCGAAATTGAATACATTTTTCCATACGATGGAACCAATCATTGAAGCAACCATTCCATTCGGAAGTTGGGGTCTCCAAAATGGCCGTATTGTAGGCGTCCACAGCTTCTTCAGGTGATGAAAATCTCTGACCACGCAATTTATTCTTTATTTTAGGGAAAGTATAGAAATCATTAGGGCTTAAGATCGGGGCTGTACGGCGGATGGTCTAATAATTCTATGATTTCTTGCTCTAAAAACTCTTTTGTTCTGTGCGCGGTGTGAGAACTCGCATTGTCGTGATGGAGGATGATGCGGCGGTTGCAGTTCTCTTTACGGAGTTCAGAAACGACCTGTGGCAAACAAATGTTAGCATACCATTCTGCATTAACCGTTCTTTATCCCTCAAGAGGAATAGTCGCAACATGGCCGGTTTTGGTCACAAACGTGGCCACCATTTTTTGCAACACTCCGTGAACGAACAATTTTTGTTGGCTTTAACTCATTTTCGAACACCCAAACTCGTGACTGGTTTTTTGTTTCGGGTTCGTACGCGTATATCCAGGATTCGTCACCTGATACGATGTTGTATACAGCATTTGAGGATCCTGCGTGGAATCTTTCGAGAGTTCTGACGCACAAAGTAACGCGAGCCGCTTTTTGCTCTTTACAGAGCAAATGCGGTATCCATCGGGAAAACAACTTTTTTACACCTAATTGTTCATGCAAGATTATTTGTATTTGACTCATGCTAATGTCTAAAGTTGCCTGAATTTCAAGGGTAGGTCACATGTCGATCTTCCTCAATCGAACGAACGAACAGCATCAACGTTTTCTTGGGTGACTGCAGTTTTTGGACGACCTTGACGGGGATCATCACTGAGCTTCGTCCACGTTGAAATTCAGTAAACCAGCGATAAATTGTGGTTTTGGATGGGGCTTCATCACCAAATGCAGAAATCATCCGGTCAACACACTGTTTTTGTGTTAAACCACTTCGAAAGTCATAATAAATCATGGCTCTAGAATTTTCTCGAGTCAATTCCATTTTCTCAACGACTAAATGAGTTTAACAAGACCTTGTGATAAGACTGAGAATCTTTTTTTTAAATAAATAAACGGTATTCGATTTTTTAAGGAGTTTTAAATTAAAAAGATTTGAATATGACAGGAACAGTGGAAACATTCCATTCCCGATACTTTTAGTGCAGCCTATGTACTACAACGATAGTTAAATTAAGTGACGCTCAAATTATAAGCCGTCCTTGTCGTTTCGGCTAGCGGAGATAGCGACAACCTGTGAATAGGTTGGCTCTTAATTTATATTATTTTTTCAGTATTCGACTGTATGTATGCTACGCGACGCTGCATATATAAGTTATTGAAAATTGAACTTTATTCACTACACAACAAGATACACGTTTCACACGATATCAGCCATTCACTGCACATGCGCTGTGCATCACGGTGAAACTTGGGGGGCAATTCTGCTAAATAAAACCTGCATTAATACAATAACAATCAAGTCCCGATACGCTTACACTCTCAAAAGGTGTTTTTATGAACGTTAAATCAACGTAAAACGCGCTCTGATTGGTCGAAACGTCATAAGATCCGTTCATGGTAACATGTCGCTACTCGCTACACTTTCAATTCTGTTTGAATTGTAGAAGTATAATGAAGTATACTTTAAATACGAGAATTGAGGTTCTGACATTCGAACTTTTACAATGAAACGTGTATCTTCTTGTATAATAAATTTAAATTTTGAGTAACTATCTATATTGTATACAGTTAAAATTTGAGTATTAAAAACGCAGCACCATCTCGCGTATCGTTTCGGTTTTGACCTTTAGGCTGTTGTTCATGTCTATGTCCAACCATTGTCTAACAACTAAGTAGTAAGTTCAAAGTTGTCTAATTGATCAAGTTTTTGCAGCGTCTATCCAATTTTCCTTTGCCCCAAATAATACATATAAGTGCCTATTCCGCGGGTTGACCAGACAATTTAGCTCCCCATTGAGATAAGCCCCTAATCCTCATGGGAGATAAACCCCGTGCCCGTTATGGTAAGTCTTACTTATGGCGTGGAAGGGAATAGTTCCGTCTTTTCAATATTCGAACAGCCGCCATATTGCCATTTGCAGTAAATATTTTCCCGAAATTAGGAAAAGGTCATGTTTTTGCCTGAATGTATTACTTTTAAATGTATTTATACCATGTTCAGATCCAAAATATTTTATGAAATGAACCAGGAAACGAGCAGACGGATCGCCTAATAGTAAGCCGCCCATGGACACTCGCAACACCAGAGGAGTTATACTTGTAACTCCTCTGTTGTTGCGACTTGCGTTCCTGGTACTTAAAATCCCCAATCCCCATGGGCATCCGGTAACCTCACTCACTCGGCGAAACACAATGCAAGCGGCATTTCACGCCGGTTTTCTGTGAGCTCGTGGTATTTATCCGGTCGAACCGGCCAATTGGTGTCGAAGCGTGGCTCTCCTACAATTTAACTAATAATCTAAAATTCTAAACGTTAACGAAAATATTCAATTCGACCAAATAAACGATGGTTTATGGCCTATGAATTGACATTAATTATTTTTTTGATAATCTGGTCAAAACTTTAAGGTCGCATGTCATATTTGTGACGAGAATCGAATACTGGTCACTGTCCTTCTGAAAGCGACAACTGATTTGCCCCGTGTTTTGTTACAGAAGACCACTCGCAGCTGGATAGAGAGCACGTTCCAGAAGCGAGACTGCAGGTGCTTCGTGCCCAGCGCCAAGGACGAGCATGTGTGAGTATCTGTGGCGACGCGTCACTTTATCACTTTCAGCTCTATTGTATTAGCGCAGTTCTATTATCAGTGCTCTGAAGATTCCGGATCATATTATAGTCCCGACCATACCGTAGTAGACCAAGTTCAGACCAAGTATGTTAGTTAATTAGAACACGTAGTTAACACATTGCGGTACATTCCTAAACTATTTCGTGGTTATATTACTAACTATTAATTTCTTGCATCGGTTTGTACTTATAATGCGTTTACATAAAGACAGGGACTAAGGCAAATGAATTCTACATTTACTACAATGAGTTGACGTATCGATTATATATAGGGTAATATAATGGTAAATTTTTCAAAGACTATTAATATATAAAATCATTATTATGTAAAAAAAAATAACAATTTCATTCCATAAAAAAAACAAAAGTTGTGGACAATGCGGAAGTCATACGAACTAAGCACGCACACAAACCTAAGATTCGATACTAATTAGTACGCGTCGATGACCGATGTACACGAATTGTGTGTGCGTCGCGTCGCGCCGGTGTGTTTGTGACCGGCTGACCGCAGCCCGTACAAAAACGCATTGACCATAAATCACGCGTTTTTTAGATATCTTCAAATAATTCCATTTGAAGATATCTAAAAAACGCAGCCTAGCACATACGGCACCCTCACAACATAGTCAGCCTAGTCCACAGGAATGAACTGGTCAATACGTCTGGGGCCAACCATGTGCGGGTTTCCTCACGATGTTTTCCTTCACCGTTAGAGCGTCCGTACTCGTATAATGTACTTGAGATCTGAAAACGTCTCATTGGTACACGCCACAACCTGGCATTCGAACCTGCGTTAAAGGAATCACAAGCTTTTTAAATATTTTTAATTTTTTATGTAACACATTTTGTGTTCAGAAATACATAACAAAAATTGGATAACTTTTGAAAAACTACCCTGTATAATGAAATAATAAATCTTGCCTATTTCTATTGCAAATAATAACAACGCAACAGTTGAACAATATTGCTCATAAAATGGTGTTTTCAATGAATGGCTGCAGTTAAACCGTTTCTGGGACTGGTTAAGTTTAAACACCAGGGTTGCATAAATTAGTAGATATGACAGGTTACTGGTTAACTAATAATATTATGTTCATGAATACTAGCTTAAATATTAAAGACTCATTCTATTTACATTTGAAATTATTTGAATAATTTGGTCAACAAAGAATATCTTACTATTTCATCGCTACGAAAGTTTAATATTAATCTATTTGGTTAAATATGTAGATAGAACTTATTAGTAAGTTAGGTTGGGACTTTAAGGTCCGAAATCCGGAACACCGGTAAAATTCAGAGCATTGAAAGTAGATTTCTGCGCTAACACAATAAAGTTGAAAATCGAATCAAATGTTACGACTTACGAGTCAAATATTAATGTCGTTTATGACAGCTCGACACTCGAAACTTCCTTTTTTAACTCTATTGTATTATCGCAGAGTTCTATTTTTAATGCTCTGAATTTTCACCGGCGCAGCGTTTCGGATTCCAGTGCATATAGTCACAAGTCCCAGCTTAACACTATATTGCAACAGAAAAAGAGAAACATATTAAAAAAAAAACACAATATTACGTCAAATTTCAAAATGGCCCCAAAAATCTGAAAAGTGTGGCGAAGCGTCGCCACGGCAATTTTCGCCACGCCAAAAATCAGGTTTACCCTCGCCTATAGATGTTTCACATCAACACCTTTAGTTTCTTTCCTTCTCAAATGCAACATATCTAACGTTTTCTATATCCCTGTCGAATATTAGAGAAGTTCGTATAACATAAGAGTGATACAAGTTTTAACTCCGCCATCTTCTGAAGTTGCGCCTTGTTTCAAAACTGTGGCGTGCCAAATTAAATTTCACATTTTCTGTACAACTTTGTTACATCCGTACTAATGTTATAAACGCGAAAGCTTGTATGTATGGATGTTTGTTAGTATTTCACGCAATAACTGATGAACAGATTTTAAGGTAGGTTATACCTAGTAGTTTAATTTTTATCACAGCAAAATGTACAGTTCTATCTGGATTGTTTTTTCGCTATTTTCTAGTTGATAATATAATATTATCTATTACTAAATATTGCCCGTGACTTAGTAGGCGCAAAAGTAAATTTTACAGAAACCGTACATTTTTCCGCGATAAAAAGTAGCTTATGGTCTTCCCCGTTGTCTACTCTAGACCGATTTTGATGAAATTTGGCACAGATACATCTGTGTCCAGTAGTTTCGGAGCCTATTCAATGCAAACAAACAAACAAACAAATAGTAGTATAGATAAAATTGTAATATAGCGATCAGGTAGAGTCACATATTAATAAATAGTGGTAAGAGTGACCGCATTGAGTCGCCTGTAGTCTCCACATACGCGTTATCTTTCGTCCTTTTTCTTCACAACATGTAGAGGGCTTGCCCATGGGTTTTTTGACGGCTTGCAGATATCCATCTCCATCATGCGCTGAAATTCTAGTTGCGCGGACTTGTATTTGACTGGCTTCGGTAGGGGGCGCGTACGGGCCAGTTGTTTCATTAATATGATGAGCGACGTCGTGTTTGTTTGGCTGCTTCAACGACATCGGTCTGAGTACGTTCGAAAACAATTTGAGTACATCATGGTAAGCTCGTTCGTTGCTTACGATGTGCACTGTTTCCACATCTGTTGCGATTTTAACTACGTTGACAGATAAGTCTGTAACTTCGTCGACGAGCCTCTTCTTATGTAGTTCGGCCAGAAGTTAGAAGTGATGTAGAATGTCGGCGCCCAGGATTGAGCGTCGGGCTTAGGGCGGTGTCGACGCCCCGGTTTCTACGCGGTCCGGCGCGGGCGGGCGGCGGCAGATAAGTATGAAACCAGCTTCGAGTCAAACCAGCGCTAGCGCCGTCGCGTGTACACACGCCCTTGGTGCGTTCATAGAGTCTGGCCAACGAAAGCTGTCCAAGAAAAAAGGCGGGAATTTTAAAAAATCAAGAGCTGTTAACCCTGTCTTTACACTGCTGAAACGGGTTTGATACTATTTATTATTCAGCAAGAAGTATAAACTCTATTTCTAGTATCAACTCCGTTTAAGCAGTGTATATAACAGCTCTTGTGTAAATCCCGCCTTTTTTCTTGGACAGCTTTTGTTGGCCAGACTCTCTACATAACTGCCCGGACCGCGTAAAAACCGGTGCGTCGACACGCGCCCTTACGTGCGGTATGATTACGCGGTTTCAGGACATAAGAGTATGCGTAGTTCCAGGGCTATGTTTAATGTAGACGTGTGTCAAGTGTCGGAGTCGGAGGCGTCTCTGATAATATGTATCGTAATATATAACTGCTCTATCATTGGTATCACCATTCACTATCCTAGCGCCTAACTTAATAGTGATATGCAAGAACCAAGGCAGCGAATAATCAACAAAAGTCTTTAAAGGAGAATAAAAAATAAAACTTTGAAAATTACTATTTTCAAAGTTTCTTTATTTTTTAGTATAAATAAATAGATTTTATAATATTTAAATATTTTTTTTTTATCAATTTGTTTCAAGTAATAAGTGTTTGAGTTATCGTTTTTTATCTGTCTTCTGTTTTTTCGTTTCTTTTGGTTTGTTCTGTAACATAAGAGTTTTAACTTTTAATTATTCAGTCAGGCCTTGGGTTTTGAAGTTGAAATGTTTGTTCTGAGCAAATATTTTTCAAATAATTCCCAAATAGCTAAACAAATGCGGCACGAAATTGCGCAATATATTGATTGAGTACTGTAGGTACGTTTTAACGTGACAAATTTTAGCAAAGATTTAAAAACTAAACATAGGCTTTGACGTACATTTGACAGAACAAATCTGCAAACAAGAAAAAGTTACGCCTATTTTGATTTACCCATACCTCAAATGTGAAAATGGTCCCAACCAACCCCAAAAGTTTCATCCCTTTTAATGGATGATTTATAAAGTATTCTACGAGCGAAGTAACCACTCTTGAAATACTGTAGTGCCTGGGACCGTTGGTTTTAAATGTCGTATGGTTGCCCAAGCACATACGGCATTCTCACAACATAGTCAGCCTAGTCCAGGGGAATGAACTGGTCAATACGTCTGGGGTCAACTATGTGCGGGTTTCCTCACGATGTTTTCTTTCACCCTTAGAGCGTCCATATAATGTACTTGAGATCTGAAAAAGTCTCATTGATACACGCCACAACTTGGGATTCGAACCTGCACTCTCTCGAGTGCGAACCAAACGGTCTACCCACTAGGCCACGGAGCTCTTATAAATATAATACGTCTATGAATTTTAACGATTTTACAATTCACGATAAGACGACGCTTGTCTTATCTTTTCGAGACGAATATGAATTTTCGGGCTGATGTTCTTCTATCGAGAGTAGACTACTTACCGGGACCTTCCTCCTCACTGGCGCCATGGACAGACCGTAGTAGACCTCCCAGAACAGCGTCACGTGGGTAGTGGACGGCCGCTGGGATAGCGCCCGCGCCAGGCTCCACCTGTTATTCTGAGATCTGCTGACCATGCCTAGACAGAAGATATTGAATGTCAAATTTTATCGGAATCGGATGAGCCGTTTCTATGTTAATTAACTTTTCATTCGGGCATTGGCAGACAATTTCACCACTGCAACTTGAGTGAAAACAAGCTGCTAAAAGCGTCCTTGGACTAAAGAAATGAATAATAAGAAAGGTCTAGACTCCAGAAGGTCGGTAGGAGTCGTTTTAGGGAAAATATGTACTACTTATTACAATAATTGCGGGGGACAAACGAATAATTGTAATTTTGAATATTGAATAAAAAAAAAATGAATAATATATTTTTTACATTCTGAACAAAGAACAAAGCAACGAAAGAAAAATCCTACAGTACAAAATTTCGTTAGGTATTATTAAAAACAAACAATGAAAAACAGTGAACATTTTTTTCCGGAAATTGACTTCCAAATTGTGTGCAAGAATTAAAATATTTATCAAAACAGTTGATTGCGATAAAACCGTGAAGGGTATTATTCCCTTTGTTCTACCGCGGTAGGGCGGTGCAGGGCATCGGGGGCCGAAGGTAATAACTTCACAATAAGAATAACAGAAAAATTAAAAAAGTTTACACAAAAGAAAAAATACAACTGACATTTCAGGAGACTGAAGTATTTGGGAAAACAAAATGATTAAGATGTTAGGTCAATATGGATGTAACTTTTTTATAACACGTATTTTACTATTATGAATCTTTAGTTCGTTTTATTTTAATAAAAAAATAATTTTTATGTGTAGGCAGGCATAGATGTATTATATTAAAAATTGGTATATAGATATAGTATTGCGCGTACAAACTAAAGACTCGAACTGAAGGCCCGCTGCGGGCCAATTTTGGTTAGTGTGCTCCGCGAGTAATAGTGTTCTGTGTTAGTGTGCGACGAGTCGGTCGACGAGTAGCACGTATTACGCGTCCCATGCCAATGTGTGTCGCGGCTAGGGAATATTATTCGAATATTCGTTTTATTCGAATATTCGACGATTTTATTATTCGAATATGACTGGGTTCAATATTCGAATATTTCGAATAAAACGAATAATAAAAATATTTTATTTATTTTTAAAAAATATGTTAATAGTAGTAATAAACTTGTGTATAAACCGGAAAAGTTTCATTATTTAATACATTATTTTTATTATTTATTAATATTGTCGTCAATAATATCCTAAAACAGATTTTACTACACTGTTTGTGAAAGAATACAAAACTTTTTTTAAATAAAAATATATCTAAAGTGAATACTTCCTACAGGCCTCAGCGAAAGAAATCCATACTCACACACTTGTCAAAATAACTTAACCAAGAGCGTGTTAGGACGTGTCTAAGGAGGGTTCTGTTACTATAAAGCGTAATACGATTTTTAACCCCCGACGCAAAAAGAGGGGTGTTATAAGTTTGACGTGTCTGTCTGTCTGTCTGTGGGTGTGTCTGTCTGTCTGTCTGTGGCATCATAGCTCCCGAACGGATGAAGCGATTTCAATTTAGTTTCTTTTGTATTAAAGGTGACTTACATGCGAGTGTTCTTAGACATGTTTGATGAAAATCGGTTGAGCCGTTTAAAAGTTGTGGGGGGTGAAAGCGGGGAAGAAAATCCGAATGTGCAAATATACTCGAGTAAGGTCTAAAATGAAAGCGCACTGAAAGAGAATATTGATTACTTAATCGACAGTGTTCGTAGCTTCGTTTGATGAGAAAATTGGTGGTGGGAAGATCAGCCGTTTGAAGATGATCAGCTCTTTTCTAGTTGATGAGGGGATCTGACTAACTTTCCAATGTCCGATCGATTCAAAATTTGGTACTGTGTTACTTCAACGATATTCAAAGAACATGCTAATGTAACCATGACCTGATCAGCCGTTTGAAGATGATCAGCTCTTTTATAGTTGATGAGGGGATCTGACTAACTTTCTTATGTCCGATCGATTCGAAATTTGGTACCGTGTTACTTCAACGATATTTAAAGAACATGGTAAGGTAACCATGACCTGATTAGCCGTTTGAAGATCATATTTTCTTTATTCGTTGATGAGGGGTCGTCCACATGTCCTATCGATTCGAAATTTGGTACCATGTTACTTCAATGATGTTGAAAGTATGTATATGGTAAGGTAATCATTATTTATACCTACAGGATAAAATAAAAGTAAAATTAAAAATTTTAAAAACCCCCCGACACAAAAAATACTTTAAAAAATAATAAATAATATTTTAAAGCTATTATAATTATGTTATCACATTTAATATTAAGTAAGTTGAAATAATTTTATTTTTCAATCGTCGTCTCGTCGGGGGACCGCTATGTGAAAAAACACGTGTAGTCGCAGAATGAACAAAAGAATTTACTCCGAAAAAAATTTGCTCATACCTACTTAAATGTAATTCGTAATAATTAATTGTATAAAATAAGATTGTTGTAAAAATACTTTATAAACCTTAGCCAACTTTAGCGGTCCCCCGACGAGGTGACGATTGGAAAACAAAATTATTTCAACTTACTTAATATTATATGTGATAACATTAAATTTAAATAGCTTTAAAATATTATTTATTATTTTTTAGAGTTTATTTTTTGTGTCGGGGGGTTTTAAAATTTTTAATTTTTAGTATCTTAATCTTACTGTTCAATTTCATTCAAAATAACTTTCCTAAAGAGAATTTACCATGATCTACCAGCATGGAAAATTGTAAGTTACTAATCTTCATAGTTCAGAAATGAAATGAAACCAATTTGGAGGCCGATTATTGGAAGTGGTTGACTTTGTGAAAGTTATGTATAAAACTTTTCCTTTATTTTAAAAGACATAATATTCAACACACACTTCACATCTATGAAAAGCTGGGGTGGCTTTCCATACATGTGAAGTGTACTTAACGATATAATAAAATTATATTTTTTTATCAAACCAAAACCGATATCTAGACGCAATATAGCTAGAAGAGTAGATAGAAAGAAAGACAGGCGGACGAACAGAGTGAAACGATAAAGGATACCTAGTTAAATTGATTATTACAGTATTACACTGGCCTGCAAAACTAAGTACAAATCGTTTAAAATTTAATACTTTTCAAAATATTATAACAAGATTTATAAGATTTCTTAAAAAGTAATAAATTATATATATCAGTATATTATT
The DNA here is from genome assembly GCA_905404095.1 of Glaucopsyche alexis. NCBI lineage: Eukaryota > Metazoa > Arthropoda > Insecta > Lepidoptera > Lycaenidae > Glaucopsyche > Glaucopsyche alexis. The sequence goes on from FR990057.1 coordinate 20,173,086, forward strand.
TTTATGTTTAAACAAAAATTAATAAATTTACATATTATATAAAATTGCGGTTTTGAATAACTCCTCGAGGCCTTACAATTTGCGGCTTCTGACTAGCTTTCTAAGCTCTTCTCAGGTTGTACAGGTAGTTGGTCTCGAGGTGAGACCACTCGTCCTTCGCCTCCGTCTTTAGGGTTTCAGATTTAAGCAAGTCTTCTTGACTGTGCTGTCAGTAACATAGTCCCTTCGGGCCTGAAGAAGCTGTTTCTGAACTTGACTGCATCTTAGTGTTGATTTTCAACAAGTGGAAACAATTTAACAGTCTTGCCGAGCGCCTTTATCAGTCTGCCATTAAAGTCTTGCACGGCCTAGTCAAATGTTTTTCAGTCTCTTTGTACCGTCGCTTCATCCTCTGAACGGTTCGTAACATGAGTCATGACACACTCCGTTCTTGCAGTACAACGCCTGATGCCTACTTCTGCACTGATGCCTTCTGCCTAGCCTAACTTCCTTTTTGTAATTAAAATGGAAAAAGGTTGTTTTTGTTTTAAAGATTTTCCACCCACTTTTTACCAACTATGAAGTTTTTTGTTATGTTAACTTAACATTAAAATCTTTTTTGAGTGCTTTTTAGTACCGATTAGGTCTGGAGCAGAACATTATGACAGCACGATACTCGTGTGTTTAGAGATTTCAGCTGCATTATATTAGAACAGAGCACTATTTACAGTGCATTCCGATTTCTGTGCAGTGTTCCAAGAGTATCTTTGCAGTGTCAAAGATATTTCTCTCCAATCTTCAACAAACTGATATATAGACAATAAAAATATGTGCTGTAATATTAGTGTTCTTTATAAGTCCATTAAATTATACTACTAAAAGGTTAATTAAAAAAGTCAGACAGTAGGTCTGACTTTGTAAATCGAATTAAAAACCAGAAAATATGAACCTCTAAAACAAACCCCAAAAATTATCTGCCCTAGACGATCTTTTCCAAGATTTTTGACAGAAATCACTTAGTTGGCAACCAAATCTATGGTCTGCTCCAGACCTAAGCCGTTCATGTGTTAAAAAGTTTTAAAAGTTATTGCAATTTAGTATTTTAAGTTTGAAACTTAAAATAAGATTTTTTTTTGTTAAAACCGTTGATTTTTTTAGAGTACTTTGTGAAACACTTCACATTTTAATATTACTAAATATGCAGATATATGTAAACGCATTATATTACTTGTATTTAAAGTTTATTACCAATAATCGTATTATTCGAATTTATTCGAATAGTGTTTAGCCATTATTCGAATTATTCGAATAGTAAAATTTGTCGAATAATAACATTCCCTAGTCGCGGCACAGAAATATTGTCAGTTTTGTAAGGGTCAGTATAACGTATATCTCTGTAATAATTAATCAAAGTGTGTAGGTATTTAAAAAACCGTTAATTCGGACTCGCGCACAAAGGGTTTCGTACAAAAAGGCAAAAAATCACAGTTGTTGTATGGGATACTTTTATTTGGCTTTTAGTATTTCTTGTTACAGTGGCAACAGAAACACGCCTTCTGTGAAAGCTCCAACTCTCTAGTTTAATCACGGTTCATGAGATACAGCTTGGTGACAGACAGACGGTCTAGTCTAAACAGCGAAGTCTCAGTATCCCGTTTTTCCCTTTGTGTGCCCTAAAACAACTTTTTAACCAACCAGTTATCAGCGCAATTCTCAATTTCTCTTCCAAGTCCTGTTGGAGCACCTCCTTGTTTGGACTTACTGGATAATTTGTCTAAAATAAAAGAAAATAGAAATAAATACCTACTCACAGTTACAAACTAATTCTTCGGTTCCTTTTTACGCTGGGACTATATGATCCGGAATCCGGAAGGTCGGGAAAAATTCAGATCATTAAACATAGAACTCTACGCTAATATAATAAAGCTGAAAATCGAACACACGTGTCGAGTCAAATTTCAATGTCATATATCTCGACACTTGACACTTCGATTTTCAACTCTATTGTATTAGCGCAGAGTTCTATTTTCAGTGTTCTGATATTCCCGGGATCGCCGGATTCCGGATCATATAATCCCAGCCTTATGGCCCTTTGAAAAGATACAGGTAGATTAGGTAAAAATACAAGTCGCAGCAACAGAGAAGTTATAGTGCGTATAAAATACAAGAATACCTATTTAGAATTTTACTGATGATGATGAACAGAAGTCATTTGTAAACGGAACAATAATAAAAAATGGCCGAAATTCGACCGCCGGGGAATAAACTCTAAGGCCCACTTGCGCCAATCCAGGTTAAAGTTAACCCTGGGTTAAAAATCATGTTATCTCTCTCGTTCTTCGTATTTGTGAAAGAGAAAGCATGATATTTTAACCCAAGGTTAACTTTAACCCGGATTGGCGCAAGTGGGCCTTAGTGATTCAGAATTTTATGTGAAATCATAAAAAAAAACCCCGAAAATTTTAATAAACGTATTACTTTTTGCCTTTAATAACCTGAGCCCAAATCGCGAGCAGTAATAGACCCGAATAAAATGTAGCCTATATCCTGAAAATATTTCATGAATTTTTAAAATTGTAATTTTGTTTTTACGCCTCGATCATGTAGGGCTTACAAATACAGAGTTTTTTTGCGAACATAAAACATAACCCACGTGTCTTGAAAGTATATTATTCATTTCGTACAATTTTAGGACTTTTTTACATTTAGTCTTAATTCTAGGGTTCCTCAGTAACTACAAGGAACCTTATACTGCCGTCGTAAGAAAAAAGGGCACAACTAGCATTTTTGTAAAAATTGAGTTATATACATATTTAGAATCAGAAAAAAAAGCCACATCTGCTCAATTTTTTGTAGAATTTTATCTTCAAGGAATTCGGAGATACAGTAGGCTCAAAAGGCACAAATAAGACTAATATTAATGTTTTATAGAATGAAAAGGCACATTTATTTACCATTATATTAAAAAGGCACAAATACGTAGATGTGCCCTGTGTACTTAATTAATGATCCATGCATGTCTCAATTAATTTACGTATAACAGGCACAAATAACCAGTTGTGCCTTTTCTTTAAATTATTTACGATTAGGGGTGAAGGAAAGGAGGGCAGGGTTTGATTGAAACGCGCCAGCTGTTGTGCCTGCGACGTCGCATTTTTCATAATCAGCTATACTTTCCAAGCTTGGGCCACTAATGCCTGACAACAGAAGTTTTTTGTTATAGTTACATTTAATTTTTATAATAATAATATATTTTTTTTAATATTAAACTACGAGTGCCTTTAATAATTACGGATGTAAGCTATTTCCTGTAAATGAAAAATAAATAATTAGAATAAGCTCTAATAGAGTAAGCTTAATAAAGGTTAAAAAAATTACTACCTCTATTAAGAATTAAGAATATTTTGATTTATTTTTCATATTGTGATTGTATTTTTTTATACACTTTTAAGTTAGGGGTCCAACCTATTAGTAAAAAGATTAAAAATATTTAATTTTTACTTTCCTTAGGTATCTAACTAACTAAAAAGTGTAAATGAGTTTAAGTATTAGCACTTTTTGTTTTATATTTGTTAAAAAAATTTGTACTTAGGTGGATGCTTATCCCTAATAATTTATAAATAACTATTGAATATTAATAACGTTTTAAATGTTGGTATTCTAGAAGAAGATTTGTTAAGTTTTGTTTCAGTTATTTGGATAAGCTAACCAGAAATGTCATGACAATAAATATGTTTTATCTAATATATAAAATTTCCATGTCACAATGTTAGTTACCGTACTACTCCGAAACGGCGTTATCGATTTTTACCAAATTTTATATGCGTATTCAGTAGGTCTGAGAATCGGCTACTATCTTTTTTCCATACCCCTAAGTGATAAGGGTTGTTCACCCTTAATTTTTTTTTTAGTTTTTGGACGAAATTTTTTGTTTTTATTTTTTTATATCTTCTCTAATATATAAAATTTCCGTGTCACAATGTTAGTTACCATACTTCTCCGAAACGGCTTTACCGATTTTTACCAAATTTTATATGCGTATTCAGTAGGTCTGAGAATCGGCTACTATCTATCTTCCATACCCCTGAGTGATAAGGGTTGTTCACCCTTATATTTTTTTTTAATTTCTGGACGATTTTTTTTGTTTTTATTTTTTATAATGTGGCATTAAAAATACATACAACCGCAAAACAACGTTTGCCGGGTCAGCTAGTAGTTTATAAACTTTCTTCACACGATTATTTGTTTTTTTTATATAGATTTTTATATTAAATCAATTTATATTAAAAAGGCGCAATTATCACAATAATTTAAAAAAAATGTTTTAAAAATACCACTTATTACAAAGAAAAGGCATAGTTAACCAAATGTGCCCTTTCTTTTAGACTCAATGACCAATTTGCTTGAAATATTAAAAAGAAAGGTCACATTTGGTTAACTATTCCTTTTCTTTGTAGTAAGTGGTATTTTTAAAATATTTTTTTTTTAAGTTGAAAGGAATAATTTGAATTTATTTAATAATTAATTATATATAAAAACTAAAAAGTAAAAAATATAATAGTACTAACCTTCACGCATATATCATCAGTTTTTTTTTTCTTTTGAGCAATAGGTTTCCACACTATGAAGCAGAATATGGTAAAAACTTTAATCGCAATTATCTCAGTTTCACCAAAATGATAGATGTGCCCTTCTCTCGTACGACGGCAGTATAGTTACGCTCTGTCCGTCGGTCTGTCCAGTTATGCTATCTACAGACACACGAATTTGGTACGGAGCGTACAGCGAACCATATCCGGAGACCAAATTCGGTGTCGCTACACACGCACGGATTTGGTACGGTGCAGCGGACCGTAAAGCTCGACACTCGTGTGTTCGATTTTATGCTCTATTCCATTAGCACGGAGTTCTATTTACTGTGCTGTTTTTAAACGACGACGATGATTCCCGCAATTCATTGATAACGGGTAGTGATACCAACACTTCAAAAAATATTTCTCCCCAAATTTTACCCCTGATTACTTATACCTTTGACAGGTCTAAGAGATAATAAGTTAGAAAGAAAGGTTATGTGTTTAACATAAAGACTTACGCGTGAATAACATAAAACTAACTTGTCCTAATCTGATTTTACTCCCAATACATTTTCATATCCTTGGCTATATACACACATAAAAATAATTTTTATTATTACATACAAATCGATTCATAAGGAGAAAACTCTAATCATCCTGTCCCCTAGTAAACCCCCGTAGATATTTTCCCTAATTTTGGGGGGTACATCCCTAAGTTGGCAACACTGATACCGTTGTACGGCCAAACCGCCGGACTGCTCTACACACGCACGGATATGGTACGGAGCGTACCAGATCCGATGCGGACAACGGTGAACTCTTCGCCTTCTTCATATGTTCGCCGGACTGCCCTACACACGCTCGGATCTGGTACGGAGCGTACCAGATCCGCTGTACGCTCCGTACCAAATTCGTGTTTCTTTAGACACCATTAATCTGTTACAACTATGTCATAACATATTTTTTTTCTATCTAAGAGGCAAAAAGTTCGACCATAGGGTGACCTCTATCTAGCACTATCAGATAGGCTACTTTCACCCTGGAAAATGTATGTCTACCGTGGGATAAAGGGTTTAAGGAAAGTTTGAGTACCATAATATAGTTGAGTATCATCTCTGTTGTGACTTCCTCTCTCCACATGGTGAGTGTTCTGAGCGCAGCGTGGATCATTTCAGGTGATACCTGTACATAACAAAATACATAAGTGACAATCGAGCGACGGATCGCCTTACGGTAAGCGACTTAGGCCTTTTCATCCTCCGAGCGAAGTAACCACTCTTGAAATACTGTAGTGCCTGGGACAGTCGTTTTTAAATGTCGTATGGTTGCCCAAGCGCATGTGGCATTCTCACAACACAGTCAGCGTGGTCCAGAGGAATGACTGGTCAATACGTCTGGGGCCAACCATGTGCGGGTTTCCTCACGATGTTTTCCTTCACCGTTAGAGCGTCCGTATAATGTAGGTACTTGAGATCTAAAAATGTCTCATTGGTACACGCCACAACCTGGGAATCGAACCTGCACTCTCTCGTGTGCGAATCAAACGGTCTACCCACTAGCTCACGGAGCTTTTGTCATAGGGCATTTAATAACCTCGAAGGTCGACAGTAAACGCATCCGCTGTCGACCTTCGGGGTGGAGGAGTTCTGGCCGACGGGTGTGGTCTAACGGAGGTTCCGGGGTAGACTCCGGAACGAAGCGCGCATCACATCGCCGACAACACGGTTATAAATTTTATAAAAATGATTTCGACTACGCGAGTAATTAGAAGTTCATGATTTACTGAATTAAGAGTGCGCTAGTTAAGGCGGGTAATTTCGACACGAAACAAGATTTCAGGGGGTGAGGTGTGGGGCGCCGGCAATGCGAAACTGAGACGCGCGGGGGAACTGTCCGCTCGCCCGCTCTCGCCGCGATCACTGTCTTGCGACATTATCGCTACGCCACAGTACAAAATATATTTAAGTAGTTCATTTTTGATTTGTTTTCATTTCCTATAACATGTGAAATAATATTATTGTAATAAGAAACAAAAGCAGATGACCGAGTATTATTTATAATTATATACTAGCGTAATTGAGTAGTATAATATAATGTGTTTCTTCTCGAGATTAAGATATTATTTTATTATATACTCGAGATTAATAAAATTAAATATATTATGTGCATAACAGCAGATAATATATTTAATTTTAAAAACTAAAAAAAATTGAATAAAATTTTTTTTCTGCCATTTTTTTCTTATCTTGTAAATTGTTATTTATCTAACCCGTCTGCCTACAATATGACGTAAAATACAACATCAAAAGTTTGCTCCTTCTACCGACAATCAGCTGTTGAAAGTATTATGAGGAGAATAAAATGAGGATCTTTTGATATATGTAATACATAAAATTATTTATTCAGGTTTATTCAACGCAACAAGAAGAACGCAAAACATAAAATATTTGTAATTATTAATATTTGCTTGTAGCTCGGAGGGGTGCGGATTGCACTCCCCAAAAGGGATATTTTTTCGATGAAATTAAACCTTTTATATGCTACTAAAATATCTAAACCTCGAGACGAAATACACTGTATAGTGTGTAAAGTCTCGAGATTAGGATTTTACAAGCAGATACTAAGTGAAAATTTATCGGCAAAACACTTCCTTTTAGGGGTCGCACGTCTTTTTATCGGTTAATTCGAAAGAGTACTTACTTATAAATACCCGAGTAAAACACCCATGAAGCTTGCTTGCATAGTTTTAAAATTATCTCAAAGTGAAAATTGTATCCCGCATTGATAAAAAAGTGAAAAAACGTTTTAATTAAAAATTCTTAAGGAATAGCCAAAAATATGTTATACATTATTTAAAGAACATACAGAAAGCTACATTTTGAACCCTTTTCAAGTCGGCTAAGACTTATGGGTCCATAAAAACAAGTAAAATCGAATTTTATTTTTTATTTTTTTCTGACTAATTTTCGCAAAAGTCGCACCTACAATTTACATTAAAAGAAAGCTAGTGATCACCACTGATAAAATAATCAAATTCTAAAGAGGTGGAGAATCGTAGGAAAATGGTTTTGAAAAAATGCGGGATGCGCGGGATTCATATTTAGAAAATTATATACTTTTTAGATACAGAAACTTCTTTTGGACTGTTCAGAACTTAAATAAGAACAATAAAAATGGATAATATAGATAAAAGGTCAATTTTAAACCATTTTTAGCGTGTAAAATAAAAACTGGTTATATAATTTTAGTTATTCTTTTTTTCTGAGCAAGTTCCGCTGAAGTAGCAGCTTCAACTAACATTAATATAACGCTCATACTCCCCACTACAATGTTAAGTTCGTTAAATTGGAGCAAGTGAGGTCACAAGTTGCCGTAATATAGTAACTCTTTAATGTTACACCGTTAAAAGGTGTAAAACGTTGAAATTAATTTTCCACATAAACATTTTCTAAAAAAAAAAAACTTATTTTGCATGTGATTCTGTCCTATATTGGATGTGAAGTGCCTTACAAAACGTTACAGGCTATTCATATTGAGAAATAAATATTACATCAAGTCTTCTTGCTTGCTCCTTGGCACAAAACAATAATATAAAGTTGGTTATGATTTCTATCACCTTGTAATGACATTGGAAAATATATATGGTTCTATAAAGACGTCTTACTCGCATGTTATTTTAGTATAGATATTATAAAACGAACAATTCATGCATATAACGATGTTTTGATCACCACTAACTCTTAACCTGAACATTTTCGTGCTTTTAATATTTGCGTGTATGATGGAAACACAGGACAGCCTCTTTTTTAAATCATATTCTTTATTTACCTTTTCATTTTCACTTGTGGGTACTGAAGAAATAATAGGCGACACTGGAGAAGGAGGGTACAATAGGCCCCCTACCTATTTCGCCAACTGCTTTACTGCTTACCACAAAATATTATACAATTATAATGACAGTGATTAAAAAAAAATACCACCGAAAAAACTGAAGAAAAAAAAACAAAGTGAGTATGACCGTAAGTGGGCAAATTCCTTGCGGTTCATTCATTCTCGTCTTCAAAAATATTTATATCCCGATTCCCGAGAAAGAATTATGTTCTGTACCTGCGTCAGATTTTCTTCTGCAAATTCAGCTTCGTCTTCAGTTTCGCTTTCATTTTCGCCTGTGATTATGTCGGGAGTATCAAGGAGAAGCATATCCCTGAACTGTTGTCGAATATGTATGCGTTTAATATAATTTTGTCGGTGATTTAGGCGAATTTCAGCCAAAACAGGATCAGATGACTGCAAAGCTCGGGTAAACAAATCTCTAATTCTCTTTCGCCTGGTCATCTTTCTAGTATGGTGCTCTCCGCTCTCGGTCACTGCGCCAAAACTTATTCCGCAGTTTGTTCCGAGAGCATGCTGACAGGTAAAGCTGAATTTTCAATAATGTCTTTCTCACGAATCAGTATCTTATGTATGGTGACTCTTATGTGTTGCAATCCATAAGTACTTACATATTTTTCTGCAATTTGTGTGCAGTAACTTCCAAACTTAGTACGTATATATTGATATATACTTATTGATGTTAGTCACAACTGAGAGCAACTAACAAATTGTGCATCCCATCTAGCAACCATTCTTCTAATCCTAAAATTTGGGAAACCTTGTGACGGTTCTTATCACTGAGAAGGATCCGTGCAGTATTACGGTCATTGGTCGTTCCCGCATTGACCTTGACGACATCGACTAACAATCCTAGTTGTTGCCTAATTTTTCTTTGGATCTCGGTTTTTTTAGCTTGGACGAGTTCTCCTTCTGCAGAGTTTTTCCGAACTCTCCAAGTTTGAACGTCTTTCTTGTAGAAAAGATGCAGAAAAAACTCTAAAACTCTGATTCAGCAGTGGAGAGGTGTTGTGATCCCATATTTAAGGGTGCCTTGATCGCATTTCCTGGATGCAACTAGTTCAAGGTTGTTAAAGTGTGAAGCTGTCACATCACAAATTGGGCATCTTAATTGTGAGTTTGTGTTTGTGATAACATTGAAAACTTTGCCATCTATCAAGCATAATGTTAGACGGGAGGTTGTCGTAATAAAAAAAAGAACGGCCTAGGTTTTTTTTACCTCTATGTTACTTTTTCAGATAGTTTCCTTGTTGTATTGTATGTGCAATTGCATGTATAAAGTGACTGACTACTAATCCTGTCGAACTCCCAGGAAAAATAATTATACGTAACAACTTCTTAATAACTTATTAATAACTAACAAATTGGTCATCCTATCTTGCAACCATTCCTCTAAATCCTATATTATAATATTGGATGTGAAGTGCCCTACAAAACGTTACAGGCTTGGGTTATTCATCCATATTACAATTTTCTGATCATCGCCAACTCTTAACCTGAACATTTTCGTGCTTTCAATATATTCGTTTATGATGGAAACACAAGACAGCCTCTTTCTTAAAATCGTAAAATTATTTATTTGCTCTTCCATTTATACTTGTGGGTGCAGAAGAAATAATAGGTGAGAGGAGGAGCAGCTGTCAAAATAGTCTTCTACCTATTTCGCTAACTGCTTGTGATAGTCATTGGTTATGTATATCATTTTGAAACTTTTTCTTAACATTTTCATAAATATGTCATACTAGATGTTTCCCGCAACTTTGTTTGCACAAAAATATATTATATAATATATTTTTGCAAAAAAAGTAGCCACTAGCCTTTGTATACATACGGGCTACAGTCTACCTGTGTGCCAAATTTAGTTCAATTCAGTTCAGCCGCTTAAGCCAAACATGCAAATAAATAAACATACAAACAAACAAACTTACAAACTTTCGCAATTATGATATTAGTAAGATTGTTTATGCAATATAAACAATCTTAGTAATTAATCAATAGTAATTAACTTAGTAATCAATCTTAGTTAACAATAATAGTATTTCACTCATACACAGCGGCTACATATAGACTAGTGCTTTTACCTCTAAAAATGGTTAAAAGTAAAATAAATTTATAGTAGGATGAAACCCATTGTAAAAGGAAGAGAATATAACAAAAATAAAATGAAAAATAATTTACGGGCGATTTGAGGTCGGGAAGTGAAGGGGGTGAGTTTTTAAGGGTAGAAAATTTTGTGTTTACACTCTTTTCACATAACCTCAAAATTTATGTGAAATATTCAAATAACCAAGTTTTTGGCTTTTTATTTTATTCTTGTACAAAACAAAATTTTTTTTCACGACATTTGGTGAAAAGGCAAGTATAGAATATGATGAAAAACAGAGACTGTCCTGTGTTTCCATCATACACGCAAATATTAAAAGCGCGAAAATGTCTGAACATGTTTTGATCACCACTAACTCTTAACCTGATTTAAGAGTTAGTGGTGATCAAAACATTGTTATATGAATGAATAGCCTGTAACGTTTTGTAAGGCAATATAGAAAAGAATCGCATGCAAAAAAAAAAGTATTATTTTCAGAAAATGCTTTTGTGGAAAATCAATTTCAACGTTTTACACCTTTTAACGGTGTCATCAATCAATCAACCAAATCATTTATTTGCTAAGAATATGGTACAATAAGGCAATTTACATTTCCACATATTCATTATATGATTCATTTGAAAAAATAATGGAAACATTATTAACTAAGATAAGTATATCTAACAAACATATTTTATTGTGTGGTGATTTTAATATAAATATTTTAGAAAGTAATTCCACCACTGTTAGATTTACTTCATTGTTAAAATCATATAACTTAACTCATTTATTTTTTGAACCAACCAGGATCAGTGACAGCTCTGCTACATGCATTGATAACATTTTTACCAACATAGATCCATTAAATAAAGAAGTAATTAACATACTAAGCTCTGATCACTGTGGACAGCGAGCCAGTTTCCCTATAGATAATAATTGCAAACAATTACACAAGGACAGAAACACATGTATACCAATAAATGTCAAACGTATTGAGAAGTTTAGAGGTGAAATTATAGCTAATATTGGACATTTAGAGTATCATAGTAGCCCGGATATGTCGTTTAGTAATCTGTTTAAATTAATTAAACATAAATTTGACACTATTTTCACCTCTAAGACAGTGAGAACAAACAATAAAAGTAAATTTAGTGAATGGGCAACAGCAGGTATTTTAAAAAGTAGATTAAAATTGTATGAACTTTATAATGAAAGAACAATGAATCAAAGTGAAGAATTTAAAAATTATGTAAGATTATATTCAAAACTATTTAAGCAAGTTTGTTCTGCTGCAAAATCTCTTCACATTAGAAATAAAATAAAGAATTCGAAAAATAAGATAAAAACAACTTGGCAAATTATTGCAAATGAAACTGGAAGAGTCACCAGTCGCAACACAGATTTTAAATTGAATATAGATAATAAATTAATTAAATCTGACAGTGAAGTTGCAACTGCTTTTGAGAAATTCTTTGCTGACATTCCAGTTTCAACCACCAAAAATTTGGATGCCTCTCCTGCTGATGCTGAATTACTTCTCAAAGAAAATGTAAGAGAGTGTGAAATCGAATTTAGATTTAAAGAAATAGGACCCCAAGACATTATTAAAATTTTTAATTTATTAAATATTAAGAATACTGCAGATTTATGGGGCCTTTCTATGAAAGTTATGAAATCTATAATCGATATTATCGCACCTTACTTAGCAATTATTTTTAATGACTGTATAAAAAGTGGCGTCTTTCCTGATCTAATGAAACATAGTAAAGTTTTACCTCTGTTTAAGTCTGGTAGTAGGTCGGATCCATCTAACTTCCGACCTATATCTATTTTACCAACAATAAGTAAAATATATGAAAAAATAATACTTATTCAGTTACTAGCACACTTTAATATAAATAACATTTTACATGATAAACAGTTTGGTTTTACGAAGGGTCGCTCTACAACAGATGCAGGCGTTGATCTAATTACTTATATTTTTGATGCTTGGGAGGGGTCGCAGGATGCTCTAGGAGTCTTTTGCGATCTCTCTAAGGCATTTGATTGCGTGCAGCACAGAACGTTGATCAGGAAACTATGCCACTACGGAGTAAGGGGACCAGCACTCGTCCTATTAAAATCTTATTTATCAAATAGGACTCAGAGGGTTGAGATAAATGGAAAAAGATCCACAGGTACCAAAATTGAGATGGGGGTCCCACAAGGATCTATTTTAGGACCCTTCCTTTTTCTGGTCTATATAAATGACCTACCATACCTTATTAATGGAAAAAACGGGATAGTCTTATTTGCCGATGACACGTCACTTACTTTTAATATTAATCGCCAAAACGCAGGCTATGACGAAGTAAATAATGCTCTCTCAAAAATAGTACACTGGTTTAGTGTTAATAATCTTTTGTTAAATAGCAAAAAAACTAAATGTATAAAGTTCACGTTGCCGAATGTAAGGCAAACTGAAACCAATGTACTATTGAATGGCAAAGGTATGGAATTAGTAGATACAGCTGTCTTTTTAGGTATAACATTAGACGCAAAACTCCAGTGGGGCCCTCATATTGCTGGGTTGGCCGACAGACTCAGTTCAGCAGCATTTGCAGTAAGTAAGATTAGACAATTTACAGATGAAAACACAGCAAGGCTTGTATACTTTAGTTACTTCCACAGTATAATGTCCTATGGCATTCTACTGTGGGGAAATGCTGCAGATATAAATACTATATTTGTGCTGCAGAAGCGAGCTGTTCGGGCAATCTACAAGCTGGCCCCCAACACTTCATTAAGAGAGAAGTTTAAAGAAACTGGAATCTTAACTGTAGCTTCTCAGTATGTTCTAGAAAATGTATTATATGTTAAAAAAAATTTAAGCCAATTCAAAAAGAAAAGCGACAACCACAATAGAAATACTCGAAATAAGCATAAGCTTGATGTACCAGTGACTAGACTTAGTAAAGTAAAGAACTCGTTTAAAGGCCAATGTATGCGCCTATACAATAAGATCCCAGAACGCGTTCAAATTTTTTCAATCAATAAATTTAAAAAAGTAGTTAAAGAACGTTTATGTGCTAAAGCCTATTATAAAGTTAATGATTTTATGAATGATAGCACACCTTGGGAATAAGGTGGCCCCCTGTAAGGCTACTTCGAAATTACATATATTGTATTCTTGTTATGTAGTTTTAGGCATAACATTGTTATATACCTTTTTTATTTTAAAAGAACAATTTTCCATCTTTTTGGTAAAAGATGGCCCCGTGCGAGTTTCTTACGCCGGTTCTTCTCGCCGGGCTAGTTTCCGAACCGGTGGTAGGCATCATGTAGGACAATTCTATAAGTGTTATAATATAACCTATATGGAAATAAAAATTTTGAGTTTTGAGTTTGAGTTTTGAGTTTCTACTACATGCATAGTGTGCAAATAGGTAAATGTTATTTATTTTAATTAGTCATGAATTTTAAGTGATTAGCTAATAATATAAAATTGTCAAGAAAAAAAAAGTAACAAATGTCAATACATAACGATTACAATTCAATAATTAATACATTACAAACAATGGATACAAACATTTGTTTAACAATCAGAAACAAAATAGAATCAATGCATTTAAGTCAGGAAAATAATATTATGGTATATATAATGTCAAATTTCAAAACAAAATAATTACAATGTCACATTACTTTTAATATACAATAGTTAGATACAAGTGATATGATTATTATCAATGGAAAAATTACATTGTGTTTATAATTCAATATTTTTGTCGTCGAAGAATTTATTAATTCAATAATACATTTTGATAAAGGAGCCAGGTGTTTAGTTCACTTATATATCTTTGTTTTGTTAGTCCTTTAAAATAGTAAGGTAGTTTGTTAAAGATGCGAACGGCCATACAGTACGCATTTCTGCTAAAGATGTTAATTCTTTGGTAAGGAATAACTAGCTTATGTTCATCTCTTTTAATAGCTAAGCTACACTTTTAAGTAAAGAAGCGATCTATATTTTTATATACAAAAACACACATTTCAAAAATATACTGACAAGGCAATGGTAGTATTTTAAGATATTACGGCAACTTGTGAGCTCACTTGCTCCAATTTAAAGAACTTAGCATAGTAGTGGCGTGTATTGGATTTATATCAATGTTAGTTGAAGCTGCTACTTCAGCGGAACGCTCGGAAAAAAATAATAACTAAAATTGTATAACCAGTTTTTATTGTACATGCTAAAATGGGTTGAAATGTGACATTTTATCTATTTTTTATTGTTCTTATTCAAGTTCTGAACAGTCCAAAAGAAGTTTCTGTATCGAAAAAGTATATAATTTTCTAAAGATGAATCCCGCGAATCCCGCATCTTTTCAAAACCATTTTTCTACGATTCTCCACCTCTTTAGAATTTGATTATTTTATCAGTGGTAGTGGTAATCACTAGCTTCCTTTTAATATAAATTCTAGGTGCGAATTTTGCGAAAATTAGTCAGAAAAAAATAAAAACTAAAATTCGATTTTCTTTGTTTTTATGGCCCCCATAAGTCATAGCCGACTTGAAAAGGGTTCAAAATGTAGCTTTCTGTATGTTATTTAAATAATGTATAACATATTATTTTTGGCTATTCCTTAAGAATTTTTAATAAAAACGTTTTTTCACTTTTTTATCAATGCGGGATACGAATTTTTACTTTGAGATAATTATAACTATGCAAGCGAGCTTCATTGGTGTTTTACTCGGGTATTTATAACTAAGCACTCTTTCGAATTAACCGATAAAAAGACGATGTCCGATTTTTGATCGAGATTGAAAACTGTGGGTAGCGAGTCGCTACCGTCATCACGCTGATTTACAAGCAATCGAAATTCGAACATATTTAGTTTTGGTTGCTTCCTAACGTTGAATAAAATCTTATAAATAATTTTATTTATTTAGTTTTTGTTCTGTTATTAATTTTGGTAAAACATTTCTGTAATGAAAAATGCAGTATAGTCTTAAACATTCTAAAGGCATCGAAAGCGTCTTCTGAAAGAAGAATGTTGTTTGATGGTTGTATTGTTGACATACCAACAGATATTGGCGGACATCCGGATGGATGGACAGATAGACTTTGGTTTCTATAAGTTTAACACAGAAAACTCTTAAGTTTCACACAGCTAAATAAGCAACACATTGATAAAATTGAAATGTTAAATAAAGTAATATTATTTTGTTTTTAAATTTATTTTTTGTCGTCGTCCTGTGGAAGAAACTTGTCGAATTGCTATCGCATCGTCACGACACAGAACGTAACAGTGTGGATATTTCTATTACGCGGCCTCCCGGTTTTAGAACAATCTCTCACATCCTCTTGGAGTGCTAAAAACAAAGAAAAAATCGTTTGTTTAGTCGTCATTACAGTAGTCACCTACATAGTAGGTGTAGATGTAGTTGTAGATGTAGTAACCTATTCTTAGAACTACTAGAGTACCTACAACTACACCTAATACCTAGTAGTTGAAGGAAGTCGGTGTAGGTAGTAGTTAGTGGTAGTAGGTGTAGATATAGTTGTAGATGTAGGTGTAGTTGTTTGTATTTATTAATTTTGACCCGCTAATAGTTCAGACAGAACAAGTCTGTCGGTATCAGACTGTTCTAATATAATAAGTAAATTCCTTCCGATCGACAGCACCAAATTATATAAATATATTATTTTATTATCTGACCAAATTTTGTGTAGAAAAAGGTACAAGTATAGGTTAGGTTGTAGTAGTAGGTAGTGGGTGTATGTTGGTGTAGATAGTACGTGTAGTTTTAAGTGTTGATATATGTAGTATGTGCAGATTTAGGAAGTAGGTGTAGGTGTAGATGTAGTCGTAGGTGCAGTTATCTACCCCTAGTATTACTAGAGTACCTACAACTTCTCTTACTACCTAGTAGGGGTAGGTTGTAGGTGTAGGTGCAGTTGTAGGAAGTAGGTGTACATGTTGTTGTAGGCGTAGTTGTAAATGTAGTTGTTGGTAGTTATTTATTTATCCCACTTCATAGTTAAGACAGAACAACGTCTGTCGGGATCAGAAAGTTCTAATATAAGTAAAAGTAAATACCTTCCAATTGACATCACCAGATTATAGGTAAAGGTAAATAATTTGTTTATAATTCTTGATTGTTATCTGGATAAGATTTGTGTAGAGAAAGTTACAAGTATGAGTGTTAACCTACAGGTTGTAAAGTTAGGTAGTGGGTCCATCGAGCCGTTTAAGCTGTAAGACATGCCAAAAACATACATACATATACCCACATACAAATCACATACCTACACACATACGCTCAAAAAGTATAACACTAAAGGGCCATACTGACTATCCAGCCTGCAAGCTCAAGGCCGCGGATTTGAAGGCAAAATTTTTAAATGATTGACAATATTGACACTAATGACGGCTATTAGTACCGGTGCTGGATTTGCTGGAAGCGCCGTGAGTATGGCCCTTTAGTGAGTGTCCGATAATAATAAATTATATAAAAACTTACCACCACAATTGATACTTTTTATAACTAGACTGTGTCATCGAGTAATTATGTCATGTATTAAAGGTCACGACTATTGCTATTCTAAAATACAAAAAGTGATGTTATTTACATATCTTCTCATGTAGTTCTCTTTTCCTGTTCTTTTTTTAGTTTTTGATAGTGATTTCTTCTTAGTTTTATTTATTTTATTGCCCATTTTAAACTTACCAACTTTCTAAAGCACGCTGAAAAACCTAGCACAGGTCCGACGCTGGCAGGCGCCATCGACTGACTATCGGGCAGGCGAGGTTCAAGGTAGGTCCTAATACGCTGGACAATTTTAAAGCATTTTGGAATAACCATCAATTTATGAAATATATGACCCTATAGGATTTAATAAATTACTAAGTTATATTGAGTACTTCAAGATAAATCATTACATGTAAGAATTATCTTGTAAAAATAGTATTTTCCTATGAAGATATAGGATTAAGACTTTTATTTTGGGCTGTTTTCGGGAACTTATTTAATCGAGTGAAAAACATCTAATCGCGTAACAATGTAGTAATTTATCTAGGCAATATCGTTAGTTAAATTGACTATTTTTTTAAAGGGTTTTCCTTATTTGTAAATACATAAACCATTATATAAAGTAAAACGGTTTCGCTCGCTTGCGCCTCGGTGAACCGCCTTAACGGCTCGAACTCAGTGCGGCGCGCGGGGAAAATGCTTGTTATTTCACCTAACATCGGGGAAAAAGGATATACCCATAAAATAGTAATCTATACGTCTTATAAGAGAAGCTATAGTGCACATATTATACTGCTTTGTAAAGTATTTTAGAAAAGACGTCCTCAAATTACGTAAATCGGCACTCAGCTGATGGTGTTTTATTTATGAAAAAAAAAAAAACACTAAGAGCTGAGTTACAACTAGACCGTATATAATATTTTTGTATGAAGCAAAGTTATCTCATTTGCTTGAATAATAATTAAACTGTGTCGGTATGTGCTTGTTTTTTATTTCCATTCTTCGTTTGTTTTTATTAACAGTCAAATTTGTGCTAAAATTCCAATATTTGGGAGCTGTTATCTTAACTAATCTAAAGTATAAAAAATATAAGCACATACCGACATAGATAGGTGTAATAAAAATCGATATTACGCTAAAATTTGGGTCTACAATGTTTGACTTTAGAGTAAATCATTAACATCGTTTGCATGGAGAAAAAAAAAACCGACTAGTGTCTTACCTACTAAAGTATACAAAAGACATCAAAAAATAAAATAACTAAACTCAACTCACTTCACTCCTAACTTCGCTCCATCTCTTATTGCTAACTTCTTAACATAGGGTACTTTTATTAGGGTTCCTTTTCCGTTATTTCCTCGCAAACGAAGTTGCGGGCACCAGCTAGTTATATAAAATTGTTTCTAATATTGTCATTATTATCTATGCGATGCACAGTGTATTTTTTGTCCAAAAAAGTGGCCATGCCTTTTTTTTTGGAAATCTCATACAGAAATGTTATGTAAATAATTTATTAGTATTTACATGCGTTAATTTCTTATTATGAACAATAAAAAAATACTTTTTATTTTTTTTTTCAATAAAATTAAAAATTGCCATAACTTTTTAAATATTTACTTAATTGTCTTCTTGATTATTCTGATCGACAATAATCAAAAAACACACAATTTAACCTGATTTACATATTTCTTATATAAGTTTTTAAAGATTTATTAACGATTTAAGTTTTTTTTTCTTTAATTTTTTATGAACGTATTTCTAATTATTTGGATTTTATTTTTATACAGAATTGTTACTTAAATGTACTAGAATTCGTGTAAAAAAAATTAGGTCCAAATAATAAAGGGCACCGAAGTTAGAG
This sequence comes from Glaucopsyche alexis, assembly GCA_905404095.1. Taxonomy (NCBI): domain Eukaryota; kingdom Metazoa; phylum Arthropoda; class Insecta; order Lepidoptera; family Lycaenidae; genus Glaucopsyche; species Glaucopsyche alexis. The sequence goes on from FR990057.1 coordinate 20,191,985, forward strand.
GCTTCTAAAGTTTTCTATGGTAACTATGGCTTTAGGGTTGTCAATATTTCTATACCAAATGTTTTTATTCATTTGAACTTTTTTTTTTATTCCTGATTAATACTTAAACAGAAGATTAGAGAAACTGCATTGAGTCACTAAAGTGACTCGATAAATCGAGAAAATATTTAATTAATGCCGTGATATATTTTTGAGCAGAAACAAATAAACGATTACTTTTTATTTTAGTTTTTAATATAAGTAAAGCAATATGCTATTACAAAAGCAAATTTGCAGTTTTCATATTAATTTGACCTGTCAATCCTACAATAAATAAGTTTTTAAAGATTTACTGACTTGGATTTTTTTTAACAAATTAATACTTTTCTAATGTACACATGGTGACACATTTAAAATCTTTTATATATTTTCGGTATAAAATGGACTCGTATAGGTTTAACTATAACCGGAAATCTATTGTTTAATAGGTAGCCGGTGCACACCGGGTCCGGTTTCGGATTTTATTACCTGGTTTTAGCTGTAGCCTAACGAGGGCGGAACCCTTCCCTGTACCACATATTACCTTTCATTGGATTTTAAAAAGAATGCCCGTCTGTCTGTTTGTTTTGCTTTTGACTAATCTCTGAAATGGCTGCATGTATTTTTAACAGTGACTTTCACTGGCAGACCGAATTATCAGCATATTTGTTGTAAAAATATTAGGTATTTACAATGCCGGATAATAATTTGTATAGAAAATATTAAAAATTATCAGACTCTCATTGAACTTAAAATAAATCTTTAGTATTAAAAAAAGGGATATAATTAATCTAGCGAACAAAAAATAAGTTGGCGGCTGGACGTGAGCATACTGTATTACTGAATTTGGCAGCAAATTAATATGTTGGCGACTAAATTACTAAACTGGCGAAATCACTCAGGTGACAAAAAATTCAAAAGTCGGCAGATAAAAAGAGGCGAAATTTAATCAAAATTAGCACCGACATTTATAAGTTGGTGACTTAATTTCCGAGTTGGTGACCATTATACCATATAAGCAGCTATAAAACCAGATTTGGTTTATAAATGAATGGCTGCTAAAAATTCAATTTGCAGGCTACGGAAAATCCTATTTTTGGATACTGTTGGAGTATGTTTTTCTTTGGCATGGGTGTCATTTTCTAGGTGTCTGGGGGTGCAGAATAATATGAAAATAAAATCTGTTTTGTAATTCCACAATGGCGTACATTTTTGTTATTAAAATTAATAAGGTTCCGATTACAAAATTGTCTTCCAATTTCATTTTCCAAAATGCAGAATATTCAATCTTCGTAAAATGAATATAAATACTAAATTAAAAGATCTTGGGGATTCTGATTAGGATTGATGATTATTATTACAGTATGTTATGTAGTTCAAAGTAACAGCTATGTATAGAAATTTTTCAAAATTCAGGATTCACGATTTTTTCTGCTATTCATGAAGAAAATATGCAATTTCCGGGTTTATAAGGGGGAGGAAATTTTCATTATTTTTCCAGTAGGATGCACCGTTTCTGAGATAGAAGCGATTATAGAAAAAAAAATGGAAATGCTGTACTGAGATACGAGGGATGTATAAATCTATAGAAATGTTGGAAAATTCAGGATTTCCGAATTTTTTTTCTCCCATCATTAAGAAAATATGATGTTGCGGAGTTTCTAAGGGGACGAAATTTTCATTATTTTTTCAATAGGATGCACCGTTTCCGAGATAGAATCAATTTTATAAAAAAATTGTTAATGCTGTACATTGAGATACGAGAGATGTATAAATCTATAGAAATGTTGGAAAATTTCTAATTTTCGAATTTTTTTTTCTCCTATCATGAGGAAAATATGATGTTGCGGGGTTACTAAGGGGGACGAAATTTTCATTATTTTTTCAATAGGATGCACCGTTTCCGAGATAGAATCAATTTTAAAAAAAATGTAAATGCTGTACATTGAGATACGAGAGATTTATTATATCTATAGAAATGTTGGAAAATTTCGGATTTTCGAATTTTTTTTTTTCGCCCATCATGAGGAAAATATGATGTTGCAGGGTTCCTAAGGGGGACGAAATTTTCATTATTTTGTCACTAGGATGCACCGTTTCCGAGATAGAATCAATTTTATAAAAAAAAATGTTAATGCTGTACATTGAGATACGAGAGATGTATTATATCTATAGAAATGTTGGAAAATTTTGGATTTTCGAATTTTTTTTCACCCATCATGAGGAAAATAGGATGTTGCGGAGTTCCTAAGGGGGACGAAATTTTCATTATTTTTTCACTAGGATGCACAGTTTCCGAGATAGAATCAATTTTATAAAAAAAAATGTTAATGCTGTACATTGAGATACGAGAGATGTATTATATCTATAGAAATGTTGGAAAATTTCGGATTTTCGAATTTTTTTTTTCGCCCATCATGAGGAAAATATGATGTTGCAGGGTTCCTAAGGGGGATGAAATTTTCATTATTTTTTCACTAGGATGCACCGTTTCCGAGATAGAATCAATTTTATTAAAAAAAATGTAAATGCTGCACATTGAGATACTAGGAATGTATAAAGCTATAGAAATGTTGGAAAATTCAGGATTTTCAAATTTCTTTTTCTCCCATCATGAAGAAAATATGAGGTTGCGGGGTTACTAAGGAAATTTAAAATGGATGACTTTTTTGTTATCAGCACCCCCAGAAACCAATAAAAGGATACCCATATTATTTTTATAAAATTAAGTATGTCCGCCATATTGGAATTTCAAAACGAATGTCATTTTCGTAATCCAGCACTCCCAAAAACCTGATAAACGATACCCATATCAATTTTACGAAAAATAAATATCAGCCATTTTTAAATTTCAAAATTAATCTACACAATATCTAATATTTTATGCTGAAAAAAATCTGAACACTTAAATATTTAGATCGATACTTCTAACAAATATGAAACACGGCGGAGGTACATCATAATTATAATATGCAGTATAATAAATATAAATAACCAAAAACAGAAAGGTGCAAACCAAATAGTGACCTTGAGCTTCTCAGTATCTCACTGACTTCAAAACTCAATATAAGAGTGGAACAGCAGTGAAGCAAAGGGGAGCAAAGGTATAACGCGAAAAAAATGTAAACTGTGGATAACATAATGAATTTCCACGCGGGCGGAGTCGCGGGCAGCAGCTAGTAAGTAAAAAAGACTATTACTATTTGTTTTGTTGAAGTTACGAACTTCATTAGAAAAATGAGCATATAAAAACCTACTTCAAATATTATTCAACTATGCGGTGATAACCCTATCCAAAATAATATAAAATTGAATAACTCCGATGCCCCGCCTCATTTGGATCCCATTTTTTTTTTGGTTATAAGTATCAATAAAAAGAATATTTCAGTCTTAGTTTCAAATCCAAATATGAAACGGCATGGCGTTAAAAAAATTAAAACATAAATTTACAAAATCAGTCATAAATACGTTATCATGAACTAATAAAGCCTGGATGTTTTTCGCTATCGTATGGCTTTTAAGACACTATTTAGACCAATTAATAAAATCTTAAAAGAATATCAAACTTTTGAGCTATAACTGTTTCTATGTTTTTTCTGGAAACCATAGAATTTTTTTTCAAGTATTAATTTACATTCTTCTATATGAAATGGGCAGTCGGGTGTTCTCGTCCTGCATTTATAATCACAAATCCTATAAAATTAAGTGATAAAAACGGCATGGCCAATTTTTTGGACAAAAAATACACTGTGCGATGTAACAGCACCCCATTACACTATAATGGCTTTTAGGTGACATTTTACCATGACCTAGTTTTAGTTTTCGTGTTCATTAGAACAAATTATTACTGTTAAAATATTTTGTTTAGAAAATATGCGGAAATTGTTTCATTAGTGTTCGTATCTATCTATATGGTGCTTAGCAAATATTTTGTGTGGAATTCGGGCCTTTTTAATATTAGTACATACTTGGCATAGATGAATAATTGGTCTCGCTGGGTGGTCGAGCGCCCATGATACTTGGGTAGTCGAGTTTTGCCCGGAGTTATGATAAATTAAAAAAATATTAAAGAATCATAAAAATATTTAACTGACTATGATTTTAGGACTTTTATTAGTGATTCGAACTCAGCACATTCCGAATTTTCGAACAAACCAAAAAAACAATACCAAACTGCCAATCGGACGAACATTTATATTCCGCAGTCGAAATTTTTTATAATATTATTGTTACACTTTGTCATGGGATACTCTTCCCAACTTACCTGTCCGGTAGTTGTGGTATAGTATACGGGTATGCGACCCCGGCTTCCCTAGCTATTACTGTCCTATCCCTTGCCCTCCTGGGCGGTAATATCCTACATTCCCTATTTCCCACTCTAATTTACCAATCTTACTTTCCCTGTTCCTACCCTCTCCACCAATCCGTGGAAACGCAATGGATAATCAAAAATAATTTATTTATCCAAAATGGCGGCGATGTGGTTCGCCACCCATCACGTCTCGTTCTCGCGGAGGCGAAAAGCGGACCATGAAGAGACGCTTGGCTACGTTGAATGTAAGAGGAGGAATGGATGGTAAGAATGAAAGTGGACGAAGCGAAAGAAGTATGTAGGGATCGTGGCGGGTGGAAGGAAGTGGTCTCTGCCTACCCCTACGGGAAAGAGGCGGTCCAGCCTACCCCTACGGGAAAAAAACGTGATTATATGTATGTATTTATGTATTATTGTTACACGACGAAATAAAAAAAACATAAATAGCTTAAAAATCGCTGTTTCCCACGGATAAGACCTAGCTAGATCGTTCTTGCCCAAAACTCACGGTGTTCATGAGTGAGCTTACCATCAGGCGTTCCTTCTGCTCGTTATGCTCACCTCACGCGTGGACCCGCGCGCGTTGTGGACCGGCACCGGCGCGTACGACTCGATCAGCAGCGGCGACGCCAGCAGGGACCTGCTGGACTCCAACCCCATGCACTCTGTAAAGGGAAGGACTGAGACAAACTAACATTACATACTGTTAGACAACGCTCTGCAGTTCTTTTAAAAAAACAATTATAAGGAGTCGTCCATTAATCACGTGATGGGGATCCATTATTCCCCTAAAGGGGGAAGGGGTCCAAAAAAAATCACCAAGTATCACAAGGGAAGGAGGGGGTTTGAGGAGACATCACGTGTATTTATTTTCGAATCTAGTATATATATATCGAAATTCTTATCGGTTGTAGATTCGTAATGTTGTTTAAATACTTACAAGACAAATGACTCGTATAATTTTTAATTGCTTAAATTATTCGATTAAATTGTTTTTTAAGTTGAAAGAAACATGACCTGCTTATGTACAAAAAAATACACGTGATCTTTGGTGGGGGGAGGAGGGTAGAATAAAACCTCACCACGTATCTCCAGGGGGAGGGGAGGGGTCTAAAAAGTTGATTAAAACATCACGTGATTAATGGACGGCCCCTAAGACAAACTGAAATAGTAATGAAATAAAATAACGAAATGGTAATTATAGAAACAACTGCCGCGGTTGGGAGACGGACACGGAGTGAGTGATGGTCTGGGACTTATGATATAGGATGACAGGAGAAATGCAGTATCAACAGATGGGAAAGCTAACTAACTTAGGCCTTTACATCAGTTAATAGATAATTTATACAGTATTCTCCGAGCGAACTAACCACTGTTGAAATACTGTAGTGCCTGGGACAGTTGTTTTTTTTAATGTCGTATGGTTGCCTAAGCACATACGGCATTCTCACAACATAGTCAGCCTAGTGCAGAGGAATGAACTGGTCAATACGTCTGGGGCCAACCATGTGCGGGTTTCCTCACAATGTTTACCTTCACCGTTAGAGCGTCCGTATAATGTACTTGAGATCTGAAATAGTCTCATTGGTACACGCCACAACCTGGGATTCGAACCTGCACTCTCTCGAGTGCGAACCAAACGGTCTACCCACTAGGCCACGGAGCTCTTGGGAAAGCTAGGGTGAGCATAATATAAGCATACAGGAGCGGGATATAACAGTACGATCGGTAGACGTATGTGGGAGAGCCACGCTTCGGCACGAATGGGCCGGCTCGACCGGGTAAATACCACGACCTCACAGAAAACTTGCGTGTAATAACGCTTGCGTTGTGTTTGTGACCATGAACGCAAGTCGCAATTCCAGAGGAGTTACAAGTACTTACCTATAACTCTTCTGGTGTTGTGAGAATCCATGGGCGGCGGTGATCGCTTACCATCAGGCGATCCGTCTACTCGTTTCCTGGTTCCTTTCGTTATAAAAAATTAAAAATGTATCGTATAGGCAATTAGACACATGCAATCTGTATCATCTTTACATTTAATCAGGCCGTTTAACATTTAATGAGCTCCGTAGCCTAGTGGGTAGACCGTTTAGTTCGCACTCGAGAGAGTACAGGTTCAAATCCCAGGTGGTGGCGTGTACCAATGAGACATTTTCAGATCTCAAGTACATTATACGGACGCTCTAACGGTGAAGGAAAACATCGTGAGGAAACCCGCACATAGTTGGCCCCAGACGTATTGACCAGTTCATTCCTCTGGACTACGCTGACTGTGTATGTTGTGAGAATGCCGTATGTGCTTGGGCAATCATACGACATTTAAAAAACCAACTGTCCCAGGCACTACAGTATTTCAAGAGCGATTACTTCGCTCGAAGAATACTGTATAAATCATCCATTAACGGATGTAAAGGCCTGAGTTTTACATTTAATACCAACGCATTGTGAATAGCCATGTGAATCTACAACTCGGTGATGATATTTTAGTATAGGGGGCAAACGAGCTAACAGTTCGCCTGATCGAAAGCGTTTCCGACAACCGTTGCTATAAGATGCACTGCTCTAATAATATGGCCACATTAAGTGAACATCATCTATTGAAATTGAATAGATGAGGATTCATAATACAAATTTATTTAATGAGGCCATTTCAGACCAGGGCCCCAATTCTCGTACCTCGAATCTCGATTCGATTCTCGTGCTGACTCGTTCACACAGGCGTCAAATCATGCGTGCGCGAACAGGACAGACTGACAATCGAACCGATATTCGAAGCACGAGAATCGGGGCCCTGGGCCTCTAGTCAAGGTGCATTCGATAATACATTTTTGATTTCGAAGTTCGCCGTCGAAATTATCGAATGCATCCTGATTCTTGACTAGAGGCCCGGGGTGCCTAGCAGTGGCGTAAACACGTTATCGAACGAAATTTGAATGGGCGATTCTCATTCGATAACGTTACGTATACGCCGCTGTCAAACGTTCCTGCTAGGCCCCCCGCTGGAACACAGAGGTGATGATGATGACACAATACAATACGGCACAAAACAAAAACCAATAAGTACCTATTGATTTTCATGAACAAAAACTGAACATAGGAAAAGTAGACCATAACTTTTCATTATGGGTTATTCTCCGGGTCAGGTTATCAATAATAGTACCCTAAGGGCTTAGTTTACTAAAGGACTGCTCCCTTGGGCCATATGAGCTTAATACAATGCACGCGTTATTTTCTCAATACATTGCTCGGCTTAGAATATGTGTGAACTAAGAATATTAGATCTAGACAGCATTTTAACAGCAGATAAAAATGAAAATATATTTCATTGTTATTTAAATTAGCTAACGAACTTATTAGTAAAGATACATCTTAAAATTAATTAATAATAAAAACAATAATGTAAAAAGCTTTTATTATAAATAAAAAAATAAAAAAGAAGTATAAACTTGAAATTGAAGACAAAAATATCTTACCTACCGAGACAAGTTACTTAGAATTTATTATTTATTAATTTAAGACATACTTTAGACGCGACCAAAACTCGTGTCTTTTAGACAAGACAAGGACAAAAATTTCTCACTTTAAAAAGACGGGCACTAAAACTTGAAATTTCGTTGCACGAAACCAAAGTACAGTGCGACCACCTCGCTAATATCTCTCGGCAATATTAGCTCTCCTATCCAATACAACTAATATTGTCGAGTCATTAGCAAGATGGTCGCACTATACTCTGTGACAGTCGCTGTACGGCGACCCCCGAAAGGCATTAGCAACACAGTTCCACTGCACTAGCCTATGTAGCTGAGGTGGCAGCAGCGATGGCCGCACGAGCCGCAGGGTCCGTCCGACGCCGACGTATGACCAGATGCGGACGACACCACCGTCTCGGTCGACAGATACCGAACTCGCGGGCGGCGCTTCGGTCGCCTCCGCCCCTTGTTACGGCTCCGGATTTTCCTTTTGCCGACCCTGCCGGTCCTCGGCCGCCGGCTGGACGACCTGGCCGCGTTGGCCGCTGCGTCTTCCGGAATTTGCGAGGAGCCACTCGCTCTCGGCTTGCGCTGCGTCCGTTTCGCCCTGGCCTTTTTGATTGGGGCCCGTTTGCCGCGTTTAGTAAACGCGGCGCTAGCGAGCTGCTCAAGGTTTTGCACCTGGGGGTAAAAAAAAAAGGTTAAAGGCCGCAATATGATCGAGTAATTTTTAACCCCAGTGGAAACGGCTGTTGCAAGTTAGTGGTGTCTGTCTGCTTGTCTGTGCTGCCGTCAAAAATAAAATTATACAAAATCACTAGCATCAATTTCAAAATAATCCCATGTTTTTAGCTCTACCTAAAAACTCTTTTTGTCATCTAGCCGCCTTTTGTATGTCGCTTCGTGGCATCGTAGGTCCTAAACGTATGAACCGATTTTATGAATCGTATGAATTGAGAGTGTTCCTAGCTACAATTCGTCATCATCAGCTCGCTCAATGTATAACAATTGGGGGGTTACTTATTTTTTTATTGGTGAATTTTGCAAGTTGCTAATTTCGTTTTGTATCTATTTATTGTTTACAGCTCTTGTCCCCGTCTCCGTCCGCGTTGAGACTGTATCCTGCTAGAATAGGTACTCAACTTTCTCGGGATAAAAAGCAGCTTATGTGTTAATCCAGTGTTCAAACTACTACCATACTAAAATTCATCAAAATCCGTTCAACATCTTTTGTGTGAAAGAAACAAACATTCATCCATACATCCATCGATCCATCCATCCTCACAAACTACATATCACATTTATAATAGCAGTAGGATAGTGTATCTCAACCTCCGTGGTCTAGTGGTTTGAGCATTGGCTCTCGACTCCGAGGTCGTGGGTTCGATTCCTGCATTGGAACAACAAAAAAATGTTGCTTCCAAGTTTGGTTAGGACAATGCAGGCTGATCACCTGATTGTCTGACAAGAGAGATGATCCATGCGTCGGACCTGCGCCTGATCTTTCGCCAGTCGTGTCGGTTATCCATCCCACTGGATTATGAGAGTAAAGGATGTGAGAGTGCTCATGTGTACTGCGCACACACTTGGGCACTATAAATTACTCCTGCGTAACTGGCCTGATTTCAATGAAACCGGCCACCGTCATCGAAAATCGGTGTGGGGAGTTATAGTAGCAGGTTAAACAATGTAAAAAAGAAAACCTTCGAAGTTTCGCTGGGCGGCGACTCCAGATCCGGAAGGTTCTGGTCGCTGCTGAACTGGGACTGGATCTCCTCAGACCTGGAGGTTCCGACGCCATTTTCAATCTCCTCCTCCATTCCGAATGTTCTTTTAATTAAACGAAAAATTTTGCTATAGTTACTCGTAAATTTTAAACATTAAACATTTAAAATTATTAATAAATCCTTGTACATATTAGAATTCTGTTTGCAAAATCATGCGTGAAAAAAAATGCGTAAAATCATTTGACAAAAGAATTTTCAAATAATATTCTTTCTTTCATAATTGTTATGTGCCAACCGATGAGGTTTTATGTTAAAAACTATGGTCTCTAGATTATGAGATCTGCTAAACTGCTCTAAAGCGCTATACTCACCGTCCACCCTGCAAATCTAGGTTGGTGCTAAAGCCGGGGGTCGCGGGTTCGAATCCCGCCGGAGGAACAAAAAGTTTTTTACTAAGAAAGTCGTTTAAAGGTTCACGCCTTTACAATAGAATCCCAGAAAACGTTCATAATCTTACCATTAATATAAATTAAAAAAAAACTTGATAAAGAACGTTTCAAGTACTTTGTGTGCTAAAGCTTTTTATAAAGTCAATGATTTCATTATCGATTGCACACCTTCCCCCTTACTAATAGTCGCTGTATAAGCTTTGAATAGATAAACAGTGTTTTGTTCACGTCACACAAGTGACATTTTTAATTCGATAGAAGGAGACAAAACACTGTATAACTATTCAATGCTTATACAGCGATTATTAGTAAGGGGGCTTGGGAATAAGATGGCTCCCCGCGAGGCTGCTTCTATGTATCAAAGAGAATATAATCACTACGTTTTACTACGTATTTAAGTATGTTGTATGTACATAATACTTATGACTTCTGTTATATAGATTACTAGCTATTGCCCGTGGCTCCGCCTGCGTAAATACAATATACCATAGGAGCACAGTAATTTTTGGAGACAAAATTGTCCTATGTTTTAATTAAGAGCTTATAGTGCTACCATATCAAATTTCATCGAAATCCGTTCAGTAGTTTTTGCGTGAAAGAGTAACAAACATCCATCCATCCACCCATCACAAACTTTCACATATTTTATAATATTAGTAGAAAGTTACAACATTGTAAATTTTTTTTTCGAAAAGATCAATTTTCCCATATATCTTTGCTAAAAGGTGGCCCCCGAGCGAGTTTCTTACGCCGGTTGTTCTCGCCGGGCTAGTTTCCGAACCGGTGGAAGGCATCATGTACATCGACGTTCAGTGTGTATAAAAATACCGATTTTGAATATTTTTTTGATTTTGACTATCCTATCCCTGGCTACTTCCAGATGCTGGTGCGGGCTCAGCAAGACTGCTCACGGGGCCAGCGTCCCCGTCGCCGCGCCGGGGGAGGCGTGGGTCCCCGCGCGGCACACCCAGGCGGCGCCCACCGACGCGTACGGCACGGTCGAGTTCCAGGGGGGGCCACACCCCACCAAGGCACAGGTGAGCTGGGGTAAAGGGATGGAGTTATCTAATCTACAGATGATCTCCCCGCGCGGCACACCCAGGCGGCGCCCACCGACGCGTACGGGACAGTCGAGTTCCAGGGGGGGCCGCACCCCACCAAGGCACAGGTGAGCGGGGATAAAGGGATAGAGTTGTCTAATCTACAGATGTCAGATGACCTCTGTGGCTCAGTGGTGGTTGGTACTCAAGCTAGGGGTTGCGGGTTTGAATCCCGCTGAAGGAACAAAACGTTTTTCTGTGTTCCTGGGTCATGAATGTGTATTAAATATGTGTATAATATAATAAAAATCTTGAATATGTGTATAGTATAAAGTATAAAATGAAGTCCTGTTCGATAAGATCTTTTAAACTAAGCAACGGATTTTAATGCAGTTTTTCAGCAATTGATAGAGTGATTCAAGAGGAAGATTTTTGTGTAAATGCATGGTACCCGTGCGAAGCTGGAGTGGATCGCTTATTTAAAATAATAAAAATTTAATTCTAATTTCTGTCAAAACCCCACTCCTAAGGTGAATTTCGCTATACTAGATAATTATCAGCGTGGCAAGAGCTATTAACTGAGATAGGTTTGAAATCTTTTGTGGATGGGGACATTGCTCATAAAGTTTTTTGCATGGTAAAGGACAAAGAATGGTCCAGATTGCAAACGTATTTTCAACCGACTTCCAAAACACAGGAGGAGGTTTACAATTCGTGTGTATGTTTTTTTTTTTTGTGTATGTTACACGATTACTCCGCCGTTTGTGGACCGATTTTCAAAATTATTTTTTTGTTGTAAAGGATTGACTCCTGGATTGGTCCCATTGTCATCAAATGGTAGATCTGGTGATGGGATCCATGAGGAATTGAGAGAAATCCTCAAAATTTATAGGGACACCGATAGTGATTTTTACTTTTTTTAAGTAATTCGAGCAAATGCTACCAAAAAGTGAAATGTTGTGCCAAGGTATACTCTGGATCCAAAAGTACTGAACGGCATATCTCAGTCTTTAAAGATATACGTTTGAAAATTTCAGCATTGTTTATAAAACTACAAGCAAATGTCCGTATTAAATAATAATCATCATCACCACCACCATCATAATCACACCATACATCATGATAAATTATGCTGATATAGATATTTTTCATAGTATTTTACACCGATATCGATTTCTTTAAACATTCACAGCTACCAAAAAGTGAAATGTTGTGCCAAGGTAATTATACCCTGGATCCAAAAGGGCTGAACAGCACTCCTCAGTCTTTAAATATACATGTTTGAAAATTGAAGTATTGTTTATAAAACTGCAAGCAAATGTCACTATTAAATAATCATCATCACAACAACCACCATCATCACACCATACACCTCGATATTTTGTTGATATCTAGGTGTTTCTCATAGTTTTTTACACCGATATCGATTTATTTGAACATTGACAGCTACCAAAAAGTAAAAGTTGTGCCAAGGTATACCCTGGATCCAAAAGGACTAGAACTCCTCAGTCTTTAAATATACACGTTTGGAAATTTCAACATTGCTTTAAGAACTGCAAGCATATAATAATATGTCACTATTCAATAATAATTAACATCACCACCATCATCATCATCACACTATACATCATGATATTATGTTGATATATGTATTTCTCATAGTATTTTACACCGACATCGATTTCTTTGAACATTCAGAGCTACTCAAAAGTGATATTTTGTTCCAAGCGTATATACCCTAACAACGATGATAATGGGATCCATGAGGAATAGAGGAAACTCTTAATAGAAATGTTAATGATCGTTTTCTTACAAATTTTTAATTTCCCCGCAACTTTTTCTGTCAACACAACACCACAAAAAATATTTATGAAAATTGGTGTAGCAGTTTATGCAATGAATAACCAAGGGAAAAGGGGATTTTTTTTATACAGAAGATGATCACTTACTAAGAACTAATCTGAGACACGGCGCTGCGCCGGCCGATTCAATATTAGGCATTTTGAGTAGATTTCATTTTTGAAATCGTGAGTGTAAGACCTCTTGCTCCAACTAACTTCATGGAGGTGTTTTATGCATAAGTGCTTAAAATCTACATTGAAAACACAAAATTAAACTATAGTAGACGTTAATCGCAACTTCGTGCGCGCAAAAGGATATCTCGCTGAAACCGTACACTTTGCCGCGATAAAATGTAGCTTCAGCTGGATGGTAGAATGGTAATTTGTACGTTGTTAACGAATTGGTCTCGGGTTCGAAACCCGGTCAGATAAATATTTTTGTGATTCTTTTTATTTCCTTTCTCTTATATTTTTATTTATTTTTGAATATTTTATCGTCCTATAACAACTCCGAACAAAGCTCGGTATCCCAGATACTAGTTAATAATATAATAATACCACTGAAAAGAAAAAAATAAAAAATATTTTGAAAAATATAGAAACCGACTTCCATAGTAAAAGCAATAACATTCTTAAAATCACTAAAAAGTGTGAAATAATTCTTATTGTTGAAATAGGTAGTTCCCTTTCAAATTCTACTAAAATGTTACAATTTTTCTACTCAATCTTCTTATTTTTGAAGTCGGTACCTGCCCAAATAATTGCATAAATCCTTTCAATAAAAAATATTAATTTTAACACAACTACGTCCTTATATTATACTAGCGACCCGCCCCGGCTTCGCACGGGTACAATACTGATACTAATACTACAGATAACAGAATGTCTTTAAACCTCTAACAAAACGGGTGAAATTTAGTCAAAACAAACAGAAAAAAATTAATATAGGTACCTACTAATACTTAATGAAATAAGTAAGTGGGTATACTTTTATCGTATGAAATACCTACACTTTTCAGAACTAACAATACAACAATCACTAAATAAATAGTTACTCAAGTATCTATCCATCATAGTTACAACGAACACAAAACAAAAAATTTACTCATAGATCTAAACTCGCACGCCTTGGCGACGACGCGACGCCCACTTCGCAACGGGCCGTGCAGCAGAAATCGTAATATTTTAATTTCGCCATAACTTCAAAACCAAACATCCAATTTTAATAATTAAAAGACCAAATATTATCTACATAAACTGTACTTAGTGATGAAATAATTTATTTTGATAAGGATTAATAGCATGAGTAAAATAAACGCGTTTAAATGTAGTCCAAAAAAAAATCAAGATTTCTAAATAAAAAAATGGTTGTTGTGCCTCACTCGACATAGATAGGTATAGTGCGTCGCGGACTTTTTTGTAGATATTTAGGTAAATATCTTAAGATAAGTACCCCCCCTAGGAGGGAGGGGAGGGGGGAGGGGGAGGAGGGGGGAGGGGCAGACCCCACCCCCAAGGTTAGTTCTTTTAGGAAACCCCCCCTTTAGTCACAGTAAGGGGTCAAAGTTTTTAGACTATGGTCAGTGTCTTTCTAATAATTTTGACGGTAAAAGGCATAAAATCGAGAGGTTTCGGGGTAGGCGGGAGGGGGGAGGGGGTAAACCTTTAGGAAACCCTCTCTTAGCCACATTAAGAGGTCAACTTTTTTGTGTATGTAGCCATGTTCTGTCAAGCAATCATATGCTTTCCAAAAATCAGTGTGGATGGTGGTGCCAATTTCCACATTCTTTAATATAAGTGGCACCAAAACCTCAGCAGAGCGAATATTGTCTGGACACACTTCCAACCTCAAATCTTCAGATCCATCCTGAATCATACCTAAAACCCAATGGGCCTCAATAACAACTGGCTTCAATTATGAGTCGACGGAGCCCCGCTACGCGGGGCTCCTACTTCTGGATGGTTTACAAAGAAATAACCACGATGGCTAAGGCGGTAGCTTCGCTGCGCTACGCTACCGCCTTAGCCATCTAACCTAACCCAATGAAGTCGTATTGGGCCAACTCGGAGTAATACATTGCTATTAATTACCTAAGAATTATATACTGTTCTCATACATTTCCTATATCACATTACATATAAAATATAATTACTTTTGGGGGGTTTAGGACTAACTCCCTTAAGCCCCCTACACCACCAATACTCTCAAATTCCGGCGACTCGTTATAAAATCCAACCCCGGGTTTTTGTGAGGCCGTGTTACCGCCCCGAAGACGTTTTTAATGTGATAAAAAAGTTCTAACCTAACCTAACCCAAATCACACACAGGTTATTTCACGCCGGGTTTTTGTGAGGCCGTGTTACCGCCTGAAGACGTTTTTAACGTGATAAAAAAGTTCTAACCTAACCTAACCCAAAACTACACAAACGTTATATCACACCGAGTTTATTTTACGCTGGGTTTTTTGAGGTTGACATGTTTTTTACAATTAATTTATTTTGTATATTTACACATAAAACGAAATTTATATATATTTGTACTAAGAAACCAGCATTATTATACACATTTTAGTAATGAAAACAGTTTAGGTACGTAAGTAACTTTTGTGAAAAAAATATTAAAATTTTTATCACTAAAATGGGTATAAAAAGTAAAACACTTATTTCCTTGCCTTAAAATTGGTAGCAAAATGATGGTGTAAATACCTTCCACAAAACCCAACCATCAAAATATATAAATTCAGGCTACCACGTTCCATTTGACTACTACATGTATTTTATTTCAAATGTAATTATCTAAATTTAGAAGCATTTCCTAAAAAAAATAATCATTGGGGGGGTCTAATTTAAGACTCACGAAGCCCCCTGCATCATTATTTTATTCAAATTAAAGGTACTTGTATTGAGACCCAACCCTAAGTAACTTTTCTGGTTGATTTTTTACACCTTGTGTCCGAAAAACCCTAATATCTTACGGAACCCTATTTTTTTCCAAAATAAAATTTAGCCTATGTTACTCGTAGATAATGTAGCTTTCGAATGGTGAAAGAATTTTTGAAATCGGTCTAGTACTTTTTGAGCCTATTCATTACAAACAAACAAACAAACAAACAAACAAACAAACATACAAACAAAGTTTTCCTCTTTATAATATTAGTATAGATATACAATTAATATTTTAAAGAACTCACTTTTTAGCGCTTTTGTCGAATTAATGTATCTTAGTTCTGCTGATTTGTAATATTATTTCTTGTTTCAGTATGTCCGTCTGTCATATGACACTCGGTCAGACCTGATCGTGCAGCTGCTGACGAGGGAATGGGCGCTGGAGAGGCCGAAACTGCTCATCACCATCCAGGGCGGCAAGGCCAACTTCGATCTCCAGCCCAAACTTAAAAAGGTGCTCAGGAAAGGCCTGCTCAAGGCCGCGAAGACGACAGGTGCCTGGATCTTTACGGGAGGGACCAATACAGGTATTTAAATTAATAATCATTTTTATGTAAAATATTGAATGTGGCAGATCGAACAGCCTGTTGGCATTGCTAATAAAACCGTCGCTATGGCTTGTACAACATAATTTCTATGTAAACCAATACAACAAGTTAATAACTTCAATATTAAACTTTCCACGAACCACCGAACGGCTTATTTTCATTTCTATACACTCCTCGGAAATACAATTTACGTTTAATATTTACGTTACTCTTACTGTAAAAGAAGTTTGTATAAGACACACGCTATTTTCTCTTAAGCAGAGACCACAAGGTAATAGGCAATCGGACTGATTTTTTCTATTGCATAAATGAATAGTACTCTTAAATATGAGTAACTTCTCAGAAGAAACCGTATATCAAAAGTCAATATTTTCAAAGGTACTTACAGCGATTTGTATAAATCTCCGATATTTGTGCGTTTAAGTTCATAGTTTTTGTATATGATGTGAGTAAACTAATAATGTAGGTTTTGTTTACCAATTTCGCAAAAAAAAATTTTTTTTCGTACTTTTTAAATGTATTTAATTAGTAAACTACACATAAAATAATATTTTTTTTTTACATTTACCAAGTAGTAATGCCTCAATATTTCTGAATATAATAATGAAACTAAATATTTCAGATGTAGTCCGATCCCCTATTTGTACCATATTCCATTATCAAATAATTTGTTTTATTTTACTGTATTTCGGATACCCTTATTCGGAAACCCTCAAGAAAAGAGCTTACCGGCTTTTCTAAAAAGGCCGGCAACGCACCTGCGACTCTTCTGGTATTGCGGGTATCCATGGGCGACGGTAAACGCTTTCCATCAGGTGATTCGTCTACTCGTTTGTCCCCTATTTCATTAAGAAAATAAGGATATAACAGAATTATTTCGTCTCATATACATATTTTAACACCTATCTTCTATGTCAGGTGTGACGCGGCAAGTGGGAGACGCGCTACAGCTGGAGCGGTCACAGCGCGCGGGACGTGTCGTCAGCATCGGCATAGCGCCCTGGGGCATCGTCGAAGGCGCCAACGAGCTCATCGGCAGAGGCAGGGATGTGCCTTACCACGCTATAGCCTCGCCCAGGTAAGATGATGATTTATTATGGGTTGAGCGGTCGCAGCGCGTAGGGAAAATCGTCAGCATCGGCATAGCGCCCTGGGGCATCGTCGAAGGCGCCAACGAGCTCATCGACAGAGGCAGGGATGTGCCTTACCACGCTATAGCCTCGCCCAGGTAAGATGATGATTTATTATGGGTTGAGCGGTCGCAGCGCGTAGGGAAAATCGTCAGCATCGGCATAGCGCCCTGGGCCCTGGAGCATCGTAGAAGGCGCCAGCGAGCTCATCGGCAGAGACAGGGATGTGCTTTACCATGATATAGCCTCATCCAGGTAAGATGATTTATTATGTGTTGAGCGGACGCAGCGCGTAGGGCAAGTCGTCAGCATCGGCATAGCGCCCTGGGGCATCGTCGAAGGCGCCAGCGAGCTTGTCGGCAGAGGCAGGACAGGTGTTCCTTACCACGCTATAGCCTCACCCAGGCAAGATATCGTCCTGTGTAGGTCTTTAACACGCGGGGCGAATTTCGATGAAGCTACCCTCGTGTGTAGTGTTTACCTTTTGTTTGCTTTGTTTCTATATTTTACTTTTTAACTTAGTTTGTCTGTAAATGCGGTAAATATTCATAGTTTATATACTAGACAAGATTGCTTTCATTGTTGTTTTGTTAGTTAAATTAGAAGTAAAATTACGTCTTACGCCCAGAACAACGGTAAAACTACATTTTTTTTATATTGTAGTATACATATTTTGTAGTATTGAATATTTTTTTTAATATTATACTTACAAAAATCACTAACGCTAATTTAAATCTATTAAAATCAGGTACCCGTAGATTAGATACTATTCCACGCAGACCAAGCTTAATTAGTAACCTAAGGCTTAAGGCGCTCTTACCCTAGAAATGCGCTTCTTTCAAAAATTTTTTGAGACGAATGGATACATTTTAGTGCAGCAAAAAAATATATGTTAATTTTGATCATATTTGCTAGGGGACCTTCATTTTCAAAACACGTTATCTGAAAAATTTCTCGATAAAAAAAAATCATAAAGTTACCATTAAAATAGAAATTCTTGGAGTTGTAACTGTATTATTTGTGAACAGAAATGAGAAAATTATTTGCAGTTTCGTAAAATATAATAAAAGGAAGGGAATTGTTGTTTTGATTTTTCGTATAGAATGTGATATTTGTTAGTATTAATTTATTTCAATGATAAATAATTCGTACGAGTCGAATGAAACATCGCGAAATGGCGACCTGTCATTCCTTCTCTTTCATATCTATTGAATAAGACAGTACCGGCTTAGGCCTCTTGCTAATGAGACGTATGTCAAATTTTTCCCCTCTTTTCTGCTCAAAAATTATTCGAATTTATTGTTGAAAGTCAAATTCAAATTTATTTTACCCCCGACTTGACCTTTATGTCGTCTGCATAAAGGTCAAGTTGGGGGTAAATATTTGTTTTTCTTTCATCGTTTAATACTAATAAGATATGCGTAATTTCGCTATCTGACGTAAGGCGCTCGGTAGCCCATTGGCTTTTTGCGTTGTTGCGACCAATTGGTCTCGGGTTCGAATCCCGGTCAGACGATTTTTTTTTCTTTTTTTTATGTCGCACTATAAAACTCCGAGCGATGCTTGTTTTCGCACTAATAAAAGTATATGGTTAATTATGTACTTATTTTATTATTAGTTACTTTAAGTTGTTGTTAATATTAGTATAGATTATATTATATAAAATATGAAAAGGTTGTATTCGATGAATGTCCAACTTTTTAATCCAAAGTTTTAAGATGGAGGTACAAAAACTCTTTATAAGTAGGTACTAGGGAGACCGAGCTTTGGTCGTAGTTTAAGTACAACGATAAAAATTAATAAAAAATAAATAAAAAAAAATATTAAAGAAAAACAAAGACATTATAAGAATCACAAAAATAATATTTAATATTTATCTTACCGGGATTTGAACTCACCACCAAAAATCAAACGTCGGTATGCAAACCGAGCTGCCAGTCAGACTGACGTACAATAACCGAAATTATTGATATAATTTATTACACGACGAAAGAAAAAAAATATTTGATTCAAAATTGACAACATTGATTGACAACAGAATAAGTAAATATAATATATATACCTAAATATTATTATTCTGTTGGTTTGTAAAGTTATATCAATTATTATAATCAATTCTAATTCTAATCACCATGAGCAGATATTAGGAACATGTACTTATTCAGTAATCTACGTTTATTTTTTACTAGCTTTTGCCCGCGACTTCGTCCGCGTAAAGTTCGGTTTCCATACAAAATTTTAACCCCTTTCCGTAGGGGGCGAATTTTCAAAAATCCTTTCTTAGCGGATGCCTACGTCATTACAACTATCTGTATGCCAAATTTTAGCAACATCTGTTCAGTAGTTTCGGTTGTGCTTTGATAGATGAGTCAGTCAGGTTTGCCTTTTATATATTTAGACTAGGTGTTGCCCGCGACTTCATGCGCGCAAAAGGAAATCTCGATGGAACCGTACATTTTTCGGCAATAAAAAGTATGCCTATGTGCTTCCCCGTTGTCTATTCTATATCTGTCCTAAATTTCATCAAAATCATTCCAGTAGTTTCGGAGCCTATTCAATGCAAACAAACAAACATACAAACAAATAAACCTTCTCTCTGTATTATATTAGTAATAGATTAAATAAAACAATATTTACAATTAATATGATGAAGCCGAAGAGACTATTTGGTTAAACCACAAATGTCAGAAACTAGGTATTTGAAATTGTATTTTTTTTGCTGTCAGATAGCCGAAGTTTCATGTATGTAGAATGGGAATATTTGATATTGAATTTTATTGTGTATTTATGTATTGTATAAAATCAGTCGATAAAATTTAGCTTTGTGCTACGCGAACGAAGTTGCGGGCAAAAGCAAGTTTAGATTTTGTAACCGCTGAAAAATGCGAAATATATAAAATTTTGAAATGTCGACCTAGGAAGAAACGTCAATGTGTGTGATGTCATAATGTGTATTGTGTAATGGTGTCTACAGACACACAAATTTGGTACGGAGCGTACAGCGGATCTGGTACGCTCCGTACCATATTCGTGCGTGTGTAGAGCAGTCCGGCGGTTTGGCCGTACAACAGTATCAGTGTTGCCAACTTAGGGATGTACCCCCGAAAATTAGGGAAAATATCTCCGGGGTTTACTAGAGGACAGAATGTTTAGAGTTTACTCCTTATGAATCAATTTGTATGTAATAATAAAAATTATTTTAATGTGTGTATATAGCCAGGGATATGAAAATGTATTGGGAGTGAAATCAGATTAAGACAAGTTAGTTTTATGTTATTCACGCGTAAGTCTTTATGTTAAACACATAACCTTTCTTTCTAGCTTATTATCTCTTAGACCTGTCAATGGTATAAGTAATCAGGGGTAAAATTTGGGGAGAAATATTTTTTAAAGTGTTGGTATCACTGCCCGTTATCAATGAATTGCGGGAATCATCGTCGTCGTTTAAAAACCGCACTGTAAATAGAACTCTGTGCTAATGTAATCTACACTAATATTATAAAGAGGAAAACTTTGTTTGTATGTTTGTTTGTTTGTTTGTTTGTTTGTTTGTTTGTTTGTAATGAATAGGCTCAAAAAGTACTGGACCGATTTTAAAAATTCTTTCACCATTCGAAAGCTACATTATCCATGAGTAACATAGGCTAAATTTTATTTTGGAAAAACATAGGGTTCCGTAAGATAATTGGGTTTTTCGGACACAAGGTGTAAAAAATCAACCAGAAAAGTTACTTATTTTGCGTACGCTGCCTAAACTATAAAAGATAGAACCATAAAATGTTCTAATTAATTGTAGATCTTATAAATATCTACAAAAAAGTCCGCGACACACTATACCTATCTATGTCGAGTGAGGCACAACAACCATTTTTTTATTTAGAAATCTTGAATTTTTTTGGACTACATTTAAACGCGTTTATTTTACTCATGTTATTAATCCTTATGAAAATAAATTATTTCATCACTAAGTACAGTTTATGTAGATAATATTTGGTCTTTGAATGATTAAAATTGGACGTTTGGTTTTGAAGTTATGGCGAAATTAAAATATTACGACTTCTGCTGCACGGCCCGTTTCGAAGTGGGCGTCACCAAGGCGGGGTGCGCGTGCGGGTTAATGTTTAGTTTAGTTTAGTTAAATAGTTTAGTTATTTTATAAACATCAAATTGATAATATCTTAAAATATAATACATTATAATATCTATACATCTATACAGTTAAATACAATTTAAGTGTGTGTTTGTAACTTCAAATTAACAGCTTTTTACATAATGAATCTGAAAGTATTTTCAGTACTTACAATAAAATACATTTTTTTTAATTTTTGTCTGTCCGTCTGTCTGTCTGTAAGTCGGTCTGTCTGTCTGTTTGTTTCGACTAATCTCTGAAACGGCTGGACCGATTTTCACCGGACTTTCACTAGCAGATAGCTGATGTTATAGGCTACTTTTATTTTAGGGTTCCGTTTAAAAAAATAGGATTCCGCTTTCGTTAGTCATAAATAAAGTCGCGGGTAAATTTCAGCGATATCCCAAAGTATTGTTCCACGCGGACGAAGTCGCGGGCAAAAGCTAGTAGAGCATAAAATCGAATACACGAGTGTCGAGCGTTTCGCTTCACTGCACCGCGCCGTACCAAATTCGTGCGTGTGTAGCGACACCGAATTTGGTCTCCGGATATGGTTCGCTGTACGCTCCGTACCATATTCGTGTGTCTGTAGATAGCATAATGTGTTACATGTTGTAGTGCGTATTCCGCAGTACTTCGACCGCATATTATAATAATACTAGCTATCCCGGGAAACTTCGTAGTCTTCGTACCGCCTTAGAATTAAATTTGTTGACGTACTGACTACTGACAGCAGCGCCACCTACCAGGTCCAATTGCAAATGTAAACCATTCTCGAATCAACATGAAGACACACAATTTTTTTTTATTAAAATCGGCCCAGCCGTTTAGGAGTTCAGTGACAAAATTGAGCTTTTTTTTAGATTTTTTTACCCTTTAACTACTTACTAAAAAGCTTAACTTTCTCAAATCGCAATGGCTAAATTTGGCACAAAATTAGGAATTAGACTTATGTTAATTGACCTAGACAGAAAATAGACATTTTGAAATATATTAAATTGTAATGAGATTTGAACCTAGACGCTACGCTTTGCTTTAGGCGGGCAAAATGCCGCTAGGCTATGAAGCATATTGCGATTTTATCGAAATTACGCTTTTGTACATTATAGACACATCACTTTGACGTAAATCGCATGAAGCCCCCCGCAGTAACGGGGGCGGCACGTCCCCCACTCATCTCCTTCACCCCCTCGAATACTTCATAGTTGACTACTCACAGCGCCTTAATGGCGCTAAGGCTTAATAAAGAGATTATAACAAACAGATTACAAGAATCAATTCGATGCTAATTTTGAGATTGCATCAACATCATTTCATAACTTCTTGGGATATGTAAGGGATACTCCTACGTGTGGGATCAACCCGAGACCCCTTCTCGAGTCAAGTCAGCAGTCCACTGTTCATCTATGTCCAGCAGAGGACTGTTCAAACACCTCGGAACTAGACAAGTTTGGTAATTATTTAAATGGATCCGGCGTAGATATAAAGGTGGCAGACGTAAGGCTATCAACTTGAGCCTGGAACAGCACGTCGTTGATGAGCTTCTCGGCGATGATTCGGGTGTTAGGGGGGAGATTACGTAGCTTAGCAGCCACGTTTATACCTGAAACAAAGAAACAACTTAATTAATTTTATGATTTAAAGCCATTTTCCTGGAAAGCAGGAATTCCTGAGGATGCTCCGGGTTCGGGGTGAAACGCGCGTCGAGTTTTGCAACCTGCAACAAACAGACAGACAGACAGACGGACAGAGCGAAACTATAAGGGTTCCTTAAGTATTACGGAACCCTAAAAACGTCACATTTAGTCTCGCTGTCACAGACAAAGATTCCTTAATTAAGTTAGTTTAATGAAACGCAAAAGATCGGCAAATGATACCAAATGTGACGTTTTTAGCAAATAGTAATTGGTTAGATAAGTCATTGAAACAGGCCATAAAGTAATTTTTGAAATTATAACAGGAAAAAACAGCTACATAGTTAGCTTTCGATTTAATTGCACTACTACAATCATACGGTGCATCCACGATTGTGTGGAAAATTGCGGACCGTTAAAGGGGACGTCAAAACGGTTTGCTTGTATTTGTACCACTTTTTATTTGGTCTCTCATCTTAAGGAACTCGTCAGTTCTATTAGATATCGTAACTAATAACAAGAGATAACATTTCGAACGCCAGCAAGCCACCCCAAAACACATTTTAGTAACAAAAATATCAAAGTCACATCATCGAAATCGTTTGAAGGATGATCGGGGGCGTTTCAGCTCAGATGGAGTTCCGAAATTAAACACTAAATAATTATAACTAAATTTATCGTTTATACATGTATAACTTAAATTGTTATATTAGTCTATTAGTTACATACATTTATTCTAAATTAAACCATTCAAATCAAAGGAGTCCAGCCACCGTCTGATTTCTGATGAATATCACAACTCAGGGGCCGTATTACGATCTTTTAAAAAACCTGGCAGTTTCCAGGCAATTCAATATACGGCCTTAAAGTGCCTGGTTCTTTTTTCGTATTACAACGACATTTCATTCTGACTGGATTAATCCCGGTTTGGTTGTCGCTGGCTGATAAACGAGCGTGAAGGTGACGTATGGAAACGTCAAATTCGACTTAAATTTGACAATCAGTTTTTTTATGGCATGCTTTCAGTAAACACAGAGTTAATAACGATCGGCTAGATTCTGGCCAGCAAATTATGAAACTGAAAAATGGCGGCAAGTTTAAATAATCTAGTGTGGTAACACTGATCTGACCGGATTGTATGATTTTAAAAGTGCAAATTATTTTATAAATTATGTCCTCAATAATTATTGTTTATTGCAATTGTTAGGAACTAACTGTTGCCCGCGGCTCCGCCCGCGTAAATATAGTATCCCTCGGGAACACTGTACTTTTTCGGGATAAAAAGTAGCCTATATTTAATCTAGGGCCTAAACTACTACGGTACCGAATTTCATCAAAATCCGTTCAGGAGTTTTTGCGTGAAATAGGAACATACATCCATCCATCCACATCACAAACTTTCACAATTATAATATTATAGTAGGATTAGTAGGATAGTGAATTGCTTGGTGATTTTGGTGCTTCTTGTGTGAAGCATTAAGTATTTCTAGAAATATAAATACTTATTTGTAACTCGTTAGCCGTCACACATGATTATTTTCTATGAACCTATGAATAAAACCTATATCTTAAAAATAAACAAATATTCGCAATTATTTTACTTTACCTAAACCCAATATTATGTTAAAAGAGAACACTATTTAAAATAAACCAGTCAGTATAAGTTAATATTTTGTGGCGTAAACCGAACGGCATTGTTTGACGTAAAGACAAGCCAGTCAAGTTTCAATGCAGAAGCAAGTCAAGTGTCACGTGACCGCTGACTGGCTGGCAATAGGTGGTCATAATACGAAAACGCAAGCCAGTTTGTTTTATGGCGTAAACTGGCTGGAATTAAGAGCTTGTAATACGCCCCCAGGAAGGTCAATAAAAATTTAATGGCTTCATCCTTACCCTTAAGGCTCTCGATAATACCCTGCCCCATATCTCGTTTGGTATTAATAATTAAAGCTGTATCTCAGTTAAATATTAAACGAGTAATCCGTTTCAGCGTAATGAGCGAGATAAACTTAATTATTACCCTGTTAATTAAGCTGTTTGGTAATTACCTTGTTTAGATTCGCGGTGTGGGGACGAGATAAATATTTTGTTAGGAAACTTTTTCTTTATATTTTCGCAAATTGCTGTTGTAGAACATTTTTTCTGCTAAACGGACCTGCTCGTATCGTTCATTCTAAATGCCGCTATTAAAATTTTGTTGCTTGCAAATATGGCAAGAATTTTTGGGCAATTTTTTATCCTATCCTACATATTAATTAATTTTCTGCTGCTCACCTGAACCTCAATTCTCGTATCTAAAGTAGACTTTGATTTTATTATAAGTGAAGCGATTTTATGAAGTTTCGACCAATCAGAACGCGTTTCACGTTGGTTTGACGTTTACGAGAATACCGTTTGGCAGTTTTAGCGTATCGAGACTTGATTGTAATTGTATTAATGCAGGTTTTATTTAGCAGAATTGACTCTCTGGTGCTCCCATCTGCTGTCTCACTCTCACCTATAGCGTCGTACTCGTCCTGCACGCCGGCCCGCTTGTGCTCGTCGTAGTACTGCGGCTGGCGCAGCATGCTGCTGTTGATGTCGATCATTGCGGGCCCGCTGATTTCCTGGTAGCTCTCCGCTTCGTATACGTCGTCTGACGTGTCTTTGGATGCCTCTTCCTCTTCTTCCTGTAAAGGAACGGATCTATTTAAACCTCTTCCAGTTTTATCATATCTCAGTATGGCCAGGCCTGTCCCACTCCCCGTGTAGGTATAAAAAATGTAAGTACGTGCGGCGGCCTCCTTAAACAGGCCAATTACTAGGGACTCGCGCGCGAGCAGTGAGCGACGTATGCGTGAGATTTGTTCGTCGCAATGTTTTATGGATTGGATTTAATACCTTACAATCTGTGCATATAATATTACAATTGGTACTGTGTAAGTTAGGTAAAAATCACCCCGCCAGCTATAACTATAATACCATAACATAATATACGAATATTTAAAAATATAGTTTGAGCTACTACTGCTACTGCAATTACTTGATAACCAATATTTAGTGTTTAGGTGTTGGCTCCACTTGAACTATCTGTTCGCGTCTTATGTTATTCCGATGTGATACGATTTGAAGAGTCATTTGTTGACAAAAGTACCTAGTACTTAGTACTTACCTAGTAGTAAATATAAATAAAAATAAGGCGGCGTGATTCAACTTCTTTGAGTAATATCAGGCCGTGAAGGTATAAAAAATGCTTACGTTTACGCATAAGAATGTAAATACTTATAGGGTATTATATTTTTTATTTATTACAATTATTACAGTACTATTAACACCTACCTTAGGTTTATTTGGAAAGCAATTTGTTCAGTAAAGTACAGTAGGTAGGTACTAGAAAGTAGGTAAAAAAAGTTGTAATTAAATATGAAGACAAAATATATATACGTATAACCGCCTCCTTTTTTGGAAGTCGGTTAATAATCTTCTAAAATGAGACAACCCTAATGTCATTAGAAAGGATAAGAATAACGCGATAGAAAGAGACGCAACTTCTAGGTAAATATAATCGTAGGTAATCAAGCGTTGTGTTAGCTTAATTGAACCTTATCGCATCGCAGAAAGAGTCCCTATTTCTTCAAACCATTTGTCGGAGTGGTTCTTCTGTACCTGTAGGTACTATTATTTATTCTGTGGTATGGCACCCGTTTTGACTGAGCTATCTATGACCTCATCTGAACGTATTGCGCTGAAATTGGCACGCAGATATTTATCTAAAGAGATTCTCAAGAAATTTAACCTCAAGCTCGTCAAAAGTGAATTATTCCGCAATGTTCAACCGATCAAAGCAGAAAATAATCTCGTTATACGTACAAAATATATAAAAATGTGTGAAAGTTATTATTTAATAACCTAACGACCGTATTATAAAAATACTTTGATCGTTAGGTTTTAAATTAATGTAAGTATGTTTAATTTAAAACCAGATCAAAGTATTTGCAGGGATTGAATGAAAGCTTATTGATCTGTTTATCTACTTCTCTGTGGAGTTGAGTATAATATGGTATTAGATGTACCACTACGTCGGTTTTCCATTAAATTGACTCTTGGAAAAATATTTTTGCAATGAAAATATGCTCGAGGAAAATGTTTTAAATAAAAATCGTATTTCGTATGCTGGGAAAAGCGAGTCGCTTATCAAAGTGATTACATTATTGAATAGTGTTCAGGCACCCAAAGATACGGTAAAGAGTTTGAAAAGTTTATGACCAAATATAAGTTTTGTACTTATATTGTTGTAAAGAATTTTGAATGAATCTTTGGAGGCTTTCTGCTTGTCTACGAACTATGCGTGGCCTGCTATTATAGAAAAGTAAAGCTACCAGATTAAAAGTTTACTTCTCTACCTTCAATCCAAAAAAAAAATCATCTTTATCTGTATCTTTAAATTTATAGGATTTCTAAGCGAGTTATTACAAACATAAAAGAGCTATTAAAAATTAAAGAAAATCATCGACAAATAAAAAGAAGAAATCTAATTCGGTTTGACAATCAGAACGAATGTTTTTCATACCTGGATTGGCCGTAAACAAAAATTGTTTTTTTCTTAAGCCATCTGATAATGGTACTTTCCAGGTAGAATTCGGCGTCTTAACGAAGAGTGCAGTTAGTCGAGTTTTTGGGCAAATTGGATTAAGACCTTATATTATGGTATAATATGGTCTTAACTTGATTTGCCCAAAAACTCGACTTACTGCACTTTTCGTTAGGACGGCAGAATTAGCGAAATGCACAAGAAAACTATGCAATTCCACAAAAAGCGCGCGAAAATGCGACTGTTATAAGCCGTGCGGGCGGCCGGCGGGCTAATGATTCATTATTTTATAACAATCTTTGGAGGCTTTCTGCTTGTCTACGAACTATGCGGGTTGTTCCAAATCAATAGGCAAGCGGACTGATTTTTTTTTATTGCATAAATGAATAGTACTCTTAAATATGAGTAACTTCTCAGAAGAAACCGTATATCAAAAGTCAATATTTTCAAAGGTACAGCGATTGTATACAAAATTTCGCGAGTCTTTATACCAAAAACATTTTTTTTTTTTGCGAAATTGGTAAACAAAACCTACATCATTAGTTTACTCACATCATATACAAAAACATTCATTATGGTAAGTATGAACTTAAACACACAAATATCGGAGATATTTACAAATATATTCCTGCGGCCGTATACTTTATACCTACATATAATACACTTTAATCCAATAGTGACGTCATTTGTATGGCGATTTTAGTATGGAGCGTTTTTAGGAGGCTCGCGAAATTTTGTATAAAAATCGCTGTACCTTTGAAAATATTGACTTTTGATATACGGTTTCTTCTGAGAAGTTACTCATATTTAAGAGTACTATCCATTTATGCAATAAAAAAAAAATTAGTCCGATTGCCTATTGCGTATATTTTGGCCATAATATGATCTACCGCTTATGTTAAAACGTTTAGGCTGAAGAAAAATTAAAAAATTACAAAATAAAATATCTAAAGAAAATACATTAGCTCTTTACGGACACAAAGACTTTTTTTTTTATATATCGCAGGGGAAAGGACGTTACGCCTTCCCCGGGAGGGGTATCCCGAGGATATGTGGGACTCCCGACGCGACTCGCCGGTTTACCCACTAAAACTGAACCTGCGGATTGCCATCAGCCGCTATATTGGGAAGTGTCCCGGATCTGTCTAACACAGGACACCCCCCGCGACCGGCCGGTCTACCTCTATAGGGACCGGACTTCCACCACAATTAGGGGCCACTCCGACAACCTGGAGTGTCCCCCTCGACGCCGGGACTAGCCAAGCCGGGGAGGTTCCCATCCTCTCCCGGAGCCCCGGTTGGACAGGAGACTATTGGAGGAGGTTCGCATATCGACGCCTCCTCGCTCCCGTCCTACGCCGGCGGAGCGGAACAGAGGATGGATCGTTCTCTCTGTCCCGCTCCGCGGCCTCTTTCTGCGAAATGACGGCTTCGCAGAAAGAGACCGCCGCCTGCCAGGCCTCATCGCTCTCGAGCATGCAGCGCACCACACTCGAGAGCGAGAGGTCCCGCCCAAGCACTGCCACGAGATCGTGGCGCTGCACGGCCCATCTGTCGCACACCTCTAAGGTGTGCTGGGCCGTGTCCTCCGCAGCGCCACATTGGTGGCAGACTGGCGTTGGCTCCCTCCTGGCTACCTTACACAGGTACGCACCGAAGCACCTCACAAAGACTTGTGTTGATGTTATTTAGTCAAAGTCAGTCAGACTAGCAATATTATTGACACATTAAATTTGTTGAAATACTAGTCAACACATACAAACAAAACGGCAATATATGCCCGCACACCAGGAATATTATTGTTGACTAGCTGATGCCCGCAACTTCGTTTGCGCAGAACTAACGGAAGCGGAACCCTATTTTTAAACGGAACCCTAAAATAAAAGTAGCCTATATTAGACCTTATAACATCAGCTATCTGCTAGTGAAAGTCCCGTGAAAATCGGTCCAGCCGTTTCAGAGATTAGCCGGAACAAACAGACAGACAGACCGACAGACAGACAGACGGACAGACAAAAATTTTAAAAAATTGTATTTTATTGTAAGTACCGAATATACTTTCAGATGCATTAAGTGAAAAGCTGTTAGTTTGAAGTTACAAACAGACACTTCAATTTTATTTATCTGTATGTATATGTATGTATGTATGTATTTTATTGTAAGTACCGAATATACTTTCAGATGCATTAAGTGAAAAGCTGTTAGTTTGAAGTTACAAACAGACACTTCAATTTTATTTATCTGTATAGATATGATCATTATTGCCAATAATATGGTGTGTGCGGCTATTCTTTGCGTCCTCTTTGTATCGCCTGTTTCTGTGAGCTTAATGATCTCAACGCATCAATGTAATTTCAATTAGTAAAATTATAACTTATTTATCTATTTTTTTATTATTTTTCTGCCATAACGTCTAGTTACATAAGCAAGTCCTCTAGTCAAGATGCATACGATAATTTCGACGACGAACTTCGAAATCAAAAATGTATGGGATTTGACATAAGTCCGGCATAAGGCCGTTTCCGAGATTACGATTATAATATATACAAGATCAGCACAAGAAATAAAAGTTTAGGATTTAAGAAAGACGACACCAATAGGTAGATCAGTGACTTCGAAACTATTGTGAATGTGTTATCGGAGTCAGTGATTGGTTGAAACTTGAATCACAGAGGAGAATAGAGTCAGTCTAGAACAATTTGCCACAGTAAAGGCTAGAGAAAGTGTTTGTCAAAGGCGACACATCACATAGCTCCAAGAGAGTCGTGAACTCGTGATTGTGTGGGCTTTTGACACCTGCATTCTTTCGTACTTGGCAAATGCTTGAAGAGCTGAATACTCAGGGTGGCAATTCTCGTAATAAGGTATTATCCTATGATGAAAATATACATCAGATTGTTGATATTTTATCGCTAAACATTAATTTAAACCAATGTAATCAACTTTTTACACAAAAATATGTGTGATTTTTATAAAATATCAAAAATAAAATCATGATTTTTTCTCGTTTGACCACGTGACTAAAAACGCACAAGATTGGAATGTGACGTCATATTCTTGTACTTCTTCTTCTTTTTAATGGCCTCCCGATTTCCATAAAGAATAGCCAGCATCAGCAATAGCCACTTTTTCCGCATTTCAGTGTTCTTTGGTATGGTTACAGAGATTTTCGCCGGTGTTTTAATAGACGTATTAGTGCATTTTGGCACTATGCACCATTTATAAGGCATTTTAGCTTAAAACATTTACATATTTACAAACGTAAACAGTAGGTATTCTGGGATTTGGCATTTTCAGTTCAGTGTAATTTGACACTTGACCGTTACAATGTTACAAGAATGTGACGTCATGACAGCACATTACAGCGTTTTCGCGCCTTTAATATTAATTAAAATTTTTAAACTAATTTGCAAGGAAAAGAAAGAAATTCACAAAGAATGGTTCTAACTGCTAATGTATTTTGGTATTAGGAACAATTTGACATACTTTTCAAAAACTTGGAAAATACCCTATTATTTAAGGTTAATATAATATTAGTTATGAGAATTGGGCTTTTTATATTGATATCATGTAGAAAAAAATATTTAGGTACTATTAGGGAATCCTGCTAATATTTTCATGAAATTTAGTATGCAGGGAGTTTTAGGGGAGAAAAATTGATCTAGCTAGGTCTTATCCCTGGAAACTGCGCATTTTAAGTTATCTATCAATGATTTTGACTCTTAAATGTCAGTTTCATTTTTGCGTTGTTCGGAAAATCGTAATGTGGTTGGTTCGAAACCCGGTAAAATATTTTTGTGTTTTTTCTATTATTTTTTACATCTACCTAAGCTCTGAGCAAGGCTCGGTTACCCAGGTACTTATATTTTTACGTGAAACAAAAACTTTCAGGACTATGATATTTGGCACTGTTAAAATGTATGTAGAGAAAGCTAATATCTTTTAACAAATGCTTAGAAATACATAAAATTAATACCAAAGACCAGTGCAAATAGGTTTTGAAACAAAATAAATGTATACTCATTGGAGAAGGAAGAGAATATAACAAAAATAAAAGGAAAAATAATTTACAGGCGATTTGAGGTCGGGAAGTGAAGGGGGTAAGTTTTTAAGGGTAGAAAACGGTTTATCTCGATTTCCGGCAAAACTACAAGTCCTATGAAAAAAAATTAAATGGCAAAGTTGTAGGTAATAAAAAGATCTACAACTTTAGTATTTACACTTTTTTAACCGTAACCTCAAAATTTATGTGAAAAATTCAAATAACCAAGTTTTTGGTTTTTTATTTTTATCTTTTACAAAAAAAAAATCACGAAATTTGGTGAAAACATAGATATATAAGGTGAAAACTTACCTTTTTATGTCCTGTAATATTTTGATTTAAAATATTTATTTTTCACCCTATTTTGTCTTAATATCGAAAAATTAACCCTAATTTTCAATCGAAAGTTCTCGCGTCAAAATATCTTTTTTTTTTTCAAAAGTCGGTGGGCTTTTTGTTCTTTGAAATCTGGGAGCACGGTAGTGCCCCGCCAAGACGAGCTAAGCGAAGCGCAAGGGCACTACCAGACTACTTTTTCTCGAAGCGTTTCGTCGATATTTTGAACCCTCATAACTTGGCATTAGACTATACCAGATACACAAAATTTTCAGGATATGTTCCCAGTAGCGGACTTATGAAACATGTAAAGTTTTGATTATAAAGGTCTAATAATTTAGGTTTTATTGATATCCAAAAACTGATTTCGTCACTGACTCACTAGTCACTGATGATCAACAAAATTATAGGGTACTTCCGGATGTCATAGAAAGCTGAAATTTGGTATGTAAGCTAGTTTTAGCACATAACCAACATAAAAATTGACAGACTTGGAACTTTTATCCTCCAACCCCTTAAACTAGGGGATGAAAATTTGTAAGAGACTTACCTAAATGTTTTTTTTTATGTAATGTTTACCTAGAGGTGTGAAAATTGTCTTTCAAAAAGAAGTGAAATCTCACCAAAAACATTTTCATGTAAAGTGATGCCTAGTAATGTATATATTTTTATAACATTATCAGAAAGAATAGATCTCACCAAAAACATTTTCATGTAAAGTGATGCCAAGACGATACCATATAACTCGCACTGTCAAAAAGATATTAGATCTCTTGTGAAACCAAGCTTCTGACTCTACCAAACTTCTAACTCTACACGCCTTAACTCTACAAGTCTAACTCTACAAACTCTATACTTTAGTCAAAATATGTGGCCTGGCCATTTCGATACATTCGCTTAGGCGTAAGGTGAAAAATTTACGGACTGTTTTTCTGTTATACTATTCTTGTACGAACGAAATGGCCAAGCCACATAATTTGACTAAAGTATACAGTTTGTAGAGTTCGGCTTGTAGAGTTAGAAGTTTGGTAGAGTCAGAAGCTTGGTTTCATATGAGATCTAATATCTTTTTGACAGTGCGAGTTATATGGTATCGTCTTGGCATCACTTTACATGAAAATGTTTTTGGTGAGATCTATTCTTTCTGATAATGTTATAAAAATATATACATTACTAGAGTAAATGTTCTCAGAAAATGCAAAGAAAAGAATAGGTAGTAAGGCCTAGTCCTAATAAGATATCTGCAATCTATAATTCTTTTCTTTCTAAACGCACTAGTCTATACGTTTTATAGATGTCACCTCTAGTTATTATGACTCTGAGATCTCTTCTGACCAATCTGACTTTCCTCCTCAGATCAAAACTAGCAGTCCTAAACAACCGCCACGCGTACTTCCTATTGGTCGACAACGGGTCGGTGGGGAGGTATGGCGCAGAGATAGTACTACGACGAAAGCTGGAGAAGTACATCGCAGCACAGAAGCTACATCCTTGTGAGTATTGACGAGTTTATTAATGCAATTTGAGTTCTATTCCACATAATACATAAGACTTATTTTAAACGATTTTCAATACACACGGTCGCTCCGACTGCCGTTTTGCTGCAATTCCGTAGGATCTTTTTCAATCGCTAACGCG
Source organism: Glaucopsyche alexis (assembly GCA_905404095.1). Taxonomy (NCBI): domain Eukaryota; kingdom Metazoa; phylum Arthropoda; class Insecta; order Lepidoptera; family Lycaenidae; genus Glaucopsyche; species Glaucopsyche alexis. The sequence continues at coordinate 20,225,818 of FR990057.1, forward strand.
TGTTGTTTGATACCTACCACTTGACTTTGACAGGGGAATGCGTATACTTAATAAAACACGGACGGCTCAATTTCGTTTGATTAGACAAAAAAAAACTTCTCTCAGCGCCTCGCGCTGGCTCGCAGGCTCTCTATCTCGCGCGTCACACGATGACGTCACACTCACCGACTCCGGACACTGTTTGACGTCGGCGCTGGGGCCGAACACGAAGGATATGAGGTCGTAGTACCACAGCTGCGGGACGTACACCTCGCCGCCCGCCGCCACGCTGTCCCGCACGCGCTTGTACTCGCGTCTCGCGCTGGCTCGCAGGCTCTCTATCTCGCGCGTCACACGATGACGTCACACTCACCGACTCCGGACACTGTTTGACGTCGGCGCTGGGGCCGAACACGAAGGATATGAGGTCGTAGTACCACAGCTGCGGGACGTACACCTCGCCGCCCGCCGCCACGCTGTCCCGCACGCGCTTGTACTCGCGTCTCGCGCTGGCTCGCAGGCTCTCTATCTCGCGCGTCACACGATGACGTCACACTCACCGACTCCGGACACTGTTTGACGTCGGCGCTGGGGCCGAACACGAAGGATATGAGGTCGTAGTACCATAGCTGCGGGACGTACACCTCGCCGCCCGCCGCCACGCTGTCCCGCACGCGCTTGTACTCGCGTCTCGCGCTGGCTCGCAGGCTCTCTATCTCGCGCGTCACACGATGACGTCACACTCACCGACTCCGGACACTGTTTGACGTCGGCGCTGGGGCCGAACACGAAGGATATGAGGTCGTAGTACCACAGCTGCGGGACGTACACCTCGCCGCCCGCCGCCACGCTGTCCCGCACGCGCTTGTACTCGCGTCTCGCGCTGGCTCGCAGGCTCTCTATCTCGCGCGTCACACGATGACGTCACACTCACCGACTCCGGACACTGTTTGACGTCGGCGCTGGGGCCGAACACGAAGGATATGAGGTCGTAGTACCACAGCTGCGGGACGTACACCTCGCCGCCCGCCGCCACGCTGTCCCGCACGCGCTTGTACTCGCGTCTCGCGCTGGCTCGCAGGCTCTCTATCTCGCGCGTCACACGATGACGTCACACTCACCGACTCCGGACACTGTTTGACGTCGGCGCTGGGGCCGAACACGAAGGATATGAGGTCGTAGTACCACAGCTGCGGGACGTACACCTCGCCGCCCGCCGCCACGCTGTCCCGCACGCGCTTGTACTCGCGTCTCGCGCTGGCTCGCAGGCTCTCTATCTCGCGCGTCACACGATGACGTCACACTCACCGACTCCGGACACTGTTTGACGTCGGCGCTGGGGCCGAACACGAAGGATATGAGGTCGTAGTACCACAGCTGCGGGACGTACACCTCGCCGCCCGCCGCCACGCTGTCCCGCACGCGCTTGTACTCGCGTCTCGCGCTGGCTCGCAGGCTCTCTATCTCGCGCGTCACACGATGACGTCACACTCACCGACTCCGGACACTGTTTGACGTCGGCGCTGGGGCCGAACACGAAGGATATGAGGTCGTAGTACCACAGCTGCGGGACGTACACCTCGCCGCCCGCCGCCACGCTGTCCCGCACGCGCTTGTACTCGCGTCTCGCGCTGGCTCGCAGGCTCTCTATCTCGCGCGTCACACGATGACGTCACACTCACCGACTCCGGACACTGTTTGACGTCGGCGCTGGGGCCGAACACGAAGGATATGAGGTCGTAGTACCACAGCTGCGGGACGTACACCTCGCCGCCCGCCGCCACGCTGTCCCGCACGCGCTTGTACTCGCGTCTCGCGCTGGCTCGCAGGCTCTCTATCTCGCGCGTCACACGATGACGTCACACTCACCGACTCCGGACACTGTTTGACGTCGGCGCTGGGGCCGAACACGAAGGATATGAGGTCGTAGTACCACAGCTGCGGGACGTACACCTCGCCGCCCGCCGCCACGCTGTCCCGCACGCGCTTGTACTCGCGTCTCGCGCTGGCTCGCAGGCTCTCTATCTCGCGCGTCACACGATGACGTCACACTCACCGACTCCGGACACTGTTTGACGTCGGCGCTGGGGCCGAACACGAAGGATATGAGGTCGTAGTACCACAGCTGCGGGACGTACACCTCGCCGCCCGCCGCCACGCTGTCCCGCACGCGCTTGTACTCGCGTCTCGCGCTGGCTCGCAGGCTCTCTATCTCGCGCGTCACACGATGACGTCACACTCACCGACTCCGGACACTGTTTGACGTCGGCGCTGGGGCCGAACACGAAGGATATGAGGTCGTAGTACCACAGCTGCGGGACGTACACCTCGCCGCCCGCCGCCACGCTGTCCCGCACGCGCTTGTACTCGCGTCTCGCGCTGGCTCGCAGGCTCTCTATCTCGCGCGTCACACGATGACGTCACACTCACCGACTCCGGACACTGTTTGACGTCGGCGCTGGGGCCGAACACGAAGGATATGAGGCCGTAGTACCACAGCTGCGGGACGTACACCTCGCCGCCCGCCGCCACGCTGTCCCGCACGCGCTTGTACTCGCGTCTCGCGCTGGCTCGCAGGCTCTCTATCTCGCGCGTCACACGATGTCGTCACACTCACCGACTCCGGACACTGTTTGACGTCGGCGCTGGGGCCGAACACGAAGGATATGAGGTCGTAGTACCACAGCTGCGGGACGTACACCTCGCCGCCCGCCGCCACGCTGTCCCGCACGCGCTTGTACTCGCGTCTCGCGCTGGCTCGCAGGCTCTCTATCTTGCGCATCACGTGTACGGGCGTCGCACTGGCGTCATATTCGCGCACCTAATAAAAAAAAGCCCTCAAGTGTCGGAATTGCTACTGTATTGAGTGAATTCGGAGGCGTTACTCTACTCATCATTTTCATCGCGACAAAAGTAGCCAATACCAGCTTTATGTTAATCCAGTCTATGAACTATCTGTGTGTCAACTTATACAAATTATTATTATTGAAACTTGGGGTGGGCTTTAGAATAGGGGTAGCCTGAATTTATGTATTTTGATGGTTGACTTTTGTGGGGGCTACTTACTTAATTTTGGTACTAATTTTAGGTAGAGGAAATGAGTATTTTACTTTTTATAACGATTTTTGTGATTAACATATTAATACTTTTTTCACGTTATTCACAAAAGTTACTTAAGTAAATCTATTTTTAGCACTAAATTGTGTATAATAATGCTGGTTTCTTAATATAATTAAATAAATTTCGATTTATGTGTAAATATTAAGTATCTAAACTAATATTATAAAGAGGAAAACTTTGTTTGTATGTTTGTTTGTTTGTTTGTTTGTTTGTTTGTTTGTTTGTTTGTTTGTAATGAATAGGCTCAAAAAGTACTGGACCGATTTTAAAAATTCTTTCACCATTCGAAAGCTACATTATCCACGAGTAACATAGGCTAAATTTTATTTTGGAAAAACATAGGGTTCCGTAAGATATTTGGGTTTTTCGGACACAAGGTGTAAAAAATCAACCAGAAAAGTTACTTATTATGCGTACGCTGCCTAAACTATAAAAGATAGAACCATAAAATGTTCTAATTAATTGTAGATCTTATAAATATCTACAAAAAAGTCCGCGACACACTATACCTATCTATGTCGAGTGAGGCACAACAACCATTTTTTTATTTAGAAATCTTGAATTTTTTTTGGACTACATTTAAACGCGTTTATTTTACTCATGTTATTAATCCTTATCAAAATAAATTATTTCATCACTAAGTACAGTTTATGTAGATAATATTTGGTCTTTGAATGATTAAAATTGGACGTTTGGTTTTGAAGTTATGGCGAAATTAAAATATTACGACTTCTGCTGCACGGCCCGTTTCGAAGTGGGCGTCACCAAGGCGGGGTGCGCGTGCGGGTTAATGTTTAGTTTAGTTTAGTTAAATAGTTTAGTTATTTTATAAACATCAAATTGATAATAATATCTTAAAATATAACACATTATAATATTTATACATCTATACAGTTAAATACAATTTAAGTGTCTGTTTGTAACTTCAAATTAACAGCTTTTTACATAATGAATCTGAAAGTATTTTCGGTACTTACAATAAAATACATTTTTTTTTAATTTTTGTCTGTCCGTCTGTCTGTCTGTAAGTCGGTCTGTCTGTCTGTTTGTTTCGACTAATCTCTGAAACGGCTGGACCGATTTTCACGGGACTTTCACTAGCAGATAGCTGATGTTATAGGGTACATAGGCTACTTTTATTTTAGGGTTCCGTTTAAAAAAATAGGATTCCGCTTTCGTTAGTCATAAATAAAGTCGCGGGTAAATTTCAGCGATATCCCAAAGTATTGTTCCACGCGGACGAAGTCGCGGGCAAAAGCTAGTATAAAATAAATTGATTGCAAATAAAATAATTTCTGGGTTCAAGGGGTGCTGAATACGAAAATACCACTAATTTTTAAAACCAAGATGAGAATTTACTATAGTTTTTAAGTTTGTGTGGGTAAAATAAACATAATTTTCTGCAACAGGCCGAAATCCACGATGCCGCGGGTAAATACAAAGACATCAATGGAACCAATTTCATTCATAGCCAATGCTTATCTTTAGTCAATGAACATTTGTAGTTGCGAAAAGTCCAAAAAATATTCCGATATGTTAAATGAGTTTTTTAACGCCACCTGAAGGAAAAGAATTTGAAGTATTTAAAATAAAAGCAATTTCCTCCGATAAAAACATAATATAATGCTTTGTCTTAATGAATGAACACTTCTGAACATTTTTGAAATGAACAACATATCACATACATAAAAACTTAAATCTAGGTAAGAATTAAGTTTAATTATCTCAAAATTAATTAATACGATGATGTTATACGATATATTTATAAAAAAAGATAGAAACAAAAAATATGCGTATATTATATATATTCCCTACTATCTCAAATCTCAAAAAAATCATAATGTTATCATACTTATATTCAGGTTATAAAAAATATTATTTAAAAAGTTGATATTAATATTATACTCCGGTAGACATGAAAATAGGGGTCAAATAACAAAAATTCCGACAGAGCCAAATTTTGGTGGAGATCTTGGGTTTACCCTAAAATATAAAAGTTTTAAAGTCCCCATGAATCCCATGTGAGCTAATAAAGTTATGCGGGTCAAAGGTCAACATTTCAGGTTTTTTGATTTTTTTTTCGAAAACGGTAAATTTTATTAAAAAATACTGCAGTCTAAAATTGTAGATCTCAAAATTCTCTACAAAAATGGTCCTAATGATTTTTTCTCTAAGTATCATTCATCACAGTTCCTGAGATATCGTGATTGTATCACGTTCTACATTATATGCACATATTTGCTACATATATACATACTAGCTATCCCAGCGAACTTCGTACCGCCTTAGAATTAAATTTGTTAACGTATTGACAGCAGCGCCACCTACTGGGTCCAATTGCAAATCTAAACCATTCTTGAATCCACTTGAACAAACACAAAAAAAATCATTAAAATCTGTCCAATATGAATAATTTTCCCCGTTTTTGTAAAATTTTTCACTGATGCTTCGTTCCTATTTGTTGCAGGTTAATTTTATATAGCTTAAATCTTTCCTCGACAAATGAACTATCTAACACAAAAATATTTTTTCAAATCGATCAAGCAGTTCCTGAGATCAGCGTGTTCAAACAGACAACGGAAGCCCTCAAAGATGAATAATTTTATTTTTTTTCCACTGATTCTTCGCTCCTATTAGTCCCAGCGCACAGTGTTCTATTTGACTCAAAAAATTTCCCTATGCTGTTTATTGCATAAATCGATGAAGAAATGCATTTTAAATGCAAGAGTAAAACACCCACGTGTCTATTTCAAATACTTTTTTTTTATAAAAAATAATTTATGTTTCGTGACCTCGACGTAAAAAAAAGACTTAATAAATTCTGTAAGCGTGTCTGATCAATATATATTTTTTTGATTAATATGGTTTAATGAAGGACCTTTAGGCGCATATTTTCCATGTTTTATTTTTTGAAGATCACTTCTGGTTACCGAGTTATTAATTTTTATTCAGTTTTTTGTTTTTATTTTTTTTCTCCCAAATAACTCAAAAGTGCGACTTGTGACTGACACTGAAAGATTGACCTTTAATGCGTCTATCACTGATAAAAAAATCAAGTTGCACTATGGAAGCGTTTGGGAGTTAGAATAAAGGTCAAATGGTACATTTTAGGGTTATCACTAAGGTCAAAAAGTAGGCGATCGGACTTTTTTTTTATTGTATAAACGTATAGTACTCTTAAATATGAGTAATTTCTCAGAAGAAATAGTATATCAAAAGTCAATATTTTCAAAGGTTTGTATATTATGTCACCGTAAAATTGTAAAATAACTCAAGAGATTGTAAAAAATATGTCTAAAGATTTATTACCATAGTCATAATGGTAAATCATATACAATTTTGTAGTTAAAGAAAAAATTTCATTAATTTGAGCAAAAATGAAAGGTCAAGTTGAATGACACCCTTAACACAATATTTTGAAATTCGATTACTCGTAAACGCTTCCATAGTGCAATTTGATTTTTTTATCAATGATAGACGCATTAAAGGTCAATCTTTCAGTGTCAGTCACAAGTCGCACTTTTGAGTTTTTTGGGAGAAAAAAAATAAAAACAAAAAACTGAATAAAAATTAATAACTCGGTAACCAGAAGTGATTTTCAAAAAATAAAACATGGAAAATATGCACCTAAAGGTCTTTCATTAAACCATGTTAATCAAAAAAATATATATTGATCAGACACGCTTACAGAATTTATTAAGTCTTTTTTTTACGTCGAGGTCACGTAACATAAATTATTTTTTATAAAAAAAAGTATTTGAAATAGACACGTGGGTGTTTTACTCTTGCATTTAAAATGCATATCTTCATCGATTTATGCAATAAACAGCATAGGGAAATTTTTTGAGTCAAATAGAACACTGTGCAGCGTGATGTTATATAGCCTAAAGCCTTCCTCGACAGATGAGTATCTAACACAATTTTTTTTAAATCGATCAAGCGGTTTCTGAGATCATCGCGTTCAAACAGATAACGGAAGCCCTCAAAGATGAAAAATTTTCCCCGTTTTTTCCACATTTTCTACTGATTCTTCGTCCCTATTGGTCGCAGCGTGATGTTATATGGCCTTTTAAGCCTTCCTCGATAAATGGACTATACAACATAAAAATAATTTTTCAATTTGAACCAGTAGTTCCTGAGATTAGCGCGTTCAAACAGCAAAAAGACAACGCGAGGATGAACAAGTCAGTACTTCAAAAGTAAGTCCACCTCGCACTAGAGCGCACTAGATATCTCAGTAACGGTGATAATTAGGGAAAAAACATAAGAACAATTTTTGTAGATAATTTTGAGATCTACAACTTCGGTCTGAAGTATTATTTGATAGAACTTACCGTTTTCGAGAAAAACCCAAAAAACCTGAAATGTTGACCTTTGACCCCGAATAACTTTGTAAGCTCATATGGGATTGATGGGGACTTTTAAATTTCAATTTATTAGGGCAAACCCAAGGTCTCCACCAATATTTGGTTCTGTTGGAATTTGTGTTATTTCAATTGTCTAAATTAATCGGAGTATTAGCTATGTGTGATCTGCGTAATATGCTTACGGAAATTAAGAAAAGGTTTGCCACCCCTGTTATTAATTTGTTATTAATTTATACTGATCATTTTGCTATTCTTATCGCTTAAAACTAAAATATATGAGATGTTAGTCAAAAAAAGAAGCATAATTTATTTAATTAATACAATTTACTTAACATTTCTCGCCATATTCATCCAATTTTCACCATATAACAATTGAAGCCCAATAACTTCACACAATTAATAATTTATGCCGTAAGATTATTTTTTACGCCAAATACGCTCTTGAACATACCACACGTTTGACATAACTGAAGATTTTCCAATGAATTTAACGTAATGATGATTAATTTTTTAATAGTGTGCTGAAAACGCCGATCGGCGTCTTATTATTACCCTTTGAGGTGCGGAAGACGCCCATCGGCGTCGCGACGAAAACCGTCCCCGCACCTGGGTAATAAGTGTAGTTTTTATTGCCGCATGGAATGGGTTAAATCGATATAGATCCTAAACGGTGTCGAATCGAAAAATGTTGAGAGAAAACTAAAAATGATTTTTAAATACCTATTCAACTATCGTTGAATAGCCCCACTTGACATAGTTTGTTGACTTTGATTTTTCATTTTCACAATATGGCGTCCAGTAGTCGCTATATTGAATTTTCACTAACGTCATGTATTTAGTGACACTCGCCGGACTAAGAGGAATCGATTGACATGCGAATCATAAAAATCGGCCCAGGCGTTTGGTCTGTATAGTGCTTCAAAGGAACATACATACATACATACATACATACATACATAGGCTGATAAACACATTACCACTCCTTTGCGTCGCGCAGTCGGGTAAAAACTTTGGTTTGATGCTCTAAAAAATACCTACGTCAACCTCAAAAAAACCCGGCGTGAAATAAAATAACGTTTAAGAGCTTTTGGGTTAGGTTAGAACTTTTTTATCGCGTTCAAAACGTCTTCGGAGTGGTCATATGGCCTCACAAAAACCTGGCGTGAAATAACGTTTGTGTAGTTTTGGGTTAGGTTAGAACTTTTTTATCACGTTCAAAACGTCTTCGGAGCGGTAACATGGTCTGACAAAAACCCGGCGTGAAATAAAGTTAGTGTAGTCTTGGGTTAGGTTAGAACTTTTTTATCGTGTAAAAAGCGTCTTCGGAGTGGAACACGGCAATTTAAATATTATTACCTCAAAAAAACTTGTTAAGTACATTTTTTATATAGTTTTATAGGGACCAACCCCCCCCCCCCCCGGGGGTTGGGGAGTAGTAAATGGGAGGAGTAATCCATTCTTCCCTCAATATTGATTAAATATTTTCACTAAATATATAAAATACCTACCGAATAATTGCAGGAAATTTTGTAAATTTTCAAATGCACTTTTCAAAAAAACTATACATCTCCTCACCCTGGGAATAGTGGAGGGCGGTTAGATAACCCTCCCCCTCTCCTCTCTCCTCCCCTATACCTCCTATTTAGGCTACCGCTATTCTAAAGCAACCCCCTTTACATTTATAATAGTAGGATGTGAAAGTTTGTGAGTGTTGAGATGTTTGTTACTCTTTCACGCAAATACTTCTGAACGGATTTCGATAAAATTTGGTATGGTAGGTAGTAGTTTAAGCTTTGAATTAACTAACACAACCTACTTTTTATCTCGAAAAAACACAGTGCTCCCGTGGGATACTGTATTTACGCGGGCGGAGCCGCGGGCAACAGCTAGTTCATAATACTGCCGTCCTCAAACTAAAAGGCGGCTAAATGACAAAATGAGTTTTTGAGGTAGAGCTAAAAAACATGGGATTATTTTGAAATTGATGCTAGTGATTTCGTATAAACAATTGTTAATGTTGTCGTGAATGTCTTATGACAACATTAACAATTGTTTATAGAAAATAACTAGCATCAATTTCTAAATAATCCTGTTTTAGCTCTACCTCAAAAACTCTTTTTGTCATTTAGCCGCTTTTAGTTTGAGAACGGCAGAATAGTAGAAGGACTATCACATTTATTATGATACGAACCAGGCTCGTCAGTTTGGCAATAGCTTCATGCCGTTTAGTCCTCTGTTTGTAGTTCACGCAATTCTTGTTCCATAGACACGGCAGTTCTCTATACATCGTTATGAACCGCTTGGCGAGCTTGCGCGGGAACGCAACAGTCGTATCGCACATTATAGGGTTGCCAAACGAAACCACCAAACCACTACACACAAAGTTTACACACTAAAAGGCAAGCAGATGTGGTGAAACTCGAGTGAAACTGCATACACTATATGATGAAAATGACTAGGTAGATTTAGCGGTATAATATAGTACAGGATCGGCGTGGTGCGGCGAGCGGCGCGCCGAACGGACTGACGAGCGGAGCCGAACTCACCCGAGCGACCCCAGTAGTTAGTTATCGAGTAGACGGGTCACGTCGAACATGGTTCGGTTTGTGCAACCAAACACGGTTACGGTACAGCTTGGCAAAAAAAGAGTGTGACGAGGTGACAGCATGAACTAAAACACTGTCGACTGTATCGTATTTTATCTATCATCAGATTGGAATGAGATATTTAGATATTATGTATTATATTTAGATATTGATTATTTATGAGATTATTTAGATATTATGTATTATATTTTAATGAATTGAAATTAAATATTTCATTCCAATCTACTATGGATAAAATATGATAGGCATTTTTTTTAAATTCCTGCTATCATTGCGTCATACTCTTTTTTGCAAAGCTGTATTAAATTGAGATGTTATAATATTATTTTAAAGTGATTGCTATTTACTGGGTACTATTAACATGTACTGATGACTTACAGAACATTACAAAAATGTGTTATCTGTTTAGAACTAAGGACATATTACATAACAAAGAATAATGCTAGGATATTTTAACAATTTACACTGTATGAAATTAATGATAATATATAGAACAAGCAAGTGAGGAACATTTCATACTAGCGCAGAATCGGAGCGAAGCGAAATTCTGAAATCGTAATAAAACAGAAAATTCACTCTTCTGTTTTAATTTATATTACGTTATTTGCGTTAGGTTAACACAGAAGATTCTGAGACAATGTAACGAACTTTTCACTTTGATATGCTTCGACTCTGAGCTTGTATGAATAATAATTATTCATACAAGCTCAGAGTCGAATAATTGTAAAGTTTTAAATAACACACATGAACAAAAATGTCAGATTGTGGACATAAACAATTTAAATTTATGTAATATGAGATTAGATAAGTATTTCTTATCTAACTTCTGTAAGCGACATATAGCTAGGGTGCTATTAAACTTTTTATTTTTAAAACCAGCCAAGGATTTGGCTTCTTCGACTACTGCTTTTATTGAGCAGAATACTAGTACTAGTAGTATTAACGAATTGGAATATGTTCCAAATTCTTATTTAAATTAGATAATAAGACAATGGAGGATGTCTCTTGCAGAAATAAGATAAGTTTAAATGTACAAAATCCTACCATAAAAAATGTATTAAATTATAATAAATCTTCTGTGATTAACCTGGTGCATCAAAATTTACAAGGAATGGTAGGTAAAGAACTTGAAATTGAGTTATTTTTAAATAAATTTAATGTTGACATTATTTGTATATCTGAACATTGGTTCAGACAACATGAACTCATTTTCAATTTTAATGATCACCAGTTAGCAAGTTCGTTCAGTAGAGAAAATGCCATTAGAGGTGGCTCTTTAATATTAATTAGAAAAAATTTGAAATTCAAGGAACGCAAAGATGTCGTGAGCCTCTCAACTGAGCGAATTATTGAAATAGCTTGCATAGAGTTGAGTCAACTTATTATTGTAAGCGTATATAGGCCTCCATCAGGGTTATACGATTCATTTGAACAAACTATGGAACAAGTATTGTCAAAAATATGTGCATCTAACAAAAAAGTTATTATATGTGGTGATTTTAATATAAATTTATTAGATTTAAACTCCACAACTGTTAGATTCACATCTTTGTTTAAATCGTATAACCTCTTTAATTTATTTCTTGAACCGACAAGAGTGTGTGACACAACTGCTACTTGTATCGATAACATTTTCACGAATATTACTCCATGTAAAAAAGAAATAATTAATAAGCTCAGTTCTGATCACTGTGGACAGTCAGCTTCTTTTAATATTAATTATGACCGTAACCAAAAGGAAGAGTTTGTGTTTATTCCTGTGAATACAAAACGTATTGAGAAATTTAGAAATAATTTAAGTACAAATATTCAATTATTGGATGGGTCAAATAGCTCAGATGAAGCTTTTAGTAAATTGTTTAAGATAATAAGAACCCAATTTAATTCAGTATTTACAAGTAAAACGGTTAGAAATTGTAAGAAAAAAAGTAACTTTATTGAATGGGCAACTGCAGGAATTAAAATCAGCAGGCAAAGACTATATGAATTATATGCTGAAAAAAGGATTAATAATAATGAAACATTTAAAACATATGTTAAAAGCTATTCAAAAACCTTCAAAAAAGTATGTAAAGCTGCTAAGGCTCTTTATATAAAGAATAAAATTAAATATTCTAAAAATAAAATTAAAACTACATGGAAGGTAATAGCTGGTGAGACTGGAAACGTCACCTGTCGTAGCTCTGAATTTGAACTTTATTTTGAAAATAAAAAAATACTACTGATTTGGAAGTTGCGACGGTCTTTGAAAAGTTTTTTGCTGACATTCCGGTCTCAACTACAAAAAATTTAAATTCCTCACCTGCAGCTGCTGAAAAACTACTCAGAGATAATGTAAAGGAATGTGATGTCAATTTTAAGTTTAAAGAAATTGACTCTAGAGATATTATTAACACCTTTAAATTGTTGAATATTAAAAATACTGCTGATCTCTGGGGCATGTCTACAAAAGTTATTAAATCAATAATTGACATCGTAGCTCCTTATTTAGCGACAATATTCAATGAATGTATAAAAAGTGGTGTATTCCCTGATTTAATGAAGCATAGCAAGGTAATACCCTTATTCAAAGCAGGAAATAAATCTGATCCGACAAACTACAGGCCTATATCAATTCTACCGACTCTTAGTAAAATATTTGAAAAAATTATTTTAAGACAGTTATTAGTGCATTTTAATTTAAACAAATTATTACATAATAATCAATACGGTTTTACTAAGGGTCGATCCACAACGGATGCTGGTATAGGTCTTCTTTGTAGTATCTCTAAAGCTTGGGAGGGGTTACAGGATGCATTAGGTGTATTTTGCGATCTCTCCAAGGCCTTTGATTGTGTTGAGCATGCTACATTGATCAGAAAATTGCACCACTATGGCATTCGGGACTCTGCACTCAAACTTTTGAGTTCTTACCTTAACAATAGAACTCAAAGGGTGGAGATAAATAGTAAAAAGTCCACTGGGACCAAAATAGAATTAGGTGTCCCACAGGGATCTATTTTGGGCCAGTTTCTTTTTCTCATCTATATAAATGATTTACCTTATCTTGTTAAAGATAATGATAACGAGATAGTACTTTTTGCCGATGACACTTCACTAATTTTTAATGTGAAGCAACAGCAGTCAGACTACGACGAGGTAAATAGTGCTCTCTCAAAAATAGTACATTGGTTTAATGTTAATAACTTACTTTTAAATTCCAAAAAAAAACAAAATGTTTAAAGTTTACATTGCCCAATGTTAGGCAAGTTCAAACCAATATACTATTAAATGATGAGAAAATGAATCTTGTGGACACCACTGTATTTCTAGGTATAACACTAGATAGTAAATTACAGTGGGGTCCTCATATTGCTAATCTTGCAGATAGGCTCAGTTCTGCAGCATATGCAGTCAGAAAAATTAGAGAAATTTCTGACGAAGACACGGCGCGACTTGTTTACTTTAGTTACTTTCATAGTAGAATGTCTTACGGCATCCTTTTATGGGGAAGTGCCGCAGACATTAATACGATATTTGTGCTGCAGAAGCGAGCAATACGTTCAATTTACAAAATGTCCCCCTTTGAATCTCTGAGAGAAAAGTTTAAAGAAATAGGTATTCTGACCGTCGCTTCTCAATACATTTTGGATAATGTATTATATGTTAGAAAGAATATTAGTAATTTTAAAACTAAAAGCGACAATCACTGTAGAAACACTAGAAATAAGCACAAGCTAGATATACCGGTGATCAGACTAAGTAAAGTAAGCAAATCATTTAAAGGTCAATGTATACGCCTATACAATAGAATCCCAGAAAACGTTCAAAATCTTTCCATTAATAAATTTAAAAAAGTAGTTAAAGAACGTTTGTGTGCAAAAGCCTATTATAAGGTCAATGATTTTATTGACGACCGCACACCTTGGGAATAGGATGACCACCTGCAAGGCTACTTCTATGTACTATAATATGTATCTGACTTTTGTCAATATTATATAGACCTAAGTTTTCACATTGTAAACAACTTAATTTTTTTTTTAAAAGAACAATTTTCCATCTTTTTGCTAAAAGATGGCCCCGTGCGAGTTTCTTACGCCGGTTCTTCTCGCCGGGTTAGTTCCCGAACCGGTGGTAGGCATCAAGTAGGGACAATTCTTTAAGCGTTACTTTGTAACCCATATGGAAATAAAACTTTTTTGATTTTGATTTTATGTCAAACCAATAATAACAAGTACTCAAAGATCAAAATATTAATTGCATAATAAGTTGTAGTGTACTTAACTGCTCAAGTATTTATTTTATTCAAGTACACTAATAGTACGTCAGTGTCCCTAAACATATCCCTACCCGGCAACCGCTCGTGTTCCACTGGTGCCCTCTGCACACAATCTACTCGTGGCCGCGCGGGGCCGCACCGCCCGGCCCGCGTTACCGGCGCGCGCCAACACCGCGAGATTTGTTCGACAACACGCTAGAGTCAAACAATATCCTACTAATGGCACTAATATTATAAATGTGAAAGTTTGTGAGGATGTATGGATGGATGTTTGTTACTCCTTCACGCAAAAACTATTGAACGGATTTTGATGAAATTTGGTATGGTAGTTTAGGCTCTGGATTAAAATATAGGCTACTTTTTATCCCGAAAAAATACATTGTTCCCGAGGGATACTGCATTTACGCGGGCAGAGCCAAGTCCAGGGGGCCTAAACTAAATCCGTTCAGTAGTTTTTGCGTGAAAGAGTAACAAACATCCATCCATACATCCATCCCTATATCCATCCATACATCCATCCATACATCCTCACAAACTTTCACATTTATAATATTAGTAGGATATGACGGAGCCATCTGGTTAGCTAGCCAATTTGACGCCTAGACCGTTCATTATACGCCGGCGTCTAAGGAAATGAGTAGACCGATAGTTAAACTTGAATCACTCAACGTTCAACGACTTGACGTATTGAAAGTTAGCCCGAAGGTCCATTCTGCTAATTAAATCCTGCTATAATACAGTAACGATCTAGTCCTGAATCCTGATATGTTATAACTGCAAAATGGTATTCTTATAAACGTCAAACGAACGTCAAAACCGTTTTGATTGGTCCTTAGGCTGTTTGTCCACCGCAAACGTCAACGAGAACGAGATTATTTCTGGTAGATTAGATTGACGTGATGGGAGTGCGGTGGACAGACTGCTATAGTGTAGTATCTTGGTAGTATTGCTACTTGACGCCGTCATGTTTTTCTCGTTGACGTCCCGTTGACGTTGGCGGTGGGCTGACAGCGTAACTCTACAAATTATTGGCTGTGTTCCGCGCAAAATAGCGCTTGTTAGCGCTCGCTAGCGATAAAGAAACAAAAACAGATTATCGGCCAGGACACGTTTGCTAACTTCAATACTGCTGACATAATCCGCCATTTTGCTTATTTAATGCTAGTAGTAGCCATTTTGCTTACGTTTTTTTGTTAGCGCTATTTTCCGCGGAATACAGCCAATATATGATTCATAACGCTAATAATTCAATAAAAGTAAAATAAAGAGGTGAATTAATTACGAGAATTGGGAATCTGGTGTACTTTCGGCCTTTAGCCTCAGTTCACACTGAGACGCGGCGCTGCATTTTTAAAATAGCGATTCAAAATTGAACTTTATTCACTATACAATAAGACACTCGTTTAGTTGCAAGAATTCGTATGTTCTCCTTACTGTGACCCTAGTATAAGTGGTATAAGGCTAAGGCTTGGAAATCCGGAAATCATTCGGAATACCTCCGACTGGACAAAAAACGGCGCTTAAGAAAGAACTTTGCGCTAATACAATAGAGTTGAAAATCGAACACACGTCAGCAACAACTTATCCTTACTACAACCCATGTTCCGGAACATTCGATGTTCATTGTTTTACCTTACTATGTAGACTGTAGTGAACCACCTGTGGCTCGCTGCAGCCGATCGATACGCGGCCACGATAGCGCACGTTCGCGCCAAAACAATAGCTAACACTACTGAAAAGCACAGGTAAATGAACAAACGAATCGTATGATGGTAAGTGTCATCCTTTGATATCAGCATCATGTTAACTTAGCACCGAAATGTGATATGGATGGTTAGTAGATTCTAAGGTAGCAACTAGCAGATGGACCGCCTGATACGTCGTCTATGGATGCAACAAATACAAGTGTAAATGATAAAGAATAGCCCTAGAAGGTGCAAAAGATTAAAGGGACTGAATTAGGTCAAAAGTAGAGTACGGACCTATCTGCTAAACGAAATTGAGTCGTCTGAGGAAACTTTTAAGGTTTATGTTACAACATCAGATATGAGAGCGTTGCTTTTTATATTACCGGTTAAGAATGGGCATGGAAGGAGCAAAAGGTTAAGGGATTGAATTCGGTCAAACTATCTTTTTCCAGCGGCTTCGCCCACGTCAATATATTATCGGCTATCCCACAGGATCACTGTACTTTTTCGGGATAAAAGTAGCCTATGTTTTAATTCAGAGCCTAAACTACTACCATACCAAATTTCATCGAAATCCGTTCAGTAGTTTTTTGCGTGAAAAAGGAATAAACATCCATCCATACATCCTCACAAACTTTCACATTAGTACAGTAGGACTAGGATATAAGTACGGACCTATATTGCTGAACGGATTTAAATCAAAAAAAGTATGTGGAAATTTTAAGGTGTATGTTCTCGTATTCAGACAAATCCTTTCAATTATGTACGACATATTGATTTCTTATGTTTACGCGAATATTGTTCATTGTTTTAAACACTTACGGATTTTGTCGCGGTGCACTTTTCTTTTACCCGACGTTTCGGCTACTTTCCAGCAGCCGTGGTCACGGGAGGACTGAGGTGTCAGTTGTCCTATTTGTTGAAGTTGTTCAAACTACCCGAAGATTCTTCAATTATTATTTGTGTTCCGATCCACGCAAAACATACTAACAGTATGTTTTGCGTGGAACACAAATAATAATTGAAGAATCTTCGGGTAGTTTGAACAACTTCAACAAATAGGACAACTGACACCTCAGTCCTCCCGTGACCACGGCTGCTGGAAAGTAGCCGAAACGTCGGGTAAAAGAAAAGTGCACCGCGACAAAATCCGTAAGTGTTTAAAACAATTATGTACGACATTTAAGAGATAATGAAAAATACCTTTTCTATATTTCTCCAGAATAGGTAGGTGAACACTGTATCATTAATTAGTGTTAATTAGTATTGGCGTATGTTAGTTTGTAACCGTAATTATTATGTTATAATAATTATGTTATTTGTAATTAATAGTTATGTTATATTAAGCAGTGCGCGCACTGATAATAAATTTGTCTTCTTCCTCCACCATTTGCAATCCGATTATCAACTTAAGCGTACGCGAAATAGATTCAACGTTCCCGCTAAACATGACCGTATAGGAAAACAACTAGTTTTGCGGAAAAGTTAACTTTATTTTGCGTGCCCTAAAGTTCATAATCTAAATGTTATACTCGTACTATATGGTGGGCGACAGAGATAATTTTACTGCCATTGCGCACTTAATCCTACCGACTGCCCCTCAGCACAATGCGTGTGTTTGATATTTTTGCCGCTAGAGGGCAGACCCAACGCACACAAACCGTCATCTGGTGGCGTAAGTGGTATCTAAAACGGTCAATGAGAATTTTCGTTTCTTTTTCTATCACCAGGCGGCGCTCGGTAACCCGACGGTCCTTGTCGTGTCAAAAAACTGTTAGATGTCACGAATTTGAAACCCTTATTGCGTGTTGATGATTGGTCCGGCCCATATTCTTTGTCAAATGTAACGCGAGAGATTTAAGTCGAGCTTTGTCGCGTCGCAAATTGTGCTACGGTGCTGATTGTCTATACTAAAAAAAACAGGAAATATATTTGTTTGTTTGTTGAATAGGTTCCGAAACTACTGGACCAATTATGTAAAAGCCACAAATATAGAGTAGACCTCGGGGAGTAGCCAAAATTTTTATAGCGGCAAAAAGTACGGTTTCTGCGGAATTCCCTCAACTCAAACTCAAAATTTTTATTTCCATGTAGGTTATAATATAACGCTTATAGAATCGTCCTACATGATGCCTACCACCGGTTCGGAAACTAGCCCGGCGAGAAGAACCGGCGTAAGAAACTCGCACGGGTAGTAGTATTGAATAAAGCCATAAGATGCGGTATACCATAAAAAGTGATACCAACAAGTGGCAGCGATCAAAAATAACTCACTTAAACTTTTACGACAAAACTATCGTAAAGTTTCTCATCTCGCTTTACGGCGCCGAAAATAACTTTAGGGTGTTACTTATCTCGCCTTACGGAGGCCGGAGGGTAATGGTTCCGTCCTTTGTGTTGAAGATTGGGTGGACTTTTATAAATTAGAGTTCTTTCGATCACAATAGATCGCATCCACAAATGTTTAACAAACTTCATTTGTAAATTGTAGCTCGATAGAGAATTCGATAAGTTTTTCTAAGTTTTAAGAAAAGAATATACTACCTATAATATGTACCTAGCAACTTGAAGTTGGAAGGTGGCCATATACAATTTTCCGCAAGTATGATGATATGGAGGCGTTATATTCGGGTAAACTTTTAGCCCCGTTTCATCCCCTTGGGGTCAAATTTATATTCAATAACCACATTTTTTATAAAAAGTATAACCCGACTTCGCAAATAAATTCGTGTCGCTATTGACATCTCATTCGCAAAAATCAGATCAGTAGTTTAGGCGCTACGATGGAACAAACATACATACATATACTGCCAAAATCATTGCCTTTCCTTTTTTTTTATGTAATGAACCAGGAAACGAGCAGACGGATCGCCTGATGGTAAGCGATTACCGCCGCCCATAGACACTCGCAACAACAGAGGTGGTAAACCCTTTGGCCCCCAAGGTGTGCGTGTGGTTTGAGGGACCCACCTGAATATCCCCAAAATAAGTATAGCAAGTTTTAGTAGAAGTCTAAAAAAAATTGTAGAACAAATCTGGGAATTTGTAAAAAGATAGTTTAAAAGATATAGCCCTCAGAGTGTGGTCCCTCAGTTCACACACCGCTATTTTCCAGATCTCGAAAAGTATGTGGAAATATATGGTTTTTTCACTACAGAATTTTAGTAGAACTTTTGTAAAAGTTTTTACAAATTTATCAAATACATAGCATTAGAAATAAAAAAGCTACAACCACTGAAGTGTGGTCCCTCAGTTCACACAAAAATGACATACTCATTTCGCGATATATTACTGACTTTTTTAATTATTTTTCTACGTAGAGTTTTAGTAGAAAATTTGTAGAATTTGTAGACAAAATTTCAGCAAAATCTATCGGCGCATTTGGAAGATATATACCATTATGTTGGGTCCCTCAGTTCACACACTTGTGTATAAGAAAAACTCAAATAACTAATAAACGAGAAAACTAACAGAAAAGTCTACTATACTTAAATTTTAGTAGAAGTTTTTTTCTCTTGGATTAGCACATAAAATATTTAACTTCTTGCTTCCTAGCTGAGATAATGTTAATTTTTTGATTGTATGAAAATGCAGAGTAGGTTACCACACAAGAGGCAAAATGAGGACAAGTCCTAATATTATTGTGTATGTTATACCTTATTAAATTTACGTTTTTCGCGCGGTTTCGCACCTTTTCATTATTTTAGGGGTTCATAGTACTACAAACAACCCATATACTTACCAATTATTAACTATGTACCTATTTGTGGTTTTGCTCTGCCCGCCCTTTTCTCTGTCCATTCTTGCTAACTCCTTATATGTAATTACATATGTATTATATGAATAAAAAACTGGCCAAGTGCGAGTCAAGCTCGCGCACAAACGGTTCCGTACAAAACGGCAAAAAAATATTACGTTTGTTGTATCGGAATTCGGAGCCCTCGTTAAATATTTATTTTATTTTGTTTTTAGTATTTGTTTTTAATAGCGGCAACAGAAATACATAATTTGTGAAAATTTCAATTATCTAGCTTTCGCGGTTCCTGAGATACAGCCTGGTGACAGACAGACGGACGGACAGACAGCGAAGTCCTGATTGATGAAATTTCATATTTTTATTATACCTACCTATTTTCTATAAAAAAAATATAGAAATTTCTTAAGTTTACGCGAATATTGTTCATTGTTTTAAACACTTACGGATTTTGTCGCGGTGCACTTTTCTTTTGCCCGACGTTTCGGCTACTTTCCAGCAGCCGTGGTCACGGGAGGACTGAGGTGTCAGTTGTCCTATTTGTTGAAGTTGTTCAAACTACCCGAAGATTCTTCAATTATTATTTGTGTTCCGATCCACGCAAAACGTACTCACAGTATCTTGAAGCCGCGGTGTTTTTGACCTGAATTTTATTTTATTTATCACTGGATCCCAACTAGATGGCAGCACCCAGCCATCTTCTCGGTTAAAATTAGGGTACTTTTTAATTTCTATAGCCTCGCGTATCATTCTAGGGCGATAACGTTGTTCCTTTGCCAGTACTTGTGGCTTATCAAATCTTATGTAATGGCGAGGTTGATCCAGTGTGTGTTCACAAATTGCAGATTTGTTGTTGCGGCGGTGTTTAACATCTGCGATATGTTCCTTAACGCGGGTTTTAATTGATCTTTTTGTTTGCCCTATATAGGATAGACCACAGTCACAGTCGAGCTTGTAGACTCCTGCATCTTGAAGAGGAATATTGCATTTCACTGGTGGTAAAAATTGACTTATCTTTTTGGGCGGCTTGAAATATGTTTTTATAGAAGCTTTCCTTAGAATATAGCCAACTTTATCAGTGACTCCTTTCATGTATGGCAGAACTGCAGGTATTCGTTCAACAGTGGCTGGTTTCACTCGGTCATTGTGATGCAGGCGTGGGACTCGAAGCTTATTGTCACGTAGAACTTGTGTGACATGATGAAGCTCGGTATCCAAATGCTGCTGATCACAGATTCCTCGTGCTCTTTGAAATAAAGTTTTGCCAATGGTAGATAACTGTGAAGGATGGTGGTGGGACTCACCATTTAAATATCTATTGGTGTGTGTAGGTTTGCGATACACAGTATGACCTAAGGTGCCATTGGGATTCCTTATTACCAACACATCCAAGAAGGCTAAAGAGTTATTGGTCTCTAACTCCATAGTGAATTGTATTTTGGGGTTGAGACTGTTTAGGTGATTTAGGAATATGGTTACTTTGTCTGATGGTAATATTGTGAAAGTATCATCCACATACCGCTTGTAGAACCTGGGTTTTATAGGTGAGGTCTCAAGAGCAGTCTCCTCGAAGTCTTCCATGAATATATCGGCAACAACGGGAGAAACTGGGGAGCCCATCGCTACACCGTCTACTTGCTTG
This sequence comes from Glaucopsyche alexis, assembly GCA_905404095.1. NCBI lineage: Eukaryota > Metazoa > Arthropoda > Insecta > Lepidoptera > Lycaenidae > Glaucopsyche > Glaucopsyche alexis. Next base: position 20,247,232 of record FR990057.1, read on the forward strand.
TAAAATTCATAATTCCACAACATATAGCCAGATGTAAGGCAGTGTTCCAATAATTCCGCATATTCAACAGGTAAGTTCTCATCTCTAAGCCTTCTTGTTACAATTTCAATACATTCCTGTAATGGTAAGCAAGTGAATAAGGATTGTATATCAAAGCTGACCAACTGTTCATTGTCTGTGAGACATAGATGTTTAATCTCATCAACAAAGTGGTAAGAATCCTTTACATGAGCTCTAGTGTGTCCACGTAGTGGTGAAAGTACATTAGCCACTAGTTGAGCCAATTTATAGGTTGGTGAGTCAATTTGGCTTACAATTGGGCGAAGTGGAGCGTTAGGTTTATGTATTTTTGGCAAACCATACAACTTAGGGGGTTTAGGGCACGAAGGCAATAAAGACTTGGCATCTAGATTCAGTGAGTCGGAGTATTTCTTTATGAGACTCTGAGTAGTCTTTAAAACGTTGTTAGTCGGGTCGGTTCTGACTTTTTTGTATGTGTTTTCGTCCGATAATAGCTGTTGTATTTTATCACTGTAATCTGAGGTGTCCATAATCACCGTGGCATTACCTTTATCTGCGCGGAGAATCGTCAAATCAGATCTGGTGCGTAAGTTTTGCAACACTTTCATTTGTTCCCGAGGAAGATTTGGTTTAGGCGTCGAGCTTCGTCGTAAAAATGACGATATATCCTGCCGTATGGCCTCCGAATCATCCTTGTTTATGTTATTATTCGACAAACAATCCTTGACACTGCAGATAATTTCCTCAAAAGGTATTTTTCGCGGTGTTATTGCAAAATTTAAGCCCTTTTCTAAAACTTTTATTGTGTTTAAGTCAAAAGTTTGTTTTGACAGATTGACATACGAAAACACATACAAAAAAGTCAGAACCGACCCGACTAACAACGTTTTAAAGACTACTCAGAGTCTCATAAAGAAATACTCCGACTCACTGAATCTAGATGCCAAGTCTTTATTGCCTTCGTGCCCTAAACCCCCTAAGTTGTATGGTTTGCCAAAAATACATAAACCTAACGCTCCACTTCGCCCAATTGTAAGCCAAATTGACTCACCAACCTATAAATTGGCTCAACTAGTGGCTAATATACTTTCACCACTACGTGGACACACTAGAGCTCATGTAAAGGATTCTTACCACTTTCTTGATGAGATTAAACATCTATGTCTCACAGACAATGAACAGTTGGTCAGCTTTGATATACAATCCTTATTCACTTGCTTACCATTACAGGAATGTATTGAAATTGTAACAAGAAGGCTTAGAGATGAGAACTTACCTGTTGAATATGCGGAATTATTGGAACACTGCCTTACATCTGGCTATATGTTGTGGAATTATGAATTTTACAAGCAAGTAGACGGTGTAGCGATGGGCTCCCCAGTTTCTCCCGTTGTTGCCGATATATTCATGGAAGACTTCGAGGAGACTGCTCTTGAGACCTCACCTATAAAACCCAGGTTCTACAAGCGGTATGTGGATGATACTTTCACAATATTACCATCAGACAAAGTAACCATATTCCTAAATCACCTAAACAGTCTCAACCCCAAAATACAATTCACTATGGAGTTAGAGACCAATAACTCTTTAGCCTTCTTGGATGTGTTGGTAATAAGGAATCCCAATGGCACCTTAGGTCATACTGTGTATCGCAAACCTACACAGATATTTAAATGGTGAGTCCCACCACCATCCTTCACAGTTATCTACCATTGGCAAAACTTTATTTCAAAGAGCACGAGGAATCTCTGATCAGCAGCATTTGGATACCGAGCTTCATCATGTCACACAAGTTCTACGTGACAATAAGCTTCGAGTCCCACGCCTGCATCACAATGACCGAGTGAAACCAGCCACTGTTGAACGAATACCTGCAGTTCTGCCATACATGAAAGGAGTCACTGATAAAGTTGGCTATATTCTAAGGAAAGCTTCTATAAAAACATATTTCAAGCCGCCCAAAAAGATAAGTCAATTTTTACCACCAGTGAAATGCAATATTCCTCTTCAAGATGCAGGAGTCTACAAGCTCGACTGTGACTGTGGTCTATCCTATATAGGGCAAACAAAAAGATCAATTAAAACCCGCGTTAAGGAACATATCGCAGATGTTAAACACCGCCGCAACAACAAATCTGCAATTTGTGAACACACACTGGATCAACCTCGCCATTACATAAGATTTGATAAGCCACAAGTACTGGCAAAGGAACAACGTTATCGCCCTAGAATGATACGCGAGGCTATAGAAATTAAAAAGTACCCTAATTTTAACCGAGAAGATGGCTGGGTGCTGCCATCTAGTTGGGATCCAGTGATAAATAAAATAAAATTCAGGTCAAAAACACCGCGGCTTCAAGATACTGTGAGTACGTTTTGCGTGGATCGGAACACAAATAATAATTGAAGAATCTTCGGGTAGTTTGAACAACTTCAACAAATAGGACAACTGACACCTCAGTCCTCCCGTGACCACGGCTGCTGGAAAGTAGCCGAAACGTCGGGCAAAAGAAAAGTGCACCGCGACAAAATCCGTAAGTGTTTAAAACAAAAAAAAATATAGAAATCTTAGGTCTTCAAATGAATGTCAAGCTTTTATGAAAAGGAAAAAGTTAATTTGTGGGATGTACAATGTACATAATGTTATTCTTAAGTGTGTGTGCTTTTTTTGTGTACATTTTTTTTAGGTACACCAACACACGATAGCATTCCACTTTTAAAATACAGTTCACGAGTGGTCTTAGTATTTTTTACTACTTCGTAGATGTCCAACAACGAAAGCATGACGCAACGAATGGATATTCAAGCGCGACAAATATAATATTATGTATATATCAAGCGGTCGCTTATATCGTGTCGAGGCGAAACTCGAAAGGGTCCAATTTTTAACCATTTGCATTGGTTTACCCAATGGTAAACCTAAAAACATTTTCAGTATTGTATCAGAAGTATATTGCTGTAAGTAGAGACTTAGAGTTATTCGCCGAAGTAGTTTTTTCTCCAAGAACACTATTCCACGCGGGCGAAGCCGCGGGCAAAAGCTAGTATAACAAAAATATAAGGTGCAGTCATAATATTACATTGAGTATGTATAATCTTTGGTGCTGGGGGCGAGACGACGACGAGACGAGGACGAGGGCTCCGATACAACAAACGTGAATTTTTTGCCGTTTTGTACGAAACCGTTTGTGCGCGAGCCTGACTTGCACTTGGCCAGTTTTTTATTCATATAATACATATATAATTACATATAAGGAGTTAGCAAGAATGGACAGAGAAAAGGACGGGCAGAGCAAAACCACAAATAGGTACATACTACATAGTTAATAATTGGTAAGTATATGGGTTGTTTGTAGTACTATGAACCCCTAAAATAGTGAAAAGGTGCGAAACCGCGAGCAAAACGTAAATTGAATAAGGTATAACATACATAATAATATTAGGACTTGTCCTCATTTTGCCTCTTGTGTGGTAACCTACTCTGCATTTTCATACAATCAAAAAATTAACATTATCTCAGCTAGGAAGCAAGAAATTAAATATTTTATGTGCTAATCCAAGAGAAAAAAACTTCTACTAAAATTTAAGTATAGTAGACTTTTCTGTTAGTTTTCTCGTTTATTAGTTATTTGAGTTTTTCTTATACACAAGTGTGTGAACTGAGGGACCCAACATAATGGTATATATCTTCCAAATGCGCCGACAGATTTTGCTGAAATTTTGTCTACAAATTCTACAAATTTTCTACTAAAACTCTACGTAGAAAAATAATTTAAAAAGTCAGTAATATATCGCAAAATGAGTATGTCATTTTTGTGTGAACTGAGGGACCACACTTCAGTGGTCGTAGCTTTTTTATTTCTAATGCTATGTATTTGATAAATTTGTAAAAACTTTTACAAAACTTCTACTAAAATTCTGTAGTGAAATAACCATATATTTCCACATACTTTTCGAGATCTGGAAAATAGCGGTGTGTGAACTGAGGGACCACACTCTGAGGGCTATATCTTTTAAACTATCTTTTTACAAATTCCCAGATTTGTTCTACAATTTTTTTTAGACTTCTACTAAAACTTGCTATACTTATTTTGGATATTCAGGTGGGTCCCTCAAACCACACACACACCCCCCAAGCGGTAGCCCGCTTCCGCGCCATTTGCACTGCGCCATAATGGCTCAATAACAACGAAGTAGAAAAACTAATTATGAATTATGTTATTTGGTCATTGAATGTTCTTTAGTTTCTCGGCTACGTTCGAAGTTAACTGTGGGAGAGCCACGCTTCGGCACGAATGGACCGGCTCGACCGGGTAAATACCACGACCTCACAGAAAACCAGCGTGAAATAACACTTGCGTTGTGTTTCGCCGAGTGAGTGAGGTTACCGGAGGCCCAAGGGGGGATTGGGGATTTCAAGGACCAGGAACACAAGTCGCTACACCAGAGGAGTTACAAGTGTAATATAACATTATTATGTGTGACGTATTCTGGGACCAAATATTTGGCCTCAGATGTAGAATTTGTGAAGTTAGGCCTTGTCGAGTTATGGCGTGTAGTCAGAAGCTTGGCTGTAGATGAGACCTGGGCCTCTAGTCAAGATGCATTCGATAATTTCGACGGCGAAGTTCGAAATCAAAAATGTATGGGATTTGATATACATCATAGTTAAGTGACATGTCGCTTGCGATGCCTTATGTCAAATCCCATACATTTTTTACGAACTGCGCCGTCGAAATTATCGAATGAATCTTGACTAGAGGCCCAGAACCCCAATACTCGCAATTTAACAATGACAATGTATTTTGTGGGATGTATTATTACTACAATAACGTGTAATACAATACAATGCAGCACTTAACCTGTGGCACGCTCCTAATTCTCATGTCAAGGACGAGCTGACCTAGAGGCTAGAGCGTTACCCCAACTCGTTACCCTAACACTACTGAGTTACATTAAGCCGCTTTAATATTTTTGTATGATAATAATAATATCTGGACGTTTCCACACCACGTCAATCTTTGCCTGTACTAAATATCTGAAGAACTTGTATCACAGGTAACGGAAATATATTTAATACTTTTATACTATACACATATTTAAGATTTTTAATTATATGTACTCATATTTAATACAAATCCAAGACCCAGGAACTTTTTTCCCTTCGGCGGGAATCGAACCCGTGAGCTCCGACTTAAGCACCGACGCGCTAGCCACTAAGTCACAGAGGTCGTCAAATAGGGTCATTATTAGTGGTATATTATTTTTCAAAAAATGTGCTACGTATCCTCACTAAAAGTCATATCTATCAAAGCTAGTAGCGATAATGTTACCAGACAGTACATAATATAAATATATAATATTATGACAAGTTGTTTTTATTTGAATTGGATTTATTGTCAAAAATTTTAGATATACTTTGTTACCAGGTCTACCTCAAAAGCGGATATACATAAGGAACTGTAAGTTTAGTCCAAACTAGTGCACCTAGATAACCTGTACTAAAAGTAGTGTCTATCGCCCTAGTCAAAGGTTTGATGATGCTCATGATTTCTATTGGCAATGAAATATGAACTTTATATATACTAAAGAAATAAAGTTGAAAATATGGGTGAACTGCTCACATAGTTTTCAGCTTTATTTCAACTACATGAAGTTCATATTAGCCTTAAAATATTGAGCATTTTCAACATGGCTGGCCAATAAACTAAAAACGTAGAAAACTAAACATTTCTACTTCTGACTTCCACTGCCGCACTTTTTCTAAAGCTTGCCTATTGTAGTCATCACACTGGTGTTAGGCCAGAAAAGTAGAAACTATTATCATCAATAAATGAAAACACCTGTCAACAAAATAACAAAAATCATTTGCATTTTTACAGACAAAACAGAAGGCTTTCGTAGTGCTTACCGCAAAATAAAAATAGACACAAATTGCCTTATGGCACATTCCCACGAGAGTTTTTTTTTTTTGGATCGCGACAGAAAAAACAGCACTGTAAATAGAACTGTGCGATAATACAATAGATCTAAAAATCATGTAGAGCTGTCAAATGTGAAATTTACACTTGACACTTCTGTTTTCAATTCTAAAGCAAAACTTCAAACTAGCGCAGAGTTATATTCTTATACTTATTGTAAGTACTAGATTTACTCGCTCGCGACAGAAAAAACATGTCGCGAGTTACGATCATAAAAAAAACTCTCGTGGAAACGTAGTCTTAGGCTTTTAAAAATTAGTAAGTGCATTCGGGTTTTATAGGTGACCTACGCGTCCTTCCTACTATAATAGTCAGTGATTGTCAAAAAATCGCGCGTACATAATATGCCAAAATATCTTACCTACTATGATTGGTTAATGCAAACCACAGAATACAGAAATCATCCAGAAGCCGTCAACACGCTTGAAAGTGAGGCCGTCACAACCACTCTCAACCACTCCAAATTGGAATGGTTATCAACACATAATATGTTGCTGTCACCGGAAAATAACACACTGCTCTCTGATTGGTCGATGTTTACAGTGGCAATGCTTGTGTCCATAGACTTAGGTACAATCAGACTTGCCAAAATATAAACTTATCAGTTTCGATTAGCTACCTAACAATATTTTAGGGTTCCGTAGCCAAATGGCAAAAACGGAATCGGAAGATTCGGCATGTCTATCTGTCTGTCCGTCCGTATGTCACAGCTACTTTTTTCCGAAATTATAAGAACTATACTGTTGAAACTTAGTAACTTAGTATTCTGTGAACCGCATTAAGATTTTCACACAAAAATTGAAAAAAAAAAACATTAAACTTTGGGCGTTCCCTATACTTAGAACTGAAACTCAATTTTTTTTCGGTAAAAATTTTAAAATACGTCGCCATTTTAAGGGGTTGCGAGTGGTTGGGGGGAGGGGGTTGGATGGGTTGGGATTGGATTGGGAAATCTTAAGACGCATCCTCAATCCTACCTAGAACCCAATGGCCCTCAATAACAACTGGCTTCAATTATGAGTCGACGGAGCCCCGCTACGCGGGGCTCCTACTTCTGGGTGGTTTACAAAGAAATAACCACGATGGCTAAGGCGGTAGCTTCGCTGCGCTACGCTCCCGCCTTAGCCATCTAACCTAACCCAATGAAGTCGTATTGGGCCAACTCGGAGTAATACATTGCTATTCATTACCTAAAAAAAATCATAAACATAAACCTTATGCATAAACCGTGAACCATTATTTTTTATTACAAGTTTGTACGGAACCCTCGGTGCGCCAAGTTTGTACGGCCGACGTCCCCAAAACTTTAGCTTTATTATAGTCTTCTATCATTTTAATGACATTTTTAATTTTTACCTCTGTCCATTCCGACTTTCGTAGCTCTGTGGTAAATTTCACTTCGTCAACAAATTTTCTAGCACATACCGCACTATCTTCACCATTTTGGCTGTCCGAAGCTCGCTCATTATGAGTCTAGTTTAGTAACCTTAGCAAAATAAAACTATTTTCACAGTTCTAACACAGTAACAACATTAAAAACTTTACAAAAACACACGAGCAAGCCGTTTGTTCCGTGGCGAAAAATGGCGGTGGAAAGGAAGGAGAAGGAACACCTGACTTATTCAACCAATCAGAGCGCACATGGCGTTTGGTTATTGCTTACTTATTATTTTACGCGTGAGTTCGGTAAGTTGATAAATTTGCGAAAATGTGGGCGTAAAATAATACAATTTATCTCTCGTTTAGAATCCTACGAAAGTTTATAAATTTCCTAGGAAATTTATAAACTTGCGGATCTTGTTATTTTCCGGTGACATTGCCACAGAATAACGGAATATTTTACCCAACTTTTTTTAAATTAATATTTATTGAATACCTAATTGTCGTAATATAACACCGCGATTTGTTTTGTAAGTGTAAAGAGTAAAAATTAAAAAGCGGGCGGGGCGGTGTTTCACCATGGTTTTGGACACAGTGCGCTGCATACAAATGTGATCGAACACTCATTCCGCATGTTTGAATTCTGTGATGCAAACACAATGATGCACTCATTGCTCAATTTTTTTTTTTTTGACTTTTCACTGTCTTATTCATAGACGTATATTATAGACGAGGCATGTTGAGGCAAAAAGTGTCTCCAGTAAAATGGCCCCAATTTTTAAATTTTGGGGCCATTTTGAAATTCGAAGTATGGTGAAAACAAGATGGCTGACATTTGAGGTACCTATGGTGAAAACCAAGATGGCGTAACTTTTTCTTGTATGAATTTTTTTTCTGCTAAATGTACGTGATAGCCTATCTTGAGTTGAAATCTTTGGTCTTATTAACGCGAATTATATAGTACGTTCTCATAAATCATGCTTGCTATTTCAGCCCTATAGGTACACTTCTATAATGCTAAACAATTATCTCCCACGCCGATTTCGGTGACGGTTTTAATGAAACCGGGAGCTACACAGGATTAATTTTGTATGTGCGCAATACACAAGAGCACTCTCCCTTCCTTTACTCTCGTAACCTAGTGGTACGGATGACCGACACGACTGGCGAGAGATCAGGCGCAGGACCTGCTTTTTACATGCCCATCCGACGCATGGATCATCTTTCTTGTCAGACAATCTGGTGATCAGACGGTGATTGTCTTAATTAAATTTAGAAACAAGATTTTTTTTTCTTCCAAAGCGGGGATCGAACCCACGACCTTCGGAGTCGAGAGGCAATCTCTAAACCACTGGACCACAGAGGCGGCTATAATACTAGGGCATTGAAAACTCTCTGTTGAAATTAGGTTTATACCAAATACCAATATAACTAGGGACATAGAATACACGAAGATATAATTCAAACATCAAATGTCGCCATAAATTCGAAGGAAACTCGTAAAATGTATCAAGTTGCAGTATCGAACATAACGTTTACATATTTATACAACTTTATCACCTAATTTTGTTGTGACCGCCTTTTTGTGCGCGTTGTTATACTTTGGTTAGTAAGGAATAATCCATGTATTTAGGTAACATAATGTCTGCTACACACAGTCCTTAACACTGCCAAATAATAAGAAAATCAGAGGAGGCCCACTAGCCACCTGGTGGTGGTCCACGGTAGCCAAGGACTTAGATATTTCCCAAACAAGTGTTTCGACAACCCAGGACAAATGTCCTGGTGCCGCAGAATGAGGAGAGCCGACCCCAAATGGCTACGACGAAGAAGAAGAATGTCTGTTACACGCCTAACGTTTTATCGTAACGATTTAACGGCCGGCGTAAGCCGAACTGTGCGCTGTGCACTGTGCAGTTATATAATAAAAAAGTTAGATAATTCGCTACGATTTGCCATTGCCATACATGCGATCGACAATATGTTACACTATTTCGATAAAGCGTTTGATGTGTAGCATGCTTAATAATGATTAAATGTGTAATTTTCACTCTTGTGTACCTTTAAGTACAATAAATAGCGCAACAAGGACTTTTAAGACGTAAAAACTAAAAACTAATGATAATAATGTTAAAATACATATAAATTCAGTGTTACTTATTAACAAGTTGTGCCTATAAGTTACGTAAGTAAGTAGTTTAGTAAAACTTGTCTTGGCATTGATTGATATTTGTTACTGACTAGCCCATTACAATATAACGCATGTTTATGTGTTATTACAACAAAATGGCGCCTATAAACACTCGCGAAATGGCGGGACAAAATGATGTTTGAATTTCGAACACGCAATATGGCGCGCATTCACGAGGAGGTTTTATATCGCGCTTTTATTGAAAAACCTCACCTTACAGAATATCAATCGTGGACGTATAAAAAATTTATGTTGTATAAAAGGCAAGTATACGTTTTTACGTGCACATAAAACACGGCATTGAATGATAAAAATTAAGTGGTTGACTTATCTTCTTCGCTTTCTGATAATTTGGAAAAAAAGACGAAGCTTCTTATTTCAAATAATTTTGACGTTTGTATTTCTTAATTATAATTTATTCCCTACACAGATTTATTCCACTCAAAGTCCTTAAGTGGAAATGTAAAAATGGTCAGCTCAAGTTAATGATAATTTAAAAGCCCTTGAGAGAATGTGCCCAATTTTATAAGAATCAAAGCGTTATGAGAGGACTCCAGACTGCTCGAGGCATAATGGACCGATTTTCTTTGTGATTAAATAATTCTAATATTAAATATTGAAACAAAAGGTTAAAAAGGGTTTGTTGATAATTATGAACTCAGAATTAATAATCCTGCTGTCTGTAGCATGAATTTTTAAGTCTAGGCGTATAGAAGCACTTATAATTTATGTACCTTGTTTAAAACTATAAAAATAGACCTATTAGATAAGGCATGTAGAGGCAAAAAGTGTCCACTGTCCACCCACAAACTGTCCCACTTTTGGGGTTGTTTGGGTCAGTTGAGTTAACATTTGTTATCTTGTCATTTTGATATTTGCGTTTCACTTTAATAAACTGATTAGTATTTAATTGTTTAAATTTCCGAAATCAAGATTTTTCTGTCAAATACGAGTATACGAGTAACGTCTCCGAAAATTAATTACAGATACTTCGGGCACATGATTCACTGCTTGTGTTAAGACGTTTATATAAAAAAATATTAGTTATGCTCAAAGCCTCTTTTTAATATAATGCATCTATGACAGTAAAAAATCATCTCATGTATGGGTGACTCCCTGCTAAAAGCGAGCGTATAAAGAAATAATATTTTTTTCGAGTAGGACAATTATTTTTCTGCCTAAAAATCTTCACATAAGGAGTAAATCACGTGCCCGAAATATCCGTAATTGACTTTTCTAGACCTTAAAAAACTTAGGCCTTTACATCCGTTAATGGATGATTTATACAGTATTCGAGCGAAGTAACCACTCTTGAAATACTGTAGTACCTGGGACAGTTGGTTTTTAAATGTCGTATGGTTGCCCAAGCACATACGGCATTCTCACAACATAGTCAGCCTAGTCCAGAGGAATGAACTGGTCAATACGTCTGGGGCCAACTATGTGCGGGTTTCCCCACGATGTTTTCCTTCGCCGTTAGAGCGTCCGTATAATGTACTTGACATCTGAAAAAGTCTCATTGGTACACGCCACAACCTGGTATTCGAACCTGTACTCTCTCGAGTGTGAACCAAACGGTCTATCCACAAGGCCACGGAGCTCTAGACCTTAAGTATATAATATTATGTCATAAGTTATCAGTTTATAACTCATATATCTTTAGTTTAGAAATAAAATATTTTAACATAGAACATTCACTCTCATACCCACAACGTGATACACATAATCCTACAGAGATAAAAAGGGGGGTTTTTCGTGCTCATCGCGCGTTTCCTGCTTTTTATTTCTTTTATATATTTTTTTATTTAGATTATTTTATCGTTCAACTAAAATTCCGAGCTTTGCTCGGTCTCCTAGGCACTCATATTTATGTAGTTAGTAGAGGCGAAGGCGGGTACTCATTCATAGGGAAGCCCTAGCTTGTTTAATAGGTAGGAATGGATTAGGGTCTTCAAAAGGTAAGCATGGCCAATCGGGAAAGGAGTACCCCAGGAGTACAGGAACCCCACGCCACTGGTATTTAGTGACATGTGCTCTTGTTACAGACACTCACTCCTCGACGCCCGTGGTGTGCCTGGTGATAGAGGGCGGCACGAACACCGTGCGCGCCGTGCTGGAGTACGTCACGGACAACCCCCCCGTGCCCGTGGTCGTGTGCGACGGCAGTGGGAGGGCGGCGGACCTCATCGCGTTTGTGCACAAGTTAGTACCATAGAGCAAGCTGACGCGCGGCCAGGCAATCTTACTAATATTATAAACTAGCATTTGCTCGCGACTTCGTCCGCGTGGAGTTCGGATTCCATACAAAATTTTAACCTCTTTTTCACCTCTTAGGGGGCGAATTTTCAAAAATCCTTTCTTAATCCTACGTCATTACAACTATCTGTATGCCAAATTTCAGCGAAATCCGTTCAGTAGTTTCGGCTGTGCGTTGATAGATGAGTCATATTATTCTTTTATTTATCAACATTTACATTAAAACGCAAAAGAGCCCTCATAATTCGCCGCCCTTGCAATAGAGCGTGTATCTTTTGTGTAGTGAATAAAGTTTAATTTTCTATCTTGAAAATGCAGCGTCACGTCGCGTATCGTCTCGTATCGGGTTAAGCTATTGCTTAGGATGAGATGACAATTATTGTTCTGCTTAAACGTCTATACATAAGCAATAGATCATTAGGCTGGGACTATATGTAACGGAATCCGGTAGGCCGTAGAGAATTACGAGCACTGAAAATAGAACTCTGTGCTAATATAATACGGTTGAAAATGGAAGTTTCGAGTGTCGAGCTGTCATATATGACATTGACATTTGACTCGACCCTCGGATGTTCGATTTTCAACTCTATTGTATTAGTGCAGAGATCTATTTCAATGCTCAGAATTTTTCACGGTCTTCCGGATTCCGGTGCCGTATAGTCCCGGCCTTATGCTCAAAATATCCGTAATTGATTTTACCGAACCTTATACTCGTATACTAGAAGACAATTTTAATACATACATCATTTCACAAGTTTTCGTGATGTGGCTATATTAAAATTCTTTAACTTGACATGCCAACTAACTTTAATGTTCATATTTGAGTCGGAAAGTGCAAAACTAGTTATTAGACTTTGCGCAAGTTAGTGAATTTATAGTTTTAGTGCAAAAGTTAGAAGCTTTCGTACATCACTTGTTTAACTTTTGCGCAGAATTCACATTATAAAATCCACTATAACATAATAATATTCACACTTTCACACCACCTCAATGTGGTGCCGTGGTAAGCTCTCTAAGAACTTGTGTTACGGGTACCAGACAATAGAAATATAAATATATATTAGGTACTTTATGCTATGTATAATGTATATGTCACCGTAAAATTGTAAAAACCATTAGATTGTAATATTACTATAGAGATATTATAAAGAGTCGAAAGATTGTCAAATAAAAATTGTACGCATTATTTTTCGTTATAATTATTATTATGAAAAAGCAAACAAATATGGCGGCGCGGGGCACTTGCCGCTTAACCAATCGGCACGGTAAATATTACAATATAACGAAAAATAATGCATACAATTGTGAGGAGAATTGTTTATTTGACAATCTGTCGACTTTTTATAACATCTGTACGATATGGCCAATCGTACGATATATCTCTAAATTGGCTCAGCAGCACCCGCCACGCGGCCGTCCAGTCCAATGGCTGTGTGATGACCAAACTGACATCAAGTATCACTGTCATCCGTGACGTAAGTGCATGAGACAATTACTCTTGCCATACACTACATCCCTTCCTTGTTTTAATTTATTTTGTGTATGTCTATATTCTACTTGCATCCAGTCTTAATTGGATTAATAACCACGAATAAGAATGCCGTAAATTTATGCTGTAACGTCTCCATTGGATATCGTTATTTTATCAGTAATTCAGCATCATATTAAGTGACCAATAAAGTATAATTTAGAAAACACAACTAATTTGCTATCAATTCAAATCAATACATTCACCTTCCTAATTATTTCCACACTCCACATTTTATCCGACCGACGTGTATTCTACCTTCCTCTCTTTGTCTTTTATGAACTTTCATTGTCTTATAAAGTGTACTATACTTCGTTTTGGTACTTTTCCTGTTGAATCATTCCAAACTTCTATATCTCAATTTGTACTTGGATTTTGGAGTGTGTTATGTTTAAACTGGAAATCGTACAGTTAAATTTACTTCCCCTAACGTCTAACGTAATCCGCCTCAAATGACAAGAAAATTCTACTAAGAAAAGTTACCATTACATTTATGTCTTAAGTAAACCCCCGGCACGCTCGGTGGTTCTCACCTTTAGTGTAGTTGTAGCTTATACTAGAGTGCATATTTTATTCTAAAACCTCTGATCTTGTTGCCGACACTTGCTTCGGTCTTTATATAGGTATTCTGTAGTGGTTGTGAAACCGGGCTTAGTATGTCATTTTGGATATTTTATAACAACTGTGTACAATATCTTCTAATCCCATATACTGATGATATATGTTTACCCCCCTGAATGCCTCGTTCCAACTTCTGTCACATAGAAAACCTATATTGAATAACCCATGCTTTATTATCAATTTAAATCACTTTTATACTGTGAGTCCCCTAGCCTATATCACATTACAATTCGCTATATTTTCATCAATTTCCAATACCGGATTAAAGTCGAACTGCAATTTTACTCTTATTTCTGTCTCTTGACCATAGATGTATTATATTAAAAAGAGGCTCTGGATTTCTATGTTGTAACAATAACTCTTCTGTTCTCCATCCCACAACTATTTATATCATTTCCTTTCTTAAAAAGTAGCTTACATCCGCAAAACTATCTGAAATGATCCTTCACCTTGCACTTTCCTAAACTAAACTCTAAACCATCTTGTTTGTTTCTTTGTTTCTTACCCATTGTCATGACTTTCGCCTGTAAAAGTCATCAAGCGTACTTGCCTCATATACGCCTATCCATTGAAGCAATAACCCCGAAAGAGAATAATAATGATCATACTACAGGTATAGTCATATGTCATATGGTCGCAACTCACCCATATTTTTATTTTTTTTAAATTTTATAATGGCCATTTTGCCTCATAAATATAAAATAATAAAAATATGCATGTTGTAACTTGTGCATAGAGTAATCTACATTCTCTATGGATTTGTGGCAGACAGGCAGATTCACAAACATCAACGTGTAACAAAATTGAATCTATCAAACGCGCGGTAGTAACTTAGGTAGTGTGTGATGTTATGTTCATTATAGTATTTATTTAAAACATTATTGAATTTTTTCCCACCTTAATCCACATAAACCTTTATTTACTGGTCAAACTTCATACTCCTCCATTCGCACAATTCTCATATAAATGTACTTAAATTTTTCTTCGTGTGTTTAACTAATACAGTAATCATATATTTTAATCAAAATGAAAATAATTACATATTTAAATATATAAATCACTGACCCAAGAGTATGGGGCCCCATACATGGTCCGGTCTACCTTCAGTTCGGCCTGAACGGATGCAAAATCGTATCGTGTGTGTGCAATTTCGAGATCGCATCAGGCGGCCGTACGGACTGAAGCGATTCGTTCCAGTGTTGCCAGCTCTTTTTTTGTGAAACTACTAAACTCGTATCGATTTCTACTAAAACTACTAAAAAACTACTAAAGAGGCTACTTAACTTAGGAATTCCTGAAGCCCCCCAAAAACCACTGCATTTTAGGTTTTATTATATTAAATTTTTTTCATTAATTGAATTTGATTATAAATTTTACCATTAAATTAAAATATACTAGGAAATATTACGTATTTAGTAGCTATTTTGCATATCATTACTGTCTGGCTCTTTCCTACTTAAACACTACTAATAACTAAATTTCTACCAAGGAGGGAATAAAATACTCAATTTAGTAAAATTTTGTAAAATAACTAAGTTGGCAACATTAATTCTGGCCTGACCGATCGGCCTGAACGCGCGGCCTGTCCTGACCGTGTGTGGACAAATCGCTTCAGTTCTTGCCCGACCCGCTGCCGTGCGGGCGTGTATCTTGTACAAGCGTTGTATGAGTTTTCGCGGTGTTTAAATACAAAATTGATAAACACGACCGTAGCGCGCGGCAAACCAGAATGGACTGATGCGACTGTTCCGTGTGTGGGCACGAATCAGATCAGGCCGAACTGACGTAAATTGGATTGGATGCGATTTTTTCCGTGTGTGTGCTCGAATCCGTTCAGGCCGAACTGACGTCAGTTCCAGCTGAAACGATCGGCCTCTCGTCTGTGGGGGCCTTATCTTATCATTGTTCGAAGACGATTAGCAATTTCACTCGACGGACTGTAGTCCGTGCGATTGTAATTTAGCGTCAGACATAATACGAGTATGAATTGACAACCATCGACAATACCCCATTTTTCCAGGTCAATTTCGCAGGTTTATTATTCAAGTCTATGACAAAATGACGAACCTCATAATGTTTATTGACATTTTTTCCTTGTCTCGTGAACTCCTCATTTGGTTATCTTCTATTCAAATCAATATTTGTGATCATAATGTTTTATTATGTTGCCTAACTAGGCGAATCGGAAACCTGACCCTGCTTTGATGCAAAATACGAATCAACTATATCCGGCGATATTACAAAACTTCTTGCTAGTTCTAGCAACCAAAAAGTATTAACCATTTATTGTTTTTAAACAAAGTAACATCTTATGACCTTACCGATTATTAAATGATCAACTTTGTTGCTTAGAAGTGATACTTGTCAATTGAATGATCAACTATATTGCTGACATGCCTTACATGTCAATTTCAATGATCAGCCCACGGCTTACAAGTCATGTAATTTATTACTTTATCAATTCGCTTATTACCATTGCCACTTCGTGTCACCTTTATATCCATAATTATTTAATGATTGGCTATACCACTTCCAAGTCATATTTATGACGTAATTTAATGATTATTATCATTTAGTATACTATTATATTAGTTAATTACCAGCTTTAATGCTGCCTTTTGGCACTTTTATAATGGTATCAATTTAATGATCAGCCTATGCTGCTTTTAACATTTAAAAAACCGTCATCAATTAAATTATGCGCTGCACTGGTCAGCCTATGCTGCTTTTAACATTTTAAAAACCGTCATCAATTTAATGATACGCTGCACTGGTCAGCTATGCTGCTCTTAACATTTTAAAGACCGTCATCAATTTAATGATGCGCTGCACTGGTATGTATTTATGATCAATAATACTGTTTTTAATATCACTTTTCGTGACGTTATCAATTTAATGATGCGCTGTACTAATTATCAGCTTTGCTACTCTTATACACTTTTTAACCAATCATCATCAGCTTTGCTGCTTTCATACATTTTTTAACCGTCATCAATTTAATGATGCGCGGTGCTAGTATGTAACCTTCATAACGTTATCAGTTATACTGCTTAAAACCTATATGTTACATTCGTGACATTACCCATTTAGTAAGTCAACTTTAGCTATGCTCATAAGCAGTAGCCTCAGATTTATAAACAAAGCCCAGATAAACTATTAATTAAAAGCTAATGTACTAGACAATACCACAATTACTTTAAAATATCAACAAAATAAATGATATACGTCCTTATAATTATATTATACACTAAAATGTTACTAAAAGATCTAAGTAGAAACATTAAATGTAAGACTACAAGGATATAATATCTACTGCATTTAAAAGTATAGCTTGACAGTGTACGCGAGCTTTAGATAACACTGATTTCGATGAATAGCGAATATTTTCAACTACCCTATATTTTTGAATGCAAAAGGTTAATAGTTATAAATTAGTATCGAAACAGTTTGCTGTGTTCTTTTAAATTCCTAGTTTTTAATGTTATATATTATAATCTGTAAGCTGTGTTTTGTACTGGTGTAAGTTAATGACGATTGTTCTTATTCTCAAGTAAGTGAATTATGTATTCTTATTGAGAAATAATAAGTCTTAAACCGTAAACCGTAAACTGCCCGGTTACACTGCAGTGCGTGTGTCAGAGTCACATCACACATCAAAGCCTGCACTCGCGAGGCGCTGTCTTATTGATATTATGATACAGTAAAGCAATGTACCTAATATATTTATTAATATAGCTATCGAACGCAACGCTTAAACTTTTTAACAATTATTCATCAAAAATATTAGGTATGTTAAAACATAATACATTTTACATATTGCATTCTTATTTGATAAAACAAATGAACTTGTATTGTTATGTGGGCTCCGTCCGACAGTCCGACCTGGCATGTCGGTGACCGCATTTTTAACACGCTTATATTAACTTCACCTGTATGTACTTAAGCTTGTTTGTTTGCTTGTATGTAACTCTCTTTTGCGCGCCTGCTGCCTTCCTCGGCTCTGGTAGCTTTATAACACGATTTTAAAGAATATCGAAAATAAATATAGTTTAAAAAAACTAAAAAAACACGCACTAGTATTTTTTTTTATTTTTAAAATTTTTAAAATTATTTTCAACTTTTTAGTTCGATATTCTATAAAAGCGTGTTTTTTTAGTTTTTTTTAAACTATATTTATTTTCACGGTTTGAGTTTGAACCGCTCCACGTGCTATGGACACCGACAGTCGAAACCATGGCGCATTTTAGTCGAAAGAAGCACGACAGTTCGATCCGTAGTCCAAACCGCACAGATCCTCAGTACGAAAGTGCAGGGCGCTTTTGTTTTTCTTGATAAGAAATATAAATGAACCTTTGAAAATTATAGTTGCCGCACAAATTGAAATACTTATGATTATATTCGTCTATCTATACTCTATTCTAATATTATAAAGAAGAAAAGTTAGTTTGTATGTTTATTTGTTTGCATTGAATAGACTCCAAAACTACTGGACCGATTTTGATCAAATTTGGCAGAGAAATAGAGTAGACTATGAGAAAGGACATAAGCTAGTAAATAATATGTAAACAAACCGGTTTCATCCCGTTAAACTGCTAAACAATTTGCCCCGACTTTCGGCCATTTTTGTTACCGACGTCATAATTGGGGTAAAATTTTGAGAGTTCATAATAATTAGAGTCGGGGCGAAATGAGGGTAGTAATAAATTATAACGGCGGGCAGTTTCTCGCACACGCTCGCTGTGTGGATGTAAAATGCCTTCGGATTTTGTTATGAGCCGGCTGTTGTGAATATGGCATAGATATATAATATTAAAAAGAGGTAGATATGTTATAAACGCGTAAAGATGAAGACTCGAATTGGCCCGAGTCGGGCCAATTTTGGTTAGTGTGCTCCGCGAGTAATTGCGTGTTTTGTGTTACTATGCGACGTTGACACATTGACACGCGTCCCATGTCAATGTGTGTCGTGGCACAGAAATATTGTCAGTTTTGTAAGGATAATATAACGTATCTATGTAATAATCAATCAAAGGAATATGGTATTTAAATACTCAATATTTGGAGGTGTTTGTATGTTACTCGTATATTAATAGTAGTCATTATGTTTTTAATTTTGAACCCCCGAAGTAAACAGATTTATAAGTTGGACGTGTCACTCTGTGGGTCTGGCCTTGGCGTTGCTTGTAGTTTTTTTTTAATCTGTTAAGATCGAGAGCGTTCTTAGCTGTTATTCATCATCATCAGCTCGCTTACTGCTTGATATTCTATGGTTACTCAAATTTCTTAAATTTGTATATACTACATGTACTACAAAAGGAAATCCCGCGGGAACCGTACATTTGCCGCAATAATAAGTAGCATATGTCCTTCCCCGTGGTCTACTCTACATCTGTGCCAAATTTCATCAAAATCAGTCCAGTAGTTTCGGTGCCTATTCAACGCAAACAAACAAACATTTCCTCTATAATATTAGTATTAGTCACAGAATACAGAACATCCAGAATGAGTGTTCGATCACATTTGTACGCAACGCACTGTAACCAAAACCACGAAACACAGCCCGCCCGCTCTTTACTTTACTTTACTCTTTACACCTACAAAACAAATCGCGTTATTATGTTACGACAATTAGGTATTCAATAAAAAGTACCTAATTGAAAAAATTTGGTAAAATATGCCGTTATTCCATGGCAACATATTATTATGTGTGGACTGTGGATAGCCACTCCATTACTCCATTTTGGAGTAGTCGTGACGGCTCCATTCAAGCGCGTTGACGGTTTCTGGATGATTTCTGTATTCTGTGGTATAAGTATATTTATTTATACCTATGTGATGTGATATATATGAAAATTCGGTCGATTTCTAATCGCAATTTGGCGAGGTAGCTTGTGATAAAATAGCCATTTAGACTAGATTTTCGCCGTGCAAAAATCGTACCGCTTTAAGGTCAGTTCACACTGTGACGATACGCGATGCTGCGCGGCGCTGAATTTTTAAGATAGCTATTGAAAATTGAACTTTCTTTACTTCATGGCAAGATACACGTTTCTCGCGCGCTCGCATCGCTGACACGACGCTTCACGCTAGTTTCTATTGTAGGTACTATAGTCTAGCTGCCAGCATGCAAGCGACTGGAATGCGAGCTTGCAAGTTACAAACGTATAAGCTATTTTAGCTTACATGTATGTTTTTATTAAGACTGGTTTTAATCCCCTCTAAACTATCACCAGATATGCATCGGAAACTGGCGAGCAGACGGTGCTGGAATCCATGCGGGACTACCTAATCGGCACCATCCAGAAGACCTTCGAGGTGGGGCTGGCACAAGCCGAGTGTCTGTACGCCGAGCTGCTGCAATGCACACGCAAGAAGAACCTGGTGAGTAGACCGAAAGACCTACTGGTCTCTTGAACGTGAATCTCTTCTGGTCTATTGACCAGAAGAGATTCTAGGTGGGGTTGTCACAGGCCGGGTGTCTTTAGGCCAAGCTACTGCAGTGCACGCGCATAAACAACCTGGAGAGTATAGATAGACCAGTAGATCTGAAGACCTTCGAAGTGGAGCCGGCAGAAGCCGAGTGTCTGTACGCCAAGCTGCTGCAATGTATGCGAAAGAAGAACTTGCTGAATAAACCGAAAGACCAGTAGACCAGAAGAGATTCTAGGTAGAGTTGTCACAGGCTGAGTGTCTGTAGGCTAAGCTACTGCAGTGCACGCGCATCAACAACCTGGTGCGTATAGATAGACCAGTAGATCTGAGACCTTCGAGGTGGAGCCGGCACAAGCCGAGCGCCTGTACGCCGACCTGCTGCATTGCACGCGTAAGAAGAACCAGGGCCTCTAGTCAAGATGCATTCGGTAATTTTGACAGCGAACTTCGTAATCAAAAATGTATGGGATTTGACATAAGTCATCGCTATGTGACATGTCGCCTGCGCTGAGTTATGTCAAATCCCATACATTTAGTTTTCGAACTTCGCCGTCGAAATGATCTCGAATGCATCTTAACTTGAGGCCCTGGAGAGTATCCCGATAGACCAGTAGACCAGAAGGAAGGCTGACGTAGGCCGTATACCTCTCGGCAGAGTTACAAACCGATACACCGGTTACAGAAAACCAGTAGTTAAGTATACAAAGTTTTTGATTCCTGTCGTAGTCACCAAAAAATATAGCTGATAGTAGATATACTAGTTACGTCCTAGTACATATAAACTAGATTAATAAATATCTTAGATATTTCTCAGATTAAATAACAATAGTTGATCTGTGTGGCTACTTCACTTTTCACTCAATAAGATTGCAAACTTTATCTCACTCAGCTATCGTATAGAAATAGCGTCTACGAAAAGGCTTAAAGAACGAAGACAGTAGGTACACAACCTTTTACAAATTGAATCCGGTGATCCGTTTACGAAATTAAACTTTAAAGCAAACAAAGATGGCCGGTAAAAGGTTCCTTTCCGCTGGTGTATCGATTTGAGCTCAGTGAAGTGTGAAGAGCACACCTGCAATCATTATCAGCGTGGAGCTGATGTCCACTGCTTATCATAATAATATACTAGTTGGTACATGAGTCGATTAAAAAAAGATATTGACTGAGACAATTGACTATATTATGTACATAATCAAGTAATTCATCCACTTCCCTGTCATTATTTAAACGAGTAGTTACAATAGCTGTGTACCGCGGAAAATAGCGCTAACAAAAAAACTTAAACAAAATGGCGAACGCTGGCATTAAATAAGCAAAATGTTGGATTATGTTAGCAGTATTGAAGTTAGCAAACGTGTCCTGGCCTTAGAGCATCCATTTGGTTGGATGCTCTAAGGTCCTGGCCGATTATCTGTTTTTTTTTAGCGCTAGCAAGCGCCTACGAGCGCTATTTTCCGCGTAACACAGTCATTGTGCATTGGCTTCATTTCAAAACAATAAAATACACACAACTCTAATTAAAGCCTACTCCAATACAATTTGTAAATGTTGGCTTGCATGTTAGTAACAATAGAAGGTTTCACTAACGTTCAACGTTAAAGCTCCAATAACGGCGATAAAATTGCCATTTACGAATTTCTCTAGAGAATCCTTTCTCTTGATTTTAGACATGTAAGAATTCACATTAATGTACATATTCGTGTATAAAAGCAATATTGTTTTATTAAGACGTTCCACGCGAATGTTTCCATCATGAATAAACCATGAGCTTACATGGTAAAGTGGTTTGCTTTGATCATCATAATCTGTCAGACGAAATTTTTGACATGAAATACCTACTACTCAGTCGATTTAAATGAAATTTGGTACACAGATAGTCTAGAGCCTGAGAAAGGACATGGCTAATTTTTATCGCGGGGAAATGTCCTGATGAAATTTTATTTACAGTTTCACGTAAAAACTACACCGATTATCATGATATTTGGCACAGATATAAAGTAGACCACGGGAAAGGACATAGGCTACTTTTCATCGCGGGACATATACGATTCCCGTGGGTTACTGTACTTATGCGGGCGGAGCCGCGGGCATCAGCTAGTTTATAATAATCGCTAGTAATTAATTCATCACATTATTACAGTAGTGAAAGGATCTATCCAAGCCAATTTTCGACTGATCGAATATGCAAACGACAATAGGCTGATTCCACGAAATTGATTTTAACTAATTACTATTATAAATTGGTGTGGTATCATAAGATACTAGAAGTTGCCTGCCACTTCGTACGCTCAAAACGAAATTCCGAAAGTCTGTTTCGTAGTTATGTAGAACGCGAAGTGTAACAAACATCCACACATTCAGACATTTTTACCTTCGCGTTTATAATAATAATTATGCTGCTACTGTAGAATCTTGACGATAAGTAGGTATTGTGCAATCACACGTTATTTAATACTTAATGTAATGACTTACATCAAAGTAGTCGTCTCCCCTATTGTCCCCCTAAACCATCGTTTCTCAACCTTTTTATGTCGCGACCCACGAAAAATTCAAAAAGTAAAAAGTCTTACGTCACGATTTTTTCGACGTTCGATACAAAAGATTCGTTCGAAAAACGAATCATTCGTACCTATCTGTAGTTTGTATTGTAGGGTTGTCCCGTATTTTAGGCATTATTAAAGACGTCCCGCCGGGACAAGTGCTGTCCCGTAAATCGAGCAAAGTAGGGTTTAAAGTACTTAGCACTAGTTAAAACTAACGCAATATGAGCTCGGGCGCGCTAAAACTAATCAAAATGTTACATATTATGCTAAAACTCGCTCCACACTCAGAAAAATGTCAATAAATAAAATTTGTCACTAATTAATTTTGATTTTTTTGTCCCGGAAAAACAACTGAAATCCCGTATTTCTTGGCGTATATAATTTACATTTGCCCCTTACAGGCTGATAAAAAGCTGGCAACCCTAGTCGTGACCTACCGGTTGAAAAACGATGCCCTAAGCAAAATATACACATTAATTGTTTGATACTTAGAAAATGCCTTCTTACATGCGTCACTACCTAGATTAAGTGTTATTTGGGCCTCAATAACGTCTTCCCTTACTTCCAGATCACCGTCTTCCGTATCCAGGAGCGGGCTGAAGGTGGGGAAGTCCAGGAGCTGGACCAGGTCATCCTGACCGCACTGTTCCGGGCTCAGCACCTGTCACCGAGTGAGCAGCTGTCGTTGGCGCTGACGTGGAACCGCGTGGATATAGCGAGGTCCGAGATCTTCGTGTATGGACAGGAGTGGCCGCCTGGTGAGTTCTGGGAGCCTGGTGTAATCTGTTACATAAAGACAGGGATTATCCAAGAGCGGGATGAAGGTAGTGAGGTGCAGGAGGTGGACCAGGGGGCTTGACAGGGGCATTTGACAGCGGCGCACACGCACAGTGGTCCCGATTTTGACGCTCCATACTCATAGAACTCGATTCTTAAAAATCGTTGTTTTTTTTTGCTCAGGAACGTTTCGCGGCATGGTTTAAGTATAAATATTAGGATATAAAACTCTTAGGTTTATTTGTGTGCGTAAAATTAACGTTTAATTTTTTTTTTCTATGCACGAAATCATTCAAACTGAATGAACTGAAAAACTGATTGAAACTGACATCTTAGCTTACACAGCGATTATTGTCCTACACGAGAGGAATCCTACAAGCTATAATACATGTACCTGTTTTTGCCCGTTTGGACGTGGGAATATAAATGGGTAATTTTTCTATGGACGAAATCATTCAAATTAATTTTATTCGAAACTGATAGAAACTGACATCTTGGTTTTACACTGACACTGACAGGTTGGCCATATCTAGGGCAATTTTCTCTATTAACTTTACGGTTATCCTGACATAGCAGTTGGTATGATTTATCGTGGGATAAGTGACGATTAATGCCCGGGATATAATTTATATGGGTTTGGTCAAATTCAGACTTAGATGATTGATAGAGGTTTAGTATTGGCTTGAACATAGTTAATTTAATACTTTTATACTGTCCATATAACATATATTTAAGATCTTTATTATTTATACACAATACACATCCAGAAAACTTTTTATTCCATCGGCGCCAGGGGGGCTTCGAACCCGCGTCCTTCCGGCTTGAGCTCCAACGCGCCAACCACTGAGCCACATAGGACGTCAATGTTTATCAATTGCAAAGTGGTTCATCTTTTGAGCTCTACACATGTTGGCACTGGGCTTCACTCGGCCAACTCTAACACCGAGCGATGACAAGGCAAGACAAACCGGCTGTCTACACGTTGGTGCTGGCCATCGCTCGGCAGCGCTCGGCCAAAATGTATAGTTACTATTATAAGCTCTACACATGTTGGCGCTGGGCTTCACTCGGCCAACTAGGCGAGCAACACCGAGCGGTGACAAGGCAAAGCAAATCGGCTGTCTACACGTTGGCGTTGACCATCGCTCGGCAACGCTCGGCTAACATGTATAGCCGCTATTATAAGTTCTACACATGTTGGCGCTGGGCTTCACTTGGCCAACTAGGCGAGCGATATCGAGCAGTGACAAGGCAAGGAAAATCGGCTATCTACACGTTGGCGTTGGCCATCGCTCGTCAAGGCTCGGCCAACATGTATAGCCGCAATTATAAATTCTACACAGTTGGCGCTGGGCTTCGCTCGGCCAATTAGGCGAACTACACCGAGCGATGACAAGGCAAGGCAAACTGGCTGTCTACACGTTCGCGTTGGCCATCGCTCGGCAATGCTCGGCCAACATGTATAGCCGCTATTATAAGCTATACACATCTTGGCACTGGCCTTCACTCGGTCAACTAGGCGAGCGACACCGAGCGATGACAAGGCAAGGCAAACCGGCTGTCTACACGTTGGCGCTGGCCATCGCTCGGAAACGCTCAGCCAACATGTATAGCCGACTTTACGGTTGTATTGATTACATACATGATGAGGTGTTTAGATAACCAGTAACTTGCTAGTTCCGAGAACCGAACTACTAAGAACTAACTAGTTAGGTCTGTCAAACTTGTAACCAGTTAGGTGTTTGAGTGATTTACTAATAACAGTTTGCACTTGGAAGTGAAATTAACCAGAACCTAACATGACGGATCAAAATACTTGATTTAAAGCACGTACAAACTACAAAGCTTTGGACACATCTCACTTCTATTATAAATATAATGTAAAAGTTTGTGAGGATGGACGGATGGATATATGTTTGTTATTTTTTTACGCAAAAACTACTGGATGGATTTTAATAATATTTTATCCCGAAAAAGTTTAGCTAAACGAAAAAACAATGGCAGAAATGAAAACAATAGCGCACAGACGAGCGTGCGGCGCGCCCCGCCCTATCTTATAGCAATAGGATAATTTGTTCACATTTACCATGTAATTTAAAAAATATAAGACTTAGCGGGAGTACTACCGTGGAACCAGATCAGCCTTTTAGAGTCTAAAATTTAAATAATCTCAAAAATTGAAACAATAAAACGAATTCGACGGCGAAGCCTTTCAGAATTCAATTAAAAAAGCTTCACGAAAACGTGCGAGTTGTTCGGGTTGCTCCACGTGTTCGTTTTATTGATAAACTATCCCGAATACGTGGCGTTATAGGTCAAATGAATATCTTCTATACGTTAAAAAATAATAAAAGAACCAGGCAACTTGAAAAAAGCGCAGCACGCTCAAGAAAGTCACTTAAATTGAAGCTAATCTATCAAGGGACATGTAGTAGTCTTTGTAAAACATACACAATTACACACATAGAAACTTGTAATAATATTAATTCTTAGAGATGAATAAGATAGAAATTGGTTAAGCTATTTCCGAGATTCTGATTATTTATCTTTAGTACTATGTATAAGAATTCCGAGCTACGCTCAATTTCCCAAATACCATTAAATTATATAAGAATTTATCGCTTAAAGTCTTTCTTAAAGTATATGATTCCTTTTTACTTTCCTACCACAATATTTTCAAATCTTTACTAAGGGATTTAAATTCATAAAGACAATATTACATTAAAATTTAATGATAGTTTAGGGCTAACAATAACAACAAACAGCTGTTAAAGTTTGGGTAAATTTGAGATGTGTGCCCTAAGGACCGAAGTTACCTTGTTATTAGTTTGCCCGAGTAATAATAATAATCAGCGTGAGCGTTTGCCAAGTACAATGGACTCGTAGCGCTACGGCGTAGAGCTCGTAGATGCTGTGTGTGCTACGGCGTAGACCACAGTTTAGTAGTGATTGTGTGACGTGTGTCATATTTAGTTTAGGAGGTGGATTGATTATTCAGTTTTACTATAATTAGTAAGTAATGACGTAATATTTTTAACTTTTTTATTAATTTACTATATTATAAGCAGTTAATAAGATAGAACAATATAATCATTTAATATTAGGTTGGGGAAAAAGTTTCTTCGCATTTTATATAAAAATTCAAAAGGTTTTTTTATAAAGTTTATTTACAAGTGACTAAAGTATATAGGTGCCTTTTTGTTCGATAACTTTATGCCATCTTGTTGGTAGGTACATGATCCCATTGCTATAAAATTTTTGGGGCTTCTGATGAAAAAACTGCGACAAGTGGTTTTGGCAGTCCTCTTGTGATGTCAACCTGACACTGCCTAAGGAATTCTGCAGCGACCGAAACAGGTGGAAATCTGAAGGTGCAAGGTCAGGACTATACGGCGGATGCATTAACATCTCCCAGCCAAACTCCCGTAATTTTTTCTGAGTGGCTAAAGATGTGTGAGGTCTAGCGTTATCATGGTGAAAAACCACACCCCTTCTGTTGATTAATTCCGGCCGCTTTCTCTCAACTTCTTGCTTTAATCTCATCAGTTTTTCGCAGTACAGTTCAGAATTGATGGTCCTGCCTGGCGGTAACAGCTCATAATGAATAATGCCCTTCCAATCCCACCACACACACAGCATCACCTTGTTGCGAGTTAACCCGGGTTTCGCCACAGTCTGTGAAGCCTGACCGGCCTTTGACCACGATCTTTTTCGCACGTTCTTGTCGTACGTGATCCACTTTTCATCACCAGTTATCAGCTTCTTCAAAAATGGTTCGGTTTCATTACGTCGTAATAAAGAATCACAAATGAGTACACGGTTCATTAGGTTTCTTTCAGTGAGCTCATGAGGCACCCAAATATCGAGCTTTTTTGTGTACCCAGCTTTTTTCAAATGCGCCAAAACCGTTTTGTGGTCAATCCCCAGTTCTTCAGCTACATCGTAACTACTAATATGCCGATCTTGCTCCCCTTTTTCAAAAATGGTAACAGTTTTGTCCGTAACAGGGCGACCAGAGCGACGTGCATCTTTGATATCAAAATTTCCGGATTGAAAACGCTTAAACCAAATTTGCGCTACTCTCACAGATACTGCATTAGGTCCATAAACATCACAAATTTTTTTCGCGGCTTGTGTTGCATTTTTACCTTTTTTGTAATAAAATTTTAAAATGTATCGAAATTCTTCATAAGAATCACTCATTTTAACAATAAGAAAAACAAATGAAAATCTCAAATTTACCTAATTAGAATTTGGAATTGTCTTCTGTAAAATTAAAACTTTTTAATGATACCAAAATCAGCCAGATACAATTGGTATAGCCCAAGATATTTTATGACAAGTTCATACATACTATAATGCGAAAAGACTTTTTCCCCAACCTATTAGTTCTTATAACTAAGCTGGTCGAAATTACTTTTTATTGAAACACAAGTTCTTATTAATTTTTAATAATTAAATATTCAGTAGCGCTATTTTGGCAATATAATTAAATACTAAGCATAACTTAACTGACCGATTCCATAACTCGTAATTGACACTATAAATGCTACTTATAAATGTTGCTGACACAGAAAGGAATTTAAAAATACAGAAATCGATTTTTTATTAGTTAAAATAGTTTCATTATGTCATTGGATCATCCCAACTTACTGTCCGGTAGTTGTGGTATAGTATACGGGTACGCGACCCCGGCTTCCCTAGCTATTACTGTCCTATCCCTTGCCCTCCTGGGCGGTAATATCCTACATTTCCTATTTCCCACTCTAACTTATCAATCTTCCTTTCCACACCACCTATACTTCCCTTTTCCTATTCCTATCCTCTCCGCAAATCCGTGGGAACGCAATGGATAATTATAAAAATAATTTAATTATCCAAAATGGCGGCGATGTGGTTCGCCACCCATAACGTCTCGTTTTCGCGGAGGCCAAAAGTGGCCCATGGAGAGCCGCTTCGCTACGTTGAATGTAAGAGGAGGAATGGATGGTAAGAATGAAAGTGGATGAAGCGAAACAAGTATGTAAGGAATGTAGCAAGTGGAAAAAAGTGGTCCCTGCCTACCCCTACGGGAAAAAAGTGGTCTCTGCCTACCCCTAAGGGAAAGAGGCGTGATTATATGTATGTATGTAAAATAGTTTTAAGGTTCCATTTCACTCCCAAACTAACAAATGTTGTAGTTTATCCTCGAGTTTGAAAAAGATTCTCCTAGTGACCGCTATGGATCTTTTGGGACTCTGCGCCAGATAAACTTAGTTTATGTAATCTTCAAAAACTTAGCATCATTAGTGTAATATAAGGCAAACGTTTGCAAACATTAGTGTAATGGCAAGAATTTGGAGCATATTATTATGCTTGTAACAGTTTATTAACCTAAATCGAAAAAAGAAGAGGTTCTCCAATTCGACTTTATTTTTTTATATTTGTTACCTCAGATTTGGACTAGGAGGACCGATTTTGATGATACTTTTCTATTTGAAAGCCGGTGCTTCCCGTGTGGTTTTACTTTGGTAGTCAGTTTTCATTTATTATTTAAAATAACTATTATCAATGTTGTGGCGAACAGCTATCTTGGTTCTTACATATCACTATTACATTATACTGTGATACAAATGATATATAGCATTACTTATATTGATTCTACTTTATTTACGTGTTGCACGATACAATATACAAGAGAGAGAGAGAGAGAGAGAGAGATAAGACATACACATTATCACATAAGACATATCCCTCTGGCTAACTAAGGGTATGTTCCGATATGCACTGCGACCACTGTACTGTATGACATCAATTCAGTATACTGTGAAGTCGTTCCTTTATAGCCAGTTATACTTGGTTACTATTTAAAACAGAACGCAATCCTGTCAGCCGCATTTTTTGACGCAGCATTCAAATTAGTGTATTTTTTGCAATTATTATTCTTCCATTGTTTTATTCATTAATAATTCAAACTAATTACAGAACTTTATAATTTTGTAATTAAGCTGTAGGTATTGTTTATAAAGACGTTACGTTAGGCACTCGAGTGGTTTTGACTGATCACGTGATCAAAGTATTGCGAGTACCTAACCTCGAAAACGCCCGTGCTCACAGTAGAACATGGCGGCGATTTATGAAGTCATAAATTTCCCTAGAGTACTGCGGCTGTATACTGGCAGTTCATAACGGAACGAATTTTTCTACAGTGGTAGCACTGTGCAGTGCTCGCAGTAAATATTAGAACATACCCTAAATTTAACGGTCTTAGGCATCAAAGTCACTGTCATTTTGACATTATACACTTTTTATAAATACATTGATATGCAACAATTAACTGTTTCCATCCGCAGGTGCTCTCGACGAGGCCATGATGCAGGCTCTGGAGCACGACCGCATCGACTTCGTGAAGTTGCTGCTGGAGAACGGGGTGTCCATGCGGAAGTTCCTCACCATCCCCCGACTTGAGGAGCTGTACAACACCAAGAGCGGACCCAGCAATACCCTGCGGTATGTACAGAGTGCATGGGATTGAAACATATTATAATTACAATAACGTCTATGGACGCCGTCTATGGACTAGTGGGGTTCCTATAACTAGACTAGGGCTTCCCCCCTATGAAGGAGTATCAGCCTTCGACACTGTATGGACGCTTCTACACGACGTCAATCTGGTCCCGTTGTAAGTTCTCAAAGAACTTGTATTACGGTACCAGCTGACAATGTAAATATATTTTTAATACTTTTATACTATACACATATTTAAGGTTTTTATTATATTATACACATCCATGACCCAGGAACATAGAAGACTTTTTGTTCCATTGGCAGGATTCGAACCCGCGATCTTCGCCTTGAGCACTTACGCGCTCAATCACTGAGCCACAACGGCCGTCAATTATGTCTACCCACCCCATCTGATCATTAATTACTGTAACTGTACATAAAAGGTCAGCTGAGTGTAAGAGAAACATTTTATTTTCTATCTGGTACCCCAGATAAGGAAGGAAGAGAAACATACTGTATGGCACTGGCCCTCTATCCCCGTATATCATCTTACCCCATTTGACCGGATTACCATCCCGCAGGTACATACTGAGGGACGTTAGGCCACACCTACCCCGGGGCTACGTGTACACGCTGCACGATATTGGCCTGGTCATCAACAAGTTGATGGGAGGCGCTTATAGGTGAGTTGTTCTTAATGAAATGGACCAGGAAACGAGCAGAATGATCGCTTGATGGTAAGCGATTACCGCCGCCCGTGGACCTCACAACACCGGAGTTACACTTATAACTCCTCCGGTGTTGCGCACTATTTAATAGGCTATTACAGTGGAAAAAAAATATACCATTTTACTTTGTCGTAACATACAATGAAGTGCAAATGTAAACAGCGAGCGTCCACAACTTTACATACTTTTAGGTTTTAGTTAGTTTGTGTAAGAAAATGTGAAATATAATTAATGAGATATTTACTAGGTGACAAAACATTATACGAATGGTTATATGAACCTGTTATGTATTCTTATATAATTTGTGTTGATACCTTTGATATTGCCAGGACGATTTTATATTAGTTACCTATTAACACCGCATCTTTAAATATTACGTAAAGGTTATAAGTATAATATACCAACCTACTAAACAGTTTTCGGGGAAAAATCGATTTAGCTAGGTCTTATCCTAAACTACGCATTTTTAAGCTATAGTTATGTTTTTTCTTTCGTTGTGCAACAATATTATAATATCAATAATTTCGATCCTATTACGTCAGTCCGATTGGCAGTTTGGTATGCGTAGATATGTATAATTTTTGCTTTGTTTAAAAATTCGGAATATGGTGGGTTCTAATCCCGGTCAGAATAATATTTGGATGATTCTTTTTTTTTATCTGAAAATATTTTTTTTAACTTACTTATATACCTACGATATCTACTCGTACATTATGTAAACAGAAAGTTAATAAAATAACATATCAAACTCCAAATCATTTTGACGTTCAGCCCCTAGACTATATTTTGTCCGTCGCTAACTCTATTTTCGTCGTATAAATTCGTCGATTTTTGCATTTGGGCCGGGCCCTGCTGGTGACAGATAGGAGCGAGGGATAACGGCTAGGACACGCCAGCTAAATACCAGGGCTGTCACACGCTCACGTTTAAAAACAAAATATTTGCAAACCTTCAAAAAAGGAGCGTATTCCCTCTTAAAAGGCTTAAAACGCACTTGCTACTCCTTCGGTGTTGCGGGTGTCCATGGGCGACGGTAATCGCTTTTCATCAGGCGATCCGTTTGCCTGTAAGCCCACTAATTTTATTAAAAAAAAGTTTTTTTCTTTAATTCACTCATGCTTTTTTAGCAATAAAATATTGTATACATGACGCTTCTAGGTATTTAGTAAACATTGTAAAAATAAATATGACAAATTGGGAAATCAAAAACATAGTTTTAACTTTAGAGGCAAATAATAAAGTACCTATCTCGACCTATGCGTAGAACAAAGTCCGATTTGAAAAATTGCTACTTTTCAGTAGAGGCAAAACAAGTTTTGCGAATTGAAAAACTTGAATAACTTATAAACGGTGAGACTTTTATTTTTGAAATTTTGGTATGTTATTATGACATCCTAGCCTAGTTAACCACTTTATACTGTTTATTAATAATTATCATATTTACTGAGATAACGAGTTCTATATCAACCTAGGACGTTTTACAGCGGAGAAGCGAGAGTTCGTAGTGATCATATTGCGTTGTTTTACGGAGACATTTAAATAAAACGCCGTTCTATAATCATATGACTCGTTTTTTGTTGGAATTATCCGACATTTTTAAGTCCTATGTGAATAATCATAATCTATTATTTTGATATAGCACTATCCACACTACGTATAAATGAATTATAATACATAATTATTTTTTTAAATCGTTTATTTACATTAAAAAATCTCAAAATAAGTGGTGTTTTGAACTATAATTAATCCATAGTCGGTACTAGGGACTTACTTAAAATTAAAGACTAGTTACCATAGTCTAAAATCTACAAAAAAATTAAAATCTCTAAGATATTATGCCCATAAAA
This sequence comes from Glaucopsyche alexis, assembly GCA_905404095.1. Taxonomy (NCBI): domain Eukaryota; kingdom Metazoa; phylum Arthropoda; class Insecta; order Lepidoptera; family Lycaenidae; genus Glaucopsyche; species Glaucopsyche alexis. The sequence continues at coordinate 20,280,026 of FR990057.1, forward strand.
ATAAATATTGTTTGAAAAAATACATCGAGCCCAAAACAAAATTTAAACTTATAAACAATTAAAACTTTTTTTATTAAACTAGGGGGCAAATTAGCAAACGGATCACCTGATGGAAAGCGATTACCGCAGTGCTTACGGTACCGTACCGTTACCGTAAGCGATAACATCAAAGAAGTTGCAAGTGCGTTGCCGGCCTTTTAGGAGGGAATACGCTTCCTTCTTGAAGGTTTGCAGGTCGTAATGGTCCGGATACTGCTGGCGACAGCTCATTCCAGAGTTTTACAGTGCGCGGCAGAAAGCTTCGGGTAAAGCGCACGGTGGAAGACTGCCACTCATCAAGGTGATAAAGATGATAAATATTTTGTCGCTTGGAACGGTGGCGAAAAGTTGCAGCAGGTATAAGTCCGAACAATTCCTCAGAGCACTCCCCGTAATATAACCGATAGAGGATGCAGAGCGATGCTACATAGTCCAGTCTTTTTGAAATACTATGGCAGTCGACAATTCGAGCGGCTCTACGTTGGATACGATCTAGAGGGAGAAGCTGGTACTTTGGCGCCACTGCCCAAAGATGATAACAGTATTCCCTGTGAGGCCGAACCTGCGCCTTATAGAGTTGTAGGCGTTGGACCGGACTGAAATACTGCTTTGACCTGTTCAGAACACCAAGCTTCTTGGAGGTTAACTTGGCCTTGCCCTCCAGATGATATCGGAACTGACCTCGCTCGATATGTTTAACGCCTAACCCTTTCTAAAACGTAGTTATAAATTAAACTGCTTTGGTACTGTATCTAAGCTTTCTAGCTATGTTGTATAATGTAATTAGATAGGTACAAGTTCAGTTTAACCTACATGGGGGAGGTATCTGCACGTTTATCCAAAATAATGAAAAATAACCATAAAATTGTTATGGCCATAATCCCGTTATGATAAGCATGTCGCATTCAGGAGAAATAATACATAAAAAATCAATTTTGTCATAATAAGGTTCGGATTGATTTAAAGTATCAATAAAGCATCATAAAGTGTCAATAAAATCGATTATCCTGAATGTGATAGTGTATATCGTATACACTATCATATTTTCTGTAACACCTTATAGGAATGGCCATCAGGTTTTAACATATCTAAAAGATATTTAGCAGTATGTGATTTATCACGATAACCATTTCTATAAACGCGATGTATTCTTTGTACCGAGTCTCAAATTTACGTCCAGTTTGAGTCAAACTTTGTACAATCAGTACAAAGTTTGAGAATCACTCAAAGTTACGTCCAGTTTGGGTCAAACTTTGTACCCCGTTTCAGAGTTACATATGATCACATTTAGCAAAACACCTTTATATAGTGGTCAAAGGCTTTTGACCGAGCATGCTAGAATAATTATTAGAAATAATTAAATAAAAGAGCAACAATAGACTTGCATTACTCATGGTTAAACGTACACTCACACATTTGCTTGCAGGTTTTGGGTATTTTTCTAAATTATAATTTCGAGATATTGCTAGATATAATATTAATTAAATTGTATACCACTATATACCTATAATTGGACCTGAAAACGCTGTCATAGGTGGAATGACTATCAGCAGGAGACTGCATAGGAGTTAGCACCGACATTTCTTGATCAACTGATGGTCAGCATTTTTTAAGTCTTTAGGTTGTATTAAAGGTGATTTTTCGAAACTAGGAGTCGCTTTTAAAGAAAGTATTGATGGCCGAAGGCCATAAATTCTCTCATTAGTAGATGGATTAGGAGGTGCGGCATCACTTTTATTTCAAACATCATCTAGTGGCTGCCTTATTTCTTCTGCACCTTGTTGTCAACAACTGAAATGTTAAAAATTGTATTACTACACTGCACCATAATATATTAAAAATAATATTATGTATGATATATATGACTTGAAAACATTTTAATAAAAATTAATAACATTTGTGCAAAGCTGTTAAAAAAAGTTTGAACATACAAGGTTTAATGAACATCGCAGTACAGAACTAAACTGTCGATCATAATGTTATATGATTCGCCGAAGACCCTACAAATGTGTATATATTGTAAGGTAACGCAGCTTTAAACTATTTTTTATTTATTTAATATGAAATATATTTATATTTAACGATATTTTTAAAAGAACAACGTCCTAACTGATGTCATTATTCAGGCGATAACGTCCCATCTGCATATCGAACTGACAAAATGTATTATAACTATTCTGTGATTCCGTAAAAAAACGTCCCATAGTTACATGAAACTCTTAGAAATTCTAAAGTATTAGTCTTACATAGTTCTAATATTACTTATAATCTCAACTATTTGGTACGTCAACTTTTATTGATAACACGACAAATATTTACCTAATAAATAAACATGAAACTAATCATACTTTTCGAACTAAAATGTATTTTTCTAACTCTCCGTCAAAAAATGTCTTATATCAATATAGATTTCCCGTTTCTATTTATGAGCTTAAAAAGCGGAATAGTAAAAAACTATAATTTCAAAGCATGATAATATTAAATTTGAAGAATAATTTAAGTAAAAATATCAGCTTACCCGGATCTACACCGTTCTTCATAAAAATATATTGCTTATTTGAAAAATAAGGACTACGTTCAGGCTCTTTTTCTCCTCTTCTTAAAGCATATCCAGCATTATCCGTAAGCATGACATCTCAAAAATACTTATAGTACGCAATAATTAGTAAAATTATAATTTTCGTCAAACCGAAAAAAATATCACACACATGACGCAAAAAACCCTTCTTTCCGCTCGACAACGGCTGAAGTGAAGATCGCGCGAGGCGCCCGCGCCGTGCGCGCTCCAATTTCTCCGTTCTATGAACACTAGGTGCATTTTATCATGGAGCTTACATCAAATAAGACGTTGTACGATTCTGTATTTCCGAAAATAAGTCAGATACAAAAATTCTGAAAATGTCAGTCTGTAGAGCTTTGATTCCTTATTTCATTTATCCAAAAAACGCACTTTTGCTCTATGATCACATCAGACTTTGTTCTACGCATAGGTCGATCTGTTTCATATTATGAAATTTTCAAGCAGGTGGCTAGTATTTAAAAATAATACTAGAATTAATATTTTAGCTTAATTATTAACAATGGACAAAATGTTTCAATGAACATTTTCACATCCGTCAGTGGCAGAGCGATCGGTTCGCGTGCAGTTGACATATTTGACTGATTACACCGCACCGCAGCTAACTTCAGCCGCTTCATTTCCAATATGTTTGCTGATAATAATTAATTACTTAACGATTTGAAGCATGAATTATGATGCTTAAACCAATGCGTATACTAAATTGAAAAAAAAAGTGAAAACTAATAATCTCAATACATTCTACATTATCACAAAATATGTAGAACTAATTGGTTCTATTAGGTATATTAATTTGTAAATTGACGTAACAACGCGTTACACTATCACGTAAATAAGTCAATGTATACTTCTATACTTTTAATAATATAAATGTGAAAGTGTGTCTGTCTCTTCACGCTTTAACCGCTGAACCGATTTTTTTTAAATTTGGTGTAGACATACTTTGGCTCCCGGTAAAGGACATAATATGATATATTTTATCCTGGAAAATTACAGTGTTTACTGTTCCCGTGAGATAATGTATTTACGCGGGCAAAAGCTAGTAAACTTATAAATGTTTAAGTTTATGATAGTATAGTATGATTTTATTTTTACATGTGGCCTGTATTAGTTATATAACTTCATTTTACATAATGTAGCGAACTTTAAACAGAAAGTAAAATCGTATAAAACAAATGATTTGTTTTGTTTGTTGTATTTAATTTGTAAATCTCAATTCTGTCCACGAATTTCCCCCAGGTGCCGAGAAAGTTTGTTTAAACAACTCAAGTAATTCGTTACAGGCAACCCTGGAGAGACAAATCTAGTTTTTTCATTTGATTGGGCAAAATGACGGTATTATCTTATTTAAATGTTTATTCAGCTTTTTTGACGTTTATTTTCAGGTTTAGTCGTATTCGGCTTGTAAGTCTGTAGACTAGGATATAATTTCAAAAGATAAACCAAATTAAGATATTTCTCTTAAATTTCTGCCCTTTTTTCATCCTATAAAGGTTCTTTCTTACTATAAATAAATAAAAAATTGAAATGTTTTTATTCAAAATTAAAACAAAAAGTTTTAAGTCAGAATAAAACTAAATAATAGTACACTCGCCGTTTTAATAAATTAATGCATTTTTGTCCCCATAAAATATGTGCACTCGCCATGCTGAAAATGCATCTCTAAACCCATAAAGCGTTACAATCGCGTTATTTTACAATGCAAGCTTTTGACTCCATAAAGGTGCTACTACACTCGTCGCAAGTTCCGTCCGATCTACGCGAAGGTGATGAACAAGAGCGTGAACGTGCACCGCAACAGCGCTTCGTTCACCCGCCACACCGCCGGCGGCCTGTCCCTCATCACCGGGTTCATGCCCGTCACCACCGAGATGGCGCTGTTCGACTACCCGTTCAATGAGCTGCTCGTGAGTATTGTGATAACTTCTGCCACCTGCTGTGTCTGCTGTATATCCTCCAACTGGAGTTAAAGTCCAAGGAGGAGCTGCAGCTGATGCAGCTGATGCCGCAGACGGAGGAGGAGCATCTAGAGAACGAGAGCGTGGAGCGATAGTAGTGGAGGCCAGTCCCCACATTGTGAAAAGCTGTGTCTCACAGGTTGATGATGATAATATGACAGTTTCGCGTTTGTCGCTTTGTGCCGAGACCTTAACGATAGTCAGTTATTTTTACACGTACATTGTACTATCTAAACATAATATTACAAAGAGGAAAGATTTTTTGTCCGTTTGTTGTCATTGAATAGGCTGCAAAACCACTGGACCGATTTTGATGAAAGTTGACACAGAAATAGAGTAGGGGGACACGGGGATGGACATAATTATGCTACTTCTTATCGCGACAAAATGAATGGTTCTTTTGCGATCACGAAGTCGCGAGAAGAAGTAAGATATTTAATATTTTGATTATAAGTGAAGTAATTAAAATCTTGAAGCTAACTTGAATGACGTCACGTTCTTCTTCAGATGTGGGCAGTACTAACTAAGCGGCATCAGATGGCGCTATTGATGTGGACTCACGGGGAGGAGGCTCTCGCGAAGTCCCTGGTCGCCTGCAAACTGTACAAGGCCATGGCTCATGAGGCTGCTGAGGATGACATGGAGACTGAAGTGTACGAGGAGTTACGGCATTATGGGAAGGAGTTTGAGACCAAAGGTTGGTTGCTAGCTGGTAGACATTTAAAATAGTAGACATGGAAAATAAAGGCCTTTACTCAATAGGCCTTTATCGCGGTTGGCTTCGCAACAAAATTGACATAGCTGGATTTTATGGGTATTATAATATTTTTGTGCACATTTAAAAGTACGTACAATATACAGTACCATACAGGTTCATAATAAATAATTTTTAGTTGAAGTTCGGATCGACATTGAATAAATAAAATTGTTGCAGCCTTAGAACTATTAGACTACTGTTACCGCCAAGATGACGATCAAGCACAGCAGCTACTGACCTGCGAGCTACAGAACTGGTCCGGTCAGACCTGCCTCAGCCTGGCAGTGGCTGCCAATCACCGAGCCCTACTAGCACACCCCTGCTCACAGATCATACTAGCGGACCTATGGATGGGAGGACTCAGGACCAGAAAAAACACAAACCTCAAAGTGAGTGACGTTTTTTTTTTTTATATTTTTTTTAGAATCACAGACTTGCTATTAGCACGCTGTAGTTTTAGATAATAACTTTTAACTATTGTGCGTATAATAGATGTCTGTGTGAATCGCTTTAGGGGTTAAAATTCGATGTCGCGGCGTTTTCTTAGTGTGTATGCTTCTTTATAGTTTATGCGAAGGGAACGTGACTTTGAAAAAAGTTTATTAAAATGGTAATTACCTACATTATAATGTGATTTGATTTAAGCTGTCCATAAAATGTGATTGTTTTAAGCGTTCCAAAAACAATTAACCGTTAATAGGCAATTATTAAGTTTTCATTATTCGCGAAACAATAAACCTTATAGTTTCAGCGATAATAATGTGTTCGAAAATTAAATGTAGCAATTACTGTGGCCATAAAAAAAAGTTAAATGACGTTATTTGAAACTTTACAACAATCGGCGCTTAAAAATACCTATTTAATTCGATACGTACTACTCAAACATATTGCAATTTAAATACCTTATAGCGCCAGCTGCATCGAATTTTCATACTCGTTGCATGAATCGACGTCGGTCATCCGTCGCTGTGACGTCACACTGAGATTGACAGCGCACTGACAGTAACAGTGACAGCTCGCTGACAATGACAGTCAAATGACAGCTGTCAGTGACGGACGCCGGCGTCTGACCGTAGCATGAGCCTGTCCGATGTAGCGGTCGCCGTTTTGCCACTTTGTCGTGATGTCTAAGGTAATTCTGAGCCTGCTGTGTCCGCTGTACATCCTCCAACTGGAGTTCAAGTCCAAGGAGGAGCTGCAGCTGATGCCGCAGACGGAGGAGGAGCATCTGGAGAACGAGAGCATGGACGGCAGCAGCACCAAGGACCTGACTGACGCGGAGGTACGGTTTATGTTTAGTTGCGATATTTGCTTCTCTTTTCTACCACTTGAGGCGTTGCTAGCGTACGGAATGATAGCTATACCATGTTCATATATACAACTTAAATAATATTTTTCTGAATTTATCACACTAGGCATTTTTTTAAGAATATACTTAAAGTTTTTAGAACAAATAGTGGCATTTAGTATATAATTAATGCAAACTTTTATTTAAATTTAATTTATCCCTATTATTTGACAGTAAATTGATTGTTATCGAAGCCAATAAATTGGAAACGAGGGTGTGTAAAGTAAATGAATAATTAGTAACTTGAATGACCTAGTACCTAGTGCACCTACTAACATAATCTTTTGCAGTACAGAACGTAGCACTATCTATCTACCGTCTAAATATATCGCGTTTTGCATGAGATAGATTATCCTTATAAAGATAAAAGGATATCGATGCCGTGAGATGAAAAATATAAAATTGATGAAGGCAGAGCCGTGATTGATCTCAGGTCCAGGCAATTTGGAGGGTACATCTAATAACTGATCGCTGGCAGCGCCACCTGTGCTATACACTTTGACAGATTCTCAATGTCGATTATTTTAATTAATTTTTCTTTTTTTAAGAATCTCTAGATATAAGATTGAGGCCGTAGTATGTCTTAAGAAAAAACGATCTTACTATCAAGATTATCTTTATACTATATCTAATCGAACTTCGAGTAAAAACCCGAATTAGACAGTGTCAAAAAAGTGTCAAGTTCGGTTTTTTACTTAGGTAAAATGCATCTACTATTGTAAGTCCTGCTGCTTACATACCAAAGTTATATTTTCATAATGATAGTAATATTAAGTTGGAACAGGAGGGCTAGACAAGATGCATTAAATAATATCGACGGCGAACTTCGTGAATAAAAAATGTATGGGATTGACATAAGCGTGCGTTAAATGACATATTCAGTCGTATCGTTAAAAAAATTGGTAGCCAAGCAGCCACTTTGAACGAATACGCTAACGATGCACTCATATAACGAATTGCTCTAACGTGTTTCTCCATACAATGCCTAGACAAGCGGCCGTAAGTGACATTTAGTAGATCGTGATCTTTATCTTTATCGACCTAACGATAAAGATACCCAGGGGGCTACCTTTATCGCCTCAACGAACAATATGGCGGATTTTTATTGATCAGCTGTTATTTGTAAATAATAATGATTTGCCTAAAGTTGCCTAAAGGGTCTATACAACACCTTTTGCTAGTAGTCTATATTGCATAAAGTCAAAAGAATTCAATCTAAAGTATTCAATAAATCACAATTATAGTCAATACCTAATATGTAATTCATTGTATTCAAGTATAATTCAACACTTTGTTAAAATATAAATTTCTTAATTTGTAGCTTACTTGCAGTTTGTAATCTTTACACGCTACTATATCAGCTGAAAGCAATCTTTAGGTGTATAGTAGGTACCTAAATTATAGTAGGTAACAAATGGAGTTCATAATTAAGCAAGTTTCTCTGAAACTTCCTTAGAAATAAAGATTTGTATTTAGTAGTTAAAATTTATAAGTTTTTCAATGTAATGATATTTTATTGTCATCGATGCTCAACACCTTCGCCTTATAAATGGGTTAGAAGGACACAAACACCTCATAAAAGTTTTGAAATATTTGCTATTATACTTTGATTAATTATTACAAATTTAATATTATATATCTATGCTATTATACACCTATTATAAACAGTCAAGTAGTGTTAACCAATTAAATACTTAATATTTAATCTCTATAGTATATTTGTGACTAAATAATTGAAATAGTCTTTACAATTTTACAGAACTATAACGTTAAACTACACTTGTAATTAAAGTACCTTGACTGTACAGGGTACTTAACGGTTTACTTATTTATTGCTTACCACATAATGTAGACAAAATATTACAATGCGGCCATAACACTTTGAATTTGTTATAAGCATTGTCTTGCTAGAATTATTCATTCATTCTAATTTAAGAGCTTTGCTATTGTCAGTGATGCTTTCTTCATTCCTCTCTGCACTCCAGGCGTTCTCTTGACCTCCTGATACGACACGACCATCACATTCGCCTACACCTGTCCATAAAAGTTCTCGGCCTTCCACGTTTTCTACTACCATCCCTTCAATTATTCCTCTAATAAAGTTATTGTGCTGTATCAAGTGTCCGTATTAGGATTGATTAAATAATAACAATACAAGAGTATCTACATTTTATTTTACTTTTTTAAGTAAGTTTTACATGGTTTTAGTAAGAAAATAAACTTAAAATGTAAAAATACTTTTATTTCTTGCAAAGGAATTACATAATGCAGATATTTCTTTAAATAATCAGTTTTATCTCAAGTCACATAACCAATAATAACATTATACAATTTAAAAATCAACACAGCTAATAATAGTTATTATTTACACGCACTAGTTAAAGCCTGTCACAGAATGAATACAAATTAACTTAGGTTGGTAGCGGTTTTGATACATTAATTAAATTATGATTATTTATATCACTTCTCACTATCAGTGGTGAAGGCTGCTTCTCCTTCAAAGGGAAGCCGGAACCTGTATCATAGGTAGTGATTTCTATGAAGGTTTGCAAAAGGTATGTGACAAGGGAAGCCGATAGGAATGGAGTTATAAACCCTACGCCAATGCTCACTATAAACTGTATAAACAAAATTATTGTATACCTACAATTCCTACAAATTATAAAGATTTAAAACGCATTTTACTTATGTATAAGGTAATGATAATATTTAAGTAGTCAAAAATCCTACTAATATTATAAATATAAAAGTATGTGAGTATGTTTCTTCTTTCCACCAGTATGAAGCCTTGAAGCCAACTTTTATGTATAACGATACAGAATCGGCCAGCAGATCTCAAGTACATTATACGGACGCTCTAACGGTGAAGGAAAACATCGTGAGGAAACCCGCACATAGTTGGCCCCAGACGTATTGACTAGTCATTCCTCTGGACTAGGCTGGCTATGTTGTGAGAATGCCGTATGTGCTTGGGCAATCATACGATATTTAAAAACCAACTGTCCCAGGCACTACAGTATTTCACGAGTGGTTACTTCGCTCGGAGAATACTGTATAAATCATCCATCATCGGATGTAAAGACCTAAGTTAGGTAAATTGTTATTTTGATAACAAACAAAAATTAGTGTACTTCATCTTCGTCTTCTTCTGGCCAGTTTAAAGTGTTACCAGGACATGGATATAGTCCTAAGGATAGAAGACTCCGTATTTTGTAATTGCTAAAAAGAACTGTATTGCCTTGGTAATAGAGTGTATTTCACAATGCACGTATCATAGAGGCAAATCCGAGCCGAGCGAGATAGCCAGAAGGGAGGCCGTGTGTCTCGTTCTTGCATGTTGCCAACCAGAAAAATGTTGGTATTTTTAAAAAGTGACTTGAAAAATCTTAGATAAAACGAGTGTACTTTATTATTATTTTAACAAATGTTTATAACTATATCATATTCTAATTAAAAAAGTTAGAAATAGTCATTTAATACTAAATAAAAATGCAGTTTACATTAAAGCTCGGACACTCGTACTAAAATTCAAGAGTTGACTGAAAGGGTTATTTCTATGTCAGAAAAATACGATAAACTTAAAGAGGCACTCGACGCCAAAACCGAGGTCATTGCGACGCTGCAGCAAGAAAATAGCACGTTGCGGTCCCACGTAAGTGATCTTTCCACGCGAGTTGGAGACCTTAACACCCGGCTGAACCATTTCGACCAGAAGGCCCGCGACTGCAACATTGAAATTCAGTGCGTACCAGAACATACAACAGAAAATCTTAAGACAATTGTGCACCAACTGGCCAACACTATAGGTCACAGCCTACCGGAACACGAACTAGTAAATTACCATCGCGTCGCTAAACTTAACAAAGACTCCAACAGGCCTCGCTCAATTGTCGTAAAACTCTCCAGCCCCCTGGCTCGTGATTCTTTCATAGCTGCGGTAAAAATCTACAACAAAACGCACCCTAACGACAAGCTGAATTCGTCACATCTGGGTATTGCAGACCAAATAAAGAAGCCTATTTACGTTTGCGAGCATCTTACTTCGGCCAATAAACAACTACATGCGGCTACCCGAAAGATAGCCAAGGATAAGAAGTACAACTTCGTGTGGATCCGGAACGGCGTTATTTTTATTCGTAAAGACGTGAATACGAAAAGTTTTGTTGTGAAGGACCTGGACTTTCTAAACTCTCTGTAACACAACTTAATTTACCTAACTTGTTACATAAATGGTATCTTTACTTAATGCTAATACAGGTTCCAATCTTAAAATAATCTACCAAAATGTCCGGGGTTTGAGATCAAAAACTGTGACAGTCCTGACCAATGCATTGAAGCAAGAGGCTGATATTATATTGCTAACTGAAACGTGGCTTAACGACTCGGTGTATGACCATGAGATTTTAGACAAAAGATATGCAGTCTATAGGCGTGATCGGGCCTCAACTAATAGTATTAAACAAGATGGTGGGGGAGTACTTATTGCAGTTTTAAAGTCACTTGAGTCCAATCGCAAGCCCAAGTGGGAGTCAGTGGATGAGGACCTATGGGTACTTGTCAAATTCAAGCAAGGCAATTTAACAAAACAACTTTGCTTATGTATTCTTTACAACCCCCCACCAGTTTCCTATGACCGTCTTAAGCGTATCACCTCCAACATCACCAATGTAGTCCAACACAAGTTACCTACAGGCTCTCTGTTACTTCTAGCTGGAGATTTTAATCTGCCTAATATATCATGGAAACGAGATATCCATCAAAATTGCTTTTTTCCAGAACACACTAACTCTACAGTTGACAATATATTTACGGATGCTCTTTCGTTTAACAACCTCCACCAAATCAACTCCGTAAGTAACATAAGCGGGCGTATTCTTGATTTGATTATAACTAATAGCGCTGATACTTTCACCATTGGTGTTTGCACCAATCCTCTTGTTGACATAGATGTTCACCATCCGGCACTAAAGATCACAGTCTTTGTACCAACCTCCAACAAAATAAAAAGCAAAAGGTCGTCTTTCCCTAATTTTCTTAAAGCTAATTACACTGAGATAACAGCGGATTTGGACAAAGTTAATTGGTATGATCACTTCAAACCGCACTATACGGTAGACACCATCGTAGACATCTTCTATAATATTTTAACACCTATCATTACAAAGTTTACACCCCTTACTACTAAAGGTGGTAATAGCTTTCCTTGTTGGTTTAATCGTTCATTAATTCGGTGTCTAAAAGAGAAAGCTAAATTCCACAACAGGTATAAGAAGTACGGTAATAAAAGAGATCTTATTACTTATCAATTGTTACGTAGCCGCAGTAATAATTTGCTGACAAATTGTCTTTCTGCATTCAAATCTAATGCTAAATCGCATATAAAAAATGACCCCAAGTATTTTTGGAAGTTTATAAAGTCTTTCAGATCCAACAGTATAGAAATCCCTGACGATATGTATTATACTAACATAAATGCGCATGGCGGTCAGCAAATATGCAATATTTTTTCCAGCTATTTCTCCTCTATTCACAGCAGTACCTCGGTCGCAACCTCCTCATCTACCCTATCGATTATCTCGAACTCGCAAAACTCGCATACATCACTCAGTAGCTACTTTTTGTCTATGGAAGAGATATTGAAATGCCTCCAACTGATTAATATAAACAAGGGTCCCGGACCGGATGCCATTCCACCTATCTTCCTCCGATCATGTGCTTCCCAGTTGGTTACGCCCTTGCATATAATTTTTAACAAATCTCTCGAGTGTGGCATTTTTCCTACAAAATGGAAGATTGCTTACATTATTCCGATCCTTAAAAAGGGTGACCAGAGCGATGTCACCAACTACAGACCTATTTCCATTCTGTCCGCAGTCGGAAAGTTATTTGAGTCTATGATCCAAAAGAAATTACTGTTTCACCTGAAACCATATATTAATTCACAGCAACATGGCTTCCTACCAGGGAGGTCGACCACGTCAAACCTTTTTGGCTACGTCAACGACATTATAGAGGCAGTCGAAAATAGAAATGAAGTACACGCTGTATACACTGACTTCTCGAAGGCGTTTGACATGGTAGACCACACTATCCTTATACAAAAGCTTGGTCATGCTGGCATTTGCGGCTCTCTACTAAGGTGGTGCGATTCGTACTTAAAAAATCGCTCTCAACTCGTCATTGTTCGTGGCTTCAAGTCTCCAGCCATAGAGGTGCCTTCAGGTGTCCCACAAGGTTCACACCTCGGGCCTTTGTTTTTCCTTGTTTTTATCAACGACCTCTGCTCCTCATTAACTTCTAAATTTAAAATGTTTGCTGATGACTTAAAAATCTACAGAATAATATACTCCGAGGATGATGTTGCACATTTACAAACCGATCTGAATGCACTAAATGTCTGGTGTACTACAAATAAAATGATACTCAATCCTACAAAATGTTTTCACATGAAATTTACTCGAAAACGAAGTAACGTCAACACTAATGTAGTTTACTTAATCAACAACACACCGATCAACGAAGTAACGAGTGCACGCGATCTCGGTGTCATTGTGGATCAGAAGTTAGATTTTCGACATCACTTTGACCATATTATTAAAAGAGGAAGTAGGCTGGCCGGTTTCGTCATCAGACAAACTAAGACATTTGGAGACCCTGAAATTCCCATTATCCTATTCAACTGCTATGTCCGCAGCTTGTTGGAATACTGCAGTCCGGTCTGGAATCCTTTCTACGCCAATCACATTAATAGAATAGAAAGGCTTCAAAAAACATTCCTTTATCACCTCACATACGCTAATAATCTCTGTCGCAGTCTTAGTTCGTATGACTCTCGACTTGATCAATACAAGGTTACTTCGCTCGCTGATAGACGCAAAATAGCCGATATTGTCTTTCTACAGAAAATTCTCACTGGCAAGATCGATAGCACCGAACTACTAGAAAAAATACAGCTCCGCGTACCGCGAACAGGAAGCCGACTTAATAACATAAAAACATTACACCTACCTTTGCATCGAACTAACTATGGTCAACACTCGCCACTTTACCGCCTTTGCTCAACTTACAATAGTGTCTGTCAAAAACTCGACATATTCAATGCATCGGTCAAATCGATTAAACACCATTTATGTTCAAAATTGTAGATTCTAAAACCAATATTCTTTTATTTTAAATATATTTTTTAGTTATTTATAAGCGTAACACCTTCAGTGCATGTTATGTTCACTCTAGAAGGTTGTACACTTCGATAAATATCGAGTAATTATATTGCATATTTTTATTATCTTGTATTGTGATACAGCCAGTTTGTGAACCTTATAAATAAAAAAAAAAAAAAAAAAAAAAAAAAAAAAAAAAAAAAAAAAAAAAAAAAAAACCTTTTCCTTCTTTTTTATTAGATGGTATCATTTGCAAGGCAATAGATACGCCATTACAGTCGGACAAGGATCTTTTGGCACTTAGATGGGGGCGTGAGTGTCGCAAATAAGAACAATACTTATTACTAAAAGTGAAATTTTACAAGACGGCGATGTTATTACTGATTTTATCCACGTGCCAAAAGGTAAGTGTCGCAACTACAAAACAATATAATATAATACTAAAAGTGACATTTTACAAAACGGCGATGTTAGTTCTGATTTTGTCCACGTGCCAAAAGACTTGTATATGATATATTATATTATATACTTATATATATACTTATATATACTTACTTTGTCAGACTGTACACATATTTTATGCTGAACACCGGATAATATTAAAATTCATAATAGTACCGGTGCTGGATTTGCTGGACGCACCGTGAGTATGGCCTTTAGTGTAATCTCTTAAAATCTGTTTATAATGTGTGTCCTATGACCATTTGGCAAGAAATCTGTATAAAATCTGTATTATCAATGAAAACTAGAAGATAATTAATTAAATAATGTATTATATAATATAATAATTATTCAAAATAGAACTCTGGAGTCACACAATAGATAAACAGTTAACCAATAATTATTGTGTGTCTAATTTATAATCCTCTGAATTTTTCCCGGTGTTTCGGATTTCGGTGCATATTGAAGTTCCAGCCTTACAACCGTAATAATCGGCCTTGTTAAATAAGTACCTACTTTATTCTTATTGTAAATTTCTACACTTGAAATTTGATTCCATTTTATACAAAACACTCTAGGAACTTTCAATAAAACTTCTAGGTACCGTTTTACTGAATCGACTGACTTGCACTGACTATTTGTATTTTGAACTTTGACTAGACATTAGACTTGAAAATAATACGGTGTTGAAATCATATAGGTACCTACATTAAATCTAGTTGTCTGCCTTTTTAACTTGACACTGACAAATAGTTTTATGCCGTAACGCCATCAATAATTAAAAAAAAATATATGACATTTGACAACTTCACAACTGACGGCTAAATTCTTGAAATCATAAACAACTAACGTTTGAGCAATTCGTTGTTGCGATTCGAACAACAGTGTGCGTTTGGCTAGGCACAAAATGTCGTGATCTCAAAAGAGAAGTCGATACGACAGATCTTTCCGAATTTTAACGAAGGTAATTTGTCTAGGCGCCCTGGCTTTTAATAGTTACTGTAGACCCAATTCGTTATATTTTTTTGCAAATTCTCAGTTGCATTCCAAGATTTCGTATGGTTGCAAACGTAAGAAAGCTCGCGATTTTTTCAAGATCAGGTTTTTATTCAAGATTGGGAATAATTCGTAAAGAGTATATCCTTCAACTCCTACGACCTTTCGTTAACCGTAATATGTTTTGGATAAGTACCTCTTATCTAATGATCAAACGAACTTACCTGAAGTGAAGTTCGATCTTGATTATCCCGGCTTCGTCGAAGAGATTTATTTGATTACATGTAGTAGTCCACCTACGCGTCAACCAACTCGCACACAGTTCAGAGCCGTTAAAAGAAAAGAGACAACAATATGTCTCCCACTCCGGCTCGCTCCTCCGCACGGTACTTCATTTAGTTCAGAGCAACCAGAACAATAGCTCTACAACATTAAGCTATGGGAAAATTAGAATTAATATAGGGATGGGTCATGGGAGGGACCTTAAATCTCTTCGACGAAGCCGGGATAATCAAGATCGAACTTCACTTCAGGTAAGTTCGTTTGATCATTAGATTATCCCGTCTTCGTCTTTCGAGATTTATTTGATTACATGTAGATGTTTAGAGAACAAATTAATCACTTAATGTTGTAGACTGATATCAATAAAAAACAACATTATAATAATTCCAAATAAACTAATATATTAGATACAAAAAAATCATTCTTCTTCTACTCAATAGTAACAACAAAATAAAACAAATCATTGAAACAATACATTAACAAAATTACCATTGTTTTCGGCAAGAGGTCTATTGTAAAAATTAGCGAAGGCTGCCGAATGATCCGACCAACCGGCAGCCCTCCTGATGACATCGACACTAACACCGGCGCGTTGTGCGGCTGAGGTGGATGCGTGGCGCGTGCTGTGCGCGCTGAACACGGTAGTGTCGATGCCAGCAGATGTTAGAGTCTGCTTTATCCAGCGCCCTATGGTCTGAGATGAAGCCGGGTGGAAAGGCCTTTTAAAAGTCAGTATAAGCCTGTCACACTGACTGTCCCGGCTCGAGGCAGTTGCGTTAATGTAAGCAACGATAGTCTCTGCCGGACAAACAGTAGGTCGCTGGAGAAAGAAGGGCAATTCCAGTATTGGTTGAGATCTGCCTATACCAGAAGTTTTAATGATGTCTGTAATATTAATAATCACTTTTTGTGTATTTACAGTAATATTTGATATTCTAATCAATGACAATGTTTGACATCTTTGTCCAGTCGCCAATGCCAATAATACAACTAATTTTTTACTTAATTGTTCTAATGATAACGATGTATTAGGATACATGTCAGCGAGATAGTCAAGAACCACATTAGGGTTCCAAGTAGTATGGTACTTAGGAAAAGAAGGTCTAATTTTAAATACTCCTTTAAAAAATCTTCTAACTCGTTCGTCTTGTCCTACATTATTTCTCGAAATAAGTGATAAAGCCGAACGACTATTATTTAAGGTTCCGTACGAAGCACCTTTACTAACACACTGCGTAAGAAAGTCTAACATATCATGGACCTCAATATTGTACGGATCCAGACACTTCGCTGAACAGTATTCCCACCATTGTTTAAAGCTAGTCGTGTACTGAGATTTTGTACTTGCAGATAGGGATGAGAGGATTATATGCATGGACGATTCAGGCACCCGCTGTCTCAGGAACGCTTCCCTGATAATGTGCTCGCCACCAGGGAAAGACGGGAATGAAGGGGGTGAGCTTCCCTGAAATTAGAAGAGAGAAGATACTTTTCCGGCTTAAAAATAATTGGCTTACCTACAATAAGAGATTTAAATACCGGAAACCACGGTTGTGATGGCCAATCAGGCACCACAACTATTCCCGTTGCTTTTTCATGAATAATTTTTTGCAAGACCTTCAAAATTAGCGAAAAGGGCGGAAAAGCATAGAAAAACATGTCCCATTTGATTGTGAAGGCATCAATGTTAAAAGCATAGGGATCCCTTTTCCAGGAGACATATTTTGGACACTTTGCATTTATCCTAGAAGCAAATAAATCAACCTTCGGTTGGCCAAAGGTATTGACGATTTCTCTAAATGCGGTGGAATTCAATTCCCACTCAATATCTATATTTCTAGATTCACTATCTGCCTCAACATTTAAACAGGACTTTATATATGATGCAAATATGAAAATCCGTCGTTTTTCACACCAGGTCCATATCTTTCTAGCTATATCATTGAGAATTGGGTATTGCACTCCACCCATTCTGTTTACATAGGCAATAGCTGTGGTATTGTCAACGCGTAACAATATATGACAGTCATGCATAGCATTAGCAAACGACTTAAGTCCGAAGTAGACAGCAAGAAGCTCCAAATAGTTTATGTGATGACATTGCTCTGTGGAATCCCACGAGCCACCTATTCTTTCACCGTCGCAAGCCGCACCCCACCCAATCATGGAAGCGTCAGTGAAAATCTCTAACGAGTATTTGCCAGGACTAACAGGGTTACTAGATGTCCAAATACAATTTTGCCACCATAATAAGTCATCACGTAAGTAATGTGGAATCTCCATAACCTGGTCGTAATCTTCATTGCTTAGTAAAACTAAATATTTAGCTCTTTCCAGCAATTTCGTATGTAACCACCCGTAAGCTACAGCTGGACAAGCTGCAGTCAGACTACCTAAATAGCGAGCAAAGCTTCGGACAGTCATAGTTTTGGCGTCAAGAATAATTTTAGTTTTTAAAGCGATGTCATTTTTCTTATTATTTGGTAATTCCAAGGACATAGTTTCGGATTTAAGAATAAAGCCTAAAAACTGACATGACTTACTGGGGAATAATGAACTTTTTTCGAAATTTATAACAAATCCCAACTTTACTAGGCAAGACATAGCTTTATTAAAATTATTAAAACAATCAACGTAAGTATCGCCAAAGTAACAACTGTCATCTAGGTAAAAAACGCATTTAATACCTTGAGACCGTAAATGTGTTAGTACTGGTTTCATAAGCTTAGTAAAAGTATAAGGGGCTGAACACAAGCCAAAAGGAAGAACCAAAAATTCATATAAGTCCTCTTTAAAACTAAATCTCAAGTACTTAGTGTGTTCCGCATGAATAGGCAAGAGAAAGTAAGCTTCTTTTAGGTCTAAAGTGACCATATAACAATTTACAGTCATTAGTTTTATGGCTGTTCTAACATCTTCCATTTTAAAGTGATCCACATTAATAAACTGGTTTAATTTCTTAAGATTTAAAATCAACCTCTTATCACCATTACTCTTGGGCACCAAAAAAATACTTGAAACAAATTGGTCCTTACAGGGAACACATTTGCGTATAGCCTTGGATGCAATCAAACGGGATATTTCCTTTTCGATGTAAACGATATCGTCACGAGGTAGCGATAATTTAGGAAGTGCACCTGGAGATTGAACAGGTTTTTTGGAAAAAGGAATCTTATAACCCGTGATATAGTTTAAAATAGTCTCGTCACTAGTAATGGAGCACCATTCATCATAAAAATATTTTAATCGACCTGGATGTACCTGTAAGTCTATTGCCGGCGTTTGGCGGCGGTCGTCTGTTTGTGGTTGCGCGGCGCAGGCGGCGGAGGGGACGCTGCAGACGCTCGCGGCGCGCGCTGGTTCGGCGCCGGGTAGGGGGCACGGCGGCGATACACCGCCGACTTCATCCCGCCGCCACGGTGCGAAGCTGACGCTCGCGAACCTCGTTGATTCATCTGTCTCGATGGCGGCGGGATCTTGGAGTTTAAATGTGCAGACTGAAGTAACTTCCCTGTCTTTTGAATCCCTCTTGAGGATTTAATAAACTCTCCTAAGTTATCGCCAAACAGGTGGCTGTCTCTCTTCCGGTTTTTAAACGGATCTAAAAAGGCCTTGTCCACCATTGGGGTGATGAGGAAACGTCTTGTCTCGGTTTCGGCAAAGTGAGAATCAGCTATAATTTTTGCAGCGTCTGTCAAATTTCGTAATATCCCCGATGTATCAATAGTTTTAGCCAGAATGTCGGTCATTGTCCGACCCAGTATAGAAAGCGCACATCCCATCTGATTCTGCTTTTTTACAATTCTCATGTCTCGGTTTCGGGCAGATTCAGTTAGCATAGCACCGATCTCGGGGTTTAAAATCGGTGCCTTAGTTAATGGACAATTCTTGGGGAGCAAATATTTTTTCAATAATTCTTCACGGACCTCCTTGTTAAGGCCATCCCGTAATATTGGTTCCCATCTTTTCGCCAGATCCGTATAAATATCTAAGCCCCACTCAATTGCTTCCGCCTCAAAAACGCCTAAAGCTTGTAAAAGCTCCGGGTCGGCCACAAAGTCGCAGGAAGACGGCGTATCTGCTTGGGCAGATGTAGAAGCCACTGCAGTATCCAGTGGCGTGTTTATTGCCAAAGACGGCGTAGCGCACAGCGGAGCGTGTGCTAAATGCGACGTGCTCGGTATAGCGGCAGTCACGGCGAGCGGCCCGACCGTGCATGGCAGGGGAGTCGCAGGTGCGGCGATCGGAGGAGAAGACACTTGTTCCGACGGCTCGCTATTATTTCTCGAATCGTCCGTGTAGTGTACCGGGGTAATAGGTATTACCAGCTCGTCTAAAATGAAAGCATTCGGTTAATATCTCGTATTAACTCATTTAATAACTGCTGTTGGTCAATATCACGTATTGACTCGAAGCGATATCGTTACAGTCCAATATCTCGTATTGGATCGGAACTTAATAAACAAGAAAACTTGATAAACGTAACACTTTTCACAAAAAAAATATATGAGGGTAAAATATAAAGACTAACCTTCACTTGATTCCCAAAGGGGTTTACGAAGTCGTCTTTCATATTTCCTTAATTTCCTTCTCCATCTATCCTCCTTACTTTCTTCATGCCTTCGTTTCGGCATAATTTCCTTGAATAAAACAACACTTTCGTAAAAATTATTCACTGCGTGCGATCGTCGTGAGCGCAAGAACACGAATGAAGTACCGTGCGGAGGAGCGAGCCGGAGTGGGAGACATATTGTTGTCTCTTTTCTTTTAACGGCTCTGAACTGTGTGCGAGTTGGTTGACGCGTAGGTGGACTACTACATGTAATCAAATAAATCTCGAAAGACGAAGACGGGATAATTAATATTATATATCTATGGATAAGTATCGATAAATATAGATGCACCTCGAGGGACATCTCTCGACCCTCGGGATTTAATTCCACACCTGGATGGGTTGATTGACGCTTGACGTGCGTTAGGGATGTGCTTTATATCGATAAATCAAAATACCGATGATTTCAATGATGATTTTCAATGTCGATATCGATAATTCACGCTAGATTTAAGACTAAAATAAGAGACATTATCTATTTTCGGTCGATAGAGAGATTTCTAACATAATGTTTACCACGTTTAGTTTTTTTTTTTTTGTTACAAAATGAAGGACGTCTCTCTACATTTAACAAATCGTTAAATTGAAATCAAAGGTCTAAATTCCAGAGATTCCACGAGTTAACACTCTTCACAACAAAAGTAATTTTAAAATTCCATGAATTTAAATCCATCAAAGTATTTTTATTAATTCTTTTCGATTAAATTGAAAAAAGGTTCAGTGATCACATTTGAGAGTAGATTAGAGGTCGACATTGAACCGAATTTTAGGGAGTTAGGTAGAAGTTTCCTTTTATGAAATGTACAATTTTTTTTTAATCTATCACTTTGTAATGCAAAGGGATATCCCTTTACTAGAAACTAAGAGTATTCTCTGTTTAAATTAATTAGAATTGTATTGGTTACTAGACAGTGGTTCAATAACATCAAAGGAATATTGAAATGAATCTTGTTTGCTCGCAGTAATTGTGTTTCAAATTGGACAGATTAGTTCAAGAATATAAGCTTAAGAAATTTAATTAAAATGTACATTTCAGATAAGTTAGTTATCTAGTTCAGTATTTTTATTTTATTGTGCCTTTCAATTTAAAGTTGTGATTTTATCGTTACATTATTCGGTCCTTTGGGGCTTGGGACAGCAAAAATGGTTGATTTTAATATTACCATCATTCTCTTTGGTATAATAAAGATGATTCATGCGTTGAATGAATATGAAATGGTATGTTTCAATAAGATGATGACTTCATCTAAACTATTTAGTTTCATTAATATTCTCAAAAATATTGAGGCATTAGTACTAAGTTAATGTAAAAAAAATATGTGATGAACTTAAACGCACAAATATCGCAGATATTTACAAATATGTTTCTGCGGCCGTATACTTCACACTAGGCGTGCGTAAGTACGGTATAGTACGGAGCGTTTTCACGAGACTTGCGAAATTTTGTATCTAAATCTGTACCTTTGAAAATATTGACGTTTGATATACTGTTTCTTCTGAGAAGTTAGTCATATTTAAGAGTACTATTCATTGATGCAATAAAAAAATTGTCATATATCTCTCCTTTGAACAAGCGTAAAACGGGAAGATCTCATGGAAACTATACGATATCTTCTCTCACTTTAGCTACATAATTGCGTAGGTATATATTATGTAAAAATCATTATATACTCCGTATTCTTAGAATAATATTCTTTGATATTATTACTCGTATTTGATATTTCGAAGCACGATATTAATATACCGATTTCTCCATAACATATTAATACTTCATAAATAATTTATCGTTTGAATTGAAAATATTAATGTGCTGGATGTACCAAGGTGGGGGTGAAACGTCGTACGCTCTCCATCAAGAAGATCATCCCACCTGAACCGCGCAAAATACCCCCCAAGGTTTGGAGCCTTGTTGTGCACACTAACGCACGATTTACTTCCATAGACAACTTCTATACTTATCACTACATAGTCAAGTTAAATTTTTTTCTCACTACATAATCGACTTTAAATATTTGTTATCAGTTAACAATGCCGATGCAAAAGATAAAACATTTTCTGAAAATTTACATTTGAGAGTGAAAAGTTACGGCTTACGACGTTGATAACTCGTAACAAAAAACTGGCAATGAAACTTAATTTGAAGTCGGTTTTTTGTATAACACCCAGTATTTGGGACCCTCCGACAGAGGAGACAGTCGAATGGGGTCATCCATAAATTACGTCACACGTTGAAGAGTAACACCCGAATCTGACATTATGTAACAAGAAGGGGTCTCAAAAGATGTGTGATGTTATATATTAAATTTAAAAAAATCTATTGATTATTTAAAAAAAATGAAAAATGTTTGACGACACGGAAGGGGGGAGGGGGTTTTAACCGTATGTAATTTATGGATATCCCCTATTGAGGGTCTTTTTCTCACGAAACACTGATATAAAGTTATGAATCTTAAATTTCAATGTCTAATAGCAACACTATGATTATATTATCACAAAACTTCGCACGTCATCATTGATCACATTTATCTAAGGGTCAATTCACACCGAAACGAAACGATACGCGATATGGCGCTGAATGTTCAAGATAGCTATTCTATCTGTAAGTTGGACTTTATTAGTTATACAATAAGATAATATGTAAATGTTTCACTAAAAGAGTTCGAATGTCATGTTGCACCATGCTGCACAGCGCATAATATGCAGTGTATGGCTGATGTCATATGAAACTTGTATTTTTTAATGTACTGAATTAAGTTCAATTTTGAATAGCTATCTTAAAAGTGCAGCGCTGCGTAGCGTCGCGTATCGTCGCGGTATGAACTGACCCGAAGTCACAGTAAAATTATATCTCTACTGTGACTAAGTCGAGTAAAGGTAATTAATCACCTCTTTACTAAACTTATTTCATACACCTATTACGCTAGCCAACCTAACGTTATACTTGCCAGATTTGCCTATACAGGTATTAACCCGAGCGTGTATGCTTAAGTGTGCAGGTTTCCATACAGTATCGCCATAAGCTTACCTGACAGGCATAACTGCGCAGGTTGAAACAGCGTTTGCGCTGTGTTTCGCCGAGTGAGTGAGTTTACCGGAGGCCCAATCCCCTACCCTATTCCCTTCCCTACCCTCCCCCATTACCCTATTCCCTCTTAAAAGGCCGGCAACGCACTTGCAGCTCTTCTGATGCTGCGAGTGTCCATGGGCGACGGAAGTTGCTTTCCATCAGGTGACCCGTTTGCTCGTTTGCCCCCTTATTTCATAAAAAAAAAAGCACAAGCTTACCTGACAGGCATAACTGTGCAGGTTTCCATACAGTAACAGCACAAGCTTACCTGACAGGCATAACTGTGCAGGTTTCCATACAGTAACAGACTAAGCTTACCTGATGGGCATAACTGTGAAGACAAACCCATATGACTCTTGTTCTATCGGGTATATTACAAACTACAATCTACAAAAATAAAAATTGAATAATTATAAAGACTAAACTATATAAACTTCAACAATATACAAATATTAACACGTCGTTATAACGAGCTTCTTAGAATTTACGGGCTTCAAAATAATTCAAGGTCTTTCCTACTTTGCTACCTAGAACGTTCAATTAAGTATATTGTCTTAACTCGTGAGTCGTGAGTCGTGACTCTACATTGTTTTTCACAACTAACAATTGAAATAACGAGAAAGTGTACCTATGTGTACCTCCGAAAAAGTAATCCGAGGTAAAAAGAACAAAGGCGATCTTTTATCTTGTTGTTCCACCACCAGGGGCCATTTAATTCCTTGTTGGTTTTCGGTCCGAGCTTTCTAAATTTATATTTTACTTCAAGATGTACAAAATTAATTAAATATTATTTATATTAAGATTACATTAAATCGAAACGGAGTAAATCACGTTTTACTACCTAAACTCTGTTCATATTATCAAATTTAATACTTATTTTTGTAAACGATAAGGCTAAATTCAACCGAAATCACGCGTCATGGCATTTCTTAATTGCTAAAATAATACTTATAAATAATAATACTTATAAATAAATAATAATACTTATAAATAAAAGAAAGTGTTAGTTACACATATTTTATAACTCAAGAACGGCTGAAGCGATTTGGCTGCATTGTAGGTGGAGCCACTTCTTCATTCCAGTTCATATTTAAGACAGAACAACGTGTGTCGGGACAGCTAGTATATTATAAAAATAAATAGATCTGACCAGACTACAGAGTTCACCTCGTGAGTAAAACACACACAAGAGACCTTTTGAAATTAATTTTAGGCACGTAAAAGGTCGCGTCCCCGTCATACTAAATAAACAATTTACAACAAAATGGTTAGAAAATCCTATTCTAATGATGTTTAAGTATATTATTTTGCGGGTTATTTTAATTAGGACATGAGTCATGAGCGAATACAGCCGGGGAAAATGATGGTAACAAATTCCTCATGAAATCGTGTTAAAGTATGTATTAAGTGTTTTTATTCTACAACTATTATAATATTGTATTTACTTTTACAATTACAAATATCGTTACTTAAAATCAATAAAAGAAAATTTGGACACATGATTTACTACGTAAAGACTTTAAGGCAATTTTTTTTTTATCTAAGAAAAGAATACTATTATTAAAACAAATCTTTGCCATAGAGGCTAACCTAACACTATTAGTTCATTCACCTGTCAGCTGATTTAAAACCCTTCTTTTCACAAACAACTTATGTTTTAAAATAAACTGTGAGGTGAATCAGCTGATAGTATGAGATCAATGATTTCAGCGCCGAAAATAAGTTTTGTTACCTTTTTTTTTTTTTGCCTAAACGTCTTACTCAACTCCTTAAGCAGTAAAGCATGTGCCCAGATTTTATGTAATTGTTTTTATATAATGTCATATTATATTAGTACATTATAAACAAAAAAACTTTTACTTCGCTTTGTAACAATTTTCTGTCTATTGTTTTCAACTAATACACTATTTGACCTACAGCTATAGTATCGCTTTTGGCTGTAGTAGGTATCTTTATTTTATTATGTATTTAGTATTCGATATTCCTAACTGCTTTTATTTAATCGTGTAGCGAGAAATCTTTTAAATCATGATTTAATAAAATAGGCAAGCGGACTGATTTTTTTTATTGCATAAATGAATAGTACTCTTAAATATGAGTAACTTCTCAGAAGAAACCGTATATCAAAAGTCAATATTTTCAAAGGTACAGCGATTTGTATACAAAATTTCGCTTCGCTCCAGTACTAAAAAAATTTTTTTCTTTGCGAAATTGGTAAACAAAACCTACATCATTAGTTTACTCACATTATATACAAAAATATTCATTATGGTAAGTAATCATAATCATAATAATCATAATTGTTTATTTGCATTGAATGTAGGTTAAAAAAGTTCTTATAAATATTTAAATATAGTGTCACAACATTCTGCTTTAGGAAGCGTGCAAATGTCCTTTTAATAACAATTTAAAAAAAAAAACACACTGAAATAATTAGTCCAATATTATACCTACTAATAACATACAATTTTAAACCATTTCATCTCTTAGTTACTTAAATCCATCATAATCAATTTTGTCAGTCTCATAATCATTATTTAATATCTCAAACTTAATTTCACAATCATACTACATTTAGGTACAAAAAATCATAATACCTACTGCAATCAATAAATAATATAAAATTTTCTGATTTCATCAAACCATCATAATATTATGCACCTCATTAACATTTATGCTACATTACATAACATTTATGCTACACAACCTATCTTAAATAAAATTTAATTAGATTGCAAAAAAGAAAAAAAAACAATAATAATAATAAAATACCATTAAATAAAATCAAATTGAATTAAAATGTCATTTTATATTGTGTATGTAAAATTAAATGTCAATGTCTATTAATACAACATAATATTATTATTACCTACCTAATTACTAATCTAACAATAATTAAACTTTATTAACATTTGGTCAAAAACTCAAAATAATTTCCTTGTCATTAATGAATTCATTTATACTATAATAGCATTTGTCAATTAAAAAATTAAATATTCTATTTTTAAATGAGTCAAAGTTTTGTTGTCTTACATTTTCGGGTAATTTATTATATATAGTTATAGCCATACAATATGCACTTTTAGCAAAAATATTAAGTCTTTTAATTGGAATTTGTAGTTTGTCTCCTCTATGTGGTCTTTGGCTTATTTCTTCTGTTTTTTTAATGAAAAAGTATGAACTTAAACGCACAAATATCGGAGATATTTACAAATATATTCCTGCGGCCATATACTTCATATACTACTTCATATACTATAACCTACAAGTGACGTCATTTGTAGGTCGACTTTAGTATGGAGCGTTTTTAGGAGGTTTGCGAAAATTTTTATACAAATCGCTGTACCTTTGAAAATATTGACTTTTGATATACGGTTTCTTCTGAGAAGTTACTCATATTTAAGAGTACTATTCATTTATGCAATAAAAAAAAAATTGTCCGATTGCCTATTATATATTTGTTTAACAATTAAAATATTAAAAATATTTTAAATGTTAAAAAAAATCTCATTTTGAAGTCTTTTTAACATTTTTTTTTCTTTTTAAAGAAAGACTTGTAAAAAGTACAACTACAAAGTTTGCAGGCTTTTCAGTCATACCTTCCATCATTTAGAGTCAGTTCACACCGCGACGATTTATAAGATAGCTATTCAAAACTAAACTTTATTCATTAAATCACTACACTCTTGTGTACACGTTTCATTGCAAGACTTTGAATTTCAAGCCGCAGCCGGCTGCGTAGTGCGGCGCCGCTCCTGCAATGAAACTTGTATCTTGTTGTGTACTGTATAAAGTTCAGTTTTGAATTGCTGTCTTAAAAACAGCGCCACGTCGCGGGCGAGTTGACTAACACAATTGTCAAATTCTCAAATTAAGAGTCCCAGTCCTTTTGTCAAGCATAGACAATGAAAGCCTGTGATTAAGGAGCCCTTAAGTTTAAGAAACGTTAGAATTCATCCATAACTTTTACAAGTGATTTTAAAACAATTAATCTATATAATATTTATAACAGGCAAAGCTAATTGACTGATGTATCAACGCACAGGCCAAACCCTCAAGGCTAGAGAACCTCAAGAGTAACAAGTGATTCAAAGTTGAAGCAGACTACCTAAATAACATCATCAGAATCAGCTGTGTGGGGTAAATGACCTTAACAGCGCATAAAGAGCGTAATGCAATTTCATTTAGTATAACTTTTTTTCGTCTTTTTTTTATTCTTCAGCCTAAACGTTTTGACATAGCAGTAGACCATATGCTCAAAATATCCATAATTGATTTTTAACAGCCTCATAATATATCCAGCACCTTAAGGGTCCCACGGACGGTCGACATCCCATACAAACTTAGTTTCGTTTTAATTTTAAAACGGTACAACCAAACTTCATCAAACTTTGTACACATAATTTAAGGCATACTATCTAGTCTTATAATTAGGTTTGGTTAGAAAATGTTAACCAAGAACGAAATAAGAGCGAATTTAATTTTTGCCTCCAGAAATTAAATTCGCTCTTATTTCGTTCTTGGTTAGTATTTTCTAACCAAACCTAATTATAAGACTAGATATGATGCATTGAATTATGTGTACAAAGTTTGGTGAAGTTTGGTTGTACCGTTTTAAAATAAAAACGAAACTACGTTTGTATGGGAGCTCGACCATCCGTGGGACCCTTAAGATAAAATATTACAGTATCTTCGCCTGACAACCTTAAATCAGTTGATAAAATTGCTATATATAGCTCTTTATATGGCCGCTATGAAAAAAAGACTTCTATTAATGATGACTGGGTCTGTCCGGAATATGCTTTCGATGAATCGAAAGATATTCTTTGAATTGAATGAAATTTATTAATTTGATGAATTTTTCATTCAAACCTTCGGTAAATATTATGCTCATTATTTTCAATGGCTATACGAAAATATGGATTGAAAGTCTTCGAAAAATATTTAGTAAATGCTCTCCACGAAAACACTATCAAGAATGAAGTTTGAAATTAGAAATTGGAAAGCTTTGAAAATGTGAGGATTAAAAGATTTTTCGCTACTAAAGTAGTTTTGTATTGTACGGAATATCTATTATCTAATACACCGTCCTCTGTCCACTGGACACGAGAACGGACTTTCGGACTTGCCATCGCAAACTTGCGGACTGATCTGGCGGATTTAAACTCGACGTATTTTTATGGATAATACCCGCTACACATAACGATAAAACTTTTCAGTTCAGTCACAGTAGACGTATACAGTACTACATCTTCATACTAGACCGCCGGAATTGGCGCACGCCCACATACTAAATATGTCTACTGTGACCGAACTGTGCATTTCTATCGTTGTGGTCTGTAGCGGGAATAATGATCTGGCAAAACTAGTTCACAAACCGTAGCTACAATGTCTTCACATTAAATAAATGATAGCACGACATTACGTCTTTCCAAAAAATCGTCAGGACTACACACACGACAGCTGTAATGTATATTTTTACATCTTCGTATCTGAAGACACAGAGCGATACGAAAATATACATTACAATACATCTCCCTCTGTGATAGACAGGCAGTATAGTCTGTCAGAATGAAGGAAAAGATACATTATCCGTTGTATGTGTGATACTATAGTATAATTTAAAGCTATAATCCTGGTATGTGATGTTCATTAATATACAATTTACATTACGGCTACCGTGTGTAAACTCCTTAGACCTCATTTGATTGCACGCGGACTCTTGCCGGAGCTCGTGACTCGTGAGTCCGTATTTCGAATTTTTAATGCGTGAGGGACACGTTGGATTACTGACGGATTCATCCGCAAGGTCTTGCAAGTCTAAGAGTTGGTACACTTTGGGAATTTTCAAACTCGCTATTTCCAAATTCACGATACAAAATTCTAGCCTCCCTACTAATAAAAATCTTTACACAACTGCTAAGCAATTCAATTTTTAATCAGTTGTGAAAATATTTTTATTAATAAGGGCGTTAGCAAACACGTGCTTGAAAACGCTCAATATGTATAACGCAGTTACTTAAAGAATTAGAGACAAGAGATGCCTACAGACGATACGTCAACTGAATGTATGTAGACTTCATCTGTCTCATAACCCTATTTAAATGAAAACTAACGCGTTGGCCCCATGGGCGTACCCAGGTAGGGGTAGGGGGGCAGCTCCCCCCCCCCCCCACCCCCGAAAGATAAAATAAACGTCAATTTTCCCTAAAATTTAACGTCAAGCTAGCCTAGCTGAAATCCTGGGTACGCCCTTGTTTAGCCCTAGAATACGCGTCTATCGTATCCATATCGTGTCGTTTCATATGTTCTTATTTCAGCATTGGCATTGGCGACGCGATAATGTTTCACTTTCATAATGTTTCACTCAAGCAGGCGTTGATTGGCTCAGGGGTGGAATGCGAGACGCGGGTGGACGCCAACGGCCGCGTGGGCAAGGTGGGCTGGGAGCCCCCCGAGCCCGAGCCGCCGCGTGCGCGCCCGCTGCGCCTGCGCAAGAAGATATACGAGTTCTTCACCGCGCCCATCACCAAGTTCTGGGCGGATTCGGTGAGTCATTTTAGCAGTTAAAGTCTACAACATTCGAGCTTGGCTCTCGACTCCGAAGGTCGTGGGTTCGATCCCCGCGTTGAAACAACAAAAAATGTTGTTATTAAGTCTGGTGAGGACAATGCAGGCTGATCACCCGATTGTCTGACAAGAAATAAAAATGACACCCTTGCTCAGTAATTTTGTAGTCAAAAACTAAACAAAATTAGTGATCAGGGGTGTCATATTTATAGATAAAAAAAATGGCCGAAACCTAAAAACCATGATGCTTTTACTAAACATGAATTGTATTTTTCTGATCCGTTATGATTGTGGCGGACCAATCAGCACACAGTCCTGAATCGCGCTATCGAAGTTTCTGAGTTCGGAAGTATATATACGACAGCTGAAATGATTACAAGTGGGCTTCGGTCTGACCGGGCATACCATCTCGCTCGGTCGGAGATCTCCTTTTGGGGCTTGCCACACTATACCCACATGAAGATGAAGGATTATCCATTAATTACGCCACAACCTGTTTATTAAGCTTGAGTTTGTTACTAGTTTAAAATAATACGTGATATCTTAGTTGGTAACTGAGCTTAGTTCATGCACAGAATATAAAATATAAATACTTAAGTACCTACAGAGAAACAGCTTTCATAGAACGTTTCAAATGGATCCGAAATTGAAAATTTTGACGTCCCCTTCAACGGCCCACAAATTTTCCACACAACCGTGGATACACCGTATGCTTGTAATTAATCAAATCGAAAGCTAACTATGTAGTTGCTTATCTGTTTGTCTTTCTTTAATATGTGTTTTATGTCTAATACAATATTTAATTACAGTACTGAACGGACACAATTAATATCAGTCATTCACGGTACCACTAAGTACTTTCCAGATATAGTTAGTTCCACATCAATCATAATAGTTTACGCCTTGACACGAAAGTTATAAAGTGTTTATAATATTTTTAACGTAAAAGGCACTCTAAACCGTCATTTTAGGGGCTATTTTGTTTTGGAGTTCTAATAATGTATTTTTATAAG
Source organism: Glaucopsyche alexis (assembly GCA_905404095.1). Taxonomy (NCBI): domain Eukaryota; kingdom Metazoa; phylum Arthropoda; class Insecta; order Lepidoptera; family Lycaenidae; genus Glaucopsyche; species Glaucopsyche alexis. Next base: position 20,310,847 of record FR990057.1, read on the forward strand.
TCAATCAATACGGTATTTTTGGATAAGCGACATCATCAAATGCTCATTATTCACGTTTTAGGGTTCCATGGGCGTGAATATTTATATTATCATATTGAAAAGGTTAAAACTCAGGTAGCATTAGACATGCGACGGTTAGAGATAATACCTCTGTGAATACCTCTCCTGATTGTCTACAAGGTAAAAAAAAATCAAATGACTGTTTAAGTGGGAATCGAACTGTAATAATTCATCATCATTTATTTTATACTAGATGTCGCTACCGACGCGACTTAGTGCGCGCAAAAAATAATTTCGCGGAAACCGTACATTTTCCGCGATAAAAAGTAGCCGTGGTCTACTCTACATCTGTGCCAAATTTCATCAAAATCGGTCCAGTAGTTTCGGAGCCTATTCAATGCAAACAAACAAACAAACTTCCTTTTTATTATATTAGTATAGTATAGAAGAACTGTTTTACTTTCAAACTTGTAAAACGTTTATTTAAATTGTACTTTAAAATAAACTTAAATGTTCAGAGATTGATATCTTTTGTATTATTTAAGAATAATCTGTAATTTTGCAGTTCCAATCTATTTTAATTAATTGAAAACAATTACATCTTCTGTGCTTGTGTACTTATCTTATAGACATTTAATTAGAACTGTGCACAGCTCAGCTGTCTGTGTTTACCCAGACGCAGTTTTAGCTTATTTTAGTTTACTTCCATTCAAAATCAAAGTTAAGATCTTTTTTTGTTTTTTTGTATTATTCAAAACAACATATACAATATATTTTTTTGGTTGATAGTCATCTACAGAAGCCCTACACCCCTGTAGAGCTTCTGAAGATGATATTATGTTGATGCCTATGCATAAAATATTATAATTAAATTAGCACACTGAAAAAAAAGTAAAAAAGTAAGATGCATTTTTAAACAAATGATGTAATTAAGCACGAACTATTGTGTGTGTGTGTGTGTGTGTGTGTGTATTTGTGAAGCACCCTGGCCCTACGACTAAAGCCTTGGGAGAAATAATAATAATAATTAATAGTCTATTGTGCTACGCCTTTCGTAGCTTCACGTCGTAGGCTCGTTACGACGTAGTACGGTTACAACGTAGCGCCTATATGGCGTAGCTTGTCTACGAATTACCTACGATGCGACATAATATTATTGCCAAACGCTCATGCATAGGTATATACTAGGCAAAAGAATACTACTCGATTTTTTTTAAAGAGAGAGATTTTATATAAAAAACGTGTCAAAGCTATTAGCCTTTGAAAATGGTAAAAAGAGAAAAAAAAATTTTTTTTTCTTTAAGATAAAAATAAGAAACCAAAAATTTAGTTATTTGAATTTTTCACATACATTTTGAGGCTATGTGAAAAAAGTGTAAATACAAAATTTGTAGATCTTTTTATTTACCACCTACGACTTTGCCATTTGACTTTTTTCCACAGGACTTAAAAATTCACCTCCTTACACTTCCCGACCTCAAATCGCCTTTTCCACTATTTCATATCGGTTTCATACTACTATCACAGCCTATGGAACTTACCTACAGTCGTCCAACGGATCAACACTGGCACAATGGCACTGGACAATCCACAGGCACGAACATAATACGAACCACACGCATATTTAACACACAGAAGGCAAACTGGACCCAGTTTCGTGAGAAACTGATCCAGCTGATGTCGGACAGACAACTGACTGCACAAGACATGGACACAATACACAGCACACAACAAATAGAGGACGCAATAGACAGATACACACAAGCGATCACACAGACATGCAGAGACACAATGCCGACCAAAAAACACACTCAAAAATTCACCTTGTCGTGGTGGAATGATGAGCTCGCGCAGATGAAGAAGCAGGTTGCCACGAGGAAACGCAGGATCCGGAACGCAGCACCTGATCGCAGAGACCGCGTCGTTGGATTGTACCTGGAACAAAAGGAGATGTATGAAAAAGCAGTAAAGGATGCGCAAGTGGAGAGCTGGAAGGAATTTTGCCGAAAGCAGGATAGGGAGGGGGTCTGGGAAGGCATCTACAGGGTGTTGAGCAGAGCTACAGGGAGGGAGGAGGATCTGCCCCTTACGAGGGACGGTGAAACCCTCGACGCCCGGAGCTCCGCAGAATGGCTGGCGGAGACCTTCTACCCCGAGGACCAGGAAAGTGGTGAAAGTGAGGAACACCGGCGGACGCGCCGGCGGGCGGAGACCTTGGACACTGAACCGCCGGCGGGTTCGGACGACCCTCCTTTCATCATGGAGGAGTTGAAGAGAGCCGTAAGGTCCTTCAACCCCAAAAAGGCCCCCGGGGCGGACGGACTCACGTCGGACATCTGCCAACACGCTGTGGAATGTAACCCGGAATGGTTCCTTGCGCTGCTGAACAGGTGCCTCACTGTCGCCTGCTTCCCCAAAAAGTGGAAGCAGGCGACCGTGGTGGTACTAAGGAAGCCGGGCAAGGAATCGTATCGGGTACCAAAAGCCTATCGACCGATCGGCCTCCTGCCTGTTCTCGGCAAAATCTTCGAGAAGATGCTGGTCGCCCGACTCAGGTTCTACCTGTTGCCCAAGATTAGCCCCAACCAGTATGGTTTCATGCCCCAAAGGAGCTCCGAAGACGCCCTCTATAGGTTGGTGAACCACATCAGAAAGATGAGGGAGGAGAAGAAAATTTCTGTTGTGGTTTCACTGGATATAGAGGGGGCCTTCGACAGTGCTTGGTGGCCAGCCATAAAGGTTAGGTTGGCTGAGGTTGGGTGTCCGGGGAACCTTAGGCGGGTAATCAGCAGCTACCTGAGTGAAAGAAGAGTGAGTGTAAGGTATGCAGGTATGGAAGTGAGCAGGGAGACCAACAAGGGGTGCGTGCAGGGATCCATAGGTGGACCAATCCTGTGGGACCTCTTGTTGGACCCCCTGCTGTGGATGTTAGAGGAGATGAATGTGTTCAATCAAGCGTTTGCCGACGACATTGTGATTGTGATGGATGGTAATACGGCCTTGGATATCGAAATGAAGGCAAATAGAGTGCTGGAATGTATAAGACAATGGGGTAAAGCTAACAAGCTGAACTTTGCTCCCCACAAAACCTGCGCTATAATTTCAACAAGAAAACTGAAGTACGATGTACCTCGACTCTCGATGGGGGGTGTCGAAATAAAATATACGAAGTCATTAAAAATACTAGGGCTCACTATTGACAGTGGCCTTACGTTCAACGAGCACGTAGGAGAAGTCTGTAAAAAAGCTATCACAAGGTATAAACAGCTAGCCAGAGCAGCAAGAGTAGGATGGGGGCTTAACCCCCAGGTACTTAGAATTATATATACTGCAGTTATAGAACCGACTGTCTTGTATGCATCAGCAGCGTGGGCACCCACCGTGGAAAAGATGGGGGTCCAAAAAAGGCTTAACACCGTCCAACGGGGTTTTGCCCAAAAGATCTGCAGAGCATATCGAACCGTCTCCCTGAACTCTGCGATGCTGTTGGCTGGGATACTCCCTCTTGATCTCAGAATCCTCGAAGCTTCGAGGCTTTACGAGATCAAGAAGGGAGTACCACACCCGGTGTTGAGAGACAGGGAGGTGGAGCGAATGGCTCCAGCGATTGAGGACCCACATCCGGCAGAGCAGGAAGAGCTGAGGTTCGGGTTGGTAGACGAGGACTCGTATGCAGACGTGGTTAACAGCCACGTCCATAGGATCTATACGGACGGTAGCAAGATTGAGGGTCGAGTCGGAGCCGCACTCTCCGTATGGGAGGGTGAGGCCGAGACGAAGGCCGTCAAGCTTGCTCTGCCGCCGTATTGCACCGTCTACCAAGCCGAGCTTCTAGCGCTCCAGAGAGCAGTAAGTATAGCCTGCAAGAGTGGAATGGCGAAGGTCGGTATCTTTAGCGATTCCAGATCGGCTCTTCAGGCAGTCACCCTTAGTTCCCCTCATCCCCTGGCAGTGCAAACAAGGGCGGCCCTCCGAAAAACTGCATAGCAGAGGCGGAAGGTCTCCTTGTTTTGGATAAAGGCGCACGTAGGGTTGAGAGGGAATGAGAGGGTTGACGAATTAGCCAAGGAGGCCGCGCTGCGATTGAAAAGGAAACCTGACTACGATCTGTGTCCTGTTTCATTCGTCAAGCGTATCTTAAGAGAGGATACTATTGAGGAATGGGACAGGAGATACGAAGCGGGAGGGACGGCCGGAGTCACGAAGCTCTTTTTCCCAAGCGCTGCTGCTGCATACAAGATAGTCAAAAAGATAGACATAACACACCACACCACACAGATACTGACCGGACACGGTGGATTCGCCTTCTACTTGAACAGATTCAAGCTGAAGGAGGATCCGTCGTGTCTGTGTCAACCGGGAGTTGAGGAGACGGTTCCTCACCTGTTGCTGGAGTGCCCAATTTTTGCTAGCAATAGATATGATATTGAGCAGAAATTGGGCACGTCCGTGACGGGTGAGAATCTGCCTTCCATCCTGGAGGGAAAGAAGCGCGATCTTTTCCTAGCCTTTTGCAGGAAGAGCGTGGGTGTAGTCTGTAAGAAAAATAGTGATATTGTCTGTGATAATAGTTAGGTTCTGTTAGCTGTGATATTAGGATAGTCTCTGTATTGTGCCGTTGTTTTATTATTTTTGACATTTTATTGTATACTATTATTGGAAATATTATTATTGGAATTATTATTTTGGAATTATTATTTGGAATTATTAATTGGAATTAATATTGTATTGAAAATTACTTTTTGACATTATTATAAATTGATATTATTATTTTATTGGAATTATTTTATTGGCATTTGTACAAGAATGTATAAAATTGAATTATCAAAAATTAGATATTGTTAAAAATGGAAAATTTGCTATTTATTGGCATTGTATGAAAATTATCAAATTGTACATTATAAATTGAAACTGTTAAAAGGAAAAAACTTAGAATAAAAATATAACACTGTATAGAAAATAATAATCTATAGAAAAGAAAATAATGTAAAATTAATATTGTAATTACAAAGAAAAAAGAAAGAAATTAAAAAATGAAAGAAAAATATATAAAAGAAAACAAACAGCCCTGATAAAGTTAGGGGGACGGAAAAAAAAAAAAAAAAAAACGGACACGTCTAGACAGAGCAATCGTGCGGGGCGTGCGGGGTGAGAGAGGGGCGGTAGCGAGCCCAAGCTGCCCTACACTCGCTTGGGACACGTCAGCCGGGGTTGACGCTTTTTAATTTGATTGTTTAAAGTGGTTTGCGACGGTGTTTCGTTTGAGTTGTATGTAGGTACTTATTTACAATTGTCAATTATATGAACAGCTAAAGAAGATTGATTTTAATACAAAACCATTCGCCTGTTACCCGTCAGAATTTTTAATAAAATTGTATCTACGTATGAGAGATTACTAACTACATCGTCAAATTCAACAATCGCAATCTAAAAACTAGTAAATCCAAATGTCGAAAATACCTTTCAATTTTGCATTTGTAGCTTTTGCAGGGTTCGTAAATATCCGTTATTTCTAATAAATATCAAAATATCAGATATCTTTGACATATATCCGATATTTTTGATTTTTTGATATTTTTGATATTTTCAAAATTACATACAAATTTCATATTCTGATATGTTTTTTCGTAATAGTTGAATCGAAATAATTTGTATGTCTGATAATTTGAAGATAGGGAAGTAAAATTAAACTCATTTATTTATTATTGATATTCAAAGTTTTCAAATAAATTAAAAATCAACGAAAGATACTTTTGAGTATCAATTTAAGTCTTAAATCCATAAAATGACTTTTGTTTATAACCAGAAGAAAAAAATGTGTATTAATTTTATCAGTCGAATTAATTTGACACATGGTATAAATGGTATAACAATAGTATAATAACAAACAAGGAATTTTCTTCCGAAAAACAGGGGGTCACGTGGGTGTCATAAGCCGTTACAAGCCGCGTCGACGGCTATGATTAGTTAATGTCGTGTCAAATAGCAAGTTTTTGATGACCTAGGCTTGTGAAACTCTCGGAAAATAAGACCTGTGTTGATGTAAGATTTTTTACATTTAAAACATTCTTTTACATTTTTACAATTTTGATATATATCAAGCATAAATATCAATTGATATATATCATGATATATATACGATATATATCAATTGATATTAGATATCATGCTAACCCTGAGCTTTTGTATACGCATTTGTATTTTTTATAATAAAACTCTTCATTAACACTAGAGGGCTCGCGGATCAAAATACTCCTAGAGTGCTCGCGCGGGTCACATGTGTCACCCATTACGATGTGGTTTTTTTCTTATAAATCTTTATTGTTTAAAGTAAACAAGTTATAATATCACTAATCAATTTTATTTCTTGCTAAATACTCAAACAACAGTAAACATATGCCTAAGTTATATTTAATTATAAAACTATATGTAAAATTCTACAAAAATTATCGCTATTTTGGAGTTATAGAGATCATATAGTTTTTAAGTATTTAGATTACATTAATTTGGACAATAATCATCTTATAATAAAGTTGACGAATGGGTTCTCCCTAATTAGAAGGATTTTTGTCACAACTAGGCATAGTATAATTTGGTGATCAGGGCAAATACGCCTATTACACTTGCTACATTGATTGCGAGTGCTTCGGTCCCTCGCTCTACTGCAGAAGTCACACCGTCCTTTTTCACTTCGTATTAGGAAGTTTTGCACTTGCAGGTTTTCTGGCAGACTCAAAAGAAGTCTGGCTTTCAATTTTATAGCCCTAGGTATATTTTCCTGGGAAATACGTCGAGTAATAACATGAGGGGAAAACATTAACGCTGTTTGCTCCTCTACACCACAATCATATTCTTTATCCTCCTCAGACACACTACTTTTAGATAATTCTTCTTCCAGCCACTTAATAATAATAAAATCCTTGTCGACGACGCCATATGACCTAAAAATGTTTTTATTTGCGTTATTTGTAGGTAAGTATAAATTATTTTATCATGCAAATATATAGCCGAAATATATCAATTATCGTATCAATAATCATAAAACGCGTAAATAAACAGTAATAAATAACTTACGTGGGGGTAAACTTATTTTTCAACCGCGATGATAAGATTTCAAAAACTTCCTCGAACGCTCGCGCGGGTGACATACGTCACCCACGTCATTAAAAATTGCACTGTGCACACACCGATGCGACTAGAGTGATGGCGTGCTACCAATGTGTGGGACGATTCGTCCCCGAGGAATACATGAGAGGAATACACTGAAGTGCGATGCGTTCCAAAGATATTTGACAATGTTATACTCTGGGTGACATAATATGTCACCCGCGCGAGCCTTCTAGTGTTAATACTTCTATATATATTTTTTTGTTTTATTCCTAGTACTCTACATACATATACTACGAATACACAAAATGTAGAACAGATTATAATAAAACACATTATTGTGACAATCCTGCAGCAATGACGAATACCTACACAAAAGCGGCATTACGCGCGACTTCAAACGCGTTGGCCCACTGTATCTCTTTATTACGCTGTGCTACTATTATCTTGTTTGGTTTAAAAAATTATCGGCACTGGTCTATATCGGCATACCCCCTTACTAATAAACACTGTTTAAGCTTTGAATAGTTATACAGTGTTTTGTTCACGTCACACAAGTGACATTCGATAGAAGGAGACAAAACACTATTATATAACTATTCAAAGCTGATACAATGTTTATTAGTAAGGCGGGTAGTGTATAAGTCTTTCTTTTGCTGGTGAGTATATTATAAAATCGCACCTTAGCTCCTTCTACATTACATTTCTATGATGCGATGAGACTCTCCCCCTCCCCCCTACATATTCTGACAGTGTCTTCTCCGCAGATCGCGTACATACTGTTTCTGCTGATGTTCACGTACACGGTGCTGGTGCGGATGACGGCGGTGCCGTCCTGGCCCGAGGTCTACTCCATCTGCTACATCATCACCTTCCTGTGTGAGAAGATCAGGGAGATCATCACGTCAGAGCCTGTGGCTATACGGTGAGTGATGACCAAGGTACACCTGTTGATGTTCAGATGCACGGTGCTGGTGCGGTTGATTGCAGTGCCCTCCAGGCCTGTAGTCTATTCCATCTGCTACATCACCTTCCTGTGTGAGAAGGTTAGGGAGATCATCACATTAGAGTATGTGGCTATACGGTGAGTGATGGGTATAATAATTACTCAAATTGTGGCCAGCGGTAAACCAGGACAATTTCAGATCGTTAACTGTAATGGTATCTTGGCATTTCTTAGGTACCGTATGCTAATAACTGCACCTTATATTATGATCAATTTATACTTCCTGTTTCAATTTTATCTGACTCCCGTAGCGTGTTTTTTTTTTTATTTCTTTGCCACGGCCTTTTATCATAATAGATTTTGACTTGAGAGGTGTCGATAGCTTCGTTTCGATTAGGAGATTGACACTGGGTGTATCATTATTACAATGGCCATTCGGGTTTTATGATTTAATAATTATTTCTGCCTGCAGCCACAAGTTCAGCGTGTGGGCGTGGAACATGTGGAACACGTACGACGCGGGCTTCATCATCTTCTTCCTGGTGGGGCTGACGCTGCGCCTGCGCGCCGGCGCCATGGACGTGGGCCGCGTCATCTACTGCGTCGACATCATCTACTGGTACCTGCGGATACTGAACATCCTGGGCGTCAACAAGTACCTGGGTGAGTGCTGATCATCATCGTGATGGGACATGGGTGGCCGAGCCTCCGACTTATGCGCTAACCTAACCACTATACCACACACTGAGGAGTAAGCACTACATGTGTTGCTGTACTATAAAGTAAATAGTCATTAGAATTTCATTCATAGCCGGTCATGCTGCTTATCTTGCAAACCTGACTGACTCATCTATTAACGCACAGCCGAAACTAGTGAACGGATTTTGCTAAAATTTGGCATATAAATAGTTGTAATGACGTAGGTATACGCTAAGAAAGGATTTTTGAAAATTTTCCCCTTAAGGGGGTGGAAAAGGGGTTAAAATTTTGTATGGAAACCGAACTCCACGCGGACGAAGTCGCGGGCAAAAGCTAGTAAATCATTTAATGACCTGTTTCAGAATTGCCTAGTAATTGACGAATAGCTTATCCGGAAGTTAGAAGAAGACAGAGAGAAAACTGCCGGATAAGCTTTTCGTCAGTTATTAGGCGATTGTGAAAATTTTATCATGAACCCTTTTAGCCTGATCACATCGAACAAAGTAACCGTTACCTATGTCGAGCTCTCCTCATTATTCCCAGGTCCGCTGGTAACCATGATGGGTAAGATGGTGAAGAACATGATCTACTTCGTGGTGCTGTTGCTGGTGGTGCTCATGAGTTTCGGCGTGGCGCGCCAGGCCATACTCCACCCGGACAAGGAGGCCAGCTGGTACCTTATTAGAGAGGTACGTCATTTTACGTTACATGTTAAGAGTTGTAAATGATAGTTAAAAGACTAACAGATTTATAATTTAAAGACTAACAGATACACCATAAGGCCCCCACAGACGAGAGGCCGATCGTTTCAGCTGGAACTGACGTCAGTTCGGCCTGAACGGATTCGAGCACACACACGGAAAAAATCGCATCCAATCCAATTTACGTCAGTTCGGCCTGATCTGATTCGTGCCCACACACGGAACAGTCGCATCAGTCCATTCTGGTTTGCCGCGCGCTACGGTCGTGTTTATCAATTTTGTATTTAAACACCGCGAAAACTCATACAACGCTTGTACAAGATACACGCCCGCACGGCAGCGGGTCGGGCAAGAACTGAAGCGATTTGTCCACACACGGTCAGGACAGGTCGCGCGTTCAGGCCGATCGGTCAGGCCAGAATTAATGTTGCCAACTTAGTTATTTTACAAAATTTTACTAAATTGAGTATTTTATTCCCTCCTTGGTAGAAATTTAGTTATTAGTAGTGTTTAAGTAGGAAAGAGCCAGACAGTAATAATATGCAAAATAGCTACTAAATACGTAATATTTCCTAGTATATTTTAATTTAATGGTAAAATTTATAATCAAATTCAATTAATGAAAAAAATTTAATATAATAAAACCTAAAATGCAGTGGTTTTTGGGGGGCTTCAGGAATTCCTAAGTTAAGTAGCCTCTTTAGTAGTTTTTAGTAGTTTTAGTAGAAATCGATACGAGTTTAGTAGTTTCACAAAAAAAGAGCTGGCAACACTGGAACGAATCGCTTCAGTCCGTACGGCCGCCTGATGCGATCTCGAAATTGCACACACACGATACGATTTTGCATCCGTTCAGGCCGAACTGAAGGTAGACCGGACCATGTATGGGGCCCCATAGCCTTAACAGATTACAGTGATGATGATGATAATATAAAAATAAGTCTTTGAAATCAAACATTTTAAATACCACTAGTACTTATTACTTAACATTAAAAAAAATTGTGAAAAAGTGGCTAAGGGTCTGTTTCACAATCTAGTGATAAGTGTCATAGCATATTCGTATGTTTCGTCTCTGTCGTTAGATATGACGCAACCAGCGACAAAACTTCCGACTAAGCTATCCGGCACTTGTTAAAAGATTGTGAAAGGCCTTTAACTTTTGATTTGGACGGCTGATTTTGTGACTCAGTGGTTAGCGTGTCGTCGGCGCTCTAGCCGGAGTTGCGGGTTTGAATCCCGCTGAGGTAACAAAAGTTTTCAATGTTCCTGGGTCATATATATATATGTATTAAATGTGTATCATATAATAAAAATCTTAAATATAAGTATAGTATAAAAGTATTCTAATTTATATATATTTGACGACCTCAGTGGCTCAGTGGTGAGCGCAGTGGCGCTTTAGCCGGAGATCGCGGGTTCGCATCCCGCCAGGGAACAAAAATGTTTTCTGTGTTCCTGGGTCATGGATGTGTATTAAATATGGGTATAATATAATAAAAATCTTAAATATAAGTATAGTATAAAAATTATTAAATATATTTCCGTTGTCTGGTACCCGTAACACAAGTTCTTCGGATACTTACCACGGGGCCAGACTGACGTGGTGTGAAGCGTCCATAGATATTATTATTATTATATATTATATACTTTCCATTGTATGGTCCCCGGAACACAACTTCTTCGGATGCTTAGCACGGGGCCAGACTGACGTGTTGTGAAGCGTTCATAGATAGTGTTAATATTAATCAAGTATTAAAAATAATATTGTTATTTTTCATTCGTTTCTAAAAGTTGTTTCTTTTAAATTAATAAGGATTGTTATCTCTTTGACTTGAAACAACAAATATGTTATTTTTTCATAGAACCAATTAATTTACAATGGAAATAATGAGGCGACATCACAAACGAAGGTCGAAGGCCATAGAACTTGTATCAGGGTAACTTCGTTCTATCCTACACAAGCTATTCACTATGTTCATTTCTATTCAAACAATCCCGCTATTGGTACGTGAGTCGGGAAGGAAATGTTAATAAAAACTCGATTGCTTTATTTGCATTGTTTCGAATAAATTTCGTTTGAAAGTGCCTTCGCTTTGTGAAAGTAGATATGGCTGAATTTCCGAGTATCGTTTCTATTAAAATGTTTAAAACACAATATCTGATTTCATTAAAAATACTGATAATATTTTAATAATGTAGGTATTGTATGCTTTTAGTTTTTTATTTTTTATTTTTATTTTAGGGCAAATTAACTACTATAATATGTAATTTACGAAGCAATTTTAAAATTTTAATTGACGATGACGTCTGTGGCTCTGTGGCGCGTTATCGCTGAAGCCGGAGATCGCGGGTTCGAATCCCGCCAAGCAAAAAAATTTTCTGTTTTCGTGGGTTTTGGATGTATATTAAATTTAAGTATTAGTATCATAAAAATCTTAAATATGTGTATTGAAAAGTATTAATTTCCCTTACCTGGTGCCTGTGATACAAGTTCTACGGATACTTATTACAGGACCAGATTGAGGTGGTGTGGAACGTCCATATAATATATTATTATTACTTAAATAACTCTTAAGGTCTCAGTGTTCTGTGTACTAACTAACAACTGGCTCACGTTACTAGTCGCTTCGGTGGCGCCACTAGACTCTGTGTTTGAATTTAAAATTGATGATGATACCCCTTATGTCCATTGGACGAGCTTACACTTAGCTGCATAATTTACAAGTGCCCAAGGAGGCCCAAGGGGGTCGGATATTTATTTTAAGAACTGAGAACAGAGAGAGAGCAACACCAGAGGAGTTACAAGTGTAACTTCTCTGGTGTTGCGAGTGTCCATGGCCGGCGGTAATCGCTTACCATCAGGCGGTTCGTCTGCTCGTTTCCTGGTTCATTTCATAAAAAAGTGCCGCCACCACTGCACTGGTCTGCGTGAGCGAGAGTCGCTGATATTGGATTCATTCACAAAATGTCTTATCACGAATCTGCTCAATATCGATGGCTAACCACTAACCCTTGCAGGTGTTCTTCCAACCATACTTCATGTTGTACGGGGAGGTGTTCGCGGAGCAAATGGCCCCGCCGTGCGGCCTGCCGGGCCTGGAGGAGTGCCGCGTGGGCCACTGGGTGCCCCCCGTCGTCATGAGCATATATCTGCTCATCGCGAACATATTGCTCGTTAACCTGCTCATAGCCGTGTTTAACAACATATTTATTGAAGTCAACGGCGTGTCGCACCAGGTTCGCGGCGATCGGAATGCACCTAGTTGATGTTGTTTGTAGTTTTATTTTGCAGTGCTGATCGGGAATGTGCTCGAACTTTTGAGCATTTGCGTGATGAGCATTATTTGTACGAGCATTTATTTTTTAGAATTTATATATATATTTTTTATGTGTATAAATCAAAATAATTGAATAATTTACTCATTATTTCAATGTCGGTTTTAAACGAAAAAGCTCAAGTAAGAGAGTGCTCAAAGAGCTCTTGAAGTGACAATCGTTTAAGAAACAATTGGACCTTTCAGTTGCCAGACAGTAATTAATTATTTCTACTGTATTTGTTATTGTAAACATCTTATTGTATTCTTACTCAATTGCCTCGTTCCAGCAATGCTCGTGATATTTTGTTCATTTATCGTAGAAATGCTCGAAAGTACAGCATGAGCACTTTCTCGATACACGTATTTTTATTTGTAGCCTGTTGCGAGATTGGTAGATTCGATAGTATTTTGGGTATAAAGACGACGTATTTAAGCCATTTATTTTAGTTTTAGTTATTTTTAGTTAGTTGCGGCACTCTTATTACATTACAGTCACTTATTATTTAGTTTTATTTGCCACGTTTTAGTTTATTCAGTTATGTTTTTGAGTTATGAAAACAACCACCCGTTGTTTGTAGATATTCTTTCAACCGTACTTCATGCTGTACGGCGAAGTGTTCGCGCCGGACATCGACCCGCAGTGCGGGCTGGAGCTGGGCGACCCCCCCTGCGTGACCGGCCGCTGGATCACGCCCGTGGCTATGACGATCTACCTGCTCGTCGCCAACATATTGCTCATAAACCTGCTCATTGCCGTCTTTAATAATATATTTAACGAAGTCAATGAAGTCTCGCATCAGGTCTCCGTCTGCTTTTTATATTATTTTTAATTTTTTAATTTTATTCTTTACCTGTTTTGTTTTAACTACGTTTTCTGCGGTCTACGTTTATTTTAAAATTGTGTTAGTAAAGTTACCGAAATTACATAGGCTAAACTATTGTTTCTCAACCGGTGGGTCGCAACCCTCGAGTTTGTTATTAAAGGGGGTCGCATTCTGTTGAAAAATAATAAATACAAACTACATATAGGTATTAGGTACAAAAGATTAAGTTTTCGAACGTATCTTTTGCATCGAGCGTCGAAAAAATCGTTCGAACTTTCGAACCAGTGAAGGCTTATACAACTATACCTATAGCTGATAAAAATAGCGCGCTATATTATAATCTAGTAGTGACAGGGTCGCGAGACTTTTTACTTAACTTTTTGGCTTTTTCTTGGGTCGCGACATAAAAATAGAATAAAGACATGAAAACCACATCAGTCTTTCGGCAATTGTTGTTTAACATACATCGTCTGTTGTTTAGAAAAAAAATATATTTCCGAGGGCCATTAGCAACGTGGTTTTGATGTACAATTTTGAAATGAGCGTAGCCCGTATTCAATTTGTATGCAAATTTAGATTTGGTCAGCTTCACTCCTATTGTGAAATTTGGAATGACATTGGTGTGTATTTGGCTGACTTATGAGCTTTGGATGTTATTTAGCGATTTATCGAATACAAAACAGGGGACCGATTCAAATAATTATATTTGTTACGCTGACACTGGGATCCAACTGCGTGTATAACAAATATAATTAAATGAATTGTGCTTCAAATATAAATTTTAAACTTATACTTGTAGTTGCAAGTGATCTTGAAGGTTCGAGCATTTTACAAGTTTACATTTTTAAGTTAAACATTAACAATAATAATAAGATATTAATTACCATTACTAATATATTTAGGTACACAATGGATAAGCTATTCTGTTTTGTCCTTGTCTGATAAGTTGGAAAAGTCGCTTGACAGATAAGGAGAAAACATTATATCTTATCCATTGTGTAAATATTTTAGTAAGAGGGTTAATTTTTAAAAGATGACTTACTTAGTTAAACATTTTTTAGGTATTGCTCAACTTATTTTTGCATAATTTTTCTTACTGAGAATTATTTTAATTATTCTCAGCAAGAAAATATTTAAAAAAATAACATATGAACTGAATTTCTCTGTCCAGCCTTAGTGTCAATTTCACTAACGACTAGCCTTTATGCCTAAAGTTAATCGTTAACTTAATATCATGTCTCTCGTTCTTCGTATTAACGAAAGAGAAGTCATGATGTTATAGGGCCTGGTTCACAATCTTCTAATGAGTGTCGGATAGCTTATTCGGAAGTTTTATTTCTGCTTAATTTATATGGAGCGATAGAGACGTGTGCAAATAAGTTATCTGTAGATTGTGAAACAGGCCCTTAGAACGTTAACAATTACACTGAAACGGAACAAACAATACGTGACATGGCCGCTACATCTATAAGATAGCTATCCAAAATTGAACTTTATTCATTGTACAATTATAAACACGTTTCATTGCAGCAGTTCGAATGTCATGTTGCACCGCGCATGTGCAGTGTATGACTAACGTCATATGAAACGTGTATCTTGTTATGTAGTAAATAAAGTTCAATTTTCAATAGCTATATCAAAAATCCAGCGCCGCGTAACCTCGCGTATCGTCGGGGTGTGAACTGCAGTCGTTGGTGAAATTGGGACTTCAATATTGCACTAGATAATCGAACATGATCATTGTGAAGTTTAATCACTGACCTGATATTTAATATCTAGTCCGTGAATCGTATTACCCAAAACACTCAAACCGTGATTAAAATTTCGTTCTACGATAGCTCACTAATACCAATAGTTATTCTGTATTTTCATAATACGGTGCCGTATAAAATATTAGCTTTGGAGAAAAGTAATTTGTTCCGTTGAGCAGAAGCTCATATTTCTTCAATATAAGTTTGAGTTTGATCATGAAAATTTTCAAACATAATTATTTTAACAACTTTGAGTTTTATCGGGAAAATGCTCTTTCAAAACACTCGAATATAATTTTGATCGTACAAATGCTCGAATCTTTAAAATGTCTATATACATGGTGTTTTTAGTCACTATCCAAACTTTCAGGAATGAATATACTCTTGAATATAAGCAGCTTTTACTATGGGATCAATTTTCCTAGTAAAAAAAAATCTGCTGTTTAATACAAAATGCTATCTATGCCGAAGCCCTTTGCATGAAACAGCAGTTTTTTTTTTTCAAGTAGTAAAGTTGATCCCATCATTGTAAAAGTTGTTTATATTCAAGAGTATACGTTATTTGACCGCCTTCCCTATCCCCAGGTATGGATGTTCCAAAGGTTCACGGTAGTGATGGAGTACGAACAAAAACCGGTACTCCCGCCGCCCCTCATCATATTCTGCCACATATACGCCACTTGTAAGTGGGTGACGAGGAACGTCTCCCACAAACGCTTCCAGTACGACAATGGGCTGAAGTTGTTCCTGGAGAAGGAGGAAATCGAGAGACTGTATGACTTCGAGGAGGAGTGCGTCGAGGGCTACTTTAGGGAACAGGTAATATTTTTTGGACAATCTCCATCAGCTCCAGCACCGAAATCGGTATCGTTGGCTGGTTTTATGAAAACCAGTCCTGTAGAAGTTTTTTATAGTACCCAAGTGTGTGCGCAGTACACAAGAGCACTCTCTTCCTATACTCTCATAACCTAGTGGGATGGATTTAACCAATATGACTGGCGAGAGATTAGGCGCCGACTTTTTACATGCCCATCCGACGCATGGATCATCTTTCTTGTCAGACAGTCAGGGTGGTCAGCCTACATTGTCCTAACCAGACTTGGAAACAACATTTGTGGTTGTTCCAATGCGGGAAATGGGAATTGAACCCACGACCTCATTGTTGAGAGCCAAGCAAGCAAGCAAAACCGCAAGACCACGAAGACTGTTTTTTGACAATATTATACCACCCATAAGAATGATTACCACTGCCTTGGTATTTGCAATACCAGAGTGTCATTTTAGACTGATACCAGAGTATCAATTTAGCTTCTGTTCTAAAAAATACACAAGCATGTCTTTTCCACATATTAAATATAATATGTCTATGGCACAAATAGTAAATTGAAAGTTTATTCCAGGAAGTAAAGTTATCGAATTCATTGGAGGAAAGAGTGAGGAATACGACAGACAGAGTAGAAAATATAACGACCAAAATGGAGGACCTGAACCAAAAAGCCAATTGTCAAATACAGTCTGTACAGGTAAGATACTTTTAATTCTTAGGCAGTGACTAAATGATCCGGAATCCGTCGGGGGAAAATTCAGAGCACTTAAAATAGAACCCTGCGATAATACAATAGAGTTTAAAATCGAAGTGTCGAGCTGTCATAAACGACATTGACATTTGGCTCGACACTAATTGTTAGCTTTTCAGATATCTGTATTTTCCCCAATCCTACGTATTTCGGACAATATAGTCCCAGCCGTACTACACAACGGTCATGATCCATAATTCATACTAAAAATCACAGAATGCTCAATCAAATGTTTACTAACTTTAAATCATATTTGATGTCACCAAGGGCAACCTTAAAATATACCGGGCATAGAAGTTAGGAGTATAAATAACTACTCACAAACTCTCACTCATACTAGTACTCTTCAATACTTTTATATAAAAAAAATTAGACCTCACTTAACCTTTTTCAGAGCGTAGAGTTTAGGTTACGCAAGTTGGAGGACGTGGCCGAACAGACCATGAACCACCTCGCCGTGATCCACCGGTTCATGGCGACCCACCCGTCGCTCGTGAACAGGGGGTCCACGGACACGCTGGGCCCCCCGCCGCCCACCTTCACCGCGGGGGCCGCGAGGTTGAGGACCACCAGTGATAGGTCTGAGGTACGTGACGTCATAGTTTTTAATGCAGTAACATAAACGAAGTTTTATACTGAACGTGAGTCAACTTCTATTGTGTGACGTCATATTTTCACTATGTGAGTGACGCTATATAAAAGAAGAAATTTTTAATTATCATACGGAAGTTTTGTGGCCAGTTCGGTAGGAATGATACCACGGCCTCATAAAAATTGCCGTTATAGACTAGTTATATTTGTGTTTCACAGAATGAGGATAGGCACATGATTTCCCGCTAGGAAATTTTATTTTAACTCGCTCAATATTCGATGAAAAATAAACAAAAAGCACTCTGCTTAACAAACTCAATAAAAAACATGAAAACAGAAATGAGTACTGTAAAATGTCGTCAATTTGGCTTATCGAGTTCAATTTTCGCCTGTGAGCTTTTTAACACTAGCTTTTTTTTACCCGATTTAGGGTTAAAAATTTCAAAATATTATCTAATTGAGTTTACTCACTCATCTAGTCATCTACTCTTCATTAGTAAGATTTTAAAGACGCTTAATAAAGAATTATACTTTCATCTCTAAGTTCGTTAATTAAATTATAACTGCAGACACAGAGGGTTTTTTGATCTTAAAAAAATCCAAATATATTTTTAATAATCTCTTTATTTTTCTAGTCATTGATAAATTAGAAAAATATTTCTGAACTCATTTGATAAACGTTGTTCAATTAAAAAATTTCAACATTTAATTATATTATTATAATACTAAGATTAAAAGAACATTTTTTAACTTTTCAAAGTTGGAATGTAAAGTTGATGTTGTTATTACATTTCTTTGAATTTTCTTGGTTATGTGTTGGGTTGGGTTTGGGTTTCTTGTGTTCCAATATATGTTTATATATAAGCACTAAATCTGGCCTTAGATCAAATACGATTTCTGAAACAATATAAAGCGCAAGTATCAATATAAGTATGTTGTAGCTAGCTTTTGCCCGCGGCTCCGTTCGCGTTGACATAACCTATAACCCTGTATATACAACATCTGAAAAGACTACACTGGAGCTTTGTTCTGACCGAGCATACCACCCGATCGGTCGGAGGTCCCCCTTGGGGCTACCACCAGTCACCACCATTCTTACAATGTCATAGAATAACAGACGGAATGTATAATATTAATATACTAAACGCGCACACTGTTGTACACAACTGTATTCGATCTAAGGCACTAAACTAATTTTGACATTTGTTTGCTTCTCGAGCATGTAACATCAACATTTTCGATGTTCCTCAGTTGGATAGTCCTCATGGTGTTTTATGTTCCATATACAGAATTATCAGAACTCATATTAGCTAAGCCTACGTTCCCACGAGAGTTGTGTGAGAGTGTCAAGTGACACTTCGATTTTCAGCTCTGTTGGATTAACGCAGAGTTCTATTTACAGTGCTGTTTTTTCTGCCGTGACCACTAAGAAACTTTCATGGAAACGTAACCTTATTGTAAATGAAAAAATATTAATAGGTACCTACGTTCTGAAAATTCTGGCTTATACGTTTTTATGACATGCTTTTCGGAGAATCATAAAAGTTAAATATGAATAAATAAGTACAATAAATATTGCAATAACATGTTTTATGTTCGATTATTTTAATTTTGAACTTAAAAAAAACTTTATGGCAAAACACACTGTACCTGTCATTGCCAAAAAAAAACAAGATGTCACATTTGGTCCGTGAGCTCCGAACGGCACGGCTGTGTGTGCTAACGTGTGGACGCGGCAGGTGCTGTCGGACAGCGACACCGGCGCCGCGCGGTTCGCGGTGCGCCCGGTGCAGGAGGAGGACGAGGCCTCGCAGCCCTCCGAAGTAAGCACTCCCGCCCCGTGCCATGTTTTATTGATTACCATAGACGTACCTATATATTATTATAGACGAGACATGTCAAGTGAAAAAGTGTCTCCAGTTAAATGGTGCCACTTTTGAGATTCTTGGGGCCATTTTGACATTTGAAGTATGGTGGAAACAAGATGGCTGACATTTGAAGTATAGTGAAAACCAAGATGGCGTAACTTTTTACTGTATGAAGTTTTGTTCTGTCAAATCTACCTCACAGCCTATCTTGAGTTTTGAAAATTTTGTTTCTACATGTTGCCCATGACTTCGCACGCTCAAAAGGAAGTCCCGTAGAAACCTCAATAAAAAGTAGCTATGTCCCTCCCCGTGGTCTACTCTATATATGTGCCAAACTTCATCAAAATCGACCCAGTGTAGTTTCTAAGCCTATTCAATGTAAATAAACAAACATACAAACAAACTATATAGTTTTTAACTATAGTTAGTAAAGATAGTATAGACTAACTTTTTTTCGTCCAACCGCGTAAATATAGTATCGTATATCCCACGGGAATACTGTACTTTCCCTGTGTTTTAAACCAGAGCCTAAACTACCAGCAACGAACTTTTCTAAACCCCTGTGGTAAAATCTTTCGAGTGATGATCTTTGGCTATTTGTAATATTTGTAATTAGTACGACCAAAGACCGCGAAACTCAGATAAAGTCCACCGCCGATTAATTTTCAACTTACAGTAAGAAGCAAGCAATAAGTTTAGATTGCTTGCTTCTAAACTCTGTTATTTATCGGATTTCCCGGCTTCTAATTACTTTTGAAACTTTACTGGAGTGCCGACTTCTAAGACGCTAGTTAATC
This sequence comes from Glaucopsyche alexis, assembly GCA_905404095.1. Taxonomy (NCBI): domain Eukaryota; kingdom Metazoa; phylum Arthropoda; class Insecta; order Lepidoptera; family Lycaenidae; genus Glaucopsyche; species Glaucopsyche alexis. The sequence continues at coordinate 20,331,025 of FR990057.1, forward strand.
AATAAAATGTGGCATATCCAGGTTACAATTGGCAGCGAATAGTAGAATGTATTTCCAAAATTGAATTTTATTTCCGTTTGTCTAGTGTCGTGAAAGACAGCACCGTTTTGTTAATTTTTTCATTGAATGGTGAATTAAAGTTATTTATAAAGTGGTTACAAAATAATTTTAATTCATCTATTACAGGATCACTTCATATTTTGTGTCGTGTGCTGTTTTGTTTTAATTTTACATCTATGTCTTTTAATGTCACGCTTGATGTTAGTTCCAAAGCACAACTGACCGCTCTTGATACTTGCGTTTTAATACAAACTCTTTCTATAGGATGAGCTGCCCCAGTCGGGACCAGAAGTCGGAGCGGAGAAGGAGGGGGAGGCAGACTCTGTGTCGTCATCATCAGGGGGTAGTGTGGCGGGGCCTGAACTAAATGTGACTGTTGTAAGACCCTCCGCACCCACCCCTGCTCGCCAGCGGTCGTCGGATAGCAACCGAACTGAACCTAGTGATGATAAGAAAGGTAGTTGAGTGTTAGACTACTTTTTTTTTATTTAGAAATAATCAGGTATTACAACTTAACAAAAGTAAAAGGAAGTTTTGTAAGTAGGAGCAGTTTTAAAGCTACAAAAAGGTTGGAATATTATTTTACAAAATGATTTACTACGGTAAGTATGAACATTATCGCGCCAACTTCAGAGTTATCAGAAATTTTGTGCATATTATGACCATACATACATTTCTTAGCAATTTACAGGCGCGTCACCTGTCAGTAGGTACAACTTTTGTATGAGACCTTTCGCAAGAGACACAAAAGTTCTTAACACAAATCACCATCCGCAAACAAATAAATAAATAATGGTTAATCAAAGAATCAGAAGTTTATTGCAAATTAACTCACAATTTAATCTGTTGATCATCGAGATTGACATTGTGTGTTGCAATGGTGGTCCTATGGGGATAATAACAACTATATTCTAAACGTAACCTCCAAATTTTATACTTATGACACACCTAATTATTTACTTATTACTTATATGTCACTCATCACAACATAGTGTCATCGACCGGAGACGACACGTTTTTGCCAGAGATCCGCGATATGCCCACGGACAATCTCACGCTGCGGCCGCGGACCATCTCCGCGGGGACCAGACGGACCACCAACACCTCAGCCCGGCGGTAAGTATCAACACCAGTCGAGCGCTCTATACGTCATTCATAAAAATGTCATACATGTTACAGAATAGGGAAGATAGATATAAAAAGAATAGAATAGGCCTTAGAGCCTAGCATGCGAAACTGTTTAGCCGCTGTGTTTTTTCGTTCATTCATAAAATTGGCGGGAGAAAATAAATTTGTCATCATGATCATTGTTTTTAATTTGTTTTTTTGTTATTCTTGCATCTGTTAGGAGACGTTTGTGGAAGCAGTAAGTCAACAGTCATCTCGCGAATGGCTTAGCTTGTAGTGTAGAGGACCCGAGCATACTGTGCGGTTATAAAATATAAACGGTACGGAATCCGGCGGAACCGGAAAAAATTCAGAGCACTGAAAATAGAACTCTGCGCTAATACTGCAATAGAGTTGAAAATCATAGTGTCAAGCGTCGAGCTGTCGTATGTAACATTGACATTTGACTCGACATTTGTTTCACGAAGTATAGATACCAGGAGTCCAAACGGTATAGGCTTTTCCATAGTAATTATGTACACAATAAGAGGACCAGATCTTAGTTCTCTTTTCTGCCAATAGCTGTGCGAGAATTTGTTACGTACCGAGTGTTGCCAATACTATTATACCGAGTGTTGCCAATACTATTATTTATTACAATTATTTTTAAATCACCGTTAGACAATTAACGTGTTCTACGGTATCTATACTTCGAGAACAGTTTCTAAGAATTTCCTAAAACTTTTATAATTAGATTTAAATCCACGTTTCTCATAATATTTTCTTCCAGAGCTGTCAATAGCAACATTTAAACTTCCCGCGTAATTTCAAACGAGTGCTTGTCGAACTGTCGCGCGCTCTACCGGCAAAAATCTGTCCCCGTAATTGAGACCATTATTTTAATATTACGTTCGGACTCCTGGTATCTATACTTCGTGATTTGTTTGTTCGATTTTTAGCTCTGTTGTATTTGCGCTGAGTTCTATTTTCGATGCACTGAATTTACTACGCTGCACAGTGTGATTTGGCCCTAAAATTTAGATTTGTGTCGATGTTTTAATTATAAAGTTGATGTAGCAGACACGCTGGTTTACACTAACACTTACACTACTGTCAATAATCATATTGTTACGAGAATTTTTTCAATCTTTACGAGCATCTTCACGATCTCTTGAGCATTTCAGTGATTTTACAATTATTCTGTTGTCTATTGTAATTTAGAATCTTCTAACTATTTAATTTTCACTGTCGATGTTTATAACGTTAATAACTTTGAACATGTACGTTTTGAATTATGTTTTTGAGCATTTACTAAATATGCACAGGTTTTTATTGGTCTTGTGGTTTGTTTTTAAAACAAGAAGAGTCAAATATTTGTAAGTACCATAACTTATTACAATAGCATGGATACTATAACCTAATTTAGTTAATAAAATTCTTGTCTCTTCTAATATTGTTATATTACAATTTTCTATTAAACAACCCGTTAGTTTATACCCCGTAGGCATTAGGTACATCCATTTTATTGTAGACTTACGATTATGTTATAGTAGATAACGTAAAAATATTTAATTCTGGCACCTACTTAGTTATACTAAACTTCGATTACCTAAAACATGTACAAACAAATTAAAACAATATTTAAACTTAAACAAGAACTGTAAATATATATCTAAATGCTTGATATTAAAAAATACTAATTTTAAAATGTATAAAATAATAATGTATAGTTAAAATGTATAATAATAATTGAAAATTAAATTGAATCATTTGTTATTATATAACTATTTTATTATTTATATTTTTTTATTGGCACACAATTTTTTATCACATAATTATATTGTTCGGGTGATGCACTTCAAGCAATATTACCACAATTTTCAAATCAAACTAACAGTAAGCTCGAACGCTGAACGATCGAAATGCTCAGCGCTCGAGCGGTGAGTGATCGCGTAAGTGCTTAACGCTCGAGCGTTGAGTTATCGCGTAAGTGCTCAACGCGACTCTCGGGCTGTGAGTAATCGCGTAAGTGCTCAACGCTCGAGCGGTGAGTTATCGCGTAAGTGCTTCTACGCTCGAGCGGTGAGTTATCGCGTAAGTGCTTCTACGCTCGAGCGGTTAGTGATCGCGTAAGTTTTCAACGCTCGGGCTGTAAGTGATCGCCTAAATGCTCAACACTCGAGTGGTGAATAATCGCGCCACTGCTCAAAGCTCGAGCAAACTCTGTATCAGTAACTTGCTCAATCGCATATATGCTCACAGGCGGTCAGAGGGAGGGAACGACGTGGGCATGGGCCACTACAGCACGCACCACCTGGCGCCGCGCAGACAACACAGCCAGACTCACTCCGAGCCCGACAACTCCGCAGTCGACGCTAGCAGCCTGCAGAACTCTGTTACGGGTACATTATATGCCTTTTCCGACCTAAATAGGGATGTTTTTTATGCTTAAAATGTGTTTTCTATGATGTCTATTAGCGTCGGTTTACACCGAGAGATGACGCGACGCGGCGCTGCTTTTTTTTTTTTTTATGAAACATGGGGGCAAACGAGCAAACGGGTCACCTGATGGAAAGCAACTTCCGTCGCCCATGGACACTCGCAGCATCAGAAGAGCTGCAAGTGCGTTGCCGGCCTTTTAAGAGGGAATAGGGTAATAGGGGAGGGTAGGGAAGGGAATAGGGTAGGGGATTGGGCCTCCGGTAAACTCACTCACTCGGCGAAACACAGCGCAAACGCTGTTTCACGCCGGTTTTCTGTGAGCCCGTGGTATTTCTCCGGTCGAGCCGGCCCATTCGTGCCGAAGCATGGCTCTACCACGTAAAAAATTTTGCGGAAGCAATTCAAAATTGATGTTTATGGCTGCGTAGCGCGGCCCCGCTCTTGCATCGAAACGTGTATTTTCTTGTGTAGTGAATAAAGTTCAATTTTGAATCGCTATTATAAAACCGGAACATGTTACCTATAAAACATTTCAGTAACAGTTTTTTGATTGTTCCGTTTGTGCACTTTGTGAAAATGTCTAGATGTCACCCCCAGTGCAAGGGGTGAAAGGGTCACTCAGGTGCAGTAGGGGTTGAAAGTTTCGCTCCTGTAATTCCTCTAACACACAAGTATTTGATTCAGCCAGAAGGCCGCAAATAAAAGTATTTCAAATCGTATTATGGTTCCGGTAATATACTGATATTTGGTCTCACTCGCACGCGTACTATAATTTATAATGCGTGTGACCGCTTTGCTTGAGACTGAAGCCATACGCAGAGCATTTTTATTACGATAATAGGGATGTTGCCCATTGGATGTTTAATTTAAAAATTGTTGATACATATCTAAAAGAAAAAGGTAAGGTTGACGCGATTAAAAATTGTAAGCAAATAAAAAAAATTGCCTCTTTCCGCAAAACGATTTGTGACGTCACAAGCTGCTACTACCATACATTGTTTAATGACAAAGCAGCTTTTGACGTCACAGGCCGATATATCGCTCTCTTTCTTATTGTAAATTTAAATTATTTTTTAAGATTTCGAAAAATGGGTTTTAGATAGTTTATTATCATGTTGTCTAGACGAAAAATATTATTTTATTCAACATGCCCATTGCCCCTTTGGAGCCCCTTCATCTTCATCAGCCCCTACAGTCTATACACACTCTCACAGGAGCTGGTCAATCCGGTTTGGAGGCTGCCGGCGCGGGGGGGCTCACGTCCTCCCGGTCGCGGGTGGGCGCGCCGCGCTCGCTGCTGCTGGCCATGCACGAGTACACCAGCATCACCGACGAGCTGGAGAACGTTTACGGCCTGTTCTCGCCGCCGCACACTCCAAGGTTAATGTTGCTATATACTGACGAGATGTTATCCGCGAACGAACAAAAGGAATTAGTGCTGAAACTTTACATTTTTCCGGGGACTTATTAGCCTGTGTCTTTCCTAGTGGAATACTCTATCTCTCTGCCAAATTTCATCGTAATCGGTACAGTGGTGTAGGCGTGATTGCTTAACAGACAGACAGACGGAGAGAATGTCTTTAGCATTTATATTAATATTGAAATATAATGGGTGGACAACCAAAAACATCTTATTATAACAATTTTTCCACTAAATCTCACAACAACATCACTTTCATCCGCCAAATCTCACAACAACAACACTTTCATCCGCCAAATCTCACAACAACATCACTTTCATCCGCCAAATCTCACAACAACAACACTTTCGTCCCCCAAATCACACACTTTCACAACTTTCGTCCCCCAGAACGCCGATCACGACGCGCCTGCTGTCCCCCGCGCGCGCGGCCTCCCCGTCCCGCCGGCGCCACGCCAGCGAGATGTCCAACCCGGAGTTCGCGCTGTACATGGAGAAGGAGCACCTGCGGGGCGCCGAGGAGGACGACTACATCATCATGGAGAACCTCATACAGAGGCGGTGAGGACCCACGCATGCTTAATGCACACTTACGATGATCTTCCAATAGGAGCAATCCATAAATTACGTCACACGAATTTTGGGACTTTTTAACCCCTTTAATGTCCTTGTAATTGGTTGTCACATTTGGAAAACTGCCTCTACCTAAATTTTATGATGTCTTTTAAAAACTGAATAGAAAAACGTAGTTTTTTTTTCTTATTTTCAATTAATTTTAATATTAAATGTCACAAATCTTAACGCGCCCCTTGTCACACAATGTAACATAAGGGTATTTTGCGTGTATTTTTTAAATAAAATCATTTAGTGCGATTCCTGGCTAGGGAAATTGAGTTATCAAAAATGTAATGATGCAGTTTTAGTTTATATTAAAATCAGGCTCGTATACGTAACTCGTTTCATTTTTCGCTATCGATTAATATACTTTAGAATTTCATTTACTTGAAAAATTCACCCTGTATAATATAATTATGAGCATTGCACTATTTCAAATGATAAGGTAAAGCATTGTTTTTCAACCTGTGGGTCGCGAAACCCTGGGGGGTCGCGAAGCTTCTGTAGGGGGGTCGCCGGAGGTCGAGAGAACTTTAGTAAAAAAACAATAAAGATTATTTATTTATTATTATTTATTGATTTATTATGTAAGAGAATTTTAACAAAAGGATATATCTACGTATACGATAGGACTCATAAATCGATCATCGATAGCATCGATGTATCTAATTGTAAAATAATGTGTTTGACGTACTACATTATGTACTTATATCCGAATAATAATTATGGAGACGTATAAAAACGTCGTATGGAATGAATATTTGTAACACTGTAACATACACATAATATATACGTGCGTGTGTAATAAAGCGAAGGGTCGGGGGGTCGCGAATTTTTTTTTCATACAAGGGGGTCGCATCATGAAAAAGGTTGAAAAACACTGAGGTAAAGCATTCAATATTGGCACACTGCCAGATGCATTTTATCTAGAATCTAGACTAACGAGGAGTCGATGTCATTTGGCAATATAGTTTATTCAAAATGCCCGCAATATTGTGTCCGGTACGCCGTACGAAGAGATTTTATGACGGGTCCAAAGAAATTTAACGTGGACGAAGTCGCGTGCAAAAGCTTATACTAGACTTAATATTTTGAAGACTGTTCTTCTGTCCACTAGAGTGATTGTGTCATTTTGCGAATACGTCCTTTTGAGATTATGTCCAGTTGCTACTATGTCCAGTTGCACCGGATATTTATTTTCATATTCGAATAGCAACGATATAATATAGCAAAATATATCGAAGAAAAGTGGCTATTAATATAAACCTAGTATAGATTTTAATTTAGGTTTGTTTCTATAATATTATTGAGTTAACTCTATTATAAATTACTAATTAACATAACAAAACGGTTTTGGTTTATGTTAAAGCTTAGTGTATGTACATTGTGATTTGTGTTGTTCAATGTGTTACTGTGTAACTTTATAACTGCTTGGTTCCTATTTATTTGCCTTTAAAGTTTAAATACACTTAAATCAAGTAAACTCTTTGGAATTTTTAATTTGCCAGTTAAACTATCTTTTTTACTTTTCCACCAATACTACCATTTATCAAATTTTTTTGCACCGTTAACTAACTTAATAAAGTTAGTTAACGGTGCAAAAATTTTTTTTTCATAATAATGAAAAAAAAACAATAGAGAGTTTTACCTTACAATAAAACTTACCTATTATTTTTCCTGAAATATCCGGAATCCATCTTGAGTCAAGCACCCGTCTTTCTGTCGATTTCCGGCTACTTACCTCCCTCCACGTACGGCAGATGGCGCTAGTGTCGTAGGTTTGAGACGGTTGCGCGCCTAACTGACTTTCTTCATTATGGAGCTCGAGATGCACCAGGTAGAGATTACCTGGATTCCGGATATCTCAGGAAAAATAATAGGTAAGTTTTATTGTAAGGTAAAACTCTCTATTATTTGTTCCGTCTTCGATATCCGGAATCCATCTTGTGTGATGTGTTTGTTATCTCCTGGTACACATACTGCAAATTTAAGGAATTTGAAAATGATGCCATAATGTGTTATTTGAATACATCATATAATATTAATTAGACTTAATCACATCAATTCAAAAATTTTACTTAGGTCCAAAACAATTAAAAATAAGAAAGAAAAAGCCTTTCTCGCATTGATTAATATTGGATTACATCAATCCACCCGAGATCAGCCAGGCCTCCAAGTTGATTGATTCTACTGCAGGAGGGCGCTTGCCTGTGACCGTGTCGATCAGTACATTGCGTAGATTCGGGATTGAGTGTGGTGTCTGTAACGCTCGACGTTGTAAGTCACTTCGCCAAAAAAAAACTTTGTTCCACTTGGGTACTATGAGAATGTATCGACCGATTGCCGTGTTCAAGTGAGCTAATACTTGCGGAATTAGGTTTGGTGGTGGAAACAGCCACGCTAGATCAAACCTCCACTGGCGACTCAAGGCATTGTAGAACTGTGCTCGGCGGTCCCGTAGATCTAGTGTCGCATAGCTCGGGACTACGTGGGCTGTCGCGGACGCAAAGAGATCGATTTGTGGCATCCCCCACATATGAAAGAGCATCGAAGTCGCTGCTTCTGTCAAATGCCATTCTGGGCATTTCTTCCCTCGAGACAGCGCGTCTACGTCTCCGTTATATTTTCCCGGGAAGTACTGTGCTGTCAAAGATACATTTAACTCGTCCAATAGCGAAAGAAGTTGTTGTGTCAGTTGCAGTAACTTTTTGGATTTCGTACCACCTTCCTTGTTAATGTAGGCAACTACAGTGCGATTGTCCGTCTGTAATAATACTTGTGCATTCTGTAGTTGATGGCTCTCTTGGGCTACCGCTGCGTGAACGGCATACAGCTCTTTCAGGTTTACGTGTCAATCTTTTTGATCCTGCTTCCACCTTCCTGCCATCTTTTCTCCAAGCTGCGCACCCCAACCGATGTTGGTCGCGTCGGTCGTTAGGAAGTGAGTTATCGGGTTCGAGTGTATCGGTAATGTCCCATCTGCTTCCTTTATCCACCAAACCATCTCCTGTAGCGCAGGGTCAGGTATAGGAGATTTTCGGTATGGATGTTTGGTGGACAGACGTCGACTGTAATACTGCAGTGTTCGACAGTGTAGACGACCTCGGCGAACGACGAATGTGGCGAAGTTGAGTCTTCCCATTAGGGACTGGGCCTGTCTGAGAGACCAACTGCCAACCGAAATTTGGTGCTGAAGTGCCCTGCGTAGCGTTAGGCACTTGGGCTCCGACAAGGACCTCGTATTGTGAGTGGTGTCCCAAGTGACGCCCAGAAATTCTAGGCGTTGCGTCGGAGCCAGCACACTTTTCTCCCAGTTCACCATCCAACCGAGTAGCTTCATCGTGGCGATGGTAAAAGCTACTTGCTCGGTCAAATGGTCGACGGACTGATGGGCTAGGAGGAAGTCGTCCAGATAGACCACACACCTGATGCCGTGAGACCTGAGGTATTCGGCGACCCAATTGGTTAAGGTAGCAAACGTGCGTGGTGCTGACGCCAGACCAAAGAGTAGGCAGGTCATTTGGAGCAGTGTGCCTTCGTAGCTCATCCTCAGGAACCGACGGTGCTTCTCGGCAATGCTCAGATGAAAGTACGCTTGGCTTAGGTCTAGCTTCGCCATCCAGTCTCCTTTCTGCAAGAAACTCGGTACTCTAAAGTGGCTGAAAAGTTGAAAGGGCTTTATTTCCAGAAACTGGTTGAGCGTCTTCAGATTGAAAATCGGCCGAAAGCTGTTGTCCGGTTTAGGCACTAGAAAGAAGGTCGAGACATAGCTGGGAGTGACCTCGGCCCTCTCTAAGATTCCTTGTTTCAGCATGCTCTGAATTTGTTGTGACATATCGAAGCTCTTTTTGGTCTCTTATGCTTTCAAAACAGTCTTTCCCGGATAAATTAAAGGTGGTTTTCGAATGAACGGTATTAAAACCCCTTTCAAAAGTTGACAAATGTGATCCGGTGCTCCTAACCTTTCCCAAACACGCTGATATTTCACGAGACAGCCTCCTCGAAATTTCGGCCAGTCATTAGTGATATCGGTTACTTGGTGAACTTGCTTTTGTTTGCGGTTTAATTCTGCTATCGCGCTTGTTTTTATAGTTTGATGCATATACAGCTCGTTTATTAGATGGTTGTTCCGATTTTCGATTGTTTGGTTTTGATTTGTTGTACGATCGAAAAAACGTGTCGGCCTGTTTATGATTAGCAAAGCTAGTAGCAGAATAATGAACAGGTGCAGCGAGTCCCGTGTAACGGTTATGTGTGGATGGACCTGCCATGGGAGCGAGCTTATCGGCCCCCCCAATTTTCTGGAGGTACGAGGATAAAATGTCTTTATCGAATAAAAATTCTCCATCTGGAGGAATTTTTTGTAACGCACTGCTGTGATATTCTTCAGGTATTTGTCTCAACACTGCTTCTCTACGCGCGTTAATATAATCGGCCCGTCGGCCGCATACAATTTGTAAAATATCGTCCGAAACTTTTGTGTAACCGGAATCCTTATTAAACAATATGGTATTTTCCAAGTTTTTGAAAAGTATGTTAAATTGTTCCTAATACCAAAATACACTAGTAGTTTGAACCATTATTTGTGAATTTCTATCTCTTCCTTGCAAATTAGCCTAAAAGTTTAAATTAATATTATAGGCGCGAAAACGCTATAATGAGTTGTCATGACGTCACATTCTTGTAACATTGTAACTGTCAAGTGTCAAATTACACTGAAAATACAAAATCCCAGAACACCTACTATTTACGTTTATAAACAAATGTTTTAAGCCTATTAAAAATGCCTTATAAATGGTGCGTAGTGCCAAAATGCACTAATACGTATATTAAAACACAGGGGAAAATCTTTGTGACCATACCAAAGAACACTGAAATGCGGAAAAAGTGGCTATTACTCGCTGACGCATTACGTTAATGATTCTGATGCTGGCTATTCTTTACGGAAATCGGGAGGCCATTAATAAAAGAAGAAGAAGTAAGAATATGACGTCACATTCCAATCTCGTGCGTTTTTAGTCACGTGGTCAAACGTGAAAAATTCATAATTTTATTTTTGATATTTTATAAAAATCATACATATTTTTGTGTAAAAAGTTGGTTAAATTGGTTTAAATTAATGTTTAGCGATAAAATATCAACAATCTGATGTATATTTTCATCATAGGATAATACCCTATTGTTCAATTTTATCAAACAAAGATGTAGGAGTTAAATTTTTATCACTATCCGTGGCCCAATTTATCAACGACTGTAAATTACTACGCAACTCGTCCTTTTGCTTTAAAATAGCATTTGAAATCGAAGCAAAACTACGTTCGGTTAAATAGAGGCGCAATGACCTTTCGTCCGTAGCCGATGGGGCGAAACGCCTAAGTTCGTCGTTAACGTTCATCTCGATAAAGCCCGGAACAGTAGCATATTTCTTTTGAGCGTCCGAAAAACGAATACAATTCCAGTCACTACTCTTAAATTTTTGTAAATCAAAAATGTTCTTATAATGTTCGTCATTCGATTTTGGAAACAAAGGATCTTTCACTGTAGTGGATAGATCAGACAAATTTAACACTTGCGCAGGCTTTTGCGGCGGCTGCAACTCGAGAGTATTGTTCGAAACCGCGGCGGGAATGTTTATCGAACTACCGCCCATTACGTTTATGTCCGACGCATGCAATCGCGTATCACTATAACTACACGCAATTAAGTTAGTCAGATACGAAACTTGTTGCGATAAATGTTTAAATTGTTCATTACTCACATGGCGGGAACGTTTACTTATGGCGCGGAAACGTTTGTTTCCGCGTGGGTCCGAATCGACCCTATGCTCCAAAGACGACGATGACGATGAATTGTCCGTAGATTCTCTCGAACGGGAAGACTTCCTCTTACGCGGAGTGGAATCCTTTGACTCGCTCATGATTTCGTCTTCCAGTGGAAGGAGATGCTACATTTATCGCGAAGTAAAATTACGAACACGTGTTCGGCAAAGAAAATCTTTAATCGCGAAAATTTATTGTTAACTGTTAAATACTAAATATGATTTCACACTTTTTATTATTTAACATTTCTTTCAAATTAAATTATATTAAACTGTTGCAATAAGCAAAATTTACGTAACAAAAAAAAAAATTTGCCGATATTCACGACAAGAAAAACGACGCCATAATGAAGAAAGTCAGTTAGGCGCGCAACCGTCTCAAACCTACGACACTAGCGCCATCTGCCGTACGTGGAGGGAGGTAAGTAGCCGGAAATCGACAGAAAGACGGGTGCTTGACTCAAGATGGATTCCGGATATCGAAGACGGAACAAATAATATTATATTTGGCTATGTTCCCACGAGAACTTAAGTGGCCACTAAAAACTCGCATGGGCACCTCTGCTTAATCAGATACATGTATTCATAATTTGTCACGTAATTAAGTTACAAAATAAACATACACATATCTGAATAACAATAACTTAATCGCGGTTAAAAAAATTTATCGAAGAAAAGTGGCTATTAAACCTAGTATAGATTTTAATTTAGGTTTGTTTCTATAATATTATTGAGTTAACTCTATTATAAATTACTAATTAACATAACAAAACGGTTTTGGTTTATGTTAAAGCTTAGTGTATGTACATTGTGATTTGTGTTGTTCAATGTGTTACTGTGTAACTTTATAACTGCTTGGTTCCTATTTATTTGCCTTTAAAGTTTAAATACACTTAAATCAAGTAAACTCTTTGGAATTTTTAATTTGCCAGTTAAACTATCTTTTTTACTTTTCCACCAATACTACCATTTATCAAAATTGTTTGCACCGTTAACTAACTTAATAAAGTTAGTTAACGGTGCAAATTTTTTTTTTTCATAATAATGAAAAAAAAAACAATATTATATTTGGCTATGTTCCCACGAGAACTTAAGTGGCCACTAAAAACTCGCATGGGCACCTCTGCTTAATCAGACACATGTATTCATAATTTGTCACGTAATTAAGTTACAAAATAAACATACACATATCTGAATAACAATAACTTAATCGCGGTTCACATTTCTCTATAATACCTAAAATATGTTATTTTAAATCCAAAACATAGCTCTATCACCTGCAACAGATGCATTCCTGTTTTCCTCTGCACAAAACACAAGCACCCAACTTTAAATAGATAAAATAAAAATACAAAAAATAATATACAATTGCACTTGACTATATGTTATATGTCTAACAAAATGTGCTTGTGAGCGACTAACCGAAGCAGACTTTGACGAGTAAAAGAACAGGGATGTATCTGTACGTAGCCTCGAAATGGAGTCTGTCCTGGCCAGATACGAGGAGGAGGCTGAAGGTGGGGAGGTCGCGGGGATCTGCATCAGCGTGAGCGATGGCGACGCGCTACCCGCCACGTCGCACCTGACAGTAGACCGCAGGATGATGCAGAGGTAAGTAGACCGGTTACAGACGGTAGAAATTATTAGATTTATAACATTGGGTTTGATTTATAACACGTACCATCGCTTACCATAAGACTAGGCTGTATGCTGGACTCTCAATATGAACGTTAACTTTTAACACTACTATTATAAATGTGAAAGTTTGTGAGGACGAAGGATGGATGGTTGGATGTATGGATTGATGGATGTCAAATCAAATCAAATCAAATCAAATCATTTATTTTGCATATGTGTGTAGGATATAGGTCTTATGTATGTTTGTTATGTATATGTATGATTTTGATGTAGAGGTAGTGTTTAGGGTCTAGATTAACACACAGGATACTTTTTATGCCGAAAAAATGGAGTGAGCAGACGGAGCCGCGGGCATAAGTTAGTTAAACATAAGGTAGACCGCAAGATTATTATTAAAGCTATTAGCTTGCCATCCACGTACCGGTATTCCTGTCCAGTAAGATTAAACCAACTAATATGCCAACAGTTTTGCAACATACACGCTTCGGTAGGCAGTATACCTGCACAGATGTGCCTGTTCATGTAAAGCCAAGTGTACGTATATGGCTAGCATAAGAACGGTACAGTAAAGTAAGCTATACACACTGCGGTCTACCCGAGAGCTTAATACTTCTATAAGTTTGCCCGCGCATGTGAGCCAAACGTCGGAAGCCAGAAATAAAAGTAGCTCTCCGGTAAACCGCAGCGTGTATCACTTTGCTGTTCTCTTCTTATGTTAGCTATACACGTGACGGTATACCTGTCAGGCTGCCTGTACAGGAAAGTCGGAGAGTGTATGTGGCAAAACTGTGCAGGTTTCCATACTAGTCAACTCAAACTTACAGGTAAAACTTATGTAAAAATAGTTGTAGACAAACCAACTAATTTAAAAGATATTCATTGCGAGTAAACTAGGTTTTCTATAATTCTTCCTTTTGGTGCACCCGTCTAGATATAAAGACTACTTAATAATTTACACCTCGATAGAGCGCAGTTCAGGCGCGGTTCAGCCAACCGAAAACCGTTTATAACGACTCTCAAGCCGATTACCGGTTCTTTCGTTAAGCAAATTACTGTATTTTGTGGTGTGATGAAAATTAGGCAATTCAGGCCCAGACTGAAGAAAGAGGAGCAGATAAACAGTTACATAGTTAGCTTTCGATTTGATTACTCTACTACAAGTTTTATTTTTTATGAAATGAACCAGGAAACGAGCAGGTGGATCACCTGATGGTAAGCGATTACCGCCGCCCATGGACACTCGCAACACCAGAGGAGTTGTACTTGTAACTCCTCTGGTGTAGCGACTTGCGTTCCTGGTCCTTCAAATCCCCAATCCCCCCTTGGGCCTCCGGTAGAGGACTCACTCGGCGAAGCACAACGCAAGCGGTATTTCACGCCGGTTTTCTGTGAGGTCGTGGTATTTATCCGGTCGAGCCGGCCCATTCCTGCCGAAGCGTGGCTCTCCCAAAGTTACGGTACGGTACGTCCTAAACTGTGTGGAAAAATTGTGGGCCGTTGAAGGGGACGTTAACATTTTTAAATTCCGATCTTTCTATGACAGCTGTTTCTCTGTATGTAAATATATTTCTACTCTGTGATTCAGTAGCGAAGGAAGGAAGTGATCTAAGGCATTATTGGAAGATTAAGGATGTATTTTATTAAACTGTTAGTATTTAAAGGAGCCTCCGTGGTCTAGTCGTTCGAGCATTGGCTCTCGACTCGGGAGGTCGTGGGTTCGATTCCCGCATTAGAACAACAAAAAATGTTGTTTCCAAGTTTGGTTAGGACAATGCAGGCTGATCACCTGATTGTCTGACAAAAAAGATGATCCATGCGTCGGATGAGCATGTAGAAAGTTGGACCTGCGCCTTATCTCTCGTCTGTCGTGTCAGATATCCGTCCTGGCTTATGAGAGTAAAGGAAGAGAGAGTGCTCCTGTGTACTGCGCCCACACATGGGCACTATAAAATAACTCCCGCGTCGCTGGCCTGGTTTCAATGAAACCGGCCACCGTCACCAAAATCGGTGGGAAACTATAATTAAATCAATTCGTGTGTTGTAGACATTCCCTGCGGCGGTCGTCGGCTATCGACGGTCACGAGCTGCCGTCGCCCATGCAGCCGCTGCTGGGGGACGACTGCGGCGAGCTCACCCTGCCCGTGCCCAGGCAGCCCTCAGGTAATTGCCGTGCCCACAGTAATAATTAATATCTATGGATGCTCCACACCGTCAGTCTTTCCCCGTGCTAAGTATTCGATGCACAGATTTAAAAAAAAGGGACAGATAAACAGTTACTACAAGCATACAGTGTGTCCATGATTGTGTGGTAATATTGTGTGCTGAATGGACGTTAAATTTTTTAAACTAGGATCGAATCGGATCGTTCTATTAGAGCTGTTTCTCTACACGTAAGTGTATATTATATTTCTACTCTGTAGTTACTGGTACCAGACGAGGGGTAGTATATTTAATACTTTTATACTATACATTTATATATATTTAAGATATTATGTTTTACACATATTTAATAATAACAATGTGCTGTCCGCGCGCAGGTGAGACGAACGCGTCGAGCGAGCTGTCTCTGTCGCACATGGTGAGCGAGAACCCGCCGCCGCGGCCGTCCATCGTGCTGGACTCGTCGCAGCTGCCGCGCCAGCGCTCCGCCGAGCGCCCGCCGCCGCCCGCCGCGCCCGCGCCGCCCGAGACCATGTGCTAGGTGAGTCCACAAGCCACAGTATATGAACAGAAGAACATCTTCGTACAAGTATGCCGTGATCGGTTCGAGCGTGTGCGCCTATCCGCACACACCTCGTATAAGGAATGATAAGGCGCTCTTATTGCGGGCTGCTTTATTATTTAAGCCTGCCGGTTAGAAAGGTCTTTTATAAACATTGAGAGGTATCTAAGACGATTTTTTGATTTAGGTATCCGTTTGCGAGATATTTAACTTTAAATAGTTTTTTTTTGTTAAAATAGTCCCTCTAAAAGCTATGTGGATGTACTGTATATGCTCTAAGTCTTAAACTATTAGAGATCACTTTCTAATTATTTCTGTGAAGAATAAGTACATTTAAAGCTTTAAATAAAGGTAAAAATATTTAATTTAAAATTTTCACTTCCGGTTTACTATACGCAAAAAAAAAAACAAATTTAGAATTCGACAAAAAAAATTAAAATTAAAACTTTTTAACTACCTACAAGAAACAATAATTTTTAGTTTTTGTTACAAATAAATTGATACAATTAATAAGCATCCAAAAATAACGTACTTCACTCTTAGTAAATACTTATTTAAAACCTCATAACTCAGCAATAAAGTATGATACGAAAAAATATTGTATGTACACATCTACGTCACCTAGAAGTATAACTGACCAGAATATAAACAAAATTCACGACCTCACCTTTTTTTGGTTTTACCTTTTATTATCTACAACTTTGCCATTTGACTTTTTCCTATAGGACTTGTAGTTTTGGCGGAATTCGAGATAAACCGTTTTCTACCCTTAAAAACTCACCCTCCTCACTTCCCGACCTCAAATCGCCCGTAAATTATTTTACCTTTTATTTTTGTGACATTCTTTTCCTTTTCCGATGGGTTTCATCCTACTATAAATTTATTTCATTTTTGACCATTTTCAGAGGTAAAAGCCCTAGTCTATTACTCTACTTTTATGTTTTAACATAAAAGTATCCTAACTAAAATGAAAACGCTTAACAACGGTCCTTAAGGCTGGGATTTTAATTATGCTCCGGAATCCGGAACACCGGTGAAAATTCAGAGCACTGAAAGTAGAACTCTGCACTAACACAATAGAGTTGAAAATCGAACGCATGAGTGTCGAGTGAAATGTCAAAGTCATACATGACAGCTCGACACTCAACTCACCTTCAACTCTATTGTATTAGCGTAGAGTTGTATTTTCAGCGCTCTGAATTTTCATCGGCGTTCCGAATTCTGAAGCATACAGTCCCAGCCTTAAGTACCTATAACTCGTGATCCGACCGCCTGTAAAATGTTATAATGAAAACCGATTGAACGAACAAGAGATCTGAATAAGACGTAAACGAATTCCCCGCCGTGAAATTCCTTAATGAATGTCGCGTCACGAGTGAACGGAACGAATGATTGTGCCGTGATTGAACTAAGTAGGGCAAAACTCGACAATACTTACAAATTACAATGTTCTAAATAAAAATAAAGGCAAGAAATCTTTTTATAAGAAGAAGATATCGAAGACATCGTAAGATATAAATTTTGGTTTGAGGTTTGATTTAATTTGTGATCGCTTCATTAATCAATTCCTAATTATTATGACAATATTTTGAAGTTATTTTAATATATATTATCAATAGACGAGGCCCACTTTTGAAAATTTTGGGTCCATTTTGACACTTGAAGTATGGTGAAAACAAGATGGCTGACATTTTAAGTATATGTATGGTAAAAACTAAGATGACGTAACTTTTTCTTGTATGAAGATTTATTATGTCAGATTTACATCTTGGAGTTTTGAAATATTTGATTTAAAATTGTACATTCGTCACCTTACATTTTTGTTACGTTAGCACAATCTCTAAATATGATGAAACCTTTTTGTGACCCCTATATTTAACCCACACCTTATCTAATCGTCCCAGGGGTCAAAATGGCACGTAGAGGTCAGACATTGACACTGATCCCTTTGATATTGTCATGCGAGATGTTTTAATTAAAGGGTTAATAGTTAATATTAACACGCGGTAAATTCGGGATGGATGGCGTAGAGGAAAACATGCAATGTTCAAATACTGTCTAATTAATGTTTTTGTATGGAAATGACAGACGATGTATGAAAAATCACGACTTTCAAAAAACATTATGAACGTGATTGGGGTGTAAATGGTGCAACAATCCATACTTTAATATTATAAATGCGAAAGTGTGTCTGTCTGTCTGTCTGTTACCTCTTCACGCCCAAACCGCTGAACCGATTTTGATGAAATTTGGTATGGGGATACTTTGAGACCCGAGAAAGGACATAGGATACTTTTTATCCCGGAAAAATGTACGTTCCGCCGCGATAAACGAATTTTGGCGCAACGGAGTTGCGGGCGTCATCTAGTATTATATAAACATGCATTGCTGAAACTACCATATTTGGTGCTGCCATGCTTTCAAAGCACGCGGGCAATTTTCCAAAACTAATCACCTGACATTCGGGGGTCTTATAGGATATATATTTTCCAGCGACATCGCATGTAATTGCAAAATATATCATTTCATGTTAAAAAAATACCAGACTTGTACAGAGTATCTACACGTCGCAGAAGAGAAACTTCATTCATCGTTTAAAATCCAAAAATATTTTCGTCGTGCCTAAAGTATATTTTAAAAATATCGAAAAATTTAAATTTGTACACGCTATTTGTGTATTGAGCCGTACTTTAGAAAATTAAGTTACCTACTATGCAGGAAGTATAAGTAGCTAGCGACAAATGGCGTTTTGTCCAAAATCGAGGAATTATATCCAAAATCGTGTTGTGACTCGACCTTGAAATTTTTACGATAAGTGTCGTTATAAAATCTGTTTTTGTTTCAGGTAATTTTGTGCAATAAACCAAGAGAAGTATGAAATACGTCAACGGAATCATAATATTTTATCATATTATTTATTGTATACAATGAAATACTGAAAATAATATAAATTATGTATGTAATAAATTAGCAGTATTAGTCATTTTCAAATCGATGTAAAGTAAAAGTCAACAAAAAAGTTTTTTACTGTCAGCACAAAGAATTTTAGTCAAAGTGCAATTTTTAAAAAATATGTGACTGCAATGCTAATTTTAATAAAATAAGTGAATATCTTTCTTTTATTTATTCATTATATTATAGCATAAGACTTATGTGCAAGATTTTTTACATTTAAAGTACGCGCACATTATGTCGAGCCGCAGCGGGGCGGGCTGCAGCATATACACACATGTCACATACATTTTATATGAACTATCGGGGTGTCACTATGTCGGGGTGCAGTGGACCGCATCACTCTGCCGTTGATTTTGCTGTGGTGTAGAAGGCACGTCCAAAGGCATGTGTGGTAAAAAAAACATTTTTGTAGAATTTGTTCAATCTGTTCTTCTAACAACAGGCAAAAAATAAATATTCATAAAGTACAAGTACACGGAATCTCGGCAGTACACTGTGGGCCTAACAGGAATATATTTTGACAGCGGTGTAAACGTGACGTTAAACAGTGAGAGTTGCATGAAAATCTGTCAAAATCATGACAGCTCACAGCGCCCATACAAATTTCCTTCGATAATGCACTGCGGCCCGACACAATGTGCGCGTACCTTTATTTTACTACGAGTAGTCCAAAATATTGACTTAGTGCATTTTATACTAAGACTCTGTCCAGAAAGTGCGTAAGCCTGCGTAAACCTACGCACGTAGAGATTCTTATCTTATCGTTTCTTTTTGACGAAATTTTGTACGATACGCGCATAGCTAAAATAATACGCACGTAGCTTCTGGACGCAATGTATGGGGCCCTAGTACCTCGACTACGTGCGTAGACCTTACGTGCGTAAGAATACGCAGTTTCTGGACATAGTCTTAGGACCGATAGCCCAAGTGCCGATAATTTTGTATTAATATTATTTAAGAAAATTTTTACACACCAATGAATAAATAATTTTATCCTAATGAATTTTTGTAAAAGGAATTTATTTGAATTGTAAAATCTCTGCTATAAATATTTTTAAAATGTTATAAACATACAATATAATTATGGAAATAAAACTTATCATATAATGACTAAATTTTTATGTTATTTTTAAATGTTTTCAATGTATTTATATTATCATTTTGCGCTACAAAACTTATATCAAATGATTTCTAAAGATCAATTGTTTACTTATTCACTTACCTAGTTAATAGTTTAGGAATTTTCTTTTCTTTCAATATCAAGAATACAAAGTTTACTTTTATTGTACTTGGAGTTTAGACTGTATAAGCTCTTCGAGGTTAATATTGTCGAAGATTCTAGAGTTTAGACCAATAGCAACAAATATCGATATTTGTTGACGAAGTTGCTGGCAAGATTGCTGTTTGTTTCATACAGTAATATTGCTGAATAGAACAAACAGCAAATAAATATAAGTCGATTTCGCTGTAATTATTTTCATTTTTCTTGTTATAATTTTTGAATTTTAAAGCCCTCTTCTTCAAAAATCTTAATGAATAACCACGTAAGACTTCTGCTGTTAATGAAGACCAATAATTACAATTCCTAAATCAAAATTGTTAAATATCTGACAATGTTTGAACTGTCTGACGATAACAAACATAACCTAACCAAGAGCATGTCAGGACATGACTAAGGAGGGTTCCGTAACAATAAACTGTTATGCTTTTTTTAATTACTCCAAAAGTTACTGTCCGATTTGGTTCACAATAATTTTCCTAAAGAGTTTTTAGTATGATCTATCAGCATGGAAATTTGCAAGTTTCTATCTCCTATAGTTTAAAAATGCTAGGGGGGGGACCAACTTACAAACTACTTTGGAGGCCGATTACTCGAAAATGGTCAACTTTATACAAAAGTAACGTATGGAACCTTGCCTTTATTTTAAAAGACCTATTCTACGATACCCCACACGATGGGGTAGAGTGAAAAAATATTTTTTATCCCCACTTCACATGTATGGAGAGCCACCCTTAAAATATAAAATTATTATTATTTTATGATCCCGAAACCGTGATCTATACACAATCTATAACTGCACCAAATTTCATCAATGTATATTCATAATTACAGGAGCTAGAGGCGCGGACAGACAAACAGACAGACGGACAGAGCGAAACTATAAGGGTTCCTTAAGTATTACGGAACCCTAATAAATGAACACATTTTTATAAAAGCTGTATTTTTTATTCATTTTATATAAGAATTAAAAATAGTGTTGTATCAAAAACATAAAAATTAATTCAAATTTACAGCTATATACAAATAGATTTGACCTCAACGTGCATTGGATAACTATTTTACACCAAAAAGATAAAATGAAAAATTAATATTAATAAAAAGTTAACAGTTATCGATAGCACTCTGAATAAAAAACGCGCCGTCCACTGTTCACTTCGTCCCACCGTCTCTTTCGTCCCCTCGGCTAACTCATCCCACTGTCTTTTTCGTCCTTTCGACTTTCTCACCATCTTCTTCGTCTCTTCGATCGACTGTCAAAAAGTCGAAATTTTGCGTGACGTAACATGTGGATGGCCCTTAACTAGAAACCTCGCAAACTTGTTTTTTTTTTCTAAAGATACAAACGCATTACACTACAATACCTACTTGTTGTCAAGAAAATGCTTTTTTTAGGTACTTACGTACTGAAAATATGTATTATATGGGCATAGATAAAACTATTTGGTTAATATACTCAACGTTCTGACAATTTTGACTTCGCCTCCTGGAATTGAGTTGTAATATAACAACGACAATACACAAACTAGCGCTTATATTGTACATAGAGCTAATACATAGGTTTACTAAAGTACGGCCGTTAACGTGGAATTACGTACGCCCGCTCGCACAGTAGCATTAGGGTCAGGGCCTCTAGTCAAGATGCATTCGATAATTTCGACGGCGAAGTTCGATAACAAAGTGTATGGGATTTGACATGAGGCATCGCCAGCGACATGTCACTTAACGATGACGTATGTCAAATCCCATACATTTTTGATTTCGAAGTTCGCCGTCAAAATTATCGGATGCATCTTGACTAGAGGCCCAGTTCACACCACGACGATACGCGACGCAACACGGCGATAGCTATTCAAAATTAAACTTTATTCAGTACATAAAAAGATACACGTTTCATATTAATTTTGTTATACTTACACTGCACATGCCCTGTGCTCGCGGCGCATTCATTCGAACTCTTATGGGCATCACAGTTTATATGAAAAATCACATACGGCTAAGATACTATACTAGGTATAGGCTTATATTATATTTTCATCTTGCGTTATGTATTTTGTATCTTCTTGAATGAATAAAGTTCAATTTTGAATAGCTATCTTATAAATGCGGCGTCGCGTCGCGTATCGTTTTTTTCGGTGTGAATTGACCATTATTTACACTTTACCATCATCGTAGTAAAGTTTAGATAACGTATGAAATTATTACTTTTATCGTCCGTACTTTATATGTGTCTATATGTAAGAAACACTAAGGAGTATTTGGGTATCATAGTATATTTCTAAGTCTAAATCTTTGACCATGTATGCTCAGTTCAAAGTCTGCTAAAACGTGCATTTGGGAACTTTTTAACATTTACTCGTGTAGTGTTTTCTAGTCTTGTTGATAAATTTGAATTACGAGCGGGCGACTCGGGATTTTTAAAGATGGAACACAAAACAAAGGATTTTATAAGAGAAACCCACAGAAATCGTATTCTTCCAATCCCAATCATCAGACCCTAATTAGGCTGAGACTATATAATCTGAAATCTTTAAAAAATTCAGATTACTGAAAAAAGAACTCTGCGTTAATACAATAGAGCTAAAAATCGAACACACAAGTGTCGGATCAAATGTCGATGTCATGCTCATGTATGACACTCGACACTTTGATTATCAACTCTATTGTATTAGCGTAGAGTTTTATTTTCAGTGGTCTGAATTTCCCCGGGACCGTCGGATTCCGGAACATGCTCGTATAGTCCCAGCAAAATGTCAGAGCTGGACCTAATTACAGTCTGTATCCGAGTGCTCAGATTAAATGAAGACATTTCCAGAGATTTCAGAGGGATTTGCGAGGAAATATTGTAATGAGAAAGGAAATTCTTATGACACTGATAAAAACTTTGCTATCTGTTTTATTTTTTGTGTAATATTTTTCGTGCTCCATTTTAAAATCCTGTGTTGCCCGTGACCATGATTTTACTCCAAAATTTTATCTCTCGTCTAAGGATACGCTTTGTTCAAAACTTATGGAACGTACCAAATACTCGATTTGTATGAATTTAGCTGCAAGCTAGACATAACACTGAAGCTAGCTGCAAATGTTTTGAGCAATAACTAATTTCGAAGTATGGTGATTGGTGCGTTTTATAAGGGAACTAACTATAAATAATGTAACATATCTTACACGTCTAAACTATTAGTGCAATTTAAAATAATATCAATTTTGTATATAACGACCAATAGAGATGTAATTTTAGAATTCAAATCATGTTTTTCAATAAATTCGTTAACATGTAAATATAACTGTTAAAATCTTAAAAGTTTTAATAGATGTTATTATATCCCGCGCGAAGGAATGAATTATTTTCTAGGATTTTTTTAGTCTACCTATTTTAAACAAGTTTTATTTGATTCAGCCGTCTGAAGTGCAGTTTTTATCCTATATTTATAAATAAATAAATAAATAAATAAATAAATCATTTATTTGCAAGAATGTTTAGTCGACAGATGGTATCCATTACAGGTCGTTCAAGGGTCAATACATCCAACTAATTAAATAGTATGCAAAATATAAAATATTTCTTAATGTACAAAATTAATTAATTAATACAGTCAATACAGTCAATCAGGGTAACTTTGAATCATCATCGACATATTTTTTAATCAAACTTTTACTATGTTAAGAATTAGTCAAAAGAGTTTAGTTAATCTGTGCTCTCAGGTTGGTTTTCATGCTATAAAGTTATAAAACGTCTTTAAAAATGACTAATTATATTAAAAACTGGCAATTTTGTCGTGTGTCAAAGTTAGGTGGTAACTTGGGTAACTTTGACACAAACTAACTTTTAATTAATTTACAGCTTCAGAGTGACAATAATTTATGTTTTTATTAAATATTGATGCAGTGGGGTCATAGACAAGTCAAAAAAACCATAAAGTTATTACATTGCATTATGTTTTTATATACCTTGATAGCAGCAAAGTTAACGAGATTTTTATACAAAGTTTTGCACTGATTTTTACCCATTATGTTCCGCGCGGTTAAAAACAAAAGTTTTTGGTATTATCTTCTCTTGACAGCTGCTTTTTTTTTAGATTTCGTTTACGAAGTATGTTACGTACACGAATTGTTATTAAATTTTAAGCGCCAATTGTTTCCCACATAAAACAATAGAAAAGAATTTTGTGAACAAACTGTCAAAGTTACCCTCGTGATTCAAAGTTACCCTGAATGACCGTAATTATTTTGAGTATAAATAAAATATTAACATTTCAAAAGAAAATCCATTTTTATACGCCCGTCACTGCCGAAAGTACAGATTGCCTTTTAATTTTAAATGGCCATTCATGATGGTATTTCATTTTAAATGGTAAATGAAAAATAGGTGCCTACTGGAAAACTTGGCTCACAAGTTACAACATGGTCTACTAGCTTTTAGACTTCTGTTTCATTCTCCGCTCCGTATTTTATGGTGGCGCAATGATTTCTCGTGGATTTAAATACAGTGGAAATCGGTTACAACGACATTGAATTTATAGTCCATAAGTTATGTATATTGCCGGCAGTCGTTAAAACTTAAAACCGATATTAAAATGTTCATATTGTACCATGACTTACAAAATCTCTTTCCACTGTACAAACCAAGGCGAACCCTTCAGCACAGAATAAAGAAAGTAGCTTTATGGCTTTACCAATATTTTATCTACCACATGACACAATTCAAAGTACAAAACGCACAACGATAGCCCCAAAGACTTCTATGGTTCTGGTTATACACTCACCCCCTTACTAATAAACGCTGTATAAGCTTTGAATAGTTACACATTGATTTGTCTCCTTCTATCGAATTAAACATGTCACTTGTGTGACGTGGACAAAACACTGTATAACTATTCAAAGCTTATACAGCGTTTATTAGTCGGCCGTTCTAAGGATAGCCCGCTGTACCGACGAACCATAATGTTTTTTTTTTTTTTTAATAATATTTTGGAGGAAGCTCTGGCACTTTTTACAACATCGTTTACTTTGTTTTTATTTCTCCCCAGAAAATGAGTAACTTTCCGCAAAATGTTCAACAACACTACTTAATAGAGAATATTAAAATCTTTATTAGATACTTCATTTTCTCCGCAATTTAATAATTATGTGCATCCCGATTTCTCATATTTTTTCTTACTATTTTTTATTTTTATTTTTGGAAAAAATCCAAACTAAGAATTTGAATAAGTACCAAATATTCAATTTTATAAACCGAAGTGTTACTAAAGCCTGTTTTGCAATCAGCAGTATCAGTTAGCTTATTTGAATGTTTTGTCTCTATCGCTCGATATGAAGTAACAAAACTTCAGAATAAGCTATCCGATTCTTATTAGAAGATCGTGAAACAGGCCTTTAATTTAAATAATGTAGGTGATAGGCATAAATAAGCATTATTAGTTTTTGCGCCAATCAATAGATGGCAGTGTACTTTGTAGCAAATAAGTTGGTATAAAATATTAAGTTTTCTTTAAACTGGCAACAATTAAAAATTTTGTTATAGTTTTAAATCATCGACGCAATAATTAATCCTAGTCGATTAAACTACGAATATGAATAATTCGATTAGTTAAATAAGTTACTCCAAATATTTTACTAGAGTGTCGAAATGTAAATATTGTTATGGCGAAAATGTCGTTTTATACCAAACATGGTTGATTATTTCAATGGGAACGCCCTATGTACTTATAGCACAAAAATAATAACTTAGTACTTATTTCAATTTAAGTTTTACTAGATAAACCATCTTGCTTTGTATTTTAAGTACTTATTTAAAAGGAAAATATTTTGACATCAGCAAAGGTTGTCTTATTGTTGTATTGATCTTAGATTAATTTTAAAGTCTATTACTATATTCGCGTTAGGAATGCAGTGAGTCATTAGTGCAAATGTCAAAATTGACTCGTCTACACTGATTGCTGTTTCCGAACCGGTGGTAGGCAAAATGTTGACCGACGCGGTTCAGAAAGTGTATAAATAGTGTATAAAAATACCAATTCTGAATTAAAAAAATTGACTTAGATTGAATGGCTTACGTCGATTGTTGAATACATTAGGCAACCATTCAATTAGCAACTTGCATCCTAAGGCAAGTTGGTAATTGAATGACGCCTACGTCGCCTACGTTATTGGTCAGTTTTTGACATTTGCTCTGATGACATAAGGATGCGTAATTTGCAATAAGTATTGTTTGACAGCGGTCGATTACAGATTGTCAATTATTATTTACAAAATATGTTTTGTGCTTGTTTTGTGCTTGTTTTGTGCAATAAATCCAGACAGTGACCAAATAAAACAAAACACATTGCCACGCATTAAGATTCATGCATAATAGCAAAACACGTGGAATTTTTGAGGAGACTTTTATGCTTTCTTCTAATCAATTTTTTCTAACTTTTTATAATCTTTTAACCATTTTACAAAGAAAGATTAACTCTATATTTTGTGATAATTAATTGTTAGTTTGTATTTCATTTGGCTGCAAAATCGATGGAAAACAATTCATGTCAAATTAATTGTAAACGCGTCCCTAATGCAACCTCGCGAATATAGAAACTACAACTATCTTATGTACTACTGTATGTACTGTACTATAAAGTGCTCTAGGGCGCTTCTTCCAGCACAGAGTTAAAAAAAACATGTTTTTGCTTTAGCACCCTTGGCCCTATTGGGAACACGAACTTTTTCGACTGTACGTGAACTTGTACAATAATAAAGTAAATATTTGTGATATAAACTGTCTTTTATTAATGCCACGTCCCCTACGAAGCAGGCACGAATACAGCTTGATAGCAGAAATACAGTGGGGGAATAGTGGAAGCCCCAAACGGAGATCTCCGACTGAGCGAGATGGTATGCTCCGGTCAGGCCGAAGCCCACTTGTATGCGTTTCAGACGTATATAGTTCTGAACTTCAGAAACTTCGATAGCGCGATTCAGGAATGTGCGCTGATTGGTCCGCCATAACAGAAAACGGTTCTGAAATATCGCTTGATGTATTTAAGGCTACTTACTATATGATCAGGAATCCGGATGTCCGTCTGCGGCGCTCACCATCAGGCGACCCGTCTGCTCGATGCCGGTCTTATTCCACAAAAAAGGAAACCAAAACGTTTTTTGAGTCTCATGTAATTTTATCCTGTACTATAGCAATCTGTAAATTGGAAACGTGAGTGGGTGGAGCAGTAAAGATTAAGGTTTCCAATACATTAGCCGTCATGAAGTGGCTATGAAACCCGTCACATTTACTACCGGGTAGTGTGTACTGTGTAGTGAGGGAAGGAACGTAAGAGCATTGATCAGCGCGAGACTCAGATTTCACGAAAAACGCTACTTTTCAAATGCGTCTATATCTAACAAAAACTGGTTAATCTGATTTTTACATGTAGAAAAACACTAGAAAATATTGTATTCTAATTTTTCACTTATCATTTATTTTAAAATAATTTCAAACTTTTGAATAAAAGTGACAAAACTAACCAGAAGTTTTTACAACTTAAGGTTCAGGGGCAATTTCAAAACATATAATAGCTAAAACCGCTTACATGTTTTAAAAACAAAAAATCTTTACAAACTTGTTGGATCCTCTTCTAGATTATCTGTAACTCAGATTATTTTTATATACGTTTCTATCTCATAAAAATAAAATTTAAAGAATGCGAAATTATCAGGAATTATAGTTGTTTAAAATGATGATATATAATATAATTAAAATATAATTTGTAGCAAGTAAAATACATAAATATATTTATGTATTTTACTTGCTCCTTTTGTTTCTTACTTACATAATCTATGAGAAGAACCTTGTTAGAACGAGCGTTTACAACAGTATTTGTAAACGCTCGTGCGCCTCGATTTATTTAGTAGTTTTAAAAATTCATATAAAATTCGTCAAACTAATTTAGTTAATAATTTAAATAGCATATTAAAGATAAAAGGTTCTTCTCATAGATTATGTAAGTAAGAAACAAAAGGAGCAAGTAAAATACATAAATATCATCATTTTAAATAACTATAATTCCTGATAATTTCGCATTCTTTAAATTTTATTTTTATGAGATAGAAACGTATATAAAAATAATCTGACAAATAGATAATCTAGAAGAGGATCCAACAAGTTTGTAAAGATTTTTTGTTTTTAAAAAATGTAAGCGGTTTTAGCTATTATATGTTTTGAAATTGCCTCCGGAACCTAAACTTGTAAAAACTTCTGGTTAGTTTTGTCAGTTTTATTCAAAAGTTTGAAATTATTTTAAAATAAATGATAAGTGAAAAATTAGAATACAATATTTTCTAGTGTTTTTTTTTTACATGTAAAAATCAAAATAACCAGTTTTTGTTAGATATAGACGCATTTGAAAAGTAGCGTTTTTCGTGAAATCTGAGTCTCGCGCCGATCAATGCTCTTAAGAGCGTTTTCAGATTACGCGATACGATCGCTTAGAATGCACGCGATAATGTGAGAGACACTCTCTTATGTCGTCTGTATAAGAGCCTCAGATCATATAAAAAACCAAGATAGCGCATGGCGTTTGTTTGAAGTGAAGCCTAAAAAACTACGCTACTTCAATTTTACACACGCGCTCACGCACACACAAGCAAAAAAGTACGCTACTTTTCGACAGTATCGACTGAGTCGTCGCGACGATTAATCTATACTGACAAAATATAAAGTACTTGAGTTTAAAGTTTAACAACTTTAAGGTATATGACATTACTGGAACAATACTCGAACAATTTGAACACATCTGACACTTTATGCGCCAATAAAAAGTTGAAATTGCCGAGATGCCGTAGTGCCCGGTACTGGTAGAGCTCGAAACTGGTAAACATGGCGGGCTTTTACAACTATGTATTTCATCTCCCTACATTTTGTACTTTCTAGAATTATTTTATTCCTTTTGTGACATTGCTAAAATCATCAAAATGTTAGAAAAGTTTAAATAAACCGCGATAACACAATATACAAAATTAAATAAAGATTACACGTAACAGACAATATACTACATTCATCATTTCAAATCCAAAAATACTTTCATCGTGCCTAAAGCACACGTCAAAAATAATTTAAAAATTTAAATGTGTACACCTAGTGCCATATTAACTATATGCATTGAGCCGTACTTTAAAAAGTAAAGTTGTTATGTAAGAAGTATAAACAGCTTCCAACAGTCGGCGTTATATGCAAAATCGAGTCGTGATGCGATCTTGAAATTTCAGTCTCATCATTGCTAAACTAGTAGGCAGCTTATTGGTAAGATAATATGACCCGATGAGTGCGTTACCTGCCTGTTTTATAATCTATTAATAATTAATTATAGGACCGATGTGGAAAAGGCCCTCCTTTTCCACATCAAGGGATAGGGACGAATTGAAATCGCTTGAGGAGGCATATGTCGAAAGATAAGCTAAATACAATTAATTGTTGTATGTAGCATAAAGGCTAATAACAATAAATAATAATTAATCATTTTTGTTTACTTCTATTATTATTTTTCTGCCGTATCTTTCAATTACTACAGTCTTCCATCCCCATTAGGTAGAGTGCCGCCCGTCGCGCGACTTTGTATTAGGTACCGCTGGAACTGAAGATTCTTAATTACGGAGACGAAGGCATCGATTAAAAACCTATCAAGCGCCAGGTACGACTTAGAGGTTCTGTAGTTTACATTTTAAGTGTAGCTTGATAACACAGTGAAGAGTTAGTGTTCGAAAATTTAATCGTCAAGTATTTTCAGTATTTTCCCAGCAAATGTTCTTCAGCAAACCTTCTCTGGACTACCACAATCATTTCAAGACTAGCCTAAACAAAAATAGCCAAATCGGTTCAGCCCTTCTCGAGTTTTAGCGAGTTTAAGTATATTTTTTTCTATAACCAATCGGTAGCGATACTGAAGAGGTAATGAAGAAATTGCTTGATAGAATTTTAATACAAAATATGGTTGTACACAATACTAGCTGAACATGAGTTATACAAAGGCGATTCGAAAGTATAACTCCCTACTCGACCGTAGATTTTTGTATTTGTAGTTGTATTTGCTTTAGCAATTATACATTTTTGTTTTCAAAAGTGGAAACTAGTTTTCTTTCTTGGTAAGTTTTTTTAGTGTTTGTAAATATTTGAAAATAGCTAGTCATATTATTGTTTCCGTGATCAACAATTCCACGATTGTAGCGGTACAAAAAAAGTTTGGTTGGATGCTCTAAGGTTTACACGCATATTTTTGCATTGAAATTACTCGAGGACGCCTTACGAACCGATTTTAAAAATATTTAAAAGAGTACACTCCCAAGTTGGTCCCATGATCACGAAGCCAGGATCTGATGATGGGATCCATGATAAATCGAGGAAATCCTTCGAATTTTAGACACCTCACATCTATAATGATTTTAACCGACTTAAAAAAAGGAGGAAGTTATTAATTAAAGAATTCAAGTATAATATATAAGGTCCCCAAAAATAAATTACGGATACTTCAGGCACATGATGCACTGTTTATGTAAATATGTTTAAGCAGAAAAGTAATTGTTATACTCAAAGTAAAAAAAACTAATGTATGGGTGACTCTCCGCAAAACGCAAACTCGCCCCTTAGCAAAAAAAAAGTTTTTTTTTCGAGTATGTATGGCTATTATTTTTCTGCTTAAACGTCTTTACATAAGCAATAGATCATATAATGCCCGAAGTATTCGTAATTGATTTTACCTTATATAAAGTAAGTAAATACTGAATCCAAAAGAATCGGACGGCACTCCTTGGCCCATGGAGGTAAATCATGATTTTAATATTATTCCTTTAATAAAACACACATAAACAGTTAAACATATTTTATATTATGTATTTATCTTACAGTAAGTTACTAGTAGTGTTATTAGCGCTATAGTGGAGGAGCCCGCGTCACACGTACACGAAGTCGTGGTCCACGTCCACCGTCTTGTGCAGTCGCGGCGGCAGCTCCGGAACTATGTTGCTGGGGATCTTGTCTGCAACACGGACAAACATTTATTAACTTTTTTTTATAAGACCTTTTTTATTAAATTTAGTAACCTATTTTATTGTTAAGCAGTAAAAGAACTGATGATGATGGATTGAGTCGAGCTAAGAACACTCCTGCTCACGTCTTTTGTTTTTGAGATGATGATGATTCTGTTTGAGAGCAACGATGAAACGGACAAACAAATAATGAATGTCACTTTTTTTTCTTGTCGTCTCTAGATTTTAATAGTAATGGGCAATTTTATGAACAAAGGGGGGGGGGGGGGCTCTTTTTTGGGTCGAAACACTCATGCCCCAAGTTACAAGCAATTGAATATTTGATGTTTTCGTTACTACATTACGTTAAATAAAACTAGCAACACGGACAAACATTTATTAACTTTTTTTATAAGACCTTTTTTATTAAATTTAGTAACCTATTTTATTGTTAAGCAGTAAAAGAACTGATGATGATGGATTGAGTCGAGCTAAGAACACTCCTGCTCACGTCTTTTGTTTTTGAGATGATGATGATTCTGTTTGAGAGCAACGATGAAACGGACAAACAAATAATGAATGTCACTTTTTTTTCTTGTCGTCTCTAGATTTTAATAGTAATGGGCAATTTTATGAACAAAGGGGGGGGGGGGCTCTTTTTTGGGTCGAAACACTCATGCCCCAAGTTACAAGCAATTGAATATTTGATGTTTTCGTTACTACATTACGTTAAATAAAACTAGCAACACGGACAAACATTTATTAACTTTTTTTTATAAGACCAGCAAAAAAGCAGCTGGATCGCTTGATGGTAAGCGATCACCTACCGCCGCTAATCATAGACGTTATATTTTATAGACGAGGCGTGTTGAGGCAAAAAGTTTTCGGGCCATTTTGACATTTGAAGTATGGTGAAAACAAGTTGGTTGACATTTGTAGTATGCCGTATGGTGGAAACCAAGATGGCGTAACTTTTTAAAGCTTTTTATTGTATTTTGTTCTGTCATAACTCATAGACAATATTGAGTTTGAAATCTTTGCCGCTAATGGGAACCAGCTACGTCAAAGCCTCAGGTAGGCCAGCTGCGAAAACCTGTCCAGTTGCGAACTCAGTCGGCAAAACATATTAACGCGTTTTTTTACGTCGGCTCTCTATTAGGCCGGGACTTGTCCGGCCGGTCTGAGAAAATTCAGAGCAATGAAAATTAACTCTACGCTACTACAATAGAGCTGAAAATCACGAGTGTCGAGTCAAATGTCGATGTCAAATCTGACAACTGGACACTCGTGTGTTCGATTTTCAACTCTACCGTATTATATAGTCCAGAGTTCCATTTTCAATGCTATCAATTTTCTTCCTTCCGTATTCCGGGCAATTTAGTCCCAGCCTTATTTCTCTCCCGTCTTCCCGCGGCTGAGCAATCCGAACTCACCGTTGCAGCGGTACACCAGGTTGGACCAGATGATCATCTCCTGCGAGAAGCAGAACACGCCCAGCCGCCCGCCCTTCAGCGTGAGGTCGTACACGTTCCCGGAGTCCGCTACCAGCCGGTTGTTCTCGTACACCTGGGGGGTAGCAGACGTTAAGGGTATCAACGAGAAGTCCTTAACTATTGATGTGTGTGGTGGACCAATGAAAGCCACAATCCTAAGTAAAAATTTAGTAACCTATTTTATTGTTAAGCAGTAAAAGAACTGATGATGATGGATTGAGTCGAGCTAAGAACACTCCTGCTCACGTCTTTTGTTTTTGAGATGATGATGATTCTGTTTGAGAGCAACGATGAAACGGACAAACAAATAATGAATGTCACTTTTTTTTCTTGTCGTCTCTAGATTTTAACAGTAATGGGCAATTTTATCAACAAAGGGGGGGGGGGGGGCTCTTTTTTGGGTCGAAACACTCATGCCCCAAGTTACAAGCAATTGAATATTTGATGTTTTCGTTACTACATTACGTTAAATAAAACTAAATAAATATTTTTTTTATCCGTCTATAGACAATCAGCTATTAAAAGTATGTTTTGTCCATAAAATTAAATATATGAACGTAGTACATGAAGACTAAGAGGGCACAATATAAATAATGTTCAGTAGCGAAACTCAGCTGTGTCCTTGAAATTGGTACCTACGCGTACGGTTGAGCGTGGCCGAGCGGAGTGCTAGGGCTGGTGCGTCTATAGTGCGATTCAAATGAGAATAGGATCGAGTCGGCGCCATATTGTTTTTTGAATTTAGACTGTTATGATAGTTAAATTTATGTTCAGATAATTTATTTTTAACGTTTTTATTTAAATTCGATGCAAGACTACGCACTTTGACAGAAAAAGGTCATTGACGTTCCTATTCTCATTTGAAACGCATTATACAACGAAAGAGAGAGATGGTCTACTGTACATTATTTATATTGCGCTAATACCTTGAGTCGTATGAGGCCGATGCGCGGTCTATGCAGCAGCCGCCAGCGGTACGCGGTCTTCTCGCGCCAGCCCACGTTGCGAGGGTCCTTCCACAGCAGGGATACCTGGAAGACCAAAATACTTCTGTCCAGCACTCGTAATCGTAACACATTTCACTACGACAAACGCGAAACAGATGACATGGTGTCAAAGCACGATATTCCCGCTTTTTAGGGTTACGTACTCAAAGGGTAAAAACGGGACCTGCATATTACTAAGATTCCGCTGTCCGACTATTTGGCTGATAGTCTGTATCTTATGAAACGTTATCACTTAGAGAGTTGAAATTTTCAAACATGATGTATTTCTGTTGCGGCTTTAATAACAAATAAATATTCATAACAGAATAAAATAAAAAAAGTTGGGCTCTTATACAACAAATGTGTTTTTTGTCATTGTGTACAGAACCCTTCGTACTCGAGTCCAACTCGCACTTGGCTGGTTTTTAACATCTTCACGACTCTCTTGAGCTTTCCTAAAAGGCAGGAATACCGAAGAAGATGCAAACGCAAGACATCGAAACTATACTCTCTGCGTAATGCGTTAGACCTGTGTGTCAATTCTGCTAAAATTTTTGCAGAATTATTTAGCAACTAAATAAAACCTGCAATAATACAATAAACCTGTAATAACACAATTACAATAAAGACTCGATACGCTAAAAGTTAAAATTGTCAAACTTTAAACCAACGTGAAACGCATTCTAATTGGTCGAAGCTTTACAAAATCAGTTTACAATAACAAGTCGCTTCATTTAAAATACAATAAAATTAAAATTAAAGTCTACTTTAAAAGGGAGAATTAAAGTTCTGTATGGTGAGTGGTGACAATGTAAAACTACTGTTTTCATATTCGTTATAAAAAGTGCATGTAGTTCTATTGTATTTGCACTGTACTCTGTAATGACGTCACAGCAATAATTAAGATAGACGCTGTAAACAATTCGCAGCATCCGCGCTCGAAAGAACTGCAATTCACAACGCAAAAAGTGTGGAGGCTGGAGCAGGGAGCTCATTAAAACAG
This sequence comes from Glaucopsyche alexis, assembly GCA_905404095.1. Lineage (NCBI taxonomy): Eukaryota > Metazoa > Arthropoda > Insecta > Lepidoptera > Lycaenidae > Glaucopsyche > Glaucopsyche alexis. Next base: position 20,365,555 of record FR990057.1, read on the forward strand.
CGGCGCGGGTTAATGCGGCTGTTATTTAGCGGGGAGTAGAGAACAGACAAGCGGTAGAGAGGGTCTTTGGCTCGGACTATATCATCCGGATGCCGGCGGGCCGGGAAAGTTCAATTACAATACAATAGAGCTGAAAATCGAACACACGAGTATCGAGTTAAATGTCAGTAAATGACAGCTCTACTTTCGACACTTCGATTTCGCTGTCTGTCTGTTCAGCTGGGAACAGTCCCCACTAGTACAATAGAGCTGAGAATAGAACACATACCTAAGTGTTGGAGTTTTGCCGTGAATGTCAATCGGTTACGTTGTGTATTCGTGTTTTTTGATAAATTTGTGTTATTTCGGTTTTTAATGTGTAATATTAGTAAAATATTAGACATTAGTTATTCGTTGACGTGCACAAGTGTAGGCAAGTGATACAATTACAAAATGCGTGCTGAATTGGATTTCCCGCCAAAAAGGAAGTTTCAGTAAAGTGCGACGATTTTCAATTTTATTGTATTAGTGCAGAGTTCAGGGTCAATTCTGCTAAATAAAACCTGCAATAATATAATTACAATCAAATCCCAATACGCTAAAACTGCCAAACAGTATTCTCGTAAACGTAAAACCAACGTGAAACGCGTTCTGATTCACAAAATCAGTTTATGAACATGTCGCTTCACTTAAGTATTGTTACGAACACACAAAGAGACTAGCGCCATCTAGCGTCAACCAATGAAACCACTTGGTGTGAACAGGGACAGCGTGGGGCTCAGTACTAGATGGCGCTGCTGTGCGAATCTTCCGGAATAATCCAACCAGTTCACGCGAGTCGCGAACTTTTCTGGAACGGTCTGGGACTCGTGTCGGCTGGTATAAATACGCCTCAGGGTTGGGAACGAGTTGAGTTCACTTTGAGCTTCCATCGAAGCGAAACAGGCGATAAGTGAAAACTAGTGATCGGGAGTTCGAGTTGAACAGCGAAACGGGCGATATCGAAGTGAAAACTGGTGATCAAGAGTGATACCAGTGATTAATACAAGTGAAACCGACGACTTGGCTACGACTAAGGACACCGTTAGTGTTTAGTGTTGGACTTAGTGCTTCGTGTTTGGACCTAGTGCTTAATGTTGGACTAAGTGCTAGTGAATAAAGTCTTCAAAAGAGTCAGCAGGTCTTTCTCTCCAAATCCTTGGAATCCCAACACGTAACAGTATAATACAATCAAAGTAAAATGAAAGTCTACTTTAAATACGAGAATTGAGGTTCTGTTTTCAGTGCTCTGAATTTTCCCCAGCTCGCCATATACCGATTACCGGATCATATAGTCCCAGGCTAACAACACAAGTTTTAACAATGTCCCTCTGTTCGTTACTCTACGGACTGGCGGCAACTAGCGGCGGGCAGCGGCACGTCGCACCCGTACATCGCGGCGACAGGCGACAACGGGATTATTTACGTCACCGTAAAATTGTAAAAACCGTTATATTGTAAAATAACTAACGAAATTGTAAAAATATGACGAAAGATTAAAAACTATATATTTATAATCTAACGAAAAATAATGCGTAAAACAGCATATTCGCGTCGGAAATTTATCAACATTTTACAATTTCACTAGTTTTATTACAATCTAACCGTTTTTACAATTTTACGGTGACATTTACACACTGCCTCCTGATAAAACTGCTGGCATTTTATTTTATAAAAATATCGGCCGTTGGAGCACCATATTGTCAGACGATTCGCGTTATAAATCAATATGAACTTCGAGGACAGCTGTATTATATTGTTTGACAAAAAATATATTTCACCTCTGTGGCTCAGTGGTTAGCGCATCGGCGCTTTAGCCGAAGGTCGCGGGTTCGAATCCCGCCAGGGAACAAAAGACATTCGAGCTCATTAATGTGTCGTCGGTAACAAGTGACGTTTAAATTGGTAACTTCAAAGCGCGCTATTATGTCTTTGTTAATCTATTCTATACTAATATAATAAAGAGGAAAAGTTTGTTTGCATTGAATAGGCTCCGAAACTACTGGACCGATTTTGATGAAATTCAGTACCGATGTCCGATATAGATTAGACCACGGGGGAGGACATATGCTACTTTTTATCACAAGTTACGTTTAAATTGGTAATTTTGTATGTGTGTGTTTTATCTATTCTATACTAATAAAATAAAGAGGAAGTTTATTTGCATTGAATAGGCTCCGAAACTACTGGACATATTTCAATGAAATTTGGTACAGATATAGATTAGACCAAGAGGAAGGACATAGGCTACTTTTTATCGCGGCAAAATGTACAGTTACCGCGGGATTTCCTTTTGCGCACACGAAGTCGCGTGCAACATCTAGGTATTTAGATTGATCTGAAGTCCAATTCTCGTAAGTATTTGTGATCATAATCCTGTTTCAGTCCGCGCGGTGTCGCATTCACACACGCGTCTATCGCGCGTGAGCGAGCGTGACGCGTGGACTGAAACCGGATTATAATGACAAAAATTTAGTAGAATTGGGCTTCTGAACAAGTTACGTGTCTGTGGGAGAGCCACGCTTCGGCATGAATGGGCCGGCTCGACCGGGTAAATACCACGACCTCACAGAAAACCGGCGTGAAATAACGCTTGCGTTGTGTTTCGCCGAGTGAGTGAGGTTACCGGAGGCCCATGGGGGGATTGGGGAACGCAAGTCGCAACACCAGAGGAGTTACAAGTGTAACTCCTCTGGTGTTGCGAGTGTCCATGGGCGGCGGTAATCGCTTACCATCAGGCGATCCGTCTGCTCGTTTCCTGGCTCATTACATTAAAAAAAAAGTTACCTCGTCCTGCGTAGTGTTGGAGTGCCACAGGGCGTTCCTCAGTATCTTGCCCGGGCCGGTCTTGGAGTTGACCAGCTTGAGCTGGATGCCGGGGTCGGCGACGGCGCGGAAGGGCGTGGTCTGCCAGTACGTCTGCAGCTCCTTCTTCCACATCACCACGTAGAACCGCTTGTTGTTCTGGTACCTGGGCCAATAGAATGATTATATAGTACTAGCTTCCCACACTGACTTCGGTGACGGTGAAACCGCCCATTGAAAGCAGGCCAGCTACGCATAAAAATAACTTATAGTGCTCAAGTGTGTGCGCAGTGCACAATAGCACTCTCTCTCTTCCTTTACTCTCGTAACCCAGTGGGACGGATAACCGACACAACTGGCGAGAAAAGGCACAGGTTCGACTTTTTACATGCCCATCCGACGCATGGTTCATCAAACTCAAACTCAATTTTTTTATTTCCAAGTGAAGAGCGAGAGGCCACACCTCTCGCTCTTCACTCGGAGGTCGTGGGTTCAATTCCCGCATTGGAAAAACAAAAAATGTGGAGCTATTATTATTATTATAAGATTTCAAATTACCCAACACTTAAAAACAATTTTCATCTCACCCGAATATGAATCCAACATAGTCGTCGTCTATCTGCGTGTCGACGAAGAGGGTGCCCTCGAAGTCCACGCCGCCGAAGCTGTCAAAGCCCACCGCGAGCCCAGGGTCGGAGTTGAGGGTCTGCAGGATCTCCGCGCCCTCGTTCGCGATCTCCCAGTTGGGGTCCTGCTGGGAATCGCCTTCGGGGTCCAGTCGGACCGTCATGTAGTTTCTAGGAGAAAAGAGGTTGGTTTGATTGGGTATAGTTTGATCGTAAATGGTTTGATTGTATTTATTTTGATCGTAGACAAATATTATGTCACTTTGATCATGGATTTTAAAAGTTGACCCGCGAATGGAAGGAACTGGTATGACTAAGTACGGCCTCACAGAAAGGGGCGATAAATAACGCTTGCGTTGTGTTGAGGGGGGGGGGGGGAGAAGATTTTAAGTACCAGGAACATAAGTGCTATACCTTAGAACACCATGTATAACAATATGTATAATATAAATGATATACCTAATTGGAGTTATCGCCGTTCTAAGTAATAATTTATTTTGTCAAAATAACAATTATGGTATAATATCTAATAGCTAACTACTTCAAAAAATTAAAACTATAAAAACTTAAATATGTGTATTGTGTAATATTATGTATTCAGAAGAACATTCGAGAACACAGACGTCGCTATACCTGAAGTCTGTCCGGAATATCTTGGAGTTGTTGGGGCAGTTGTCGAGCGCGTTGGTGACGTTGTCGCCGTCGAAGTCGTTGTCGCACACGTCGCCCTCGCCGTCGCCTGAAAATATGGGTACAGGTTTGTAAAGCACATTCCAGCACATATGTCGATCCAGACTATTTTCTTCAGAAAATTAGCTACCTACGAGATCTGACTGACATCTGATTTCGTCAACTTCAGGCATTGTCTTTATTTATTTCTTTTTTCATTTTTCCAGGAAAATCAAAACTGTGATTGTTTGTTTCCGTTTCCGTAGAATTAAACCATTAGATATTCGTTATCTTGCACACGTGTGGGCAAGTGATATTTATTTATTTATTTAGGAAAACTTACAGCTAGAACATAATATACTTTATATATAACTACAAAATGCGTGCTGAATTCCCGCCAAAACTCCCTAGGAAGTTTCAGTAAAGCGTCTACCCGGTCTAAAACTTTATTGAATCGACTGACTTGACCGATTGACTATTTGGACAAGACGATTTAGAAATACGGTGATAAAAATTATAACGAATATTCCATTTCCCGCTTTTAAACTTGACACTGGCAAATGGTTATAAGCCGACGCCATATAAATAAGACAAAAAAAAAACTAAAGGCAGCTAAAGTCCTTGTATAGCCTTGTATAGTGAATACTTTAGGACAACAGCATATTGCGTCTAAGTAATCATAGGCTCGGATAAAATATAAATGACTAGCTTTTGCTCGCGACTTCGTCCGCGTGGAACAATACTTTGGGATATCGCTGAAATTTACCCGCGACTTTATTTATGACTAACGAAAGCGGAATCCTATTTTTTTAAACGGAACCCTAAAATAAAAGTAGCCTATGTTAGACCCTACAACATCAGCTATCTGCTAGTGAAAGTCCCGTGAAAATCGGTCCAGCCGTTTCAGAGATTAGTCGGAACAAACAGACAGACAGACCGACTGACAGACGGACAGACAAAAATTTAAAAAAAAAAATATTTTATTGTAAGTACCGAATATACTTTCAGATTCATTATGTAAAAAGCTGTTAATTTGAAGTTACAAACAGACACTTAAATTGTATTTAGCTGTATAGATGTATAGATATTATAATGTATTATATTTTAAGATATTATCAATTTGATGTTTATAAAATAACTAAACTATTTAACTAAACTAAACTAAACTAAACATTAACCCGCACGCGCACCCCGCCTTGGTGACGCCCTCTTCGCAACGGGCCGTGCAGCAGAAATCGTAATATTTTAATTTCGCCATAACTTCAAAACCAAACGTCCAATTTTAATCATTCACAGACCAAATATTATCTACATAAACTGTACTTAGTGATGAAATAATTTATTTTGATAAAGATTAATAACATGAGTAAAATAAACGCGTTTAAATGTAGTCCAAAAAAAATTCAAGATTTCTAAATAAAAAAATGGTTGTTGTGCCTCACTCGACATAGATAGGTATAGTGTGTCGCGGACTTTTTTGTAGATATTTATAAGATCTACAATTAATTAGAACATTTTATGGTTCTATCTTTTATAGTTTAGGCAGCGTACGCAAAATAAGTAACTTTTCTGGTTGATTTTTTACACCTTGTGTCCGAAAAACCCAAATATCTTACGGAACCCTATTTTTTTCCCAAATAAAATTTAGCCTATGTTACTCGTGGATAATGTAGCTTTCGAATGGTGAAAGAATTTTTGAAATCGGTCCAGTACTTTTTGAGCCTATTCATTACAAACAAACAAACAAACAAACAAACAAACATACAAACAAAGTTTTCCTCTTTATAATATTAGTGTAGATAACTCAGATCTGCGCAAGTGGGCCTTACGAACTCACCGTTGGAGTCCAGCTGGTTAGGATTGTACACCAAGGGGCAGTTGTCCTCCAGGTTGGGGATGGCGTCGCCGTCGATGTCGTCGTCGCAGGCGTCGCCGCGGCCGTCGTTGTCCACGTCCTGCTGGTCGCTGTTGGGCAAGTTCGGGCAGTTGTCCAGGCCATCTTGGACGCCGTCTCTGCAATATCATTTTCATGATTAAGATTTACCAACGGAAACGTTTGAAAATATTACTCTAACGACTTTAACCCAGAGCATTTAATGCTTACTTAAGGAGCTACTTTGACAGAGACTTTAAATGGACTTTATGTCAAAATCTGAACTAAGTAGCTCCTAAAGTAAGTATTAACTATTAAGCATCTCTGAGTGCGGCCGGAAGGGTCAATTCACACCGAAATGGAACGATACGCGACGCGACAATGCATGTTCAATTTTGAATAGCTCTGGAAAATGCAGCGCGCAGTGTCATGTGTCGTTTGATTCGATAGAAGAAATATATTATAGACAGGACAGATTTTTGCTATCCAGTTACTTGTTGCTAGACAGTAGTCGGCCTCGTTGTAGTACTCACTGGTCGCGGTCGACGTCGTCCTGGCCGGCGTTGCGCACGCGCGGGCAGTTGTCGCACGCGTCGCCCCCGCCGTCGCTGTCCGCGTCCTCCTGCTGCTGGTTGTACGCGCAGGGGCAGTTGTCCCCCTCGTTGTAGTACTCACTGGTCGCGGTCGACGTCGCTGTCGCAGGCGTCGCCCACGCCGTCGCGGTCGGCGTCGTCCTGGCCGGCGTTGCGCACGCGCGGGCAGTTGTCGCACGCGTCGCCCCCGCCGTCGCTGTCCGCGTCCTCCTGCTGTTGGTTGTACGCGCAGGGGCAGTTGTCCCCCTCGTTGTAGTACTCACTGGTCGCGGTCGGTGTCGTCCTGGCCGGCGTTGCGCACGCGCGGGCAGTTGTCGCACGCGTCGCCCCCGCCGTCGCTGTCCGCGTCCTCCTGCTGCTGGTTGTACGCGCAGGGGCAGTTGTCCCCCTCGTTGTAGTACTCACTGGTCGCGGTCGACGTCGCTGTCGCAGGCGTCGCCTACGCCGTCGCGGTCGGCGTCGTCCTGGCCGGCGTTGCGCACGCGCGGGCAGTTGTCGCACGCGTCGCCGGCGCCGTCACCGTCCACGTCCTCCTGCTGCGGGTTGTACGCGCGGGGGCAGTTGTCCTCCTCGTTAGGGATACCTAAGAATACAACGTGATTGATGGTTTAATTTCTCTTACAAAGCTTCGAGGTATTTTGTTATGGGGGTTCAAAGCTTCTACTCCCTCCTCCTACTACTTACAAATCATAACATGATGTATAACAGGCTTAGTACCTGGCATCACATACCATACCAACAGCCTCCGTGGTCCAGTGGTTTAAAACTTGGTTCTCGACTCGGAGGTCGTGGGTTCGATCCCACTTTAGAATTCCAAGTTTGGTTAGGAGTCCACGCGTCGAATGGGCAATGAGCATGTATGGTCCTGCGCCTGATCTCTCGCCAGGCGTGTCGGTTATCCGTCCCACTAGGATTGGAGAGTAAAAGAAAAGAGAGTGCTCTTGTATACTGCGCACACTCTTATGCACTATAAAATAATGCGTCACCGAAACCGGTGTGGGGAGCTATTATCACAAACCTTGTTGGGATTATTTCTGTATCACGGGACAAACACAAACCTTGTTGGGATTCTTTTTCTACATACTATGCAAGACTTTGTCTTGTCTCTCTCCCTCCCGTCCCGTCAGTGTCGCCCAACTCACCGTCGTTGTCCATGTCGGGGTCGCAGGCGTCCCCCAGGCCGTCGCGGTCCGCGTCCTCCTGCCCGGGGTTGAACCGCGCGGGGCAGTTGTCGCACGCGTCCCCGCGCTTGTCGCTGCGGTCCTCGTCGCGGTCCAGTTGGTCCGGGTTGGCGATCAGCGGGCAGTTATCCTAAGGACAGAAGTTAGTTGTTAATAATTTACTGTCTGATAATAATAACTCCCCACACCGATTTCGTTGACGGTGGCCAGGTTCATTGAAACCAGGCCAGTTACGCAGGTGTTATTTTTATAGTGCCCAAGTGTGTTCGCAGTACACAAGACCACTCTCTCTTTCTTTACTCTCATAACCCAGTGGGACGGATATAACACGACTGGCGAGAGATCAGGCGCAGGTCCGACTTTTTACATGCCCATCCGACGCATGGATCATTTTTCTTGTCAGACAATCAGGTGATCAACCTGCATTGTCCTAACCTAACTTGGAAACAACATTTTTTCGTTCCGATGCGGCAATCGAACCTTTGATCTCCTAGTCAAGAGCCAAGCTCTAACCACTAGATCACGGAGGTTGTTGATAGATTTGTAATGACTGCATCACATACCTACAGGAACCTAATCCTCGTAATTAACTTACACTTTCATTTTACTTTACTTGAATTATAAATTAATCCTTATTCCTTTGATATCATAAACATGGAGTTTGGACCGAGCAAAACGGGTTTGACGTCGGTTTGAATACCACTTTGCAGTTTAAACATATCGGGACTGGATCGTATTATCGAGTTTCTGGTTATGAAGCGGCGGTCCTTGCGGGTTCAATCTATCCGGCTAAATTTATTCAGTCAATCGTTTAAAGAAGTTACTAAACTTTTTAAGTGAAACTTACGTTCTCAGAATACTAACCGGTATATTAGGTATCCCATCCCCATCAGCATCGGGATCGCAGGAGTCTCCTATGCCATCCCCATCAGCGTCCTCCTGTCCGGAGTTGGAGACGTGCGGGCAGTTGTCCGCGGAACATCTCCTCTCGTTACACGGCAACTGGTCGTCCGGATAACCGTCCATGTCCGTGTCCGGTCCGCAGACTGTCCCGTTGCCTGCCCAACCCGGCTGCGGATTTGGAATGTTTTAGGAGAGATTCGAGAATATGTTATTCGGGTTGAATTTTTCTTTGAGAAAAATTATCGAGTCTTGCAACCATTGCCAAATTAAATTGACTGAAATGTTCGAATATATCATTTTGCAATTTACACCCAATTTTTCTGTAGATATTATGGAGGTCTCGTAAAGTGTAGAGCACTTCGTATACATTTTTTTTAAATATGTATGTTTGTATGGAAACATAAAGACGGCTGATGAGATAAGCTCTCGCAGTAGACTAGGGATCCCCATAGGCTAGTAGTAAGCGACAACCCTAAAATAGGCAAATTTAATAAAAGCTGTATAAATATGTGTGTCCAACTATATAATAGAATACCAAAAGCTCTTAAATCACTTAGCACGAGAATTTTCAAAATTAAGTTGTTTGAGTGGATAGCTGGTCAGATTTTTTATAGTATAAAGGAATTCTATAATAATTCATTTTAACTATAATGTGTAATAATAGAAAATATGTTAATTATAAATATATGTAAATAAAGTATAAGTAATAAAATTTAATATCTAGAAATAATAAAATAATAATAATCTTTATAAAATACCTATTAAGACGTGAATTAGTAGAAAATTTTAATTTATGTTTTCTTTATTTTGCACGCTATTGTAATAGCAAAACATGTTGTACCTACTATAAAATAATTGTAACAGCTCATGTAACCATGTTTTAAAGCAAATAGATATGATTATGATTATAATGTGTTCTATAGTTTTTAAAGGGACTAGGGAGTGGAAAGATCTATGGAGGGCTATGCTCGGAGTCTCTCTACGTAATAGAATCAGAAATGAGGAAATCCGTAGCACAACTAAAGTTACCGACATAGCCCAGCGCATTAGCATGATAAAGTGGCAAGTAGAACCGATGCCCGCTGGGGCCAAAAGGTTCTCGAGTGGAGACCACAAACTGGACGTCGAAGCGCAGGACTTGGACCAGCAGGTGTCCACCTGCCGATCCAACAGACGACCTGAGAAAAATCACAGGGAGTCGGTGGATACAGGCCGCGAGTGACCGGTTGCACTGGAAATCTATGGGGGAGGCTGAAACGACAAGGGTGTGCTATGTGAATGGGGGGCAGTCACTCACCGCGCAGACGCAGCGCTGACCGTAGCCGCAGACGGCGTTGTACCGCCGGCAGCGCTCGGGGTCGCAGCGCTTCAGCAGCGAGTCGGAGTCTATGCAGGGCCGGGACGTGTTCACGTAGTAGTGGCCCCCGCAGGGGACGCAGGCGTAGGAACCCTAGAAAAATAAGTAAGTCACGCATGATAATGTTTTGATTGGGTTAGGATAATAGGGGATCGGACTACATCTGAAATATTTAGTTTTATTAATATATTCAGAAATATTGAGGCATTACTACTTGGTAAATGTAAAAAATACATTATTTTTTGTGTAGTTTACCATTTAAAAAGTACCAAAAAAAAATTTTTTTGCGAAATTGGTAAACAAAACCTACATCATTAGTTTACTTACATTTACAAAAAACATTTATTATGGTAAGTATGAACTTAAACGCACAAATATCGGAGATATTTACAAATATATTCCTGCGGCCGTATACTTCATACAATTTAACCTACAAGTGACGTCACTTGTAGGTTAAGTTTAGTATAGAGCGTTTTTACGAGACTCGCGAAATTTTTTATACAAATCGCTGTACCTTTGAAAATATAGACTTTTGATATACGGTTTCTTCTGAGAAGTTACTCATATTTAAGAGTACTATTCATTTATGCAATAAAAAAAATTAGTCCGATTGCCTATTGCTTGAAATATCTAAAAATTTCAACTAATCCAACTTATTTATTTTCGTCAAGTCTTTCAAGAAATCGTTTTATGCATCTGCTAGAGTTAATGCAATCAATAGGATATCTTTAAAAGTTGCAAGGTCTGACTTGTGCTGTATCTACTTTGAAGAGACAGCAGGGCAGGCGATATACTCACGGGTGTATTAACACAGAGTCTGTTTCTCGGGCAGATATTGGGTCGCTCGCACTCGTCAACATCTCGACAGCGCTGCCGCTGGGCCCGGCCGGCGCCGGTCCACGCCTCGCCGCTGTAGCCCGGCGGACAGGGCCCGCACTCGAACCCGCCCTCCACGTTGCGGCAGGATACCAGCTCGTCGCACGGTCGGACGAGGTCGCACTCATCCATGTCAACGCATGAGTAACCTGGCAAATTATTATTTAGGTTAATCATCAAAATCATCATGTTAGGAGCCTAGCCCTAGTCGGTGAAGCTGTATGCACTGGATAAGTAGAGGCCTCAAAGGGAGATCTCCGATCGAGCGGGTGGTATACTCGGTCAGACCGAAGCCCATTGTAAGCATATCAGGGCTTCTAGTCAAGATGCATTCGATAATTTCGATGACGAAGTTCGAACTGTGGCGCTGATTAGTCCGCCACACCATCTTTATTTGTCGTAAATACTTTATCAAATAATACTTCGAAAACCAGCTATCTATTCAGTTTCATCTTCTTTTAGTTGCCGCTTAATCTTTTCTCCTCTATTTTAATTTACACATTTTGAACACCTCGACAACCAGATAACATCATAACATAGTCTTACCATTCCACTCATATCCCTCAGGGCAGCCCTCGCACTCGTAGAAAGGACTGCTGGCGCTGGGCGAGCAGCGGCGGTTGCCACACGGCGAGTTGGACTCGCAGATGTGCTGGCATCGCCGCCCGTCACCTCGGAAACCGTTGGGGCATGAACCGCAGCGCGGGCCGGAGGAGGTCTCCTGACATTGGACCCCTGGGAAGATAGAGATTACATATTGTGCACATCTATTTTTATGCTGGTTAAAGAGGTTGAGTCAATAATTGGCCTTTATTTACGATGTTTCGACATGACTACTGTAATGTTTACGATTACATAACTCGTTTATAGGATCCGCTTGTGAATATAAAGTATTAAAATATGCATTTAGATTTTAGACTCTTGAATGAACAAAAACCTCGGTTATGTAGCTTGACTCTACTATGCTGTACCACACAAACCGTAAAGGTTTATGGTACACATATAGCTATATCTAAGGTTGTATTATATGTTGTTGAATAAATAAATAAAAAAAAGAACTCAATTTCCACTGATGAGAGTTTCGAACACGTGATGGCTAGAATCCACTGAGCTATTAGGTATAATACTGACCTTGATAGCAGGAGATGTGTCTGCACGAAATGCGCTCGCAGTCCTGTCCGTTCCCGGTGTAGCCGGCCGGACACGCGCCGCACCGGAACCGTCCGTCCGGCATGTCCTGACATTGCACACCTGGTGGAAACGATAGTTCAGCATTTTGGACTTCTGGCATAATGATGACTATTTTATTCTACTTCATAATCCAAGTATTTTGGGCCATCTGATGTGGACTAAGGTTAGAGTGCAGCTTGTTGAACGTAAAAGTATTTTTCGGTAGAAGGTTTCTAGTCTTAGCTGTTTCGTATTATTCGATCCGTATTATGTGAAATATCAAGAGGAACTAATACATCGTAATGGAATTCAGCGTGCAGCGTTTCAAACTCTTTTCAATGGAAAAGCTATAGCCTTTGGATTTTGAAAGCGTTTCAAACCCGGAATGTAATACTCACGTCCACCGAAGCACGGATTGGAGGAGCAGACGGTCTGGCAGGTCTGGCCGTCGCTGGTCTGCCGGCCCGGGCAGCGCTGGCAGCGGTAGCCCTCGGCTGTGTCCACGCAGTACTCCGCTGTACATTAGGAACAGATCGAATGTGCTATATAACTGATACAAAGTCAACGCATTCGACAGATTGAGAGTTAAATGTGACAGATAAAACCCTTATTTATTATGCGTAATGCAAAGTGTGATCAAAGTTAACTCCGTTTATTTGTACTAATTGCACGCCAACTGAATTCTACGTCTGTCTGCAATTGAAATGTTCTTTTAGAGACCGAAGACCAAGACACCTGTATGCTGTGTGCTAGTTTTGTCACTACTCGGGAAGAAGTTAACTGCAATTTGTATGGTATCGTATCTCCACTTTCTCCTTTACTGTCCATCACTTCAACAGAACAGAAACAGCTACCTTGGCCAGCACAAATACTCCACCACAGAGGAAATTCGCACCCAGCCACATCGTTCACTTTATGAGTAGTATAGGGCTGGGGACGTTACTATAACGCGAAGGAGTCACAATAGATCCACTTGGGTCAAAGTGGCGTCAGGGCTCGGATATGACCTGCCTTCGGTCATAAAAAGGCATCGAAACAACACCTAGTGGCGAACAATTGTAACTAATTCAATGCCATACAAATTTAACTGTAGGAGAGCCACGCTTCGGCGTGAATGGGCCGGCTCGACCGGGTAAATACCACGACCTCACAGAAAACCGGCGTGAAATAACGCTTGCGTTGTTTTGCCGAGTGAGTGAAGTTATCGGAGGCCCATACGGGGGATTGGGGATTTTAAGGACCAGGAACGCAAGTCGCAGCACCAGAGGAGCTACAAGTAACAAGTGTAACTCCTCTGTTGCTGCGAGTGTCCATGAGCGGCGGTAATCGCTTACCATCAGGCGATCCGTCAGCTCGTTTCCTGGTTCGTTACATCAAAAAAAATTATAACTTCTTCACGGCGAATAGGGACAAAAATTTTCACAAAGCACACTGGACCTCCAAGAGCAGGGGTTACCTTGTGAGCAGGGCCTGGAGCTACAGGGTACGGGCCTGCAGCGTCTGCCGTCGCCGTCCATGCCGTGCGGACAGCCGCCGCACTGGGGCCCGCTTGCGGTGTTCCGGCACTCCACACCTGTTGTGGACTCAATCATCATCTGGCCTGGATAGGCCTGGCCTTTATGTGCGACAAGTGAGATCGAAATGGCCTTACAAGTAAAACTTTTTCTAAATTAAATGTTGCATTCACAACTATTGAAATAAACAAAAATCTATTTTTCTGATAGATAAATTATCTTTTCTCTAGTCTAGATAATGATTTTGTATTTACATTAACTTAACGAATTATCTAGTTTTTAATCATTGAAACATAATAATATATACCTACTCTGCTATCTATGGTAACTATGTTTTTATACTACTTTAGAAGGACTCACGTGTACTTAATTTTAAATTTACATTTTCAAACTGTGTAGGCGTAGGTAATTGATGTCACGTAAGCAGTGAGATGCCTTCTCATAAAAATTAAATTATACTAGGGTATCGGCACTATCAACGTAAGCTAAGGCTAGAGCATTTTTAATTTTAAACTAACGTCGAGCAGTCCAAATTCTTAAGTGTATATTCTACTAGAAATCTTCAACAGGAATAATAATAATAATTAAACTAAGTCACTGTGACGCTTCGCATCCATTTTAGGCTGGGACTATATGCAACGGAATCCGGTAGGCCGTAGAGAATTATGAGCACTGAAAATAGAACTCTGTACTAATACAATACAGTTGAAAATTGAAGTTTCGAGTGTCGAGCTGTCATATATGACATTGACATTTGACTCGACACTCGGATTTTCGATTTTCAACTCTATTGTATTAGTGCAGAGATCTATTTTCAGTGCTCATAATTCTCTACGGCCTACCGGATTCCGTTGCATATAGTCCCAGCCTTAAGGTCAATTTGCTGCGTATTAATAAAAGCTGTTGATGCGGCTACGCGTAAATGCTACTGCATTTATGTATCCCACGGGTACATGTTCCTTTTTAGGATAAAGGTAGCCTATGTGTTAACCCACAGCTTAAAATACTACCATACCAATATTCATCAAAATCCGTTCAGTCATTTTGCTTGAAAGAGTAACATCCATCCATCCATTCATCCTCACAAATTTTCACATTTATAGTAGTAGGATTCCATTTAGTATATTTACTTTTGACATACAATATACGATTTTTCGAATTCTAAAACTCGTCTCAGTAGTTCTAAATACTTTTTACGTTGACACAAAAAGGTATCGTTCTACTCAAGTGCTCTACCAATCTCTATATTGGTAACTGCGACATCATATGTGATCATTCGTCTAGTTCTAATCATGTTTATATATGCTTGTAACTTATAATGTAATGATTTATATTCATGCCAGAGTTTAGTTACAACAAGTAGGTATATTATAAGTAACTCCCGTTAAGGCGAGGTTGATCAAGCAACGGTGGGCGAAACTCTGACATGAATATGGGGGACAAATGAAAGGCGGTATAATGTGACACATTTATTCAAAACCCACACATTGCTTGATTTACCTTTATCGTAGCCTATGTCAGCTAACACCGAAACGGTTAGGTTATAGGTATGACGCGTTGCTGCACTTTTAACCGACGAAAAAACCAGAAGAGGTTCTGAAGTCAACGACTGTGTTCCGCGGAAATTAGCGCTAACAGAAAACGTAAGCGAAATGGCGACCGCTGGCGTTAAATAAGCAAAATGGCGGATTATAATCTGTTTTTTAGCGTTAGCAAGCGCTAACAAACGCCATTTTTCGCGGGACACAGCCAACTTTTTTATATATTTTTATTTTTTATATTTTAACTTGTTACAGTGAAGTCCGATTTCGATAATTCTTTTTTTTTTAAGATGGCGATTGAAAATTGATCTTTATTCACTACATAGGAAGATAAACGTTTCATTGCAAGAGCGGCGTCGCGTTAGGCAGCTCGGTGCAGCTTGACATTAGAATCTTCTCGTGTCGTGAATAAAGTTCAATTTTGAATCGCTATCATAAAACATTCAGCGCTTCGTCGCGTCTCGGTGTCGCTTTGCACAGGACGTTTTAGTACTTATTACATATATTACTTAATAACTATAACTGTCAACTTAAATTCGCGTTGTATTTAACGCGTTTTTTTACTCTACTTTGTTTTGCGTTTAAAAAAAGTATTGTCGATACTAAGGTAACTACTTGCATTTAAAACTAAATTAAGTAACACGGGGACTAGAGAGTCAAGATACATTCGATAATTTCGACGGCGAACTTCGAAATCAAAAATGTATGGGATTTGACATATAAGTCATCGTTAAGTGATATGTCGCTTGCGATCCAATACGTCTAATCCCATCATACATTTTGTTTTCGAAGTTCGCCGTCGAAATTATTGAATGCATCTTGACTAGAGGCCCTGATTTTGAACACACCGATTAAATACTACGGGAACTTATATTTAAAGTATTATTAAACACTATGGGAAGAGAAAAAGGAAAACTCTTACTCAAGATTTTTAGAAAATGAAATTTTGACCAAATGTTAATTTCCTCATTAGAATTATTAAGTACCTACCTATATAATGAGATAGTACTTTTTGCCGATGACACTTCACTCATTTTTAATGTGAAGCGACAACAGTCAAATTATGACGAGGTAAATAGTGCTCTCTCTAAAATAGTACATTGGTTTAATGTTAATAATTTACTTTTAAATTCAAATAAAACAAAATGTTTAAAGTTTACTTTGCCCAATGTTAGGCAAGTTCAAACCAATATACTATTAAATGACGAGAAAATGAACTTAGTGGACACCACTGTATTTTTAGGTATAACACTAGATAGTAAATTACAGTGGGGTCCTCATGTTGCGAATCTTGCAGATAGACTCAGTTCTGCAGCATATGCAGTCAGAAAAATTAGGGAAATTTCTGACGAAGAAACGGCGCGACTTGTTTATTTTAGTTATTTTCACAGTAGAATGTCTTACGGCATTCTTTTATGGGGAAATGCCGCCGACATCAATACAATATTTGTGCTGCAGAAGCGAGCAATACGTTCTATTTATAAGATGTCATGTTTTGAATCTCTGAGAGAAAAATTTAAAGAAATAGGTATTCTGACCGTTGCTTCTCAATACATTTTGGACAATGTGTTGTATGTCAGAAAGAATTTAACGAATTTTAAAAAGAAAAGTGACACACATTGTAGGAATACTAGAAATAGGAACAAGTTAGAAATACCAGTGATCAGACTTAGTAAAGTAAGTAAATCTTTTAAAGGTCAATGTATACGCCTTTACAATAGAATCCCAGAAAACGTTCAAAATCTTTCCATTAATAAATTTAAAAAAGCTGTTAAAGAACGTTTGTGTGCTAAAGCTTATTATAAAGTCAGTGATTTCATTAACGATTGCACACCTTGGGAATAAGATGGCCCCATGCAAGGCTGCTTTTATGTACTTAAGTATATTCTTTGTACTTATGACTAATGTTATATAGATTAAGTTACAACATTGTAAAAATATTTTTTGAAAAGAACAATTTTCCCATCTTTTTGCTAAAAGGTGGCCCCGTGCGAGTTTCTTACGCCGGTTCTTCTCGCCGGGCTAGTTTCCGAACCGGTGGTAGGCATCATGTAGGACAATTCTATAAGCGTTATATTATAACCTACATGGAAATAAAAATTTTGAGTTTGAGTTTGAGTTGAGTTTATAAAAATTAAAGATGTCCATATTCCCTAAATCTACTCAAAATATGAAATGTTATCCAAGCACACAAGTTAAATCATTAAACCTATACATGTGAAACCTAGCCTATTACTTGTACGATTAAAATCCTAAAACCTAAGGTAAATACTATTAGTTCAATAACCAGGGTAGCACGAGGAGGAGGAGCATCGCTCGGGCGGCGGCGCCGGCACGCGGCTGCAGCACAGCAACAGCTGGTGGCGCAGGCCGTCGATCATCCCCTTCTGGTCCCCCAGCTCCTGGTGCAGAAGCTCCACCGTCTGCCGCAAAAGTTTCAACTGCCGTATCACTTCGTCTGTGAACAAAAGGAGGACCATTGAAAGGAAAAGTTTAAGTGTGGAGAGAACTTTTAGTTTATGTAGGACTAGCTGTTGCCCGCGGATCTGCCCGCGTGAATATGGTCCCACGGGAACACTGTACTTTTTATTACAAGTCCCGACACGCTAAAACTCTCAAATGGTGCTTTAAACCTGAACGTTAAACCAACGCGAAACGCGCTCTGATTGGTCGAAACGTCGTAAAATCCGTTCATGGTAACATGTCGCTTCATTCTCGATCCAATCAAAGTAAAATTAAATTCTACTTTAAATACGAGAATTGAGGTTCTGAACTCAGCCTACTGTACCAAATTTCATCAAAATCCGTTCAGTAGTTTTTGCGTAAAAGAGTAACAAACATCCACAAATCCATCCATCCATCCATTCTCACTAATTTTCACATTTATAATATTAG
This sequence comes from Glaucopsyche alexis, assembly GCA_905404095.1. Taxonomy (NCBI): domain Eukaryota; kingdom Metazoa; phylum Arthropoda; class Insecta; order Lepidoptera; family Lycaenidae; genus Glaucopsyche; species Glaucopsyche alexis. The sequence goes on from FR990057.1 coordinate 20,383,576, forward strand.
TAGGATGAGTTGCTCCATCGATAGCTAGTTATAAAACTTGCTGGAGAGTATGATGTTTTTTTTTTTCAAAAGTACTGACACATGATCGGATTCGATACGGAGCGGACCTTTTTTGGCAATTCGACACTTATGTATTCCATTTTCATCTCTATTGTATTAGCGCAGAGTTCTATTTACAGTGCTGTTTTTTTCTGTCGTGACAACAAAAAAATCTGGTGAAAATGAGGACTAAATTATAATATTATAATAATATCTATGGACGCTTCACACCACGTCGATCTGGCCCCGTGCTAAGTACTCGAAGAACTTGTGTTACGGGGACTAGACAACTGAAAGTATATTATATACTATACGTAATATATGTAAGATTTTTATTATACTATATTTTACACATCCTTGACCCAGGAACTCAGGAAAGCTTTCTGTTCCTTTGGCGTGATTCGAACCCGCAAATCCCGGCTTGAGTACCTACCAACGCGCTAAATTATATTATTTGGGTAAGGAACTCACCATCACAGGACTCTATATCCACAGCTGGTACATCCCCTCTCGGCGACGCGGTGGTCTGCGGCCCGGGTCTAATATTCGGGTCTATGTAGTTCGTCCTATAGTCATCACCCTGCATTTCTCCCTCGAACTCCTCCTTCTTGATTTCCTCCTCTTTCTTGATGAAGTCTCGGACTTCTTCCACGTCAGAATCAACTGACACGACCGAAGGGTGCCTCATCTCGTCGTAGCATTTGATCGAGTCGAGCGCTGACCGTTCGTTGTCGAACACTTCCATTGACGCGTTTTCTTCGTGGTACTGTATAGAAACAGGGGGCTTAGCTAACATGACATCTTCGAAATTGAAAATATATATGGGATTGACATAAGTTCGCTAGGTGACATAGAGCGAGACGTCAATACCATACACTGGCGAAAGGGGCCTCTAGTCAAGATGCCTTCGATAATTTCGACGAACTTCGAAATCAAAAATGTATGGGATTTGACATAAGTCATCGATAAGTGATATGTCGTTTGCGATGCAATATGTCAAATCCCATACATTTTGTTTTCGAAGTTCGCCGTCGAAATTATCGAATGCATCTTGACTATATGGTTGCATCTTGGTTCTCCTTTATAGGGAAGCCCTAGCCTGTATAATAGGTAGGGATTTAGATGAGGGTCTTCAAAAGGTAATTGGTAAGTGAATCCAATAGAAATGGATTTATAGGAACCCCACGCCACTGCCATACACTTGCTTTCGAATTTCGTCATCGTAATTAGCGATGAAATCTTGTCTAAAGGCTCTGAGTGCTTGTTAAGGATATTAGTGACAAAATGTTTGCAGTTAAATTAAAATATTTAAATATGAAACATACTGTCTTTAAATAACTCTTTGCACAATTAAAAGTAGGTAACTAAATATTGCCTGAGACTTTGTACGCGCAATAAGAAATTCCGCGGAAACCGTATATTTTGATGAGATAAAAGTAGCATAATATGTGTTAATGCAGAACCAAAACTACAACCAGACCAAATTTCATCAAAATTTGTTCAGTAGTTAGTAGGAGTAACAAACATGCATATAATATACAAAGCAGACGTCGAAAATATCATAAAGCGCAAGAGTTTGTTTAATTAAACTCTCATCTCGCATCATCACATCTCTCAAATCTCAGGAATATTCTTTGAAAAATTACTGAGTAATTTTGTTTTACACGAATAAAATCGCTGGCAAGTGGCAACAGAGTCTAATTAATTTGGTACTTATAATAATATACTCGTAATAAATAAAGCTAATTATAAGCTGCATTTTGGTAAACTTTTTCATTGAGTTTTGGGAAACTTGTCATGTATCATTCATAATTGGCAATTACTGGGGGAGGGTGATATCGATCCCGGTCAGAACATATAAATCCCGCTCCACCGCACCTGGGGGACTCGCCCGGGGCAGATTTACTGCACTATTAGTTATAGTAGGGGTATAGTATAGTAGCCTCCGTGGTCTAGTGGTTAGAGCATTGGCTCTCGACTCGGAAGTCGTGGGTTCAATTCCCGCATTGGAACAACAAAAAATGTTGTTTCCAAGTTTGGTTAGGACAAAGGCTGATCACCTGATTATCTGACAAGAAAGATGATCCATGCCTCGGCATGTAAAAAGTCGGACCTGCGCTGAGTCTCTCGTCAGTCGTGTCGGTTATCCGTCCCACTGGATTATGAGAGTAAAGGAAGAGAGAGTGCTCTTGTGTACTGCGCACACACTTGGGCACTATAAAATTACTCCTGTGTAACTGGCCTGGTTTCAATGAACCGGCCACGGGAGTTATTATAGTAGGTATACTGTATATCATTAGTATAATGTCATAAACACTAAGATAGCATTATAGGTATGAGCAAAAAATGTTACAAATTCAATAATTAATTAACAAACACAACATACAAATTTACACTCATCTGTGGTGCGCGATTACGATAAAACTATCGTAATCGCGCACCACAATTATATGTATAAGTAAATACTTATCAAGAACAAAAATTCACAACCATGTGTAGGGCGCTTAATGTCATAGCCCAAGAGCTACTAAGAAATTTTGAGGTGTTTGAGACAAGCTGAAACCTTGTCTTATACTTCTCCTATTCTACCTCAACACGAGACTGCAGGTCTGTACCTATATCGTGTTTTTATTTTGTTAATTGTCATGGGATACTCATCCCATCTTAGGTGTCCGCTAGTTGTAGTATAAGTATACGGGTATGCGACCCCGGCTTCCCTAGCTATGTCCTATCCCTTGTCCTCCTGGGCGGTAATATCCTACATCCTATTCCCACTCTAACTTACCAAATACCAATCTTCCTTTCCACACCACCTATCCTTCTCTTTCTCTATTCCTGATTTCCTGCCATCTTCGCCAATCCGTGGGAACGCAATGGATAATCATAAAAATAATTTAATTATCCAAAATGGAGGCGATGTGGTTCGCCACCCATCACGTCTAGTTTCTCGCGGAGGCGAAAAGTGGCACATATTCAGCCGCTTCGCTACGTTGAATATAATAGAAGGAATGCATGGTAAGAATGAAAGTGGACAAAACAAGTAGGTATGTAAGGATCGTAGCAAGTGGAAAGAAGTGGTCTCTGATTACCCCTACGGGAAAGAGGCGTAATTATATGTATGTATGCATTATTTTGTTAACCTTTTTCCAATTTACTTTTACACTGGACTGGCAAGGTTACAGTTCCAACTGAATTACCTGGCTTTTTTTTCCCAACTCCTTAAACGTTATGGCTAACACTATTTTATAATTTCAAATTGCCTCAAACACCTGTTCTAATTTTCTAGTAGCTCTCCATCTATCTAGGACTTACCAACTTCATCTTCTTGCTGGCCAGCAGCTTCAGCACATCATGTTTCCCGGACAGCGGGTGCCAGCGGAGCGCCTTACAACCGTCGTGCAACCTCACGCGGTTGTGGGTCACCACCAGCACCAAGTGGGTATGGTGACCGACGACCCACGAGACAGACTTCAGGTGCCCACCGTGGAGACTCTCCAGGGACACTGAAAAAGAAGCAGAAGGTGAGCTGAAGCATGAGTAAAGATGTTAGAAGATGTGGGGGATGTTCACACCGAAACGAGACGATACGTGATGCAGCGCTGCATTTTTAAGACAGTTATTAAAAATTGAACTTTATTCCTTACACAAAAAGGTATACGTTTTATTGCAAAATTTCGTATATTAAGTCAATCAAAGTCAACGTCGGAGGCGCCGCTCTTTGCAATGAAACGTGTATCTTCTTCATTTACTAAGTAGATATGATTACCTCAATATTTCTGAAACTCAATACTATTATAATATAATACGTGAAACAAAAATTTCAAGTACAGTTTTACGAGAATTGTGCGTACGGAATACGGATTAGAGTGAAATTTGGCACAATTAAAGTTGCTGAGGAAGGCGTGGCAAATGCTTAAATTATTTTAAATAATACTTAGAAGTACATTAAATTAATGAAAATATGAGCAACACACTACCAGTGAGGTAGTGTGTTGCTCATATTTTCATTAATTTATTTATATACTAGAATTTTTGTATAAATTACAGTAGGTTTGACACAATTGTCAATGATGAGTGTCGATTATCTTGCGCATCTTGCGATTATCTTTCACATTCAATCAAAGAAGTAGAGCATTTAATAAACAACATTTGCAAATTTTTATTGCGTATTTAAGAGGCAAAGGAAACCTTTAAAAAGTTGAAACTTTAAAATTAAAACATGAAAATGAAATTATGGTCGAATTTAAACTAAAACTAAATATTTACATAATTATTGTAGTCATACCCCTATTGCAAAGTTTTTAAAACGCTGAGAAGAAACCGTTACTTACCCTTATTATTTTTGCTATTATAGAACAGTGTCACGACATGGTCGCTCGTGTCCTTAGCGTGTAGTAGCTCCTCCCTGCCCTGTCCGCCGTGAGGCCCTCTTATGGTGATGGCTACCTCAGTCCCCTCCGCAGCCAAGGAGGCAGCTATGGCGTCGTTGGTCGCTTCTGGAAACAAAGGTTATAAGATTAAAATACAGAAGATGGCAGCCCCGGATCTATGGGGGGCAACTGGGGGCACTTGCCCCGGGCGGCACTTTCATGGGGGCGCAAAATCGGTCAAATCCTTGAGACAAGAATTCGAAATATATAGGCATATCAAGTTTTTGCCCCGGTTCGAAAAAACCCAAAAATTTTTGGTAGGGACAATGAGTGCAAAAGCTCCTATGACCAATCTTTCAATAGCAAGTTTCGATGCATACTCGATATGTTAGAACATCAAAATGATATTCTCGTAAACTTCAAACCAACGTGACATGCATTTTGTTTGTTTCAAACTCCGAAAATCAGCTTATGATGCCAAGACGATTAATTTTTAATTCATTGTAAGTAAATTGAAAGTCATAAGTTAAATACGAGAATTGGGCTTCTGAGGTTACTAGTCAAGATGCATTCGATAATTTCGACGGCGAAGTTCGAAAATAAAATGTATAGGATTTGACGTAAGGCATCGCAAGCTACATGTTACTTAGCGATGACTTATGTCAAATCCCATACATTTTTGTTTCGAACTTCGCCGTTGAAATTATCGAATGCATCTTGACTAGAGGCCCGGACGCAGTAGCTAGCTGTAATCTCACGTCGGACTAGTCCATGAACGAAATTATGGCTGAGAGAGAATAAAAATATTTGAATAGAAGATTGTTTGCGCACATTTTGCGACTTTTGTTGTAGTACAAACTTGTAAACCGTGTAACTGTACAGTAAACCCTAAACTTTTTTGCCCTTTACCCAAAGGGCAAAAACGGGATGCTTTTACTGGGACTTCGCTATCTGTCCGTCGTCTGTTACTATGCTGCATCTCACGAACCGTGATAGGTAGTTAGACAGTTGAAATTTTCACAGTTAACGTATTTCTGTTACCGCTATAACAATATAATAGGTTGGGGAAAAAGTCTTTTCGCATTATAGTATGTATGAACTTGTCATAAAATATCTTGGGCTATACCAATTGTATCTGGCTGATTTTGGTATCATTAAAAAGTTTTAATTTTACAGAAGTCAATTCCAAATTCAAATTAGGTAAATAACATTGGGAACTTTAGTATGGAAAAATGCCCCACGGCGGACAAAGAAGAAACATACTTTATTTCAAAGCTTTAGATCAGTAGGTATATTCACGTAAAGCGCTATATTGTGACATATGGGAATTCTGAGATATGATGAGACTAAGTTGAAAATATTTTTTTCTAAAATGATTAGTTTTTTACATTGACAATTTCGGGATACATTTTTTATACTAAATAATTAATAGTCATCATCATCATCATCACCAATTGTTTATTTATTGTATAGTTATATAGACAGATGACGAAGGAGTGCGCGTTGCGTATAGGTTGTTCGAGCGATGCGCGCAGGCAGCGAAACCGGTTATTTTTTTTACCTGACTAGACGCTGCTAAGCCACAGCGCTTATATCATAGACATATGGCGTATTTTTGTGATCATATTATTAAAATGTAGGTGTAATGTAAAGTGCAAATATTGAAATTACATCAATAATAAAACCTTATTATCTCAATATTCCCATATGTTACAGAAAAAAAAAATGCATGGTAATAAAGTGGAAAATAGTATCTATCATCAGTGATAAGTTTCGTTTGTGTCCGCTACTTTTCGAAAAGCGGGGCAAAAAGTTCCCAATGTCTTTTGAGATTTTCATTTGTTTTTCTTATTGTTAAAATGAGTGATTCTTATGAAGAATTTCGATACATTTTAAAATTTTATTACAAAAAAGGTAAAAATGCAACACAAGCCGCGAAAAAAATTTGTGATGTTTATGGACCTAATGCAGTATCTGTGAGAGTAGCGCAAATTTGGTTTAAGCGTTTTCAATCCGGAAATTTCGATATCAAAGATGCACGTCGCTCTGGTCGCCCTGTTACGGACAAAACTGTTGCCATTTTTGAAAAAGTGGAGCAAGATCGGCATATTAGTAGTTACGATGTAGCTGAAGAACTGGGGATTGATCACAAAACGGTTTTGGCGCATTTGAAAAAAGCTGGGTACACAAAAAAGCTCGATATTTGGGTGCCTCATGAGCTCACTGAAAGAAACCTAATGAACCGTGTACTCATTTGTGATTCTTTATTACGACGTAATGAAACCGAACCATTTTTGAAGAAGCTGATAACTGGTGATGAAAAGTGGATCACGTACGACAAGAACGTGCGAAAAAGATCGTGGTCAAAGGCCGGTCAGGCTTCACAGACTGTGGCGAATTAATCAACAGAAGGGGTGTGGTTTTTCACCATGATAACGCTAGACCTCACAGTCACACATCTTTAGCCACTCAGAAAAAATTACGGGAGTTTGGCTGGGAGGTGTTAATGCATCCGCCGTATAGTCCTGACCTTGCACCTTCAGATTTCTACCTGTTTCGGTCGCTGCAGAATTCCTTAGGCAGTGTCAGGTTGACATCACAAGAGGACTGCCAAAACCACTTGTCGCAGTTTTTTCATCAGAAGCCCCAAAAATTTTATAGCAATGGGATCATGTACCTACCAACAAGATGGCAAAAAGTTATCGAACAAAATGGCACCTATATACTTTAGTCACTTGTAAATAAACTTTATAAAAAAACCTTTTGAATTTTTATATAAAATGCGAAGAAACTTTTTCCCCAACCTAATATACTAAAAACCTATTGATAACTAACCTCTAACTAACTAACCTCTTTTTACCCCACTGTTAATATAATACATCTATCCTAATAATATTATGTATTTAGGAGGGCTCCCATATAGCAAACGTGATTTTTTTGCCGTTTTATACGGAACTTTCTGCTTATACCACTTATCGGAATTAAATGGAATTTTCAGCAATAGATAGAGTGATCCAAAAGGAAGGTTTATATAATATTATGTATATAGTATATACCTAATTATATACATAAAATATTCGGATAAAAATTCATTATTTTTAGAACCCTAATCTTTTGAGCACCAAAACGGGGCAACGCTCGCTCACTAATATCACAAAGAACGAAATGTTAGGGTTCATTCCCAATTTTTAATGACTTACAGACGACCTCCGAGACAATGCTTTTAGATTATTAGATTTAGTTTGGCTGGACACTAGACAGACCACTTGAAGTCACAAGCCACTCGAGATCAATTGACTGGCAGACAATATATTTTATTGGCACTCAAAATATTATTTAGCTTAGCTTCATCTCACAGTTCCGACCGCGTAAATATAGTATTGGACCCCCACGGGAATACTGTACTTTTACGGGGTAAAAAGTAATCTATGTTTTAATCCAGAGCCTACTACTATATAAAATTCATTGAAATCCGTTCAGTAGTTTTGACGTGAATGAGTAACAAACATCCATGTCCATCCATCCATCCTCAGTCCTCACAAACTTTCACATTTATAAAAGTAGTTGGATACTTAATTTATTATGTACTGTTGCCCGAGACTTCGTGAGCGCAAAAGTTTATTTCGCAGAAACCGTACATTTTTCCGCGATAAAAAGTAGCCTATGTCTTTCCCCGTCTACTCTACATCTGTGCCAAATTTCATCAAAATCAGTCCAGTAGTTTTGGAGCCTATTCAATGCAAACAAACAAACTTTTCCTATTTATATAGAATAGATAGTTTTTTTTATTTATTTAAGTAAACAACTTGTGCATTAGAATAGATTAGTTAAAAAATATCTAAAGACTATATTATGGACTAACAAGTACCTACCTATGTATCTGCCTGAACTAGGTTGACCTGTATTTCAGGCGATAGTGGCTTATAAATAGGGGTTAACATAATCACTGATCAGACTACTTCAAGCTAGCTTAAATTAATTACATTATTATTTATTTTATTCTGTTTTTATTTACAGACAGTGAAGTCAGATACAGTGCACTTACGCACAATTTTGTATGGGAATTGGGATTTTAATTTGCCGCAGCACCGACGATAGCAGTGGCGAAGGTCGGTTCTCCTTCATAGGGAAGCCCTGGCCTGTATTATTATACAGGCTAGGGATTTGGATGTGTCTTCAAAAGGTAAGTAGGTAGTAAGTGAAGCCAAACGGAATGGAGTTATAAGAACCCCAAGCCACTGGAGACTAGTCCTAACTCCTAAGTCTTCTTAAATAGTAATGAGTACTTACAGTAGGTACCTACGACTTTCATAAAAATAAAAATAAATTCATTCGTTGACGGGATTCAAACCCGAGACCATGTTATAGATACTTCCTTCTGAAATCTGAACCGATGGGTCGATAAACTTACACATAATTTTTTATCAGCAGTAAACTAGAATTTAGTATGTTGATCTCAGTTCAGTGGGCCAGAGTACTCTTATCTAGCATGAAACTACCGAGTTAGTGACCTATGACACACTATTTCTTCACACAGTTCACCAGATCTTTCTGATAAAGAGTTAAGATTTGAAATTGTACAGATCTACCAATGTCCAATACACGATTATGGTTTATAGGTAGATTAGTAGATGATCACTCGTCATCATTAGCATCCACAACTATAGATCTACTGAGTAGTGATGCAACGGAAGTGTCATAACGGAAGCAGATGTCAAAAGTAAATCTTAGCAGAAGCGGAAGTGTAAATCTATGAAAAAATATGTTTGTCGTTTGTTTACCGCCCCACTCTCGAAATACCCTCCGTACGTGTACATCATTGTCATGTATGCCTGCTTGGTCCGTCGCGTCCTATACACCCACCGGTTACCGCGCGCCGTCCCGCCTATCGAACTTTACCTCTCTTCCCGCTGTAAGCTTCAGTTTAGAGTTATGGTATAAAGTTTATGGAACCAGAAACGGAAACGAAAGTGAAAAGATATGCAGAACTTCCGAGAGCAGAAGCAGAGTTCCGTTGCATCACTACTACTGAGTAACTGACTGGGATTAGGTTATGTTAAGACGTAAGAATTCATCAATACTACAATATACTTATAGACTAAGATCCTAGGCCGGCCAGACTCCCCTTATATTCTTAATAGCTTCCCACGCCGTTTCTCAAGAGAGCGGTCTTTAGAGAGCGGTCTTTAGTCAAGAAACGCTCGATAATTAAGACGGCGAAGTTCGAAAACAAAATATGGGAATTGACATGGCATCGTAAGCGACATGTCACTTAGTGATGACGTATGTCAAATCCCATACATTTTCGATTTCGGACTTCGCCATATTTCGCCGGAATTATAGAAAGCATCTTGACTAAAGGCGCCGTTTACAGGAAAGTTTAATTTGATACGGTTGACACGAAAACGTTAAGTCGTCAACGAGTTATTCCTGACTTGCGCTGGAAATAGTCGCATGTGGGGTTACGTTTGTTCTTTTTGTAGCCACTGGGCACTGTCCTATGTCATTAGGCATATGACTAACATAGATACTTGGTAAATCTATACGAATATTGTAAAGAGGAAATGTTTGTTTGTTTGCATCAAATTGGCTCCGAAACTACTGAACCGATTTTGATGAAATCTAAAACAGATATAGATTATAGAGTAGACCACGGGGAAGGGCATAGGGTATTCATGGTTCCTGTGGGATTTTCTTTTGCGCTTTTCGCCGGAAATATCTACTTTTACATAGAATAAAATATTTTTTTTAATAACGACGCCTCAATGTCGCTTTTGGAACGTTAATATGCACAAAAGCTGTATTGTTAATTGTATAATGTTTTACACTGTACTACAAAAGTAGCGAGTGTCTGATAATATTAGATGATTTAAAAAATGCTTCTTACCATACGGTAAATGCTAAACTCGGATTAAATCTAAACGTTAGCAAAAATATTTAATTACGTCAATGTAATGTGTAATTGATTTTTTATTGTACGGTAGTCTGTAATTAGGTGACATATTTTGTAGTATTACAATTTTAAATACATTTGTAGTCTGTAATTAATATATTTTTTTAATAAATAAGATATCAACGGAGTATATATATGCTTGAGTTTATTAATTATTTCGTCTAACAAAGTGTATACAATAATACAAACTTGGTAACTCTATGCGACAAAGTACCGTGGCGTATAAAAAGAAAAATGACGTATGCGATTGCGCAGATCAGAAAAGGGTTAACGGTAAGTGGTAAAAAGCATCCAGAGTCCATACATAGCCTTCCTGTCTGACCCCGTTTTAATAGCGTTTACAGCTAAGATTAAAGTTCCACGTTGAAAATAAATACGCGGGAACGTTTGAAATGCCGGGATTTTACAACTACAAGCCAAGGTTTTTTTTTAATGTGAAATAGTGGCTAACACTGATTTGGTAATAGTTTTAAAATACATTTTATAGTACGTTGGCACAAACGAATAAAATGTCTCATGATAAAATATTTCATAATAATGGAGTATAGACTGATATCCCAGGGCTGCCAAACTCCCCATATATTCTTACTGATAAAATGGCGTATAACATAATAATTAGTATAGCATTTATGTGTACAATGAACGTATGTATCAAAGCTACATTTATATAATATAGCATGCATGTACGGCACCCGTTTGTGCATTGGCCAATTTTTAGGTACAAGGCGCTAAAGTTGCGGAAAATTGTACTCATTTTATTATAATTTATATCAACGGACAAGCCTAACAAAGAATTAGGCTTCGACTTAATATGCGTATATACGCGTGGGTCATATTATAATACCTCGTCTTACCTAATATAGAGTGCTTAAATTTGTTTGTATGGACCCATGATTTTATTGTTAACGCTTCCATTGTGCGTCGCTATGGCCGGCTATGGCACCAGTTAGACGAAAATGCTGTTGCTATGGCATTCGCACACGCTAGGGCCTACGCAAATAGTCCATCAATCAGGGATCCATAAGGATAGCCCTACACCATTAGGTGTGTAGCTTAGGTATTTGCTTTGCGTGTAAATCAAGCCCAATAAATTATATTTACATCATTTGCGGAATTATTTTACATTGTAAATTTAATAAAGGAGGTGTTTATATATATGTGATAATAAACATAATATATTTTCGGTCGAGCCTACTCATTCGTGTCGAATCATGGTTCTCCCACCGTATACTAAGTAGCATAAAAGACTTATACATACATATAATACTAGCTTTTGCCCGTAGCTCCGCCCACGTAAATACAGTATCCCACTATACTTTATCGGGATAAAAAGTAACATGTGTTAATCCAGGGCTGAAACTACTACCGTACCAAATTTCATCAAAATATTATGTTCAGTAATTTTTGCATGAGAGTCACAAACATCCATTCATCCAGCCACCTATCCAACCATTCATCCAACCTCAGAAACTTGCACATTTATAATAGTAGTAAGATATGCCAATTCCTTCTCCCATCTCCTTTATAGAAGGTATACGCAAATTGCATATAACTTAGTCGTTAATTAAGAAGTATAAGACGAAGTAGGGGAAAATTTGCCGCAACCATATAAATTTTGTTCGTGTCGCGACTTTGCGAGTAACGAGCATGATGTAGCACTCCATAGAGAGACGTTAATAGCTCAGTAATTATTTTAATTACCTACTGTCAATCCCACAGGAATCTCACTTCATGTTGAGATAAAGTAAATTTTCATCGCGTGAAACGAAAACCGACTATTTAAGATAAAAGTTCGTTTATTACTTAATTACCAATTAAATTTATTTTTTAAAATGTGATATTAGACTATTTCAAGTCGGATCCTACTAGCGAAATATAATGTAGCTATAGGCAGTGTTTGTAAATTGCATTTAACCTGTTCTTGCTTCTTAATGTGCGGCTGACCTCATTCATACAATCTCTGACTTCACACATTAAAAATCAAACACAAAGAATTGTCTTGTTTAGGAGATATCGATTGTAGCAAGTGTGACGTCACGATGCTAAAATGTATATAATGAGATTGATACTTTATTAGGGGACCTAGCAGGAACATTTGACAGCAGCATAAACGTAACATTACCGAATGAAACTTGTATGGGCGTTGTCATGATTTTGACAGATTTTCATACAATAGGGTATTATCCTATGATGAAAATATACTTCAGATTGTTGATATTTTATCGCTAAACATTAATTTAAACCAATTTAACCAACTTTTTACTCAAAAATATGTATGATTTTTATAAAATATCAAAAATAAAATTATGAGTTTTTCATGATTGACCACGTGACTAAAAACGCACGAGATTGGAATGTGACGTCATATTCTTGTACTTCTTCTTCTTTTATTAATGGCCTCCCGATTTCCATAAAGAATAGCCAGCATCAGAATCATTAACGTCATCGTCAGTGAGTAATAGCCACTTTTTCCGCATTTCAGTGTTCTTTGGTATGGTCACAAAGATTTTCCCCAGTGTTTTAATAGACGTATTAGTGCTTTTTGGCACTACGCATCATTTATAAGGCATTTTTAATAGGCTTAATACATTTATTTAAAAACGTAAATAGTAGGTATTCTGGGATTTGGCATTTTCAGTGTAATTTGACACTTGACAGTTACGTTACAAGAATGTGACGTCATGACAACTCATTATAGCGTTTTCGCGCCTTTAATATTAATTTAAACTTTTAGGCTAATTTGCAAGGAAAAGAAAGAAATTCACAAAGAATGGTTCAAACTGCTAATGCATTTTGGTATTAGGAACAATTTGACATACTTTTCTAAAACTTGGAAAATACCCAATTCTCGTTCGATAACGTTACATTTAAATGTCAAATGTTCCTGCTATACGGTACGAACCTATCGTATCCCGGTCAGAAAATATTTTTATGATTCTTTTTTTTTTTCGTGCAATGTGCAGGCTTGGGGAGTCCAATTGGAGATGTTGCGTTTGCTAATATATTAACTAACTTTTAATACACTAAGGCCCACTTGCGCCAATCCGGGTTAAAGTTAACCTTGGGTTAAAAAATCATGTTTTCTCTTTCACAAATACGAAGAACGAGAGAGATAACATGATTTTTAACCCAGGGTTAACTTTAACCCGGATTGGCGCAAGTGGGCCTCACATTACAATATATAGGTCAATATATAGGTAGGGCGGTGATACATACACAACATTCGTACAACTAAAATTTCAAGCAAAGCTCGGTTTTACAGGTACTTATTTGTTATATAATCGACCGGTAATCAGGCTGACGAATCTGGGGCTCTAGTCAAGATGCATTAAATAATATCGACGGCGAACTCCGAAATCCAAAAGTGTATGGGATTTGACGTAAGTCATCGATAAGTGACATGTCGCTTGCGATGCTGTACGTCAAATCCCATTTGTTATCGAAGTTCGCCGTCGAAACTATCGAATTCATCTTGAATAAGAGTCCCAGTAAACTTTCTTTCAGACCCTCTCTTCCTTATTTAAACGAGTTACATCAATCCTCCTTCCTATAATTATATTCTTTAGGTTAAGATTGTCGGTTTGTGTCCAGTATCCAGTTACGTAGGAGGACCTAGTGCATAGTGAATAGTGATGTCATCGACAGTCGGATAACTGAGTTATCCTTACCAGACGACCGCGCCCACCTCTCGTATGTACATACAAACATTTCTTATGATAAATACAATTATACAACAATATATAATATGTATAATGTATACTACATGTACATGAAAACTCTTGCTGAATTCCCACTAGTAGACAAGTGTACCTACTCCTTTTCTGCCGTCCTCAAACTAAAAGGTGGTTAAATGACAAGAACAGTTTTTGAGGTAGAGACTTGTAGAGCTAAAAATGTGAGATTAATAAAAATAAACAATAATTGTTAATGTTGATTACAAATATGTCATTAATGACAACATTAACAATTATTGTTTTTATTTCAAAATAATCCCGTGTTTTTTAGCTCTACCCTCTTTTTAATATTATATATCTATGGCTCTACCTCAAAAACTGTATATGTCATTTAACGCTGTTTGTTTGAGGACGTCAGTTTTAGTGCGATCCTGTCTCCTAAGGTCTGTTTTACTAACGCTTAATAGTAATAGCTTATCCGGAAGTTTTGACTTTGTCGCTCAGTAAGTATAAAGTAAGACAAAACTTTCGCGTAAGCTCTTCTACACTTATTAGGCGATTGAGAAACAACCCCTAAGCGAATTGAAAAAATAAAATAATTTTCAATATTTTGTAGGTATTGGTATCTATTATTATGATTTTAGGGTACCGTAGTCAACCTTGGTAGAGACCTTAATAGTAAATACACAAACCTAGACATTCTGTTCAATTTTATTACCTAGTGTTAAATGTTTAATTATCTGGATTTTATAATTGCGACAGTAATTTAATCAAGGCTAAACAAGTTTTTGTCATATCCACTTATGTATTTTAAAATCGTCATCGTTCTATTATTAACTAGGTACTGCCTTAGAATAAGGAACTCTACATTATAATTCTATAGCACTAAGGGTCTGTTTTACAATCTACATCAGAGGGGCAATTCTGCTAAATAAATCCTGCATTAATACAATTACAATCAAGTCCCGATACGCTTATACTCCCAAACGGTGTTTTTATGAACGTTATACCAACGTGAAACGCGCTCTGATTGGTCGAAACGTCATAAAATCCGTTCACGGTAACATGTCACTACACTTTCAATCCAAACAAAGTAAAATTGACTCTTTAAATTGTCTACTTTAAATACGACAATTGAGGTTCTGATACGTGTCAGGTAGCTTATTTGCATGTTTTGTCGCTATCGTTCGATACAAAGTAAGCATTGACAAAACTTCCGAATAAGTTATACGACACTTAAACAGGCCCAAGACTACCTAAAAAACACATTAAAAAAGCCAGTTTCTCCTTGCCACGGATTGCCACGTCAAACTTATAACACTCTTCACTGCTTCTAAATTGTATTTAACACATAGATATGTTATATTATAGTTATCACTGATTTTACACATTATTGAGGAAAAAATGCTTCCAAGTCACCAATGCAAGTAACAAGTATGTTTGTATAAAAAAAGTTATGAGCTTACTTTCCGAAAACGGTGATGTTCTTGACCTACTGTACTGGGATCACCGAACAAAATATTCTGCAAGAATTGATTCATCTTGGATTCATTCTTTACCGACATTTTTGCGAATAAAAAATGTCGGTAAAGGATGAATCCAAGATGAATCAATTTATATTTTTTTTATAAAAAACTATTTACTATATTCGGCTATGTCAATTAAATAGCCTACGCTATCCTACTAATATTATAAATGTGAAAGTTTGTGAGGATGGATGGATGGATGTTTGCTACTCTTTCACGCAAAAACTACTAAATGGATTTTGATGAAACTTGGTATCTTACTAAGATACCAAGTTGAGGCTCTGGCTTAAAACATAGGCTATTTTATCCCGAAAAAATACAGTGTTCCCGAGGGATACTGTATTTACACGGCTAGTGTGGAAATAAAACTTTTTGATTTGATTTAAGCCTACGGGCTTTAATTACGAAACTATTGACACCTCATTATTTAAAATCGGATCAGTAGTTTAGGCGCCACGGTCGCGGTGGAATAAACATACATACATAGACTGCCAAATCATTACCCTTCTTTCTGGCTTCGCCGTAGTCGAATAAAAACTGGCTCCACGACGAAAACACAGGGGTGTAATAAGTTTGATATGTCTGTCTGTCTGTAGCATCGTAGCTAAACTGATGAGCTTATTTTGATCCATTTTTTTTGGAAGCTGACATGGTCCAGAGTGTTCTTGGCTCTGTTCTAGCTCTACGGTTCTTAGCTATTAAATTCATCACCATCAGCACGCACGCACACAGCTTGACAATTAGGGGATTACTTAAATTTTGTTTATTAAACCACACAATGTACAGGGAAATTCTGCTATACATTCAATTTCCCGGCTCGTACCTACTTAGTATGATAATGTAGGGTTAAGATGTATGAACTATGAAGTATACGGCCGAAGGAATATATTTGTAAATATCTCCGATATTTGTGCGTTTAAGTTCATACTTACCATTAAGAATGTTTTTGTATATGATGTAAGTAAACTAATGATGTAGGTTTTGTTTAAATACCAATTTCGCAAAAAAAAAATTTTTTTGGTACTTTTTAAATGTATTTAATTAGTAAACTACACATAAAATAATATATTTTTTACATTTACCAAGTAGTAATGCCTCAATATTTCTGAATATATTAATGAAACTTAATATTTCAGATGTAGTCCGATCCCCTATTTGGTAGCCGTCTGTTGTGCAGTTTGGTTGTCTGTTTTTAGGACACTAATAGACTAATAGTAGGCGTAGTTACTGTACAAACTACAATCTAATAGAGAGCACTTTGGTTTATGAATTGTGGTCACGACTTTTTTAGAAAAGCGGAAAACAAAGCCCCTATTTCTTTAGCAACGATTTCGAAGTGACAACCAGATACAGTAATTCAGTGTTTTTCAACCTGTGGGTCGCGACCCCCTGGGGGGTCGCGAAGCTTCTGTAGGGGGGTCGCCGGAGGTCGAGAGAACTTTAGTAAAAAAACAATAAAGATTTATTTATTTATTATTATTTATTGATTTATTAAGTAAGAGAATTTTAACAAAAGGATATACTCATAAATCGATCATCGATATCATCTATGTATGTAATTGTAAAATAATGTGTTTAAAGTACTATATTATGTACTTAAATCCGAATAATAATTATGGAGACGCATAAAAACGTCGTATGGAATGAATATTTGTAACACTGTAAAATACACATACATACATGATAAAAAAGTGAAGGGTCGGGGGGTCGCGAAATATTTTTTTCATACAAGGGGGGTCGCATCACGAAAAAGGTTGAAAAACACTGCAGTAATTAATAGCATCATCCCAAATGCCTTGTAGTCTACAAACTCGTAACTAAGTGTAACGAATACGTTAGATATGGCTATTTACTGTCGTCTTACACGAAGGACATTCATAATTGACGACCACTTAAACAAGCCAAATGTATAACGAAGGACACTGAAAGTACAATATTCTTAGTCAATATTTCAAGTGGGATATGTAATATGGGAATAAGGCAAAATGGGAAGGAGCCGGATTATGGCATAATTATGTCTCAGGTGGTGACTCAGGAATCACAGAATCAGTAGGTGGGGTAAATGTTGTGATATTTTAACTCATTTCAATGAATAGTACCTACCTGGGTAACCGAGCGTTGCTCGGAGTTCTGATAAATTTTAAATTTTAAAAAGAATTATAAAAATATTTTTTGACCTGAATTTGTACCCACCAGCCACGTTCTAAGTTTTTGAACACAGCAAAAATTATACATACGCATAGTCGCATACCAAACTGAAAATTTATATGTTGTTGCATGACGTAAGAAAAAACACAAATAGGTAGTTTAAAATGCGCAGTTTCTCAGGGATAAGACCTTTGATTTTTCTGCCCTAAAACTCCCTTCATACTAAATTTTATGGTACCTAATACTTGTAGCCATTTTCGAGAAACCGATTATATTATTCAGAGTTTTTCAACCTTTTTCATGATGCGACATTGTATGAAAAAAATATTTCGCGACCCCCCGACCCTTCGCTTTTTTATCATGTATGTATGTGTATGTTAGTGTTACAAGTGTTAATCATTCCATACGACGTTTTTATGCGTCTCCATAATTAGGATTCGGATATAAGTACGTAATATAGTACGTCAAACACATTGTTTTACAATTAGGTACATACATCGATGATATCGATGATCGATGATATCGATGATCGATTTATGAGAATATCCTTTTGTTAAAATTTTCTTAAATCAATATTTTTAATCTTTATTGTTTTTTTTTTAATTAAGTTCTCTCGACCTCCGGCGACCAGAGAAGCATAGGTTGAAAAACACTGAATTATAATTAATACAAGATTGTCTCGTTTAAAGTATAAGATAATAAAAATATTTACACAAGGCATAAGCTATTCAGTGTCCTGTCCTGTCCATAGCTGATACGATGGAAAATAGTGACTTTTCATACATTCTCTAAATTAACCACAAATCTTCCCACTACTAGGACTTCCTCCTCAATGTAAGTAAGTAGTTAGAAACCTTAGCACAGAGTAAATAAAATTCGAGTAAAGGTGGTCTTGTAGTGGCCCTTGCGCTTCGCTTGGCTCGTCTTGGCGAGAGCTCTG
This sequence comes from Glaucopsyche alexis, assembly GCA_905404095.1. Lineage (NCBI taxonomy): Eukaryota > Metazoa > Arthropoda > Insecta > Lepidoptera > Lycaenidae > Glaucopsyche > Glaucopsyche alexis. The sequence goes on from FR990057.1 coordinate 20,402,226, forward strand.
CCGTGCCTCCAGATATAATTTATCATCATGTATAATATATATTATAGGCATAAGGCACTATCGGCCAAGTTGCCGCTCAACTAGGCGTAAGATGAAAATCGATTGCTTGACAGCGCCGTTGAATCTTGCGCACGCGCACATACTCATGTGTAAATACGTAGTTCAACCACGTCTGCAGTCGTTGCGCTCACTTCCTTTTTTTATATTTTGAGGCGTCCTAGTGCAAATATTTTTTTTAAACTGGTCGAGCAGGAACTTTGTCGATATTGTACGTAAGTCCCAGAAGAGGAGATAAGGCACCCACCACATTAGTCATTAAGTACCTACTCATTAGGTACCACTGCAGCCTTGTACCAATATTATTCAAAATATCATAATCTGTTATACCTGTAGGCTTTATTCCTACAGTAGGATGTATAATTGTATAATTATTACGAACATTGTCGAAAAATACCAACTTAGAGGCCAAAACAACTTCGCACCTACTACGAACTCGTAAATAAAAAAAAATAAAAAAAACGTAAAGTCCACCTCCGATTTACCGTTGGTTTTCTGTGAAACAAGTAACTATTTGCGTACTCATTAGTGAAAATGTAGAACTCTTGAGTTGCAACAGAGTTGAAATGAAAATAGAATCGTGCTCAAAATAATAACGACTGAAAGATTTTAAACTTTTTATTTGCGAAATACTCCTAGTTTGTTTTTCAAGTTTGCTTTTCATAAAATATAACTTTCATTTAGGTATTTATACTTAATATAATACATCTATGCATTTATGTATAAAAATAACTATGAGAAAAGGTTTATACTTTATGGGCAGTTTTTAATATTAATAAACATCTATGTTTATGGGTAATAAAAATACCTAGAAATAAAAATAATAGGTACCTACAAAGGGTACCTACCTAATTTGAATAAATGAACGAATGAAAAACTCTATAGTGCACCAAAAACAAATAGGACACACAGAACATAGAGAAACTAAAAAATAAAAAAGCACAAAAGGCGGTCTTATCGCTACAAGCAATTTTTGCCAGGCAACCTTTATAATCATGACACATTTAATTACATTTAAAATTATGATATTAATTTCTTACTAATGTAAGTTTGATTTACTTAATCACTTATTAGTGTAAGTTTGATTTACTTAATTATATTACAATTTACAAGGTTTACCACCGATTTTACCATGAAATTGGTAACAAAATGTGAAAATACTTTTGCTACGGTAAGGTAAGTACGCTAAAAGGTAAGTACTTAGGGTAATACGTAATACGTAGGGTAATCCTAATCCTTTTCATATAAAATACATAAGTATCTAAGTATTAAGTAGGTAGTTTGTATTTTCACTTACCTTCATCGTAAGTGAGGGAGTGTGAGAAGGAGACGGCAAGGAGTAGCACTAGCGCTCGGGGCCATATGGCTCGGGATGCCATATTACCTGGGAAAATCGATAAAAATTATCAACTACCCATAAATAAACACCAAAACACGGTTAAATATATATTAAAAAGAAATGGCACAAAATTGTAACGTTAGTTGTGAGGATGGGTCAAAATTACTCTTTTATAAATTACAAGTTTCCGAGGCGGCAACCGCTTTACTGATTTTACGTCAAAAACATGTAGATTAGAGTGTTAGCTCCAGCTATTGAGAAAATCAGCAGCAACACACGCTAACTTTTAATTATATCGAGTACCAAAAACATGGTGGGCAATTTTGACCCAACCTCAATGACGCCGGGTTAAAGTACCTAAAAGTATGGGTACGCAGTAATTTAAAACAAACCTCAATATTTTCAAAAATATGTACTTAATAGAAAATGGTTTACACTTAGGCCAAAGCGTATTAACCAGCTATCACATCTTGTAAACATCACTTGGTAGTTGGTAAATGGTAGGCATTATAAAATTTGACAATATTACGTGAAGGGAAAAATAATCTACAAATATTATTATAGTTTATTAGTTATATTAATACCGTAACTCTATTTTCGTACGATTAGAAAATCAAATGCAGCTTTAATTTTTATATTAAAAAATTATTACAAATATTTATTACCCAATATTAAAATAATAAAGTTTTGCACTACAAGCAGGTAATTATTTCCGCGCGAAACTTTAATTCAAAAGCTCGGTGTATAGACGCGCGCGTGCGCAACGTGTACGCACATTCTCGACTTTACCACACACTGTTCTAGTGTTCTCGTAAGTCGTCACTCGTTAGTCACCTCGATTCGTTTCGTTTAATCGTTATCTTTCTCGGTGTCCTCAAAGTTCAATGCAAGTTTGCTTTATCTAGTTTAAGTTTTTATCGATGTCCTGTCGCCATTTTGTTTAACTGTCATTGTCAGTGTCAAATATCGATTAAATTCTAGGGTTGTGCTGGTTTGTGCGGAATTTTAATAGAAAAATGGAACCTCCTGAATTTTGTATATCCATTTTAAAATTTGGGAGATGAGTAGGTATCAAGTATGAAATTGCACGAAAAAATACTATTACAGTTTACAGATTAAAGTTTGTATAAAGCATATATTTTGTTAAAACAAGAAAGTGTCTGTGTTTCGACTGGCAACATAATTATTGTCGATGTCTTCTATTCTCATTTTCAGTCGATGGCCAATGTTTGAAAGAGTGTGCGAGTGATGTCTACTATTTTAAATGTCATTTTAGAAGTAAAATTTTAGCTCAATTTTATTCAGGATGGCTGAAAACAGGGAAGAAATACTTGCAAATTTCCAGGTAAATGCTACTACACTTACTCTCATACTTTTAATATAGCTATACCAGAAATAATAAATCGTTCAGGTTATGAGGGATACAAAAACAGTGACTGTTCATTCCCCTTTATCTCTTTGTTTAATTGGTAACGAAACATTTTAAAATATATTAACATTTCTCCTCGTATTGACCACCGAGCCTGCCATTTACATTACTATTTTGAATTTTGGAAATGTCTTGAACACAAAGGCTATTGTTTTGCAAGTATAGTCGTATTCTTTCCATGTAATAGAATATTACGTATATATTTAGCATTTCAAGGTGATATACGATGGGAAGTGTAAACAAACATGTGTTATGACAGCAGAAGTACTCAGTAGAACTTGGTTTCAGGGGATAACCAATGTTGAAGATGTGGCAGAAGCTATTTTCCACTTGGAAGAAACTAATTGGGATCTACTGGTGAGTGTCTTATTATTTAATAATGTTACCCTTTTTTTAAGTAAAAGTATTTTCTTTGTGTCGTTTGGAGGACACAAAGGAATGTAATAAATGCATTCTTTAATAATATTTCATGTTTTATTACAAAGTCTTATTCTTAAGTATAGAATTACTTTTTATTAAAGTTTTACAAATTCCAAATAGGTATATTGTGACATAACAAAGAATCATAATTTAAACCAATTTTGTTGTACAAGCTAAGTATTCACATAGTTAGCTTTATGCTAGTATTTTTTATTTGAAATGTCTTCAGATAGTCTTGTGTAAATGGTGTACAAGCAGCATCATTAAATTTCTTCAAAATGTTTGTTGCTCGTTTTAGTTTTTAGACATTGATCATGCAAAAGACTTCTACAATTCGTAATATTCTTAAAATCTTCATGTTGCATGGCTGTATGTACTTCTAATACTCGGTTTTTGAGGTTTTTGTCAGTAGTTTATTTATTCAATAGCGCCTTTGATTGGTTGACACAAAAATGTTAACCACCTTTTGATTGGTTAATGCATACTGACAAAAAACCTCAGAAACTAGTCATGAATAAACTGTAACTTATTTCATGATAAAAACTTTCATGTACTTCCATGTAAAATGAAATTAGCATACGACATACAGTATGCTAATTTCATCATCGGCTAAATGAAAATTTTAATAAATATTGTTTTTTCAGTCTGCAATAAACCGAGTGATGCCACAAGATGGCAACAGCTTGGTGTCGCAGTCCACCGACACGCACGATGTGGAGATGATAGATGATGACATATCTGTGATAACACCAAAAACACACCCACCTGGTGAGTGCTTGTTACTGATATCTGCAAATTAGCTTAATAGTTACACAAACAATGTGCTTATTTATAGTATCTAACAGCAGAATACCGAAATACTAATCAAAATTAGGATATCTCCTAATTGCAGCCTCACTGTCTCTGCTAGCCGAAATGTTAACTATCATTCCAGTATTCGGTCGTAAATATGCAGAATCTACATGTTCTATCAGTAGAGAGATAATAATGTATACATTTTTTAATTCATTTAATTCCATGTAATGCATAGAGTATAATATATTTTACTTAAAAGACAATGAGCTATTCAATTGTAATATAGCAATAACTTAAGTTATATCCACAGACATCTATTGACTAGGCCAAGCAAGTGTACTCCACGTGTAACTTTGCATGTAAAAGAGGAGTAAAATTACTTCCTTCAGCGCCATTTCCCCTCGGATATTCTCAGTGCCAAACGTCAAACGAAAACTAATAAACGCGACGGGGCGGCGCGCGGCGACGATCTTTGAATCGTTTACTCGGAGACAGGGAGTTATCAACTAAATCGCTCTTGTGACATCACAGCAGGTAGAAAAATAATTTTATGCTTGGTTTCTATACAGGTGATGAGACTTTTATCTAGTCAATAGATGTCTGTGGTTATATCATAGTGCAAATTGTAATGACAAACTTATTTTAATTTGTGTTAATTAAATTTACTAAGTTTTTTGGATAAGAATGGCTAGCAAAATATAAAATGTTATTATAAAAAACCTGTTATGACTGGTCCAAACTCCAAAAATCAGATTTTTATGTCAATACGATTTGTTTATAATTCAATAAAAGTAGAATGAAAGTGTAAGTTAATTACGAAAATTTGGGTTTTGATTTCCAACATATAATTTTCCCTGTAACCCGTACAGATAGAGAAGACAGTAATATAGCTTCAACCTCGTCGCCCAGGAACAACGTCCCCAACCTCGTAGAGTTACAGGTTCACTACAACAATAAGATACATCCAATCAAAATGTCCGGCCTGGCTACAGTCAGTGAGTACAATTTATTTCTTTACCAGCTTTTTCCTGCGGCTCCGCCTGCGTGAATATAGTATCGGATATCTCACGGCAAACGGCATTTTTTCGGGATAAAAAGTAGCCTATGTTTTAATCCAGAGCCTAAACTACTAGTGTACCAAATTACATTACATTCCGTTCAGTTGTTTTTGCATACCAGAGTAACAAACATCCATTCATCCATCCATATAATAGTATGTAGTAGGATACCAGAACTAGATGTTGCCCGTGACTTCGTACGCGCGTATCCCGTAACAAACGTACATTTTGCTGCTTTAAATAGTATACTATGTGTTAATCCAAAGTCAGCTCCTACCATACCAAATTTTATTAAAATTCATTGAGTAGTTATTGCGTGAAAGATTAACAAACATCCATACATTAAAAATTCGCATTTATAATATTAGTAAGGATAAAAGTAATCCAATGTAAGAAACAAGTTGACATTTTTGGCGAGTCCCTTATCAAAAGTATGAAGGACACGCAGGTTTCCTACCAATGTTTTATTTCAACATTGAGCATTCATATAACATACTCGACTTCGAAAGTTTTATTGATTCTGAAGACTCTCTCGCGACTCGCCACTGATAAGTGGCGAAGGTTGGTTCTCCTTCATAGGCAAGCCCTAGCCTGTATAATAAACTTAAAAAAGTAATCAAAGAATGTTTGTGTAGTAAAGCTTATTATAAACTTAATGATTTCATGAATGATAGCACACCTTGGGAATGAGGTGGCCCCCTGCAAGGCTACTTCCATATACTATTGTACTCTAGTTATATAGTTTTAGTCATAACATTGTTATACATTTTTTTATTTTAAAAGAACAATTTTCCAAAACCAGAACAATTTTACCAAAAAGATGGCCCCGCGCGAGTTTCTTACGCCGGTTCTTCTCGCCGGGCTAGTTCCCGAATCGGTGGTAGGCATCATGTATACCGACGTTCAATAAGTGTATAAAAATACCAACATTGAATAAAAAAAAGTTTGACTTTGACTTTTTTTGACTAAGTAAGGATTTAGATGAGGGTCTTCAAATGGTAAGTGGTAAGTGACGCCAATCAGAACGGAATTGTAACCCCACGCCACTGCTCTCTAGTGTAGTTTAAATAATCCACCCGAACCCAAGTACTAACACTGCTGTGTCTCTCCAGGTGACCTGAAGAAACGTCTAGAGATGGTGTGCGGGGTGCCAGTGTGCAGGCAGCAGATCTCCGGCCTGGGTGGCTCGCGGGCCACCGCGTCAGCGCCGCTGTCCACCCTGGGGCTGCCGCGCGATGCCGTGCTGCGGCTGAAGGCGGCGGACACGGTGATGGCTGATGATGAGTGAGTTGTTGCCAACATCCAAATAAAGCTGGACATCCATCATGGATGATCCATGACAGGCTACTTTGTTTTATACTCTGTTGAGCTGCCCTATTATGAACTTCCACTGATAAATGGGAATGGGCTTCATTTAGACGTTTGAACTTTATAAAATACAGTTGAAAAAGTAATAATTCCAAAATTTTGTCATAAGAACTTTTTGAATTGTGTTTTTAAAAGTTCAAATGTCAAATTGAAGCCCATTCCTACTTGTTAGTTGAAATTAATATTAGGGCAGCTGATCCGATTTCATAATAAACAAAAACAAATGACAATAGTACTATGCTACCAAATTAAACATCACTTATTTACAATGCAATAAAGCTGGACACCTTCAGGCTACTTTGTTCTGCATCTAGATAAATTAGATGAAAACACTTTATTGCACACCAAGAAATAAACGTAGCAACAATTTCTAATCTGATCATTTGGTTATTATGAACACGAAGCAAAGTTATTGCTAAGTAAGCAATAAAAACTCAACCTTTTGTTATATGCCAATAATGAGCCAGTTTACTCATATACACTTTTGTTTTTAAACTAATAAATACTTTACTTGTAAGTAAGTTTGCTTGAATTAAGCTTTTTATAGAACTAATAAAAATATATAAGGTTCGGTAAAATCAATTACGGATATTTTGGGCATATGATATATTGCTAATGTTAAGCCCCCTTACTAATAAACACTGTATAAGCTTTGAATAGTTATACAGTGTTTTGTTCACATCACACAAGTGACAATTGGAATTCGATAGAAGGAGACAAAACACTGTATAACTATTCAAAGCTTATACAGCGTTTATTAGTAAGGGGGTTAATGTTTAAGCAGATGATTTTTTACTTTGAGTATGACAATTATTTTTCTGTCTAAACGTCTTAACATATTAAGCAGTGGATCATGTTCCCAAAGTAATTGATTTTCGGAGACATTAATATTATATTATACCGTTTATGTAAACGAGAAAAAGAAAAGGTGTGAAAATGAATCCCTGTGGTACACTTGACTTTAATAATCCTTTGGCCTTGTTGTATCATGACGCTATGTCCGCAGGGTGGCGGAGCGGTTAACGACGACGTACACGCTGCACGTTCGCCACGACGAGCGCGACTACACGCTCAAGTACCCCGGCACGAAGACCGTGCGCGAGGTCAAGGGTGATCTGTACTCGCTCACCGACATACCCGTACGCCACCAGGTAACGTGTTAGCATGAATGATTATGTCTTAAATTCTTTCAATGGGCACATATCAATAGAGAAGCTCCGTTAATAATTTACATTATCAGGAGGATAAGATCTTCTTCTTTAAAATGGCCTCCCTTATGGAATAGCCAGTATCAGTATCACGAAGTATAGAATACCAGGAGTCCGAACGGTATAGGCTTTTCCATAGTATTTATGTACACAATAATAAACCCACATCTTAGTTCTCTTTTCTGCCACTGGCTGCGCTAGAATTATGGACGTACCGATGCTCTTGTGGCGGACCAATCAGCGCACAGTCCTGAATCGCGCTTGGTACTTCTTGAAAAATGGCGCGCTCTACCGGCAAAAAATCTGTCCCCTAAATTGAGACCATTATTTGTGGTCCATATAAGTGGAGCAATTCCACTTCTTAAAGTCTATGCTAATCCGTCTCTAACTATAATGTGCCTGTTTGCAGGTGTGGACGGGGTGGCCTTCGGTCCAGGGGCTGGACGATACGGTGCTGGCGATGGTGGGGCTGGAGCTGCCGCAGCACGAGCTTACCGTCCGCCGCGCGCCCGCCAACAGACAGAAGGAGTACAAGCGGGTACGTAGCGCACTCTCTGTCGCACACACGCGAGATTCCCATACACAATATGTGTCTGTTGATGTATGTGTCACCCTGTATATTATAAATTATTATACCCTGTATACTGTATCCCACCAAAAACATTTTCATGTAAAAAAATTATGCCAAGACGATACCATATGACTAGCACTGTCAAAAAGCTATGAAATCTCATGTAAAACCAAGCTTCTTACCCTACACGCCTTAACTCTGCAAGCGTAACTTCACAAACTCTACACCTTAGTCATTTTATGTGGCCTGGCCATTTCGCTACATTCACTTGGCCGAAAGGAGAAAAATTTATAATCGACTGTTTTTCTATTATACTCTCTTATAATAACGAAATGGCCAAGCCACATAAAATGACTAAGGTGTAGAGTTTGTGAAGTTACGCTTGCAGAGTTAAGGCGTGTAGGGTAAGAAGCTTGGTTTTACATGAGATTTCATAACTTTTTGACAGTGCTAGTCATATGGTATCGTCTTGGCATAATTTTTTTACATGAAAATGTTTTTGGTGGGATTTCACTTCTTTTTGTAAGTTGTTATAACAGAATTGTTATTTTCTTTTTCTTTTTTTTTTTTGGGTGTATTTCTTTCACAACAGAGACGCTTTTTTTCTGCCCACTCTCCCTTTGCCTTTTTTAGGGTTCCGTAGTACTTAAGGAACCCTTATAGTTTCGCTCTGTCCATCTGTCTGTCTGTCTGTCTGTCCGCGCCTCTAGCTCCTGTAATTATGAATATAAATTAATGAAATTTGGTGCAGTTATAGATTGTGTATAGATCACGGTTTTGGGATCATAAAAAAATAATAATTTTATATTTTAAGGGTGGCTCTCCATACATGTGAAGTGGGGATGAAAAATATTTTTTCACTCTACCCCATCGTGCAGGGTATCGTAAAATAGGTCTTTTAAAATAAAGAATAAAGGCAAGGTTTCATACGTTACTTTTTTATAAAATTGACCATTTTCGAGTAATCGGCCTCCAAAGTAGTTTGTAAGGTGGTCCCCCCCCCCCTAGCATTTTTAAACTATATAAGATAGAAACTTGCTAAAAACTCTTTAGGAAAATTATTGTGAACCAAATCGGACAGTTACTTTTGGAGTAATTAAAAAAAAAGGATATTACGCGTTTATAGTTACGGAACCCTCCTTAGATATGTCCTGACATGCTCTTGGTTTGGTTTTTCTTTGTTGGTTTACTATTTACAATAAGTGGCAGATTAGGGCGATACTTGGCTCTTAGTCGATTATATTCGACTACAGCTGACTCTTGTGTTTTAATACAACTGAAGTGAATATTTAACTAGGTGAACGCCTTGCGAATTGGTCACTAGAGAATGCTACATAAGCCTGCTCACAAGAGTACGTATAGTACGTACATACGAGAGTACAAGACGTATTCTTGGGCAACAGTAGTCGCTTTTCATCAGGCGTATCACGTTTGCTCCCTTTTATCATATTAAACAATAATATCACGGTATTTCCGTAATATTACACTGGAACAATCTATCTATCTTCTAATATATTATTGTATAAAATTTCCAAGTGTCAATGTTAGTACTCCTCCGAAACGGCTTTACCGATTTTTACCAAATTTAATATGCGTATTCAGTAGGTCTGAGAATCGGCTACTATCTATTTTCCATACCCCTAAGTGATAAGGGTTGTTCACCCTTAATTTTTTTTTTAATTTTTGGACGAAATCTTTTGTTTTTATTTTTTTATAATGTGGTAATTAAAAATACATACAATCCTAAATTTTTACTTTTTTATCACCATTTTTTTTTAGCCATTTTAGTAATTTAATCATTTTTCATCCCGCTCGATAACTGATCAATTATAGTGTTTTTAACTTTTAATAAGGCAACAACGTTTGCCGGGTCAGCTAGTAATAATATAACTTTAATATATTGCAACGTAGGTACGTAATACAAATTACAATACAAATTTTCATTATCTGATAGTACTTCAAACAAGCAAATCTTGTAAATATGAATTGAGATTCTCGGAAACGGCTTTCAGTATTTCAGCTACTAGGCGACAGACTTTTGCGTTAATGGCAAATTGATCGCGGGTTCGAATCCCAGTCAGACGATTTTTTTTAATTCTATATTATTCTATGTAATAGGGTTTCGTAATACTCGAGGAAACCTTATAAATTTACTGTGTCCGTCCGTCCGTCTCCGTCTGTCTGTCTGTCCATTGTTTCAGCTTCTGTTATCCTACTAATATTACAAATGTGAATGTTTGTGAGAATGGATGGATGTTTGTAACTCTTTCACGAAAAACTACTGAATGGATTTCGATGAAATTTGATACGGTAGTAGTTTAGGCTCTGGATTAGAACATAGGCAATTTTTTATTCTGAAAAAGTGGGATACGCTATTTACGCGAGCGGAACCGCGGGCAACAGCTAGTTATGAATATAAATTGATGAAATTTGGAACAGTTATGTAATATGTAACTTAAATGTCACTTTTGGCATCATTAAATACTTATTTAATATTTCAGGGGCTTCATACATGTGAAGTGGGGATGAAAAATATTTTTTTATTGTTAGCCATTAATGTGAGGGGTATCGTTGAATACGTCTTTTAAAATAAAGGCAAGGTTTCATACATTACTTTTTTACAAAGTCAACAATTTGAAGTAACTGGCATCCAAAGTGGTTTACAAGTCCCCCCCCCCCCCCAAGCCCTCCCCACCCTTTGCATCATACTAAATAATAAGACTTTTTTGTTCCCTGGCGGGATTCGAACCCGCGACCTCCGGCTTGAGTACAAACGCGCTCACCACTGCGCCACAGTGGTCGTTACTTATTCTTTCGGAAAAATATTTGAATTAATCGGACAATAACTTTTGAAGTAATTTAAATAAATACCTATTGGCTATTACGCGTTTATAGTTACGAAACCCTCCTTAGACATGTCCTGACATGCTCTTGGTTAGGTTATTCCTTTTATAATTTTTCTTCTTCCGTACTATTGTTTAAACTCCGAGCAAAGCTCGATCTCCCGGGTCACTCCTGAGCATAGATAATACAGATATATTATATTAGTATAGATGCGCAACTCTAAAATTGAAACTGAGTCTTGCAAAAGTTTCGGAATGTTTTTTTTTTTTTTTTTTTTTATGAAATAAGGGGGCAAACGAGCAAACGGGTCACCTGATGGAAAGCAACTTCCGTCGCCCATGGACACTCGCAGCATCAGAAGAGCTGCAAGTGCGTTGCCGGCCTTTTAAGAGGGAATAGGGTAATAGGGGAGGGTAGGGAAGGGAATAGGGTAGGGGATTGGGCCTCCGGTAAACTCACTCACTCGGCGAAACACAGCGCAAACGCTGTTTCACGCCGGTTTTCTGTGAGCCCGTGGTATTTCTCCGGTCGAGCCGGCCCATTCGTGCCGAAGCATGGCTCTACCACGTAGAGCCATGCCATGTCGTTTTTAGATGGCGTTGTACCGTTTTAGTTACTATCAAACCCGCTAGATGGAAGTAGTACCGCCTGATATTTTTTATTGAACTGAATTATGGACAGAAATTAAGATTTATCGAAAGTCGTAGACACAACAACGACCAAGTTCCTCTTAATAGTGGGATATGGTTGCTGCATAGTAAAATGTTCGCGAGCCCTTATACATACGCCTTGTGTTAGCGATAGCGCGATGTAGAAGTCGCTTAGTGGCATCTGTTGTGACTATCCGAAAACTTTCAAACTGTTAGTACCGGATATTCATTTTTAGATGTCTCTGTTCTCTGTTAATTTGTGCATGTATGAGAGTTTCACCCCCCTGCTCCTGAGCATGACTCACGTCTCCCAGGTACTAGTTACTACAAACATGAAACAAGTAGCCGAATCTTTCAGGGTAAAAAAATTATACTCACGTTCTATGACTTATGTAATAAATTTAGTCGAAGCTCTGACATCTGTCGGTAGCAGTAAGTACTACTTGAATGCCCATTTATAATTGATTATTGTTTATAAGCTATGCTAGGTGGCGCTTTTACTACATTTTATTTATTGTAAGTTACTCGGATACTGTAAATATTTTGATGATACTAAAAAGTATGTAACTGTAATTTGATACATAGTTTTTTTTATTATTTCATTCCCTTCAGTTAATTATTATTATTCGTTTTAATGATAACTCATAATATTTTTATAGTCTTGTGTAAAAGTGACATCTATCTCGTACATTATGAATTATGTTAGTTATGAGTTCGTCGCTTGAATTGGAATCTAATTGACGTAATATTTAAATAGGTACCTACCTAATTATTTCCCGAGTATTCTTTAGTAATTTAAACGGAAAATACATACGGGTAAAATTAACAAGTGCAATAAAATATATCGATAAAGATTTAAAAAAATATTGTGTTTTTTGTTGTTAATAAAGGGATACATGGTTATTTTATTAAATTTTATTGTTATTATCGGATCCCTAATAACAACAACAATTTTCAGGCCTCTAGCTAAATTTGTGGTAATATTATAGAAACTTCCATCCTGTAGTTTAAGGGGTTGAAGGATAAATTTTATATGAGACTTCTTACTTTAATAATTCTTAACTTAATTCAATAAATGTTGCATATATGTTAAATTTTCCGTTCAAATTCAGAATATTCGGGAAATAATTATTTCAATCAATATTAATCAATTAGTTTACAAGCCTAGCGATGAACGACGACATAACTTATATAGTTCACAATAACGCGATAGATGGCGCTTTCACAGATAATTTAATTTAACTCCCTTGTTTAAGGGGTTGGAAGATGAAAGTTCCAATTTTGAGAATTTTTATGTTGGTTGTGTATTAATACAATCTTACGTAACAAATTTCAGCTTTCGAGAACATCCGGAAGTACGATATAATTTTGTTGATCATCAGTGAGTCAGTGACGGAATCTGGGGTTTTTAGATATCAATAAAATCTAAAGTATAAGACGTAGGTAATCGAAACTTTACATGTTTAATGAGACCGCTGATGGGAACAAATTCTGAAAGTTTCATTTATCTGGTACAATCCAAACTCAAGTTATGAGGGTTCAAAAAATCAAAACTTTGGAATGAATCAACCGATTGCTCACTGTTCCAAGCTCCTTGCCTATAGTAAATAAGCTATCTCCAATCTCGTTCTTTGTGCATCATGTTATTCTGGAATTCCTGTCCACTTTGAAACAATGTTTGCAATTTTTACGCGATTGGCGGCAATCGATGGAATTTTTCATGTTCTTTGAAAAAAAAATTCAGAGTAATGCCGAAAAATCATTTTTTTCGGTTTTCTTTCCTTCACGATATCTCTCGAACAAATCAAACGATTTTGACCGGAGGTTTTTCAAGGTTAAGAGGTGATTCGTTTTTGGAGTTGATCTATAAAACCGTTTAAAAGTTATTCCAAAAAAACCGTTTAAAAAAAAAATCACAGCTTTTTGTTGAGATTTCTTAAAATCGATCTGTCCGAATCGGTCCAAATTATATTCAAAATCTAAGTTTGGCCAAGCCCTTTTGAATGGCGCCAGCCGCAATAAAATCGGTCAAACTGTTTAAAAGTTATAAGAGGTTTACATACTTACACACACACACACACACACACACACAAACACATACGCAAACACACGCAAACACACACAAAAACACACACACATACAGACATAGTGACATCTGATGAGAATTCGATTTTTGCAAAACAGGGTAAAACCAATAACTTCCCGATTTTTCGAAATCTTAGATTTTCTTAGCGGGAAGTTAAAAAAAGGAATCACAAATATTTATCTAACCAGGATTAGAAATTACCACATTCCGAATTTTGGAACAAAGCAAAAATTATACATACGCATACCAAACTGCCAATCGGACTGACTATTGTTCCACGACATAATAAAAACATAAATAGCTTTAAAATGCGCATTTTCCAGGGATAAGTCCTGACCGATTTTTCTCCAAAACTGCCTGCATAATAACTTTTCATAGTAATCCTTGCAGCCGTTTTCAAGAAACCGATTATAAATATACAAGATTGTCTCGTTTAAAGTATAAGATTTACATGTTCCGGCCAGGTCTGTAGAGCATTTTGATGACTATATCCATTGGATAATGGATATGTTCGATGAATAAACTTCAATTTTGAATCGCGGTCATCAAAATGCCGCGCCGCGTCTTGATCTGGCCTGACGCTAAGTGTGAGCGCTTTTAAGTCTATATTTTTGATTAAGACACCCCATATAATTCACAGATAGTGGTGGAGAGCTCGGACAGCGAGAACAGCTCGGTGGAGGAGGTGGAGGACGCAGACTTCCCCGTGGAGGAGGACATGTTCGTGGACGTGCCCGCCGAGCGCCTGCAGCCACTCAGTGCGTACACGTCCTACTAATATTATAAATGACAAAGTTTGTGAGGATGGATGGACGGATGTTACACTTTTACGCAACACTACAGAACTGATTTTGATGAAGTTTGGTATGGTAGTAGTTCTAGCTATGAACAACACACAGGCCAGTTTTTATCCCGAGAAAGTCTGAAAAAGTACAGTGTCCTAATAGGATACTGTATTTAAGTGAGCGAAACTTCGCATTGGTGCAAATGGTGTCGCTCCATCTACTGCCGATAACTACATTTAAGTATTGAGTAGTTAAGAATCTTATGATTTTTTTATACCCTTTCAGTATGGAATCCTAAAAAAATATCTGAAATGATATTTGTTTTGAAATCCTGTGTTTGAACTAATATTTAATATAAATTGTTTTTAACAGTGTCAGAGAATGTAGAAGACGAGGCACTAGGATGTATTGAATTTGCTCAACGGTTCAAACAACGGTACGGACCGAACACACCCAACTTCTTCGAGGGAACCCTACAAGATGCCATCAAAGAGTCATGTTTAAAACCAGCTAAAGAGGTAAGAAAATATGATAATATACTTGTTTTTTTTTTTATATTTACAGACTTATAGAACTTAATGGTAAATAATTCTACACTGTAATCAGCGTAGCCACTTGATGCATTTATAATTTTAAATAAAAATAAATGACACATTAAGATTCTAAAATTATTTTGTACCTACTCCGATCGTTAGTTTCGGTCAGTAAAATGACAAAAACTCATTGTCTCGTATAACTGAAGAACAAGAAAAGAAGTGCGGCTGTAAATCTGTATGTATATGTAAATCGATTTTACATAAAAAAAAATATAATTTAATTTCAAATCAATCGACAATTCTTCCGCGGGCATTGGATTATAAAAACTTAACATAAACTTGTATTGAAACCGAACGAGTGGATGAATGACTCTAATGAACTAGTTCAGTTGAGCGATTATTTCGCGAACTACACATGTGTAGTATTTATTTATTATAAGCCTTTTTTTCGGACAAGACAGTTTCTATTTATATATTTCACTTTTGCTCCATAGTTGCGCGTCCGTTTTCCAAGTGGCAAAGGCCTCCCCCGATCTTCTCCATTCTGGCCTTTCTGTGGCTACTCTACCCCATGTTATTCCTGCGACCTGTCTAATGTCGGCATCCCATCTTTTTCCATCTCTTGGGTACCATTATGTGATTGTTTTACTCCGTTTGTCTTTCCCTCTGTTCAGTACTATTTAACGTATTTAACCCCACAGCGGCGCCTGCTCGGCGTGTACCTGCACCACGAGCGGTCGGTGCTGTCCAACGTGTTCTGCGCGCAGCTGCTGGGCTGCGACGCCGTCCTGCACACGCTCGCCGACGGCTTCCTGCTGTACGGCTGGGACATGACGGACTCGCGCAACGCCGACCTGTGAGTACATCATCATCATCAGCGTGCTCCTGTCTACAGCAGGCCCCACACCACACTGCAGGCGCAACAGCATAACTATCACTATTCTTAAACCACGATCTTTTAAACAATGAATTTTCGAAACGCGTAGCGCAATGATTAATATAAAAAAAATCCGACTGTGTTAAATAATTTTGATGTACGCAGAAGTTACACTCTCACAGTAAATAGGAATATAACGACACCTCTCAAAGCTAAAATCTATAAAGCCGTTCAGGCTGCAGAGCGTGCCAAACATTTATACATACCTACATACATACTCTCGAAAAACATAACCCACCTCTTGGCGCAGTCGAATATAAATTAGAGATGTCACGAATATTCGGCAACTATTCGGTATTCGGCCTATTCGGCCACATTTTTTACTATTCGGTATTCGGCCGAATAATACGTACTATTCGGCCGAATACCGAATACCAAATCATGTAAAAAAGACAAGTTATATTACTCAAAATTATATATTTATTTCCAAATTACAACACTTTAGTAATTAAAATTGATCAGTGGTAAGTTGTGATGGATAAAAACAAGCTTATCAGCATTTTTTGGTAGCAAACGATTACGCTTTTCATCGTAAATGTTACCAACCTCAGAAAATAACCTCTCACTATACACGCTAGTCGTCGCCTGCTGCGCCAACGCAACGAGGAAAACAGGTTAAAACAGGAAAACTTGTCTTAATCCAGCTAACGCGCTCCCGACAAGTATGTATTTCGTGCCGAATATTCGGCGCTTCGGCCGACAGCGTTGCCGAATATTCGGTATTCGGCCAATTCACTATTCGTGGCATCTCTAGTATAAATCTTCCTAATGTGTCGGAATCTTCTAATTATTAATAAGTGTCGGATAACTTATTCTGAAATTTGTTGCTGCATATGTTACATCGAGCGACAGAGACAAAAAGTGCAAACAAGCTGTCTGACTCTTATAAGTAGATTGGGAAACAGGCCCTAAATTAAACAACTCAAAGTATTATGTAACACACATTCTTCAAAACTAATAAGCAATTTCACTTGGTCGGATAATACATAAGTTAGCATTTGACACATGAATGGTAAACTTTCAAGTCTGCCTAATAATTTTTTTCTGCCGTTACACAAAGTGTCATCTATCTGGTGGCGTAGGTTGTATCGAAAACGGTCAATACGAACTTTCGATTCTTTTCCTGTCACCAGGCGGCGCTCGGTAGCCCGACGGTCCTTGTCGTGTCAAGAGCTGTCAGATGTCACGAATTTAAAAACCTTCATTAAAAAGTTAAATCTGTATTTTTTTTAACTTACCGTATCTAATTCATCCAAAGATTATGAACCCCTCGGTTTGTTTTAATTTTTTTTATTTATATTAATGACCCATACGCACTGTATTTTTCATGACAGAGAATCTAATCGTTGGCTATGTATTTTCAGACTGCTGACGTCCGTGGCGACGGCGTTAGGTCCCGTGGCGAGCATGACGATCCGCAGCATCCCCGTCGACCGCCTGCCCGCGCTCGTCATCATCATGCGGGTGCGGTCCAACACCGAGATATACTCGGTCATTAACGGTGAGCTATGTGTTGTTTAACGTCTGGGAAAAAATTTGGCATGCAATGGCTGTGTTCCGCGGAAAAAGCGCTAACAAAAAAACGTAAGCAAAATGGCGCTAAGCTAAGCTTTATATAAAACGTGTAAACGTGTCCTGGCCGATAGTCAGTTCTTTTTTATTTCAGCGCTAACAAGCGCTTTTTCCGCGGAACACAGCCATTATATCAACAACTGTCTCTTCAACTTCAACAAGGGTCGTTAACAAGGAACTCGATTAGTTTCGGGGTGCGCATCACACGTCCCGCAATGCTAATTGATTGAAAAATACTGTAGAAATGTAATATTTTTTTCGAATTAGTTCTGATGATAATATGAGTAAATAATAATTTAAATTAAATGTTAAAAGGGGAATAGAGTAAAATTAGTATGCCCTAGAAGTCTATTTAATGTATGTATTATACCCTAATTTTCTACAGACGAATAAAAAAATCAATCAGTATAATTAAAACGGTGATTTTGTCGCAGGTAACGTGGGTGTATCGGAGCTAGTCGCGGGTCTGTCGGAGGCGGCGGAGCGGTTCGCGGCGCGGCGGGCGGAGGACGCGCGCGTCGAGCGCGAGCGGGACGCGCGCCAGCGGGTCAAGCGCGAGCAGGACGAGGCGTACCAGCGCAGTCTCGAGGCGGACAGGTACGGTCGGGCCGGTGGGGCTGGTCACAGTTCCCATACGACTCGGATTGGTAAACTTGCCGCGTGGTTATTGGTCGACTATTAGCGAGGCGAGCGTGTATTGGTTGCCGCGCAGGGAAGTTGTTCAATCCGAGTCGAATAACGCATTGGGGCAGTATATTCCGTTCAATAGCCGGGCAGCAGTGGCGAAGGACGGTTCTCCTTCATAGGGAAGCTATAGCCTGTACAATAGGTAGGGATGAGGGTCTTCAAAAGGTAAGTGAAGCCGATAGGAATGGAGTTATAGGAATACCACGCCACTGCTAGGCAGTATATTCCGTTTACATCCAATTTAATGTTATCAAAGATAATAATGGAACTTATAATGTTATTAATTTAAATGTCACTATTTATCGTGCGATAAATAAATATACAATTATTATCTGTCACAATCTGTATGTAAAAAGCTGACGAGTTAGTTTTATATTTCACGAAAAATGTTTTGTTTCAGAGCAAAAGAAGAATTTAAAAAACAACAAGAGTTGGAGAGGAATCAGGAAATAGAGCGGGCGGAGTCGGAGAGACAACAGGAGGAGGCGAGGAAAGAGGTAATAAATACATACATACATACATATAATCACGCCTCTTTCCCGTAGGGGTAGGCAGATGCCGCCTCTTTCCCATAGGGGTAGGCAGAGACCACTTCTTTCCACTTGCTACGATACTTACACACTTGTTTCGCTTCGTCCACTATCATTCTTACCATCCATTTCTCCTCTTACATTCAACGTAGCGAAGCGGCTCTCCATGGGCCACTTTTCGCCTCCGCGAGAACGAGACGTGATGGGTGGCGAACCACATCGCCGCCATTTTGGATAATGAATTATTTTTATGATTATCCATTGCGTTCCCACGGATTGACGGAGAGGGTAGGAATAGGGAAAAGGAAGGATAGGTGGTGTGGAAAGGAACATTGGTAAGTTAGAGTGGGAAATAGGAAATGTAGGATATTACCGCCCAGGATGGGCAGGGATAGGACAGTAATAGCTAGGGAAGCCGGGGTCGCGTACCCGTATACTATACCACAACTACCGGACAGGTAAGTTGGGATGAGTATCCCATGACAGGTAATAAATAATTACTTTAAGGTGGTTCGTTTCCTATACAAAAATACAATGGACATTAATTAGGTAATTTCATACTATTACTACATAAATTTATATGCACATCTATTTATTTTGCAATACAATTGTCGCAAAATATATTTAAAATACTTTATTTCACACAGAAGTCACATTTTTATTGAATTTTCGACAAAAAGTGACATAAGTTACAAATGTCACTTTTTGTCGAAAATTCAATAAAAATGTGACTTCTGTGTGAAATAAAGTATTTTAAATATATTTTGCGACAATTGTATTGCAAAATAAATAGATGTGCATATAAATTTATGTAGTAATAGTATGAAATTACCTAATTAATGTCCATTGTATTTTTGTATAGGAAACGAACCACCTTAAAATAGCAATTTATGAAAAAGAGTTGATACTTAAAAAATTCTAATAAGCCCAAGGTACAACAGGTGTTTACAAGAAGGTGACGTCATGACAGCAGATCTTAGGGTTATGGCGGCTTTATTAATTATTGTAAGCTGATTTGGAAGGAAACGAAGGAAATTCATAAAGAATGGTCCAGATTGCAAATGTATTATGAACGATTTGATCTATTTTTCAAAACCTTGGAAAATACCCTATAGGATTTGAACCACAGACATCTATTTACTAGATAACGCAAGTCTCATCGTCTAGAAAGTTTCTAGTAGAAACCAAGGGTGCCATTATTTTTCTACCTGCTGTGACGCCACAAGAGCGATTTAGTGAGGACTACCCGTCTCCGAGTAAACGATTCAAAGGCCGTCGCCGCGCGCCGCCCCGTCACGTTTTTTAGTTTTTGTTTGACATTTGGCACCGAGAATATTCGAGAGGAAATGGCGCTAAAGGAAGTAATTTTTACACGCGAAGTAAATTTGCCTGGTGTAGTCAATAGAAGTGATATGAACAGAGTATCTATTATGTCACCGTAAAATTGTAAAAACCGTTAGATTGTAATAAAACTAGTGAAATTGTAAAATGTTGATAGACTTTCGACGCGAATATGCTGCCTATAAATTCACACATTATTTTTCGCTAGATTATAAATATACAGGATTATTTTTTCACCAGTACAATAAATCAACATACGTGATAGTTGTCAAAAATAAAAAATACTAGCGATTTTTGTTACTACCCCTTTGGAACAAAAAAACAAAATTATCAAACCCCGAAATTATCCGCTAAACTAATACAAAATGTGGATGCATTACGCATCTATCGATGCTCTGTTGCCAACTCGTGCGCCGCCCGGCCGATCGCTTACCCCACCCCGCCGCCCCCTACCTCATACCGCACCCGTTGACGTCTTGTAGTTAGTGCGCCCATGCGGTATTAGATTGGTTATAGGATAAATTAATTGAAATGAAAAAAAAATATTGTTTTCTTTTATTTGTGAAATGTAATCTATTATCGATGTCAATGACGTGGTAAAATTTATTGTACCGATGAAAAAGTATTCCTGTATAGTTTTTAATATTTCGACATATTTTTACAATACATACATACATACATATAATCACGCCTTTTTCCCGTAAAGGGGTAGGCAGAGACCACTTTTTGCCACTTGCTACGATCCTTACATACTCGTTTCGCTTCGTTCACTTTCATTCTTACCATCCATTCTTCCTCTTACATTCAACGTAGCGAAGCGGCTCTTCATGGTCCGCTTTTCACCTTCGCGAGAAACGAGACGTGATGGGTGGTGAACCACATCGCCGCCATTTTGGATAATTGAAATATTTTTATGATTATCCATTGCGTTTCCACAGATTGGTGGAGAGGGTAGGAATAGGGAAAGGGAAGGACAGGTGGTGTGGAAAGGAAGATTGGTAAGTTAGAGTGGGAAATAGGAAATGTAGGATATTACCGCCCAGGAGGGCAAGGGATAGGACAGTAATAGCTAGAGAAGCCGGGGTCGCGTACCCGTATACTATACCACACCCAACAAGCAAAATCAGTACTTGAAGTATTCTCCAACACTACTTTTTCTTGTGCTTATAAGATACTTATAGTTTACTAAATTGCTGGATTTGGGTGCAGTTATAGGAGCATTGTTTTCTTATAACTCTCTTATAATCAACTTATAGAATGTCAATTAGCCCTATAGTATACTTAAGGAAGCGCAATTATTTCTATAATGTTCTGAGACTACTCATTTTTAAGTACAAACACTCTTATTAGTATCTGACATAAATATCTTACTAAAGCAATCTTGTTTGTAATGCTCTAGTAATATACTTAGTTAAGTTATTAGTTATAAGGATATTTTATAAACTTTGGTTATTGCTTGTGATAAAACGAAATATTAAATATGTAAGTATTCTTCATTATAATTTATAGTAACTGCATAACGTTAACACTCGTAATAATATATACCTACTCGACGGGGAAGTCATTTTTATTGTAAATGTGGGCTAAGATTTGATTAATTTTACAACGCGCTTTGAAAACTAGCAGTTATAGTATTTACTGTAAAATAATTTTTCAATGATTTTTACAAACATTCGCCATTTTCTTTAAATACTCTGCGTTGAGTATGTTATAGAACAATTTTAAGTAAATAAGTACTTATAGTAGTTTCGATTAAGATACATTTCCTCCATATTTAAACAAGTTTAGGGTTCCTCATGTATTCGGACTACTTACTAATTTTTCAATTTAATTGCTAGAAAACAATTCCATATCTATAATAAACTGATAATAAACTATTTTCTCAGGACAAATTAGAACAGCTAGAAGTATAATGTTTATTAATTATGTGATTGATCAAGTAGCTTATAAGGTTGTTTGATTTTATAACGCTCTTATTAAGCACTATTACATTTAAAAGAGTCTTAAACAAGACAGTAACGAGACTAACTTATAATTATCTACGATAAGAGTGTTATAACATCATCCTTTCTTACAAAATGCTACTATAAGATTTCAAGACTATTTAATCTTTCTGCAGACAATTATAGGATACATATTCCTATTAGTGGTTTATAAGGTAATCTTGTAGTTAACTATAAGATTGAGTAATAAAAACAAATGCTCTTGAGAATATATACGCTTGTGAAATGTTATTATAAGTAAAAAAGTCCTATAACTGTTTTGTAACTAGTCGTGTAGCAAACTATAAGACTGAGATATAAATCCTAATGCTCTTGAGTATGTTAGAGCTTATCTTATGCTATTATAAGAGACACAGTCTGCACCAATGCCTTAATAAGAACATTATAAGAAGAGGTAGACTTATAATCTTTCGTTATAGGATTACTTTGCTTGTTGGGCAACTACCGGACAGGTAGTTGGGATGAGTATCTCATGACATATTTTTACAATCTCGTTAGTTATTTTGCAATCTAACGGTTTTTAAAATTTTACGGTGACATATACGTAATACGTGACTTTGTTTGTATCAGGCGCTCCGCGCGGGTGCCGAGGCGCGGCTGCCAGCGGAGCCGGCGGCGGGCGCGGACGCGGCGCGGATCCGCGTGCGCCTGCCGCCGCCACACCACGAGTGCATCGAGCGCCGCTTCCTCCCCACCGACCCGCTCTCGGTAAGACCAGCAAACGAGCAGATGGATCACCTGGTGGTAAACGATCACCGAAGCCCATGGAAACATTAAAACACAAGTCTTTCTCTCTTGAAATATCACTAACACTAGCTCAGAATTCCTACCAGAGTTGGCGCGTTTCATTTAACGGTTCCTAAAAGTAATTACGAAGCTTTTGGGCACATTATTATTAAAATAAATATTAGAATCAATATTGATTCTAAGTAAGAATTAATTTATCAATGTCAGAATGAATAAAAGGAGTAAGAATTAATTTTAGGAGACTGCTTTATCCGTGAAATCGTTGACTAAGGCTATATATTGAGTTGAAGAAAGGTTTCTCATTTCTAATAAACCATAGTGGACATACTCGTTCACTATGTAGGTATATTATAAGTTCTTGTGTGCTAAATAATTTAAAGTCATTAAATAATTTCAGGCGTTGCTGGACTTTTTGGCGTCGAAAGGTTATCCAAAGGAGAATTACAAAGTCATTTCTAGCTGGCCTAGAAGAGATGTAAGTATTCATTTACTAACGAAAAGTTCTTTTACTTGGGGATATATTTTGTGCTTAAAATCACGAAAAGAATTTATTTAAACAATTAACATCTGTCAAAATGCATAGCGCAAAAGTAATCCTCAAATCGATATTCCAATTTATGTTAAGTACCTACGTGTTTTTAGAAACATTAGCAAATTCGCTTGGTCGAAATGTAATTTAGTGTCTAAAACATGGAACCTTTGACATAACGCCCCGGCAGGCGCCTTTTAAAATTGATATTCTTTGGTCAGGGTTCCGTATCCAAAGGATAAAAACCAAAAAATATAGATATTATAGCCCAAGAGCTACTGAGAAATTTAGAGTAGGTATTTGAGGCACGATGAAACCTTGTCCTGTACTTCTCCTATTGTATCTCAACACGAGAATGCAGGCCTGGCTGGTCAGAAGCGGAACTTAGCCAAGTTACATATTTTTGAAAAGTCCATTTTTTTATGCCAAAAATCCATGTTTGAGGCGCTTTGAAATTTTGATATACAGTTAGTATAATGAATAAGGAGTTGGGGGAAAAAAAGGCCATGTAATTTAGTTGGAACTTTAACCTAGCCATGTCAGTTTAAAAGTAAATAAACTGGCTTTCGATTCATGATTTTCTGACATCTATTGGTCATTTTATGAACTGCAATATATATATATATATATATGGGCGAAAATGCGACATCTATGAAGCCCTCAAAGAACTACGTGGTCAAAAAATGAAATAATTGCGTATTGTGCAATAAACTTACTCGTCAAAATGTATTTATAAAACAAATAGGTATTAATGAAATAGAAATGGCATACGAACCAGCATAACCTACCATATACATGTTTTAGATAATAGTTTAGTTAACTATAAACGTAAAAGCGACATCTAGGAAGAATCAAAGAACTACGTGGTCTTGATAATTTTCGCAAAGTCGATATGAGTCGTTTTTAATTGATTTTCCTATAAAAAACGAAGACAATATTGTGTGCAATAAAATTATATATTGTGCAATAGTCTAATTTACTCGACAAATTGTATATAAAAAACAAATCTAGACACGCGGTAGTGTGTCAAGCCAAGTTCAAGTAACAGAACTGGCGAGCGGCACCGTGTGTAATATTACACGAACCATTTGGAGCCCAAACGGTTATTTATATATTAACGTCAAAAAATCGTCATTTTGATCACTGACTAACCTATTTATCAAAACTTTAACCCAGTTCCAGATGACCTAAAAATTCAATATTATGTTTGTTCGCAGATAACTTCGTCGTTTATGAACCGATTTTCAATTTTTTTTTTGTGATGTAAAGGGTATAATACCAAGTTAGTCCGGTTGTCAAAAAAGTGGTGACTTGATGTTGGAATCCATGAGGAATTGAGGGAACTCCTCGAAATTTATATGGATACATATAGTGATTTTGACTTTATCTGAACAAGTCTAAGCATGTGCTACCAAAAAGTAAGATTTTGCTCCAAGGTATACCCTGGACCCAAAGGTACAGAACAGAACTCCTGACTCCTTATAGATACATGTTTGGGAATTTCGGCGTTGTTTAAAGAACTGCAAGCATATGCCACCATGTCAATAGGCATGTTGCCGAAAAAAAATTTTTTTAGACAACATGTTAATAAACAATCCAGAACCCATTTTTGTATATCTGAAAAAATAACTTAGATACAAACCATTGAAATTTACAATATGAAAGAGAGCGATATATTGGCCTGTGACGTCACAGCCTGCTACCGCCATACATTTCTCATAGCAAAATTTATGGCGGTAGCAGGTTGTGACGTCACGAATCGTTTTGCGAGAAAGAGATGGACAATATTTTTTATTTGCTTATATTTTTAATCCCGTCACTCTAAATACCTATTTCTTTCAGATTTATGTATCTTTAATCAACAATTTTAAAATTTAATTTGTATAACTGTGAAATTCCACTAGGCAACATCCCTATTAGAATAATTTAATACATCATCACATTATTATGATATAAAAGGCTCTTCTCATAGTATTTTACACTAACTCGGAGATCTTTGAACATAACTCTGCCGTTTATAGACCTGTTTGCAAAATTATTTTGTTGTAAAGGGTTTAATTCGAAATTGGTCCTTTAGTCTCTAAAATGGAAACTTGATGATGCGATCCATGAGGAATCGAGGGAACTCCTCGAAATTTATATCGACACACATAGTGATTTGACTTTTACTGAAGTAACATCAGCATATGCTACCAAATAATAAGATGTTGCACCTTGGTGCTTTTGGATCTTTTGTATAACCTGGATCCAAAAGCAGTGAACAAAACTCCTCAGTCTTTAAAGATATGTGTTTGGAAATTTCGGTATTGTTTAAAGAACTGCAAGCATATGCCAGTTTGTATCTTACAGTAATCATCATCATCTTATAAACAAATTAGTGAAAACTTAGCGCGTATTCAATTATACATTCGATCGTTTATTTTAGACGTTCTTAAGATGTATTAATAATAACTTAACAAAATATATTAGTACAAAAAAGTATGAAATTATTATTTTTAAACAAAAAAATAAACCGACTTCCAAAGTAAAAATACACAAAAAAATGAAATAAAACTTATTTTCTAAATTATTTCCCTTTTAAATTGGGCTAAAACTTTAACTATTTCTCTACTCAATCTTCTTAATTTTGAAGTCAGTACCAGCAAATTTGAACGTAAGTTCTAAAAAATATTGTTGGGTATTGTTTGGGCTGGTAGCGACTTTGGAAGTCAAACCGACTTTTTTGTTTACCCATTGGCAATGGGAATGGCACCCATTTAGATCTCACTTCTTTTGTCGTTGAAGTCAACAACCAAGGCATATATCATAATATTGAACTTGACTCTCATTTCACATTTATGTTTTTGATAGAATATCATTACTTTTTGTACATAAACTATACATAGTAGGTACTTATTTATAACAAAATAATTACCAAAGTTAAGTTTTCCTAATAGAATCAATTAAGTGAATTATTTTTAAACAAAAACGTCGGTTTGACTTCCAAAGTCGCTACCAACACAAACAATACCCTACAAAATTTTATAGAAATTACGTTCAAATTTGCTGGTACCGACTTCAAAATTAAGAAGATTGAGTAGAGAAATTGTAAAAAAAATTAGTTAAATTTAAAAGGGAAATTATTTAGAACTTTATTTCATTTTTTTGTGTACTTTTGGAAGCCGTTTTTATTTTTTGTTTAAAAATAATCATTTCATACATTTTAGTGATATATTTTGTTAAGTTATTATTAATACATCTTAAGGACGTCTAAAATAAACGATCGAATGTATAATTGAATAAGCGCTAAGTTTTCACTAATTTGTTAATAAGATGATGATGATTACTGTAAGATACAAACTGGCATATGCTTGCAGTTCTTTAAACAATACCGAAATTTCCAAACACATATCTTTAAAGACTGAGGGGTTCTGTTCACTGCTTTTGGATCCAGGTTATACCAAGGATCCAAAAGCACCAAGGTGCAACATCATATTTTTTGGTAGCATATGCCTTATGTTACTTGAGTAAAAGTCAAAATCACTATATGTATCGATATAAATTTCGAGGAGTTCCCTCGATTCCTCATGGATCGCATCATCAGGTTTCCACTTTAGTGACTAAAGGACCAATTTCGAATTAAACCCTTTACAACAAAATAATTTTGCAAATAGGTCCATAAACGGCAGAGTTATGTTCAAAGATCTCCGAATTAGTGTAAAATACTATGAGAAGAGCCTTTTATATCATAATAATGTGATGATGTATTAAATTAACCATTTACATCACAAAAAAAGAATTTGAAAATCGGTTCATAAACGACGAAGTTATCTGCCAACAAACATAATATTGATTTTTTAGGTCATCTGGAACTGGGTTAGAGTTTTGATCTATAGGTTAGTCAGTGATCAAAATGACGATTTTTGGACGTTAATATCTAAATAACCGTTTGGGCTCCAAATGGTTCGTGTAATATTACACACGGTGCCGGTCGCCAGTTCTGTTACTTGAACTTGGCTTGACACTCTACCGCGTGTCTAGATTTGTTTTTTATATACAATTTTTCGAGTAAATTAGACTATTGCACAATATATAATTTTATTGCACACAATATTGTATAAACAACGAATGGATGTCTTCGATTTTTATAGGAAAACCAATTAAAAACGACTCATATCGACTTTGCGAAAATTATCAAGACCACGTAGTTCTTTGATTCTTCCTAGATGTCGCTTTACGTTTATAGTTAACTAAACTATTATTTAAAACATGTAGATGGTAGGTTATGCTGGTTCGTATGCCATTTCTATTTCAATAATACCTATTTGTTTTATAAATACATTTTGACGAGTAAGTTTATTGCACAATACGCAATTTTATTTTTTGACCACGTAGTTCTTTGAGGGCTTCATAGATATCGCATTTTCGCCCATACGTATATTGCAGTTCATAAAATGACCAATAGATGTCAGAAAATCATGAATCGAAAGCCAGTTTATTTACTTTTAAACTGACATGGCTAGGTTAAAGTTCCAACTAAATTACATGGCCTTTTTTTTCCCCAACTTCTTATACATTATACTAACTGTATATCAAAATTTCAAAGCGCCTCAAACATGGATTTTTGGCATTAAAAAATGGACTTTTCAAAAATTTGTAACTTGGCTAAGTTCCGCTTCTGACTTGCCAGGCCTGCATTCTCGTGTTGAGGTACAATAGGAGAAGTACAGGACACGGTTTCAACGTGCCTCAAATACCTACTCTAAATTTCTTAGTAGCTCTCCAGCTATTACTGAGTCATTGCCGTCTGTCCGTCCATCTATCACTAGTTTTGTACGAATCCCGTACGCGAGTCCCGACTTTTTATTATTATCCAGGCTAACGACAACGGCTAATTTTACGGTGACGTATACTTAATGCCACGTTTTATGCCACGACTCACATCACTCGAGAACGGGATAAAAAGTATCATATGTCCGACTCCTGGTTCTAAGGAGTCCACCCCACAATTTTCAGCCAAATCAGCTAAGCCGTTCTTGAGTTATAAACAGTTTAATAGATATAATACTTACATATTTTATAAATTGTCGTTTTCAGCTCACAGCGGAGCCGCCCACCAGCACGCTGGAGGCGCTCAAGCTGTACCCGCAGGAGACCATCATGTTGGAGGAGCGGTGAATGTCGTCCCATCACCCGGTATTTCGCGATACATGAGAAAACACCGGTCTATATTGTGATATTTAGGTACCACGTACCGACCTGTCATTTCTACCTGTCAATGTCACTGTCAGTGGTGTTTTTTTTTTTAATCAAATTTGCACAAGGCAATATTTTTGTGATATCAAAGAGCATACATAAAGTTATAATATCACAAATCAAATAATCGGTTGTGGTCAAAAGTTTGCCTTTGTGTTAGAAAATCGTGCCTAATAGCAAAGCACTTATCGCTGTAATCTCTAAATTGCATGAACATACAATTTTGTATATTTTGCTGTATATATAAAACAATTTTATATAATCGCCATCTTCATTTGAATCAAAAGTATTTTTGTAATACCTATAATTAAGCAACGACAGATTTAGGCATCTGTTCAATAAATAAGCCAACCTTATGATTAGTTACCTGGCTGTATCGAATATGATGTAACTCTGTAACAACCATACCGTTTGTTAACCATAAATGAATACGCTATATAGTACTATAATTTTCCTATAAAATAGATGCACCACATACAAATATTTTAATGAAAGCAAGGACTATTTTCATACATCGTTTTTCAACATTCATTTTTCGAAGTACTTTAAGTAGGGCGTTTAAAACACCTACGCTATAAAAAAAAAACATACAAAGTTTGGTTTGTTTATTAGCATATTAATTTTATTATTTAAAAATTTACATTACTATGCGTTACAAGATAGGACCTGTTTACAATAGTCTAATAAGTGTCGCATAGCTTATTCGGTAGTTTTGTTTCTGCTCGCTTTATATATAGCGATAGAGACAAAAGATGCAAATAAGCTGACCTACAGAAGATTGTGAAACAAGTCCTCAGGGGTCGTCCATTAATCACGTGATGTTTTTAACAACTTTTTAGACCCCTCCCCTCCTCCTGGTGATATGTGGTGAGGTTTTATACTACCCCCCCCCCCCTCCCCCACCTAAGATCACGTGTATTTTTTTTTTACATACTAAGCAGGTCATGTTTGAAGAAAAACTTTAACTTAAAAAACAATTTAATCGAATAATTTAAACAATTAAAAACTATACGAGTCATTTTGTCTTGTAAGTATTAACCATAATAATTTCGCTATGCATAGACTAGATTTGAAAATATTAATACACGTGATGTCTCCTTATCCTCCTCCCCTTGGTGATACTTGGTGATTTTTTTTCGGACCCCCCCCCCTCCCTTTAGGCATCACATGATTAATGGACGACCCCTTAGCTTAAAAACTACCAAATGGGCTCTCTCGGGATGGCGCCACCACTTGTGTGTGTGGTGTGAACCTAGTGGTGATACCAGCGGACAGTAGGCACATTCACTGTAGACGAGACGCAAGATAGAATTTGTACAGCGAGCCGTCGACATACCTTAGACAGATTCAAGGTTCGGTAAAATCAATTACGGATATTATGGCATATGATCTACTGTTTATGGTAAAGACGTTTAGGCAGAAAAATAATTGTTATACTAGAAAAAAATCTTCCTTTAAATGGGGGAGTTTATTTATTTTATTTATTTATTTGGTATATCAACAATATAAACACAAGCTTACATAATTATTATCATTTTGGTCATATAGCAGTGCTCATATCAATTATAGACATGCACAACATTGCTATATAAAACACAATACAACTTTAGTAAAATATGCAAAGTTAAATAATGATACATTTGTTTACAACAATGTTAAAAGGAGATTCACCCATTATTATGAGATTATTTTTAACTGACTATGACGATATTTTTTTGCCTAAATATCCGTAGTTAATTTTACCAAACCTGATATAACTCTCGTCTCGTCTTCGTCGTTTGTGCTAGGGGCGATCATATTACTGGCAGCACCACCGGTGTCCTAGTTAGCGAGAGGCCCCAGGTCGATGCCTCGAATTTCGCAGTCTGTGGTCGTGTTCGTCGGCGTACTTTCCCTTTCATCGACATTCGTAACTGAAGTTTTGTAACTATGAACAAGAATGAAGCTATGAAGAATTTTCTTTTCGTTTTATAACTAGCTACGAAAACGGAATTAAATTACTGTTTTTGTAACTGGTTTTCATAACCAGCTACCAAAAAAGCATTATTTTTCTCTGTTCATAACTAGTTACCGAAACAGAATTGCATTGGCGCATGCGCTGTGGCATCGGCGAAATTTGGTACTAATTATTATCAAAGGTTACCTGGCAAGTTGTAAACAAATTTGAAATTTGTTCATAAATTGACAGGTACCCAAAAATAAAGGTTTTTGATTGGTATTTGACAGCGCATGCGGCAACAAATACGCCTGCGAACACGGCCAAAGAACGCACCCAGCGGCGCGGCGGCAGGCAGGCGTCCGCCGTAGTCACTTGTCAGAAAGAGGGTGACTGAAATTTTTTCTGCCACTAGCGGGCAGACCCAATACACACAAACCGTCATCTGGTGGCGTAAGTGGTATCAAAGACGGTCAATAAGAATTTTAGATTCTTTTACTGTCACCAGGCGGCGCTCGGTAGCTCGACGGTCCTTGTCGTGTCAAAAAGCTGTCAGATGTCACCGAATTTTAAAACTTTCAATGTACTCCTGCCCACCGCCGGGCCGCTCACCACGAAATTAGAGACAGCGGCCAAATAATTGAATGATTCAAAATAACTGCGAATAAGAGATAGCGTAACTTCGTCCTATGTGTCGGTTCCTCCGTATGTATGGTCTTACTGAATGCAGCTTTGTATAGGCGACCCTGAAGCCTTTATTTTCACGATCAGCATCGTCGTCGAAGAATAGAAGCATTTAATATTAGTGCTTGATTACAAATCAAATTAATTATTACATTTAATAATATGACTAAGCATACTTAAAACTCATTAATGATGCTCAAATGTGTAACAAGGTTCAATTCTTCAAAAAATCGGTACGAAAATTACGTTAAACTTGTTGTATACAATATACATTTATGTGAAAGGGTCGCCCAGTTGTATATATTTATGTGAATGCAAGTCTGTAATTGTATAGTTATAATGTTTGTATTTAATTTGAAAATTCCAATTCTAGGTATAAATAATATAAAGGTTAAGTAGTTTCGGCAGATTTTTATACGCGACGCGAAATTTGATTTTGTAAACGGATGCTGTCATTTTAAAAACATGCTCATAACTAGATGGCGCTATATAGTTCTCTCTGTTGGTACTAGATGGCGTTTATTCGGTTGGTAGATTTTAATCTTGGCAGTTTTCTCTGACCTCTGTCACAATTACATGTAGACGCAGCGCGACATAAGTCGAGATAACTGTCTCGCCTCTCGCTCCAATAATAATAATAATTAGCCTCACTTATTCCTTACTTGTATTAATTATCTATATCATAATATTTTTTGTACTGCAGGGCCTTTAGTCAATCTTGATAATTTCAACGGCGAACTTTGAAATCAAAAATGTATGGGATTTGACGTAAATCATCACTAAGTGACATGTCGCTTGCGATACCTAAATGTTAAATCTCATTCATTTTGTTTTTAAACTTCGCCGTCGAAATCATCGAATGCATCTTGACTAAAAGCCCAGTTCTTTTTTAATAGTAGTAGGTACCTAATTATAATTATTGTTTTGTATTTTTTTTTTATATTTCTATATTATTTTCAATAAATTGTCGGAAAATATGTGGCGGACCAATCAGCGCGCAGATCCTGGCTCGCCTATTGCCGCGACTTATCTCGACCGTCGTCTCCGTGTACTTGTGCTGGGGCTGATACGAAACTACTTAATTCTTCATGATTTAGGAGCTTTTTAAACGTTTTGTAAATAGGGGATTAGCAGGAACATTTGACAGCGCCGTAACCGTAACGTTATCGAATGAAATTTGTGTGGGGGCCTGTCATGATTTTGACATATTTTCATACAATTCTCATTCGATAACGTGACGTTTACGCCGCTTTCAAATGTTCCTGCTAGGCCCGCTGAGCTGTCGTAGACGGTGAACGCTTGTTTTGTCTTGGTTTACCGGAGATCGTATTTGTAATTTTACATCAAAACGTATGCATTAAATGAATGTTATTTATCCAAATAAACAGGTGAAATTATTTGGTTTTTGAATGTACAAACTACCCACATATAATACCCGCAATTTCAAAGTTGGCATAAGCTAAGTTACATTTTTAAAAAAACAATAACACATGCATTATTTATTATATTAAATAAATAAAAAAGGTATGTTTTGTTTTTTGATACAAAGAATAAAATTTATGTTTTTGAATTAAATTGATAACACAATAAATCAAACTATTTGAAAAACGGAGTGGTATGTTCTGTGTTGTAAAAGCATTTATTTCTTTTCCTACACGCAGATTTTTATCTGGGGCTTTGTTAATCATTTCTGATAATAACATAACTATATACTAGGCTCTGTTGTTCAATCAGTAATGCCTCCCGTGTATTCTAAACACCATCATTTCACCGGCCAACGCCACGAGAGCCAGCACCGCGCCGACGGCAAGCACCACCAGCGCCATGCAGAAGTCGGTAATGGAGACGGAGATGACGCTCGTGTCGGGGGTCCTCACGCAGGGCGGCTTGGACTCCTCCCACACGCTGTTGAGGCGGGACATGACGCCGGATTCGTGCATCTTACGTATCCTGGAATCCGTTTATGATCAGACAGAGATAGCGAGACGTACTCGCTCTGGACCCCAATTCCCATTTTTACCTCGAATATCGGTTCGATTCTCGCGCTGACTCGTTCACACAGGCGTCAAATCATGCGAGCGCGAGCGGGACAAACTAACAATCAAACCGATGTTCGAAGCACGAGAATCGTGGCCCTGTAGTGCGAACGCGATAGCAAATGTCAATGACTCGCGCGCTTGTTGTACGGCATCCCCCGAATGAATCCGAACTCTTCCGATCCGTTCATACGGCACTGGCCGTCAATAACCAATTGGACGTTTTTGAGTGAGCGTCAGAACCCCTGGACCAACAGAGATATTGATGTGTAGAATATACTAAAATATAGTACCTTTTTGGTACTATTTGGTACCTCACTTCAAAATTTTAGTACCTCAATAGTTGCCTAAAAATCGCGTAAAGAAAGTGGTCAGACATTCTGACGTCAGGTTGTCTGGACCACTTCGGTTTTTCATACTTCGAGACAACACAACTGATTTTTTTCTTTGTAAATATTTAGTACCTTTTTAGTACCTACACATATATTACTTTCAGGTTTTTTTGGCATACCAGTATTTTTTTATACTTACACGAAATAATATTTTTATAGTGGATATTAAATTTTATACAAAGAGCAAACTAGCAACTGCTCGAGGCTTTATGTTTAAGCTATTATAATACACCACATACAAGTTTCACCAGAATCCGTTCAGTAGTTTTGTGCAAAATAGCTGAACAAACATCAGAACAACCCTCACAAAGTTTCGTATTTATATCATTAAGGAATAGAAATAACTCAATTATATTACTACGATATAAAGAAACAAACTGGCCAAGTGCGAATCGACCCGCGCACGAAGGGCTCCAGTCGGTACCATTATCAATAAACTTTTAGTAGTAAGTAATATAAACATAATTATAGAGCACTAGTACGTATATATTAAATAGAGCAAAATAGTTAAAAAACATTTTTATCTCTTTGTGCAATAAATAAACCCGCGGAAACTTTTCCCGCGATAAAAAGTAGCCTATATCCTTCCCTGAGGTCTATTCTGTTAATTGTATACCTATATAGATTAGATGCAGTAGTTGTTGCGTGAAAGAGAAAAATCCATCCAACCATCCATCCTCACAAACTTTCACATTTATAATATTAGTAGGATATGTAAGTAATAACTTATCCCTCTTAACTTAAAATATATTACCTAATCTGGGGGCACGGAAGTGCCCCCGCCAAGTCGAGCGCGAAGCAAACACTGCCGTACCATCCTTTACTGGAACCATTTCGCCGCATTTTCAGGCCCCTATTTGAGAACCTCTGGATAAGACCAGAACGCAGAAATTTTCGTCATCCAATAAGCTATAATCACGTACTTAAAATCCAAAATTTCAAGTCTGTAGGTCATTTAGTTCCGAAGTTAAGCGAAAGCAAAGTTTCGCATTTTCGACACTCACTCACTCATGATCATCAAAATAGAACTAGTACTTCCCATAAACTTAGAGAGCTGAAATTTGGTACAGAGTTGGGGTTTAATGGCCACATAAAGGGAAAACTATAAAAACTAGGATAATCGATCTGGGGGCACGGCAGTGCCCCTGCCAAGTCGAGCGCGAAGCAAACACTGTCGTACCATTCTTTACTGGAACCATTTCGCCGCATTTTCAGGCCCCTATTTGAGAACCTCTAGATAAGACCAGAACGTCGATCTGGGGGCACGGCAGTGCCCCCGCCAAGTCGAGTGCGAAGCAAACACTGCCGTACCATTCTTTCATCATCATCAGCCTATCGCCGTCCACTGCTGAACGTAGGCCTTTTTTTTTTTTTTTTTTTTTTTTTTTTTTTTTTTTTTTTTTTTTTTTTGATATCGCAGGGGAAAGGACGTTACGCCTTCCCCGGGAGGGGTATCCCGGGGATATGTGGGACTCCCGACGCGACTCGCCGGTTTACCCACTAAAACTGAACCTGCGGATTGCCATCAGCCGCTATAATGGGAAGTGTCCCGGATCTGTCTAACACAGGACACCCCCCGCGACCGGCCGGTCTACCTCTATAGGGACCGGACTTCCACCACAATTAGGGGTCACTCCGACAACCTGGAGTGTCCCCCTCGGCGCCGGGACTAGCTAAGCCGGGGAGGTTCCCATCCTCTCCCGGAGCCCCGGTTAGACAGGAGACTATTGGAGGAGGTTCGCATAGCGACGCCTCCTCGCTCCCGTCCTACGCCGGCGGAGCGGAACAGAGGATGGATCCATCTCTCTGTCCCGCTCCGCGGCCTCTTTCTGCGAAATGACGGATTCGCAGAAAGAGACCGCCGCCTGCCAGGCCTCATCGCTCTCGAGCATGCAGCGCACCACACTCGAGAGCGAGAGGTCCCGCCCAAGCACTGCCACGAGATCGTGGCGCTGCACGGCCCATCTGTCGCACACCTCTAAGGTGTGTTGGGCCGTGTCCTCCGCAGCGCCACATTGGTGGCAGGCTGGCGTTGGCTCCCTCCTGGCCACCTTATACAGGTACACACCGAAGCAACCATGCCCGGTGAGCACCTGTGTAAGGCGGAAGGTGAGTGGCTTTCGCTTGCGGCGCATCCACGCCGCAAGGACTGGACGCAGCGCCTCGGCCGTACGTTGGCCGTACTGCGACTGCGCCAGCGCCTCTCCCCACCTTCCCAGCACCCACTGCTCTCCTAGCCTACGGAACCGCCTGAGCTCCTCCCACGAGGGGACCTCGCCATGTGACCTCCTCTCTGACATGAGGAGGTACGTCTCGGCAAGGACCCGTGCCGTGAGCTCCCACGGCGGTTCCCCCGCCAGGACAGTGGCTGCCGCCCAGGAGACTGTACGGTAGCCCCTGATGAGCTGAACGTAGGCCTCCCCCAATGAGCGCCAACCATCCCGATCTTGGGCAGCCCTCATCCATCCGCTGCCAGCCACCTTCTTCAAATCGTCGGTCCATCGTGCCGCAGGACGTCCTACACTACGTTTGCCTAAGCGTGGTCTCCACTCTAATACTTGTCTGCTCCATCGATTGTCTGTCCGTCTGCAGACATGGCCGGCCCACTTCCACTTCAGCGTGCTAATTCGTTGAGCAATGTCGGTGACTTTAGTTCTCTGGCGAATAATGTCGTTACGTATTTTATCCACCAGAGATACCCTTAACATTGCTCTTTCCATCGCACGTTGAGCAACCTTAAACTTATGAACCAAGCCTACGGTGAGTGTCCACGTTTCGGCTCCGTATGTCATTACCGGTAGAACGCATTGATCAAAGACCCTGGTCTTAAGGGATTGTGGGATCGACGATTCAAAGATATCCCGGAGCTTCCCGAATGCAGCCCAGCCCAAGCGTATTCTTCTACTCACCTCCTTCTCAAAGTTGTGCCGCCCGAGTTGAATGGTTTGGCCAAGATATACGTATTCTTGCACAACTTCGAGACTAGCGCCATTTACGACGACTGGTCTCGGGAGAACGTGTTCATTATACATGATTTTAGTTTTGTTTAGGTTCATACCGAGAACCTAAACAAAACTAAAATCATGTCAATCATACCATTCTTTACTAGAACCATTTTGCCGCATTTTCAGGCCCCTTTATTCTACTCGAACTTTATTCTACTCGAACATTACACAAATTAAATAAACAAATTACACTAAAATCTAGGAAAATAAATCAATATGCCCACGTTTCTACAAAAAGAAGTGAAATCCCACCAAAAACATTCTGTAAAAAACTAGCCAAGTCTCGATGGAGCTGCTTGTTTATCTCTAAAAAGTTATGAAATCTAGACAAAATCGTGCTAAGTCTAAGGTTCCTTACTGCGGTTTCTTTATTATTATAGTTAATGTTGTGTGACTTGGCCGTTGAAGGGCACACAAGGGTACAAAAGGGGCTCCATGACACCATTGTTCCAATACGTGTGTTGTACAATCAACAACAGCCTAAAATGAGACACTAGCGTCCAATTACCAATACCAGTATGGGCTATTATCTCGCTTTACAAACATAGGTAGTTACAAATGTAAACAAAATTGACTTGTACCCACAAAAGTATAAAGAATGTTCAACGGCCAAGTCACTCAACATTAACTATAATAATAAAGAAATCGCAGTAAGGAACCTTAGACTTGGCACGATTTTGTCTAGATTTCATAACTTTTTAGAGATAAACAAGCAGCTCCATCGAGACTTGGCTAGTTTTTTACAGAATGTTTTGGTGGGTCTATATATACAATTAACAATAATATACCTATACTTATATTATAAAGAGGAAAAGTTTGTTTGTATGTTTGTTTGTTTGCATTGTATATATAGGCTCCGAAACTACAGGACCGAATTTGATGAAATTTGAACTCAGATATAGAATAGACCTCAGGGAAGGATATAGGATATTACTTACATATCCTACTAATATTATAAATGTGAAAGTTTGTGAGGATGGATGGTTGGATGGATTTTTCTCTTTCACGCAACAACTACTGCATCTAATCTATATAGGTATACAATTAACAGAATAGACCTCAGGGAAGGATATAGGCTACTTTTTATCGCGGGAAAAGTTTCCGCGGGTTTATTTATTGCACAAAGAGATAAAAATGTTTTTTAACTATTTTGCTCTATTTAATATATACGTACTAGTGCTCTATAATTATGTTTATATTACTTACTACTAAAAGTTTATTGATAATGGTACCGACTGGAGCCCTTCGTGCGCGGGTCGATTCGCACTTGGCCAGTTTGTTTCTTTATATCGTAGTAATATAATTGAGTTATTTCTATTCCTTAATGATATAAATACGAAACTTTGTGAGGGTTGTTCTGATGTTTGTTCAGCTATTTTGCACAAAACTACTGAACGGATTCTGGTGAAACTTGTATGTGGTGTATTATAATAGCTTAAACATAAAGCCTCGAGCAGTTGCTAGTTTGCTCTTTGTATAAAATTTAATATCCACTATAAAAATATTATTTCGTGTATAAAAAAATTCTGGTATGCCAAAAAAACCTGAAAGTAATATATGTGTAGGTACTAAAAAGGTACTAAATATTTACAAAGAAAAAATCAGTTGTGTTGTCTCGAAGTATGAAAAATAGAAGTGGTCCAGACAACCTGACGTCAGAATGTCTGACCACTTTCTTTACGCGATTTTTCGGCAACTATTGAGGTACTAAAATTTTGAAGTGAGGTACCAAATAGTACCAAAAAGGTACTATATTTTGGTATATTCTACACATCAATATCTCTGTTGGTCCAGGGGTTCTGACGCTCACGTTTTTGAAGAGTTTATTATTTAATACAAAATACGATTACTTACGCATGAAAAATAATGTCTGATGCTTTACTAGTGTTATTTATATTGTTGACACACGTTAACAACGCACAAGACAGCATCTTTATGATAATTACTGCGCTTCGATAGACGCGTCGCAACGTGTTACTCGTTAGGCGGCGCAAAGCCGACTGAGCATGGTCACTCGCCGGAGCTCTCCTTACGCGGATTAAAACACTTGTTCGGTGGCCCATCCATAACTACTTAGTACTTATATTGATCGAAGCCTGTAGAGAGTACATACCCAACAGCAAAAAACTCTCTATAAGGTGAGCCCTTCTTCAGCACTAGTCCAACCTTCTGCGCCGGGTACAGCTGTATCTCCTAAAATTAAATTTGTTTTATTTTCAAATTATAAAACTCACAAAACTATTTATGGAAAGTCAGATAAATTTACCCACTGAACCCTAGCCCGGCGCGAAGAACCTGCGAAACAAACTCGGTTGGACCGCGGGCGTCACTTTATCAAAAATATATATTTGATCTGTAGGCCGATTCTGTTAATTAAATCTTACAATAATACTGTTTCGACGCATTCTCGATATTATGTTAAGACATTGGTATTCTCATAAACATCAAACGTATTTTAATGGTCCAAATCTCCAAAAATCAGTTTATGATATCAAGATAATTTAGAATTCATTGAGTCTAAATTAAATAGGAGAAATGGGGTTCTGACCTGCGCCTCACAAATCTCCCCCTCCGCGAAGATGGCCCTCATGAGCCGGTAGCCCGCCACGCTCTCCAAGTGGAAGGCGAAGCCCCCCTGCTTCACCAGTCTCATGCCGACCTCGGCGGGGAACAGGTTGCGCCTCTTGGCCGTCACTATCTTTGTGTGGTACAGTTTGAGCGCTATTGGGTCGGTTGTACGCTGGAAATTCATTATACTAATTGGACATAAATTGGCTGTTTTTCTGTCCATTTCGCGACCAAATGAAACCTAGGACCCAGGCTCTCCTAACCTGTGCTAGGGCTTCCTATGAAGGAGAACCAGCCTTCGCCAATAATTGTTTAGCCGATTCGAAGCTCTTTTGTCAGTAACTCCGAGAGCTCCGTGGCCTAGTCGGTAGACCGTTTGGTTCGCACTCGAGAGAGTGCAGGTTCAAATCCCAGGTTGTGGCGTGTACCAATGAGACGTTTTCAGATCTCAAGTACATTATACGGACGCTCTAACGGTGAAGGAAAACATCGTGAGGACACCCGCACATGGTTGGCCCAGACGTATTGACCAGTCATTCCTCTGGACTAGGCTGACTGTGTTGTGAGAATGCCGTATGTGCTTGGGCAACCATACGACATTTAAAAACCAACTGTCCCAGGCACTACAGTATTTCAAGAGTGGTTACTTCATTCAGAGAATAAATACTGTATCACCTATTAACGGATGAAAAGCCCTTAGTTTTTATGAGTGACTAACCCGAAAATAGTCTCTATCGTAGAGCGTATCCTCAATCCCAACGTCCATTTTGCTGTGCAGCAAGTCCTCGAGGGTCCGTATAGTGGTGGGAGGTTCTCTCAGCAATGTGGACACGACCGTGGCGTTGTAGTACTGGTACAGCGTCAGCGTGAACACCAGAGTCGAGAATATCACTATTTTGATTGACGAAGACTTGCTGTATATGGGAATACCTAGTGAGTTACAAGATAGTTAGACCTCGTTCCCACGAGCGTTTTTAGTGGTCGCGACAAAAAAATTTGTACTGTAAATACAACTTGTGCTAATACAATAGAGCTGAAAATCGTGTACCTACAGTTGTCAAATCTGACATTTGACATTTCGATTTTCAGCTCCATTGTAGGTACTAACTACTAGCGCTGAGTTCTATTTACATTAGTGCTTTTTTTTGTCGCGACCACAAAAACACTCTCGTGGGAACGTAGCCTTAGGTAGGGACTTTAACTAAATACTACAAATAGACTATTCTCGTGTTTTAGTTAACACATTCAAGGCCACCACATTTTCTAGTAGGTAATTCCCAGCGATGCCGCCGTATAAAAAACGCAAACATGCTAGGTGTGCTCTCGGCACTGCAGGATGAAATTACGTAGCACGCTAGGCGTGTTCACTGGCACTGTAAAGAGGTAAAATCATAAAAAGCGTTATTTCGACTTCAACCGTGCTTATTCATTAGTCCTTCTTGAGTTACTGAAGAGATATTTTGTTTTTAGCAGTGTTTGTGGTTTTGAAGGTTTAATTATGGCAGTAAATAGATTCCGAGGTAAGTATTTATCGTAATTTGAAATTTTCGTATCTCCAAAAAATTTTGAGATGCTTTACAAAAAGAAAAAATTTGGTTTTTTACCTGAATAGGTATATCGGAAAAATATCAAAAATAGGGGGAAAAGTTTGGTATAAAAAAGATGGGAAATTTTGTCCTCTACAAAATAGATCTCTTCTGTTTTTAACGAAAAACTTACCGTTACGACTGAAACGTTCAACCAAACAAACTCTTCAGCTACATATACATATATGTAGTATAGATACCGGGCAGTGTTTTTTCTTCTACAGATGAATTAAAGGTGAATGTTTTATGTAATTTATTTTATCTTTTTTGTTCAAATTATAAAAAAAAACATTATATTTTATTATTCGTATTATAAATTTAGTAAATTGACCAAACAATATAAAAGGTTGAGAACGCGTGTAGATGAACACGCCCGGCATGTTCGCGGCATTACATAATAAATTATTTTCAATAACATGAAAAAAATATTAGATCACGGAACCACTTAAGAATTCATTAGCTTACGGCACAAAGTTTATGCTCTGAGCGTTTCGGTGAAATACACTGTCTTATCTTCGAGATATTGATGAAAAACGGAGAGCACGCCCGGCGTGCTCGCGCCATGGATATAAAGATTAGTGTGGACACGCTAGGCGTGTTAGTGGCACTGAATGTGTTAAAGTAATGAGTAAGAGTCAGTGGCGAGGGGTTCCTATAACTCCATTCCTATCGGCTTCCCTTACCGCTTACCTTTTGAAGACCTTCATCCAAATCCCTACCTATTATACAGGCTACGGCTTCCCTATGAAGGAGAACCAGCCTTCGCCACTGGTAAGAGTCATGTTTTAGCACGAATTAGTCGGGTTTACCGGTCGGTTTGGCAAGTCATAAACAGACGATATGTCTGTTCGTTAGCCGTTACAATATGGCTTTAAATTTGAATGATCTGTGCAGGTATCTACGGCTTTTCATACCGGATCAACACCTAGTTTTCCAGACACCCAAACCTTGTTGTCCAACGGCGCTGCTTATGAACACGAACATCAGCGACAGTGACGTATCATCGAACGTTCCAGACACTCGCAACATGGCGGCCAAGAGAGTTCCCGCCAAAACCAGCACGGCGAACAGACACCCCCACACCTTGGTGGACAGAGGTCGCGTGAACACCGTGTAGAAACCGCCCGGGTACTTCGGGTGACGGAATATAAAGCATGGCCTGAAAACAAAAAGCCTGGCAGATGTAAAACGTCGAAAGTTGTTTTCAATGTTTAGAAACTAGTCGAGCAGGAACTTTGCACATACGCCTATACAATAAGATCTCAGAAAACGTCCAATACCTTCCTATTAGTTAGGGCTTCCAATCCCGCGGCCTGAATTTAATCTCGGTATTTGCGGGACTACGAATTTTCAATCCCGCGGGATCTCGGTATTTGCGGGGTCCCGCATATTGAAAATATTCACATTTAAGGCAAATAAAACAATGAATTAATCAACTCCACATTTATTTACGTACATATTACTATTAAAATGAGATCAATCAAATAACATCAATAACTTAAAAAAACACATTTTTAACTGATAAATTATTAAGTAATCTCGTAAATCCTCAGAAGTTACGAAAACACTGAAGGGTAAGCCGTCTTTTGCAGTCATACGTGCAACTCTTTCTTCAATTGAATTTGCACTGTTTTGAATTGGAAAATGGTCCGTGATCTTCATTCGTTTTGGCATCGGATTAGGCTGTAATTCTGGAAATAACACACGGGAGGATGAACTGGTAGTCGCTCTTGACGACGACGCTGCAATTTCGGGCCCGTTTTTCCTTTAATCCTCTATATGATGCTTAGATTTCAAATGCACTTTTAATCCTTTGGTTGATCTAGCGGTGGTTTTAAGTATAGTATTGCACAGTTTGCATTTTGCCGTTAACGCATCGCATTAGATTTGAGAAAATGCACCCAAACATAAGAACTACCAAAAAAGACACTATATTGCACTGGACTTGACATTTTTATGTTTAATTATAGTATTATAGTATCACTGAATAAACTTCACGAAAATACGAAACAGTTAATAATTTGAGTTATTAAGAATATTTCACGCAGATTATCCTATTTTGTTTACTTTGATTGAACCTAACAAATGACTAGCTTGCGCTCGGTCCTAAATATCCCCATTACGAGCCATGCCGCGCG
This sequence comes from Glaucopsyche alexis, assembly GCA_905404095.1. Taxonomy (NCBI): domain Eukaryota; kingdom Metazoa; phylum Arthropoda; class Insecta; order Lepidoptera; family Lycaenidae; genus Glaucopsyche; species Glaucopsyche alexis. Next base: position 20,445,298 of record FR990057.1, read on the forward strand.
ACGTGAGCGATCCGCTCCGTTCCTTCGCCAGTGCGCCAGCCGTCAGCCACCGAGCGATCGCGCTCGCGAGATATCGCATGAACACTTTTTTCAGTCCCGCAATTCCCGCGGATCCTGCGTCCGTAATCCCGCATCACGCGGGATTGGAAAATGATGCGGAATCCCGCAATACCGAGATCTCGGTATTGCGGGATTGGAAGCCCTACTATTAGTCAATTTTAAAAAAGTTGCCAAAGAACGTTTGTGTACTAAAGCTTTAAATTATAAATTATACTAAAGCTTATTAATATAGGGTTTGGTAAAATTAACTACGGATATTTTGGGCATATGATCTACTGCTTATGTTTATACGTTTAGGCAGAAAAAAAATTGTTGTACCTACCAACTCGAAAAAAGCTGAGCGGAGAGTCACCCACCCATGCATATAGGGTTGCCATCTCTTACATATGACTCCCCGGACAAGATGCGTGAAAACCCCGGATTTTGGAGTACGAAACCCGGACATAGAACAGTTTTTACCCGACTACGGCAATGTCAAAAAGAAAGGAAGATTTATTATTGATGCTTATCAAAAACAAAAACTTAGGCCTTCCTAATTCTGCCTACAAAAACCCGGATAGCAAATAAAATCCGGCCCGGACGCTCCCCGGACGCCCTTTAAACTAGGACAAATCCGGGGAAACCCGGACGGATGGCAACCCTACATGCATAAGATGTTTTTACTTTGAGTATGACAACAATTTTTTTGTCTAAACGTGTTTATATGAGCAGCAGATCATATACCCAAAATATCCTTAGTTGGGTAAGGTAACTTTGCCGCTTGCAAATAAATGGCTATGTCCCCAACTTTATATTAATGTTACAGTAAAACGATGATGATGAATTATTAAAGCATTTTAAATTATAATCATTAAGTATTTCGGTGTTATAAAATGCAATAAAAACCTATGAATTGACGTTTTAACATTATTATTTCCATTTTTTATTAAATCACTGAGTTTTGGCTCCATACAAAAATCGAGTGTCCCCTCGTCGCCTTACATTCATTAATGGTAATTTACTTAAATACCATGATGATCATTTACAAAAAGAAGTGTTTTTGTAGAAGTATGATACATGTAGGGTACCCCAATTCTTGGGTTAGGTATTATTAATATCAAAATCGTATAAATGACCACTATAAAATTAATGTCTCCGGTATTTTGTATTGTGTTACTTTGACATTGTGTTACCGTTTTAGGCAAATTTTACTTAAGGTAATGGTAACATTTAACAGTTTTTTTCAAAGCGGCAACACTGTTCGTTTTGATGCATTTGACATCTGCTGCATTCGGCTTTTTTTTTTGTTGTGAGGTGAAAGGGAAGTTGTGTTTTCGGCGTGAAACTTTTGTTTTTACACTTTTCAACTCAATTTTCTTCACGGTAAGTACATATTCAATCAAATTTTGCTCTCATTCTGTGAGTTATAGTACTATTTATGAGATAAAAGCAAAAAATATTCAAAAATCATAACAGAACAAGAAATAAGGTTATATTTGTCGCGAGTCAACTGATTGTGTTACCTTGTGTTACTGATTGTGTTACTTTGTGTTACCTAAAGCTGTGTTTATATACGTAGTACCTACGCTTTAAAAATAAAATGAAAGAAAACATACTTACCTTACGTAATTGACATTAATTTTTTTAGTACTTATGTTCTTTATCAAATTCTTCCCTGCCTTACTACTACAGAGCACTAAAACGTAAAAAAAAAAGTATTTAGGTATGTTTATATTATTATTATATTATTTTTAGGCGTTTTTATATTTATTAGATATGTAAAATTTAACACTACTTTATCCTTATGTATATTTTATTTTAAATGTAATATTTAAGTGTTTCTAAAGTTGTTTTTATTTTATTTTAGATGCTTTTAACACCTGCTGAGAAACAACGGAGGTACAGAGAGAGACTTAAATTAAATAATCCGGATAAATTTGAAGAAATAAATAGTAAAAACAGTAAAAAGCTTGATATTATTTTTTAAGTAATTTAAATATTATTATATAATTATAAATATATGAAAATTGTAATATTTATATACTTACTTAAATAAAAAATCTATGATAAAATTTTGGCGTTTTTATATATATAGGTACTTATTGCCTATTATTTTTAAAATTTCCCAACATTCTTTATTATTTATGATGGTAAACATAAAAAGTCTATTTTTATTCAAAGTAAACTCCTGTGAGCTTAGCTTTACAATTTCGTTGTGTTACCTTGTGTTACTTTGTTTGGCTTGTGTTACCGTGTTACCGGCAAAGTTACTCGGCCTTACCCAGTTAATTGTCCTTACAACAATACAACATAACAACTGACAAACCTTATATAGGGCCCTCTCTGTGCCTCAATATATTACCTGACCTTCCACACCTCTACAACGTACTGCACGTATTCGGCCCTGTCGGACCTGAAGAACACCCCGGATCCCCCCATGTCGCCGTTGTGACGTTGGAGCTCCCCCACCATGCCGTCGAAGGAACCATTCCGAAGATAACCCCAGGAATTCGTTCGGACGAAGTTATATCTGCAATGTTGTCTATTGTTCAGTGGCGTAGCGTAGTAGGGGCGGGGGGGGCGGCCCACCCCGGCCGGCACTTTTAAGGGGGCGGCAAAACCTAAGTAAGGGGGCGGCAAACCCTAAGTAAGAGGGCGGCAAAACCCAAGTATAAGTAAGGGGGCGGCAAAATTGACATCCGCCCCGGGCGGCAGACACCCACGCTACGCCACTGCTAGTGTTATGTGGAATCTAAGGTGTCATTGACCGTGGACCCGCCACGGATGTCGGAGGAGATAAAGAGGCAAAGGTTTTAGCTCAATAGCTAAAAACGAAAATAAAAAAGTAACCGCCGACTCCCGGGCCCCAGCATGTAGTAGGCGAGATGATGATGATGAGTTATAGCTAAGAACTCTCACGAACCACGAATATTGATTCACCTTTCAAACAAAAATACTAGTTCTTTTTCGAAATCAGTTCATCAGTTTGGGAGCTATCATTAATCATAGCTGGAGACAGATATCACAGATATACATGTGACGGACCAATCAGCGCACAGTCCTGAATTGCGCTATCGAAGTTTTCACAGCTCAGCACTATATATACGACAGCTGAAATGCAAATGCTTGCCACTATTCCCACATACAGATACATACACGGCATTACAATAACGCCCATCAGCGTCAGGCGTTACAAATATTATGAGAAAACTATTATGTACGTACAGGGAAATTTTATGTTCCGCTTTTGCCAGACGTTCTACGACGCTTTTTCTGTTCTGTTTATTTAATAAATGATAATAATAAATTCCTGGTTAAAATAAAAGATTCTCATGATTAATTAGATAAAAATGCAAAGCAAAATACTTACTCAAAACCGTACATGGTTTGCAAATATGTCAGAAGTCTGTAAAACTTGAACTTGTGTATCGGATCCCGGGATGGGGGCCTCCACCTGTCTATAAAGTGTAGATACGTCTCATCTACGACATCGTCTATTACAACTATAGGGCACTTTAGAGTGACACCATTCATAGTAGCTCCGAGCCTTGGTTTGAGTGCGATATGCATTTGAGAATCAAAATATCCGAGATGGTTTACTATAACTTGACCCTTAGTTGAATATCCAGTGTTGAACATTTCATGCAAATTATAGTTGCTTTGGTTTTTTACAAGTATATTTACATCGGAGTCTATCTCTATTGGGTACCATGACAAACTATTAACAGTATTTGTTAAGTTATAGCTAACAATGATCCACGTGTTAGGTATTTTAAATGTTGCATTGTTTAAGAAAACTTGAGGCCAATCTTCACAATCGCTATCAAGTATGAAACCAAATTTCGAGTTGTTTTCAATCATCTTTTGATGAGAATTCAACTTGGTATTTATTCTCTGAAAACTTACAAATATTTGTTTTTCATTGAACATTTTTTGAATCATTGAAAAATTATAATTATTCTCACAGTGGTAGACTATTACATAATGTATGTATTTTAGCTTTAAAATGTTGAATATTATAAAAATGGTATTTAGATATAACATTTTTACTTTTGTATGAGTCTGAATACTGCTAGACTTACACTGAAGGGAAAGTGATTAGAGAATACATATTCTAGGCATAGCAGTTATTATCAGCATTGACAAGAAAATTGCTTGAAAATTATGCAGCATTACTGTCAACAATGTTCACATAATTCTAATTTGTTTTAAACTTTGTAAGCTTAAAAGCAAAGCTTTATAAAATATGCTGCTGTAGTTACTTTGTTTGAATAAAATTACAATAATAATCAAATTGTTAAAATATTATTGTGTATTTTTAAATACAGCATGGGAATAATGTGGTTATAACAAAAAGTGGTTAATTTTTTAAATTATTTATTTTTGAATTACATATGTAACTATCAATAAATAACACAAATAAAATAATTTAAAACCATACGGGACATAACTTTTTTTAACGAACTCAGTCTTCAGTTTCTACACATATGTAGAAAAAACATCTTGAAAGGGGAACTCGGCCTTATCTGGCACAAGTAAATCTGCTAAAAAGCAGACAGTTCCTGCCGTGCCTTCATACAAACTATATGGACTGTCTGGCAAACGGGCATCTCTTAAAAATTCATCTGTGTACATAAAATCAGCAAACATTTTAGCTCTATGCAAGTACTTCTCGTCTCCTGTTAACCTGTACAGCAGCAGGAACACATAGCCATTACCAGCTACTCCGTGACATATACCTGGACCCTTCCGGAGTAGACCCTTGTTCCACACAACCTCGCCAGCTCGGATGCAAGCGTTAATGTATCTCTGGTCCTTGAACACTAAATATGCTTTGGCCATAAGATAAACAATGCCAGGAGCTCCGTGACACCAGTGGACCAGCTTATGATCCGACATGGTGATTTCTTCCAAACAACAGGGCCAGTTACCTTCCGGAGTCTGCAGTGATGCCAGGAATTGGATGGTCGTCTGAATATCCTGAACGGCTGGCCTATTGTGTTCTAGGTAGCCAGGTACAGATAGTAACATTTGTAAAATAAAGCTTACACCGTGTGCAGCACCGAGGTATTGCGTGTTGTAATAGTGGTACATAAGGGGACACGGACTCTTGTTCTGTCGAGAGAATTCCTTACCAGACAACACTATGACGTCACAAATTTTATATAATTCCTCATTAGTGAAAATCTGAGTTTTCAATTCGCGAGTCATCCACAGCGCGCCGGCGATGTATCCCGAACGTCCGACGAAAAACTCGTCGCCGCCGCACCTCAAAAACTTCGGATTTAAATACTGTTTGTACAGAGATTTGTACAGATTTAAGTAATCTATGAAATGACTATCGCCTAGTTCTTTTTTCACGACTGCAGCTAGCGCATAAGTACCCGCGTCTCCGAGCAGAAATGACGTCTTGTCTCCGGTCGAAACGTCCAGAGCGGGAGCAATATATTCGAGAGCCTTCTCCAAATAGACGCTTTTGTTCTCTGAGAGCGAGGAATTCTTTGCCAACTGGTAAAACATAAACGAAACTCCGGTTATACCGACGTACAGCCCTCCGTCTACATACTTAGACGATGCCGGGAGCTTCTTTGTAATATTTTTTATGTGCTCCTCGATATGACTGTTCAATTGGTCTTTCTTGATTGCAAACTTTACTCCGGGCTGTAAATCTTGGTAAGGATTAGGAAAGAATCTTACCATTTTGTTGGCAGTAGTGGAGACAACGGAATATAGGAGTGGGGCCGGGTTAGCAATCCACAAAACCTTGATCATCAATTAATAATTCATATAATGAGGAGTTTCTGTGTATTCCTTTTGTTTATTTTACAATACCTATTCACAAAAAATCACATTTCACATTAATTTGTATTTTGTACCATTAAATTGCACTGCTTAATTTGTTTGTTTTGTTTGTTTTTTTTTACAACTGTCACTGGAAACCTGGAAACTGTGACAGTTAAAGCTTTTTTTTTAAATAGCATAAAACAACAAAACAAAAAAATACCTACCAAATGTATATTAGTTTTCTAGACACATACCTTGATATAAATATAAATATGTAGGTATTTAAATACAAAAATGTACATACTTTTTTCCAAAGTAGGTACCTACCTCTTCCACATAATAAAATTAATATTACGTTGATAATATAGTAACTTAGCAACAAGATGTAAAATAGACACAGTGGACCAAATCTGTATTTTCTACGAATTTATTTTCGTAAATTATGTAAAATTTTAATTAATGGGACCAAAATATATACAATTTTTTGTACAGTTGATATTTTAATACTAATCTAATGCCTATTTCATTTAATCGCGGGAATGTAAGCTAAAATACTCTTTGGTTTTAAATGCTTTAACTTTTTTAGAATAATTATAATTTCGGCCAGCATATTTTTTAGGTAAGAAAAGGTTTTCGAACAAGAGGAAGATCAGCTCATTCCTTTGATGTTAGTGGACCTCGCATCGATAATTCTGCCGATGGTGATAGCCGTCAGTTTCTTCAGATAAGACCAGCTTTGGCTGATCCCCGTGAGCGCACAACATTGCAACGCTCAAATACTACTTTACTAGGGTAGGTACTTAACAATAATTATGAATTATCTACGTAAACTTTTTAAAAGCTGAAAATTTTGTCACAAGGACGACAAAATGTTTATACTTTGTTCTCTTTCACAGCAACTCCTATGATGGAAAGGATGATGTTATTAATTTACAAGCAGTGGGAGAAGGTAAAGTTCAGCTTCTTCGTACGCCACAGGAGAAGGAACGGCTGCCAGACAGAATTAGTCTCGATAGGTATAAAAAAACTTAGGCCTTTTCATCCGTTTTTTCGCCTTTTCATTGGATGATTTATACAGTACTAGCTTTTGCCCGCAGCTCCGCCCGCGTAAATACATTATCCCGCAGGAACATTGCACTTTTTCGAGATAAAAAATATCCTATGTCCTTTCCCGGGACCCAAAGTATGTTTATACCAAATTTCATAAAAATCGGTTCAGCGGTTAAAGCGTGAAGAAGTAATAGACAGACAGACAGACACACTTTCGCATTTATAATATTATAGTATAGAAGCAAAGAAGTATAGATTCTCCGAGCGAATTAACCACTCTTGAAATACTGTAGTGCCTGGGACAGTTGGTTTTTAAATGTCGCATGGTTGCCCAAGCACATACGGCATTCTCACAACACAGCCAGCCTAGTCCTGAGGAATTACTGGTCAATACGTCTGGGGCCAACTATGTGCGGGTTGCCTCACGATGTTTTCCTTCACCGTTAGATTGTCCGTCTGTATGCAGATATCTATATCACGCCACAACCTGGGACTCGAACCTGCACTCTCTCGAGTGCGAACCAAACGGTCTACACACTAAGCCACGGAGCTCATTATATTAGGTATAATCAAGAGTAGAATTCTTCAAAATTGCTGGATGGTAAACGATTACACCATGAGGCACAAATGCGTTGCTAGAGTTTTAAACCCACAGCCATAGATATATAATATTAATAAGCCCACAGCCGTTTTAAATGTGTTTGGTAAAGTCTATCCTCACTCACTTGACAAAACGCAAGCTTTTTTTTATTTACGTCTCACCTGTCGAAAAGCGGCATGGCTGTCTCACAGTAAATAATAAAATTTATTTCTTTTTCTTTAAGGCGTGGGCTATCGTCGATCCCAAACATAGTTGGAGAACCTGACTTGCGTTTACTATCGCTACAACATAACCTTATAAACAGTTTGCTGGGTCTCTCCTGCCTAGATCTCGGAAAACTGGTGTTTTTAGATGTTTATGATAATCAAATAGACAAAATATGTTCATTAGATAGACTTTTTAGCTTACGCGTCCTTTTAATGGGCAAGAACAGGTAAACTTGATTTTTTTCATCAGTGTTCTTTTTAGAAATACTTTATATTAAAAAACATTTTTTCATTTTAGGATCAAAAGAATAGAAGGGCTGTCAAATCTTATTAGGTTAGAAGTACTTGACCTGCACGGAAATAGAATAATGAAAGTAGGCGGTTTATCAAATCTTAGTGAGTTAAAAGTACTCAATTTAGCTGGGAACCAAATTAAATGTATAGGACAAAGTGATTTACAAGGTTTAAGTTCTTTAAGAGAATTGAATCTAAAGCGAAATCGTCTACGCAAACTACTTGGATTTCAGAACACAACCAAACTACAAAAACTATATTTAGGCAACAATGATTTACAGAGGTAAGATAAGACTGGCGAGAGGGGTTAAACAGACATTAAAGAAAGGAGTCACAGCAGACACACGGACACACATATTTTTTTTTACGTGCTAAGTAGTTATATATTAAATTAAATGAGTTAATTTTGCAAATTTGTAAACCTCTTGAACATTACAGTATTGAAGATGTCGCATCAGTGGCTGAAGCAACGTCACTTGTAGAAGTCTCTCTCGATAGTAATCCAGTAGCACTGGGCGGAGACTGTACCCCGTTTTTAGTCTCGTATTTACCGAACCTTGTTACCCTAACAAACATGAATGTCACAGAACAGGTAAAGCTCGATATTAACTTACTGTTAATCATGTTAGAAATCTGAGTAAAAAAAGTATTGTAGTAACAAAAAATTTGAAGGTCCGCAGAGCAGCAATAGCTTGGCGAAGTAATAAAGAAGCAGCCCATGCAGCATACTGTGCTTTAAGTGGATCTGCGCAGCAAGCTGCTCGGCGGGATCAGATAATACACAATGCAAGAACTAACTGGGAACTTCTTAGGTATGATAATCATAACAATTCACGGATTTTAAATACTTTAGAACAAAGATAAAAACGCAGTTCTTTTCAGGTCCGAAAATAAAAGTTTTTCAAATACGTCTAGTCCAAATAAAAATAATAATATAGAAAAGGAACTATTGAATCAAGTTACCAATTTAGAAACACAGAACGATAGCACACAAACCATAGAAACTATGGTTGTCCCGGATATCATAGCTTCAACACAACACGTAAATACAGAGGATTCTGATAGCAAAAATAATAGTAGTAATGCTAACATGAAACATAATTCCGATAACCATAATGTGGAACCTAATCTCCTACGTAGGCTACAAAGAAGTTCCACAGCCCGAAAACTATCGGAAAAACGGGTTAACTTCTCAGATAGAAGTGCTTCTCAAGAAACTGACGCGTCTCATTCGACATCAACTAGTAGTGATTTACGATTGCCACCTATATTGCTTCCTATTATATCATCTTTAGAAAATGTCAGATTAGCTGATGGTACAGAACCCATACTAAAACGTTGGGAAAGTATGTCTAGCATGGAACCTATTGGAGATTCACCTTTTAGCTCATTACAATCTTCCAGTGATTCCGAAGATGAGACTCGAAAGAAACAACTTCGACGTGTCCCAACTGTGCTAAGAAGAAAAGACTTTGGCTCGGTACGTTCAAAGTCTGTATGTGACCCCGAAACTCAAAGAAATAAAACTTCAGGCAAACAAAATGATACCACCAGCAATATCTCCTGTGTTACGAACCCTGAGTCCGTAATGACAACTTCTTCGAGCAGTGATAACAATGGTAAAATATTACGTCGACAAGGATCACTTAATAGTAAACTAGGTAAAAGAAATATTCGTAGTGCAACCATAACCAGAAGAAATGAAAGAGCTACATCTAGTAATCGCGCATCTACTGCGAGGCCTAAACCAGTTAAAAATTTAGCAAACCTAAAATCTTCAGAGCCTGTACCGAAACAAATACCTGTTTCGAAGGACAGAGAACAAGGCGTAGACTATTTGGTGGAGGTAGGGGATGGTATAGTTAGCGCCTGGGGTGCTGGAGCAATACGACGATTGGCGAGAGATTGGGAGTGGGATCGAGCTCGAACAGTTACACGTGCTGCTTTCCATTACATGCACTTCAATGCAGTAGCACAATGTTTACCAGAACTAAAAGAAAAGTAAGTCACAAGTCTAACCCCTTACATTTTTTCTTTGAACACTTTCAAAATACCAAAGAATATGAACGCAACCTTCCTTTGTTTAGGTTTCCGAACATTGTTCACATTTCGGTGCGTGCAACTGGTTTGCAGTATTTGGGACAATTGCATGCATTAGCCGAACTGCGAGGCATTACAGGAATCACCGTGATTCCCGAAGGGAATCCTATATCATTGAAGAATTGGCGATCGTATGCCGTTTATAGACTCGCACATTGGGGCTTAAAAGACATTAATGAAGAACAGGTAAATTATTTGAATATTATCTGTGATTGTGAACAATTTTTATCTTGGATTTTCACTGACCTATGGAAAAAATTTCCCAGATTACTGATGTAGAGATAACACAAGCAAATGTAACTTACAACGGTCTCAGTGATATGGTCCTTCGTGCTTTACCTGATGCACCACTGCAGCCACTTTTGTCTAGATTAGGGAAAAGTGGAAATAGTTCAGTAAGCGCCAAAGCTTGGCTAAGGAACGCAGATCCAGCGTTGAGGGACGTCATCGCTAAGGAAGCTTTACAGTATAAAAAAGGACACATTTCGCAGGTAAACTTAAAAAAATGGTTTTGGAGTTTATATCCGAGATAAGCTCCACGACCAATTGACCAGTTGAGCTAAGTTAGGTAGCTCAACTGACCCTAGTTAAACAGAGATCCTTTGTTAGCTGAAATCATAATGTGTATTGCTAAAGCTAATAAATACCGTATTTAGGAGGAGATGAGCTGGCGTGTACGTGGACGGGGTCAGTTGTCCCATGCTATCGAGATGGCATGTGGAGCCGCGCAGCGCCTGCGCACGCTAGAACTTCAATGGCCAAGCATATTCATAGAAATGATAGAGGAGGTACTGCAAGACTTCTCGGACATGGAATCTCATGTTAAGGAACAGTTGCGTTCACTTTTTGATTCCTTGTAAAGCAGTTCCAACTTTCTCGATAATAACTTCCAAATACAAAGTTTCCAGTAACATGTAAAGAGAACGAAACATCAGGTTTTAATTACTATCTTAATTATTATTATAGGTACAATAAATCAGCTGGCTATATATTAATTAGGATAGTAATATAGAGTTATGTCAAGAAATAAACTTACCAAGTAGGTAACTGCAATGCTGTTAGAAAACGAGGAAAAGTACTTAGTTCGGGAAAGTAAACACAAATTGCTCAATAATTTTAACGTGCAAGTTTCTGAGGCGCCATTCAGTAAGTTTGTTAAATTAAATCATAAACGTTTCTAAGTTAAAGTGTTTGTATCATGTTTTAATAAAAATATATTAAAGGTTTTAATTGATCATTTTATGATAACTATAATACCCAAAATGCCCAGTATAATCGTTGAAAGTAGGTATGATTCGTATTATTCGTACCTAACTATGAAGAATAACCTAACCAAGAGCATGTCAGGACATGTCTAAGGAGGGTTCCGTAAATGTTGAATGTTGATTAATAATCAAAATATAATTATTATATAAATTATAAGTGAATAGTAACCAGATGTTCTTTAAGAATAATTTTTATTCGATTTCGATGATATTTTTTAAAGAATTTTTATTAAATTTAATATTCGCTAATCGTAATCACGTAACATTTGATCATATTATTAGTCTATTACGATATCGCCTATCACAATCAAAGAAAATATTTACTCTGGTGAGACCTTAAAGCAGGTACGGAGAATACAACCAGATAAGTATATATATTAATATCAGCGAGGTTTTCGATAGCGTGATACAGAATTTAAATCTAATAACACAGCGACATCTAGTATTATTTTTCAAAAACTATCAACGATGACATGGGACAACGATGACAGGAGACTAGCGCCATATACCTAGTTTTCGTAAAGTTACTAGCAAATTGAAGCTTTTAATATTTTAGAGGTACGCATTAAATTATAATAAAAAACAATAATACTATGGTAATTAACAACATATATTAATGTGTTTTCAGTGTTATTAAATTATTGTAATAATTGGTAAAAGAAGCACATATTCGTAAAATTAATTATTAATTAAAATTTTACGTGTTTCAAAACTTAGCTCTAATTCTGGTAAAGAAAGATAAATTCGCAATAATTAATATAATTATTGTAGCTCAGTTAATCGCAGTGTTTGTCCTAGGGTGTAGGTTCAAACCCGACAGCGCGTTTCATTTATTATTATTTTAAATTCTTTTTATTAATTGTTAATTTCAGTTTTTTTTTAATTTTGCAACCAATTTTGAAACATTATTTTAAATAATCATTGCACATTATGTATAATTATTCAGATTTTCTTTATGTTAATTTGTTTTTCTATAATTGCTCTAGAAATAGAAATTATGATGCGATTTCGTTCAAAATAGTTTTCCTAAAAAGTTTTTAGCATGATCTATCAGCATGGAAATTTGTAAGTTTCTATCTCCTATAGTTTAAAAATGCTAGGGGGGGGACCAACTTGCAAACTACTTTGGAGGCCGATTACTCGAAAATGGTCAACCTTTTAAAAAAGTAACGTATGGAACCTTGCCTTTATTTTAAAAGACCTATTCTACGATACCCCACACGATGGGGTAGAGTGAAAAAATATTTTTCATCCCCACTTCACATGTATGGAGAGCCCAGTGGCGGACTAACCGGGGGGCGGAAGGGGCGGTCCGCCCCGGGCCCCCGGTCTTGGGGGGCCCCCACATGCCTCCGCGTTCCCCTGATGAAATCCTAAACCAGACTTAAAAAATGTGCTTGATACCTACATAATTTCATCAAGATCAAAACACTACAGCTATCTAGACTTTTTACGCGGTACTAATACTCATTTAACTTTACTGAACGCGACCAATACGCTGGGGGAATTCCCGTCGTTGTAGCGGGTACTTCCTCAGCAGAAGCGTATCGTGCCTTGGTGGGGCCCCGTATAAAAATTTGTTTGGGGCCCCTTAGGAAGGGTAAAGATTGCTCACAAAATAAAAAAAAAATTGCATTAAATTAAAAGAAATATTTATTCGTCATAATTATTAGCTATCTGTCACTTTTTCCAAAATGTTTACAATTTAAATATACACTCTCCTTGCCTTTTTTTCGGCAAACTGATTTATTAAATCATTAATAGTTGATGATGAAATGAAGATGAAATTTGGGAAGTTTTTATTAATTTTTGCACGTTGGGGGCCCCCGTGCCCCGGGGCCCCCGTATAATCGATACGGCGGTAGCTACGCCCCTGTTCCTCAGGAATCCCTGAATGAATGGAGTGCAAATAATTCCCTCTTTTACGCCTACATTTACATTCACTACATTCTATTTACGTAGAAAAATAAACATTGGCCACATTTAAAATATAGGTATTAAATTTCTTTACGTTGATATTTAATAGTTTATTAGTGTGTTCCGATATTTTTGCGAACAGATAAGCCTTTTTTTTATTGTAAAGTAATAAACTCGATCTTATCCGTTCAAAGTAATTTCATTAAAAAGCGTAATAGTATTTTTGATTTTTGGTGCGGAACTTTGATTAATTATTACATAGATACGTTATATCCTTACAAAACTGACAATATTTCTGTGCCACGACACACATTGACATGGGACGCGTGTCAGTGTATCAACGTCGCATAGTAACACAAAACACGCTATTACTCGCGGAGCACACTAACTAAAATTGGCCCGACTCGGGCCAATTCGAGTCTTCATTTTTAAGCGTTTATAACAAATCTACCTCTTTTTAACCGACTTCCAAAAAAAGGAGGCGGTTTGTTTGTATGTTCGCGGATAACTCCGCCGTCTGTTGGCCGATTTTCAAAATTATTTTTTTGATGTAAAAGGTATAATCCGAAGTTGGTCCCATTTTCAGAAAATTGGTGACCTGATGATGGGATCCATGAGGAAACGAGGGAACTCCTCAAAATTTATATGGACACATATGGTGATTTCGACTTTTTCTGAAGTAGTCCAAGCATGTGCTACCAAAAAGTAAGTTTTTGCTCCAAGGTATACCCTGGATCCAAAAGTACAGAACAGAACTCCTGACTCCTTATAGATACATGTTTGGGGATTTTGGCGTTGTTTAAAGAACTGCAAGCATATGCCACTTTGTCAATTAGAGTAATCATCATCATCACCACCACTATCACAGCATACATCATCACATTATGATGATAAAGAAGGTACTTCTCATAGTATTTTACACTAACACGGAGGTCTTTGAACATTACTCTGCCGTTTATGGACCTATTTGCAAAATTCTTTTGTTGTTGTAAAGGGTTTAATTCGAAATTGGTCCTTTAGTCACTAAAGTGAAAACGTGATGATGCGATCCATGAGGAATCGAGGGAACTCCTCGAAATGTATATCGACACGTATAGTGATTTTGACTTTTACTGAAGTAACACAAGCACATGCTACCAAAGAATAAGATGTTGTACCAAGGTATACCCTGAATCTAAAAGCACTGAATAGAACTCCTCAGTCTTTAAAGATATGCGTTAGGAAATTTCGGAATTGTTTAAAGAACTGCAAGCATATGCCACTTTGTAACTTATAGTAATCATCATCATCATCTTAATAACAATACCTAATGGAAGCTTGGCGCGTATTCAGTTATACATTCGATCGTTTATTTTAGACGTTTTTATGACGTATTAATAATAACTTAACAAGACATATCACTAAAAAGGGTGAAATTATTATTTTTAAACAAAAAATTAAACCGACTTCCAAAGTAAAAATACACAAAAAAGTATGAAATAAAACTTATTTTATAAATAATTCCCCTTTTAAAAGAGATGTTCAAGAAATATATGAGGCCTGGGCCAGCCCTATGTACAGTATATGTAAATATAGCTACGTAATATAGTAACCGTTTCCTATTCTTTATTTTGTTTAATTTCACTTCGTTTCCATGTACATTTAAATTATTTTCGCCAAGGAAAGCAACACAAAGTTAAATAAAACACGGCGGATCAGATCAGAATTAACTAAAGAATGTCATTTTGTTAATGACATGACTTTTAACAAAGAAAGACATATGACATTCAAGACGACGTAAAACTGTCTACTACGTCAAAAATCAAGTCAAAACAACCGTCATGGCCGCCCTAAAATAGTGTTCTCGCAATAAAAAACTCTTCAAATAATCATTTTTGTACGCATGTACCCTTCTTCAAATTAATTTTTTCGTATTTTTATGATATTCCTATATTTTTTTCCTATTTACCTATGTAGTGTACATAGAATTGGCCCAAAATCAAACATCTCTTTGGTCTATTTCTTTACTTAATCTTCTTAATTTTGAAGTTGGTACCAGAAAATATGAACGTGAGTTCTATAAAATATTGTAGGATATCGTTTGGGCTGGTAGCGACTTCAAAATTAAGAAGATTAAGTAAAGAAATAGACAAATTTAAAAGGGGAATTATTTATAAAATAAGTTTTATTTCATACTTTTTTGTGTATTTTTACTTTGGAAGTCGGTTTAATTTTTTGTTTAAAAATAATTAATATTATATATCTATGGTGCGGAATAAAAGTAAATGAGTTCAGAGTTGAGTAAGTGCATTTTCGAGTATTTGGAAAAAGTAACTAATTCTTCGTATAATTTAGCCTAGAAATAATTTCTAGGTTAAATTATACGAAGAATTTTATGATCCGTAGTTTCTAGTTAACATGCACCTACGATTACATTGCTTCAGTTATTGCATTTTGCGAGTGGTCCTTATATTATTTGTAGTGCACGTTTATTAGAGACGTAGGTATGTACTTGTTCTCATCGTAAGACTCAACATGGCAAAGTCTCTGTACATTTGTATATCTATATCGTCAAATCAATCATGAAGCTTATAGTCTAGGGCTTTTACCATTGAAAATGGTCAAGAGAGAAAAAAAATATAGTATGAAACCCATTGAAAAGGATGAGAATATTAAAAAATAAAATGAAAAGTAATTTACGGGCGATTTGAGGTTGGGAAGTGTAAGCGGTGAGTTTTTAAGGGTAGAAGACGGTTTATCTCAATTTCCGGCAAAACTACAACTCCTATGGAAAATAGTCAAATGGCAATAGAAAGAAAAAATTCTAAAGAAATCGGTTTCACATAAGTTATTGAGGAGTTCAGTAAATTGAAGGCACGAAAACACATATAACACAATTAAAAAAAACTATCTTTTATTTTATATATTTTATCTGTCGATTTGTATTTTATTTTCCTCACCCATATCCATTCCATATTGTAGGTACATAAGTTTCACTTGCCAGATTTTAACGAAATAAACATAAAAAACTACATTTTTAGGGTTCCGCAGCCTAATGTCAAAAAACGGAACCCTTATGGATTCGTCATGTCAGTCTGTCTGTCTGTCTTTCACAAAAATTAAAAAAAAAAAAACAATAAATTTTGAGCGATCCCCATACTTAGAACTGAAAGTCAAAAAAATTTTTTTTCATTATACCCATACGTATAGATAGGTCTTCAAAAATTATATTGAGGTTTCTAATATCATTTTTTTCTAAACTGAATAGTTTGCGTGAGAGACACTTCCAAAGTCGTAAAATAAGACTAATATGCAAACCAATGCAACCACCAAAAGTTGGTTTGAACGAGATCTAGTAAGTAGTTTTTTTTAATACGTCATAAATCGTAAACCGTAAAATCGTAAAAATAGAATAAAAGTAGACACGGAGTTTGTTAACAATTTAAAATTTGCTAACGATATCATTATTTTTGCAAAAACATCAAAAGAACTACAAATAATGATAAATGAGTTAGATTATGAGAGCACAAAAATTTGTTTACGAATGAAATGAATAGTGTAAAAAACGACATATACGTAAACAATGCACAAATTCAATATGTGGACAGCTATATATACCTCGGAAAACAAATATCCTTTGAGAACACGCGCCACGAAGATGAATTAGAACGCCGTATTATATTTGGATGTATATGATTTGGAAAAAGTACTGGAGTTTCAAAGAAATTTTAAAAGCCAAATTCCCTATGAAACTCAAAAAGAAGGTAATGGACTCCTGCTTATTGCCATGCCTGTTATATGTGGAGCACAAACGTGGCTATTTCAAGAAAAAACAAAAAAGAAAATTCGGACATGTCAGCGCGCAAAAGAAAGAAGCATACTGGGTATCAAACTTATCGACAAACAAAATAGCAATGTTATTCGTAAAAAGACAAAACTCATACATGCAGAACGACATGCACTACAACTTAAATGGAGATGGGCTGGCCACGTTGCCCGTATGACAGACAAAGAGAGTCACCAAGTGGAAATGCGCAGGTGGAAAGAGAAGCAAAGGAAGACCTAAAGATAGATGGGTCGACGAAATCATAAACATAACGGGCGAGGAATGGATGACAAAGACAACAGACCGAAAACAATGGGAAAAATTGGAGGAGGCCTTTATCCGAAGAGGAGCCATGCCAAAAAAAAAACTAATACATAAGAAACATTTTATAAGTAATTCAATATGTACCAACTAATTTGAAAATAAAATTTTCTTAGCTTGTAAAAATTTAAAAACAAAAAAAAAACTATGTAAAGTATGAAAATAAAGGGCTATATTATTAAATCGTTAACCGCAATTTACATTTCATTCAATCAACTCAATTATAAAAAAACATTTCATTTCATAAAATATATAAACCTTTTGCATAAACCGTGAACCATTATTTTTTATTACAAGTTTGTACGAAACGCTCGGTGCGCGAGTCCAACTCGCACTTGACCGGTTTTTTAAGCGGGGCCTCATTTGGCTTTGCCGCCCCGGGCCCCTGACGGGCTTAGTCCGCCACTGGGAGAGCCACCCCTAAAATATAAAATTATTATTTTTTTATGATTTCAAAACCGTGATCTATACCTAATCTATAACTGCACCAAATTTCATTAATTTATATTCATAATTACAGGAGCTAGAGGCGCGGACAGACAGACAGACAGACAGACAGACAGACAGACGGACAGAGCGAAACTATAAGGGTTCCTTAAGTATTACGGAACCCTAATAAAAAACTGGCCAAGTACGAGTCGGACTCGCGCACGGGTTCCACATCGTTATACCAATATTTTACACGTTTACTTATTATTTCGTTAGTTTTGTACGAAGTTTTCCAAGTAAGCGCATTTTACAAGTCTCTATAACTCCTGTACCAGCCGTTTCAGCTCAGGGGTCGGCAACATTTTGAGTCGGAAGAGTCAAAAATTACATTTTACAATATTTAAAAGTTTTTGAAGAGCCACAAATTTTTTTATTCATGAATAAATAGACTCTAGCATAAATAGTCTTTTTTTTTTAATAGGTAATATATTTGTTGATAAGAGCTGGAAAAGACGCTAAACTGTCTTGCGCCGGAAGCGCATTAAATTACATAAAACATCCTATTTTTAAGTAACAATGCGAGCGAGTGGAGCGAGCGAGGAATTTTTTTGTCTATTTTACAGATTAAACTTTGAAGCCCGAAAGACGAATGTATGTATGTACACTTAGGAAAATACAATAAAATCAACAGCCTAAAATAGGACGTCGGTACAAAATCAGATACTGCATAGTTATTATGTTGTTTATATTTATTTCATCTAAATTCCGAGTTATGCGTAATTGAGCCGCAGGTTGCCGACCCCTGGTTTAGCTTTTAGTTTAATTTAGTAAAAAATGCTTTTAAATACTGCTGATACTTCCCGCCTTTTTTATTTGACACTGGCAAATGGTTATAAGCCGACGCCATATATAATAAAAAAAAACGATCTTGATGGCACTTGAGTTGACATACTTTGTCAAAACTTTTATGTCAAAAAATAGGTTCGTAAACCATCGTAAATTTATTTTTCACGAAAAGATTTTTTTTAAATTAAATAAAAATATTAAGAACAAAACCCACGATCGTTTGTTTCTAATACTTTGAATACAAAGTCAACCTTTAAAATAATGGAGATTTGAGGTTTCTTAACACGACATGGACGATACAGAAAGCACAACTACCTCTGCCGATGATAATACCGGAAACCTTTGCGATAACCCCACTCGGGACACTTTAGCTGAGGGGCTCATAAGTCTTTTGAAACCCACAGTAGATCAGCTGGACGATAGAGTAAGAGCAACCAGGTACGTAAAATAATTCTAGACTTTGTTTTTAGTTGTAACTTCTTACTACATTAACTATATAATGTGTTTGTACGTTTATCTTTATATCGTGGTCTTGCTTTAGATGACGAATTAATAAAAAAATTATGATTAGCCTCCCATTGCAGGTAAACTAATTTAAAATTTTTACTACCGACCCACCCCAACTTTGTATGTGTACAATGTATAATATAAACCTTCCTCTTGAATCACTATTGCTAAAAACTGCATTTAAATCTGTTGAGTATAAGATCTAAGCAAACAGGAAAGAAAGAGACTTTCATACTATGTAAAGATTAGCAAAATACCCACAACCCAATTATTCTATTTCAATTAACTACCCAATTGCAAAACTACATAAATTTAATTACCATTTGCAGAATATCACAGCTAGAGTTGAAGCAACAAATTGACTCGCTGAATGAGGAATTACAAAAAGTCAGGGAAGCTTTTAACGACCATCCAGACTTGGATCCATATGTGAAGAAACTGATTGCTTGTAAACAGAGAGTCACTGTTATATTTAACGTCTTACAGACAACACAGGTAGTATTTTACATTATGTACAACTGAATGTTGCCTGTGACTTCTTACACGAAAAAAGGAATCCCACAGTAATCATACATTTCGCTGAAATAAAAAGTTTGCCTATTTGTTAATCTGGAGTCTTAAACTTACCATACCAAATTTTATCAAAATCCATTCAATAGTAATTGCATTATAGAGTAACAAACATTAACACATCCATACATACAAACTTTCATAATTCTAAATTTGTTTATTGCCAGAATGAAGTCACAATGATATGGTCTTCTATTAATATAATTAAATAATTCTTGTAGGTGTACTTGAAAAAGCTTATGTTTACATTAAATATTATTAGTGTATTTAGCAACCTCCATATTTTAATTACAGGATAGACTAAATGAAATAAGACGTATGGTAAACAAGGAAAAGAGTGTTCGGACAATTGTTACGTCAGTGCAGCAAGAACCTGAACAAAGTACAAGCTCTGTCGTCCCCGATGTGGGATCTATAAACTAGCATGGAGACCCCTTATCAAAATCACATTAACAAAGCCGACTTTGACCATGTATATGAGCCTGCGGAGGACAGCTTCCTCCTCATTGATGCCTTAGAAAAAGATTTAGAATTTTTAAAAAGTAAAAATCCCCTACTATGTTTGGAAGTTGGGTCCGGTAGTGGGGTAGTTATTACAGCATTCGGAATGGCATTCCCTGAAACACTGTGTTTCAGCACCGACATTAATGTTAAGGCCTGTATTATGACAAAAAGCACAGCTCACCGAAACAATGTTTTATTAGAAGCTGTAAACATGGATCTAGCTAGCAGTTTTGTGGATAATAAATTTGATGTTGTATTATTCAATCCACCATATGTGGTGACAGATCCAGAAGAGTGCAAAGGCAATGGCATCAAAGCGAGCTGGGCGGGAGGTAACAAAGGCAGAGAAGTTACGGACAGATTACTCTCTGTCATACCAAAGACGTTGTCACCTCATGGAGTTTTTTACCTCCTGCTGATAGAAGAAAACATTCCAAGCGAAGTGATTGAAATTATGAAACAACACGGCTATGTTTCAGAAACGGTAATACAGAGAAAAGTGAGGAACGAACAGCAGCTGGTGTTAAAGTTTTATAGATAAGTTCTATCTTAATATATATTATGTAAAAATAAGTATATTGAAAGTATTTAAAATATATGATTATACAATAATTAATATCTAATTCTTGATGTTCTTCCTTACAGCAGCACCAAATAATCTTGCCCCTTCCATATTTTCTTCATAACCAGGTATAGATATGCAGTCATTTAACCACCTCTGAATATTTGGAAAGGCAGAAATATCCCATCCTACCTCCTGTAACAAAAATAGAAAAAGATACAGAAGACCCACCTTATGAAAATTTTATTTCATATTTTTACATTTCAATATTTAATTTCAATATTTTGGTTATCATACTTACAAGAATAGAAGTTATTGACGCTAAGATTGCTGTATCAGCAATGCTTAGCTCATCACCAGCTACCCATTTCGAGTTCACCAGGAATTGATCAAGAAACCCAAGTGTCGAGTTCAAGTCCAACTTCAATGATTCTTTAATTTCTGTTATTCCACTAAAAAGAATAGGATGCTGAAAAAAATGCAGTTTATATAGCAACTTTACTTAATTTCTTTAGGTCACAATGTTGTCCACCTTTTAATGATAATGGCAATGTGAGCTTTTAAGAGCTAGTGGTGGGTCGTCAACGCTTTTTCGGTCAACTAAAACGAGACGGTTTATTGTTCATCGTAAACTATTGAGGTAAAACCTCTTTAGTGTTAGATGTTGTGACCTGTTTTTACTGTCTTTATTGAAAAACATATTATATTATTATCTCATGTCCGTTGGGTTTTATTAATTTGTATATGAAGTTACTTCACTCCACGGAGCCGATTGAGCCAAGAATTGACTCCCTCTAAAATAAACTAGTTGAAAAAACAGTTTTTTTTTCGACTAGTTTACGTGTTCGACGAATACTGAACTGAGCAATAAACTATGACAAACAAAGTAGTTTTGTTGAATGAACGACTTTCAGCATTAACTGTTTTGACAAACTTGTCGTTTGCTGATCGATGCGACTAGTGATGATGACGAACGACGAGACAGGTTAATCTGTGAGCGGTGGAAACTCTTTATGAGTAATAGTGTTCTGTGGGTGGAAATGAACTTCCCTTCATACTTTTTCCAGGCTTAGGACTGGCAGGCAGGCAGGTTCATTACTGTAAAGAACAGAGATATACGTCTTGCTCGTGCCGAGTCGTCGTGCCCCGCGCCCGTCCGTCGATCGTGTCGTCGCGTCGCGACGAACGGTCTCTGTCGCACGCACCGTTCCGGCATATGGCAACCGTTCACGCAATAGACTAGTTTATCAGTAGGCGCTAAACTACCCGTTCATGACAAATAAACAGTTTAATAAAACAGTTCGTTCATTCAACGCCCATCCCTATTAAGAGCAAGTTAACAGTATACTTACGCAAATAGCCCTGATCCTGGGATACAAAAATGAACTATCAAAATAGAGTCTCTGATTCACAAGTGCTCGTTTTTTTATGTCCTTAGGATAGTATTTATCATCATATTTTTCAGCCAAATAGCATGCAATGGCACGGCTTTCCCATAGAATAAATCCATCGTCATCAAGAGTAGGAACGCAGTGTTGTGGATTGATCCTTAGAAAACTTTCACTCAGCTGTTCCTTTTTAAATAAATCAATTAGCACTGTTTCCAGAGGCACATTTATTAATTTTGCAGCTAATAAAGCGCCTCTCGATGGAGCACTTAGTGGAAAATGGTAAAGTTTGATAGCAGACATTTGTATTTTGTTTATATCCAAAAAATGTAAATACTAAAATTGAACAATACGGCCCGTAGCCGTAGCCTGTCAAAGCGTCAAACGTCGATTGCCGACAGTCGCGTGACAGCGATAATGCCGCGTCCGCACGTTTGCCACTTGCCGCCAATGACTAAAGAATTCAAAGGACAGGCCCTACCTATGACAAAAACGTGTCCAATTTATCAGCTGATTATGAGCAAAAAATGGCTGCTGAACTAGAGTTGCAATTATGCGTATCGACAGTATCGATATTTTAAATTTTCATAAGTTTTACAATAACTTACATGTATACGTAAATAAAAAACTTATTTTACTAATGACATTGTACATTTAACTACTTTTATTAATCGATAATATCTTTTAACGGACATCCAAAAAAGTATTCGATGCTGACGATATATTTAGGTATAGGTGTACCAGAATCTCATGGCAAATAGGGAAAAAAAAAATTGTAGTGTGCAATACTGGGGAAATTGGATTAAACGATCTTGATACTGGTTAATATTTAATTATGTCTTTAGTATTATTGAACATGAATTATAATAAGACTGTATGAAGAATGTTCGGTGTTTAATATAGAAAACTAGCTTTTGCCCGCGGCTTCGCCCGCGTGGAATAGTGTTCTTGGAGAAAAAACTACGTCGGCGAATAATTCTCTACCTACTTACAGCAATATACTACTGATACAATATTGAACATGTTTTTAGGTTTGCCCAATGCAAATTGTTAAAAATGGGACCCTATCACCTCGATACGACATGCGCGACCACTTGATAATATACTTACATAATAAGTACTTGAATATAAATTTTACCATAATCTTATAATATCTTAAAGACTATTAAATACTTAAAGACTATTATTTTAAAAACTCGCATCAAAATCCGTTGCGTAGTTTTAAAGATTTAAGCATACATAGGGACAGACAAAAAAGGGACTTTGTTTTATACTATGTAATATAATGATATTTCATGAAAAATAAATCAATCGTGAATTACTTTATATACTTATTTATTACGAATAACATACAATTAAATTGGCAACAGTTTATTTAATGTTGGAATTTCCTTCCGAACTGTATAGAACTCGTTTACTTTATTCCTAATCAACTATAAATCGAAACTGTCTTATGTTGATTTTCTTTTTTCCTCCTCTCCTCCTTTTACCAGTCATGGAAAACAAACCATCATTCGATGTGCCATCAGCTACGATTCACCTTATAGTAGTACTGGAAACACATTTAAAGAAGTCACAATAATTACCTAAGAAAATATAAAAAAACTAAAAGTATCAAAACAACTCACTCTAACTTACCGGTCAACTCGACCACGAACTTTAAATTATAAGATTGAGTTCGATTTACACCTTCTTCTTTCTGTATTTTACTATAGACATAGAAAACAATATTTCTCGCTTGAGATCGAATTGCCTTTTTGGATATTTTCACAAAAACAACAAATTCCAAGAACATAATCACAAAATGTTAGCAGCGGTTGACAGATCACGTACTTTGATTTGACGGGTCATACTTGACATTGCCATATGAAAATCACATTTTTTATTTTTTTTAAAATGCCATCAGATTCTGGTAGAGCTATATACATTCTATTTGTTCTAACTGGACCACTTTCAAAAAAGTTTTTGTAATATCTTTATTAATCATGTAAGACTTACCTTTATTTACCATGGGACAGAAGTGCCATTTCTTTATTGAAGTCAACACGCTTAAGTATAATTATTAGTTAAGGATCTTTTAACTCCTAGGTCCTTATAGGTTATAATATTATTACCTCTAAGGACCTAGGAGTTAAAAGATCCTTAAATATTTATTTGTATACGAGCTGAGCCAACTGTATAAATTGGTTTATGACATGAACTTATGCTTTTTTTTATTCTTAATTTATGCATACGTAAGTAAAAAAACTTATTTTACTAAGGACATTGTACATTTAACTACTTTTATTAATCGATAATATCTTTTAACCCACATCCTGAGTATTCTATGCTGATTGCTGAGGATAGTTTTATTCTATTTGTTCTAACTGGACCATTTAAAAAAAAAATTGTAATACCTTTATTAATCAAGTAAGACTTAACTTTATTTACCATGGGAAAGAAGTGCCATTTCTTTATTGAAGTCAAAACGTTTATCTTTTATTATTTAAGGATACTTTAACTCCTAGGTCCTTAGAGGTTATAATATGGTTAAATATTTATTTTCATACGAGCTGAGCCAACTGTATAAATTGGTATAGGTATGAAATGAAATGGTGCTTTTTTATTCTTTGTTTAGGTACTTTTGATGTACAGCGTAAGTCAGTCCCATCGTAACCTAATCTTATACATAATGACAAGATGCTTTATTTGGTGAAAATATGGTTACAATTAATAGGTGTTACATTTTTATAGCTTGGCAAATAATAAGTCCTTGTGGCATCGACAGATGGAACTAAAAACTTTTTGAACTATCTAAGGTGGAATAGAAATAAAAGACAAAGGAATATATCCACTTATATTAAAATGAATAAGTCTATCCATTTCTAAATAAAATTAAGTTTGTTCAAAAACTGGCTATGCTATTCTCTTGACTGGGTCCGGGGAATTATATTTTCTTCTCCAGCTTTCAACCATAATTTGCTTATTATATCACTTTTCGGAAACCTATAAAAAACAAGTATTATTAGTTTTATTATTTGTCAAATAATTTTGGTCACAACAATATTATTAAAAGCTATCAAACTTATATTTTTAAAACCACATCGAATACATTCAGATTGCTTTTTGAGACATAACACAAATGTAATTATTATGTTTTTATCGATGTAATTATTATTTGTACCTTTATCGATAACTATTACAAACGGTAGGTAGGTACGGTACTCTATGGTAGGTACAACACTTTTCAATTACGTAAATAAATCTAATGACTTAAAATGCAATTTAAAGGACTGTTCTAATGAAATTTAAGTGGATATGAATATAATAAATGAAAAAATCAAATTGCAATGCAATTATTTCATGAAATGTTTATAGTATTGCATAAAACCGGCTACTAACCTGCGTAAATACAATTGAGGTTGATTTATACTCTTTAATGCATTGCACCTTGCAATATAACGTTTAGGCATGTTAATTATCACTTTTACAACATTCAAATAAAATTTTAAAGAATAAGTCCTTAAAATCTCTTGGAAATTCATAAATAAACAAAACATAAACAACCTTTTGACAGGAGACCTACCACAGTTAATTGACAGTTAATGAGCAAATAATGGCGGATCGTTCCACATTTCGTTAGTTGTCAAAGTTTTGAAGTCTAATGTTTCTAAAATGAGCAAAAACAAAAATATTGCTATTTCTTCTAACATGAAAATTATTGCATTAGATAGAAAGAGACCAAATGATATTTCACCGTCTGTCTCATATTTCCATCATATTTGTATAAGCGCTAGTATGTATAGAACTGTAAGGGCCCCTCCATGTATATACCTCAATGCTTGCCGCAAACTCCAAACCTCCACAAACACTTGACTTGAAAAAGGGAATCAAACGTCGCCATCCGCACGCTTGCGGCTTGCGAGTTAGTTAGTGTGTTCTGAACAGGCAAGCATGACGGACGTTGAGCTCGTATCGGCTATAGCATTTGCTTTGAGTTATTTTTATTGTAAAAACAACAGCCTCCGTGGTCTTGTGGTTAGAGCTTGGCTCTCGACTCGGAGGTCGAAGGTTCGATTCCCGCACTGGGATTATGAGAGTAAAAGAGAGTGTGCTTTTGTGTACTGCGCACACAAAATCGGCGTGGGGAGTTATTATTATTGCAAAAAAAATACATAAATAAAAACAAACAAAAAAAACGGCAAAGAAGGTGGATTACGTTACAAATTCATAAAAACCGTATACTGGCTTATTCAATAATGTATTATACTAAGCCACGCATCAGCTACTTTTTCTCATAATAATAACAATAATATCTATGGACGTTTCACACCACGTCAATCTAGTCCCGTGGTAAGTTCTCGAAGAACTTGTGTTACGGGTACCAGACAACAGAAATATATTTAATACTTTTATATTATTTATGTCACCGTAAAATTGTAAAAACCGTTAGATTGTAAAATAACTAACGACATTACACACAAGATTTTTCGAAATATTTATAACTATATATGTTCGCGCCAACGCGCGACGTTTATAAACTGGTCACACAGATCGTTTAAATCAGCCAATCACGCACGAGTTTTGGTTGACAGTCCTGAGGCCGCTGAGGGAGTGACACGACCACTTGCTCCTGAGATTTCGCCCGCGCTGGACATTTAAATTCAGCACATCCCGATTTAAGCTGCGCGTCCACTGCATCGGAATCGGAGCGTACGGAGCGGACGGAGCGTCGGCATTTACAAAATGCCGATGGGGTGCGTCCACTGCATCCGGATTCAGCATCGGCAATTTAGTTATTTTTAATCCGTCAGCCTGAACGTGCACTTGCATTATGGAGGATAGTGACGAGATATATTGTTGTAATCTCAGACCGAATAGGTTGTAATTAGCTTATTTTATCAGAAGAGGAAAAGAGAAACAAGAGGAAACGAAAGATATGGGTTCATAAATCATAATATAAATTCAAAAAGAATAATTTTTGGAGAATTTCATACATTATATCGTGGGGTGACAAGTAAAACTCATTAATTGTATTAGAAGCTAATTAGAGATAATTAAGGTTATAACATATTTGGTTCTTAAAATTCAGATTTTAAATCCTAATTTTTGGATTTATGGTATCTTTTAGATTAAAGAGTGTCTGACATAACCGAAACCACGCTTTTAAAAAAAAGTCGGAACTTTCATAGTAATGATTAAAAATGTACTTAAGGAGTTTTACCTGTCTGTAGTTATGTACAGTATGCTCTTGTTTAGGTATTTAATGAAACCACAGATTTTATCGTATTAAAAAAAACAGCAATTAATTTAATTTTCTTCACCCTCATCATCACTGTCGTCAAATGAAGGCTCTGGTAGGCAATCTGAGACACCATTTATTGATGGTAAACTTTTATACCACGGAATAAGTTCCTCTGGTATTTGACCAGCAATACAAAGTTTTACAAGGTCTCCTTTTCTTGCCGCCGATAAAAGTAGTAACAAACTTTGAAATGCTGGTTTCAGCTGAACAATCTGTGTTCGTCGGCGTCCCCCTCCTGCACTGACATTTATTTCAGTGTTCCGCACACAACACATTAAAAAAAAAACTAAATTATATGGTACTTCCTGATGTCATACAAAGTTAAAATTTGGTATGTAAACTTGTTTTAGCACACAACAAACATAAAAATTGTCAAACTTGGAACTTTTATCCTCCAACACCTTTAACTAGGGGATCAAAATTTGTAATTGTCTTTAAAAAATAAGTGAAATCCCACCAAAAACATTTTCATGTAAAGTAATGCCAAGACGATACCATATAACTCGCACTGTCAATGAGCTATTAGATCTCATGTAAAAACAAGCTTCTGACTCTACCAAACTTATGTTACTACACCCCTTAACTCTACAAGCCTAACTTCACAAACTCTACACTTTAGTCAAATTATGTGCCTTGGCCAGTTCATTCCTACTAGTATAGTAAAGGGTCTTTCAACAAGGACGGGTTGATGTTAACAGTTTCTAGCGGTTATATTGTTTTGGCAGCAGCAGTTAAATCTGTTGTTTCTTATTCTGTCACTGATGCCAAATCATCATGGCAAGTTACACGACTGAGGAGCATATCCAAATGATAAAATTTTACTATCAAAATGAGGGTTAATTAGTGCAAACGTCGCGCGCATAACGTCCAATTTACGGCAAACGCTCTTCAAAGTCGACTCTGAAACGTTTGGTGGCCAAATTCAAGACGACCGGTTCGGTAAACAAACTACAAATACCGTTATGTTAAAGGATCGCCAGATCGGCTGAGAACATCGCCGCTGTGAGAGTATGCAGGAGTCTCCGAGGGAGTCGATTTCTCGCCGTGTACAAGAACTCGGCCTTTCGCAGACTTCAACTTGGGGAATTTTGCGTTGGGACTTGAGTCTGTATCCGTACAAGCTTCAAATGACCCAAAAGCTTAAAGCTAATGACCGCAGACAACGTGATTTGTTCGCTGACTGGGCTTCAGAACGTTTGGAAGAGGGCCCCGATTTTGGCCGTAAAATAATCTTTTCTTTCGGGTTTTATGAAGTCGCAGGTCTATGCCAATAAGGCGCAGTCGACCGATGTTCTGAAAGTCAACATAATTCAGCTCATCGCTCAGATTTAACTGGATCTATGTAGCAGAGTCATTGCTAATTGGATTTCTCGGATCCTTGCCACCGTTCGAAGCCGCGGCGGATATTTGATTGATATTATAGTCCATTAATAATGGCTTAAGTTGGATTTTAATTAAAAAAATAATTTCGTTATTATCTCACACACCTAGTTTTATTCAATTTTAACATCGACCCATCGTTGTTGAAAGAACCTTTATAACATGTCCGTAAATTTGTCACCTTACGCCTAAGTGAATGTAGCGAAATGGTCAGGGAACATATTTTGACTAAGGGTAAGTTTGTGAAGTTAGGTTTGTAGGGTTAAAGCATGTAGAGTTAAAAGTTTGGTAGCGTCAGAAGCTTGGTTTTACATAACATCTAATCGCTTTTAAGTGTGCGTTATATGGTTATCGTCTTGGCATTACTGTACATGAAAACTGTTTATGGTGGGATAACTTTTTACCAGAACCTCAATTCTTGTATTTAAAGTAGACTAAATTTTACTTTGTTTATATTGAAAGTGTAGCGACATATTTCCATGAACATATTTTATGACGTTTCGACCAATCAGAGCGCATTTCACGTTGGTTTATAGTTGATCATAAAACACCCTTTGAGAGTTTTAGTGTGTCGGGACTTGATTGTAATTGTATTAATGCAGGTTTTATTTAGCAGAATTGTAACAACAGAAAACAGATAAAGGTACATTTTAGGACATTCCTAACAAAGTTCTACAAAATCATTAAAAAACCCTAAAAACCCGGGTACCCGGTTTTGAAGAAGGCTGGGACCGAAAAAACGGTTTTTCAAAATATTATGTCCGGTTTTCGATCCCCTAGTTATGGCCATCTAGATAGCCAACGTGTGAAGGCTACAATAGACAGTTGTCGTACTTGACGTTAATGACGCGCCGTAGTTGCCAGCTTCTCTTTGTTGCCAGGAAAATGTCATTAAATACAGAATGAATTTTACCTGCCGGTAATTTTCTGCCAAGTAGTAGATGATGACATTTAAAATTTTATAAATGGCAAGAACGGAAAAGTATGTTCATAATGAATTTTTCTTGCGAAAGATTACGCAAAAATAATGAAGTTAGTGAGAAAAAGTACTTTTTCCCAAAAACTGTACTTAATGAGTTTTTCTTGTCACCCCACGATATTCTGATTTATTAGAAGATGAAAATAGATTTTTTGGGTACATTCATATGACTCGAAAAAAGTTTTTTGAACTTCACTATATTCTACAATTTTTATTTATTATTTGCCCAATTTCATCCCATATATCGTCTCTCCTCAGTTGGTTAAGATAATGTTGATGTTTTAGATTGTAAAGTTCATCATATTTTTCCACTAAAGTAATTAAAATATCGTCATTCGTCGTGAATAAGTATTTATGTATAGCCGTCGCGTCGTCGCAAACACGTCAGAACTTAAAACGTTCGGAAACCGAATGACGGGTTCACTGCCGATGACGTCATCGGCAAAAATACCGGTCGCGGGCGCAGAAATGCCGATCCAGTGGACGCAGTACCATAGAAATCCATACAAAGCAACAAATCCGTCCGCTCCGTCCGCTCCGATTCCGATGCAGTGGACGCGCAGCTTTATAAGTATCGTGACGCGTCAGCACATATTGTGCATTCGAATATACAAAACTCAGCTCGCTAGCGACACGCGATAAACTACCGATAAACTCCGCTCAGTTGTGTAGTGCCTGCTGGAGAATAATCCGCCCATATCTGGAACCACAGCTTCAGTCAGCTCATCATCAAAGGTTAGTGATCTAGTATTCCCCAACTATTCCTAAAATCTCAGCCCCTAACCCCCCAAAAGCCCCATTTCCCGCGTCTACCTACCTACTCAGCTCATAGTCACGTATGCGCACACTTGCGCATACATCTTTCTGGTCCTTCGTCGCCTTCCGGGTCCTCCTGGCCTTATTTAGGGCTAGGCCCCTTTAGAATCAGTACCTACACGTCCATTCCGCTCAATTCTGCTCAAAAAATCAGCTCGATTCGTTTTATTTTGACTATTTCATTCTGCCCAGACGACGTACCTACGTTGCATTTTTTGAATTTTCTGCAATTATTTTGCCATATTTAACATTAAACCCCTATTCTGCACATTAATATTAGCGTATATTACAAGTAATTGAATCATTTTGTGTTTAATTCGGCCCGTAAAATCATAGGAAAAAACCCAAGTTTTTTTTTTTAAAGTGGGTAGATATCTTCGGCTCATAATCGAACGAGTAACGAACATTCCAGAACTTCCCTAGGTACCTAATACATAATTTGTGCCAATATCACAGAATTTCCTCAGCTCATAATTAATTACGACGAAATTTTTTAATATTTGAATTGCATAGTAATTAACTTGTGAATATTGTGAATTACGTTCGGCTCATAACTTAATAGTAAATCGCCTTTGCATTACTAAATAACGTTTATAATTTATATACTCATAATCTCGGTTTTTAAAACACAATATTAATTAACTTAGCATTATTCTAAAAGTTACAAGTTGTATTCCAAAGCTTTTCAAGTAGGTACCTATAAATACGTCATCGGCTCACTACACTTCGATCGCACAGTTGATAACTGGTTTGTGCATTAGTAGGTAGGTAACGCGCGTTAAACATCTTTTTTTTTTTTTTATAAAATAAGGGGGCAAACGAGCAAACGGGTCACCTGATGGAAAGCAACTACCGTCGCCCATAGACACTCGCAACATCAGAAGAGCTGCAGGTGCGTTGCCGGCCTTTTAAGAGGGAATACGCTCTCATCTTGAAGGTTTGTAGGTCGTATAGGTCCGGAAATACTGCTGGTGACAGTTCGTTCCAGAGTTTCATAGTGCGCGGCAGAAAGTTACGCGAGAAACGCACGGTGGAAGACTGCCACTCATCAAGGTGATGAGGATGGAATATTTTTCGCGTGGGACGATGGCGAAAAGTTGCAGGTGGTATGATTCCGAACAATTCCTCAGAGCACTCCCCGTGATACAACCGATAGAGGATGCAGAGTGAAGCTACATCTCGGCGTAATTCCAAGGGGTCCAAGCTGTTTGAAACATAATGACAGTCAATAATTCGAGCGGCCCTTCGTTGGATACGATCCAGAGGGAGCAGTTGGTATTTTGGTGCTCCTGCCCAGAGATGAGAACAATATTCCATATGAGGCCGAACCTGCGCCTTGTAGAGTTGTAGGCGTTGGTCCGGACCGAAGTACTGTCTCGCTCTGTTGAGAACACCAAGCTTCTTCGAGGCTAACTTGGCCTTACCCTCTAGATGATATCGGAACTGGACTTCGCTCGATATGCTAACGCCAAGTATTTCAATGCTAGGGGAGATGGTTAAAGATGTGCCCTCAAAACGAGGATGTACGACCATAGGTGACTTTTTAGCGGTGAACGCGCAGACTTGTGTCTTGGCGGGGTTAAATTGGACTAAGTTACGTCTACCCCATTCAGAGACTTTATCCAATGAATTCTCTATTTTAAACACAAGTTCGTTTCGACTCTCGATGACATTTAGCCGAGAAATATTAGGGGAGCCGGTATATACAGCATCACCTGTACTATCATCCGCATAGCAATGAATGCCGTTGGTCTGTAACATGTCATTGATATGCAGTATGAATAGGGTAGGCGATAGCACACAGCCCTGAGGGACACCAGCATCAACTAACTGAGTTTCCGAGCATTCGCCGTCAACTACGACCTTTATGCTTCTGTCTGCTAAGAAACTTGTGACCCACTTGCATAATTTCTCGGGCAGCCCGTATGATGGAAGCTTTGAAAGCAACGCTTTATGCCAAACCCGATCAAAGGCCTTCGCAATGTCCAAACTAACAGCCAATGCTTCTCCCTTCGACTCAATTGCCTGAGCCCAACGATGAGTTAGGTACGCCAAGAGATCACCAGCCGAGCGACCCTTACGGAACCCGTATTGTTTGTCGCTTAGTAATCCCTGGCCGTCCAAGTATCGAAGAAGCTGGCCATTGATAATGGATTCCATTATCTTTGAGAAGAGAGAGGTTATGGCGATTGGTCTGTAGTTGGAAGGATTTGAGCGATCACCTTTTTTGGGGATCGGGTGCACCAAGGCTGTCTTCCAAGAAGCCGGGACGATGCCAGAGGAATAGGAGAGCCGAAAAAGGCGCGTCAAGACCGGAGCCAACTCTGGAGCACACTTTCTCAACACAATAGGAGGGATTCCGTCAGGCCCACTCGACTTTTGGATATCAAGGGAACGGAGAGCTTTTCGCACTGAGCGCTGATGAAACCGAATATCCGACATGAAGCTCGTGCATCGCGGTATGGTCGGCGGTTTCTGCCCCCCGTCATCTAGGGTCGAGTTAGACGCAAAAAGCTTGCCCAGAAGATCGGCTTTGTCTTTTGCGTCCTGGGCTAACGATCCATTTCCTACGTGTAGGGATGGTAGGGTTGGCTTGCAGAAATTTCCCTCAATAGCTTTGGCCAGAGACCAGAATGCACGGGTTCCCGAGGGGAGGCGCTCGAGTCTCTTGCCAATTCTATTGACGTGCTGTTTCTTTGCCCAAATGATCTCTTTCTTGAGGGACCTAGAGGCATGGTTGTACTCCATTTTATATGTGCTGGTATTTAAATCCCGAGTAGACACTGCATTGGCCCAGGATTGGTAAGCCTCCTGCTTCCGGCGAGAAGCTTTTTTGGAGGATGAACCAAACCAGGGACGAAATCTGCCGCCAGTTGGCACTACAGAGGACGGAATGAAAAGTTCCATCCCCTGCACTACCACATCGGCAACAGAGATGGCAGTGTTGTCGGGATCATCCGGCGAGAAGCACACGTGCCCCCAAGGATAGGATGCAAAAAACGACCGCATCCCATCCCAGTCTGCTAACTTGTAGTGCCACACACGACGGTATTTAAGAGCACGCTGTCGTAACACCGTCGTGAGTGGCACAGAACTCCTGACAAGGCAATGATCCGATGAACCAAGTGGAGCGGTTACGGATATTTGGTAGCCATCAGGATTTGAAGTCAGCAGAAGGTCCAACAAGGAAGGATTCTGACCGTCCACATCTGGGATTCGCGTAGGCGTAGTAACCAGTTGTGTTAGGTCGTTCGCAAGGGCAAAGTCGCATACAGATCTCCCCGCATGATCAGTTTTACTGGAATTGAGCCAGTCGGCGTGGTGGGCATTAAAGTCGCCAAGTATATGATCTCTGCGGATGGGATCTGCCGCTGTACAAAATCTGAAGCAGCTTGCAGGTGTTCCAAGAGTCGGTCCGTCTCGGCGTCACCACTATGGGACCTATATAAGCACGCATAGACGCGAGGGTGGTCGTCGCAATCTATGCGGAGCCATAATGTTGACAGGTCCCTGTCCTCAAGATTGCTGAGGCGGCGAGAGCTGATATCATCTCTGATATACACACACACTCCAGCTTTGGGCAGAAAGGAGTGCTCGAGATAATACCCTGGGTGGGAAAGGTATGATGTGTCACTCGGAGATGATATCTGCGTCTCGGTTAAAAAGAGCAAAGCCGGCTTTGCCGTCTCAAGGTGGTAATGGACGGCATTAAGGTTGGAGTGTAATCCCCTGATATTACAGAAGTCCATGCCTAATATCGAGGGGGGTGCCTTTGTGTGTTTGCTCTTGCCCCGAGCAGATTGTAGCGCAGTTTTGCCCTCCCCAGAATACGAGGGGCAGCCTGGACGTCCACGCTCAGTTCCAGGGGTCCCTGAGTATGGACATCCAGAGAGGGATTCTCCAACGCAGTTGGTACCCTCCTGGGGTAACAAATTGTTTTTCAACTGCGGCATTTCTAGGGGGGTAGGGGATTGGGCCTCCGGTAAACTCACTCACTCGACGGAACACAGCGCAAGCGCTGTTTCACGCCGGTTTTCTGTGAGCCTGTTCTGTTCTCATTCATTCTGTTTGCATTCATTCTCAAATAGGTATTTTTTTATAGAAATAATAGTGAACTTCACATTGAATTATTATCAACGTTCCGTGTTTATACAAATATATTATAGGTGTAACTTTACAGCTGTAATAAAGTGGTCGGCACACTATTGATATTTAAACCTACTCATACATTGTTTCATTACGTTAATTTGTTTCAAAGACGCGCGTTAAGAACATGTTTATATTTAAACTTCAGCACATTAATATAATATTACAGACGGTTTCTAACGCGTTAATTTCCGTTCACTAGACATACACAATTCTTTATTACCATCAGGTGATCGGTCCGCTCATTTGTTCATTAACTCCTATACATTTTATCATTTAATTGTATACATTATCGGCACAGTATTTAAACCTATTCTCTGCACTTTAATTTAATTGTGCGCGTATTTTCTGCTCATAAGTGTTGGACATTTAACTTAGTTTTACACAAATATATTTTTAAACATGCCTACAAAATCGCAAGCTGCTATTTTTAGGCAAACAATTAAATCAATTAGTCGGCTCAGAGAGATCGCATTGGCATTGCACAAGGGTGACTCTAAACACAACAAAACTGAGTTTAGTGCGCGCTTTAAAGATTTACCAAACTTGAAACAGAAATTAGAAAACCTATACTGCGAAATTTTAGACGACGGCAGCCTCACAGAAGAGAATGAAAAATTTTATACAGCCGGTTATGAAAACGCGCTATCCGAATATTATGATATTTTAACTGCAGCGGAAAATTTAAGTTCTTCTCAAGAGTCAAGTCAGCTCAATTCCGCCGTCCTCCCCAAAATTGAACTACCAAAATTCAGCTCACTCGTTGAGGACTGGCCTTCGTTTATTACAATATTCAGGAGTCTCACGGACGACATGACGTCACTTACAGATGCAGTTAAGCTGCACTATCTTTTGTCCTGCCTATCGGGAGAGGCGCTCAGCATGATTGCACATTTAAAAATAACTAATGAAAATTACAGTGTCGCGCTCGATATTCTCACACGTAGGTATGAGAACCGCCGGGTTCTCATTGATAGGTATGTTGATATAATACTCGGCTTACCTAACATTCATATCCGCTCAGGCATACGCGCAACATTTTTAACACTGCTCATCTCAGCACAAAGCGCCTTAAATAATTTAAATTTACCTATGGATAGTAACTACATAGTTGTGTCCATTGTAGTCAGGAAACTACAGGGTGAGCTCCGCACATTGTTTGAAAGAAAATTTGGCACCTCGGACACTCTGCCCACCTTAGGAGACTTGATTTCTTTTTTAGAGGAGCACGCGCGTTGTATCGAGACAGAGTTTTCTAGTGCAGCGGGCGGTGTTACCTACTCACCACAACCGGGGCCCTCTCGTCAATACTCACCCCCCGCACGCTCTCCGCGCAGTCCACGCTTTAGACCGATTAGTCCCGCGTATCCTCGTGATATTCAGCGCTCGCCATCAGCTAGTTTAGGTAGCTATCACAGCAGCCCAGTTCCTCATCATCATCAACGCTATTTGCCCCCCTCCCCCCGAACGGAACGTCGCGAATACTCAGCTCGGAATATAAACAAACACAGTCGGCTCTACTGCCCCTACTGTAAGAATACAGAACACAAACTAATCGCGTGTCCCAAGTATAATCATCAGCCCACTCAAGGTCGTTGGGACTTTATAGAAGCCAACGACAGATGTCATAAGTGTCTAGGTCCGCACTATGAAAATGAATACATACAAAATTCTTAAGGTTGTGTCACAATAACATTTCGGCCCACAAACCGTGACACACCATCTATTACTACTACTGCTCATATTCTAAAAGATGTTACAGGTTATTTACCTATGCAAAAAATACCAGATGTTATACAACACTCAGATCATCAGATCATTCCGTTAGCAGATCAAGATTATCATACGCCTGCGCCCATTGATCTCATTTTAGGCTCAGACGTTTTGGGTCACGTTTTAGACGGTACTAAGCTCACTTTGGGCCCGGGGAAGCCCATAGCCTTCGGCACGATTTTTGATTTTGCACTCATAGGACCCATCGAACATTCTTGCGACTCACCTGTAGCTCAAGTTAACTCTGCTCACATTACTCATTGTGAGTGAGTGTCGACTCATTCTACACATTCTGCTCATGATTTGTGGTGGTCTCCTCCATGGCTCAAACTGCCAGAGGACACCTGGCCCAAGATGCCTTCAGCTCATACCCGACAAGAACTGCCAGGGCTAAAGCCAAAATACGTACCATGTAATTTCTCGATACCCGGTGTAGATAGTGATCTGCTCACTCGCTTCAGCTCTTTAGACAAACTGATCGGCGTTACTGCATATATGAGGCGATTCATTCGTAACTGTAAACTTAATTCAAACTCGCGTCAACTAGGCCCTCTAACTGTAAGTGAACGTAGAGAAGCATTGCTCTTCTGGATCCGCTCTGT
The DNA here is from genome assembly GCA_905404095.1 of Glaucopsyche alexis. Classification (NCBI taxonomy): domain Eukaryota; kingdom Metazoa; phylum Arthropoda; class Insecta; order Lepidoptera; family Lycaenidae; genus Glaucopsyche; species Glaucopsyche alexis. The sequence continues at coordinate 20,482,466 of FR990057.1, forward strand.
ACAGCAAAATGCATTCGCAGAAGACATTCACCGCCTGCAAACTGATAAACTCTGCACAGTTCGACTACAACGTTTGTCACCTTTCATGCAGGACGGACTCCTCAGAGTAGGAGGTAGACTCACTCGTTCCGAACTCACATATGATGCTCAACACCCATTCATTAGTCCGCGCGTTCCTAGTCCGCTCGTAGACCTCATTATAGATCACTATCATCGCATACACTGCCACAGACACGCTACATGCTATTTTACGTCAACAATTTTGGATATTATCTGCACGCAGCATCATAAGGCACAGAACGTTTAAATGCATAAGATGCTTCCGTTCCCGCGCTCAGCCCGAAGTACCTGTCATGGCTGATCTGCCAGCTGACAGAGTCATAACTCAGCCCGTATTTAGTCACGTATCAACTGATTTTGCCGGTCCGTTTCTGCTCAAATCAAGTCCATTACGTAACGCTAAGTTAATTAAAGGATATTTTTGCATATTTGTTTGTCTCACTACAAAGGCGGTTCACTTGGAACCAGTCTCATCGCTCACTGCCGAAGCATTTATTGCCACATTACAAAGGTTCTGCTCACGACGCGGAGCAGAACCTTTGTAATGTGGCAATAAATTCCGGTATTGATACGTTCAGATTGCGGCACAAATTATGTAGGAGCTAGGAATTATCTTCTAGAGGTACAACAATTTCTAAATGACAATAATGACGCCATTACTCGTAAAGTCTCAACTCAAAATATAACTTGGTTACTCAATCCGCCCAAAGCTCCATGGATGGGAGGCATCCATGAAATTAATGTTAAATCTACAAAGCAACTTTTGTACCGTGTTATCGGTGAACAACACCTCACTTTCGAGGAGTTTTCAACTCTGCTCACTAGAATCGAAGCTGTATTAAATTCTCGGCCCATCAGCCCACTCTCGTCCGATCCCACGGACTATCAGCCCCTTACTGCCGGCCACTTTCTCATTGGCCGTCCGCTCACAGCTCTTCCAGAGCTGACTCTAGATGATAGAGTAATATCCCCGCTCAAACGCTTTCAGCTCCTTCAATCACTCTCTCAGCGCTTTTGGACCCTTTGGACCAAGTCTTACCTCCATACCCTTCAAATCCGCTCCAAATGGCTTTCCTCTTCCTCTCCACCCAAAACTGGAGAATTAGTTCTGCTCAAAGAAGACAATCTACCCCCGCTACGATGGAAGATGGGAAGAATCTCACGTCTGCTACCTGGGAAGGATGGAGTCATCAGAGTCGTGGACTTGGACACCACTCAAGGCCAGCTGCGCAGGCCTGTCGGCAAGATTGCCCGGCTTCCACTGGATTCTGCTCAAGATGGGATCAGCTCAACGCCTTTGCGGGCCCCCCAGGATGTTCGCGCCAACGCGCGACGTTTATAAGCTGGTCACACAGATCGTTTAAATCAGCCAATCACGCACGAGTATTGGTTGACAGTTCTGAGGCCGCTGAGGGAGTGACACGACCACTTGCTCCTGAGATTTCGCCCGCGCCGAACATTTAAATTCAGCACATCCCGATTTATAAGTATCGTGACGCGTCAGCACATATTGTGCATTCGAATATACAAAACTCAGCTCGCTAGCGACACGCGATAAACTACCGATAAACTCCGCTCAGTTGTGTAGTGCCTGCTGGAGAAGAATCCGCCCATATCTGGAACCACAGCTTCAGCCAGCTCACCATCAAAGGTTAGTGATCTAGTATTCTCCAACTATTCCTAAAATCTCAGCCCCTACCCCCCCAAAAGCCCCATTTCCCGCGTCTACCTACCTACTCAGCTCATAGTCACGTATGCGCACACTTGCGCATACAATATATTTATAATCATTCGAAATATAATGTGTAAAATTATAGGCAGAATATTCGCGTCCGAAGTCTATCGGCATTTTACAATTTCACTAGTTTGATTACAATCTAACGGTTTTTACAATTTTACGGTGACATATACATATTTAAGATTTTTATTGTATCTAAGTGTATTATACACATCCATGACCCGGGAACACAGGAGACTATTTGGTCCTTCAGCGGGATCAGAATTTCGAACTCGCGAACCCTGGCTTGAGCACCAACACGCTCAACCACTGAGCCACAGAGGTCGTCTCATCTTTGTGATGCTTGTTTTTCGGGTCCCAAATGCATGGTTTAGCCTGATAACATTCGAGGAAAAACAAGATGTCTTAATTTGACCATTCACCACTGATTTTGTGCGAGCGTAGGCACGTCTGCCCGTCTCCAGTACACAAACCAGACTGAGCGCGCGGCCGCGCCAACGTGTGCCATGTGGATGCATCGCAAGCGCTTGCGACAAATTCCCTTTGATTTGTGTCAAAAAACCGACACTCGATCGGAAAGGCTTGCAAACGTACACAAACCATGGCAAACTGAATTTGTGACAGCTTGTCGAAGTTTGGCAAACGTGCGGACCCGGCATAAAGCTTTTTAAAAAGAGCCCTGAAAGTTGTCAGTCTCTATATGTATACTTTTTTCTATGGTTGTCAGTTGAAGCTGTGGTTGAAGTTAAAACGTAGGTAAAGTGATTATATTCTCCACGAAGTATAGATAACAAGGAGTCCGAACGTAATGTTAAAATAATGGTCTCAATTACGGGGACAGATTTTTGCCGGTAGAGCGCGCGACGGTCCGACATGCACTCGTTTGAAATTACGCGGGAAGTTTAAAGTTGCTATTGACAGCTCTGGAAAGATTGAAATCTTATTATTTTAAAGTTTTAGGAAATTCTTAGAAACTGTTCTCGAAAAATAGATACCGTAGAACACGGTAATTGCCTAACGGTAATTTAAAAATAATTGTAATAAATAATAGTATTGGCAACACTCGGTATAATAGTATTGGCAACACTCGGTACTCGTCGGTCTCGCACGCCTAGCGGCAGAAAAAAGAACTAAGATCTGGTCCTATTATTGTGTACATAATTATTATTAAAAAGCCTATACCCATGAAGCATAGATACCAGGAGTCCGAACGGTATAGGCTTTTTAATAATAATTATGTACACAATAATAGGACCAGATCTTAGTTCTTTTTTCTGCCGCTAGGCGTGCGAGACCGACGAGTACCGAGTGTTGCCAATACTATTATACCGAGTGTTGCCAATACTATTATTTATTACAATTATTTTTAAATTACCGTTAGGCAATTACCGTGTTCTACGGTATCTATTTTTCGAGAACAGTTTCTAAGAATTTCCTAAAACTTTAAAATAATAAGATTTCAATCTTTCCAGAGCTGTCAATAGCAACTTTAAACTTCCCGCGTAATTTCAAACGAGTGCATGTCGGACCGTCGCGCGCTCTACCGGCAAAAATCTGTCCCCGTAATTGAGACCATTATTTTAACATTACGTTCGGATTCCTTGTTATCTATACTTCGTGCCTATACCGTTCGGACTCCTGGTATCTATGCTTCATGATATTCTCTTTGGTTGAAGCACAGCCTATGGAACTTACCTACAGTCGTCCAACGGACACGTCTAGACAGAGCAATCGTGCGGGGCGTGCGGGGTGAGAGAGGGGCGGTAGCAAGCCCAAGCTGCCATACACTCGCTTGGGACACGTCAGCCGGGGTTGACGCTTTTTAATTTGATTGTTTTAAGTGGTTTGCGATAGTGTTTCGTTTGAGTTGTATGTAGGAACTTATTTGCAATGGTCAATTATATGAGCAGCTATAGAAGATTAATTTTAATACAAAACCATGCGCCTGTTTCCCGTCAGAATTTTTAATAAATATATATAATTAAAATAGTTTTATAAATATAATTAAAATAGATACAAATCTACGTATGAGAATTTACTAACTACATCGTCAAATTCAACAATCGCAATCTAAAAACTAGTAAATCCAAATGTCGAAAATAGCTTTCAGTTTCGCATTTGTAGCTTTTGCAGGGTTCGTAAATATCCGATATCTATACATCTATACATCTATACAAATAAATAAAATTGAAGTGTCTGTTTGTAACTTCCAATTAACAGCTTTTTACTTAATGCATCTTAAAGTATATTCAGTACTTATTATAAAATACAAATTTTTAGAATTTTTGTCTGTCCGTTGGTCTGTCTGTCTGTCTGTCTGTTTGTTCCGGCTAATCTCTGAAATGGCTGGACCGATTTTCACGGGACTTTCACTAGCAGATAGCTGATGTTATAAGGTCTAACATAGGCTACTTTTATTTTAAGGTTCCGTATAAAAAATAGGGTTCCGTTTCCGTTAGTTACGGGCAAGTAAGTTATGCAAAAGAAGTTGCGGGCATCAGCTAGTTTATAATAAATATCAAATTAACAGATATCTTTGATATTTAACCGATATTTTTGATTTTTTGATATTTTTGATATTTTCAAAATTACATACAAATTTCATACTCTGATATGTTTTTTCGTAATAGTTGAATCGAAATAATTTGTATCTCCGATAATTTGAAGATAGGGAAGTAAAATTAAACTCATTTATTTATTATTGATATTCAAAGTTTTCAAATAAATTAAAAATCAACGATAGATACTTTTGAGTATCAATTTAAGTCTTAAATCCATAAAATGACTTTTGTTTATAACCAGAAGAAAATAAAAAGTGTATTAATTTTATCAGTCGAATTAATTTGACACACGGTATACATAAATGGTATAACAATAGTATAATAACAAACAAGGAATTTTCTTCCGAAAAACAGGGGGTCACGTGGGTGTCATAAGCCTAATGATTAGTTAATGTCGTGTCAAATAGCAAGTTTTTGATGACCTAGGCTTGTGAATCTCTCGGAAAATAAGACCTGTGTATTTAGACTATGACTTGATGTAAGATTTTTTACATATAAAACATTATTTTACATTTTTAAATATAAATATCAATTTTGATATATATCAAGCATAAATATCAATTGATATAATATATCATGATATATATCCGATATATATCAATTGATATATATCATGCGAACCCTGAGCTTTTGTATACGCATTTGTATTTTTTTTATAATAAAACTCTTCATTAATACTTCTATATATATTTTTTTGTTTTACTCCTAGTACTCTACATACACATACTACGAATACACAAAATGTAGAACAGATTATAATAAAACACATTATTGTGACAACCCTGCAGCAATGACGAATACCTACACAAAAGCGGCATTTCGCGCGACTTCAAACGCGTTGGACCACTGTATCTCTTTATTACACTGTGGTTGAAGTCTAAAAACTAGAAAATACAAAAATTATAATAATTAATGAATTGTGCTGAAATCAGAATTTAGCAATTTTAGCATAAAATTTAATATGCAGAGTACATTCAAATTATCCTTTTTTATATTATTCTCCTTGACTATCTTTTATGGTGACGGGGTTTTAAATAAACAAGATTTATGTGAGAAACTGGCTGAAAATCTTATAAGCAATGATGATATGACATTGCTTGCAAAACATGTAGTTCCAGACTTAGATGGCAAAAGAAAAGGTGATTCCGGGAAAATTGCTATTGTCGGAGGCTCTGCAAAGTATACAGGAGCGCCATACTTTGCTGCCATATCAGCCCTAAAGGTTTAAACTTGTTTTTATAGATTTTTTCCACAACTTGAAACCTGTTAACATTTTAAGTTCATGATTATCTACATTTAGACTTCCCCGAAAGTCTTATAATATAATGTAATTTTTGCAGGTGGGTGCTGATTTAGTATATGTGATTACTACGGAAGAAGCGGCTCCAGTGATCAAATCATACAGTCCTGACCTTATAGTGATACCCTACAAACTGATAGACATCAGATCTATATTAAGTAAAGTACATGTAGTGGTCCTTGGGCCAGGCCTGGGAAGAGAACCAGAAAATTTACAACTAGCGTACAACACCATACAAACATGTAGAGACCTAAAAAAACCTTTGGTGATTGATGCGGATGGCCTGTACGCCGTTCACAAGAACATATCAGTACTCGAAGATTACACAAAACCTGGAGCTATATTGACACCAAATTCTATTGAGACCATAAAGTTAATTGAGGCAATCCCAAAGTCCAACAACACCTGGTATTCATACTGGGGTAGTACTGTCTCTGTGTTAATGAAGGGCGCTACTGATGAATATCATGGTGGTAAATTTAATTGGCACTTAGATGGAATAGGATCTGGCCGACGAGCAGGAGGTCAAGGAGATATATTGGCTGGAGCTCTAGGTACTTTTTTCTATTGGTCTCTCCAGCATAAACATTGTAATGGAACGTCATCGGAACATCTGGCACGAAGTATAGCATCATTTGCTGCAGCGAAATTAACCAGAGTATGCAATGCTGAAGGGTTTAAGAAGTTTGGTCGCAGTATGACGGCATCAGACATGATAAATGAAATCCATTTTGCATTTGATAACACATTTTTGTGAATAATTCAATTATTGTCAACAATCTCATTAAATCTGATTAGGCATATGCATTCATAAATAATATCATAAAGAAATTATATTCAAACGAAGGAACGTGTTTTAATGATTTTACCAAAGGATTTTACCGAGTACAAATAGGTTAAATAAATTTGTTTTTTGTGCCTTTGTTTTTAAGTAGGTATATCAAGGTAAAAATTTTTCTCAGAAGCTTCCTAGCGTCCAAACTCCCAAGGCTTTATAAATTATTATATTAAAAAAAGTTAATGTCAAATTGAGCAACGTGATGTCAATGTCAAGAATATGTCAACAAAAAATATAATTCTCATTTCTCATATAAGATTTACACTCTCGCCTCGCAACTCACTTCGCCCTTCGCCTCGTTTCTCACCTCGCGCGACGCGCCTACGAGTGGGTGCTTACACTCTCGTGGTGCGTTCAGTTGTCTGTATGCCATTGACAATGGAGGACGTCGAAGTTTTAGCGGCAACAAGTCTAACTTTGTTGAGTTTTATGGTTAATACAATTATGCTTTGGGTTCCATATATTATGCGACTTGACCTTGTTTTTATTTAAGTCCTAAACGTTTCATAATTGTTTTATTACACAAAAAAAATATATTACATTATTTTGAAACCTAAAATAATAATAATATATTATCTTAGACGCTTTAGACCACGTCAATCTGGTCCCGTGGTAAGTTCTCGAAGAACTTGTGCTACGGGTACTTTATTATACACATATTTAAGATTTTTATTATATTATACACATAATATGAATTAATATTAATTCACATCCATGACCCAGGAACACGGAAAAACTTTTTGTTCCTTCGGCGGGATTCGAACCCGCGATCCCGACTATAGCACCAACATGTTGAACCACTGATACACAGAGGTCGTCAAAACCTACATTTTTTTTAAAAATAAGTACACTTTTTAAAAACAGCCGAAAACACAATTCGACATATTGGTTGATAGATTATTATTATTTACAATCGATTTCTGTGTAGATCAGGTATTTGATCTCAAGCATTAACAATTTTTTTTAAACTTGTCTAAAAACAATGAAAATTAAAAAATTATATAAAGTAAATTTATATAAAAGTAAGTCACCGAGCGGGGTTCGAACCCGTAACACTCGTTTCTTGCCATCCGCCTCTTAACCCGCTGAACCAAACGGACAGTGGCCGGCAGGACGAAATTAACGAACATATTCTGCGTGGAAAGAAAAACGCATGAAAACTCGAAAATACGCATTTTCCCAAACATAAGACTATACATACAAGAATTGCTCGTTTAAAGGTATAATATTTGCTTAGTGTGTTTGTATCGTGACATCCTTTCCGGAAGTAACTTCGGTGTTTTTATCATAGAAATTAAAAAACAAAAATACTTATTTTATATAATATCAACTTTATTTATCAATCTTAAGTTTTTAATTTATGATATCGTTAGAATACGTTTTCCTAAGCCAAGTACCTACTTAATGAAATACTCCCTTAATGTATGAAATTAAATATTTGAGTCAAGTAGCCTATATATATATATTATTCTTTTTCTTTTTGAAAAAGTTCTAAGAAACGCATTATTTCGCGTGCGAGAGAAACAACTGTCGCGCATGAGAACTAGCAACAGACTGAAGCGAACGCGAGAATGTGAACACCCGCTCGTATTCGTCGCGAGGTCCTTTGACTCGTGCGCAAAAAACCGCTCCGGACGCGAGCGTCGTGAGTGGCGAGGTGAATGGCGAGGCGAGGAACGAATGCCCGTTTACACATTCGCCTCGCGACTCACTGAGGGCCTCGCCTCGCCGCTCGCGCGAGAGTGTAAACCACTTATCACAAGTCGCCTTGTTTTGTATAATTTTTTAATTGTTATGTCACGACGAGAAAAAAATGATGAAAACAAAAAACATGAATAAATAAAAAACAGAAATATTTGTGAAGTGTCGCAAGTATTTATAAAATATATAAATATACATACATGTCTTCGCCATAACAAACGTGAATATGATATGAAAAATAAACGTAATTACAATGGAAGCAGAAATAGATGAATGCATTAGAAAACGTATACAATGGGCGAATTTGTCAGGAACTGTGAAAAAGGTAAATTGAACCGTGTAGACATTATCAAACACGATACAAAAGTAGTTTACAAACAGATCATAGTTGTTTTTATGTGTGTATATTTGCAGTTAGATTCTTGTGTTATTTTGCCCGCAGCCCACACTTCCTCGTTACTATCTCACGCTTATCAATGTTGAAGCACATTAAAATTCTTCGAATACCCTACTAGTACTTTAAATAATCTACTCGATTTTATATGTGTGCTAATGAAATTTTCTAGTGTGACCACTCATAAGTATATACTATTATTTTTATATTTTAGCTATTAGGAGACTCGCCCAAGGAATATGAAAGATATATATTTGAGTTCAGTATTAAAAACCAATTGCGTTTTAAAGGCAGTCTTGGTAAGTTGGTATTTTATTGTTTTAATCTCATATATAATTAAGTACTAATTATATGTAATTGATTGTACTGTCGGTCTGATGATTTAATTCGAAACCGGTCGTGTTATTTATTAAAATTTATAATTATATCTTAATATAGTGAAAACAGTGCACAAAACATTGTGTTTTATTAGTGTTCAAGTACTAATTAGGAGGAGTAAATGTTTGTAAAAAAAATGCTGTGTCATTACTTTGTGAATTTTCATAGTAACTTCAATATTAAATAAATAACTAGTATCACATGGAAAAAGTCTTCTATTTCAGTATAATAATTAGCCTATGTGGCAATTGAGAGCTCAGACTACTACCATACCAAATTCCATCAAAATCTGTTCAGTAGTTTTTGCATGATAGAGTAACAAACATCCATCCATCCCTCAACTTCACAAACTTTCACATTTATGATAGTAGTAGGTTGTATTTACTTTCAACATATACTTGGATCCGGAAAACACTTATTTATAGAAAAATATCAGGATAGTGAGTGCCAAAAGAAAAAGCAATGAAGGCCCAGAGAATGCTGAAACTGACTTTACATATTACAAAATATACATAACTAGCATTAATTGCCTGTGGCTTTGCCCGCTTGAAATTTGGTTTTAAACTGTCATTCCCTATTTTACCCCTTTAGGGGATGAATTATTTAAAAAATCCCACCTTAGTGGATGCCTACGTCATATGACAGATATGTGTGCAAAATTTCAAATGCATTGATACATCAGTCAATCAGCTTTGCCTTTTATATATTATATACATAGATAGGTATATTTATTGGAAGTAAAAGCTACATTATTATTATAATTAATTTTTAGTGCGAACAATCCGTAAAGATGAAAAGAAGTATTATGAAGCTCTGGTACAGAACAGCATACAGAGACTCATGCTGTATCCCTATCACCTGGCTGACATGATTGTAAAAGGTATTATACTAATTAATAATAACTCATAGTCATCTATACTTATATTAATACTTTAAGGAAAACTTTGCACTAGTTTTAACAAAAATTATGTGAAAGGAGGAGTATAATATTTGGCACTGTAAGGGTCGGCTCATGGCAAAACAAATTTATCATTCATTAATATGTGAACAAAATGCTACAAAGAAGCAGTGGCGAAGGCTGCTTCTCCTTTATAGGGAAGCCGGAGCCTGTATAATAGGTAGGGATTTCTATGAAGGTTTGCAAAAGGTAAGAGACAAGGGAAGCCGATAGGAATGGAGTTATAGGAACCCTTCGCCACTGCAAAGAAGTATGTGTTAATATAATAATATGCTTTAATATCATTATGCATAAATATATTTATGCTTTTTAATAATAATATAATAATAATAATAATAAAGCCATTTATTCCATATCAAGGTTTACATTTTGGTTTTTAATTAATTGTTAGTTGTGTTAGTTTAGTGCTTAAACTTAAGTGTTAGTAAGGTTATTTTTTCTCTTCCCCTGATATGGTCCCTTTTAGGGTAAAGGCCTCCTCCAATGTCTCCCACTGTTTTCTTTCTGTGGCTAAGGTTTGCCAGTTTGATCCTGCTATGGCTTTAATGTCGTCCTCCCATCTTTGTTTGGGGCGACCTACCTTCCTCTTTCCGAATGGGCCTTTCCAGTTTGTGCTTAGGATTGTCCACCGAGCATCTCTGAATCTAGCAACATGTCCTGCCCATCGCCATTTCGTTTTTAGACAGTGTTTGAGAGCATCTGTTAGATTAGTTTTTTCTCTAATTTCTAAATTTTTTATTTTTTGTATCCTTTTCAGCTTTAAGATACTTCGTTCCATGGCATGTTGTGTGACATTTATCTTGTTTTTAATTTTTTTTTTTAATATTAAATAATAATATTAAAAAGCATCTAAAAACAAGATGCTTTTTAATATTATGCATAAAAATATTATTCTTAATTAATATTATGCGTAAAAAATGTATGCCTTACAATAGGTATGCCTAACAATTATTATGCTTTTAGTAATTATGCAAACACATATTTTTTTACTAATGTGCGTATCGTGATTGACGATACACGCGTTAGTAAAAAATTATGTAGCATGCCAAACATTTTGTCTTGAAGCCTACTCACGTAGGTTTACGCGCGTAATTCGCCTTTCTGGACAAGGTTTAAATTAAATTTTTACCATGCAATATAGAAACTCATTAATTTACCTAGTAAAATTTTGTCTTTTTGTTGACTTTTGAATTAAATTTGACCTGAATAGAGTATAATGGTAACCAGTCACCACTAACCGTGTTGCCACTTGTCGCATGATCGCTCCAAATTCCCAGATGGATGACAAGTGGGCTATGCTTTAGTTCTGTTGTGTATACTGAACCTTAATGATGCCTTCCTATCGCTATATCGTAAGATAGATGACATGTGGGCTATGGTTTAGTTCTGTTGTGTCTACCGAACCTTATCAATGCCTGCCTATCCCTATGTCAGAATATGTTTGTACACTTTGTAATGTAATGTAAATAGCTTTATTTATCAAAGTATACATTTTCTGTTCTTACATTATTACTTTTTATTTTGTTTGTACACTATACATTTATTTTAATACCTATCATGTGGCATGTAACAGAAAAAATATTTAAACATATTTTTTTGTTTTATATTTTCAGGGTTACGCATTACTCCATTCATATATTATATTGAAGTGGTGGCTCTTTTGATAGAGCTCGAGAAAAGCTACGATACCCTGCCGAACTTTACTGCAGCTGACTGTAAGTATATAATAGGACCAGTTTGCACCAAAACGAGACGATAAACATATTTTTGCCAAAGAAGAAAGAGGAAAGTAGACAAAATTTAAATTGTGAGATAATATTACTTGTCTCAACTCAGTTGTCACAGTTGTGTTATGCTATCTACAGATACACGAATTTGGTACGGACCGTACCTACAGCGAACCATATCCGGAGACCAAATTCGGTGTCGCTACACACGCACGGATTTGGTACGGTGCAGTGGAAGCTCGACACTCGTGTATCCGATTTTATGCTCTATTACATATAGCACAAAGTTCTATTTACAGTGATGTTTTTCAACAACGACGATGATTCCCGCAATTCATTGATAACGGGTAGTGGTACCAACACTTTAAAAAATATTTCTCCCCAAATTGACAGGTCTAAGAGATAATAAGCTAAAAAGAAAGGTTATGTGTTTAACATAAAGACTTACGCGTGAATAACATAAAACTAACTTGTCTTAATCTGATTTCACTCCCAATACATTTTCTTATCCCTGGCTATATACACACATTAAAATATTTTATATTATTACATACAAATTGATTCATAGGAGTAAACTCTAAACATCCTTTCCCCTAGTAAACCCCCGTAGATATTTTCCCTAATTTTGGGGGGTACATCCCTAAGTTGGCAACACTGATACCGTTGTACGGCCTATAGGTGTACCAGAATCTCATGGCAAATAGGGAAAAAAAAATTTGTAGTGTGCAATACTGGGGAAATTGGATTAAACGATCTTGATACTGGTTAATATTTAATTATGTCTAGTATTATTGAACATGAATTATAATAAGACTGTATGAAGAATGTTCGGTGTATAATATAGAAAACTAGCTTTTGCCCGCGGCTTCGCCCGCGTGGAATAGTGTTCTTGGAGAAAAAACTACTTGGCGAATAATTCTCTACCTACTTACAGCAATATACTACTGATACAATATTGAACATGTTTTTAGGTTTGCCCAATGCAAATTGTTAAAAATGGGACCCTATCACCTCGATATGACATGCGCGACCACTTGATAATATACTTACATAATAAGTATTTTATTTATCGCACTTGAATATAAATTTTACCATAATCTTATGATATCTTAAAGACTACTAAATACTTAAAGACTATTATTTTAAAAACTCGCATCAAAATCCGTTGCGTAGTTTTAAAGATTTAAGCATACATAGGGACAGACAAAAAAGGGACTTTGTTTTATACTATGTAATATAATGATATTTCATGAAAAATAAATCAATCGTGAATTACTTTATATACTTATTTATTACGAATAACATACAATTAAATTGGCAACAGTTTATTTAATGTTGGAATTTCCTTCCGAACTGTATAGAACTCGTTTACTTTATTCCTAATCAACTATAAATCGAAACTGTCTTATGTTGATTTTCTTTTTTCCTCCTCTCCTCCTTTTACCAGGCATGGAAAACAAACCATCATTCGATGTGCCATCAGCTACGATTCACCTTATAGTAGTACTGGAAACACATTTAAAGAAGTCACAATAATTACCTAAGAAAATATAAAAAAAACTAAAAGTATCAAAACAACTGACTCTAACTTACCGGTCAACTCTACCACGAACTTTAAATTATAAGATTGAGTTCGATTTACACCTTCTTCTTTCTGTATTTTACTATAGACATAGAAAACAATATTTCTCGCTTGAGATCGAATTGCCTTTTTGGATATTTTCACAAAAACAACAAATTCCAAGAACATAATCACAAAATTTTAGCAGCGGTTGACAGATCACGTACTTTGATTTGACGGGTCATACTTGACATTGCCATATGAAAATCACATTTTTTATTTTTTTTAAAATGCCATCAGATTCTGGTAGAGCTATAACCGCGGGACTGCTCTACACACGCACGAATTTGGTACGGAGCAGACCAGATCCGATGCGGACAGCGGCGAACTCTTCGCCTTCTTCTGGCGTACTTTTCGCCTTCTTCTTATGTTCGCTGGCCTGCCATACACACGCTCGGATCTGGTACGGAGCGTACCAGATCCGCTGTACGTTCCGTACGTACCAAATTCGTGTGTCTGTAGACACCATTATGTGTTTATGTAACCGTAAAATTGTAGAAACCGTTAGATTGTAATATAACTAGCGACATTGTATAATGTTGAAAGATTGTGTCAATCCATACTTCCATAAATCCATACTAATATTATAAATGGGAAAGTGTGTATGTTTGTCCGTCTTTCACGCCAAACTACTGAACCGATTTAAATGAAATTTAGTACACATAGTCTAGAGCCTGAGAAAGGACATAGGCTACTTCTCATCGCGGGGAAATGTACGGTTCCCGTCGGATACTTTATTTACAGTTCCAGGTAAAAACTACTAAACCGATTATCATGATATTTGGCACAGATATAAAGTAGACCACGGGAAAGGATACTTTTTATCGCAGGACATATACGGTTCCCGTGGGTTTCTGTCCTTAAACGGGCGGAGCCGCGGGTATCAGCTACTAAATTATAAACACGAAACATAAATTGTGTTTTGATGAGTAACTTTGTCCAAAGTTCCAGTTTTTCTCTAACCTTAGTTTAGCTTTAATTATCAATTTATAATAAGACAATTCCAGGTCTCAGGCTGCTCGGTATTGGTCGCAATGAATACCTGGAGTTGATAGCCAAGGCCCGATCCCTGGGTAGGCGGGGCCGCTCGAAGGCGATCCGGGGGCTGCTTCCTCGCGTTCCCCTGAACATTCCCATGCAGCCGTGGTGGAGAGTGGAGCTGGGATATGTGCTGGAAGAAGATGTGAAGGCAAGTTGTTACCTACTTTGTGCCTATTTCGATATGTTATTTTGATGGCATGGCTTATGTACTTATAAGTTACTAGCTTTTGCCCGCGACTTCGTCTTCGTGGAGTTCGTTTTCCTTACAAAGTTTTAACCCCTTTTTCACCACCTTAAGGGGGCGAATTTTCAAAAATCCTTTCTTAGCGGATGGGTACGTCATTACAACTATCTGTATTCCAAATTTCAGCAAAATCAGGTCATTTTACATGAGTCAGTCAGGTTTGCCTTTTATGTATTTAGATTTGGCACATGAAATTATGAAATAAAATGTTAAATAAAACATATTTTAACTATAGTCTATTTGTGTTAAGAAGACAACAAAAACCAATTTCTCCATTTAATTGGTTAATGTGAACAAAATATCTTATTTAGTAAATTTTGACATTTGTACGCTTGATTGACTGCCTTCTTGACGCGAATAGACTATCGGTCAGTTCCGCTTCGTTTATGTCAAATATATATCATACAGCCATATTTCATGATGAAGATAAACAACAATAAATATTTTTTTCTTGTGGTTTTTGCATGCGACTATACTTTTCATAATAATGTTTTTTTGAGCAAGTAATAATAACAATGTATATATCTGTTTCACATCAGCCTCTGTGTGAGAGTGAGAAGGCACTAATCGATTTGCTCATCGACCGCGGCTCACAGACGGCAGGTACCCTGGACTACAATACTGTCAAGACTCTATACAGGTACCACTTTAAGATTGTTGGTTTTTTCTATAAATAACTAAAGGAGAATAACCTAACCCAGGAGTCGGCAACCTGCGGCTCGCGAGCCACATGCGGCTCTTTGAATGTGGAGCTGCGGCTCTTTAGTACTTATACGTTCTGAACCGATGAACAAAGATAAGGCACCATTTCTATCTCACAGCCACTTCGGCTCGCTTCTGGCTGCGGGGAAAATCGCTTTTCCCCGCAGCCAGAAGCGACGTAAGGCGTGGGCGACGCAAAGTGGACTTCCGCCTGCGGCCTCGCGCCTCGATTACGCATAACTCGGAATTCAGATGCAATAAATATAAACAACATAATATTTATTATATTATTTTGTACTGTCTAACGAGGCGACGTTCTGTTTTAGGCTGTTGATTTTATTGTATTTTGCCAAGTGTACATACAGTATTTCGGATTTTTAAAGTTTAACTTGTAAAAAAAGACCAAAAAAATTCTCGCTCGCTCACATTGTAATTGGAAATAGAATGTTTCTATGTAGATTTTAATGTACTTCCAACGCAAGACACTTCATTGTCTTCACCAGTTCTTATGAACAAATAGGTCAGCTTTTTATAAAAATACTTCATTTATGCTACAATATATTTATGGCAAGAAAAAAAATTGTGGCTATTCAAAAACTAAGAAATTTTGTAAATTGTAATTATTGACTCTTCCGACACAAAAGGTTGCCGACCCCTGACCTAACCTAAATAGTGTATTGTCGACCTTTTTTAAGGTATAAAAGGGCGACAATTAACTCGGCGAAATATAAAACAATTTCCTCCGCTTAAGCCAGCCCATTTGTGCCGAAACATGGCTTTTTCGCAAGGTACTAAAAATGTCATCACCCGTTAACTGTGTTCCAAAACAAAATCTCCGTTGGTAAAATGATATTTTTATTCATAGTTTATATTTGTCAGTTAGTAGAAATAAGTTATGTTTCGACTGTAAGTATACTGACTGCGAAAAAACCCGATTTTAGAAAATATTGTTATCACACAAAATATAAATTACAGACGCGGTCTAATCTATCTGGACGTGCCCATAACCTCAGCTGACCGCGCGTGCGTGCCGCCGCTGAAGGGGTTCGTGATGAATCGCACTGCCGGCGACTACTTCGAAACGCTGTTATACCAGGTCTTCGTGTCGATAGACGAGCATACTACTGTAGCTGAGCTGGCTACGGTGCTGCAGGTGTGTAGCATAAGTCTTTTTTGTAGTAAACCAGCAACGAGTAGACGTGCACGTGCGGTGCGTACACGTGTACGTGCTCTGTGTAAACGTGTACGTTTTGTGTATATACGTGTACGTGCTCTGCGTACACGTACTGTGCATATACGTGTACGTACTGTGCATATACGTGTCCGTGCTCTGCGTATACGTGTACGTGCTGTGCGTATACGTGTACGTACTGTGCGTATACGTGTACGTACTTTGCATATACGTGTATGTGCTCTGCGTAAACGTGTACGTACTGAGTATATACGTGTACGTGCTCTGCGTATACGTGTACGTACTGTGCATATACGTGTACTTACTGTGCAGTGTGCGTTAACGTGAACATCCAGCGCGTGAGTGCAGTCGAGCTGAAGGTTTTCGAGCACACACACACTACCATGCGTTTGATAGATACAATATGATTACACGTTGACTTTTGTCAATCTGTCACAATATTTAATTTTTATTTCTGTCTTAAAGGCAAAAGAACCCTTATAAAGTTCAACTTTCCAAATTATGTTACTTATTATCAATTATGGACGAATTTGGACCACAGGGCGACCTGTAGTATTCCGTAAAAACATTTGATAATTTGTATAATAGAATCTTTTCTTTTTGTATATGATCAGGAATAAAGAAAACCTTGTTGATGGAATTAAAAAAAAAGTGCCTTGGTGCTAGTTTTTCTTATTTTCTTGGTCAGGTGTTATTTGCCTCTTTTCATACGTGCCAGTATGGAACCAATGTGTTAGTGTAGCTCAGTGGCGTGGGGTTCCTATAACTCCATTCCTATCGTCTTCACTTCCCACTTACCTTTTGAAAACCCTTATCTAAGTCCCTATCTACTATACGGCCTAGGGCTTCCCTGTGAAAGAGAACCGGCCTTCGCCGCTGGTGTAGCTATAAGTGGGGTTCCTATAACTCCATTCCTATCGGCTTCAGTTAACTCTTACCTTTTGAAGATCCTCATCCAAATCCCCAGCTATTGTACAGGCTAGAGCTTCCATATGAAGGAGAACCAGCCTTCGCCAGTCGCCACTAGTATCTATGTTACAGGGATCTAAAGTAGTATGTGTCCGCAGGTGGACTGTGAACTGGTGAAGCAGGCGGTGTCGCTGTACTGCCGGCTGGGGTTCGCGCACGTGCTGCACCCGCCGCCGCACGCGCCGCACCCGAGCTGGCGCGACGCGCTCACCACGCACAACCATCAGCCGTACGTAAATCTTTTCGAAAGTGCGTTTACGTATACGCACTCAAAGTATACTTGTACGCGCTTTAAGCGTATACGTGTGCACACTTAACGTATATGTGTACGCACTCAAAGTACATTATGTGAGTACAGACAGTATATTATGTGTATTAAAGTGCTGCGCTTGTGCGTTTACGTGTGTCCATTTAACGTAGATATATGTGTAGGCACTCAAAGTATACTTGTACGCGCTTTAAGCGTTTACGTGTGTCCATTTAACGTATATTTGTACGCACTCAAAGTATACTTGTACGCGCTTTAAGCGTATACGTGTGTGCACTTACCCCTTTACTAATAAAAAATTTCACACTGTGTATACACTCGTTTTAAGATTTCTTCTACTAATAATCATTTTTTTGACATTAGGCCTGGATAGCGATGTTGTAATTTCCATACTAATTTATTCCACGCCTATACTAGGCCATACCCTAGTTTAAGCGTGTTATAAGGACAAGATGGCGGATTTTCAATTCATCAGCTGATTTTATATTTTTTCGAAACTCGTTAGCGTTCTATTTCTGAGTACCTAACTTAAGAGTTGGACTACAATCTACATAAATATTGATTCTTAGGCTAGGAAATTATTTTTGCGCCCGGAAAAATACAAATGTATAATGATCGTAATGATCCGTTATTGTTGTATTTTTGGTAAAAGACAATGACCTAATTTCATCAATTTCAATCCTAATATTATGTATAATTAACTGTTCTTACTAACGTAAGAGAAGACAGGGCTAAACTAAGTAGTTAGAAGGGTCCTCAGTAGTTCTATGGGATTCAGATGAGGGTCTTCAAAAGATAGGTTAGGTTAGGATAGTTCAAAGAAGTATGGATACTACCTTAGACCTATAACACTACCTACCTTTTATACAGACTAGAGCTTCCCCCGAAGGAAATGGAGTTATACCTATTGCGAGTTGCAACCTATCAATTATACAGGCTAGGGCTATCCCCTGAAGAAGAAGAACCAGCCTTGTACATAAGGTTTGGTAAAGTCAATTAACTTACTTAAAATCAAGGATCTTCTGTGCATAATAATTATTGCTAATTATGATCTACTACTTATGTTAAGATGTTTAGGACGTCTATGTGTTTAGGCAGAAATATAACATCCTAACCTCAGGCGTAGGTGACCCTTCGCCTAACACAAAACTATTTAAAGAATTATTTTTTTTCCCAAAATTTTTTTCTGTATATAAGTGTATTTACAGCAGCAGTATACCATAAGCCCAGAAGATCCATAATTAATTTTACTAAAGCTTATTATTATAGTAGAACTACAGAATGCCAATAAATGAAATCTACTGAATTTCAGTGTTTGGAGATTGCAACACCAATCTCTACAATCTTTAAAGTACAAAGTACAAAGATAAACGTTCAAAGTGTGCAATTATTATGTTTAAAATGCGAGTTGAGAATTGATTATAGTGCATACTGTAATCCTTGTAAGCACCATAATAATGTAGCGTTGCCATAACATCCTATGTACCGGCCGGGACCATAACAGTGAATTACTAAAATAATACAAGTAAATAAAAAATGTGATATTTATTACCAGTTAACTTTATAAGGAACCTTTATTTTCTTAAAAAATTAGCTTACAAATACAAAAAAACAAATATGAAATCAAATGTTCTAAATAAAATATTAATTTGTATTATATACCTTATTCAGCAGGTCCAGTTTACCCATAACATATTTATGAAATTATGAACATGTCATATTAAAATTAAATTTGCACTGTATTATACTTTCAACCATGTCTACTTGAAATGTGCCAGCCCAGCCACTACTTGCCGGGCTGTGCTGTTGCTGTATGCATATTGACGGGGACATTTTCTAGATTAACCGGGACGAAACTTTCAAATCGGTGACATGTCACGGTATACTGGGACGGATGGCAACCCTACCATAATAGCAACTTGCATTTTAAATACAATTGAAAATATGAAACACTTTAAGATTAATTACATATAATTATAGATAATTTTTGGTACCATACTTTCATTTTTTGTTGAAATCGAGCTCATCCAACTATTAACTAGCTTTTTTGTTGCAATGCAACCTATAATATACTTACTTTTATGAGTTAAGTGTCCATTGACATTAATACTTACAGCTTACCCAACTATTTATCATACAACTATTAGTGTGTAGCTTTCTAGCTCGGGTTTGGTCTGCGCATTGATATATCAGTCAATCAGCTTTGCCTTTTATATATAGATAGATAAAGAGACACAAAGCAATAAACATCACATTCTGTGATAGACAGTTAAAAACATAATACTTAAGCTACATAACCTACAATCAGTCAGTTAGAAAAAACTTGGAAACATTTGTGATTTGGAGTAAATTGAAAACCAATGAAAGGCATTATATTTTCATAAATATGTTTATTATTAGTTGGGACACTATACTTCACAGATGTTCGCACATACCTTATACAAATTACCCTTTTGCTTGTTACTTTCTGTGTTTTGCTTGTGTTAATTACAACTCCAAAGTCCAAACAATCAGAAGTTATCAGAGTTTACGTTCTAATTAGGAAACTCCAGTGTAGCTGAAAATTAAAAATCTCAAGAAGTCTGCATTAAAAAATTAATTACGTCTGTCGTCTAGGGATGCTCGCATCGAAAATCGATGATCATCGATGTTAGATGATAAAACATCGATGTTTTAAAATCGATATTGCATTATTTAAAACAGTGTTTTTCAACCTGTGGGTCGCGACCCCCCGGGGGGTCGCGACCCACAGGTTGGAAAAGCTTCTGTAGGGGGGTCGCCGGAGGTCGACTTTAGTAAAAAAAGAACGAGAACTTTAGTAAAAAACAATAAAGATAAAAAATATTGATTTATTGAGTAAGAGAATTTTAACAAAAGGATATACCCATGAATCGATGTATGTAATTGTAAAATAATGTGTTTGACGTCCTTTAATATGTACTTATATCCGAATCCTAATTATGGAGACGTATAAAAACTAGTGTCCGACCGAAAGTTCGGTTTCGGTTTCAGTTTCGGCCGAGTTTCGGCCAAAAACCAAGTTTCGGCGGCAGTTTCGGTTTCGGCCAAAAGTGGTCGAAACTTTTGCCGAAACCGAAACTGATTTCGGAAGTTTTCGTGCACGCTCGCCTAACTTCGTTTCTTGCGGCAACGCTTTGACAACGCAACTGATTTTGAAAACATAATTAAAATCCTAGATATATAATATTAATAAGAGGTAGATATGTTATAAACGCGAAAAAATGAAGACTTGAATTGGCCCGAGTCGGGCCAATTTTGGTTAGTATGCGACCAGCTGGTCGACGCGTAGCACGTACTACGCGTCCCGTGCGCCTTGCACAAAATTCCATTGTGTGTCTATAAAAGCTGTAAAAACCATGACAAGAAAGTGAATAAAAGTCGAGGAATTTAATTCCCCATGGAACTTGACAACATTTATTACTATCAGTCAAGTATTTTGTTAAAAATATATTTTTCAACAATAAATAATTTATGAAAATACTTGACAGTTTATGTCATAAGAAAAATGGAAAGCAATGTCAATATATACTTTTTTTGTGAATCTAATAAGGATGCATGCATTCTGGCATAGAGTAAATAGTACAGAAGCGAATGTCGTTAGTTGTAGGTACAGAATTACAGACCGTTCACTTATTTTATATTTTATCTGGCTTGAAAGATATTTTGATAAGATTGACGAAAATAATGTAATTATACTGTTCAATCAGTAAAATAAATGGCATTAACTTTTTAAAATTGTTGAACTATAAAAAAAAAATGTTGTGAGATGTTAACGAAGTAACTTAGAACGATCTGATGCTTAACAGTAACAGTAAAGTAACTGCTGCTTTTATTTGATTTAAGTTTATCAATCTTAAAGTTTAAGAGATACAGATTAGTTTTTCTTTTTTGCTTTTTATTGAGCGACAGGGACAGAACTACGCTATTGGATGCGCTATTCGTCACTTAATAGGCGATTGTGAATAGTGAAACAGATCCTTAATATAAAAATTCCCATCACATTTATGGCTTAGTGAAACGGTTTACAACAAAGATATATTTATTATATTACATTAGCTGTATGTACTTAACAGACGTTGTTTGATGGAAATATGAATTTAAATAAGTATTCCTCCTACATAAAACTATTTTTTTTTACACCAACAACTACACCTATTGCCTATACCCTACAATCTATATCTTAATAATTTTCACTTTAATAATTTCGAACTTAGTATTCTATTGTTCATAATACTTACATATTGACAACAATCTGTAAGTGTTTAAAACAATGAACAATATTCGCGTAAAAATAAGAAATCAATATTAGTATTTTTTTAAATAATAATAAAATTGTTTAATTTTTTTCTAGGAAGACATAATATATACAGCGGAAGACATTTACATTTAATACTCCCAAACTAAAAAAAAAGGAATTATAATAAAAAAAAAAAATTTTTTTCTATTATTCGAAAAGTGCCCATAAAAACACCGAATACCTATTCGAATGTCAAAATTGTCGATTAAATATTTGCAAGCTCTACTTCTTATCCTTTACCTTTTCCCAAAGCTGAGAATATAAGGTCCGGAATCCGGAAGGCCGTAGAAAATTCCGAACATTAAAAAAAGAATTCTGCGCCAATACAATAGAGTTGAAAATTTCAACATATGAGTGTCGAGTTTCAATGTCTTAAATGACAGCTCGACGATCAAAACTTCCATTTTCAACTCTATTGTAGTTAGGCATTAGCGCAGAGTTCTATTTTTAACTTTATAAATTTTCACCGGCGTTCCGGATTTCCAGCTTAATTATGAACAAATTCTTGACAATAACCTAACTTTAATAAACTACTTTTTTGACGTAAAGGTCAAGTTGTATTTTTATAAAAAATAAGCTTTTTCTTCATCTGTACCGTTCTTTGCAGAATTTGTGCCCCAACATCGCACTGTAAAAGAGTGCAATAATAGAAACATGTTTGTATCAAGTTTCAATTCCTTTTTGACATTCATAAAAAAAAAACTAAATATGTTTTATGTAAATAATAATAGGCGTTCATGCCATTATCAAAGTTACTAATAAGAGGTAATTTTAATAAATTACCTCTTAATAGTACCTAAGAACGAAATAGAAATTATTCGCATTTTGTACCTTCTGCGTCGTTAAATAATCTATGTCAGAGAATTAAATGTGGAATCGTATGTAATTGGTAGTGACAAACACTAGTCATCTTTTTCTTTGCTATTGAATTAGGAATGCCATCCTTGTCACGAATTTTTGCTGTGAGTGAAATGTCACAATAATTAAAAGTGTCAATGTGTGACGCGGCACAAAAATTTTGACAGTTTTGTAAGGGTATAACGTATCCTTAGTTATCACTGATTAAAATGTATATTTTTTTTAATATTATATTAAATAAATGATTACAACAAAATTAATATACCGTGTTTCCATTTCGTGCCCTAATTAATGCAGAATAATGGATAAAATGCACCAAATTTCAGTATTTTAAGGAATTTTCTACTTGACCACGTGAGTTTCGGTTTCGGTTTCGGCCGAAACTGAAGCCACGGCCGAATATTCGGTTTCTGTTTCGGTTTCGGCCGGAAAACCAGTTTCGGTCGGACTCTAATAAAAACGTAAGGAATGAATATTTGTAACACTGTAACATACACATACATTACATGATAAAAAAGCGAAGGGTCGGGGGGTCGCGAAATATTTTTCATACAAAAATCGCATCATGAAAAAGGTTGAAAAACACTGATTTAAAATATCGTAACATCGATGTCACGGACCCATACATAATCGAAAAACCCAAAGTTGAAAAAACTTGCTGTAATATATTTAACCACTATTGCGACATAAACGCCATCGGAGCAATTATTTTCTAAAGCTGGTTCAACCCTATATCAACAGCGCAACAGGTTAAAAGGTTCTGCGCTTTCAAAATTATCATTTTTACAGTCATTAAATATATTGACAAAAAATATTGGAACTTATAATGTGCTCCTCCTTATATCTCCAATATAAAATTTCTTTGTTTCATTAAAAAAACGTGTGATTTTTTTTTTATAATTTACTAGCTGATGCCCGCGGCTCCGCCCGCGTACGTACAGTAACCCACCTGAATCTTAGATGTCTCGCGATAAAAAATATCTGTGCCAAATTTTATAATAATCGGTTTAGTAATTTTTACGTGAAACCGTAAATAAAGTATCCCACGGGAACTGTACATATAAGGACATAGGCTACTTTTTATCGCGGGGAAATGTACGGTTCCCGTGGGATACTTTATTTACGGTTTCACGGAAAGGTCCCGTGGTCTACTTTATATCTATGCCAAATTTCATGATAATCGGCTTAATAGTTTTAACGTGAAACTGTAAATAAAGTATCCCACGGGAACCGTACATTTCCCTGTGATAAAAAGTAGCCTATGTCCTTTCTCAGGTTCTAGACTATATTATGTGTACCAAATTTCATTTAAAGCGGTTCAGTAGTTTTGGCGTGAAAGACGGACAACCACACACACACTTTCCCATTTTATTTATAATATTAGTATGGATGTATTACCAATATATATTATACGGCCGTGAAGACGTTTGTACAAAAACATCGATGTTGCCTGACATAGGAGCTCGATAAACATTGAACATCGATGTTTAGCTATCGATGTCATTATTGATGCCAACATCGATGTTTTTGCAACATCGACATCCCTAATTACGTCTTGTGACATTGACAAGTGTCATTGACAAATGTCAATTTCAATGACATTTTGACAGTTTGGCAGAGGTGCGTTCAAAAATGTTAGTACCTTGTTAAATTTTGTGGAACTACTTATATTTACAAAATTCACATACTTATCTAATTAAAATTGATTAAAAATGTGTAAACATTAATTTTGTATATAATTAAAATTACGACGTCCATAATATCGTAAATTTTATGTCAATTTTTGTCAGCAACACGTGAACATCAGATACGTGTTAATTGCGTGTTACTCAATTCCTGAACGTTTTTCTTTGAGTCTTCTGTGATCTGTCTATGGTGTGTAGCGTGAGTATAGTTAAACAAGGTCTTGAATATCTTTATTAGTAGTCAGCTGTTTATGCGGTTTATATCGAACGTATAACTTATACAGCGAGTTTAACTATTGTAACGTTATACCTCATTTTAAGATCTTTTTATTAGTAAGGCCTTTAACGTTTATGTACTCAAAGTATATTTGTACGTGCTTTAAACGTATACCTACGTGTGTGCACTTAACGTGTATGGGTACGCACTCTAAAGTATACTTGTACGCGCTTTAAGCGTATACGTGTGTGCACTTAACGTTTATGTGTACGCACTAGAAGTATACTTGTACGCACTTAGCGTATATTATGTGCATTTACTTTGCATGTTTAGGACTAGTCTTAACACTATATCGTTTTGGTGTTTAAAACAATGATTTCGACTATGGATGGGTTATAACCATATATTTGACAGAACAAATCTTCATACACGAAAAAGTTACGCCATCTAGATTTCACCATACCTCAAATGTCAAAGTGGCCCCAAAACCCCCAAAAATGTGGCCATTTAAGGGACAGTTTTTGTCGCGGCATGCCTCGTCTATAATATACGTCTATGTTTCAAGCACATCGAACATTATCAATTTTAGGTACCGTCAAATCGCGCCGCTGACGTTCGACTCCGGCATGGACGAGGTGCTGCAGATGGAGCCGGTCCTCATCAAGGACGAGCCGTGCACCTCCCACCGGGCGGACGTCGAGGAAACCAGCAGTGGGCAGCGGGTGGCCGTGTTGTTCGACTCCACTCTCGCTGCGTATCTCATGATGGGAAATCTGTCTCCGGTGAGTTTTTTTAACCTTTTATGACTTGTACCTAAATCCTACTACTATTATAAATGTGAAAGTTTGTGAAGATGGATGTTTGTTACTCTTTCATGCAAAAACTACTGAACGGATTTTAATGAAATTTGGTATGGTCGTTCCCGAGTAAACGATTCAAAGGCCGTCGCCACGCGACGCCCGCCGCGTTTTTTAGTTTTCATTTGACGTTTGGCACCGAGAACGTTAGAGGGGAAATGGCGCTGAAGAAAGTAATTTTTACTCCTCTTTTACACGCGAAGTTACACTCGAAGTAGATAAACTTGCGTGGTCTAGTCAAAAGATGTCTATAGGAACTAGGTTATCTGTGAGCGAGTTAGGCTGTTTTTATATCGAGTTCATACGTTTAGCATGCGACGAAATTCGTAAAAAAGAGGTGTTACAATCTGTGTTATAATTTTTTAAATGCGTCAAATTATTTGCATTGGATAATTTTTCAGGATCTAAAGAGCCACGCGGTCACGTTGTTTGAAGTCGGCAAACTGTGCGATGAGAGCTTAGACAGCCTTCTCATGGAGTTGGACAAGGTAAACATTTTTAACCCGACTGCGCCAGAAGTAAGGTTATGATTTTCGAATGTATATATAAATGTGTGTGTATATTTCTTTGACACGCTCTAGAGCCTAAACGGCTTGTCGCATTTGAGCTCGAGAGCTATCATTAGATTCGTCTTAGTCGTGAAAGTGATACTTTTCATTGCCATTATTTTAAATTATATTTGATATACCTCCTTAGAAATTATGTTAACGATAGTTTTTGCACAGGTCTTAGTCAAACAATATAGACCTTTATACATTGTCCTTGGACCTCAAGGTCTATTGTATGGCTTGTAGTAATGATGATGAAGTATGATTGCGGTTCACAATAGCGAACGCCGCACGCTCGATATTTATCTTGCGATATTTTCTCACTTTTTGACTGGATACGGCGGACGATACTGTAAGTGCCGTTGCCCGCGTACCGGTTACCGGGTAGTCGGTGCCGACTGGCCGGTATCGGTCCGGTCCGGCCGCATATGACGTGTTCCACACACCACTGTCAGTCCGGCCACCGGCTAACCGATACCCGGCGATCGGACGCACAGTGGTAGACCCGGTGGCTACATGGCGAGCACCCGGCGCCGGATCGGCCGAATAATTATGCCGGTACGTGTGAAAGCTATCGTACATGGCCATACACTTCGCGACCGACCCACCCGGCAACGGCACTATGACTCGATAAATATCTTGAGTCACGTTCTAGACGCTTTAGCTAAGTTGCCATCGCTAATTACAATAGCGATTCTTGTGTCAAATCCTTCTTGTTCATCGTCGTAATTAGCGATAGAGCAAGTTGGCTAACCGCTTCTGTGCGTGCAGGTGGCGGGGTCGGGCGAGATCGAGGGCGAGGCGCGGCGCTACCTGGCGGCGGCGGCGTGCCTGCGCGCGACACTCCGCGCGCTGCGGCCGCTCCGCCCGCTCGACCTGCTGCGCTGCGAAGCGCTGCACGCGCTCGGGGCGGCGCGCGACCGCCTGCTCGCCACCAAGTACAGGTACTATCGCGGGCGAGGCGCGCGCTACCTGGCGGCGGCGGCGTGCCTGCGCGCGACACTCCGCGCGCTGCGGCCGCTCCGCCCGCTCGATCTGCTGCGCTGCGAAGCGCTGCACGCGCTCGGGGCGGCGCGCGACCGCCTGCTCGCCACCAAGTACAGGTACTATCGCGGGCGAGGCGCGCGCTACCTGGCGGCGGCGGCGTGCCTGCGCGCGACACTCCGCGCGCTGCGGCCGCTCGACCTGCTGCGCTGCGAAGCGCTGCACGCGCTCGGGGCGGCGCGCGACCGCCTGCTCGCCACCAAGTACAGGTACTATCGAGGGCGAGGCGCGCCGCTACCTGGCGGCGGCGGCGTGCCTGCGCGCGACACTCCGCGCGCTGCGGCCGCTCCGCCCGCTCGACCTGCTGCGCTGCGAGGCGCTGCACGCGCTCGGGGCGGCGCGCGACCGCCTGCTCGCCACCAAGTACAGGTACTATCGAGGGCGAGGCGCGGCGCTACCTGGCGGCGGCGGCGTGCCTGCGCGCGACACTCCGCGCGCTGCGGCCGCTCCGCCCGCTCGACCTGCTGCGCTGCGAGGCGCTGCACGCGCTCGGGGCGGCGCGCGACCGCCTGCTCGCCACCAAGTACAGGTACTATCGAGGGCGAGGCGCGGCGCTACCTGGCGGCGGCGGCGTGCCTGCGCGCGACACTCCGCGCGCTGCGGCCGCTCCGCCCGCTCGACCTGCTGCGCTGCGAGGCGCTGCACGCGCTCGGGGCGGCGCGCGACCGCCTGCTCGCCACCAAGTACAGGTACTATCGAGGGGAAGTAGTGTATTATTGGGCATTCTAGACCACCACTCGTTCGCTTCGCTCCCGACCGTTCGCTTCGCTTCACTGTGGTGTTCTAGAATGTCCCAATAATACACTACGGCTGAGCACTACGTTTAGGATTATAAAACGGTTTTGTAATCCAGATTACGCTCATTTTGTTTGAAATCTTGAAACATTGAAGTCATGAAATTTGTGAAACAAAAAGAATCACTCAAATTAGATTGCATTTGTCCCATATCGGTGAAAGAACCAAAACGTCATGGTAACTTGTTGCCGAATACAATTCGGTGTGTTGTATGCGGTCCGTCCAACTGTGGAAAAACCAATTTGGTAATAAGTTTATTGTTGCATAAGGATGGACCTCGATTTAATAACTTGTATGTGTATTCGAAATCATTATATCAAGACAAGTATTTATTTTTGGAAAAGGTTTTAAGCATGGTGCCTTGTATCACGTTTAATAAATACAACAATAACAGTGAAATTATTAGTCCCCATGATGCATTACCTGATTCTATTATTATTTTTGATGACGTTGCTTGTGAAAATCAAAACAATATTAGAGATTATTTTGCTATGGGTCGTCATAAGAATATTGATTGTTTTTATATTAACCAAACCTACACAAAAATACCTAAACAACTTGTAAGAGATAATGCTAACCTCATAGTATTATTTAAACAAGATGATATTAACTTGAAGCACATTTATGATGAGCATGTTGGGTTTGATATGACATGGCTTCAATTTCGTGAGATGTGTTCAACTGTCTGGAAAAAACCTTTTAGTTATCTTGTTATTAATAAGGACTGTGAAAGAAATAATGGATGTTATAGATCAGCTTTTGATACCTTTATAGTGATTGACAAAAAGACATAAAAAGATTGTTTATAATTGTTGACGGATTAGTTTAATTTATGATTCAGAGCCGAATACAACCCTCAATCATAAAATGGAAAAAGCTCTTAAAGAACAAATTGTGAAATCTGCAAAAGCTGTTAAAAGAAAAGTTCAGATATTAAAAGACGCAAAAAATACAAATAATTTAGCACTAGAAACAATATTTAAGCCTATAGTAGACCCACTTAACTTGATAGCAAATAAAAGTGATGGTAAACGGATTAAAGAAGAAAACGATTACACTCCCTTTGTGAAGAAAAGCAAAAGTTGTGAAAGCGAAGAATCTTATTCTCCCGTTTATGACTTCAATGACGATGTTACTGAAGAAGAACATTATTTTGATGATGAATTAAAAAAATACTCTAATAAAACTTTAGTAGTAACACCTTCTAAAGATCATAATGTTAGTGAAGGCTCATTTATATCTACTTGGTCTTCACCAAATGTAAAAAATCAATCATCGTTATCTACATCATCGTTTAAATCTTTATCTTCACCAAATATAAAAGATCAATCGTCATGGTCTACATCGTCCGATGCGTTTAACGGTGTACCGTACGGAATTAGAAATGAACGCGGAAAACTAATGCTTGGGAATGTCAGAGTTTTTGATGATGGTAAAGTTCTGAAAATAGGAACTCATACCATGAAAAAAACAGTTGGATTAAAAGAATTATTATACAAAAAGAAACCCGATTTAGATGTAGTTACACATGATGACTTACAGAATTATAAGATGTTGCTGATTGAAACTAACGCACACCGGCGTAATTATAATTCTTCAAAACAGATAAATAGTAATAAGGGTTTTAAATATAACAATGTAATTAAGCCCTTATTTAAATTCTCGCGAAATACAACCTCAAGTGTGGAAAGTCTTCAACAAGGGAAGGGTATTTTAATGAAAGTAAAAAATAATATCGAAAATCTCCAACAAGGAAAATGTATTTTGAAAAAGGTAAAGGAAGATACTGATTATGTTTACTGGGATGATCCAAATGAGTTGGTAGAACGTTTAAAACTATTACTTGCATCATGGGAGGCTGGTAACACTGGATTAGGTAATGAGATTATTTCTATAATAGAAGAGTTACGGGAAGCTGGTATCATTAACGTTTCTGTTTATAAAACCCCGGCGTTAAAAGAAATAAGTAATATATTGAAGGCAGACCACGCATCAAGAGCGAAATGAATATTGACAAATTTGGTCACCACGTTCACAAACGATTAAGATTATCAGATTATATTGACATTCTTAACGATACAATAGTTAAAACAGATACAGGCCTCTACGATTTAAAATCATCAAAACTGAAAGGATTATTGCCACCTAGCGAGGACGATGATGCAGTGAATAAAGCTTATGTGGACAAAATATTCGAAGAATCGAGAAATGAAATAAAGAGACTTAATAATGATATAAATGCACAGATAAAGAATTTGGAAACAGTTGTGGCAGTCCGCTTGAGTAAAAATTTTTATTCAAAAACTGAAGTAGACAGACTCATCAAATCCAAATTAAGCAAAAATGAGTAAAAAGGACATAGTTGAAGAACTTCACAAAGCAGCTAGAAGAAACTTTCCTCGTCGATGTACTATTATAAAAGGACTAGATGACCTATGGCAAGCTGACCTCATGGACTTTCAAAAATATGCAAAATTTAATAAGGGCTATAAATATGTGTTAATAGTAATAGACTGTTTATCAAAGTATGTATGGGTATGTCCTATAAAATCAAAAGACAAAAATTGTGTTACAATCGCAATGCAAGAAATTTTAAGGAATTCATCACGAAGGCCTAAACATTTACAAACAGACTCGGGAAAGGAGTTTTATAATAATACTTTTGCAATATTGATGAAAAATTATAACATTAATCATTATTCTACCTACTCTGTAAAAAAAGCATTAATTGTAGAGCGAGTAATACGTACGATAAAAAGTAATCTTTATAAACTTTTCAGCTTAAACGGTAGCTATCAATGGTTAGGACAGAATCTAGATTCAATTGTAGAAATTTACAATAATACTATTCATCGAGTAACAAAATTTAAACCAGTTGATGTTAATATAACGAATCAGTTACTTGTCAGATCTAATATTTTAAAAACACAAAAACATACGATAAAACAAAGACCCAAGTTTCAAATTGGTGATCATGTTCGTATCAGTAAATTTAAAGGAGAATTTTACAAAGGTTATACTCTGAATTGGTCAACAGAAATATTTG
This sequence comes from Glaucopsyche alexis, assembly GCA_905404095.1. Taxonomy (NCBI): domain Eukaryota; kingdom Metazoa; phylum Arthropoda; class Insecta; order Lepidoptera; family Lycaenidae; genus Glaucopsyche; species Glaucopsyche alexis. Next base: position 20,513,526 of record FR990057.1, read on the forward strand.
TTGTAGTAAAAGTTAATCTTACGAATCCACCAACTTATCTACTGGAAGATAAACATAAACAAATTATATTAGGATCCTTCTATGAGTATGAATTACAAGGAACTAAATTTCCCGATCTTTATCTTATTGAGAAAGTTATAAAACGAAAAGGTAATAAGCTTTTAGTCAAGTGGCTAGGTCTCAATGATTCAGAGAATAGCTGGGTTAACAAAAACGCTTTACTTCTTAAATAATAATGCATATAAATAAGCACACCATCATAATGTATTCATTTATGGAATATCAATGAAGAAAGGAAGAGGTATTATTAATAATTTGATAAATAGTTTACCGTTTGAAATTCACATTCCCGGTTACCAATATTGCGGACCTGGAACCAAACTTCAAAAAAGATTATTGAGAGGTGATCGTGGCATTAACAAATTGGATGAAGCTTGTATGTATCACGATATTGCCTACAATAATAGTGATATAGGTGTTCGGCATAAAGCTGATTTAGAACTTTTGAATATGGCTAAGAAAAGATTGAAATCAAAAGATGCTAAAAACGGCGAAAAAATCGCCTCATGGATTGTAAAAAATGCTATGAAAGCAAAACTCAGAGCTGGTGCTGGAGTCCGTTCTTTTATGAGTATTGTGAAAAAGATCCAGTCCCAATTAAAAAAATTGAAATCTAAGGACAAACGTTCTGCTATAAACTATGCATATGCAGCTGCAAAAAAACTATTTACCAATAAAAAAGGAGTACGTTTACCGCGTTGCATTCCTATTCCAAAAACTGGAGGTTTCTTACCCCTTATTCCGATCTTTGCTGGTCTGTCTGCTTTGGGTTCCCTTGCTGGAGGAGCAGCAGGTATAGCAAAAGCAGTAAATGACTACAAGGTGGCTCAGAAAAGTCTTCAAGAATCTGAACGACACAACAAGATGATGGAGGCTGTTGCTCTTGGAAAAGGGTTGTACATTAAACATTATAAAAAAGGAGCCGGCTTATTCTTAAATCCACCAAAAAACTAAAGAAACGGTTACCCAGTCGACCTTTGACTAATCTAGATATATTGACGAATGCTAATGACATTCCATATTTTAGAGGAGTCTTTATGAGAGATACACTACCTTTAAGACCAAAAAAAATTGAGTGTGCTATATTAAATTTAGACAGTTCCGATAATCCTGGAACTCACTGGGTAGCCTACGTTAAACAACATGACTACTGTGAATATTTTAACAGTTTTGGAAATTTAAAACCACCACTAGAATTAATAGATTATTTAAAGCCTATGACTATAAACTATAATTATGTACAATATCAAACTTATGGTACCACAAATTGTGGACATCTCTGTTTAAAGTTTTTAAGAAACTACTGGAAAAAACATTTATATTAACAATGAAAATATAAAAGTTTGTTAGTTTAAAAATGTCTTTCACTGTGTCAATAACTGGAAAAGGAGAATCTTTAACAACACATTATTCCCCAGCATTGGAATTATATGGAGAATATGAGTGTGGGCTCTTATATTTTTCTACATTTAATTCTATACCTAACATAGATGAGAGAAATAACAAATTTTATTACGGCAAAGAAGGGGTTATTGAAATACCCGAAGGTTCATATGAACTTCAAGATATTTGCGATTATCTAAAAAGTAATATAAAGAATGCTGTGTTAAAATTGACTTGCAATAACAACACATTAAAAACGAGCATTTTCTGTTCTGAAAACGTTCACTTCGATAAAAGTGCTTCACTTGGCAAAATTTTGGGTTTTGGCATAGAATCAGTAAAAGCTAATATAACTACAGAATCACGGTATCCTGTTAGCATTCTATCAACAACTATCGTACGCATCGAATGTGATGTTATCAGCGGATCATTTGTGAACGGAAAAGCAAGTCATATAATTTATGAATTTGTCCCAAACGTACCACCTGGTTACAGAATTATTGAAATACCTAAAAATTTGATTTATTTTCCAGTCAACCAGAATTTAATAAGCGCTGTTAATATAAGGCTGTTAGACGCCGAAAACAAACAAATTAATTTGCGAGGAGAGGAAGTACAGCTGTATTTACATTTTAGAAAAAAATGTTAAATTTCAATAAAAATCCTTCTTCCTCCACTAACTGTCTCAGTTCTAAAAGATCTTCTCATAAAGAAGGATCGCTTCGGTTAAAAAAGAAGCTCACTAAAAGCAATAAGGAATTTTTAAAGCTACTGGGCTTATTAAAATGAACTTTTTAAATATATCCCAACCTGCGTCATACGATAACAGCATTGAAAATTTTGAATATCATTCGTACAAGCCCTATGTGTCCAGTTTTAACAAGAATGATGAAATACGAATACCGATTAATCAACAAGACCTGTACGTATTACCAGCACTCAGCAGTTTGTATATTGAGGGCAGAGTAGAGGTGTATAAGCTAAAGGAAACCATTAAAGAAAAAGTATCATCTATACATTTTGTAAATAATCCTGTATTATTTTTATTTCAAGATATTCGATATGAACTAAATGGTGTAGAAATAGATAAAATCAAAAATGCAGGAATTACAACAACAATTAAATCTTATCTCTCTATGAATGAAAATGAATCCAAAAGTGCTAAAGTTTGGGGTTGGTCCCCTTCAGGAACTATCATGGATGGAGTATTTTCTGCATCTATACCATTGAATAAAATATTAGGTTTTGCTGAAGATTATGAGAAAATTATAATAAATTGTGAACATGAATTAGTGCTATTGAGAAGTAATACAAATCTCAATGCTTTGAAATTAAATACTGATGAAATTGTAGAGGATATAATCATAAATAAAATTGTTTGGAGAGTTCCTCATATTAAGGTGTCAGATCGTGAAAGAATTAATTTGTTAAAACATCTAGAAAAAGATCGAGCCATAACGATAGCTTTTCGTAATTGGGATTTATATGAGTATCCATTACTACCTAAAACACGAAAACACACATGGTCTATCAAAACATCGTCGCAGATAGAGAAACCACGTTTCGTTGTCATTGCTTTACAAACTAACCGAAAAAATAATGCAACAGTATCTATGGCTGAGTTTGACCATTGCCATGTACGCGATGTAAGAGTTTTTCTAAATTCATCTTATTACCCATATGAAAGTCTGAATATTAGTTTCTCGGACAAAAAGTATTCATTAATATACGAGCAGTACGCAAGATTTCAACAGTTTTATCACGGCCGCCGAGCGGAGCCGTTGATGAGTACAAAAGAATTTAGAGACATAGCTCCGTTATACGTCATAGACTGTTCTCGACAGCATGAAATGTTAAAGGGTTCTATCGATGTGCGAGTTGAAATCGAAACGGACCAAGAGATTCCTGATCAAACAGCTGCGTATTGTCTTATACTAAACGACAGTATATTTGAATATAAGCCTTTGAGCAATATCGTAAAGAAGATATCATGAATAACGAGACAGTTATCGTTGACCTTCAAGGATTTAAGGATTTCAAAAATAAATTTATCGTTAAAGAATTTTCAATAGCAACAAAAGATTATACCCAGACATTTGTAATTAAACCGCCATATCCTTTTAATAATCTTACAAGTGAAGAGAAGAAACAGGTTATATGGTTGGAGAAAAATCGAGGATTACGTTGGAGTGAAGGATTTATTGACTATCGTGAATTTCGAAGGACGATTGTCCCTTATTTAAGCAGTAAAAAAATACTAATCAAAGGTTTGGAAAAAATTAAATGGGTTCGTGAGCTGTGTCAAGACTGTGAAATAATAGAATTAGGAGAAAAGGGTTGTCCAAAATTTTTAATATTATATAATGACTATTATGAAAAAACTAAAGGACAAAATAAAATTTTAAATTGTGTTTATCATAAAAAAATATGTGCTTTAAAAATGTGCTCTGTTTAAAAACATGGTATTGTGATAATGTCAATTTATTTTAATGTTTTAATTAAGTGAAATTTGTATTTATTTTTAAATAAATTCTATTGGTATATCATTTTCTTTTATTCTAAAGTAAACTAAGGAGAGAAAAAAAAATAGTTTTCATGATTATCAAGTTTTATTAGTAAACATAAATACATGATAATTCACTTTTAATTATTTTTTTAACAATTTATTTCGACAAAATAACAATTATAGTATAATATCTAATATCATAATAATTTCTATTACATAACTCTAAAACTTGTTGTTTTAATTTATAGTAAAAACTAAAATTTAATTAAAACACATCATCACTGATACTTTTAGAGATTTTTTTGATAACACATTGAGTCATATCCATAATTTCATCCACGGAGTCGTGGACTACGTACTGAGCACTGAACATCACATTATTCTCATTGGCCCCAGGCAACGAGTATATTTTGGCAGGATCATGATCACTAGTTAGCTCCAGAACATTTATCTGTATCAGCTTCATACCACTTTTCTCTTTACTGATTACGAAAGATTTCAGTGATCCTTTCTTCTGTTTCCTTGTGGAAACTCGTTTTTTTCTTTTTTCTTTAATTTCTTTTGATTTGGAGCCGAACAAGTCATTGTATTGCTGAGTAAAATTTTCTAGCGGATCTTGAGCGCATTGAAAAGAATCTTGCAAACAACTCATTTCCATTATCTGAGAAAGAAAAAATAAAAATTTCTAAGTTGATTTTCATAAAATAATTATAAATACAATAAATAATAAAAAAACTATATGTTGATACTAATAGTATTTTTGTTAAATTGATTTAAATAACTAAGATAAGTAATTATTATAGTATATTATTTAAATAAGTAAAATAAGTAATTATTAGAACAATTGATTTAAATAATAAGAGGAGCATATACCTGAATAATTTTAAATATCTATTCCAAAAACTTGTCTTCTGTTCCGATCTTCCAACTTTTTACTGATATCCGTAAACAATTGCTGCATCTTAAAATGTATATCGTCCCGATTATCATACACCACGTATTGCGCTTTGGCTTGGGCGTGCACAACAACTTCATCATCTGATGTGTTATCCTCGGCTTCCATTATTTCAATTTTAATTACATATTTAGGGATTCGTTTATTCAGAGTAACTACGTAACTCGCTTGTGGTGAACTGAGATATGCATGTCCAGATTGCGACATAATTATCAAATGTTTATTGATGATTAAAGAATGCACGTGAAGTGTGAATGCAACGACCACGAAATGTGAACTAATAATATCATGACTAATAACATGATTACTACCTGAGCGATTTAACTAGACACCTGGCTCGAAACACAACCTCTCCCCCGCTTTCCCGCGCAGGCCAGGTGTCAAGTTAAGTCGCTCGAGTAATACTTATGTAAAATCATGTTCTAACATGTTTTGACATAGGTATTCAATAATACTCCAGAAAAATGCACACCGCAAGCAAGTGTTCTGCAAGGAGTGCGTTGACATCATTTAATGTTTATACCTTCGTAGTATATTAAAATATAACATTAATATTTATTTTAAAAAGGATGGGAGAAATGAAAAACTACTTCTTTATTTAAGAATGTTTATTACTTAACATGTTAGGAATTCATTAATATCTCATATTTAAATCTAATTACAATTATAACAATGCTTATTTACTTATTAATAAACTTAAGTACTTAACTTAACTGAATATTTTTATTAGATTATTATTGGTTCCAATGTTGTAATCAAATAAATGGTATTAAATGTTTAGTATAGAAATATGTCCCCATGATTTTGTTGAAATCTTATCAACCGCAACAAACCGCTTATCATCGTTATGAGATAACGCTATTTTGTTGACACTACGCGTGAATATATCATGTTTGATTGACTTAAATAATATATTCGTCATTCGCAGTATGTCACCGCGATATAAAGATTTTTTATAGTCCGATACAGTAATTTCACGAATAACAGGTGTTTTTACGCCCTTTGCTTTTTTAATTGTGTTGTTTATAGTTTTTATACAATATAATTTTGAACGTAATCCCACAAACTCTGTAATTATATCACCAGCGATTTCGTCTTTAAAGAGGCCAGGCACCTTTTTATTTAAAAGCGGCAAACTATGTACATTTTGTATAGGAAAATTACTTGTATCAAAATAACTCAAGAAAGATTGTTTTAAATCTTCATAAAAGTCTCTAGTTTCAATTTGGTAAATAAAGCTATCCGTATCTGTATAGCACATTCGTATTCGATTTCTATAGGACGGTTCAAAAACTGAATAATGAAAATCATACATGTGGCTTTTAGATAACTCTAAAACTGTAAATCCAATGTATATTGGCTTATCTAAAACAATACGTTCTGGTTTTGTTTGTATTGCAACTAAGTTTTCAGAGAAAACTGAAGCACTGTGAAAACTGGGGTTAGCAATCAATTTATCAGCACTAGATTTTTTTTTCGTTTTATTATTTTTATCACTCCATTCATTAACCAGATGCACATTTATCCTTTTCTCGTTGTTTTCCAATGTCTTTCCAAAAATACTGTTATTTAGCAATTTAAAAAAATCTTGTTCAAATGCAGACTGAGCTTTTTGTCTTAAACTGGTATTAAGATCGATATAATGCTTTAAATATGGACTCTGTCGGAATATTATAACTCGGTGAATATTTTTCAATATTAAACCATGTTTGAGACATGTTTTTAAATGAACGTAATGAATAACGTAGAAATATTTATCATAGAGATTGGGTACAAGTTTTGAGCTTTTTCCTCCAGGAGGGATGCATTTTTCTGGGCAAAATGGTAAGTCATTATGTCTGTCATGTAGCTCTTTCGGATAAATCAAGTCCACTTCAAGAATGTATCCGAATTCCGCGTCGTTAGGAATGTTAACGAAATCAAGCTTATTAATTTCTTCACGATTTAAAAACCTAAAATTTGATAATGGTAAAGAATGGCACATGGTGAATCCGTACAAGTTATTACAATCAATGTAAACTACGTAAGTATCTGGTTTCTGCTTATTATAGTCAGACATGTATTTGTTATTAGCTTTAGCATGTCTGTGCGAGCACATACACACACCACCTCTTATACCGGATTGAATCATACGCATATAGCAAGGTCATCGATAAGTTCTAATTCAACTCCTGTTTTGAAAAGCATTGCGTCAAAAGATAAACTAGGTGCAGTTATATAAAAAGCTGGATCAAGCTGATAATTTAATTTACAAGTTTTTCGAAACTTTTCAAAAATATCAGTTAATAATAAGACATCAGTTTTTAAATACAAATCGGTATATTCACCCAAATTTTTTATGTTAAATTGATTCCATACTGATTGTGCATGTTGATAATCTTCGTCAGTAATATGCTCGTTTGTCAGGGTACTATAAAACATATTTTTTTCTGGAAGAAGTCGCTCCTCATAACGATCCCAACAATTAATGTATTCGTAGGGATAGATACCTTTGCGCGTGAGTAAATTGAATTGGCTCTGAATAGGAAAATGAGTTCGTAAATGTTCCAGCTCTTCTTTCTTTATAGTTTTGCTTAATTTGTCTATGCTAGTACCTAGGAATTTGAACGAGTCTACAAACCGCACTTGTATAAATTCCTCATCCGAAACAGGAATAAATTTTGTAAACGATACATAATTTTCTTTTGTTTTAGGAATTATTTTAATGCTTCCCGGCAATTTACCCAGTTGTTTAATAAACAAATGACAATCATAACCTGCTAAATTATGGAAAAATATAGGTATAAACTTCGGTATTTTGTATTGCAGATTACAATATTTATGTGCTGCTCCGCGAAATCGACCTGTTAAATGGCAATGATCACGTACTTTATCAAAAAACAATAAATTTTCGCAAATATGACACCGAGTGGCTTGCATAAAATCTGCAGAATCTTTTTCTGTAAAAATCATGGGAGAATTTTTTCTCAGAATCAGATTTATTTCTTGAACATCACGGTAAATGTACTGTAGAAATTTATTAACACAGTCGAGACCGCGGTATGTGACATAGCGATTATAACTTGAGTTCGTAGAACACACTATATTATATGCAAACGCGGATGGTATATGATGCTGCAGTGTTTTTGTGTTTTCCGTATTAGGAACTGAATTATTTTCTTCACATTTCTCTAAAATCGTCTCAAAATCAGAATAAATTACAAAAGGAACATTTTGTTTACGATCATAATTTTTAAATTTAATTACAGAGCCTTTTTCTGGCAAAACAGTAACAATTCCACTACATGTATGATTTTCGAGTTCTTCGTATGAAGTAAAAAACACTAAACATGTATCACAAAAATACAGTTTACCATGATGACGTGTAATTTGATTTCTAATAAGTCTAGACAAATCTTTAACCAGGCAGTAGTGTGAGATTTGACCGTTATCTAAGAGTAACAAATGTATAGTCTTCTTACCTCTATTGTTTTCAGATTTGTATAAAGGCCCGACAATTGTTTTATTTTTCTTCAAACCAAAGATAATAAAACTTAAGTTGGGGTTATTTTTTTCAAACACATTTATGTCAGCAAAAGTTATAGGGAAAGACATTTCGTTAATGTTTAAAATATTGCTGAAGTGCGGATAAGACGAGACGCGCTCAGGATGGTTTTTAGCAGGATATAAAGCAGCTACTACGCTCCATAAAAAACAAAACTGGTCCTTATTTTTGATATTTAAACACGCTTTCTTCTTTTGTATAAATTTGGGCAGTTTTAAATAAGACGATCCGCCTAATGGTTGGTACTTGTTAACGTTAATTTCTAAATGTGAATTACTTAAAAATGCCCACCCACTATCATTTTCTTGAAACTCCTCCAGTTTCTGTTTCAATAAATTAACAAGTTTTGAAAAGATACCATCAAAATTAAAGTTATTGTAAATTATATAATTTTTTGTATTAAATGATTTAATTTCCTGTGCATTATTTTTAAATAACACAAAAATAGCAAAAAGTTCAAAATTTACTTTTAGACATGTATGTTTTTCTTTAAAGCTTCATCCAAAAGAGTCTTTATTTTAATACGAATAGAGTTCAAAAAAGTATCTAAAGAGACTTGACAATCAGGTTCGCAAGCGGTAATTCTATACGAAATTATACGAGAACGAAAAGCACTTTTTAAAATTTCCACACCATCGCTGTGTAGCTGGCTGGTATTATTTTGCTTATGCCCACGACTTCTTAAATGTCCTATCCAAGAAGTTGAACCAACAGATATATTACAAATTGCGCAAAATGGCATATTGCGGAACCAATAATTAGTTAATTAAAAAATATCTTTTACACCTCTTAAAATATTTTTCAATACAATAAATCAGAATTATTATCAATTAATTTAATGGTAATCTTATTACCATAATACATAGGTTAGTAATCTCTGAAAATAGAGTACGCCTGCCCTATGAAAACATTTAAAGTTTATTATAAGAACAAATCATTTAAAGGTAATATGTAGTTTTGCAATCTTCGAATATAGAGTGCATTTGTCTTATAAAATCCTACATTAAAAATTTAAAGTTTATTATAAGAACAAATCATTTAAAGGTAATCCTATTACTGTAATATGTAGGTTCACAATCTTCGAATATAGAGTGAGCATGTCCTAAGAAATTCTGCAGAAGCATCCACTCACGCGATTTTTCGCTGCATTGTAGTTTTAAAGATGCTAAAGCTTTTTTGTAACGCTCATCTACAGGAGTGCTTTTTACGTCAGCCGTATGATAAATCTTCAGGTCCACATAGAACTCACCAGAGGTAGTGGTGGTTCGCCTACATTGACCAGACGATACTCGCGTAGTAAAATTTGATGGTGTACCGTAGGTAGACGAGGTTTTGCTGCTCGACGAACGCTCGTCACTATTTATAATCGAAAATAAATTTTTCGATTTTTTCTCCCTGTAAACAAAAAGAAAATGTTATTCATTTATATTACTTTATTAATATTACATAGTTGTTGATTTAGGCTGTAAAAGAGTTTAGTAATATAGTTTAGTTAGAATATTAAGGATTAATTAATTAATTAGGATTTCATTAGGTTATAATATCATAATATATTAAAAGAGTTTCTTCTCGTAGGGGCTGTCAAACGTATGCAGTCTAGGTTATTAATATTGTAAATTAATACATACGCCTGTTTAAAATAAATAGCAAATTGATTATTAAATACTTAGGCGCGAACAAAAAATATTGGCATATTTATCGAATCAGATAAAATAAGTCAAAATTATGTAAATAAAAATGTACCTTGAAATAGGTGATTCTGATAAGGCTTTAGCGTTTGCAACTGGAGCAATAGTGATTTTGCGTTTTCTGGGCTTGGGTGCAGGTTTTTTCTTAGCTTTCAATGACTGTGGTGCTAGCTCCGTCACTGGGGCAACCTCATCGGTGCTAGATACGTACTCTGAGTCCGACCTATGCAAAATAAAAAAATTACATGAATATTTGTTCTGCTCGCACAACATATTATTAAAAAAGAAATGATAAGTACTTACTAACATTTTAATGATGAACTTTCTTGGCTGGCTCTCACAAAAATTATGAATTTCTTGCTTTAAAATTCGTAATTTAAGTGATCATTATTGAATGATCAGCAAAAATATAACAAGTTTTATTATACGTAATGGCATGCAAATTTAGAACTTATTAAAATATAAATTGTGTAAAACAAAATGCAATTAGTAATGCACTTAATACCTTTGGAGTCGGAAAATAATAGTAGGGGAGCCCAGGAAGGGATTTTGTCCCACATGTGTCTAGTTCTCCATATATGAAAATTATACTGCTTAGTTGGTAGGTTAAAAAGTGTTAAAATCTTATCGGACTCGTCATAATAAGATAGAGTAACGATAACTCCAATTTAAATCATTGACGATTTAAAAATAAGGACAGCCTGTAGGTACTTTATTTAAATTTTCACAAAATTAAGCTCCATATTATAATAACCGAGCATCCCAGATATTTTACGTTAGACTCGGCTTATCAGTTTAGTTCTAACTATCTAAAATCTAACTATTAATTACTTAATTAAGCTATTTCCTAATTACAACTTTAAAAAGTCTAGCCGCTCATTCCACTACTTAAATAAAAAACAGTCATAATCTTTTACCTACTTATTACTTAATCTACAAAACCTACTAGGTCTCCCCTAGATGAAACATTAGAATTGTGCGCTCCCCATATTCAGCACGTATTACAACCAAACGAAGAATTATATTAGTTACACCATATTGCGAACTAAGTGAAAACTAATATACATTATTTCCTGGAATGTTTAGACTATGTACAAGTTAGTAACTGTTGCCTAACTAGCTGTTGCCCAGGCTCTGCTCGCGTAAATACAAAGTATACCAAAGGAATACTGTACTTTTTTAGGATAAAACGTAGACTATTTTTAATCTAGAAACCTAAACTAGAGTAGTTTACTACTACCATACCAAATTTCATTGAAATCCATTGAGTAGTTTTTGCGTGAAAGAGTAACAAACATTCACATTTATAATATTAGTAGAACATTTAGTACTCAAATAAAAATCAGTATCCGTAGTATAAACAATAAATTATATCTATTATCAAATGTCTCTGAGTGCGGTAATTAGACATTTTTAACATTGATAGGTTTGTAAAACCTCTTGTAACAAAATGAATAATTCCCCACATCGATTTCATTGAAACCAGACCAGTTACACAGGAATAATTTTATAGTGCACAAGTGTGTGCCCAGTACACGAGAGCACTCTCTCTTCTTTTACTCTCATAACCCAACAAGATGGGTAAGAGATCAGGCACAGGTCCGACTTTTTACATACCCATCCGATGCATGGGTCATCTTTCTTGCCAGACAATCAGGTAGTCAGCCTGCATTGTCCTAACCAAACTTTTAAACAACATTTTTTTTTTGTTCTAATGCGGGAATCGAACCCACGACCTCCGAGTCGACAGCCAAGCTCTATCCAGTAGACAATGGAGGCTGTTGATAATAATAATATCTAATAATATCTATGAACGCTTTACACCACTTCAATCTGACTCCGTGGTAAGTATCCGAAGAACTTGTGTTACAAGTACCAGACAACGGGAAGTATATTTAATAATTATTTTATACTATACTTATATTAAAGATTTTTACTATATTATACACATATTTAATACACATCCATGAGCCAGGAACACGGAAATACCTTTTGTTCCTTCGGTGGGATTCGAACCCGCGACCCTGGCTTGACTTTTAAACAAAATTTTTTTGTTCCAATGCGGGAATCGAACCCACGACCTCCGAGTCGAGAGCCAAGCTCTATCCAGTGGACAATGGAGGCTGTTGATAATAATACTATCTAATAATAAATAATATCTATGAACGCTTTACACCACTTCAATCTGGCCCCGTGGTAAGTATCCGAAGAACTTGTGTTACAAGTACCAGACAACGGGAAGTATATTTAATCATTATTTTTATACTATACATATATTAAAGATTTTTATTATATTACACACATATTTAATACACATTCATGACCCAGGAATACAGAAATACTTTTTGTTCCTTCGGCGGGATTCGAACCCACGACCCTGACTTGAGTACCAACGCGCTGAACCACTGAGCCACATGTTGATACGTGTTACACGTGTTGATAATATAAACAACAAACGTATCAAGTTACAATATGTTTTGTTTTAACCTGAATGCTGATTCAACATAAGGGAGACTTGGTACACATGATGTACCCTTTTGTTTTTAACTCAAATTTAATTTAAAATACATATGTACTATTTAAAAAAATATAAGAAATAAATTTACTGATTTAATTTACTGATTAAAACTAAAGACAGCTACAAATATAAAAAAATGTTTAAAGCGTGCATAAAACCTTTATTCCTTATTAGACCTTTAAAAGCTTAAATTACAATAATTACTGTACTCACATGTGATGTTTTAGCATTAATATTACCATAACATCTTAAAGGGTGCTTTATACAGAGGGATCAAAACACACAATAATAAGGATTTGTTTTTTATTAACACACATTTAAATACAGTTTTTAAATTACTTTTAAAATAGAATAAAAACTTATAAAATAAAAGTTGATTGCAACAAAAAATCATTTTCATCCATTAAAAAAAGGGTCATAAGGATCAAGTGTACCTCTTCTACCTTATGAGAAACAATAGATATAGACGGGCTCTATTAAGAATATCGCATCTGTAAAGTTTAGCAAGTCACAATAAAAATCAAAGTAGGTATAATAATTAACTTTTTTTAAATTATATTATTAATATCAAAGTATTTGACGCAGCGTACGAACTTCCTTCACCACTGGGACACATTCTTCCGAAACGGCTTAACCGATTCTTATAATTTTTACATATTTGGTAGGTCTGGGAATCAATCGTAATCTATTTTTTAAATATGTCAAAAAGAACGGTTGATCGGTCAGTCTAGTCTTATTATAAAATTCAACTATGTCTGCAGATACAACTATTTTTCAACGGCATTCAAGTAGAAAATTTTGTCAACATACCATTCTCGATATTATCATATGTATGTTTATAAAACATACTTTAAATAGTCTATGTTAAAATGTCAGTAGAACATTATTATCAAAACCATAAATTTAATTTTGTCTATATTAGTACTTAGTAAATAAGACATAAAACAATCACTGCAAGTTTTAAACATTCAATGTCTTGTATTGCATTTCACAGTTCCGTCGTTATTAATAAGGACCGTTCATATTATAAAACCTCGGTACAATAGCGATTTGCGCTCATGTTCGAGGCAATGATCTTACCACAGACATGCTTGAAAATTACTTACCATGGGGTTTTCACTCGAACATGTGGTAAAAAGTATGTTTGGTGCGATATCTTATCATGGGATCGCAGAAAGTTACTTATCATGGGGCTTTCAACCAAACATTCGGTAGAAAGTATGATTGGTGTGATATCATGGGATCGCAGGAAGTTACTTCTCATGGGGCTTCCAACCAATCATCAGTAATTATAAAACATGTTCGAGGCAATGATCTTACCACAGACATGCTTGAAAATTACTTACCATGGGGTTTTCACTCGAACATGTGGTAAAAAGTATGTTTGGTGCGATATCTTATCATGGGATCGCAGAAAGTTACTTATCATGGGGCTTTCAACCGAACATGCTGTATGTTTGGTGCGATATCTTATCACGGGATCGCAGGAAGTTACTTCTCATGGGTCTTCCAACCAAACATTCGGTAGAAAGTATGATTGGTGTGATATCTTATCATGGGATCGCAGGAAGTTACTTCTCATGGGGCTTCCAACCAATCATCAGTAATTATAGAACATGTTCGAGGCCTTCATCTTATCAAAGGGACGCTGGAAGTTTGGAAGTAAGTAATTATATTATTTAAAACGATTTATAACAATCCGTAGTGTATTATTGGGACATTCTAGAACACCACAGTGAAGCGAAGCGAACGGTCGGGAGCGAAGTGAACGAGTGGTGGTCTAGAATGCCCAATAATACACTACTAGGGGAGGGAGGTAATATGGATAATATGACGACCATATTACCTCCCAAGACCAAAAAATTTATATTACATTATTTTATGGCACAATTTGGACCGATATTTTTTTATCAATTGTATTTTTACTCGATTACGGCGAAGTCTTAAGCAAGGGTGATGATTTTGGCAATGTATGTATCAATGCAAGTATGTTTGTTTCGCTGTAGCGACTAAACTACTGATCCGATTTTAATAAATGAGGTGTCCAAAGAGATACGTGGAATCGGTTTTTTTATGTTTGGTTAGGTAAATATCTTTTTATTGTTGTGTAAGTTCTTTAATGTGATTGTTTTTTTTTTAATGCTGACACTCTAATATAGTGCAGAAATAAAACGTCTTACTTAATCTAATGTCGTACGAGGATGTAAAACGGTTTCTGAGTTAGATTTTTTTGTGTCAGTTGTCTGTATCAAACATATAATATGATGCTATTTTCCAATCACAATTTTGAAATCAAGCCATGAATCGCTTCAGGCTGGCGGTATCGTTCGCGCCGCTGGGGCGGGAGGCGCGCGCGGGTCTGGCGGCGCGCGCGCTGCCGCACGCCGGCCCCGCCCCCCCGGAGGCCGCCACGCCGTGGATGCGCCTGTACCTGTACCACCGCGCCGGCTACGGACCGCCCTCGCTGCTGCTCACCAAGGGTAAATACTAAATACACCGTTCAGAGTATCACTACTCACCGTGAACAAGTTAACTACAATTTGTATGGCATCGAAACAGCGCCCCTAGTGGCAAACATTGGTAACTGATTCGATGTCATACAAATTGAAGTTAACTTCTTCGCGGTGAGTAGTGTCAAAAACTCGCACTAAGCACACAGTGGGCCTAGCAGGAATATTTGACAGCGGCGTAAACGTAACGTTATAGAATGAGAATTGTATGAAAATCTGTCAAAATCATGACAGCGCTTACACAAATTTTATTCAATAACGTTTCGTTAATGCGGCTGTCAAATGTTCCTGCTAGGCCACTGATCTAATCCTACTACTATTATAAATGTGGAAGTTTGCGAGGATGGATGGATGGATGTTTGTTACTTTCACAAAACTCTTTCACAAAAGACAGATGCTATATTAAAATCCGACCAAGTGATAACGTATGTTACTTCGAGTCGACTGAATTTAGGATAATTTATGCGCTATGCATCCATCATTTTGAAGAAGCTCAATTTCGTTTTTTGGTGGCAACTCCAATCCAAGTTCCGCACCGCATGTTATTGGTAATTATTATTATTTAAAAAATCCTTCATGTAATTTGCTTTAAAAGTTAAAAACAACTTTTTTATTTTGAATCAATGGCTGTTTTTGGTTTGAGAAAAGCGCTCGGATGCGCTTGTAAGCAAAACTATAAATATACTTGTAGGCCAGGACACGTTTACTAACTTCAATAGTGCTAACAAAATTCGCCATTTTGCTTATTTACCGCTAAGCGGTTGCCGTTTTGCTTTTTTCCGCCAAACACAGCCAATATATTTTATTTGATCGTTATCATAGGCACGGTGCTGCGGTGCGTGCCGCGCGCGCTGCTGGGGTTCGCGCGGCTGTCGGTGTGGTGGTGGGGCGCGGAGGGGGAGTGGTCGCCGCTGCCCGCCGCCGCCGCGCTGGCCGCCGCCAACGGGGCGCTGCGGCGCGGGCCCGTGCTGCTGCAGGCGGCCGCGGTGCGAGCTGCGACCCCCCCGCGACATATAGCCTTCCCTCCGGCAGGCGAAGGTTTGATATATTTTATTGTCTATATTGTCTACTAGGACAGGAAAAGTGGAGCAAAGAGCTCACGCACTGGTGCCCCAGAGATGGCAAAATGAACATAGGAAGGCAACACACTAGATGGGAAGACGACTTGAAGCTAACGGCTGGCCCAAACTGGAGAAGAGTTGCTACTGATAGGAATCAATGGAAATCGTTTTCAAGTTTTAGCGAGACATTGAAACTGCAGATTCATTTATATATGTCACCGTAAAATTGTAAAAACCGATAGATTGTAATATAACTAGTGAAATAGTAAAATTTTGACAGACTTCCGACGGGAATATTCTGCCTATAATTTAACACATTATTTTTCGTTACATTATAAATATATAGTTTTGAATATTTTGACATATTTTTACAATCTTGAAAATTATTTTACAATATATCGGTTTTTACAATTTTACGGTGACATATATAAGATAATAAAGATTAATAAGTCAGCCTTATCTCGCGGGAACATATTATGTATTACATATTATGTGTGTGCCAGAAATTTTAAAAGTTTTTTTAAGTATGTAAGTGTAAAAAAGTGTAAGTACGTGTTTAAAATGTAACGCAATTCGATGTTACGACAAGGCGACAGTAATATATAGTAATATTATTAGTTCGCGAATCTGAACACAATAATACACGGTTTCAGGTAGCGGTGGCGAGTGGCGGCGGCACGCGGGGCTGGCGCGGCTGCTGCGGCGGCTGCGGCTGCGGCGCGCGGCGGGCTACGTCACGCTGGTCGACATTGGCGTGCCCGACCTCGGCGCCGCGCACCCGCCCCCCAGCGTGCAGCTCGGTCAGTAGTGCTGGCGTGCCACTGGCATACAGCGTCTTATGTCACTGGCATACAGCGTCTTGTCACTGGCATACAGCGCCTGAGTTTACAAGTACATTATTCAAACTTTAAAATAAATTATTTTAGAGATAGTCACTTTCGGGTTAGTGGACTGTGATACTGTGTCCACCTGTAATTATGTACACGGGGAAAGAAAAGATCCGAGTCTGACTATACTGACTATATTCACTGACTGAATTACAATTCGTGTTCCGTGGTCCGACACCACGTCGTATGATTACAAAGATTACCTCACAAATATTGCAAAGTCAGCATTCTATGAAATATTATGTAAGAACGTAAGTATGTCCCAACATTCTTAACATCTTTTTATTAATGTACAGTGGCCCCTAGAAAGAAGAAGGACGTCTGCGGAATGGCGAAACCGGTGAGCGAGATGTCGATTTCGTCGACCGAATCCGGCGAGAATAACGACAGGCTGCAATCGCCCATAGAGTCGCACTTCGCCGTCACCCCCACCATAGACACCAGCTCGCCGACCAGAGACAATAACTCGCCGGGCATAGACAGCAGCTCGCCGGCCAGAGACAATAGCTCGCCCGCCATATACAATTCCCCAGCGAACGGCTTCACGAGCCTCGAAAGCGGACAGTTACTCTGCGAAGAACTAGACAATCTGAACACAGAGCATCGCAGCAAGGAATCCGTGACGAGCGACGACTTCGTGCCAATACACTCTCCCGATAGTAAACTGACCAACTCTGCCAACAGCAAGGAGTCGATAGCGGACGAATTGGAGAAGATGATCAGTCAGAGGGAACATTTGAGTGATCTACTGAGCCCGGCGGATGAGAGTGTGTCGATGTTCTCGCGGCTCGGCAGCGGCGGTGAGGGCGATAGCGGCGTGGACACCGCGCACAATGATGATGATGATGAGGCGTGCAAACCCGAGGTATGTAGTAGTTGTATACTTAAAACAAGACGAATTAAATGTTACGAAATACTCACTAAAAGAGATATTTCATTTTGGGCCAGCTCTATGTACACTACATAGATAAATAGGAAAAAAATGTGGGAATTTCATAAAATTATTTAAAAAAAATTGAAGAAGGGAAAATACGTACAAAAATGATTTAAATTTTTTTAATGCGATAACCCTATTTTTAGGGCGGCCATGGCAGTTGCTTTGACATGACTTTTGACGTCATACGTCTTTTGAATGTCATACGTCTTTTTTTGGCAAAAATCATGTCATTGTCAAAATGCCATTCTTTGGTTAATTCTGATCTGATCCGCCATCGCCATCTGATCTGTACATTGAAACGAAGTGAAATAAAATAAAGAATAGGAAACGGTTACCATATTACGTAGCTACATTTACATATAGTGTTCATAGTGCTGGCCCACGCCTCATACATTTCTAAAACATCTCTTTTGGGGTAACTTAATATGGACAAAAAATTTGATATCTGAAGTTTGCGCGTTTATGTTTATACTTACCATTTTTTACAAAATTAGTGTAAAAAAGTTTACTTTCATCAAATCCCACTACTATTATAAATGTGAAAGTATGTAAGGATGAATGGATGGATGGATGTTTGTTACTTTTTACGCAAGAACTACTAAACGGATGTCGATGAAATTTGGCATGGTAGCTCTGGATTAAAATATTGCCTACTTTTTTTATCCCGAAAAAGTACGTGATCCCGTGTGGTACTGTTATTACGTGGGCGGAGCCGCGGGTAAAAGCTAGTAACACTATATTGACGATCTGTCCTCAGCGCTGGACGATACTGGAGCTCCACTGGGGCATCCCGCTGTTCGACGAGGAGCTGTGCGCGCAGGTCTGCACCAGCGTCGTGGACGACGTCGCCAGGCCCCAGCTGTGAGTCATATATACCTTGCCTGGGCCTTAGCTTTTACGGACAAACGTGCGATACGCAAGTACGAGGGCGGCACTGAAAATTTCGGGAATCAAGGAAGTGACACAACATTACTATTTAAAAATGTATTTATTGCTTTTCGAAGTATTCTCCGTGAAATTTGACACATTTTTCCATACGATGGAACCAATCATTGAAGCAACCATTCCATTCGGAAGTTGGGGTCTCCAAAATGGCCGTTTTGTAGGCGTCCACAGCTTCTTCAGGTGATGAAAATCTCTGACCACGCAATTTATTCTTTATTTCAGGGTAAGTATAGAAATCATTAGGGCTTAGGTCGAGGCTGTACGGCGGATGGTCTAATAATTCTATGATTTCTTGCTCTAAAAACTCTTTTGTTCTGTGCGCGGTGTGAGAACTCGCATTGTCGTGATGGAGGATGATGCGGCGGTTGCAGTTCTCTTTACGGAGTTCAGAAACGACCTGTGGCAAACAAATGTTAGCATTCTGCATTAACCGTTCTTTGTCCCTCAAGAGGAATAGTCGCAACATGGCCGGTTTTGGAGACAAACGTGGCCACCATTTTTTTTTGCAACACTCCGTGAACGAACAATTTTTGTTGGCTTTAACTCATTTTCGAACACCCAAACTCGTGACTGGTTTTTTGTTTCGGGTTCGTACGCGTATATCCAGGATTCGTCACCTGATACGATGTTGTATACAGCATTTGAGGATCGTTCGTGGAATCTTTCGAGAGTTCTGACGCACCAAGTAACGCAAGCCGCTTTTAGTATCCATCGGGAAAACAACTTTTTTACACCTAATTGTTCATGCAAGATTATTTGTATTTGACTCATACCAATGTCTAAAGTTGCCTGAATTTCGCGGTATGTCACATGTCGATCTTCCTCAATCAGCTTACGCACAGCATCAACGTTTTCTTGGGTGACTGCAGTTTTTGGACGACCTTGACGGAGATCATCACTGAGCTTGACACGTCTACGTTGAAATTCAGCAAACCAGCGATAAATTGTGGTTTTGGATGGGGCTTCATCACCAAATGCAGAAATCATCCAGTCAACACACTGTTGTTGTGTTAAACCACTTCGAAAGTCATAATAAATCATCGCTCTAGAATTTTCTCGAGTCAATTCCATTTCCTCAACGACTAAACAAGTTTGACAAGACCGAGAATCTTTTTTTAAATAAATAAACGGTATTCGATTTTTAAAACCAAGGAGTTTTAAATTAAAAAGATATTTAATATGACAGGAACAGTGGAAATATTCCATTCCCGATACTTTTAGTGCAGCCTATGTAACCCCACCCCTCCAATTCTCGTAATTAACTTACACTTTCATTTTACTTTGATTTTTGGGACGTTGAACCAATCAAAACAGTTTGACGTTTGGGAATACTATTTTGCAGTTTTGACATATCGAGAGTCGGGACTGGATCGTAAGGCTGTTGATATATGATCCGGAATCTGGTATGCCGGAGAAAATTGAAATCTCAATGTCATATATTATGACAGCTCAACACTTGTCACTTCGATTTTCAGCTGTGTTGTTTTAAGCGCAGAGTTCTATTTTCAATAAATAGAACTCTGCGCTGTAAATTTTCCCTGCCTTTAGGATTTCTGATAATATAGTCCCAGGCCCAGCCTAACTATATTATTACCGGATTTTATTAAATAGAATCTACCTTCAGACTTTCAACTAAATGTAACGCCACATCAAGTGACTTAACTATCATAAAATGGTAGGCTATAAAACGAATTTGTAAGGCTGACCCCACATTTGTAAGGCTACCCCACATTTGTAAGGCTGACCCCACGTTTGTAAGGCTACCCCACATTTGTAAGGCTGACCCCACATTTGGAGTTTCTCGGGCGTTTGAGCGACGCTCACGCAGCGCGCACGCCGCGTGCGGGGAGGCCTAACGCTAATTAGTAAGTAACCATATCAATTGTTTTCAGATTGGAGAAATTAAAAGAAGACAATGAATATCTACGAGCGGACTTGTTGAAGTTTGTGTCACAATGTCAGGTTAGCATTTTATTTATTTTATTTATTGTTAACCAATAAGATACAATTTACATAGATGAAATGTAGCGACAAAAAACCCTGTTAGGTTTATCTTGTTGCCGGTTCACGCTCTTTACAAAATAAATACATACAATATACATAATTATAAAATTAAATTAACAGACACCTACCTACCAGCCGAGCGCGCAGTGAGTACGACGTCGGACGCGCATGCAATACGTCTCGACAGTCTCAATACTCGAGACACTATGATATGCTACGCTTGCGCAGCCGACAGTCATATGCACCGCTCAATTCAATAGGCATGTTGCCGAAAAAAATTTTTTTCGTCTATTCGATGTTAGACAACATGTTAATAAACAATCCAGAACCCATTTTTATATATCTGAAAAAATAACGTAGATACAAAGCATTGAAATTTACAATATGAAAGAGAGCGATATATCCAAAGTATATCGGCCTGTGACGTCACAGCCTGCTACCGCCATACATTTGTCATTTCAAAATGTATGGCGGTAGCAGGTTGTGACGTCACGAATCGTTTTGCGAGAAAGGGATGGACAATATTTTTTATTTGCTTATATTTTTAACCCCGTCACTCTAAATACCTATTTCTTTCAGATTTATGTATCTTTAATCAACAATTTTAAAATTTAATTTGTAAAACTGTGATATTCCACACAAGGCAACATCCCTATTATTATAATAATATTATTAAACACCAAAGTGTTAAAAATATTAGCGCCCTGGACCAAGGAGGGATCTGTGCGTTTTGGCCAGCGGATAGAACTGTTGTGCTTATTAAATCGTTAAATTCGTCCACGGTTTGGACTGCCGGCGTAAACTGAATAAGCGGTGTCATCGTCCATCGACATGCTATTTTAGGTGGTCCGAGCTGTTCGTATACAGTAGCCCGCGTACATATAGTATCCCACGGGAACACTGTACTTTTTCGGAATAAAAAGTATCCTATGTTTTAATCCAGAGCTTAAACTACTACCATACCAAATTTTGTCGAAATCCGTTCAGTAGTTTTTGCGTGAAAGAGTAACAAACGTCCATCCATACAATCATCCATCCATCCATCTATCCATTCTCACAAATTTTCACATTTATAATATTAGTAGGATACACGTAAAGAACCGTCATTCAATAGACCTCCACGATTGACAGCTCGCGGCTATGTGTGCGTGGCTAGACGTAGCGGGGGATGCACGCGGCATGCAGGACGTAATTTTTTTAAAACCAGGACTTTCGTTTACGGCGTTGGACGCTGGCCTTTTCGTGATTTGACATAGTTGGCAGTATAATTCCATAATATTTATGATAGATTTGTCTGACGCGACGTTTAAAATTGTTTTGGTGTCAACCTTAGGCTTACGTCAACATGGCTGCCATTCGCCGGTGCTCGAGTTCGAGAGAATTTGTAGAGAGTGACCCCCCCCCCCCCCCTGTAAGGCTGGGACTATATCTATGCAACGGAATCCGGTAGGCCGTAGAGAATTAAGAGCACTGAAAATATAACTCTGTGCTAATACAATACAGTTGAAAATTGAAGTTTCGAGAGTCGAGCTGTCATATATGACATTGACATTTGACTCGACACTCGGATGTTCGATTTTCAACTCTATTGTATTAGTGCAGAGATCTATTTCAATGCTCAGAATTTTTCACGGCCTTCCGGATTCCGGTGCCGTATAGTCCCGGCCTAATATCGCCACTACACAGTAGCCCATGCTGGCCCACTGCACGCCATCGCCATTACAGGGGGTAATGGTACATAGTAGCGGGCAATTGCACACTTCAAAAGAATCGTGAGTGTTTCGCCGGACAGCAATGAGCCATGCGCCATTGTGTGAACGCCAAGTGATCGTGGCTTACAGTTGTGCATTGCAAAGCATGGTCCATCATAAGCCATTGTGTACTGAGTCCACAACATTGATACGCAATTGGCAATATCGTATAGATTCAATGCGTAAATAGGCGCAAATGTATGAATGTTTTTTTTTTTCAGTATTACCCCGGCGAGGACATGGGTATAGTGAAGCGAGGCACCCTGGTGCCTCTACCACGTAAGAACCTAGTATTCGAGAACGGTCGCATCAGTGAGTGGAACGGCAAGTGATGTAGTTCTGTTGCCAACAGATGGCGTTGGTGGGGTTGCCAGATACAACATTATCCCAAAAGAATGCATATTTAAAATGAATAGTTAGAGATTTTGCTTGTTGATAGTATGCATCTATATTTAAACCGATAAAATAAGCGGAAATAAGAATATTGTATGGCAACCCTCTTTCATCCCAGTGTCATAGTCTGTTATTGTGTACGTACGTTAACTGAATGTTTTACCTGAATGATTACGTTACAGTACGTTAACTGAATGTTTTACCAACCAGTGATTTAGAATACCTGTAAATAACATTTTAATATATTGAGATAAAACCACTATGCCATAATATGAACACTAGCAATTTATATCATACACTTTTCAGTATCTTCGAAAATGTGTGCTACAAATTGCAATAAATATGAACGTAGGTAATTCAAAATCTTAAAAAATATGTTATTAACTAAGAATGGCGTAGAAAATATTGTACAAGAGATTTTTGTTTTTATAATTTGTCTTTAAGATAAAAAGGAAACTTATTGTTTAAAAAAATACTTGAACATTCCTCTTTTTCTGCCTTTGTTTCAAACTTGTTGTAACTGCATGTTAAAATACATTTTTTTGAGTCTTTTGGCTATAAAACAATGTTGAAAATACAAAATTCCCTTTTTTATTTAGTTAAGGCATTTTATTGTTCTACTTTTTATATTTTGATCCATACAACATTTATGTGTATGCTTTTGAAATAGAAATAGAAATAATATTTATTTGTCTTCTTGTCACTTTAATTTAAAAAAAGATATGTAAACAGATTGTATTTTTTGCAATAACAGGTCTACTAACTTAGTTCTTGCACCTGCTAGGAATAATTTTTATTTAACACCTTAGATCCGTGTTCCGCAAACTAAGTATTTTTCTTATACTAAGTATAACTAAAACATGAAAAGATAAATGGAAAATTCAAAAACTTAATTTTTATTGCTCTAATGTTTATCTGATGTTGCATTCAAATTATTATATTTTGGCTATTATATTGTGATATTTTATACTTTATTGGCACATAAAATAAAATTAATATATTTTGATTATGCATTGTATAGTTTCTACAAGTGTGTCCATTAGATTTGATTATTTAGAAAATTGTGGTACGATCATAATTTTAGATACTGCTGTATATACTTGGTGTTATGTAGAAGAAAGCGAAATAATTTTAGAAACAAAGCAACGATAAAATAAGATTTCTCTCTTTCTCAGAAAAAAATCATCCATGCTGTATAAAACACTATTGTTGACTAAGATGTGAGGAAATACAACAAATCTTATACAAGGTGTAACAAAAATAAGTGATAATACTTTAGGGTGTGTACGTGTTCCTTATAGAGAGTTCACTGTGAAAGTAGTAGCGCTGAATGAGCAATTTTTTTTTCACTTTTGTATGGGG
The DNA here is from genome assembly GCA_905404095.1 of Glaucopsyche alexis. Classification (NCBI taxonomy): domain Eukaryota; kingdom Metazoa; phylum Arthropoda; class Insecta; order Lepidoptera; family Lycaenidae; genus Glaucopsyche; species Glaucopsyche alexis. The sequence goes on from FR990057.1 coordinate 20,538,030, forward strand.
AAACTCGCGACGCTGGAGCGCTTTCCCATACAAATCGCAAACAAAATTTTGCTTTTTCAGCGCTGCTGCTTTCACAGTGAACTCTATAAGGAACACAAACACACCCTTAAGTATTATCACTTATTTTTGTTACACCTGGTATATAAAAATGTTATGTTGGTTTGTGTACGCTTCATAAACGCTAAAAGTTCTGCACCGATCGAGCTGAAATTTTAGCATGATATATAATCCGCATTTGTTTTTATATATTTTTTATCCGCGACCGCGAAAAAACTATATTTACGCGGGCGGAGCCGCGGGCAACAGCTAGTTTATAAGATAAATGAAATATCAGCAAAATAATATAGGTAGTGGTAAAACGCAAAATATATGTTCCGTTTTGTCTGCTTTATAAAATATGCAAAATGACAAAATTGATATTTATAATTGGCGAGATATTGATGAGCTGTTTTTCTTTTTTAGTTTTGCGAATCCATAAGATAGCACACTAGCACACGGTCTGGTTGTAAGATATTATATTATTATACAGACTATAGAGATATATAGATAGAAAAGTACCAATTTCTGGACTGATGACATAAGAATGGTTCTCACTACTGCCATCTAAAGAATACCACGGAGAATAGAGTAAAAGAGCAGCATATCTCTAAGCTAGAAAATCCAAAAGGTGTCCGACAAAATTAATTAAATAATAGTTTCAAAACTGGCCATAATGAAGCTTTGACACCTTTTCATGTATGAAGAAGATTACTTACTACTACTTTAAGACTCCTTTACTCTAGTCTCCATGAAGGCAACGATTGTAATTGTTAGAAAACTATCCATTCCGTCCAGTTAGATTTGCAATGGACATGCTACTTGTAGTCTATATAACTAAATAGAAGGCTTTAGTGCATTCGAAACATAACAATAAGCATAGGCGTAGCTAGGGGGGGGCAAGGGTGGGCAATGCCCACCCTAGACCCTAGACAGTGTTAATGAATTACTAACTTAAATACCCCCCCCCGTGTACTTAAATACCCCCCCCACGCCACGGACGGCTGCCCCCCCTAGACAAAATTCCTAGCAACGCCAATGACAATCAGTAGGTATACATCAATTTAACTAGTTTTGCCAATCCCATGGTTTTCTAGAAAGAGAGATTATTTTAAAACTTGTACCATAACATCATAGTGAATACATGAGTCCTCCGAAAAATGCCATTACGAATGTGTAATATATATTCATTAGTGAAATTGGTCACAATGACTTATGTTACCTACTACAATAATTGTTCCATTTACATGTGTAACTGAAGTAAACAATTTAGGGTATGTTCCGATATGCACTGCGACCACTGTACTGTGTGACGTCAATTCAGTATACTGTGAAGCCGTTCCTTTATAGCCAGTTATACTGCTGCCCTATTGCCTAATTTTATGGACTTCAACTGACAACTAGGAATGGTCTTCATTTTGACGTTTGAACTTTTTAATCACGTGATCAAAGTACTGCGAGTACCTTACCTAGAAAAAACCAGTGCTTACAGTAGAATATGGCGGTAATTTATGTCGTCATAGGGTACTGCGGTAGTATACTGACTATACTGGCAGTCCATAACGGAACGAATTTTTCTACAGTGATAGCACTGTGTACTAAGCAGTACTCGCAGTGCATATCGGAACACACCCTTAGTCAATATAGTATGAATATTTTATGAAAGAATAAGATAATATATTTATGAGATTATTTTATGTTTCACCATTTGTGTTTGTTAATATTTAAATAAAAAGCTAAGGGTCAGTTCACACTGCGACGATACGCGACTCAATGCGGCGCTGCATTTCTTAGATAGCTATTCAACATTGAACTTTATTCACTACACAACAAGATACACGTTTCATATGACATCAGTCATATACTGCACATGCGCGGTGCAGCGCGGTGCAACTTGACATTCGAACTCCTACAATGAAACGTGTATCCTATTGTGTAACGAATGAAGTAATTAAGTTTCGTTTCGGTGTGAATTTACCCAAAATGTTCTTTCGCATTTTTAATATCTTATAACGATTTCGTTCCTAAAAAAACGATAAAAAATGGGTAAAAAGTAGTGTTGCCCAAATCAGTCTTGGTCTTGCAGCAAGAGTCTCGCAAGTCTTGCAATTACCTATTAGCCTATTGCTATTTATTAAACGTTATTTTAGATATTAGAACAACTTAATATAACAACGTAACGTAATACTCTATAACGTTGTTCTGAGATCTAAAATAACGTTTAATAAATAGCAATAGGCTAATAGGTAATTGCCAGACTTGCGAGACTCTTGCTGCAAGACCAAGACCAAGACCAAGACTGATTTGGGCAACACTAGTAAAAAGTCGAGACGTAAGTACTATGGGTGGGTACGTACTACGTTCCCTTAGGCCGCTGCCTCGAAGTTTGCGTTCGGCGGCGCGGTGGCGGTGGCGGGGCGGGAGCGATGGGATCATATGCGTGTAATCTTATGGACCTGCAGGTCTAAAAAGGCCGTTTTGGCAATTCATTTTCAATTCTTGTTATGAATTACTGTATGAAAGATGACAGAGATCGTAAAATGGCCACTTGAATTGCAATTCATAATATGATTTGGATACAATTCATATGCAGAAATTGGCTGAAATGCATTCATTTGACAGATTTACAAGCAGAATTGCTTTAGTGTCAAATAGCAATATTGCGATGATATTGCGCAAGTGGCCTTTTAAGACCCGCGGTTCTCGAAACCAGCGGCGAGTCGGCGGTGCAGGCGCGGGTATCGAGAGGTGGCCGGTGAGCGCCAGTCGAGCGGCGAACGCCTGCGCGTACTAGGTACATATTTATTAATCTGTGCCTGGCTCCTGCGCGTCTACAACACTACGCCGCTCTAGTGCCGCGCGATCGCTATCATAATGACCATGACGCTATTGGTCATCGTTTAGATTATAATGATGGCCCACAACAGCTGTAATCGCAACCAGCCCCGGATCTATTGCAACTGGGGGCTCTTGCCCCGGGCGGCAGTTTCATGGGAGCACCAAACCGACCAAATTCTTGAGACATGAATTCGAAATATCGAACAAATATCAAATATGAAGCCCCTTTTTCTACAATCTTATAGGTTGTTATCAAGTAATCGAATTATAATATAATATCATGTTTGAAAAATAAACTTTTCTATTTCTATACGCTCAGTTAGTTTTTGAACACATAGTTACTAAGTGATTTATGAACGCATCTTAACAGATCAAGTAAATTTCTTATTGAAGCGAGAGTTGAGCCGAACAAATTCAAACAGTCAAAGTCGAACGCGATGTCAAGTGACAAGGGGGGGGGGAGGCGCCATATCAAGGTTTTGCCCCGGTTCGAAAAAGTCGTAGATCCGCCACTGATCGCAACTTACCCTAGATCCGCGCGGTGTCGGTTTTTGACGAAATATCAAAAAGGGTTGTAACGTGGCCAGAGTTATGACTGTATAATCCACACGCTGAGTCCACACGTATGACGTAACACGTTGGCGCATGCTTACTTTGTAACAACTTCACGAGCTCCGACAGCGTACACCTTTTGTTTTCATCGTCGAAACTTTCGTAATTTAATCTTTAGTAAAATGTCTACTTTAAGCGTGCGTGTCGACGAGCCGCTTTTTACCGGCACGGCGCGGCGACGGGCCGGTGCCAGTTAAGGTGGGTTTAGACCAAAAGAACATAGAGCAAGAACTACACAAGAACATTCTTTTGTATTTGTTTAATGTAAACGATAATTCGTTAAGACATAGTTTACATCATTTACACTAAACATTCCGAACAAGAACAATAAGAACAAGATTTTTTGCTCTTTATATGAGAATCATTTAGACCAAATGACCGAATGCTCATTGCTCATTTGCCAACGATAAGTAGTACTGTTCACACTACACTATGTCTGAGTGTGATAGCGACTATATTGTGATTTCAAGTGCTTCACTTATTGATAATACGTAATTAATGAAAAAGAAAAGAAGGAAGAGACGTTGGTGGGTGACGATTGTTGTTGCAATTTGCCTCCAGGCATCTTCCGTGTACAGTTTATTTTTATAATGTTCATAAAACATAAGTTGGATCCCATAAACACCTTATATTATGGTACATTTCTATCATACATTTTTCGTTGCTCCAATCCATATTTACGAATAAACTTAAAACTAGCCGCCAAAATGTACAAGAATTCAAGAACACTAGAATCCCTTTGAAGAGACCGCCTCAAGTAGCGAGCACATCCGAACACGAAAGAACGCTCTAAGCAACTGTTTGTGCGCTCTTGCGTCGGTTATACCAAACGAGTGAGTGTTCTTAGAGCAGTGGTCCCCAACCTTTTTTTTACGCGGGCCACAAACCCGTTGTACTTCTGGTGTCGCGGGCCGCAACCAAAATTTTTAGGGACAAAAAATACGGTGTTTAAATTTAACGATTTAATAATAGAAAACCACAAGGTAGTTAAAAGAGTGAAACTAAACATTTAAGATGAGATAACGACACAAACTAAAATAAAATAACAAATATGTATTATAATAATTATGTTCACTTAGTGAGATTTTTGGAATTGTGAACGCTTTTTCACAACTTTATCTAGAGCTGGCTTGTCGCTGCATGCTATCCTTATTACATCGTAGGCTGTATTTCAAGAACCACTTTAGCTAGAAAGCTGATATTTTCATAAGTCTTAATTCTGATGCCGCTATAACAACATAATATCATATCTAAAAAACAAGATAAAACAAATAATACAAGGAGAAGCCCTTTTTATGACAACAAAACGCGATTTTTTGTCCTTTCTTTAGTCGATGGCAATACTTTAAATATTCACAAGATACTAAATTGATTTCTACTCCAATATAATATAATTCAAAATAAGAATTAATATAAAAGGGGTTTTCATAAAAAATACAATTTTTGTCTATTTTTTTTTCCTAAAATGGCTTTTCCTTGGCTGATTTTTAAGTTACAGATTTCACGCGGGCCGCAGATAAAGGGTTGGGGATAGCGGTCTTAGAGCATTCTACCAAATTACCGGCGAACACGTGGCGAATACACCAGAACAACGAAAGAATGCTCGTTGTTTGTTTACATCAAAAGAGCTTTACTAGAATTTAGACCAAGCGAGCGAATGCTCGCTTGGTCTAAACCCACCTTTATGTACACAGAACACTATTACTCCTATAGAGCCTATAGACATAGCTGGGCATTAACTCGTTAATCCGTTAATCGTTAATTAACGAAGTTAACATTTTGATTAACGGATTAACTTTTAAGTTAACTTTTAAAAATGTTAACGGACTCGTTAACTTCCGTTACTATGAAGAGAAGTCCGTTAATCGTTAATCCAATGCCTACTATATACCGGACGACACCGCGGCGCGGCGCGAAAAACATGTTCAGTAGCGTGTCAAGCCAAGTTCAAGTAACAGAACTGGCGAGCAGCACCGTGTGTAATATTACACAAACCATTTGAAGCCACTTTTGACCTCTCATAACTCAAAAACTATTTCACATAAACGTGTCAAATTTGGCTCATATATTGAGACTTGCGAGATACATATTATGTGCTCCAAATTTCATAAACACATCTCAAACAGTTATTTAGATATTAACGTCCAAAATATGTTCAAATTTGGCATACATATAGGTAATAGGTGAATACAAAGGAATAAATCAGAAACTGGTAAATTTTTATCATTTCATTATAATTTTTTCACTTAATTGATTCTATTAGGAACACTTAACTTTGGTATTAATTTTGTTATAAATAAGTACCTACTAATAAATAATTTATGTACAAATAGTAAAATGATATCCTATTAAAAACATAAATGTGAAGTGAGAGCCAATGTCAATAATATGATATAAATAATATGCCTTGGTTGTTGATTTCAACGACAAAAGAAGTGAGATCTAAATGGGTGCTAAGTTCAATGGTCAGTCCTGAAATTTATTTATACCAACATAAAATATAATTTCTTCTCATAACTTAGGATAATATTATAGCCTCATTAAAATCGTAGCCCTTCGGAAGTTCTAAACCTGTTACTTGTCGGTTCTTATTTTATTATTCCGAAAATTTGGCTTGCTGGTAGAAACTAGCCATCGAACATAATAATTCGTATATGAGAACTAGTCGAGTCAGACCTTAGGCTACAATATATTACCTAAGTAAGTTAGGGGTCGTCCATTAATCACGTGATGCTTAAAGGGGGAGGGGGGGTCCGAAAAAAAAATCACCAAGTATCACCAAGGGGGGGACGGGGTATAAGGAGACATCACGTGTATTAATTTTCGAATCTAGTCTTTGCATACCGAAATTATTATTGGTTGTAGATTCGTAGTGTTGTTTAAATACTTACAAAACAAATGACTCGTATAGTTTTAATTGCTTAAATTATTCGATTAAATCGTTTTTTAAGTTAAAGTTTTTCTTCAAACATGACCTGCTTACTATGTAAAAAATACACGTGATCTTAGGTGGGGGAGGGGGGGTAGTATAAAACCTCACCACGTATCACGAGGGGGGGGAGGGGTCTAAAAAGTTGTTAAAAACCTCACGTGATTAATGCACGGTCCCTTATGAGAAGAAATTATATTTTATGTTGTTATAAATAAACAGGACTGACCATTGAACTTGGCACCCATTTAGATCTCACTTCTTTTGACATTGAAGTCAACAACCAAGGCATATTATATCATATTATTGAACTTGGTTCTCATTTCACATTTATGTTTTTGATAGGATAAATTATTATCAATGATAATTTGCGTGTTGATAAAGAAGAGTGCAGTATAATTTAGTTAGATAGAAAAAGTGTACTGTGCAGTGTAGTAATTAAAACCATATCATGGAAGACGTGATGTAATGGGATACTCATCCCAACTTACCTGTCTGGTAGTTGTGGTATAGTATACGGGTACGCGTCCCCGGCTTCCCTAGCTGTTACTGTCCTATCCCTTCCCCTCTTGGGCGGTAATATCCTATATTTCCTTTTTCCCACTCTAACTTACCAATGTTCCTTTCTACACCACCTATCCTTCCCTTTCCCTATTCCTACCCTCTCCGCAAATCCGTGGGAACGCAATGGATAATCATAAAAATAATTCAATTATCCAAAATGGCGGCGATGTGGTTCGCCACCCATCACGTCTCGTTCTCGCGGAGGCGAAAAGTGGCCCATGGAGAGCCGCTTCGCTACGTTGAATGTAAGAGGAGGAATGGATGGTAAGAACGAAAGTGGACGAAGCGAAACAAGTGTGTAAGGATCGTAGCAAGTGGAAAGGAGTAGTCTCTGCCTATCCCAATGGGAAAGAGGCGGTCTCTGCCTACCCCTACGGGAAAGATGCGTGATTATATGTATGTATGTATGTATCATGGAAGACATGGAATCGGATTCCACCGGTCCTGATTAGAATCCATGGCCACATTTGACTTCAACATGTTAATGTTCATGAAGGGGAATATGCACCTTATGCCCGATGATTAAATTATACATTTGAATTTAACAAGTATTTTGTTTTGTTCCTAACCTGTTAACTTCCAGAACGTAAATCAACATGTTTTATAAATTCACTCACTAACGCAACGATATAAAAATGCAATTTTACACATATTAACGGATTAACGATTAACGTTAACTTGCGTTAATTCTTCCGAAATGTAACGCTTTAACGTTTAACGAAGCTAACTTTTTTTGTAGCGGATTAACGATTAACGAAGTTAACTATTTGATTAACGATTAACGAAGTTAACTATTTGATTAACGATGCCCAGCTATGCCTATAGAGGTTATGTATGAAGCACCAAGGCCCAACTCCCAAGGGCGCGTGTCGACGTGCCGGCAGCCCGGCACTAGCGCCGCGCGCCGGTCCGACTCGAAGCCACTTTCAAAGAGAATATAGGTAATCACTACGTTTTAGCCAGTTTCATAAAAAACGTCTGGCTGGATGAACGTTTTTAAATGTTACTGCAGCCGTTTATCGAGTTTTTTTTTTTCGAGAAAACTAACTACTTAGGTACATTCTTTTTGGTCCTGTTGAAAAAAAACGGCGGCATAGCACGCTCTTTTTTAACTTCATTTCACAGACTACTAAGGGGATCTTAAGGGGATACGACGTATCTTCATTTGCTTAAAAGTCCAAACTTTTGATAATTTAAATACCATAAATCGGCTGGGATATTGAAAAAAAAAGCTCAGTTAAACTTTTCGGTAAATATTCACAAGTGGGGCTCCACCTTGAAACGACTGCAATTTTTTTTAATTGCATATTTTCATTATAAAACAGTCTGTTATGCAATATTAAGGTGGTGAAAGACCAAAAAAAAAATGTAAAAAAAAAAAAAAACCGCCCCGAAGACGTTTTTAACGTGATAAAAAAGTTCTAACCTAACTAACCTAACCCAAAACTACATAAACGTTATTTCACGCCAGGTTTTTGTGAGGCCGTGTTACCACTCCGAAGACGTTTTGAACAAGATAAAAAAGTTCTAACCTAACTAACCTAACCCAAAACTACACAAACAGTATTTTACGCTGGGTATTTTTGAGGTTGACATGTTTTTTATATTTTTTTTAACAATTTTTTTTGTATTCCGCCACCTTTATATTGCATAACAGACTGTTTTATAATGAAAATATGCAATAAAAAAAATTGCAGTCGTTTTAAGGTGGAGCCCCACTTGTGAACAATTACCAACTTTTCAGTTGAAGTTCTTGTTCGAGTTGCTAGAAGTACAAATTATTATAACGTCACTGAAAAGTAGCTTAAAAGTTTAGCTACAAGTTTTCATAAATTGTGGCTACCTAACACTGAAAAATCGCTAGCTCTAGCCATAAAGTATCTACGTTGGCAACACTGACTCCAAAGTGAAAATCGAACCAATGACCAAAGCATGAAGCATAGATACCAGGAGTCCGAACGGTATAGGCTTTTTAATAATAATTATGTACACAATAATAGGACCAGATCTTAGTTCTCTTTTCTGCCGCTAGGCGTGCGAGACCGACGAGTACCGAGTGTTGCCAATACTATTATACCGAGTGTTGCCAATACTATTATTTATTACAATTATTTTTAAATTACCGTTAGGCAATTACCGTGTTCTACGGTATCTATTTTTCGAGAACAGTTTCTAAGAATTTCCTAAAACTTTTATATAATAAGATTTCAATCTTTCCAGAGCTGTCAATAGCAACTTTAAACTTCCCGCGTAATTTCAAACGAGTGCATGTCGGACCGTCGCGCGCTCTACCGGCAAAAATCTGTCCCCGTAATTGAGACCATTATTTTAACATTACGTTCGGACTCCTTGTTATCTATACTTCGTGGACCAAAGAATAAATCGAACACAGTGTCACAGGGGCGACACCAAAACTCTCCACAAATGACAGTTCAAGCAACGACAAATGTCAGAGTTAGTTGACTTAAGCCTAGGGTTGACATCGAATTAATTTAAAAAAAAAATTTACGCCCGCGTAAATATAATACTTTTTAAGCGGGCGAAGCCGCAGGCAAGAGCTAGGATACTTATTATGAAAAGAGAAATCATACCTACCTAGTTACCTATTTTAATCCACGTCTCAGTTATTTATTGTACTGCGTGTGACAAAAGCAAGGGTTAGGTTAGAAAAAATAAGTAATAATTATCGAGGTAGGTAGGTTTCTGTATTATTAAGCAAGCGGAAGAAGCTTTTGTCATAATTTTTTTCTTGGTTATTACGGCGACCATATACATACAACCACAATAATTAAGCCCACTCATTTTAATGCCGATCAGGAAATTCCTAATATGTTAGGTACACGGTACGTGCGATTTGAACTTTTAAAGGATACTTTTTTTACAATGTAAATTCAAAATAGTCTCCAAATGTCTAACGTCTAATAGCCATATTTTTTTTATTCAAAAATGTACTCAGACCATTGTTTCTTGTATTGGAAAAATATACCTTGTGTCCTTAGCAATTGGGTTTTTTGTACTTAATTCTTAAGTAGTACAAAGAATATTTTAATTATATCAATGCAATTTTAAATTTTTATTACGACTCAATAAGTGTTGTTAGTTGTAACACAACTAAGATCATCGCACGATATCGATAGTACATGCTGGCGGGAAAAATTCCGAATCATTCCCGTCGAATACTTCGGAAGTATTCCGAAATATTCCGAAACTTTGGGAATATTTCAACTCAAAAAAACAATCTTTCTATCTATCGAATTAAAAACACACAAGTGACATTTTTAATCCAATTTAAGTCCAATTAATAAAACCTCTGTATTGTATAACAGTTTAAAAAGTGAATTAATACTTTGACTTATATTGTCAATAATTTTATAATAGCTTTTCCCCGCGACTTCGTCCGCGTGGAATAGTTACTTTGGGATATCGCTAAAATTTACCCGCGACTTCATTTACGTAGAAGGAGAAGCGCTTCCACCTCACGGTCACGAACTCGCGACTGCCCGCCCGCGCCGTGCGCCGTACTATAGCGCGCATGATTATTTTATTACTGCGATATCTTCTAAAATACCCATTGAAATCAAATGATGTAAACGGCAAATTTCTTCTAGATTAAGTAAATGCTTGTAATGAATAACGTATTTACTTGGATAAGGATTAATATAATCATTATGAAAACACTTTCACAAATAATGCTTACTTTTAGAACAAATTTGGTTAGTATAAAAAGGTTATAATGAGCCAACCTTAAAAGATATACTAGATATACTATCGCGGACTTTTTTTTAGAACTTTTAGAGAGGAACAATTCTGCCTTACATCATTTTAGCGAAATTTTAACCGTTTCCGCAGCGTACGTAGCAAAGCTCTCAAAAGGAAAAAAGACCCCCGATTTTGTAACATTCTTGATTGGTGCTCCGCTCGTATTGAGTTTAGCATGATGCTATATAGCCTAAAGCCTTCCTCGATAAGTGGACTATCCAACACAAAGAATTTTTCAATTCGTACCAGTAGTTCCTGAGATTAGCGCGTTCAAACAAACAAACAAACTCTTCAGCTTTATAATATTAGTATAGATATTGGAATACATATTCTAATTCGAGCTAGGTATGTACCTACACGTATTTTTATTTCTCGTCCTTACTACAGGTTTCATCTTTTTACTTATTTAAACATTATTTATTTCAACATTTTTTATGTCACGTATACATATAGTAGGTACTAAATAATATTGTTCTGAACACTGCATCAAAATCGATGCGTACAGAGCTATTGTACATACAAAAAATATCAACATTATATACTTAATCAACCCTATTTATAATAAAATAAACATTTATATTTTACTTACGTATGTGCCACTGAACAAATAATTCATTCAACCACCATACACCATACAAACACGTAGGTATATTACCATTGAATTATTCCGGCGAAATATTCCACGGAAACATTCCACTGAAACATTCGATTGCGGAGTACGAATCTTTCTCGCGCGGGGGAAAACTTCTCCGGGGAGCATCTCCCTCCCGTGCCGCCACGCCCCGCCGTCTCGCTCGTGTGGCAGCGGCCGGCGGGCGACGCATAGAGGGCGGCGCGGCGGCGATCGACGATTGATGCAAAATACGATTTTTCAGCAAAAATAAAAATCTTAATTAAATTCATTTTGAATAATTCAAATTTAAAGAAACTTTCCTAGAAGTATTCCGGAATTATTCGGAATTTTTCAGAAGTTTTGCAACTATACAGTACCGACAGATCTAAATGAGATTAAGTACAGGTCGCGCAACGGTTTATGAGCGCTCAGTGAAAGTGGAGGGGATTATTCGCGCATGTGACCAATAGCAAAGAATGTATAGGTATTACTAACGTACCAATAGCGTGTCGGCAGCCACGTTCGGCATGCGTTCGGCGCATCCACACCTCCCCGCCCGAGCCCGTTACCGCCAAACACACCCAAAAACTGACTTCTGCGCATACCCCCTCTACTTTTGTCGAAAGATCTTAATTCGTTGCGCGACCTATACTACATGTAATATTCAATCTAAAATATTATGCGGAAATCCTTACTAATATTTTACTACTATTATAAATATGAAAGTTTGTGAGGATGTATGGATGGATGAATGGATGGACGGATAAATCTTAAACAGGCAAATGGCATACCACACGTTTGTTACTCTTTAACGCAATAACTATTGAACGGGTTTTAATAAGAATTTGATATACATTCGAGGTTAACGTCCTACACACTTTACCCAACCCAATCATATTTCGTTAAAAATATCGATAAAATCAAATTATTGCATGACATAACTAGTGAAACAAAAAACTAATATTTTTTATAAACGTCGCGCATTGTCTGACGCGACGTTTACTTTCTTATGAAATTACACTGTCGCGTCGCTGCATCGGCGAGACTGCCAGCCCCGTGAACCATATGACAGCTCGACTCGAAAGTCGAAACATCCATTTTCAACTCTATAATATTGGCACAGAGTTCTATTTTCAGTGCTCTGAAAATTCACGGCATTCCGTATCTTAAATTGTCCCAGTCTTAACCCACGTTCCCACGAGCGGTTTTTTTTGTGGTCTCGACAGAAAAAACTGCACTGCAAATGGGGTCGTTCAAGTATTACGTAAGCACTATAGGCGGGGGGGCGGGTCTATTCTTTGTTTATTTTTGATGACATGGGGGGGGGGGTGGTATCTAGATGGTGATACGTCAGCAGTAAATATTTACATTTTTACACGAATGGCACCCACACATTGTCTATGCTTAATAACGAAATGCATTTTCGTGGATTCCTACAAATAATGAATACAGTTCTTTATTCCAGACTTATTCCTTATTTCTAGACTTTTAATTGCTTCTCATGAATCAATAATTTGTACTAATGTTTACGTAAACATGGGGGGAGAGGTAAGAGCTTTGCTTACTTTTGCTGACGAGGGCTGGGATGGGTGGGTTAATAATTTCAAAAAAATCTGCTTACGTAATAGGTACTTGAACGGCCCCAATAGAACTCTGCGCTAATATAGTGCGTTTCATCAAATAGTTCCTTTGCCGTTGTGTTGGTAATAGTGTTTTCCAGTGTTGCTAAATCCATATTAAATCTTACCTATAATATTTAGGGAAAAGCATATTTGAAATTTTTAATTACTACTTTGATTTATTAAAATTCCTAACAAATATTAATCAATACATAGTATAAAACAAAGTTGCTTTTTCTGTCTGTCTTTATGTATGATTTTTTAAAACTACGCAACGGATTTCGATGCGGGTTTATTAATAAATAGAGTGATTCAAGAGAAATTATCAGTCTGTCTCTACTATATTATGCATCTTATATACTATATTATATGTATATAACATGCATATTATAGTAGAGATACACTGATAATTTTAGAGGTTTGTAATGTCGTAAATAAACACATTTTTTGCGCTTGCATTGCAAACGCTGGCTGAACTCTACGAGATAGATCAAAATAACATTAATTTGATCTATCAGGAAAAGGTCTATAAAAAAGTCTGCGATGGTATATATGCCTATTGTCTATCTCTTAGGGATGACCCACAATAACCATTTTTTAACCTTTAGTTTTTACGAGAAATAATGGCTTATTTCCGAAGTGATTTTAAGCAATACAGCATTAATCCTTATCCAATAAAGTACCTTAAATTCATTGTAAATTTAATATCGGTAAATATTATCCTATACAGCATTTAATTTAAATGAATATTTTCGAAGATATTACAGATTTAAAATGCAGGGACATAGTAAGTACAATGCGCGGCACTATTGGCCTCCCAAGTTAATTGCTAAAGAAGTTTTTTCTCCAAGAACACTATTCCATGCGGGCGAAGCCGCGGGCAAAAGCTGGTTAATAATAAACAACAATAATATATAATATTAGAGGAAGGGTACCTACTGCATATGTATGTGTCAAAACTACTGCACCAATTTTGATGAAATTTGGTGCAGTTATAAAGTAGACCACGGAGAAGGACATAGGCTACTTTTTATCGCGGGAAAATGTACGGTTCCCGCGTGATACTATATTACGCAGGTAGAACCGCGGGCAAAAACTAGTTTCATACAAACTAACATCTCAAAAGTTTTTTTTAATTGACAGGAGAGTAATAAATACTAAATAATTTTAGTAACATTTTATTAAGTAAAGGTATTATAAGGTACTGAACGAGTAATTATTCTCTGCAGCTGGTAACCCTATTTAAAAGCGGCAACACGAGCTTGAACACATCTAAACGGAATTATCGGCGACTCATTACGTTTTTCACGTTCACAAAAGTCTTTCACCTTCAACACCATTCTTCTTTCACCACTTTTCAACGTTTTGGGCATGATTAACGGTTGGAAAACAAAGTAAATTCGGTAAAAACAGGAGGAGCGCCTTCGCGTGTTTATATCTTTGACAGACAGTGGGGCCAACCTTACGGCAAAGGAACTATTCGATGAAACGCACTTTACAATAGAACTGAAAATCGAAGGAGTTTTGCCGGGAAAGTCAATCAGCAATGTTGTGTTTCTGTATTATTTTTCTAAATTCGTGTTAATTCGGTTTTTAATGTGTTATAGTGGTGGAATATTAACCATTAATTATTCGTTGAGGTGCATTAGTGTGGAAAAGTGATACATTCTACAAAATGCGTGCTAAATTGGGTTTCCCGCCAAAACTCCCTAGGAAGTTTCAGTAAAGCGTCTACCACTTTACTGAATCGACTGACTTGACTGATTGACTACCGTGACTATTTATTTGGACTTTGACTAGACTTTGGACTTGACGATTTAGAAATACAGTACCTACGTTGATGAAAATAATATATACTTGACATTGGCAAATGGTGATAAGCCGACGCCATAAATAAAAAAAAAAAAAAAAAAAAAACTGAAAATCGAAGTGTCAAATGTCACATTTGACAGCTGATTTTGAAAATCGTATAGATTGCAGTTTTTTCTGTCGCGACCACAAAAAACTCTCGTGGGTGTGAGCTCTTAGGCCCTCATAGGTTAGTTAGGTATGTATAATGTGTATATAACAGGGCAGGATAGCTCCTGACGTCACAGCTTGTTAGAGAGAGAACGTAAATTGGTCAATACTTGTGAAGAAGCGAGACAAAAATGTTATGTTTTGTCCCTTTCGCTGTAACCGGGTTTTTGGCACAGAGCTGTCAAATTTGACAGCTCTGTGCCAAACAAATGACTGTGAAGATTGAGGTTTCGTTTTAATTGAACTCTTTTGTGTTTTTTGGAGTGTTTTATGTTATATACTCTTTTGAGATAGAGACTCCGTGTAGTTTTAAGTATTTTAACAATGTGTGGATGCAGTATTTTGAGGTGCAAAAGTCGCAGCGAACGAAAATGTGCTGCCGTAACTTTTCACTCGTAATTAGCTATAACTCGTGTTTTTTTAGTTTGTGATTGCATATAACATAAGAATGATGATGTATGGATGTAAATACAGTCATATTTTCCATAGAAAGTGAGATGAAATCAGTATTTTTTACATAATTCGTATCATATTCTAAAAATATATTTGTCTTAGTGTTGCTATTTAATTTAGTATCAAAATATACTGACTAAAGTTCTTTCGGTAAAAATTTAGTATAATATCCCACGATCCATGATTTGGGGAGGAGGGAGTTAAGAGGGAAGGGGAGGGGGAGGGTCGAACCCCCACTCTCCTCATCAGGAAACCCACAGTTACTGAGATATTAGTGGTTTAAGTTTTGGGGTTATAAACTAAACGACTAGTTTAGTTGTAATTTGGAGTGGTAAACATAGTTGAGTAATAGGGTGACAGTTAACCCTAACCGCAAACCTCACTAAACATAAATTTTGGATTGTACATAGGTAATCAATCAAAGAACAAATTTTCCATCTTTTTGCTAAAAAGTGGCCCCGTGCGAGTTTCTTACGCCGGTTCTTCTCGACGGGCCAGTTTCTTATTGATATATGTATTTTAACTGTTTAACTTTTTAAATGTGTTGAAGTGAATGAAGAATGTTTGAAGAATTAAATAAAAAACTATTGACTTTTTTGACATTGTTTATTTTTTATATTAAGAGAAATACCTACCCTACCTAACAGTATTAATAGTAAGACTTTTTGGTAGCTTATGCTTGGTCTACTTCAGAAAAAGTCAAAATCACCATATGTGTCCATAGAAATTGCCTCGATTCCTCATAGATCTCATCATCAGGTCACTACTTTTTTGAATGAAAACGGGACCAACTTGGGATTATACCCTTTACATACAAAAGAAAGAATAAACCTGAACGTTTTTACGTTAAAACTACTGAACTGATTATCATGAAATTTGGCCCAGATATAAATTAGACTACGGGGAAGGATGTAGGCTACTTTTTATCGCGAAAAAATGTACGGTTCCTGTAGGATACTTTATTTACGCTTTCCCGTAAATATTACTAAACCGATTATGATGAAATTTGGCACAGAGTGGAGTTGGAGTAGACCATGGGGAAGGACATAGGCTACTTTATATCATGGGATATATACCCGTGGATTACTGTACTTACGCGGGCGTAATGGGCGCGGACTGGACCTTTTTTTTTAATATTGGAAAAGGTGTATGTTGTAGGAGTAGGTGTAGGAGCAGGTGTAGGTGTCTGAGTGGGTGTAGGAGTATAGGTAGGAGTAGGTGTATGAGTTAATGTCCGAGTAGGTGTTGGAGTAGGAGTAGGAACAGGTGTAGGAGCAGGTGTAGTCATTTATTCATTCCAGTTCGTATTTAAGACAGAACAACGTCTGTCGAGGTCAGCTAGTAATATATAATATAGCTAGCTGTCTCGACACACGTTCTGTCATAAACATGAACTGGAATGAATAAATTACTTTACCTATAATGCATCCTACGTCCTAGTCCTACACCTACAACCTACACCTTTTTCATTATTTCTCAGTGCGTAAGCCTTCCTTGAACTTCCACAATTATTTTCAATATAAATCAAAATGAGCCAAATCGATCCAGCCGTTCTCGAGTTTTGTGTCCCTCGTGAACGATAAAAAGTATCCTATGTCCTTCTCCTGGTTTCAAGATAGCCCACCAATTTTCAGTCAAATCGATTCAGCCGTTCTTGAGTTATAAATATTTTTACCACGTTCATAATATTTTGTTATTTTAACTATTACTCTCGGTCTTGGCCTAGATTTAACTTATTAATAGGTCTCGATCGAGACTGAGAATCCAGGTACGATCGTACTCTAATCGCATGTTTTCTTATAGCCTCTGACTCATAAAAAATAACTAGAACAATTTAATCGCCAGTATGAAAATATTGAAATTTACTTATTTTAATAATGAGTGGTGCAGGGAAAAAATCGTTCTACGATTCTTATTTATTACTGACTACGACGAGAAAACTTAGGTGTGCATCCTAAGATCAAGACAAAAATACTACAATTGAAGGCTATGTTTGTACATGGCAACACATAGTGGGTGAGCGAGATGCACTCTAGTGGTTACAAGCAAAGAAATGTTACAAGAGCTGCGGATCTATAGGTACTTTATCTTAGGTATATAAATATTTTGTTCGCCCCCCCCCCCCCCCTCTAGATAGCGCGAGATGCCCTTGAGTCAGCGTTGCCATTTTGGCAAAATTTGACCCTTCGTGGCAACCAAATGGCAACCAGGCTCAAATGGCAACTTTTTGGCAACTTTTCGACTTGTCGTGCGATCATCAGTAAAATAATATCGAATATCTTTCGCAGAACTGCCCCCTTACTCCCGACACAATCGAGAATCGAATCAGTTCGATCTCAATAGCTTTTGCTACTCCCGACTAGAGGTGGGCGCCGACCTAAAAATTGCCGGCGGCGGCGCGCCGGGGGAAATTGGTCGGCGTGGCGGCGCCGCGCCGCGGCGTAGCTGTTTTTGTAAATAAAAGTAAAATTAAAAATTTTAAAAACCCCCCGACACAAAAAATTAACTTTAAAAACTATTAAATAATATTTTTAACCTAATATAATTATTATCGTCACATATTATAATATTATGTAAGTTGAAATATTTTTATTTTTCAATCGTCGCCTCGTCGGGGGACCGCTAAAGTTTATAAAGTGCTTTTCCAACAACAGCTATGTAATTAATTATTACGAATTACATTTAGGTACGAGCGAATTTTTTCCCGGAGTACATTCTTTTCTTGCAATCCGCGACTACACCTCTTTTTCTCACATAGCGGTCCCCCGACGAGACGACGATTGAAAAATAAAAATATTTCAACTTACATAATCTATACATATAATAAAACTTATTATAATTTGTGACGATAATAATTATATTAGGTTAAAAATATTATTTATTAGTTTTTAAAGTTAATTTTTTGTGTCGGGGGGTTTTTAAAATTTTTAATTTTACTTTTATTTTGTCCTTTTTAAAGTAGGTGTAAATAATGGTTACCTTACCATCTACTTTCAATATCATTGAAGTTACACGGTACCGAATTTCGAATCGATAGAACATATGGAAGATAGTCAGATCCCCTCATCAACTATTAAAGAACTGATAATCTTCAAACGGCTAATCAGGTCATGGTTACCTTACCATGTTCTTTAAATATCGTTTGAGTAACACGGCACCAAATTTCGAATCGATCGGACATAAGAAAGTTAGTCAGATCCCCTCATCAATTAGAAAAGAGCTGATGATCTTCAAACGGCTGATCTTCCCACCACCAATTTTCTCATCAAACGAAGCTAAGAACATTCTCGATTAAGTCATCAATATTATCTTACAGTGCACTTTCACTTGAGACCCCACTCGAGTATATTTGCAGATATTCAGTTATTCTTCCCCACTTTCACCCCCATAACTTTTAAACGGCTCAACCGATTTTCATCAAACATGTCTAAGAACACTCGCAGATAAATCACCTTTAATACAAAAAAAACTAAATTGAAATCGCTTCATCGGTTCGGGAGCTATGGTGCCACAGACAGGCAGACAGACAGACAGACCGACAGACACGTCAAACTTATAACACCCCTCTTTTTGCGTCGGGGTTTAAAAAAAACGCAATTTTTCGCGCTGGTTCGCACCGCGGCATTAAGTGCTAACTGGCTATCGTGCTATTGCTAGTTGCTAATGCTAAAATCCGATGCGAAATAATTTTGACTCGACGCGCGACGCGACCCGAGAGTTCACGATGCCGCGATGTTCCTCGAATTAATACAAGCGAGTGAGAAAATACATTCAAATTCAGTTAAACTGCAGTTTTTTTTTTTCAAAATAAAGTTAATTGCATACGTTTAGGTTCCATTATTCAATAGTTGTTTTTCTACACTAATATTATAAAGAGGAAAACTTTGTATGTTTGTTTGTTTGTAATGAATAGGCTCAAAAAGTACTGGACCGATTTCAAAAATTCTTTCACTATTCGAAAGCTACATTATCCATGAGTAACATAGGCTAAAATTTATTTTGGAAAAAAATAGGGTTCCGTAAGATATTTGGGTTTTTCGGACACAAGGTGTAAAAAATCAACCAGAAAAGTACGCTGCCTAAACTATAAAAAATCGAACCATAAAATATTCTAGTTAATTGTAGATCTTATAAATATCTACAAAGAAGTCCGCGACACACTATACCTAACTATGTCGAGTGAGGCACAAAAAGAGGCCATTTTTTTATTTAGAAGTCTTGAATTTTTTTTGGACTACATTTAAACGCGTTTATTTTACTCATGCTATTAATCCTTATCAAAATAAAATATTTCATCACTAAGTACAGTCTATGTAGATAATATTTGGTCTTTGAATGATTAAAATTGGATGTTTGGTTTTGAAGTTATGGCGAAATTAAAATATTACGATTTCTGCTGCACGGCCCGTTGCGAAATGGGCGTCACCAAGGGGTGCGCGTGCGGGAGGGAAGTTTAGATCTATGAGTAAATTTTTTGTTTTGTGTTCCTTGTAACTCTGATGGATAGATACTTGAATACCTATTTATTTAGTGTTTGTTTTATTGTTTGTCCTGAAGAGTATAGGTATTTCATACGATAAAAGTATACCCACCTACTTATTTCATTTAGTTTTAGTAGGTACCTATATTAATTTGTTTCTGTGTTTTGATTAAATTTCGCATTCTGTAGTATTAGTATAAGTATTGTACCCGTGCGAAGCCGGGGCGGGTCGCTAGTTATTAATATTTTCGTATTGTATGTTAATACTTAATGAGCGACGCGACGTAATGAAAAAACATTATCATTTCACAAAACACAGCTATTTATGATCATTAAAAATCCATTTTAGCAAATAGCATAGCAATAGCACGTAGCATGCTAAGACATGTAAATTAGCATGCTAATGAAATTAATGCAAAATAGCATTAATTTCCATTACTACACAGCACCCCGTGCCCTGCCCGCCCGCTCCCCGCGCCTAGCGCCCGGCACGGGCCTGTTTTTTTTTTTGAGTCAACATCGATCGGCGCGAATTTTTGGATACTCGGCGGCGGCGGCGGCGCATGCAAGGCGGCGCGGCGCCCACCTCTACTCCCGACACCTACACTAGCGCACGATCGCGCGGTGGCTCAATTTGTAACTAGCCTGGATCGAGAAGTTCGTTAGATCGTAACTTTTGGTACTCCCGACGAAATCAATCGATTGAGAATCGAATGGCCGGATCGTAAACAAACGTCAAATTACACGATAGCTAAAGAAGTATCGAGTTTGCTTGTTTTAATGTATTTGAACTAAATTAAGAGATTTTTATTACAATATAGGTCGTCTTTAAGCATTATTTAATGTTATTAAAGGACCTAATAGAATAGGAAATGTAAAACTTACGAATAATTACCCGCTTCAACACATTAGCAACGGACATGGATTGTAAGGAATTTCGATGAAATTATCGCCTTAAAAATTATTTATTCGTTTTATTAGTCGCAGATTTAACTTCTCTTATGAAGAAACCAACTCACCGTTATAATATGTGAAGTTAGTAGTTACTTAAAACCTTTACGCATTCGTTTACACAATCATGTTTTACAATATATTTTCACTTAAGGCAGGGACCGAGACAAACGAAGTCTACATAATATGATCTATATTAACGTATCATAATAATATGAAGACTTCATTTGTCTCAATCTGTCTACAAAGTACTATTGACGTCACAACACATGAATAATAGATACCAGGACTCAGGAGTCCGAACGGTATAGGCTTTTTAATAATAATTATGTACACAATAATAGGACCAGATCTTAGTTCTCTTTTCTGCCGCTAGGCGTGCGAGACCGACGAGTACCGAGTGTTGCCAATACTATTATACCGAGTGTTGCCAATACTATTATTTATTACAATTATTTTTAAATTACGGTTAGGCAATTACCGTGTTCTACGGTATCTATTTTTCGAGAACAGTTTCTAAGAATTTCCTAAAACTTTTATATATTAAGATTTCAATCTTTCCAGAGCTGTCAATAGCAACTTTAAACTTCCCGCGTAATTTCAAACGAGTGCATGTCGGACCGTCGCGCGCTCTACCGGCAAAAATCTGTCGGACTCCTTGTTATCTATACTTCGTGTCATCTTAGTTCGTGTCACAACACTTGACTTTCTGACAAACTAAATCAACATTTGACTTTGACATTTGACAGAACGTCAAATAATAAAGATTAGCAAAACTATTGTTTATGGTCACAGTTTTTAAAAAAAAATAACCTTAATAAACCTACTATTGCATAAGATTGAGGCTGATCCATTTGAATAAACAAAATATATAAAATGATATTTAATGTGAAAAATATATAATTTTTACATATTTTTAATAATCTTCACCATAGACTACGGCACTCAGCTGTAACTTGTTTACTTTGTGGACGTGACGTCAGCAACCGGATACAGCTAACGACGCTGATAAGACACGATCTCAACGCGATCTTGATTTCGATACGATTTTGTTCGGGAGTACGCATCAGGATCGAATCTAGATCAAAATCGAAATCGGATCAGCCCCCTTACTCCCGACACAATCGAGAATCGAATCAGTTAGATCTCAATAGCTTTTGATACTCCCGACCTAAGATAAAGTACCTATAGATTCGCAGCTCTTGTAACCACTAGAGTGCATCTCGCTCACCCACTATGTGTTGCCATGTACAAACATAGCCTTCAGTTGCAGTATTTTTGTCTTGATCTTAGGGTGCACACGTAAGTTTTCTCGTCGTAGTCAGTAATAAATAAGAACCGTAGAACGAGTTTTTCTTTGCACCACTCATTATTAAAATAAGTAAATTTCAATATTTTAATACTGGCGATTAAATTGTTCTAGTTATTTTTTATGAGTCAGAGGTTAAAAGAAAACATGCGATTAAAGTACGATCGTACCTGGATTCTCAGTCTCGATCGAGACCTATTAATAAGTTAACTCTAGGCCAAGACCGCGAGTAATAGTTAAATTAACAAAATATTATGTAGGTACGTGGTAAAAATATTTATAACTCAAGAACGGCTGAACCGATTTGGCTGAAAATTGGTGGACTATCTTGAAATCAGGAGAAGGACATAGGATACTTTTTATCCCGTTCACGAGGGACTCAAAACTCGAGAACGGCTGGATCGATTTGGCTCATTTTGATTTAAAATAATTGTGGAAGTTCAGGGAAGGCTTAGGCAGTGAGAAATAATGAAAAAGGTGTAGGTTGTAGGTGTAGGACTAGGACGTAGGATGCATTATAGGTAAAGTCATTTATTCATTCCAGTTCATGTTTATGAAAGAACAACTTGTGTCGAGACAGCTAGCTATATTATATATTACTAGCTGGCCCCGACAGACGTTGTTCTGTCTTAAATATGAACTGGAATGAATAAATGACTACACCTGCTCCTACACCTGTTCCTACTCCAACACCTACTCGTACATTAACTCATACACCTACTCCTACCCATACTCCTACACCCACTCCTACACCTACACTTGCTCCTACACCTACTCCTACAACATACACCTTTTCCAATGTTAAAAAAAAAGAATTTTTGAAATCGGCTTAGTAGTTTTTGAGTTTATTCATTACAAACATACAAAAATACAAATCTTTCCTCTTAATAATATTAGTATAGATTAGGGGTTATAATTAGAAAATTTTTGAATGAAATGAATTAATTACTTTACATAAAAGATCTATGAGGAATCGAGGGAACTCCTCGAAATTTATATGGACACATATGGTGATTTTGACTTTTTCTGAAGTAGACCAAGCATAAGCTACCAAAAAGTCTTACTATTAATACTGTTAGGTAGGGTAGGTATTTCTCTTAATATAAAAATTAAACAATGTCAAAAAAGTCAATAGTTTTTATTTAAGTAGATGTTTCAAACATTCTTTATTCACTTCAACACAATTAAAAAGTTAAACAGTTAAAATACATAATATATCAATAAGAAACTGGCCCGTCGAGAAGAACCGGCGTAAGAAACTCGCACGGGGCCACTTTTTAGCAAAAAGATGGAAAATTTGTTCTTTGATTAATAACCTATGTATCCAAAATGTATGTTTAGTGAGGTTTGCGGTTAGGGTTAGCTGTCACCCTATTACTCCCAACCACTCAACTACGTTTACCACTCCAAATTACAACTAAACTAGTCGTTTAGTTTATAACCCTAAAACTTCAACCACTAAGTAATATCTCAGTAACTGTGGGTTTCCTGATGAGGGGAGTGGGGGTTCTACCCTCCCCCTCCCCTTCCCTCTTAACTCCCTCCTCCCCAAATCGTGGAATCGTGGGATATTATACTAAATTTTTACCGAAAGAACTTTAGTCAGTATATTTTGGTACTAAATTAAATAGCAACACTAATACAAATATGTTTTTAGAATATGTTACGAATTATGTAAAAAATACAGATTTCATCTCACTTTCTATGGAAAATATGACTGTATTTACATCCATATATCATCATTCTTATGTTATATGCAATCACAAACTAAAAAAACACGAGCTATAGCTAATTACGAGTGAAAAGTTACGGCAGCACATTTTCGTTCGCTGCGACTTTTGCACCTCAAAATACTGCATCCACACATTGTTAAAATACTTTAAACTACACGGAGTCTCTATCTCAAAAGAATATATAACATAAAACACACCAAAAAACACAAAAGAGTTCAATTATCACGAAACCTCACTCTTCACAGTCATTTGTTTGGCACAGGAATGTCAAATTTGACAGCTCTGTGCCAAAAACCCGGTTACAGCGAAAGGGACAAAACATAACATTTTTGTCTCGTTTCTTCACAAGTATTGACCAATTTACGTTCTCTCTCTAACAAGCATTGACGTCATGAGCTATCCTGCCCTGCTCCCGACACCTACACTAGCGCACGATCGCGCTGTGGCTCAATTTGTAACTAACCTGGATCGAGAAATTCGTTAGATCGTAACTTTTGGTACTCCCGACGAAATCAATCGATTGAGAATCGAATGGCCGGATCGTAAACAAACGTCAAATTACACGATAGCTAAAGAGGTCTCATTTAAAGTATCGAGTTTGCTTGTTTTAATGTATTGGAACTAAATTAAGAGATTTTTATTACAATATAGGTCGTCTATATTTTTATTACAATATAGGTCGTCGCAGGGACCGAGACAAACGAAGTCTACATAATATGATCTATATTAACGTATCATAATAATATGAAGACTTCATTTGTCTCAATCTGTCTACAAAGTACTATTGACGTCACAACACTTGACTTTCTGACAAACTAAATCAACATTTGACTTTGACATTTGACAGAATGTCAAATAATAAAAAGAATAACAAAACTATTGTTTATGGTCACAGTTTTTAAAAAAAAATAACCTTAATAAACCTACTATTGCATGAGATTGAGGCTGATCCATTTGAATAAACAAATATAAAATCATGTTTAATGTGAAAAATATATAATTTTTACATATTTTTAATAATCTTCACCATAGACTACGGCACTCAGCTGTAACTTGTTTACTTTGTGGACGTGACGTCACGTCGCAACGTCGCACGCAACCGGATACAGCTAACGACGCTGATAAGATACGATCTCAACGCGATCTTGATTTCGATACGATTTTGTTCGGGAGTACGCATCAGGATCGAATCTAGATCAAAATCGAAATCGGATCAGTAACAGGTTAGTTACAAATTGAGCCACCGCGCGATCGTGCGCTAGTGTAGGTGTCGGGAGTATCAAAAGCTATTGAGATCGAACTGATTCGATTCTCGATTGTGTCGGGAGTAAGGGGGCAGACTCGTAAATCGAAATCGTATCAGTTTCGGGAGTAAGGCTGGGACTATATGCAACGGAATCCGTTGCTCCGGGAAAATTTAGTTCCCGGCACCCCATCGACTACACGTGGCCGGACGGAATGCGAGAAATATATTTACTTTTTTTTTTTAAAGATTTAAACGGTCTGTAACAAGTCAACTAAATACTAAAACTTCATAAATTATAATTTATGTAATGTAAAATAATTGAAAAAGCAATAAATGGAGCAGTTGTATGTAGGTTTCAATTAATTTATTGTGCATTTTTTCTTAATATGGTCGCGGTAACTTCAAGTGCCATATTATTTTATCTTGCAGTAATTCTAGCTTTCTTGGTTTTGCGTTTTTTTGTTTAGTGTAATTTATTTATTGAAAACCGTTTAAGTTTTTAATATACGTGTTTACCCCAAAATAAGATTCCATGAAGATAATTTTTTCGAATAATTACGAATATCAGTCAATTCCATAAGAATTAGGTAGGTAGTATAATTAATAAATTGCATATGGTTTAAGCCCCAACACTGCGTTGTGACTTGTGGCGTCTCAACTCTAGAATATCGCAGATAGATTAGATTATTTGGAATTTTTAGGATTACTCTTGGTTAGATAAAAAATAACACAAATCACATAAATATTTAATAAATTATATATTTTATTACAAATAAAAATTGTTTTATTCTAAAATTTATAATATGACAACAAGTACAAATTAGTTTTTGTAAAACTTCCTGCAGAAATATGAATATACTTATGTAATGCTTTTTAAATAAAATGTCTTTATTTAACCACTGGGTGATTTTTTTTGTTATAAAATACCTACAGATTTTTATTAACATTTAAAATTACAAACATTCTAATACAATTAAGTACATATTATATAAAAATATATTTTATTCTAAATATTATAATATGACAAAAAGTAAAAACCAGTTTTTGTAAAACTTACTGTAAAATATGAGATCTAATCACAAATATTAAAATACTTATATTGTATTAACCAAACAATAGAAGAAACATAATATCAGTATCATTTTCTATCGGGTGCAGGTTGCATGAAATCATCTGCTTTATTTTCTAAAGCTTTTTTATTAGAGCTTTCGAATGCCTTTGCTTGCTTGCTTGAGTTTGTTTGAAGTTTTTTGTTTTTGTTGGGAGCAGTATTTGATGTCGAAGATGATGTTACTTTACTGACATCGGTAACAAGTGTATTGCTTGCAGGTTATGGTTCAGTATTTTCGTTGTTGCCACTGGTACTAAAACAATTATAAGGAAAGTTAAGTAGGTATTACACCATTTGATAACGTCACAACTCACAATCTATAAGAAATTTATTAGTAAGAAACAATATCTGGAAGGTAACTGTGTGCAAAAAATTGAGGTAGCTTGGTTTCAGCATTTTATAAATTTAATCTACCTTTAAATTTTATAAGCACTTACTTTCTGTGTTCTTATGGTGAGGTACAGGTTGTAAAAATTGTAGAATATCGGCAAACACATATTTTTTTCGCATTTTGCAGCCTGGCCAGTTCTAACGTTTTTCTGTTGATATATTTCTTTATTATAATAGTCTCTGATGACGTTCCACCGCTTTTTGATATCATTTACTGAAAATATAATTATATTATGTACCTTAAATAATAAGTACATACTAGGTACTATACAAACTGTGTCTTTAAATTTTAAAGTATCTAGTCTCTTAAGTTTATATTCGGTTTTAAATAGGTTCAATTTTGTCAACTTATTTGTCAATATATTTTGATGTAGGTATGTACCTACTTAGTTGCTAATAAAGTTTTTTTAAAATAAAGTTTAAAGAGTTTGAAGCTCAGGTTAAAATATCTGGTCTCCACAAGTATTCCTGTCTCTTAAGTTATATGTATTAACTGAATAGAGAACTAAAGCTTAAAGGATAGTTGCCTGTAATTTAATAAAACCTGTAAATGTGTAATATAAAATGATTGTAGTACTTACTTACTTACGTTTAGATTTTTTTTTCATATTCACATAAATTGTTCCAATCTCTTTGCTCTTCACAGACTGGTCAGAGGGTATGAATTATGAGTATTGCAGCTAAGACTTTTAGATAAATACTGCAGACTCGTGTTCCACAGGCATTCAAAATTCTGCACAACAATATATTAATATTTCTGATTCTGAATCGACCATTGTGCACTGCATTAATTTGAGTCTTGTTGACACATCACACAATGGCGCGGGGCCGGGCGCCACTTGTCAAATTTGCCCGTAATTCCGTCGCTATGTAGTCAGCTCCATACAACTGCATACAATATTGATAAACTCCACCCCTTTCGCTGAATAAATTCCGCCCGGGTGCCCGGCGAGAACCAGGACGACCGACGGTTGCTGACGGGAAAATTTCCGACCCGGACCGACCCGGCGGCAATGTAGTCGACGCAGGAAAAATTCATACGATTGTTTGACAGACGGATTGGTACCGGAATTGATTTTCCCCCGGAGCAACGGATTCCGGTGCCGTATAGTCCCAGCCTAAGTCCCCTGGTCAAAATCGCTTGACTCGTTCGAGAGATATCGTGAAGGAAACAAAACCGAAAAAAGTGTTTTTTTCGGAATTACTCCAAAATTTTTCATCTAAAAAATGTTTGTTGTTAATTCTTTCAAAGGGCATGAAAAACTGCATCGATTGCTGCCATCGCGTGAAAATCGGGTGATTCATTCCAAAGTTATGACAGTTGAAATTTCAAAAAATAGTGTTTTATTAAACTTTCAAAGATTTTTTTACAGATTCAAACCAATTAGAATTAATTGGTTTGAAATGGCTATATTTGGCCCTAAAAATGGCAACCTGGGCTGAGTAGGCTCTGGCAACACTGCCTTGAGTGCGTTTCACGTTTCACGGTTGTGTTATGTGTAGGCGTTATCTATCTAAGCATCTATGCGTTAGCATCTATGCGTTAGACCAAAGGTGGTTATATACTCAAAGCGTTAGACGACCCGTCACTCGAGGGTTTTAAAGTTTTGTCCGAGGGTAGAAAATTTGAGAATAAATTGTGTGTTCATCATAAACGGGTAAGTAATTGGTATACAGTTTCTAATTTTTCATATTACCTACTTGTGTTTTAGACGATGGTTTTAGATTGAAATTAATGTTTATCGTCAGCTATTTAGCGCCTCTACCTCCTAAAGTGCTTTTTTAGGGTTCTGTAATACTTAAGGAACCCTTATTTGATCTTCATTTCTATATCTTCGATTATATTTAGTTTATCGAAATGAAGAAACACAAATCGGCCACCCGCTGACTTTACCGACATACGCGGTACACCATCTCCGTCTCGTAGTAATCAGTGTTGCCAACCTCAGTAAAGCAAAAAGCAGTAAAATATGGTACTTAAAAAGCAGCAGAAAACCTTTCAGAAAACAGTAAAATAGTAATTTCAAAACATTAAATCTACTGTCCGACATAACATTCATAGAATTGATAAATAGTTATACAACTACTGTTAGATTTACCGCAAAGTGCCTTTATTTATGGAATTTTTGGGAATTGTAAAGAAAATAAAGTCAAAATTTATTTTATAATAATTTTCCAAAGACAAGTAAATCACAGCTATCCTTGTTCCACATATTAAACTATTATAGTTTAATGTGTGGATCAAGGATAGCTTAAAATAATGGTCCCAATTTAGATAGATTGCGCCATTGCTCAAGAAGTACCAAGCGCGATTCAGGACTGTGCGCTGATTGGTCCGCCACAATAGCATCGGTACGTCCAAAATTCTAGCGCAGCCAGTGGCAGAAAAGAGAACTAAGATCTGGGTTTATTATTATTTATAAAGGCCTGTATTCACTTTGATTAGTGCTAGTGCGAGCACAGTGCGAGTGTGTAATACAGGTGTGTAGTGCGAGTAGTGTCCAATACTGTTTAGTGGCTCTGTTTAGTAAATTCATTTGAAACCATGTCCAAACCTGTTTAGTAGCAGGCACGCTGCGAGTGAGGGAAAAAGGGGCGCGCGAGACGGGGCTACTCGCAGTGCACTCGCAAAAAAATTGAACACGCTTCTAATCACTATTCACTACAACTACGTTAAT
This sequence comes from Glaucopsyche alexis, assembly GCA_905404095.1. Taxonomy (NCBI): domain Eukaryota; kingdom Metazoa; phylum Arthropoda; class Insecta; order Lepidoptera; family Lycaenidae; genus Glaucopsyche; species Glaucopsyche alexis. The sequence continues at coordinate 20,567,370 of FR990057.1, forward strand.
ATAAATAATATATTCTTTGCTACAACTAAACACTCGCCCTCGCAGTCGCTGTCCAGCTGTCCACACGTATTTTCTACTAATCACTAAGCATTTGCACTACGTACCAGTACGCACTCGCAGTTCGCACTCGCACTAATCAAAGTGAATACAGGCCTTAAATGTACACTGATTTGACATTCCTGATTCCCGGCAAAACTCATTTAAAGCGATAAAGCAGTGGTGACATCCTCGGGGGTTTACCCCTAAATCTAGGGGGAAAAGCTTTAAAAAGGGGCAATTTTAGGGGCAGAAAACCTTCAGGGTTTTTTTAGGGGTCTTCAATTCAAACTAAACCTGTATAATAAAACAAACAAAATCCTATGCCCTGTGCGTAGAACGGAACGCACGATACAAATTGAACGAAGTGGGGCTGTTTCTTATAACAAGCTTATAACTGTCTTCACGAAGTAGAGATACTAGTAGAGGTATCTATACTTCGTGACTGTCTTACTTGATCTGAAGTCTTAACAGTTATCTGTGTTGAGTGATAGGACATCTCACTCATTCATAAATCATTCCGTTCCGTTCATTCGGTTCGCTTAAAATCTTAAAAGTTATTTTGCATCCTTTCGGGTTTGCAAGTTCTTTTGTGTATTAATATAAGTAACTGTGTTTGTGGTATTATAAGACAAGAGTGTGAATTTGAGAACAATGCCGAGAGAATATGATAATAAGTAATAACTATTTTTAAACAAAAAATTAAACCGACTTCCAAAGTAAAAATACTCAAAAAAGTAACTCACATTCATAGTTGCTGGTACCGACTTCAAAATTAAGAAGATTAAGTAGAGAATTAGCTAAATCTAAAAGGGGAATTATTTAGAATATAAGTTTTATTTCATACTTTTTTGTGTATTTTTACTTTGGAAGTCGGTTTAATTTTTTGTTTAAAAATAATAATTTCACCCTTTTTAGTTATATATTTTGTTAAGTTGTTATTATTACATCTTAAGAACGTCTAAAATAAACGATCAAATGTAGAATTGAATACGCGCCAAGCTTCCATTAAGTATTGTTGTTAAGGTGATGATGATCATTACTGTAAGTTACAAAGTGGCATATGCTTGCAGTTCTTTAAACAATGCCGAAATTTCCAAACGCGTATCGTTAAAGACCGAGGAGTTCTGTTCAGTGTTTTTGGATCTGGGGTATACCTTGGTTTCAATATTTAATTTTTTGGGAGCATATAATTATTTTTAATTATTTTTATTTATTTTAATTCATAATTTATTTTTACGCGTGATTTAAATTATTAAATTGTCTTTGAATATTTATTGTGATGTTATATATTATATTTTAATTATAAGTCAAATTTTATGGGTCTATGACACCTGAAATAAACACATTTTATTTTATTTTTATTTTTTTTTATATGCTTGTTTTACTTCAGTAAAAGTCAAAATCACTATATGTGTCGATATAAATTTCGAGGAGTTCCCTCGATTCCTCATGGATCTCATCATCAGGTTTCCACCTTAGTGACCAAAGGACCAATTTCGAATTAAACCCTTTACAACAACAAAAGAATTTTGCAAATAGGTCCATAAAGTCCATAAACGGCAGAGTAATGTTCAAAGATCTCCGTGTTAGTGTAAAATACTATGAGAAGTACCTTTTATATCATCATAATGTGATGATGTATGGTGTGATAGTGGTGGTGATGATGATGTGTACTCTAATTGACAGGGTAGCATATGCTTGAAATTCTTTAAACAACGCAGAAATCCCCAAACATGTGTCTATAAGGAGTCAGGAGTTCTGTTCAGTACTTTTGGACTCAGGGTATATCTTGAAGCAAAATCTTACTTTTTGGTAGCATATGCTTGAACTACTTCAGAAAAAGTCGAAATCACCATATGTGTCCATATAAATTTCGAGGAGTTCTCTCGATTCCTCATGGATCCCATCATCAGGTCACCACTTTGATATCAAAAGGACCAATTTGGGATTACACCCTATACATCACAGAAAAATAATCTGAAAATCGGTCCACAGGCGGCGGAGTAATCGTTGAACATACAAAAAAAATAAAAAATATATACAACCGAACGTATAACCGCCTCCTTTTTTGGAAGTCGGTTAAAATATCAGCAAAAGTATATCAAATCCTGGGAGACAGATCCCGTATTGAAAGATTGTAAATGAGAGTGAAAGCGACATGATAATATTATGAAGTTCTAACTTCAGAGTAGCACTTCAGGGCATGTGTATTTAAAATAAAAATAGCAAATTCGATAAAAAAGTATTTATTTATGAGTTACGAATAACTTGGACAATAAGTAAAATATCACATAAAAATATGTTATTAATTTAAAAAAATATAATATATTTAGGGGTTTTCAGGGGTATTTAAAAAAAAACATGGGGGTAAAATTTGGAACAGGTTGGCAACACTGCGATAAAGTTCAAGTTTATTGCAAGCTTTCTGCTTGAGTACAACGGAATATTTGAGTACTATGTTACATGTGGTTACCTATGGTTTAAACTTAAAGAAGACTTTGTTTTGTGCGGATTATTAGCGTCTCTCTACGTTTGTACGTAGTAATTATATTACCAGTAAGTATACCACCAGGTGTTTTAAAATAGTAACATTAACAAAGTTGTTACCAAGTTGTTACTTTGGTTACCTAAATAATCTCCGTAGGAGTAATAGTGTTCTGTGTAAATAATGTACAAGTGTTTACAAGCCAACATATATTTGCGTTTGCCGACTTTATATAACTATTAAGTATCTACCTTTAGCCCGCGACTTAACTTTGTCCGCGTGCTTTTACCACGAATTTTTCTTCGTAACTATATTAGCATGCCAAAATTTAACGCCATTCGTTCAGTTGTTGGTACTTCACTATACTTACAAACTTTGTAACTCCATTTCACCCCATTAGGGGACGAATTTCAAAAAACTATAAAATTGTTTCTCGATCATAACTATAGCATAGAGACCTGGCTATTATTATTATAGCCTGTTGTTCCAAACTGTGTTGTTTTTGGTTTGCTATCATTGTTGGTTTAAATTATGGACATAATTTCGGTTCAGTTCGGTGTGCCTTTGGCATAGTTCTCCTCCAATTCTTTCCAGTAAGGTCCGGCTGTAAGTTTGTAGTCGTCCTCCCATCTGTGGATTTGACTTCCCCTGCTTCTGTGACCATCCCTCGGATACCAAAGGGTATAATAACCTCCTTGCTCCATTTATTCATGTTGCTTTTTCCAGGCAGAGCCTAAATTACTACCATACCTTTCATTAGATTTCGATGTTTTTTGATTTAGTAGTTTTTGCACGAAGTAACAAACATCTATTCATCCATCCATATCTAATTCCATTCATCTATCCTTCCATCCATCCATCCTCACAATCTTTCTTATTTATTATATTAGTATGACTTACTGTTGATATGTGATCCCAGTGTCCTTCTTATTTCTTGTTGAATTATTATTATATTTTTTTAATGAGTATATTTGACGAGGCTTATGTCAGCCTCATAGTTTTATTCAAATTAGTAAAGACTGCGATCCTTCACTGAAAAATTATAAAATTTAATTAACAAACAGGCATCCACGAGAGAGGCAATGCTAAAAGAATATTAATTTGTTCCCCAAACAAATTCTTCGCGACATTCTACTTTTGAGGTCACGATTTCGGCCACAATTAGAATTATCTTTACATGCAACTTGTTTTTTTTTTCGATTATAACTAAAATGAAATAAAATATTAGGGAAGTACACCTGACAAAGCTTTCAATATGACTGGCTCGGATAAGCCAACCTCGGCTGAGGGCTTAATGCAGTATTTGACAAGCATGCCAGCATGGTCAGGGTCTGGTAGAGCACACAGAGAAACCAATGATAAGTTTATGGGAGTAAACTCCTGTCATGCTTCGGAGGCCGGACTATTTTATCTCTGATCATATTCTGAAATAATGATGTGTAAATGTTTATTATAAATAATGCTATTTAATTTCAGACTTGTTTTATATGACATATCGGAAATGCCGATCGGTGAGGGTCTTGAAACCGCCCTTCATCCCAAGCTTCATCGAAAGCGCACGAGGCGGTAAGTATTTTTATTTGTGTGTTGTTAGATTTTTTAAAAATAAATCATAATTATTTGAATTATTGGTCTAGATCACGAAGTCCTCCCATACCCGCTGCTTCTCCAAAACGTTCTCCGCAGGAGGATGTAGAAAGTAAAATTGCAGTGTGTGCTAATGTTGCACCAGAGTCTCCTGCCGCTGCGATGCCGCCCTCGCCAATAATGTAAGTCGCTGCCAAATTAATTAATTTATTATTATCAAAAACATTATTGCACACAATTGCTACAATAGGCAAACTTAATGCCAAAGGTATTCTCTACCAGTTAACCTTTGTCCTTAAGGATATGCATATAGGTTAGTGGGGATTATCTTATATGTGTAACTTTTTATTTCAGGTTTGTTGAATGCGGCCAATCAGCTCGGAGCACACCACCCAGCTCACCACGAAAGCGTTCTCGTCGCCCCCGTCAGATTTCGAATAATTATGAAAATTTTGGTAAATAGCAGCTGGTTTCCGCTTGGTTATAATCTTCAGCCTTTTACCAGAGCGTGTAGTCGATATTCCGGTGGATATTTATGGTGTGACTGAACTTTGCTCTTTGCATTTGATAGAACATACTGATAAGCTACATTTAAGATTCCAGTTTCTTTAAATTTCTCTCTTAATGAAGTGTTGGGGGCCAGCTTGTAGATTGCCCGAACAACTCGCTTTTGGAGCACAAATATAGTATAATTATATCTGCAGCATTGCCCCATAGCAAAATGCCATAGGACATTATACTGTGGAAGTAACTAAAATACACAAACCTTGCTGTATTTTCGTCTGAAAATTATCTTATTTTAATGATTGCAAAATATGCTGCTGAAGTAAGTCTGTCGGCCAATCCAGCAATATAAGGGCCCCACTGAAGTTTTGCGTCTAATGTAATAAGACAGCTGTATCTACTAGTTCCATACCTCCCCATTTAATAGTACATTGGTTTCAGTTTGCCTTACATTCGGCAACGTCAACTTTATACATTTACTTTTTTTGCTATTTAACAAAAGATTAATAACACTAAACCAGTGTACAATTTTTAAGAGAGCATTATTCACTTGTCTTATCTTGTGTTTTGGTGATTCATATTAAAAATAAGTGACGTTTCATCGGCGAATAGTACTATCCCGTTTTTTTATTTAATAAGGTATGGTAGGTTATTTGTATAAATCAGAAAAATAATGTACATAATATAGTAGAAAATAGGTATTGTTGCAAGACGAAAGAAAAAACATATAACTTTAAAATGCTCAGTTTCCCAAGGATCTAGCTAGGTCTTATCTAAGTACTAGCTTTTGCCCGCAACTTCGTCCGCGTGGAACAGTTACTTTGGGATATTGCTAAAATTTTAAATCAAATTATGTAAACGGCAAATTTCTTCTAGATTAAATGCTTGTAATGAATAACGTATTTACTTGGATAAGGATTTATATCATCTTTATGAAAACACCTTCACAAATAATGCTTACTTTTAGAAGAAAATATTTGGTTACCATAAAAAGGTTATAGTGAGCCAACCTTAGAAGATAGACACAGTCGCGGACTTTTTTGTAGACCTTTTAAAGGGGAACAATTCTGTCATACATCATTTTAGCGAAACTTTAACCGTTTCCGCAGCGTACGCAACGAAAGCTCTCAAAAGAAAAAAGAAACCCCAATTTTGTAACGTTCTTGATTGGTGCTCCTCTCGTATTTAACTTAGCATGATGTTATATAGCCTTCTTACTATATATGATAGATATGGACTATCCAACACAAAAAGATTTTTTCAATTCGTACTTGTAGTTCCTGATATTAGCGCGTTCAAACAAACAGACTCATTAGTATAGATATAAGATTCTCTCGTTTAAAGTGAGGTTAATAACTGCTAATTATTTGTTACAGGAAGTGATGAAAGCTCTGACGGGAGCGACAATGAGATGGTATCTTCCTTTATCCCGAGGGCGTTTAGGAGTATGCTGGAGACACCAGTCGACGAAGAAGTGGTCGAACCCACCATCGTTCTTACGACCTCTGCGGATAGCACATCTGCCGCTGTGGCTGATGTCGTTTCGGCAAAGACGCACAGGCCACACAGCTTCTACCAATTCGATTGGGATACGTTTCCGGATCCTCCAATTCAACCTGAATTGAGGCGGGAAACGTTTTCCGAGAGCACTGGTCCAACAATTCCACACGACGATCCCTATGATATTTTCATTGCCATATGGGATCGTCAGTTCATGGAGTACATCGCCTCGGAAACGAACAGATATGCTCAGCAGGTGGCACAACAGATGATGGATGACAACACACTACAACCCAACAGCCGCATCAGCCAGTGGGTCGATACCACAGCTGACGAGCTATATGTATACTTCGGTATAGTGATCGCGATGGGGGTTGTTGTCAAATCCAGAATAGAAGAATACTGGAGTTCCAGTGCTGACATATTCTGCACCCCCGGCTTTGCCGCACACATGCCAATAAATAGATTTTTATTACTCAGTAAGTATATACATTTTAATAATAACGAAGACATGCGTGCGTCGGAGCTGGCCGCTTCCGAGGCCAAATTATTCAAAATAAAGCCCCTACTGACACATCTCAACAACAAATTTCAATCGTTCTACAAGTTGGCACAGAATATTTCACTAGACGAATCTCTTCTGCAGTGGAAAGGTTGGTTAGACATTAACCAAATAGTTCCCAATAAAGTGGCCGGTATGGGGATTAAATCTTACGAGATTTGTGAATCTCAGACTGGTTATTTGTGGCGGTTTGAGATTCACGCTCGTAAGAAATCCCCGCAGCAGCGGCCGGAGGAGCCATTAAACACGTCCACGTCCTCGATTGTCTTAAGACTCACACATGGCCTTGAGAACAAAGGACACACTCTGTGGATGGACAATTACTACAATTCCCCGAGTCTCGCTCGGCGTCTAAAGGCTTCGGGAATTGATTGTGTAGGGACCCTGCGGACAAATCGTAAGTTTGTTCCGCATGAGCTGCAAAACCTCACAAAGACGGACATGCGCAGGGGCCAGATAGCTGGTCTCACGTCGGGGGACGTCGATGTCATGGTATGGAGAGATAACAACAGAGTAGCTATGATCTCGACGTACCATGGCAATACTGTAAAACGAGTTCAAAATTCCATCAAACCAACCTTGATTTTAGATTACAATATTATGATGGGTGGCGTCGACAAAAAAGACCAGCTACTTGCAATGTACCCCATCGAACGAAAACGAACGAGGGTGTGGTATAAAAAATTATTCCGAAGACTGTTAAATATATCCGTTCTAAATTCTTATATAATTCATCACCACTCGTTCTCTCTCACTCATAGAAATTTCCGTATCGCTTTAGTGAGATCCCTTCTCTCTAATCACTCCTCAACTGCTCCACGTCTTTCCCCACGTCCCATTGCACCCACTTCTAAACCCACTGATCTCACCCACCGGTTGGCCGAGTACCCGATGCAGGACAGTGGTTATCGCAAGCGACGGCTATGCAAAGTGTGTAGAAAACGGATTCACACTTTCTGTGTCGGTTGCTGTAAAACTGTGTGCATTGATCCTTGTTTTCTTCATTTACATGCATAATTATTTATTTACTTAATATATTATTCTTAACTATTTATAAATTGATATTTTTTATATTCATCTATCAATATTGTATGTGTATCTACATATATATTATATACCACAGCTTCGTTCGTTTTCGTTCGAGTTTCAATCTAAAAGACATGTTTGATTTTGGGCCAGTTCTATGTACACTACATAGGTAAATAGGAAAAAAGTATGGGAATATCATAAAAATACTAAAAAATTAATTTGAAGAAGGGTACATGCGTACAAAAATGATTATTTGAGCAGTTTTTTATTGCGAGAACACTATTTTTAGGGCGGCCATGACAGTTGTTTTGACTTGACTTTTGACGTAGTAGACAGTTTTACGAAGAGACGACGTCTTGAATGCCCTACGTGTTTCTTTGTCAAAAGTCATATCATTGACAAAATGACATTATTTAGTTAATTTTGATCTGATCCGCCATGTTTTATTTTACTTTGTGTTGCTCTCCTTGACGAAGTTAATTTAAATGTACATGGAAACGAAGTGAAATTAAACAAAATAAAGAATAGGAAACGGTTACTATATTATGTAGCTATATTTACATATACTGTACGTAGGGCTGGCCCAGGCCTCATACATTTTTTGAACATCGCTTTTCAGAATAAATAAGTATCTGTTTCTAATGAAATGAAAAATGTTTTGTTTCCAAATAGTTTGAAAATTACTCTTTGAATATTCCTACATTATGACTTACCACCGGTTCCGAAACTGTGCGGCGTACCTACTTAAGTTTAAGATTTCGAATCTTAATTTTATTTACATTAAGATTTCGAATCCTAATTTTATTTATATTAAGATTTCGAATCTTAATTTTATTTAAAATAAGCTTCGAAATCTTTAAACTTTAAATCTTCATCTTTGTGTATAAAAGGTTGAGATCTGACAGTATTGGGCATACCTATCAATAAAGCTATCAATAGTACATATTACGCACATTAAATTTTAAAATTTAACATCTACTTGCTACTTTTTGTAGATAAATTGTTTACTTTCAATGTTATTTTCTAAAATGATTTTTAATTTTGCCTTTTGTCATATATTTAATTACTTATATGTTTTTGTTGTAAATATTTGTAAATATCATTAAATTGTAGAATATAATATTATGTTAAAACATTCAACAGATTTTGCTCCATGATGCAAAATCTTGTGACATTTGATTATTATTGATAAGTAAACATCTTTAGTGAACTCAGCTGAAACTGTGATAAGTTTTGAACAAAACTATAGAATAAGTGTTTGTCTTTATTAGTGTTCCCGGTATTGAACTATCAAAACAATAAACGTTTGTTTTATGTTGAACTCGGGTCGCCGTAACGAGGCAAGAGATTGTTGAGCTTGTGGCATAAGAAAACACGATGAAAAGGTTTTTTATTGGCTGATGGAGAATATGCATAGTTTCTTTTTTTATTGTATTTTCGAAAAGTTCATAAGTCAGGAAATATTGTCTTTGTAATTGGTATATATACGATCAACCGTTCACGAAATACAGGCTGCACAAAAGTGAGATCGTTGGAGAGCATCAAAAACGCTCTATACAAAAAAGTTGCAGGAGTGACGTCACAGCTGTGTTGTGTCAATACGAAAATGTATGAAGATAAATACAAAATTGATTTTATTATCTTATATACTATGTTTATGTATATTTCACCGTAAAATTGTAAAAACCGTTAGATTGTAAAATAACTAACGAGATTGTAAAAATATGTTGAAAGATTAAACACTATATTATTAAATATAATCTAACGAAAAATAATGTGTTAAATTACCTATAGGCAGCATATTCGCGTCGGAAGTCTATCAACATTTTACAATGGTTCCCTATTTTTTCGCATAAAATCATATGTCATAATTTTACTTAGCATAATTTCATTTAACCTAATAGTAGTTTCGCATAATATTCATTTGGCATAACTTTCTTAGCATATTTTTTTTACGCATAATTACTAAAAGCATAATAATTGTCAGGCATACTTATTGTGAGGCATATATTTTTTTACGCATAATATTCATTAAGAATAATATTTTTACGCATAATATTAAAAAGCATAAATATAATTACGCATAATGATATTTAAGCATACTATTATATTTACGCATACATCTTTGTAGCATTTTTTTTCACATACTAATGAATGATAAATTCACCTGGGTGTGCGAGTTAAGACGAAATAACAATTATAATTGTAATTTTCGACTGATTACGAAATTAAACTCGGACAAAAAACACGAACTGCTATCTAAGAACATGCCGAGCTAATTATTTTAAACATGTTAGCGGCTTACGGGTGGCCCAAGGGCCACCCCGCCGCAACTTAACCTACTGTTACACATGTTACACTAGGTATAATGAGTGTAATACCTGCTTTTAATGTTTTATAAATATGCGTTTAATTACCTTAACCGTGTTTTCATTATGTCCTTACATTTTATGCATATTTGTGCCTTGTGACAGAATGCCTTGAATTTATTATGACAAAAAAATATGCCTAACGAGTTTATGCCAAAAAACAATTATGCCAAAGTACTATTATGACAAGAAAAATTATGCCTTACGAGTTATGCCTCATTAAATTAGGACAAAAAATATTAGTCTAAATGATATTTATGCCTAATGATATAGTATGCCAAGAAACCATTATGCCAAAATAATATTATGAGTAATAAAATTATGCCAAGTGAGGTATGCCAAATGAAATTATGACAAATAAAATTATGCGAAAAAAGAGGATCCCTTTTACAATTTCACTACATAGTTTTAATACAATCTAACGGTTTTTACAATTTTACGGTGACATATATCATTGTAATTACAAAAAATGACAACTTATGGATTTGAACCTTTGAGTATATAACCATATTTGAACAGTAATTATTTTCGTTTTGCGATTAAAATAGTTGTCTATTTTTAATTCTGTAATTTTTTAATTTAGGACAAATTTTTTTGGTCCATATTTATGTTTCCTTTTGGAAAATATAAGAATTTTGCTGATGAAATAATGATAAATGCATGTTCTCTATTGTTTATCTGCCTATATCCATTTGTAAATAAAATACATTGAATGAATAGTTTACTTTTTTACTATCACAAAATTCTCCCCTAGAATCTAGATTCACCTTAGTCGAACATCAGAATAATACTAAATTGTATTTATTTTGTTAATTAACATCATACAGATTCTAATTTTAAGAAGTCTTAATTTTGTGAGGTGGAGAGTTTTAGTCTAGGTGACGCGACGATTTCAAGACTCACGAAATGTGAATGTTCATATCTACAGTATAGTATACATAAGTAGTGGTATAAGTCTAATACGCGTATATGAGCCATATGAACGTGGAATGTAAGAAAAATTATGCATTCATTCGTTTGATCTTTTTTAGGGGCGGGGGGGGGGGGGGGGGGGGTCGCCCCAGGCGGCAGACACCCACGCTACGCCACTGTACCTTCCTCTTTTAAATAACTGTGTAACTGTACCAAAGAAGAAGAGCAAAACAAAACGTTGCCACAATTGAAGCACTACAAGACTTTTGGCATGTATTTAAACTTGCGACAAAACAATTAAATTTTGGATGTGAAAATACCCAATATTGAATACTAAATTACCAAGTTGGCGAAAGAATGTAAGGAACAAAAAAATTACTAATCTGGTGACTAAATAATAACCACTGAATTTTCCAAACTGGCAGACAGATTATGTTTTAGCGACTAAATAACCATCTTGGCGACAATTTGTGAGTACACATTTAATTTAAGAATAGGCACATATATTTTCCCTGATGTAGGTAACTCAAAAACCATACAAGCAGCGAAACGAGCGCACACAAAAAAACCATAAAGGAGCGTACAAATTCCCAATTTTTTATTTTTCTCGGTTTTAGGGAGGTGTAGATTATTGTGTAGATTAATTTTGAAATTTAAAAATGGCGGATATTTATTTTTCGTAAAATTGATATGGGTGTCGTTTACCAGGTTTTTAGGAGTGCTGGATACGAAAATGACATTCGTTTTGAAATTCCAATATGGCGGACATACTTAATTTCATAAAAATAATATGGGTGTCCTTTTATTGGTTTCTGAGGGTGCTGATTACAAAAAAGTCATCCATTTTAAATTTCCTTAGTAACCCAACAACCTCATATTTTCTTCATGATGGGAGAAAAAGAAATTTGAAAATCCTGAATTTTCCAACATTTCTATAGCTTTATACATCTAAGAATGTATCTCAATGTAGAGCATTTACTATGTTTTTATAAAGTTGATTCTATATCGGAAACGGTGCATCCTATTGAAAAAATAATGAAAATTTCGCTCCCCTTTGGAACCCCGCAACATCATATTTTCTTCATGATGGGAGAAAAAAAAATCGAAAATCCTGAATTTTCCAACATTTCTATAGCTATAAACATCCGTCGTATCTCAATGTACAGCATTTACTTCTTTTTTTATAAAATTGATTCTATCTCGGAAACGGTGCATCCTATTGAAAAAATAATGAAAATTTCGCCCTCCTTTAGAACCCCGCAACATCATATTTTCTTCATGATGGTAGAAAAAAAAATTCGAAAATCCTGAATTTTCCAAAATTTCTATAGCTATAAACATCCGTCGTATCTCAATGTACAGCATTTACTTCTTTTTTTATAAAATTGATTCTATCTCGGAAACGGTGCATCCTATTGAAAAAATAATGAAATTTTCGCCCCCCTTTGGAATCCCGCAACATCATATTTTCTTCATAATGGGAGAAAAAAAATCGAAAATCCTGAATTTTCCAACATTTCTATAGATTTATACATCCGTCGTATCTTAATGTACAGCATTTACTTTTTTTTTTATAAAATTGATTCTATCTCGGAAACGGTGCATCCTATTGAAAAAATAATGAAAATTTCGTCCCTCTTAGGAATAACGCAACATCATATTTTCTTCACGATGGGAGAAAAAAAAATCGAAAATCTTGAATTTTCCAACATTTCTATAGATTTATACATCCGTCGTATCTTAATGTACAGCATTTACTTCTTTTTTTATAAAATTGATTCTATCTCGGAAACGGTGCATCCTATTGAAAAAAATAATGAAAATTTCGTCCCCCTTAGGAATAACGCAACATCATATTTTCTTCATGATGGGAGAAAAAAAAATCGAAAATCTTGAATTTTCCAACATTTCTATAGATTGATACATCCCTCGTATCTCAGTACAGCATTGTTATATTTTTTTCTATAGTCGCTTCTATCTCAGAAACGGTGCATCCTACTGCAAAAGTAATGAAAGTTTGCTCCCCCTTATTAATCTAGAAATCGCATATTTTCTTCATGAATGGCAGAAAAATTCATGAATCCTGAATTTTTAAAAATTTCTAACCTACATAGCTGGTACTTTGAACTACATAACATATTGTAATAATCATCAATCCTAATCAACATCCCAAAGATCTTTTAATTTAGTATTCATATTCATTTTCCGAAGATTGAATATTCTCCATTTTGGAAAATGAAATTGGAAGACAATTTTGTAATCAGAACCCCCAGAAACCGGGAAAAGGACAACCTTGTTAATTTTAATAACAAAAATTTACGCCAATGTGGAATTACGAAACAGATTTTATTTTCATATTATTTTGTACCCCCAGAAACCTAGAAAATGACACCCATGACAAAGAAAAACATACTCCAACAGTATCCAAAAATAGCATTTTCCGTAGCCTGCAAATTGAATTTTTAGCAGCCATTAATTTATCAACCAAATCTGGTTTTATAGCTGCTTATATGGTATAATGGTCACCAACTCGGAAATTAAGTCACCAACTTATAAATGTCGGTGCTAATTTGGATTAAATTTCGCCTCTTTTTATCTGCCGACTTTAGAATTTTTTGTCACCCGAGTGTTTTCGCCAGTTTAGTAATTTAGTCGCCAACATATTAATTAGCTGCCAAATTCAGTAATACAGTATGCTCACGTGCAGCCGCCTACTTATTTTTTGTTCGCTCGATTAAATATATCCCAAGACTTTTTATGTAGGTATGCATAAAATCATCACAAATATCAAAATATGAAAGGCATAAAGAGTGTGTTGTTTTATTTTAAGACGAAAAATCTCTAAACCATAGGAGGAAAAAGTTAATGAGGGTTAAAGGTTAAAATAAAGTTTAAAAAATCATTCTGTACATCTTGCACCATTTCATAGTGTGTAAGGAATAATTTTTGGGTGGTAATGGTATACCTACTTACTGCAAACTTCAGAAAAGTGTTATATTTTGATAAACTGAGATGAGCCATTTTCAAAAAAACTGTACATACAAAATGAGTAGGTACATGTCCGACTATTATCAATATTTTTTACGGACTCAGTGTTACATATTTTTCACTTTGTACAATTTTTCCTATACCTAAGTATGAATTTCCCTCTTCAAGATTTTACCAAAATTATGCCTTAATTATAAAATTATAGTATTTTGCATACATTTTTTTGTTTTGCCATCTTTCACATTCCATTACAACAGAAATGTCTTTTATACACTCTAACAGTTTCGAATCATCATAAGGCTCTAATTTGTTCTCTGTTCATTTTTTTAACAATGTAACTAATGAAATAAATATATTTCTTATTATTTATTCAGAACAGTATTATTCTACCCGGTGCTTTAGCAATAAAATAATATATTTTAAATTTGTCCTTAACATGTGAGTCACTCAGAGTATGTCACGGTCGATTTCGTAGCTATTTGTACCATTCCTACCACTCGAAGTAAATTTTTCATATCTGGCAACACTTTGCTCCATTCGGTTCCCTTCAAATCTCCGCTAATAATTAATTTTAGTGTTTTTTCTATGTTCTAGTGTCAGTTTATTTGTTATATCAATGGACCTACACCCGGTTTCTGAAAGGCTATTCAACACCAAAATTAACTAATCAGCGGTCAAATCTCTTGTCAAGTATAAATTGAGTTGCTTAAAGCTTGATCAGTCAGTTGATTTGATTTCCGTGTTAAGTTAACAAATCTTATGTCAAACCACATGTCAAACGCTGTTATCGGTTTCTGAAAAGTAAATTAGGGCGTAATCCAGTGTGACCGTTTACGGTAGATTGACTACTGCAACAGTAGATTTTCGTTGTAAAATTGGTAGTGCAGTAGATTTTCAGTATTTTTTGAAAAAGTAGCGGATTTCAGTAGAATATCCTGCCAATATTTTAAACTTTAGCAAATATTTTTCTCTTAACACGGCAACATCGGAAATGTAAATAAAGAAGGGGCAAACCGTCCCCACCCTTGTAGCACTACAAGACATATATCAAATGAAAAGGCTTAAAAAGTGTGTCATTTTATTCTATGACGAAAAATCTCTAAGCCATGGGAGAAAGAAAATAATGAGGGTAGAAGTTTAAAAAAAGTTTAAAAATCACCCTGTATTATTGTAACATTTCATAGTCTTGCTAATAAGGTACAATTTTTTGGGAAGTAATTGTATACAACAAACTTCAGAAAAGTGTCAAAATCATCCTGTATTATTGCACCATTTTATAGTGTTGCTAACACTATAAAATGGTGCAATAATACAGAATGATTTTTTTTTTCTTTTTTAAACCTTCAACCCTTATTAACTTTTTCTCCCATGGTTTAGAGATTTTTCGTCATACAATAAAATGACACACTTTTTAAGTCCTTTCATTTAATATACGTCTTGTAGTGCTACAGTAGTGGGGAGTTTTTTGTTTTTATTTTTATCTTATTACGAAAAAAATATTTTTTTCACGAAATTTGGTGAAAACTTACCTTTTTATGTTCCAAATGTAATGTAATTTTTTTTTATTTAAAATATTTATTACTTTTTCACATAAATTTTGAGGTTATATGAAAAAATGTAAATACAAAAATTGTAGACCTACAACTTTTTTCCACAGAATTTGTAGTTTTGCCGGAAATCGCGATAAACCGTTTTCTACCATTAAAACTTATTATTATAATATTTTTGTAATATTCTCTTCCTTTTCCAATAGATTTCATCCTACTGTAATCCTACTGTAAAGTCTTTTCACTTTAGACCATTTTCAAAGATCTAATCTAGTCTAATTATAGGTTTTTAAACATTCATCATGTATCATCGCTTTTACATGTAAAACAAGGTTTATTTGACAACGGCGGTAATTGTACAAATTTCCAATAACATAAAAAATATGGTTAAAATACCTAATAAAATAAAATCGAAACATGACAATGATGACTAGGTAATTAATTAAGTACATACGTGTGTATCTAATAATTTATTAATAAAACCTAATAATATTAGGTTGGGGAAAAAGTTTCTTCGCATTTTATATAAAAATTCAAAAGGTTTTTTTATAAAGTTTATTTACAAGTGACTAAAGTATATCCCACCAAAAACATTCTGTAAAAAACTAGCCAAGTCTCGATGGAGCTGCTTGTTTATCTCTAAAAAGTTATGAAATCTAGACAAAATCGTGCCAAGTCTAAGGTTCCTTACTGCGGTTTCTTTATTATTATAGTTAATGTTGAGTGACTTGGCCGTTGAACATTCTTTATACTTTTGTGGGTACAAGTCAATTTTGTTTACATTTGTAACTACCTATGTTTGTAAAGCGAGATAATAGCCCATACTGGTATTGGTAATTGGACGCTAGTGTCTCATTTTAGGCTGTTGTTGATTATACAACACACGTATTGGAACAATGGTGTCATGGAGCCCCTTTTGTACCCTTGTGTGCCCTTCAACGGCCAAGTCACACAACATTAACTATAATAATAAAGAAACCGCAGTAAGGAACCTTAGACTTGGCACGATTTTGTCTAGATTTCATAACTTTTTAGAGATAAACAAGCAGCTCCATCGAGACTTGGCTAGTTTTTTACAGAATGTTTTTGGTGGGATTTCACTTCTTTTTGTAGAAACGTGGGCATATTGATTTATTTTCCTAGATTTTAGTGTAATTTGTTTATTTAATTTGTGTAATGTTCGAGTAGAATAAAGTTCGAGTAGAATAAAGTTCGAGTAGAATAAAGGGGCCTGAAAATGCGGCAAAATGGTTCTAGTAAAGAATGGTACGGCAGTGTTTGCTTCGCACTCGACTTGGCGGGGGCACTGCCGTGCCCCCAGATCGACGTTCTGGTCTTATCTAGAGGTTCTCAAATAGGGGCCTGAAAATGCGGCGAAATGGTTCCAGTAAAGAATGGTACGGCAGTGTTTGCTTCGCGCTCGACTTGGCGGGGGCACTGCCGTGCCCCCAGATCGACGTTCTGGTCTTATCTAGAGGTTCTCAAATAGGGGCCTGAAAATGCGGCGAAATGGTTCCAGTAAAGAATGGTACGGCAGTGTTTGCTTCGCGCTCGACTTGGCAGGGGCACTGCCGTGCCCCCAGATCGATTATCCTAGTTTTTATAGTTTTCCCTTTATGTGGCCATTAAACCCCAACTCTGTACCAAATTTCAGGTCTCTAAGTTTATGGGAAGTACTAGTTCTATTTTGATGATCATGAGTGAGTGAGTGAGTGAGTGAGTGTCGAAAATGCGAAACTTTGCTTTCGCTTAACTTCGGAACTAAATGACCTACAGACTTGAAATTTTGGATTTTAAGTACGTGATTATAGCTTATTGGATGACGAAAATTTCTGCGTTCTGGTCTTATCCAGAGGTTCTCAAATAGGGGCCTGAAAATGCGGCGAAATGGTTCCAGTAAAGGATGGTACGGCAGTGTTTGCTTCGCGCTCGACTTGGCGGGAGCACTGCCGTGCCCCCAGATAGGTGCCATTTTGGTCGATAACTTTTTGCCATCTTGTTGGTAGGTACATGATCCCATTGCTATAAAATTTTTGGGGCTTCTGATGAAAAAACTGCGACAAGTGGTTTTGGCAGTCCTCTTGTGATGTCAACCTGACACTGCCTAAGGAATTCTGCAGCGACCGAAACAGGTGGAAATCTGAAGGTGCAAGGTCAGGACTATACGGCGGATGCATTAACACCTCCCAGCCAAACTCCCGTAATTTTTTCTGAGTGGCTAAAGATGTGTGAGGTCTAGCGTTATCATGGTGAAAAACCACACCCCTTCTGTTGATAAATTCCGGCCGCTTTCTTTCAACTTCTTGCTTTAATCTCATCAGTTGTTCGCAGTACAGTTCAGAATTGATGGTCCTGCCTGGCGGTAACAGCTCATAATGAATAATGCCCTTCCAATCCCACCACACACACAGCATCACCTTGTTGCGAGTGAACCCGGGTTTCGCCACAGTCTGTGAAGACTGACCGGCCTTTGACCACGATCTTTTTCGCACGTTCTTGTCGTACGTGATCCACTTTTCATCACCAGTTATCAGCTTCTTCAAAAATGGTTCGGTTTCATTACGTCGTAATAAAGAATCACAAATGAGTACACGGTTCATTAGGTTTCTTTCAGTGAGCTCATGAGGCACCCAAATATCGAGCTTTTTTGTGTACCCAGCTTTTTTCAAATGCGCCAAAACCGTTTTGTGGTCAATCCCCAGTTCTTCAGCTACATCGTAACTACTAATATGCCGATCTTGCTCCAATTTTTCAAAAATGGCAACAGTTTTGTCCGTAACAGGGCGACCAGAGCGACGTGCATCTTTGATATCAAAATTTCCGGATTGAAAACGCTTAAACCAAATTTGCGCTACTCTCACAGATACTGCATTAGGTCCATAAACATCACAAATTTTTTTCGCGGCTTGTGTTGCATTTTTACCTTTTTTGTAGGGTCAGGTTGGGGAAGACCGTCTACAAGGCAAGACCGTCTGCACGCAATAACTTATATTTATGAATAGCTATGCAGCTTGAATTGACAGTCGGTAAGACAGTATCATACTTTGGTTAAAATTTATAATCATAGATGTCGCTGGCAACACTATGATGGGAGAAAATTTGCCGCCAGTTTTATTTGGGTTTTGAAGGTCCATTAACTATGAAAACAAGAATTTCATATGACTTTTAACTTTATTATCCTACAGTTAAAGTGCATATTTGAAGGTAAAATACACTTTTTAGATATAAGTTGGTATAAATACATACCAAGTGACGTGTTAAATGTCAATAGACGGTCTTGCCTCCAATAGCACGGGAAGACCGTCTGCACGCCGAATTTTAAAAAAGGGTTTGTATTTGAAATATGTGCTATTACATTGTAATTTATGTAGCACAAAATTGTTACTGTTAATGTGTTTCAGCACATGGAATACTTAAGATCGGTCTAGAACATACCAAATATTTGTTTTATTAAATTGAGTAAATTTTTCAATGAAGTATGCCGGTCTTTCCCAACCTGACCTTAATAAAATTTTAAAATGTATCGAAATTCTTCATAAGAATCACTCATTTTAACAATAAGAAAAACAAATGAAAATCTCAAATTTACCTAATTTGAATTTGGAATTGTCTTCTGTAAAATTAAAACTTTTTAATGATACCAAAATCAGCCAGATACAATTGGTATAGCCCAAGATATTTTATGACAAGTTCATACATACTATAATGCGAAAAGACTTTTTCCCCAACCTATTATTAAACTCGTGTTTCATATCTGTCTCATCAAAAATTATCAATGTATGTGAATTTAAGTACGTCAGGACAATTTCAGTAGGTTTTTCCAAAACGTTAGTAGATTTCAGTAGAAAAGTAAGTTACATCTAGTAGTTTAGCGGTTTTTGAAAACGGTCACACTGGCGTAATCATAGATTATAGTTATGTCAAATCTATTGTCAAGTGATCAATGCATTTCGGCGAATTAACTTTTGAAAAAATATTAGTTTTTCCTGGTTTTTCCCATTTTTCCACATAAATTGTTTACAGAAGGTATGTAAAGTGAAAAATAAGTTAATTTGGCGCTTGCAATATTTTTATACGGTACCTAGTACTATTTGCTAGTAGCTTTATTTAACAATAATTATGGCTATCACTATTGTTTTTCAAATCTACAAAATTATTATTTTTGTTTCAGATATTAACATGTCACTATCCGATCTCAGCAGCCTTTCCAGCAGTGATGATGAAGAGCGATCCCGACGTACTTTTAAGACGAGAATGAACCCTTTTGAATTTTATAATGAAGCGGAGTTCAAAAATCGCTATCGATTATCAAAGGCCGTCATAATGGCACTAGTAAGTCTAATCGAAGATAAAATAAAACCTTTTACGTTAAGGAACAAGTCCATAACTGCTCTGGAACAAGTTTTATTAACAATTAGCTTCTATGCAACGGGGGCTTTTCAAATAACAGTGGCTGATCACATTAGGATACACAAATCAACAGCAAGTAGAATAATAAAAAAAGTGTCAGCAGCCATTGCGGAACTCAGACCTGAATTTATCAAAATGCCCAGGACAGAAGAAGAGCGAAACCAGATTAAAAATGAATTTTACTTAATAAGTTCATTTCCTGGTGTTATTGGAGCTGTAGACTGTACACATATTAAAATACAGTCTCCTGGAGGTCCACGAGCAGAGCTTTATAGAAATAGGAAAGGGTATTTCTCGCTGAATGTCCAAGTCATATGTGATGCGAATTTAAAAATATTGGACATTATAAGTCGTTGGCCTGGCTCGGTCCATGACACTACAATTATCAATGATTCCCACATTCGGGCCGATTTCGAGAGTGGTATTTATGGAACCGACTACCTATTGGGGGACAGTGGCTACCCATGCCGGCCATACTTGTTGACACCATTTCTACGGCCTGCTACACCTAGCGAGGTAGCATACAACGAAGCTCACATAAAGACTAGGAATACCGTTGAGAGATGCTTTGGGGTTTTAAAAAGAAGATTCCCTTGTCTGTCTATGGGACTCCGTGTAAAGATAGAAACTACAATGAATATCATCATTGCTTGTGGTGTTCTACATAATATAGCTTTAAATTATAATGACCAGCTTGAAGACATGACGTCTGAGGCTGTGGAATTCAATCTCCCAGAAGGTACTGCTACAGTGTCAACTGACAATGAGAACACATCTGTCCGGTCATCTCTTTTGTTAACCCACTTTAACCGATAGTATTACCATTACCACTTCTGTAAAACATGTTTTTGTAAACAAATCTTTTTTTTTTATTATCATTAAAATATTACTTTTCTTCATTAAAATACAAGCTTTTTTTGTGTACCTAATACCTATGTTGAATAAATATTTAGTTTTTTTTTGTGTATTTTAATAATATCATAATCATAGCACTTGTGGAAAATAAAAATAAAATATATAATAAACATTTATTTGGAAAAATTACAATTACTTACTTAAATGCGAAAAAAATATTTATGTTTTGTTCCATCATAAAAAGCTATCAGTCATCAATATCAAATCAGTCTTATCTTGCATGGTTATCATTTTTATAATATGGTATAATGTTAAAATTATTGCCTGGATAATAAAATTTAAAAAGGCCACACCCATGTATACTTAAAACTATTCAACATAAATCTACTCTTCATATACTTTTAAAATTTTAACCAATATCTTAAGTATATTAAAGTATTTAAAAACTTTAAAGAATACTCTTAATTCAACAAAAATTATGTTTTTTAAGTTATGGCTAAAATATGATTACTAAAGAATACATAGCATTTGTTAGATCGTTACAAGACTGCGATTTAACAAATGTTCATATTCTTTTTCTTTAATTTTTAGCTCCAACTCCAGTAACTTTTGTTTCTTAAATACTGTCTTGTATTCTAATAATCTAGTTTTTTTTTCCAATATTGAACATTGTATCTTTGTTACATAATATTTTCTTTTTAAATGATCAGTGTTGCAGTTGGTCTTTCTCTTTAGCTTTTTTATAGGTTTACGTATAGGTTGGAGAGTAGGTTTATCTGCTTGGCTGCTGATTGGAGTTTTGATAACGTTGGAAACATTTTCAACTGTAACAAAAAGGATAAACAAGAATTTGAATTAAATACTAATATGACAATAATAATATTACTTATAAATAACTCGTCGGGAACCTTAATATACCATTATTAAAGTAACTCGATGCACTGTCAAAACTATTTGACAGTGGGTTTACTTGATCACCCATTATTGCTAATACTTGTGCTCCTACACTGCTAAGCATAGGTTTGTATACACCACCACCAGTTGCCATAATACCCTTCTGAAATTCAAAGTTTCTATTAAGAAAGCTGCTCTTAAAATTCATAATAAATGTAAGTTAGAAGAACAAACCTTGTCAGCGGTGTCATCTTTCCTTAATTGCTTTAAGAGATAATTTATTTCATTAGAGTTTTGAGAAATTGTCTGTAAATAAAATTATATTAAGATGATTATTAATAAATTCATAACATGTTAACACTTTTTATCTGCCTTCCATTAAAATATAAATACATACAATGGATTTTACCGAACTAATAGAAAGTTTTCCTACAGGTATTAACAAATTAAAATTTGAAATACCTCTGTCAACACTGTGTCCTGTACAATTACTGTGTCCTCTTGAGATGGTCCGGGTTCAAAGTCAACTGTGCTTGGTAGTTGTTTATTTTGTAAATATTTTTTTATCTGAAATGTATAAACAATTTCTAAGTACCTACATGTACATATCTTATATATTAGATAGGTAGGTATTCTTCAACTAGATTTCATTAATGCTTTATGCTTCTTATTCTTGATTAATCTGTATAATTAATAAGTAATTCATAAAACTTTGTTTGCTTACATTTTCATTAGCAACATTCTGCCTGGTGGTCCTCTTAAGATTTAAATAGGCCGTATGTAGCTGTTTTTGCGTGCGAGGGGTCTCTGCACTACTATTGAATTCTACAGTAATAGACTCCCAAGCTTCATGTTTTTGTACCACGCTCCCCGAGTTGGTACATTTGTTTTCTATAATGTATTTATATCTAAGATAAGAAAATACAACAACAGATGCTTCATTATTCAAACAAGTGAAGGCAATGTATACATAATACTAAAATCACATTAATAATAATTGTAGTTATACGTATTATTAACTTTTCAGTAGGCACTTACTTGGAAATTATTTCCATAAGCTGGCATTTTTCTCTCTCTGTAAAATTTTTGCCTCGAGAACTCATTCTGAAATAGGTACTTCTAATGTAATAATAGGTATGTACTTAAATACAAAATTATTTTACTATTTGAAATTCGCGGATCGAAAACCGGACGACTTATGTCAAAAACGAAAAAATACCTAGATTGACAGCTATCTTCTTGACAGATTGATTTTTTTTTTCTAAATGGCATTAGGAAATTTACACTTTTGAACGAAATATTGGACGGAAAATCGGACGTCAAACATTGTGTGACCATGTTAAAAAACAATCTTCGAGTCATGTCAAGATGATCACTGATTAGTAAATTTTTCGCTAATTAGCGTTTCAGAAACGCAAATTGATTTAACTACTATGTTAACTTAACATGCGTGTTAGTTGATCAACTATTTGATCAGCCTTTCAGAAACCGGGTGCTAGTTTAACAACAGGACAGACTACTGTGAGCAAAAAAACGAGCCGAGCGAGAGGTTGGAAGAGAGGCCGTGTGTCCCTTTCTAGTAGGGTGACAATAATATTTTCTGCTGTGGCAAACTGCAAAGCTGTGTGAGACAAATTGTGAAACACTGAATGACATACAGCTGAGGCTTTAAAAGTCGACTAGATTGAATAGTGTAAAATCAAGAAGGTTTGAAGTGACGGCTGCATTAATATGTAACAGATTTTTATGTAATTCTCTGCCTTACATAAACACGATTGAGCCATTTTTGTCGCATTTCTTCATTGTTGGAAAATCGATAAAAACTATATTATATTATCATTAAAGGCATTACTCGACTTCACACGTTTTTTCTCAGTAACTAGGTACTTACAGCTTACTACGATTCTAGGCGAGTCGCTATCGCTACTGACTAGTTTATAACAAAACGTAGTACAATTATAACTCTTAATAACGTCAGTTACTATAATGTTAACACTTTTATACTAGAATAACTAGATTAACATTAACAATTAACTTACTAATGTTACTAATAAACGAAATATTGCAACCAGCAGAACTTTCACTTCGACAAGAATATATACAACATTTTTTTCACCATTTTGACTGTTAAATCATCAAACAAATAATAAAAACATAGTTACGGAGATACATGAAGTAAGAAATAAAAACTATTTTCAAATTTAATATTATCCGGTGTTCAGCATAAAATATGTGTAATGGCGTATCTATTGTCTTGCGAATGATACCATCTAATAAAAAAGAAGGAAAAGGATTTAATGTAAACTGCATTTTTATTTAGTATTATATGACTATTTCTAACTTTTTTAATTAGAATATGATATAGTTATAAACATTTGTTAAAATAATAATATAGTACACTCGTTTTATCTAAGATTTTTCAAGTTACTTTTTATAAATACCAACATTTTTCTGGTTGGCAACATGCAAGAACGAGACACACAGCCTCTCTCCTGGCTATCTCGCTCGGCTCGGATTTGCCTCTATGATATGTGCATTGTGAAATACACTCTATTACTAAGGTAATACAGTTCTTTTTAGCAATTACAAAATTCGGAGTCTTCTATCCATAAGTACTATATCCATGATTATATCACGAAACGCCGCTGCAATTTGTACGAAAACAAATACATGTGAATCACAGTGCATTTCCAGACAAAGTAAAGTGAGTATTATTTTCAATTATTTTCATAGCGTTAGCCTTTTTATACAAGTTATAATTATGTATCATAATTATCTATATTATAAGTTATTCTGATATTGTTGCTTATTGAAGTTATGTTTTTGACAAAAATGCTAAACATGTGATTCACATTTCGTGACTCATACTCAGATCAAATAAAAAACTAGATTGCGCATGGCGCTTGTTTCAACTGAAGCCTCAAAAACTACGCTACTTTGTGTAAACATACGCGGTCACGCACACTCATGCAAAAAAAGTACGCTACTTTTCGTCAGTATCGAACGAGTCGTCGTGCAGTGATTTTGCCACAAAAATGCCGTCCTGCGCTATTAAGTGGTGTAAAAACTGTACGAAGGCGAACAAAAAGTGTCAGGGAATAACATTTTATAAGTAAGTACACACAAAACTGTAGTTTGTTTAAGATAATTTATCACAATTTAGAGGTTACTCGAAACAAATAATGACAATTTCATAATGGCGGATCGAGAGAGTGTTGCCAGGATTTCATATTCTCAATAGCCTAAAAATATAAGGTAAGTAATTTGTAGGCAAATTCTTAACAAAATTATGAAGTAGAGAGTCAGACTGTGTTTTTATTTTTTAATTAGGAAGTTTTGAAGTTTGAAGTAATTTAAGGTAAATGCCCCTATATTCGGTATACGGAAAATATCGGGAACGATAATTCCGCCGTCTGTGGACCGATTTTCAAAATTCTTTTTTTGATATAAAGGGTATAATCCCAAGTTGGTCCGGTTTTCAAAAAAGTGGTGACCTGATGATGGGATCCATGAGGAATCGAGGGAACTCCTCGAAATTTTTATGGAAATTTATGGTGATTTTGACTTTTTCTGAAGTAGTCCAAGCATATGCTACCAAAAAGTAAGATTTTGCTCCAAGTTATACTCTGGATCCAAAAGTGCAGAACAGAACTCCTGACTCCTTATAGATACATGTTTGGGGATTTCGGCGTTATTTAAAGAACTGCAAGCATATGCCACCTTGTCAATTAAAGTAATCATCATCATCACCACCACAATCACACCATACATCATCACATTTTGATGATGTAAAAGGTAATTCTTATAGTATTTTACACCAACACGGAGATGTTTGAATATTACTCTGTCGTTTATGGACCTATTAACAAAATTATTATTAAAAGTAAAGGGTATAAATTCGAAATTGGTCTTTTAGTCACTAAAGTGGAAACTTGATGATGGGGGATCCATGAGGAATCGAGGGAACTACTTGAAATTTATATGGACACATATAATGATTTAGATTTTTTCTGAAATAACACAAGCATAATATTATGCTACCAAAAAAATAGGCAAGTGGTACACTGACTTGTGACTGGTGACCGTATATTAACTACCCTATTACTTACCATAATATTATGTATTGGTACACCTAAATCGAAACTTTTCATCTTTACCTACCCTTTATCTAAATTTATCTATAAATAAATAATAAACATAATTATCACTTTCTGTTTTTTTTTATTATTAAAGACGTTTTGAACGCAATAAAAATATTCTAATCTAACCCATTTTTAGAATTCCATAGTTGGGGAGAGTTGTGACAACGTTATTTCCCGCCAGGTTTTTGTGAGGCCGTGTTACAACTTTTACGTAAAATAGGGCTCTGCAAGGTTTTTTGACATAAAGCTATGGAAAACGAAACATAAATATCACAGAAACGTTAACATGGTCGAATTCCTATACAATTTTCGAAAATTTATTATATTGTTATCTCGAAAACTACGGATCTTATAATTTTGAAAATTTGCGAAATTACTGCGACAGTAAAAGAACTTTAAGCGGTAAAATTGCCATAAACCAATTAATAGTACTAATGTGGGATGTTATTCGAAAGTTTAGCCAACATATGGTAATGAAAAATTAGTATGGCAACACCGGCTCACGCACACAATGCATAAAAAACCGGCTTCACTATGTTGTTCGTAGAAGTCCATCTATACTTTTTATTTGATCTGAGGACTCATATGACGTGACTCACATCCACGTGTAAAGTTAAGATATGTTTACACTGGCTGAAAATTTTAACAAATATATGTATATTAAACCGGCGGCGTCCGGTGTTATTTTCATACAAGACGTTTCACTAATAAATAAATCAGACATTTACGGAAAAAGATCATTTTGATATTTATTTAAAAAATAGTTTGATACCTTATTTCCTTTACGGTATAAATGTGTATTAGTCGGAAGTTTCATATAAAAATGACACTGGACATACCCCTTTATTATAATGGTAAGGATTACTAAATAGCGCATGATAAGAACCTGTGTTTTTGCTATTTCAGTTAAATTAGTAAGGGTTCTTACAGACGAGCGACACTTCAGTCGTCGCCACGACGCGACGCGTTGACATAGAATAATTAATATTTTTAAAGGCATTGACGGCTGCCGCCGGTAGGTGGCGACGACGGCAGCCGTCAACCGTCGGCGGCAACCGGCATATACTGTACTAATAACATTTTAGCTACGTAATACTTTGTCGATGACTTGTAATACTTTTTTTATTCTTTTAGCTGTTGATTTAGTTTACTTATTATTATAACTACATATATCTTCATCCGAGTATACTTTATGTGCACTAATTATTATTGTGTTATTTTTAGAAAAATGGCGATGAGCGCAGCCGAACGTCAACGTAAGCGCAGAGAAAAACTTAGAAGCCAAGATACTGACTGATAAATACGAAGAGAAAAAAAGAAAACAAGCTGAATATATGAAAAATAAAAGAAAAGTTATAGGTCAGTCATCGGCAACGGAACAAAATAAAAGAAGAAAACAATGGCGTAAAGCGAATGCAAGAAGAAAGAATAAAAAATGTGAGAAGATAGAAAATGAAGCACATAAAGCGCCATCGAAAACAGGTTTTGAAAGGAGATATAGGGCAATGCTAAAAAAGTTCGCAAAGATAAATGAAGTTATTAATAAATTGAAGCGAGAAAATAGCACATTAAAAAAAGAGTGTATCGACAAAAAAATGAGACAGCCAGACTAAATCAAATTCAAGTTCCTCCACAAAACACTCCTGCTAAAACTCCAGTATCTAAAGCCGAATAAATAATATTTTAAATAATAATTTGATTTGATTATATCTACTTGTTTAGTTAAACCTACATTTTTGCTCCCTGCTGGACCTACTGCTCAACTTGAGTAGTAGAACATAGTTTCGTGTAAACTCTGCTTTACAATAAATGTGACTCACATGAGTATAAAAATATAGGTATGTCACAAAACAGTTGAGTCACAATTTTGAGCATGTTAGTCACAAGTACATTTTATTTGAAAATGGCCCAGATATTTTAATTTCCGACTGATTCGGAACTGTGCTGCTGCTGCACGGGCTCCAGTGAATCGGAGTGCTGCCGCGCGGGCCTATGCTAGGAGAGATGTGCTCTGCTTGCAGACCGGTCGTTGTAGTGAGAGTGCCTGTTGAAGACGATGAGGGTTCGACCAGGCCGCGGTGCGTTGAGGCTGGTGGTCGAGGTACCCGAAGAGACTGAAGCTGGCTGGCGTGGTGCGGAGGGGTGGGGAGAGATGATGATGATGCCCAGAAGGAGGCGAGTTCTGTCGAAGGTCACTGATGTGGGATTGTGGTGACAAGCCGCACTGTGCGCTGATTGGTCCGCCACATTGGCTTTTCCGCCAAAACTCCCAAGGAAGTTTTAGTAAAGCGTCTATCACTTTATTGAATCGACTGACTTAACCAAGACTTGACTCATTGACTACCCCGACTATTTATTTGGACTTGACTAGACTTTGATGTGATGTATATTACATGTTTATTCTATTGTATGTTATTATGTGTGTTTAATAAAGAATTTGAATTGAATTTGGACTTGATGATTAAGAAATACGATGATGAAAATTTGAACGAATATTCTATTTCCCGCCTTTTTTACTTGACACTGGCAAATGGTTTTAGGCCGACGCCATATTTATATAATAAAAAAAAATTGTATGACATTGTTTGTTGACATTTGAAAAATTTGACAATTGACACTGACAGATATCTGAAAAGAGATTACCAGAAAACTATTTCTCGTTTTCGTAAAAACAAAATAGAAGATACAAATAAAAACCAAAAACATAATCGTGGAATCGTCAACGGCTGACTCATTAGCAAAAATGGAGGTAGACTTGTACGGGGCGGATTGGAGCGTGCCGTCGGAGAGTTCTCGCCTTCCACTTATTGACGAAACATCGGCTTTGGGAAACCAACCCCCTAAGGACAGGTTACAAACATTTATATTTCACGTACTATTGTTAAAGTTGCATGCCATATCTTGGGTAATACCACTTTACCCAAAATTGTAGCTATTTAAATTTCTTTGTGTTTTAAACCACTTATAGATCCTAGAAAAAAAAAACCATTATAATAAGTGTATCGCCCACGCTGGAGCCCAAAAAGGCAACAACACTATTAAAAGCAATCATGAATCATTTTTTGTGCTCTCCTTTTTATGCTCTCCTTAAAAAGATACCATTGGAATCTTGTTATGGAGTTCTATAGAAAATAAGTCCACTAAGTACATAGCAACATAATATAGTAAGTAAATAGAAGACAATTCTATTTATCATTTATTTCAGATCATGAGATAACAAACACCTATGTTAAATGTACAAATACACATAAAATGTTTATTTATAAGGTAGTAGGTACTTACCTAGTAAACATGTGTATTTGTATAAAACCATTGAGTATTGTCTTTAAAAATTTCTGGTTTAATTAAAATGTAGGATAGCTAGGATAGAAGGTTACTATTGACAGATTTAAGAAATAGTTCATTGATAAAGAACTTACTGTAAATCTTTTTAAAAACTACTTCCCAGTTGCTACATGTTGGTATCTGATTTTAAATAGACATACTTTCAGGCTCATAGCAGTGTTGGACCAAGTGGAGCTGAGGGTGGAGAGGTTGCGGCGAGACACTGTGAGGATAGAAGAGGAAAAGGACTCTCTGCTGTCCACACTAGACAGCATCAAGCATTCCGACCTGTTGGGTGATATCTCTGAATGTAAGTATGCCGTTAGCATAACCTCTTCATTGGGCAGATAGTCGGTATATATTATGCTGTAGCACTTAGCAGTCAAGATTTTCGTTGTTGTTTATGATGATTATAGCTATGGTTGTTGAAAGATAAAAAAAAAACTTAGGCCTTTACATCCGTTATTGAATGATTTATACAGTATTTTCCGAGCAAAGTAACCACTCTTGAAATACTGTAGTGCCTGGGACAGTCGGTTTTTAAATGTCGTATGGTTGCCTAAGAATATACGGCATTCTCACAACATAATCAGCCTTGTTCAGAGGAATGAACTGGTCAATACGTCTCGGGCCAACTATGTGCGGGTTTCCTCACAATGTTTTCCTTCACCGTTAGAGCGTCCGTATAATGTACTTGAGGTCTGAAAAAGTCATTGGTACACGCCACAACCTGGGATTCGAACCTACACTCTCTCGAGTGGGAACCAAACGGTCTACCCACTAGGCCACGGAGCTCTTTGTTGAAAGATAAGTCTGTTATTAATATATTGAACAAGAGGTTTTATATGTGGATATCTCTTTTGCACACAAGTGAGATGTGAATTTAAATGTGGCTGCCTAGATTGAACTACAATGACTGACTAGGCTCTAAAAATAATTAAGTAATATATTTGTATAATTAATAACCTAAGCAAGAGCATGTCAGGACATGTCTGAGGGTTCTGTAACTATCAACGCTCAAAATTAGTTTCCTAAACTGCTTAATGGCACCAAGACCAAAATAATCACTAATAAAATTGAAATTTGAATTATTTTTTTTAAAAAGAAATAGAGAAGTACATTTACAATAAAATAGACAGTGAACAAATCGAATATGTAAAACAATTTATATAATATTATCTAGACCAGTGTTTTTCAACCTTTTTCATGACGCGACCCCCCTTGTATGAAAAAATATTTCGCGACCCCCCGACCCTTCGCTTTTTTATCATGTATGTATGTGTATGTTACAGTGTTACAAATATTCATTCAATACGACGTTTTTATGCGTCTCCATAATTAGGATTCGGATATAAGTACATAATATAGTATGTCAAACACATTATTTTCCAATTACATACGTTGATGATCGATTTATGAGTATATCCTTTTGTTAAAATAGAGAAAATAGATAGATAATAAGATAAAAGATTAAAAAGATTCATTTATTAAGTAAGAGACTTAATAAATCAATCTTTTTAATATTTATTGTTTTTTTACTAAAGTTCTCTCGACCTCCGGCGACCCCCCTACAGAAGCTTCGCGACCCCCCGGGGGGTCGCGACCCACAGGTTGAAAAACACTGATCTAGACAAATAATATTCTTTGAATACCAAACTAAAGAAAAAGTTCTGGAAACTGTCTTCAGTTCTGCCTTGAAATCATGAAGAACAGAGAAATCAAATTGCACATCAAAAGGGAACTATATTAAGTCTACTATATTGCCATGCCTAACATACAACTGTCAAACATGGGCACTGAGAAAAAAAGACGAAACATATCTAGCTATGCAGCAAAGAAAAATGAAAAGAAGTATAATTAGACACATTAAAATAACTTTCATATAATAAATATGAAAGTTTGTGAGGGTGGATGGATGGACGGATGTTTGTTACTCTTTCACGCAAAAACTACTGAACGTATTTAAATGAAATTTGGTATGGTAGTAGTTTAGGCTCTGGATTAAAACATATGCTAATTTTTATTCCGCCAATGTACAGTATTTCCGTGGGATACGCGATACTATATTTACGTGGGCAGAACCATGGGAAAATGCTAGTAAAAGATAAAATACCCAACACTAATAAGAGAGAAAAAAATAACAGATATCATAAAAATAATACACGCCTTGAAGTGGAAATGGGCAGGCCACATCTGTAGAATAAAAGACAACAGATGGACAAAAAGGCTAATAGAGTGGACTCCAAGGGAAGGTAGTAGAGAAAGAGGACAACCAAGATGGAGTGACATATTTAAAGAATGGGAGAGGAGAGTTAGACATAGGGAAATATGGAAAAGGATGGGGGAGGAGAGGTGGAGGAACTACTATCAGTAAATCTATTATGGAATTATTAAAAAATAAATGATAGAATAAAGGGTTTTTAGCAAGACCTATAAGAATGGAAAGTAACAAGTTTTTACCAGTTATAGTTTTAAAATGCCAGGGTTAACCAACTTGCAAACCACTTTGGAGGTCAATAACTCGAAAATGGCTTACATTATAAAATGTAATGTACGAATTCGCCTTTATTTGAAAAGACCATTATTCATCGTTATCTCATA
This sequence comes from Glaucopsyche alexis, assembly GCA_905404095.1. NCBI lineage: Eukaryota > Metazoa > Arthropoda > Insecta > Lepidoptera > Lycaenidae > Glaucopsyche > Glaucopsyche alexis. Next base: position 20,599,118 of record FR990057.1, read on the forward strand.
ATAGTATCGGAGCTTATTTAATGCAAACAAAAAACTATTCCCTGTTTATAATATTAGTAATTAGTATAGATTACCAAAGTTATTAAGGGAGGGGATAGACGGACAGAGCGAAACTACAAGGGTGCCTTAACTACTACCTTGTAATAACCCTAAAAAAATATTTTCATTTAATATAATAATTAATACATAATATTACATATTCAATCTTTTTTTACTACCTATGTGGCTCAGTGGTTGAGTGTGTTTGTGCTCAAGCCGGGGGTCGCGGGTTCGAAATCCGAAGGAAGGATTTTCCGTGTTCCTGGGTCATGGATTTGTATTAAATATGTGTATAATATAATAAAAATCTTGAATATATTGTGTTAAAATATATTTCCGTTGTCTGGTACCCGTAACACAAGTTCTTCGAGAACTTACCACGGGACCAGATTGACGTGGTGTGAAGCGTCCATATATATATATATATGTCGAAGAGGTTAATATTTTGTTGCTGAATTGACAAGCAAGTCAATAGTACGGAAGTATAGTTGATGGGAACACTAGCGCCATGTTGTTTGGCGCTGATAGAGTCCAGTTTGACGAGCTCGCGCGTTCGGTGTGGTGGGAGTTGTGATCACATTTTCCCTCCAAGGAATGGTCACAGGACAGAATGCTACCAGCCGTCGTGGCGAGAGGTTGGCTCGGAAACTATCGGTGTTCTTGTTAGTGATAGTGAATATAAGTGCTAAGTAATGAAATGAGTGCAGTCGTTATTATTTTAATAGACAGTGAAAAGTAATTAAAACAGTGTGAAGTGCTATTGAGAATAATGGTGAAGTAATGATGTTTCTCATCTTTTCATTTTGTAACCAACATTACCCACGATAAGCCCACAGTGTTAATTTGAGAGCCAGTACTTTAATATAGTGCGATATTTGAAGCATGTTTATCACATGTCTTCTACATCAGAAAGTGGGATTCATGTTGGTTCAAGATGAGAATTTCAAGTCTTTGTTCAAGTTTAAAAAAGTGAGGGTAGTGAAAAAAAAAGTGTAATCCTTTGTGCGGCTTACAAAAGTGATAATAATCAGTGCTAATAATGTGGATCAAGTTTGGTAGTGTGTGCAACCATGGCAGCACGCTATATGTACGGCGTAGTTAGGGAAAGATGGGACAGCAGCGGAACAAGAGCCGAAAAGAGTGGATCGTGCCGGGAGTTCTACTATAACTGCTGCAGTGCCGTGACAGCGGCAGACTGCGATGTAGTAGAGGAAATAGCTCGGTAAGCTCAAAGATGGGCCGCGGGGCCCCTGACTTATTGTTTTTTAATATGTGCAGGTGTAGCTGCTTTGTATTTATTACAAACGAGGGATAGTGGTATAAACCGTGGCTGGTGGTGATGGTATGAATACGTGACGACGGCGGTGTCACGCGCTCTGGACGGTCCAGTGGCCGTGACTGCGGCGGGTCGGAAAGCTCAGCATTGGACTCCGGTGAACTTGGTTACTTTGTAAAAGATTGTAAACGCACTTGTATTCTCCTTTGGTATTATGAGGGTCTAACAGTACTTACATTTTCTTTAGAAAACCTTAGATCGTTAAATTGAAATTCAAATGATTGAATAATGATTTCTACATTTTCCCGTTGAAGTTAAAGAAGTTCTTTAGTAGAACATTATTGTTGTCCCGTTATTTTTATGTGCAGATGGAAGTTCGACGTTCGAGTGGCAACGGCAACCGAGTACCGATGGGCGCTCCAAGGTATGCAGCGAGCTGCGAGCAGCACTGTGCGACCGAGCAGCTTGGGCGACAGCGCCAAGTGCACATCTTTAGTGGACTGGTCTAGTCGCTTCACAATGATGGGAGATACTTGGTGAAGTTGTTTTTGTATCATAATTAGTGGTGCTAAATTATGCTGGACTTATAAGCAAAGGTTCTTAGTAGTTCAAGTAAATGAGTAAAAAGGAATGTAAAGATTTTACGATACATACGAGTACATAGTACATACATCTTAAAGCCTATTATTATTATTGTTTGAATGACCGCTGAAGGTCACACCGGAAAATGCAGTACTAAAGTTTAATTTCCTTATCTTTTGGCAATTACATGTCATTATTGAGATTTCATTTCGTGATATTAAAATATTTGTAACATGGTGATAGCTGATAAATGAGACTACTATAGTTTTCAATTAACAATTTCTTATAATGAAATTACCAATGCTCTTTATTTGTTTTGGGTGTGTCATACATTCATACGGGTCTTATAAGAAAGTGAATAACACTGTCGAGTCGATACTCACTTAGCAGACTACAGTGATTATTAAGTTGGTTCTTAAACAAACTACAACCTATTTATTGGACATACTATAATCTTTTTATATCAGGCGGAATCGGTACAGATGACAAATAAGAATTTAACGTTTGATTTTTAACGGTATGATACATGTTGCGGCTAGGTGTTTACACCGGTTGTTTGTTGCAATTGTTAGGCGCCTGCCAGAGGCGGATCAAACGTTGAGAGCTCCATAGGCAAACATGTCATCGGCATCCCTGGGGGCGGGGGGTGATCGCCCAGGGCTTCGGCCTGACCGGGTATACCACCTCGCTTGGTCGGAGCGCCCCTTTGTACCCTCGCGCCCCTAGGCACATGCCTAGTTCGCCTTTAGGATAATCCGCCACTGGCGCCTGCAGTTACATTAATGAAGCTCAAACTTGCTGTTTACTTTTGAAGCATAGACATACAGTTTTAATTCTTTATTGGGGTACTTCACATGTAGTTACACAAAATAATAATTGATTATTAATTTCAAAAGCGGACTTTAAAGAACATCGTGTATGTTGGAACTTTTTTCAAGAGTGTTAAGGAACTTTGTCACTTTATCGCTTAAGGTAGCCACTCTCGCTATGGTCTACCGTATGACATACTGTTAAAACACATTGTGTCTGCTTGTAAGTTAAAGAAAAGCTAATACTTGTTGTAAACTGTGAATTTTGAATCTTACATACCTACTTTTAGACAATGCTAATTTCAATGATCATAACATTATAATAGTTTGTATGGTACATCCATGAGTATACACACGATGGGTTACATTAACTATGGGACATCAAAGCTTAATTGGCAACAAAAAAAAAGAGGTTAAAAAAAGCGTTCGCGATTGATTTAAAGAAGTTTAATCGAATTAGCATTTTGATTTTCCGGTAGCAGCTTAATAGACAGCAATTCGTCATCAATCATTCTCGTGGTGCTTTACTCTTTTGTTCTTTGGCTATTGGCCATTGCAACGTGGTGCGTACCTACTCCTCCTATAATTTTCTTCTAATTTCATCGAGGATCTCAAAACAGCTTTAGCATGCCCCTAGGGTACCCTTGAGATCACATCAATGAGTTTTATTTGATTCTGGAGTTACAAGAGTTACAATGGTGGGAATATATGGTGGGGTGACGCCCGTTTTAAACGTAATTTGCACTATGCGTTATACGAGTACACAGTATTTACAGTATCCCATTACAGCATAGTAGTGATGTTATTGTTGATGGTATCCCATTACTACATAGTAATGAGTTGTTGATGATGGAATTCCGTTGCTGTGTAAGAATGATGTCAAGTACGTACGTCATTACTACACACTAATGATGTTGATGGTGGTATCCTGTCGCTACTTATACACATTGAGTAGTGGCAAAGGCATAATGATTTTGATGGTGGTATCCTGTCACTACTTATTAATACACATTGAGTAGTGACAAAGGCATAGTATTATGCGGTTCATATTGGTATCCTATTGCTGTGTAGTGACGATGGCATGTAAGTATGTTTGTCGTTACTACATAGTAATGATGTTGCTGTTGACGGTACAACGCTATTACTTGCTGTTTGATACAAAGATGAAGAATGGTATTATGTTTGGGTTTCTATTGTCACTTAGTGACAAGTTTTAAATGATACGTACCTAGTGATGAGGATATAGTAACGGTCACATGTTTTGCGTTGCGTCAAAGAATTGCGTTAACATCCTAAATTCTAATGTGGATGTGTCATAATTTTATGCGGTGTTTAATACGGTTGGTCTACGGCATAAAAGATATGCGATGGGTGCTATAACGGATAGAAAACATTGACCTTAGGTGTATATGAACTAAAGGATTTAAGTGGGTTTAAGCAAAAGCAAATGAGAAATAAGTGAGCAATTGATCTCTCATTCGGTTACCGTAATGTTGTACCTGGGTCTAGCCATTATGTGCGGGAGATAATCTGGTAATAGATTGTCTATCAAACAAAGTACAGTCAGCTTTATGAATTAAGATAGCCTTCAATTTGCATCGAGGGTTATAGAATGTCATATTACCTTCGTGATGTGATAAAAATGGTCAGGTTGGCCGAGCTAGGGTAAAGCTAATACCTTGGTTTTAAGTTTGGTTAGAGGATTAGGTACTCACGAGGTCGTGAGTCACGCAGGATGGCCGTGTCGAAGAGGTTAATATTTTGTTGCTGAATTGACAAGCAAGTCAATAGTACGGAAGTATAGTTGATGGGAACACTAGCGCCATGTTGTTTGGCGCTGATAGAGTCCAGTTTGACGAGCTCGCGCGTTCGGTGTGGTGGGAGTTGTGATCACATTTTCCCTCCAAGGAATGGTCACAGGACAGAATGCTACCAGCCGTCGTGGCGAGAGGTTGGCTCGGAAACTATCGGTGTTCTTGTTAGTGATAGTGAATATAAGTGCTAAGTAATGAAATGAGTGCAGTCGTTATTATTTTAATAGACAGTGAAAAGTAATTAAAACAGTGTGAAGTGCTATTGAGAATAATGGTGAAGTAATGATGTTTCTCATCTTTTCATTTTGTAACCAACATTACCCACGATAAGCCCACAGTGTTAATTTGAGAGCCAGTACTTTAATATAGTGCGATATTTGAAGCATGTTTATCACATGTCTTCTACATATATATTATTATTATTATTAATCTTTATTTCCAGGCGATAGAGACGACATTACGAGATACGCGGACCGCATCTTGGCGCGCGCGATGACGGTGGACGTCGCCGTGCGCACGGACCGCGACCCCCAGCAGGAGGAAGCACTGCATCAGGTAAGTAACTTCCCCCAATGTGAGGAAAACTAATCCAGTTACCCCACATTAGCCTTCTGCAGATGTGCAGACTTCAAGAGCAAACGGATATTGTTAGTCTTTCCACGTGATGTTTATCTTTACCGTTTGGAGTGTCTGTATAATGTATTATATAGTATACTTGAGGAAACAGAAAAAAGTCATTGGTCCATGCTACTTCTCCGGTTTGAACAAGCACACACTAGAATCAAAGAATATATTATTATATTACTAACGTAAAGAATCGTCACTCCTGACTCCACCGATTTACACGAATGACAGCTCGCGGCTGTGTGTGCGTCGCTGGGCGAATGCGGACGCGGGCGGGGAGCAGTGCTTTCAGATGTCTTAAGTAAAATTACAGTGTTTCCAGCTAAAAAATACAAGAGTTACGTAAAGCAATACAATAGTTTTCCAAATCAAGATAGATTATAATTTACAGTATAATTACAGTCAATTTTGGTTAAAATATTGAAAGAACATAAAATGATTTATTAGTTCATCAATAAATGAAAATTATTGTAAATTATTCCACAACAATTTCTTCATGATTTTTTTAAAGACTGACTGGTTTTAAGCTGCGTTTCGTTTTACGTAATATTATGTTGTAATTTATATAAAATATGATTGGAATTAATTGTATATTCATACACTGTATTTTATCATTACAGTATACAGTAGAAAAGTCTTAAAATACAGTAAATCAAAAGTGGAAGCACTGGCGTCTGGCGTGGAGGAACTTTTTCCCAGCCTGGACTAAGCTCACGGGGCTGACCACTGGTCGTTTCGTGCAATGACAATATTTATATTTCATTGAATTTTTCTACCCCACGTGTGGGGTATCCGTTGAATAGGTCTTTTAAAATAAAGGGAAGGTTTCATATATGACTTTTTTATTAAGTCAACCATTTTTGAGTAATCGACCTGCAAAGTGGTTTGTAAGTTGGTCCCCTCCCTGGCATTTATAAACTATGCGACTTAGAAACTTGCGAGTTTCCATGCTGATATATCATGCTAAATACTCTTTAGGAAAATTATTTTAAACGAAATCAGACAGTAACTTTCGAAGTAATTTAAAAAAAACCTAATGCGCGTTGATAGTTACGGAACCCTCCTTAGACATGTGACATGCTCTTGGTTGGGTTATTTTATTTAAATAAATACAAGCCATAGAAATATAGTTTTATGACGCTATTGTACTTTTGTTTTCCATTTGGCGCGCTTACAAGGTTTGTGTAATTTATTCAATTGTTTCGGATCAAAGTATTTATTGTCACTATAAAGAATGATTTAGCAAAGTATAACTAGGCACAAGTATTTAATTATGTTTATTTATAAACTAGGTGTTCCATGTCCACTTCGTTGGGCGTAAAACTCAATCGTATACCTATGAATCTCTTATCGTGTAGGCAGTGGGCGCCGCAGTGAAGCGTTCGTCTAAAATGTTTTCGTTTGACCGTTTTTCTCCGATTTATTGCAAATCCGACTACAATGGAAAATTCTTTCCTTTTTCGGTTTAATATATACCCTATGATACTCACAAATAATCTGGATTTCTTTCTGTAAAAGAATTTTAATAAAAATCGGATCAGTAGTTTCCATATAACCCTTTACCTACCTACCCCCTTTAAGAAACAAACTTTACCTTTGTATAATATTATTAAAGACTAGCTGGTGCCCCGGTTACTTTTAGAGTTGAACATTATATAATTAGCAGTGAATAAGGAGCTTAATTACATATTTTATCTAGAACGTAGGTATACACACACTACACTTGCATAATATGCAGATTGCAGATGAAATATGGCATGTATTCGAACTTCGAAACAAATTACTCAATAGTATTTTGAGTGGCTTTTCAACATAAACGGGGACTGCAACGTCAGATGCCAGATTAGGCCAGTGTTATGGGCATTCAAGCTAATGGCGAAAAAGTTTTCGAGGAACTTGTTTAACGGGTACCAGACAATGGGAAAGTACATATATAATACTTTTTATACTATACAATATATATTTAACACAGAAAAACGCGATAGCAATATATTCATGGGCGAGTGAATGAGAAAGTGATAAGTCAATGTACGAAATTCTACGTGCTCCGCGACCGCACTTTAGCCGAAATGACAAGGACAGTATGTGTGCAGCTCTTTTACTTTTTAAAACTATCAAACCTATAATAATAGTGTGGACGCGCATTGAAAGTCATAAGGTCGATTGCAAGGTGAAAGTTAAGCATGATTAAAATTCCTAAACCCACTTACGTATCAATTGTTACTGCTAAGTGTAGTGGTTGACTCGCGGTCACCGCAAGGTCACAGGTTCACGTCCTTGTAAGGGCAGACGGTATGCTTAATAAAAATGTATGAGCTGTTCGCACCGACTACTTACATATTATATAACGTATTAATATTACAAAGCTTCTATCGAGGCGTAACATTGGAACAACTTAGGATCAGCTTATTGTTACAATTTAGAATATTTATTACAAAAAAAAAAATCGAACAATTAAAAAGTGTTTTCGAGCACGAGCTGACGAAGCTCAACATGTGCCGATTGCTAGTCGATTGCAAGCATTCAGCGCTGATGTTCTGCTGGGCCGACATTTACCCCCTTACTAATAAGCGCTGTATAAGCTTTGAATAGTTACACAGTGTTTTGTCTCCTTCTATCGAATTAAAAATGTCACTTGTGTGACGTGAACAAAACACTGTATAACTATTCAAAGCTTATACAGCGTTTATTAGTAAGGGGGTTGGTGTGTTACGGTGGTAGTACACTTATCAAATATCTTGGTCTTGCCTTTTAATGTCATTAATATTTGATCAAATCAAAGGTAAGTTCCTGTTTTTGAGCATATGATCTTGGTAGGTACTGCTTATATCAAGACTTTTAGGCTGAGAAATTTTAGAAAATGCGAAAAAAATATACTTAATAAAATTATAGCGCTATTAAGTCGATAACATCACACGGCTGATTGTTTTTATGTAGTTTGGGCAAAATATTTGCTTCCTCTTTAAATCGCCTCAGCGCCTTATAAATTTTTTTATATTTAAATTTCAGCCTTATAAATTTCAGCCTTAACGTACCTACTACTTAAGCAGTAGATCTATGCAGAAAATATCCGTAGTTGATTTTGAACAACCTTAGAATGATTTTAACGTCCATGACACCAGCAATACCAGCATACAACTATTCACAATAAGTCATATACTACACATACGAAATAGGACTAGTTTGAAAAATATGTAGCTACATATTTTTAAACTATTCCTTGTTGGTATGTGTGCTGGTCTTAATGTATGTGAGTGATTAGTTGTATGCTGGTATTGCTGGTGATAAAAAAAACTTAGGCCTTTTCATCGGTTAATGGATGATTTATACAGTAAGTATTCTCCGAGCGAAGTAGGTAACCACTCTTGAAATACTGTAAATTATAGTGTATATTATAGTGTGTAAATTATAGAAATAGTGCCTGGGACAGTTTGTTTTTAAATGTCGTATGGTTGTCCAAGTACATACGGCATTCTCACAACACAACATAGTTAGCCTAGTCCAGAGGAATGACTGGTCAATACGTCTGGGGCCAAACATGTGCGGGTTTCCTCACGATGTTTTCCTTAGCCGTTAGAGCGTCCGTATAATGTACTTGAGATCTGAAAGGTAGGGTATGGAACCGGGAAATCCCGGTCCCGAAATTCCCGGGAATTCCCGAAATTTTGAGTCTCTCTGAGAACCGGGAATCAAAAATTGAGAACCGAGAATTTCGGTACTTTCGGTACCGAAGAGATTGTATTAAAATTTACAAGTATTTAAGTAAACTATCATCGGTAATTTTAAATATTAGCTAAAAAATAAGTTTTAATCATTTCCAACAGCAAATTAAAGACAAAAATGAAAAATATTACACGATAAAAGAATATAATTAGTAGTTCATATTAGATTCTGTACATAAAAGCTATTGTGAGGGGTGCGAGGAAATATGCCTTTAAAATGATAAGTATAATATGTATAACTAATTAACTATATCTTTTGATCCCGATAAACTATATGAATATTTTAGCTCAGAAGTTCAATTATTAGTCTATTAGGCGCTGTCAAATGGGCAATAGCCGATGTCATATCTCACTGTTACAAGAATAGTTGATTTTGTTGCTTTTTCTCGTTCACTAACCAACTTGTTTAATGTTCCTTGCTGCGAATGAGTTTTTATTCGCACATTTATTGACATCAAAATATCCTTATCCTTACTAGGTGTAATTTTATAAATGCGAAACCTTGTAAACTATAACTAGGCACTGCCAGCTACTAAATACCTCGTTAAAATAAACATTAATAAAACAAAGACTTGCAGGTGTGTGAGGAAAACGATGAGACGCCCTAACGACTAACAAATTCTTAAGTTCAGCACCACAGCAGACACCTGGGGTAGCACGAATACTCTTTATGGCAGATAAAATGTGTGGAGGCAACGATCAAACCCCAACAAACCCCTTTTAGTTAGGGATCTTCACGCAAATCATAAGATTAATAGATTTTATCAGTGTGTGTCTGGTTATTTAGTATTTTTATTATCTAATCTACCACTTCTAATAAGTTACCACGACGTTCGAGCATGCATTCTGGGCACCCCAACCAATTGACGTTTTGCAAAAATCAATTAACTCGAAGTAACATTAGCATTTATTAATGGTTTTTCAATAAAAAAACCATCAATAAATGCTTATAAACTAAAATGACGTACGGCTCTTAACTATCACCAATAAAGTTGTCGTTAATATGACGGTGACATGTTGGCTGATGTGTCGAGTTGCCATTAAAACATTGTTTAATTTGTAATTGTACTATAAAATGTTATTCTTAATTTTGAATTAATTTTGAGACAGTAATAACACTTGGATTTCATGTCTTAACACCAGTCCCGAAATTCCCGAATTTCCCGGGAAATCCCGGTTCCGAAATTGCCCAGTCCCGAAATCCGAAATTCCCGGTTCTCAAAATCAGACCGGTTCTTCCATTCCCTACTGAAAGGGCCTCATTGGTACACGCCACAATCTGGGATTCGAACCTGCGCTCTTTCGAGTGCGAACCAAACGGTCTACCCATTAGGTCACGGAGCTCTAGTGGTGTTATGGACGTTAATTATTATTCTAAGGTAAAATTCATGGTAGACAAGATTTAGGTCGAATAATACATTGATTAGTATGCATTATGCATTAAATTACTACTGTAAAAAGTAAAAATTTGATATTTGTTTCATCAAGCGATGGCCGATGCTAACTAATACAATGAGTCACGAAATGCATTACACTTGTTTACATCCTGCATCGCTAAAGGGTCGACTAATGGTCAGATAAGGCAGCATAAACTCCGATAGTGTTTACTGGGTGTCTGGGTAGTAGGTAGATAGCGAAGTGATAGTGTGGCAATCTTTAAAGTGTTACATTAGCAAATTGATGTTCCTGTTAACTGTTTGTTGATTTACTGAGGCTAGGACCATGATCCGGATTACGGAAGGAATGGGAAAATTCAGTATCGAAAATAGAACTCTGTGCTAATACAATAGAGCTGAAAATGGAAGTGTCGACTTGTCGAGATGTCATATATGACATTGACATTTGACTCCACTCTTTTTTATTATATATGGCGTTGGTTAAAAATGGTTGTTTTATAAAAAGCCGTGTATGAAACCTTGCCTTTATTTTAAAAAACCTATTTACCCCATGATGGGGTAGAATGAAAAAATATTTTTATATCAACTTCACATGTATGTAGAGCCATCCCCTAAAATATAAAATTATTTTATGATGCCAAAACCAAGATCTATACGCAGACTTTAACTGTACCACATTTCATCCCGCCACGCCCATCGGTACATTTAAATTCATACTAGAAACCCCCCTCTTTGTTATAGCGTTATTCAATTTTATGGTGAAAATTCTTATCGTGCACTATAAAATTACTATTATACATGTGAGAGTTTGTGGGGATTGATGAATGGATGGATGGATGGAAGTTACTCTCAGGCCCACTTGCGCCGATCCGGGTTAAAGTTAACCTTGGGTTAAAATATCATGCTTTCTCTTTCACAAATACGAAGAATAAGAGAGATAACATGATTTTTAACCCAGGGTTAACTTTAACCCGGATTGGCGCAAGTGGGCCTTAGACTTTTTATTCCAAACAGGTACAGTGTTCCCGTGGGATACAATTTACGCGGGTGGCGCCGCGGGCAAAAGCTCACGCACTATAAAATTGAGTATATATCACCTTATTTATGATCACCCCATTCCAGGTGAACATGTACATAGACCAGCTGGTCATGTCGCTCCACGAGGACACGGTGGTGGCGCACACCCGCTGCCAGACCTACATGAACGCCTGTACCTCCCAGCCCGACCCCGCCACGGGCACGGACAAGAACTTCGAATCCGCCATCCTGGGCTGCACCCTCGATGACCAGAAACGAGTCAAGAAACGCCTGCAAGGCCTTCTGGACTATTTCGCCAAGCTCAACGTGACGCTGTACTCCTGAATCGAGGGTTTCAGCTAGGTCAGCTACACGTTTAACTGCCTTCAACATAGCGTGATGACGAATAGCTTACTCCAATGTAAAGAAAAAACATTTGATATTTGTAGCTTTGGATATTTTGGTATCTCCTGCTATATGTACCGCTTATGTAAATACGTTTAGGCTGAAAAATAATACATAAAAATTAAAACAATAAAATACTAGATTGGGGGCCATCCATAAATTACGTCACACGTTAAGGGGGAGGGAGGGGATCGAAGTGTGACATTATGTGACAAGGGGGTGAGAGGGGTCCTAAATTTCGTGACGTCACATTTCAAAATCTATAATAATATATACAATTTAAGTGTTAAGTAAAATATGAAACGTTTACCAATTAACACAACGAATTTTCCTTACAATAACAACTCAAACAAGAACGAAGTGGCTGCCATACCAGTTATAAATAATATAAAGTTTGATAAATAAATGTAATTAATCGTTTTTTGTTTTGGTAATTTCTTGCAATGTTTCATTTGATGTTAATTTTATTGAAAAATCTTTGAAATGAAATTAAACAAACTTAAGAACTGTTTTTTTAATTCAATAATTATTTCTAGATGTAAAGTATGTGGCGTTACACTAGGGGGTTCTCACAAATGTGACTGACAAGGACGGGGGAGGGGTCAAAAGTAATGAAATTCGTGTGACGTAATTTATGGATGTTTCTGTAAAAACATTGCCTAAATAACATCAATACATTCAGCTGCGTGAGTTCAATGGGCTTAACATCGCCGTATAGAGGGTAGTATATTTTTATTAAGTTTTTTTTTTCTAATTTTTTAATTATTTTTCTGCCTAAACGTCATGACATAAGCAGCAGATCATTTGCCTAAAATATACGTAATTGGTTTTGTACGACCTTATACAGTACTGTTCAAAATGACACAAGGATGCACCTCCGACGACCAGAACAGAGTCAACCAAAGATGGCAGGGTTATAGTGACACAATGCTCGTGACTTGATTCGTAGCTACATATTGAATTGCCTTCACTATAGCTTGATAAAGATTAACATAAGACCAGTGTAAATTAAATCTTTTGATTGGACTATCAGGGAATATGATCTCTTAGCAGGTTGTCAGCTCTCATTATTTGTTTGAATCATGATCATCATTATAATGAACTGAGATCACAGGTCCGCCAGACTATATCATATTGTAGTATTACTGTGTTCAATGAATGTATACCCGCTAGTTTGTGCCGTGGGCTAATTCTCGTCCTATCATCGTACTGTAAATAAAAATCGTACTAACTTTCGTTACAGCCTTTGAAACTATTCTAACGTAGAGAGAAATTAAATATAGAGAGAAATTTGCACCGATTAATTATTTTAATGTTTTAATAAAAAATGAAAATCCATGTAGAAAAAAAAACCCCTGTAAAATATAATCTGACGGGCCTGGGATCTTAGTTCATTTCAAAAATATTGTGATATGACAGAGATCTACCTGCTAATGTATCGAATTCCCTAATAGTATAGTGTTCATAATACACATAACCTTTGTTCACATTTACGTGGTAATCTAAAGTAGAAGCTATTTTTCAAGTCGGCAAGCCTTGTGTTTATGTGAATGTGCCTTGTCAATAGATGGCGCTAGGCGCGGTCTACCCGCCTTTGTACACTTATATTACTCTTATAAAGAGCATAAAATGTTCAGTTTAGGGCTGATTTTTCAATCTTCAGATTCCTCAGTTAAGAGTTATCTGACGATTGTAAAATCAGCTCTTAGTATATTTAAATTTAGAACTACAAAACATACGTTCACTATGGTATGGTCGCTAAGCGTAGACAAATTGCCCCGTTTCTCATACAGATGTAGATGCACTATAGGCAAAGACTATAGAGTATAGAGGCTCTTTAAGCGGATGTTTAACATATTAATCGGCTAATTTAATTAATTGTAGAACTTAAATAAAAAAATGGGGGATCCATTGGTAACATAAAAATTTCAAATTGGTAATTTATATTGGCGGGTAGTCTTTAAGGAACTTAATGGCCTAGCTGCTAGCACCATATTTTATGTGTCTGCAAGATTATTCGTCGAACTGTAAGTTTGTATTAGAAATATGCTTTATGATATGACGAATGATTTTTATAATCTTTGGCCTCATGTTTTTTTTATTATTTCTTGATAAAGAACATTTTTAATGGTTTTTGGTGCACTCATATTTTTCACGGAGTTAAGCATTTGTATTACATCACCAGGTAATAAGAGATTCGCTTGTTGAATGCTCTGAAGTTGTTTGTATTATGTGTATGATATATCTAAAGGTAATATTTATAGGTTTTATATAACGATTTCATATGAAACCCCACCATTTAGATTAGCTTTTTAATAACATCAGGTTATTATGAAATCGTAAAATTTAATGGTATACTTAAACCGACTTCGTAGAAAAGGAGAGGGTATTATAAATACGATAAAATTGTATGAATCATACATATGAGGGGGAAGGTTATCGAAGATAACAAAAATCTAAGTCTGAGATTTTTTTATTTTCATAGTTATAGTATATTAATAATATAATAATTAATATTCCTAGTATAATTTGTATAAATTATACTTATCAGCTTTGTCCTTTCAAAAGGAAGGATAATCACAGATCAAAACTGTGTCTTAATTGAACGTTATTAAAAAGCTAAAATTGTTACTTATTTTGTCAAATAATTGCGATGATCTGTTCGGACAATTCTCAAGATTTCACTTAGTGATTCTTGGTTTTGGCTGATTTTATAAATTCTTAAATTGTTTATAATGTTAATCAAACTGCCTGCAGGACAGTGTAAAGGCCACATAAAGCTTTTTTGAGGTTGATTATTCAAGATCTGTGATTTAGAATCGAGTAGTTTTGAATGTGGAACGATCTCTGTGTGAACCTACTGTTTGGAATATTTAATAATGTCTGCGCAAATTCAATATCAACTATTGTTTCGAATATTCTAAATTATAATATTAGGTCTAGTCAAAATTAAATTGTTTTTGGAATCTGTCAATTCGTTTTGTGGTCAAAAAATTCAGGCCATAGACAATTCTTTTCGAATTTTGAATTTGTGTAGATTTATATAAATAATTATCACCTTTGATACAATAACAGCACGGTAATAGGAAAGTTTATATTACACAGTAAGACAGAACAAATAAATAAGCTCCTGAAACGAGTTACATATATCTTTATAAATTGTATGTAAAACTTTACTTTTGATTCAATTTGGTATACGCCAGCGTTTCAAACCTGTTTGCTTGGAGCCCTTCTAAAAGAAGGGCTTGAAATTTTAACGATTTATTAAACGCTTAAAACGTTCTCTGTTGTTTCATTTTCTTATTAAAATAGCAATAATGTTAGATCCAATTAGTCTAATAATAATTGGTCCTCATAAGCTAAGCTTTTGATAAATGTTTCATTTACATATAAAGAGATAAAGAGGAGGTAAAATAAAGATGATACAATAATTAATGTTTTAATGTATAAACATATTTACACATTTGACATTTCGCGAACTTGTACAAAATTAACGTATGTTCTTAATAAGCTAATATTAAAGTAAATAGCACCTATGTAGAATTTATATCACATAGTCAACAGCTAAGGTATTCGACCTACATGTAACAAAATTCAGTTTTAGAGTTAGTTCACACGGAGACGCGACGATGGAAGATGCTGTAATGCTGTTATAATTATATAATATGAAGCGATGTGTCGCGCAATTTCTATTTTGTGTCGCTATTAAAAATGCCCGTTGCATCTATGAACTGACTCTTAGTCGTATACGCACTTTGAAAATTTGGTGTACCTGGCTTTTAAATACTGTATATTTTTTCAAAAGAAGATTTATCCAAAAGTTTGTTTAATACTGCATACTTGGATTTATTAATTGACATATAATTTTAATAGCATTTTGTAGGACAATTAAATAGACTTAAATCGTTTTTGAGCACAGACATAAGGGGCCATCCATAAATAACGTCACACGTTAAGGGGGAGGGAGGGGGTCAACGAAGTGTGACATTGTGTGACAAGGGGGTGGGAGGGGTCCTAAAGTGTGACGTCACATTTCAAAATCTATGATATTATCTAAGTGTTAAAATACGAACTATAAACTTACTTTAGCAAACCTCAAAAACATATAATATGCTAGTTACAAATAATTTAAAGGAGTGGGTTCAAAGTCCATGGATTGAAGATTATTTAGTTTATATCGTTAATTTAAAGATAATTCTATTAATATTATTTTTTGTTTTGTTAATTTCGTTAAGTAATATAGTCAATCGTTTTTTGTTTTGTTAATTTCTTTAGTTAACATAGTCAATCATTATTTGTTTCATTAATTTCTTTAATTAATATAATTAATAGTTTTTTGTTTTGTTAATTGTTTCATTTGATGTTAATTTTATTAAAAATAATTTAAATGGAAATAAAAGTGGTTTCGGAACCAATATTTTTATTCAATAATTTCCAAATGTAAATTTGCAAAATATGTGACGTCACACTAGTGAGGGGGGGGGGGTCTCAGAAATGTGACCAACTGTGATAAGGAGGGGTAGGGGTAGGGGTAAAAAATCATGAAATTCGTGTGACGTTATTTATGGATGGCCCTTAATTTTAAAATAATACATGTAACTAGGGTAACAAAAGAAATAGAAAACTATTAACTAACGATTTACATTTGACATAACAATACCTACAACTAAACATACAATTTACAGTGTAACTTCTTACTTGAAACAAATGGTGATATTTGTTATGGTCAAAATCATAAAATGATTTGTTTTTGTCTATTTAGTAGGTATTTTAAACGTTACAGATTTAGAACCAAAAAATATTTAAGTATAACGCGGTTCAAATGAGAATAGGAACGTCAATGACCTTTATCTGTCAAATAACACTTGAAAAGTGCGATTTTCAGAAAAACTTATGTGCATATAAATATTAATAGTCTTGCATCGAATTTAAATAAAAACGTTGAATAGTAATCAATTGTCTGAACATAAATTTAATTATCATAACAGTCTAAATTCGAAACAATATGGCGCCGACTCGATCCTATTCTCATTTGAACCGCACTATACAAGGTCGCGCAACGGTTTATGAGCGCTCAGTGAAAGTGGAGGGGGTCGTTCGCGCATATGACCAATAGCAAAGAATATATATTACTAACATACCAATAGCGTGTCGGCAGCCACGTTCGGCATGCGTTCGGCGCATCCACACCTCCCCGCCCGAGCCCGCTACCGCCAAACACACCCAAAAATTGACTTCTGCGCATACCCCCTCTACTTTTGTTGAAAGATCTTAATTCGTTGCGCGACCTACATTTTGGGTCTCCGAGTTTGCCAGCAAAATAACCACATAGGTGGCGCTTACGTCGCATACTATGTTTAATAATAAGTTATGCTCCAATTACGCCGCCCGGAGACAAATGAATTCATAATACGATACGAATACTGATCATATTATGTCTTAATCCCTCTTTGTTAAACAAGTTTCATCCATTTTTATGAAGCTGCTTCTGCGGCCTGCACGCTTCCCTTAACCACCGTATAAATGGTTTCTTTCTACGGAAGAATAGACGAAATGACGGATTGACAAAGGAAAGTTGTCATTTTGTCCACAATATCTGTCAGTATGTGTAGACAAAACGCATTTCTATGGTGGTCATCCTAAGGTGCTGGTCATGTGCTGATGGTCATTTTTCACGGCCAACCGCCAAGGTGTTTTATCTCAAGGAAGAACCATAGACAACTAAAGTATTCGACAGGCGTTCTTTAGCACATTCTTCTTCTTCCCCCCGGGCCGGTGCTTGGTGGGCCGCAGCAGGATTGTGCCGTTGCTGTTGTGGTTTGTGAAGGTACCTGCACAAAAAAGTGATATTATGACCACACACCTAAGCAGAAAAAAAACTATTTATTATATTCGTACAAAAGTCTAACTACCCGTCAAACCCACCATCGCCAAGGTCAACCTTATTCATTTACCGTAAGATGCTGTAAGTGTCGTAATAATTATTATTTCAACAAAACAGCGCTATCTATGGCCAAGTAGGAAGAGTTTTCTTTTGCGCTTTTTCTTTTCGCCTGTCGCGACTTTTCAAAAAGCAGGGTTTTCAAAAAGGTAAAGGCTAAAAATGTGTGATTTGTGTGAACGTGGTATTTCGCTGGTCGAGTCGACCAGTCGGTAATGTTATTCTCACACGGTTACATATACTGGATAGATAAAGAATTTTTGTATTACTTTCGTCTTTTCAACCCCCGCGGCCCCGACGCAAAACAGAGGTGTTACAAATTTTACGTGTGTGTGTGCAGAGCCGTGCCGCCCCTGTGTGCGATGTGTGCGGCGCACACAGGCGCCAAGACGATGAGGGCGCCGCGGGCCGCCACCGAAAAGTTAAAACATGAAGATTCGTAAAAATAAGAGGCACTTCATGGGTTTCGCACACAGGCGCTACCAGGGGTCGGCGCGGTCCTGTGTGTGTGTCTGTCCGTGGCATCGTAGCTCCTACACGAAAGGCCCGATTATATACATAGCTAGCTTCAGGGGGTTGCTAAATTTAGTTTTTGTTTCCTATAAGCATGTGTCCCGCATGGGCACATATTATTTACGAGTGGCTACCAACTGGTCGGCGGAACAGAGGCAGACCAAAAAAAGGTGGCGCGACGAATTAGATGCCTTCGTTATGGACTGGCCGACCAAAGCGAAGTATCGCAATTTATTTATGGAATCAGGAAATGAGGGAAGGCCTTTCCCCAGCAGGGGGACTGTGGAACACAACAGGCTGGCATAATAATACCTATAAGCGGCTGCGGCGTGTGCGCAGGCGTGGTATCCTGCCGCGCGTCGGCCAGGCAGCGTGATGCCAGGGCGCGGAACACGGCGCCGACGTTGACATCCTCCTTGACGGAGGCCCGCATCAGCCGGCAGCCCAGCGCCGCCGCCACCAGCTCCGCCTCATCGCTGCAGGGTTAACATGATAGACTTGAGTACGAGGAAAAACTACGGTTTGCTAAACCTAACCCGACTCAATGTTCTGGCTTTATTTTTCCCCAACTCCTCAAATATTAAACTAACAATCTATATCAAACTATCAAAATATATCAAAATTTCAAATTCCCTCAAGGGTCCATCCACATATTACGTCACACCTGATGGGGGAGGGGGGGGGGGGGCATACAAAGTGTGACAGTACATGTTAAATATAGGTACAGGGATACTAAAAAGCGTGACATGGGGGGGGGGGGGGGGGGGTTAGGGGTTCAAAAAGTCGAATTTTTGCGTGACGTAATATGTGGATGGCCCCCAAACATATTTTTTGGGATAAATAAACACTTCAAAAATTTGTTCATATATTGAGAGAGCGAACCAGTCCTGCAGTCACAGATTAGTAAATAGTTACCTACTATGTAACTGCAGTCTCGTGTTGAGGTACAATAGGAGAAGTATTGTAGAAGATTGCTCCTCCTGATCTTTTCCTAGTAGATCTTGGGCTATAGGTATCCCTCTGGCTTTGAGCACTAAGCAGTAACGAGCTACTTACGGCCCCACGACGCACTGGTCCATGAGGTCGATCTTGTTCTGCACGATGATGGTGGGGATCTCCCCGCACTCGTTCTCCACCTGGAAATGACGTCATATCTCTAAATAATACAATAATACAGGCTATGTGAGCAGATAGGTGTGTAGAGATTTATGTTGCATTGTTATTTCTACCGTATGCTATTTTAATGCATTCATTAAAAATCGGATCAGTAGTTTGGGCGCGAGGTGTCAATTCGTAATTATGGCCTGATAACATAGTCTATATAATTTACATTTTACGTAGTCGGGATTTAAATTTTTAGTTTTGATTATTCATAGTTAAATCGTTTGTCAAGTGTCATTTCCATAGAAAAACTATGATTGCCGAGGGCCATTAGCACCATGGT
This sequence comes from Glaucopsyche alexis, assembly GCA_905404095.1. Lineage (NCBI taxonomy): Eukaryota > Metazoa > Arthropoda > Insecta > Lepidoptera > Lycaenidae > Glaucopsyche > Glaucopsyche alexis. The sequence continues at coordinate 20,618,701 of FR990057.1, forward strand.
TTTACCGTACAGGGTCGACAATATTTTAACGGGCTTCAGTATTTCAATGAAATAATAGAGGCTAAGTTAAAGGATCACTGATGGTGATGTTACCGCTGGGCGCCACCCAATGGCATCCGCAACACTAGAGGAGTTACAAGCATAAGCACTTTACTGTCTAGTCATAGATATATAACATTAAAAAGAGGTAGATATGTTATAAACGCGTAAAAATGAAGACTCGAATTGGCCCGAGTCGGGCCAATTTTGGTTAGTGTGCTCCGCGAGCAGTGGCGGACTAAGCCCGTCAGGGGCCCGGGGCGGCAAAGCCAAATGAGGCCCCCCCGCTTAAAAAACCGGTCAAGTGCGAGTCGGACTCGCGCACCGAGGGTTTCGTACAAACTTGTAATAAAAAATAATGGTTCACGGTTACGCATAAGGTTTATATATTTTATGAAATTAAATGTTTTTTTTATATTTGAGTTGATTGAATGAAAGGTAAATTGCGGGTAACGATTTAATTATATAGCCCTTTATTTCCATGCTTTACATAGTTTTTTTTAGTTTTTAAATTTTTACAAGCTAAGAATTTTTTTTTAAATTAGTCGGTACATAATATTGAATTACTTATAAAATGTTTCTTATGTATTAGTTTTTTTTTTGGCATGGCTCCTCTTCGGATAAAGGCCTCCTCCAATTTTTCCCATTGTTTTCGGTCTGTTGTCTTTGTCATCCATTCCTCGCCTGTTATGTTTATGATTTCGTCGACCCATCTATCTTTAGGTCTTCCTTTGCTTCTCTTTCCACCTGCGCCTTTCCACTTGGTGACTCTCTTTGTCTGTCATACGGGCAACGTGGCCAGCCCATCTCCATTTAAGTTGTTGTGCATGTCGTTCTGCATCTATGAGTTTTGTCTTTTTACGAATAACATTGCTATTTTTTTTGTCGATAAGTTTGATACCCAGTACGCTTCTTTCTTTTGCGCGCTGACATGTCCGACATGACAATTTTTTTTTTGTTTTTTCTTGAAATAGCCACGTTTGTGCTCCACATATAACAGGCATGGCAATAAGCAGGAGTCCATTACCTTCTTTTTGAGTTTCATAGGGAATTTGGCTTTTAAAATTTCTTTGAAACTCCAGTACTTTCTCCAAATCATATTAATACGGCGTTCTAATTCATTTTCGTGGCGCGTCTTCTCAAAGGATATTTGTTTTCCGAGGTATATAATTATAGCTGTCCACATATTGAATTTGTGTATTGTTTACGTATATGTCGTTTTTTACACTATTTGTCGCTACTTTTGTTTTTGAAGTGTTCATTCGTACACCAATTTTTCTGTTCTCATAATCTAACTCACTTATCATTATTTGTAGTTCTTTTGATGTTTTTGCAAAAATAATGATATCGTTAGCAAATTTTAAATTGTTAACAAACTCCGTGTCTATTTTTATTCCTTTTTTACGATTTTATGGTTTACGATTTATGACGTATTAAAAATAAACTACTTACTAGATCTCGTTCAAACCATTTTTTGGTGGTAGTTTGCATGGTAATGTACATCATATATGTTTTTTAGTTTTATCATTCTCTTATTTTACAGGACACACATTTTACCACTTTGGAAGTGTCTCTCACGCAAACTATTCAGTTTAGAAAAAAATGATATTAGAAACCTCAATATAATTTTTGAAGACCTATCCATACGTATGGGTATAATAAAAAAAATTTTTTTGACTTTCAGTTCTAAGTACGGGGAACGCTCAAAATTTATTGCTTTTTTTCAATTTTTGTGACAGACAGACTGAAATGACGAATCCATAAGGGTTCCGTTTTTTGACATTTGGCTACGGAACCCTTAAAACTTTTGTTTTGTTTTTTATGTTTATTTCGTTAAAATCTGGCAAATGAAACTTACATACCTACAATATGGAATGGATATGGGTGAGGAAAATAAAATACAAATCGATAGATAACAATAATAATATAATAATAATACCTATGGACGCTTCACACCACGTCAATCTGATCCCGTGGTAAGTTCTCGAAGAACTTGTGTTACGGGTATCAGACAGCGGAAATATATTTAATACTTTTATACTATACATATATTTAAGATTTTTATTATATTATACACATATTTAATACACATCCATGACCCAAGAACACAGAAAAACTTTTTGTTCCTTCGGCGGGATTTGAAACCGCGACCCCCGGCTTGAGCACCAACACGCTCAACCAACTGAGCCACAGAGGTCGTCAATAATAAATAAAATAAAAGATAGTTTTTTTTGTAGCGAGTTATATGTGTTTTCGTGCCTTCAATTTACTGAACTCCTCAATAACTTATGTGAAACCGATTTCTTTACAATTTTTTCTTTCTATTGCCATTTGACTATTTTCCATAAGACTTGTAGTTTTGCCAGAAATTGAGATAAACCGTCTTCTACCCTTAAAAACTCACCCCTTACACTTCCCAACCTCAAATCGCCCGTAAATTATTTTTTTATTTTATTTTTTAATATTCTCATCCTTTTCAATGGGTTTCATACTATATTTTTTTTTTCTCTATTGATCATTTTCAATGGTAAAAGCCCTAGTCTATAAGCTTCATGATTTATTTGACGATATAGATATACAAATGTACAGAGACTTTGCCATGTTGAGTCTTACGATGAGAACAAGTACATACCTACGTCTCTAATAAACGTGCACTACAAATAATATAAGGACCACTCGCAAAATGCAATAACTGAAGCAATGTACTCGTAGGTGCATGTTGACTAGAAACTACGGATCATAAAATTCTTCGTATAATTTAGCCTAGAAATAATTTCTAAATAATAACCAAAATTGGCCCGAGTCGGGCCAATTTTGGTTAGTATGCTCCGCGAGTAATAGCGTGTTTTGTGTTACTATGCGACGTTGATACATTGACACGCGTCCCATGTCAATGTGTGTCGTGGCACACAAATATTGTCAGTCTTGTAAGGATATAACGTATCTATGTAATAATTAATCAAAGTTCCGCACCAAAAATCAAAAATACTATTACGCTTTTTAATGAAATTACTTTGAACGGATAAGATCGCGTTTATTACTTTACAATAAAAAAAAGGCTTATCTGTTCGCAAAAATATCGGAACACACTAATAAACTATTAAATATCAACGTAAAGAAATTTAATACCTATATTTTAAATGTGGCCAATGTTTATTTTTCTACGTAAATAGAATGTACTGAATGTAAATGTAGGCGTAAAAGAGGGAATTATTTGCACTCCATTCATTCAGGGATTCCTGAGGAACAGGGGCGTAGCTACCGCCGTATCTGCCGTATCAATTATACGGAGTCCCCGGGGCACGGGGGCCCCCAACGTGCAATTAATAAAAACTTCCCAAATTTCATCTTCATTTCATCATCAACTATAAATGATTTAATAAATCAGTTTGCCGAAAAAAAAGGCAAGGAGAGTGTATATTTAAATTGTAAAAATTTTGGAAAAAGTGACAGATAGCTAATAATTATGACGAATAAGTATTTCTTTTAATTTTATGCAATTTTTTTTTATTTTGTGAGCAATCTTTACCCTTCCTAAGGGGCCCCAAACAAATTTTTATACGGGGCCCCGCCAAGGCACGCTACGCTTCTGCTGAGGAAGTATCCGCTACAAAGACGAAAATTGGTCGCGTTCAGTAAAGTTAAATGAGTATTATAGGTGTACCAGAATCTCATGGCAAATAGGGAAATAAAATTTTGTAGTGTGCAATACTGGGGAAATCGGATTAAACGATCTTGATACTGGTTAATTTTTAATTATGTCTTTAGTATTATTGAACATGAATTATAATAAGACTGTGTAAAGAATGTTCGGTGTATAATATAGAAAACTAGCTTTTGCCCGCGGCTTCGCCCGCGTGGAATAGTGTTCTTGGAGAAAAAACTACTTCGGCGAATAACGCTCTACCTTCTTACAGCAATATACTTCTGATACAATATTGAAAATGCTTTTAGGTTTGCCCAATGCAAATTGTTAAAAATGGGACCCTATCACCTCGACACGACATGCGCGACCACTTGATAATATACTTACATAATATTATATTTATGGCACTTGAATATAAATTTTACCATAATCTTAAAGACTAAATACTTAAAGATTTGCGTAGATTTAAAGATCTAAGCATACAAGATTAAGCATACAATATACTATACCTACATAGGGACAGACAGATAAAGCGACTTTTTAAAACAAACTTTACATACTATGTACTATGTAGTAAGTAAAGTTATTTGACATTCCAACAAAACTGACAAACCACCTCTGGATATTCCATAAGAATTAAGAACTGCAGTTACTATTATGTATTCTGTGCTGCAGTTCAAAATATTCGTGAACCTCTTTATACTGTATACGTCCCGCGTTTTCGATAGCGCGATGTAGATGAACCACTATATCCCTGCATTTTAAATCTGTAATATCTTCGAAAATATTCATTTAAATTACATGCCGTAAAGGGCAGTATTGATCTATCTTAAATGCACAATGTATTTAAGGTACTTAATTGGATAAGGATTAATACTGTATTGCTTAAAATCGCTTTGTAAATAAGCTATTTAATTAAAATCAAAGTAAAGGATAAAAAAATGGTTATTGTGGGTTATCCCTAAGAGATAGACATATGCCATCGCGGACTTTTTTGTGGGCTTTTTAAAGATGAATACAACTGTAGTACATAATTTTGATCTATCTCGTAGTGTTCAGCCAGCATTTTCAATGTAAGCGCAAAATATGTGATTTTTTAGGACTTTAGAAACCTCTAAAATTATTTGTGTACCTCTACTATGTTATGCATGTTACATACCTAAAAACCTTCCCGTTAAATCACTCTATCTGTTAAAAAAATGGCATCAAAATCCGTTGCGTAATTTTAAAGATTTAAGCATACATAGGGGACAGACAAAAAAGGGACTTTGTTTTATACTATGTAATTATAATGATATTTCATGAAAAATAAATCAATCGTGAATTACTTTATATACTTATTTATTACGAATAACATACAATTAAATTAGCAACAGTTTATTTAATGTTGTAATTTCCTTCCGAACTGTATAGAACTCGTTTACTTAATTCTTAATCAACTATAAATCGAAACTGTCTTATATTGATTTTCTTTTTTCCTCCTCTCCTCCTTTTACCAGGCATGGAAAACAAACCATCATTCGATGTGCCATCAGCTACGATTCACCTTATAGTAGTACTGGAAACACATTTAAAGAAGTCACAATAATTACCTAAGAAAATATAAAATAAACTAAAAGTATCAAAACAGCTCACTCTAACTTACCGGTCAACTCTACCACAAGCTTTAAATTATAAGATTGAGTTCGATTTACACCTTCTTCTTTCTGTATTTTACTATAGACATAGAAAACAATATTTCTCGCTTGAGATCGAATTGCCTTTTTGGATATTTTCACAAAAACAACAAATTCCAAGAACATAATCACAAATTTTTAACAGCTGTTGACAGATCACGTACTTTGATTTGACGGGTCATACTTGACATTGCCATATGAAAATCACATTTTTTATTTTTTTTAAAATGCCATCAGATTCTGGTAGACCTATAGTACCGCGTAAAAAGTCTAGATAGCTGTAGTGTTTTGATCTTGATGAAATTATGTAGGTATTAAGCACATTTTTTAAGTCTGGTTTAGGATTTCATCAGGGGAACGCGGAGGCATTTGGGGGCCCCCCAAGACCGGGGGCCCGGGGCGGACCGCCCCTTCCGCCCCCCGGTTAGTCCGCCACTGTCCGCGAGTAATAGCGTGTTTTGTGTTACTATGCGACGTTGACACATTGACACGCGTCCCATATCAATGTGTGTCGTGGCACAGAAATATTGTCAGTTTTGTAAGGATATAACGTATCTATGTAATAATTAATCAAAGTGTCTAGTATATTATGATATCATTCGGAGGCGTAATCACAATAGGGGATCGGACTACATCTGAAATATTTAGTTTCATCTGGGAGCACGGTAGTGCCCCGCCAAGACGAGCTAAGCGAAGCGCAAGGGCACTACCAGACTACTTTTTCTCGAAGCGTTTCGTCGATATTTTGAACCCTCATAACTTGGGATTAGATTATACCAGATACACAAAATTTTCAGGATATGTTCCCAGTAGCGGACTAATGAAACATGTAAAGTTTTGATTATAAAGGTCTAATAATTTAGGTTTTATTGATATCCAAAAACCCCTGATTTCGTCACTGACTCACTGATGATCAACAAAATTATAGAGTACTTCCGGATGTCATAGAAAGCTGAAATTTGGTATGTAAGCTAGTTTTAGCACATAACCAACATAAAAATTGACAAACTTGGAACTTTTATCCTCCAACCCCTTAAACTAGGGGATGAAAATTTGTAAGAGACTTACCTATGTAAATGTTTACTCTAGAGGTCTGAAAATTGTCTTTCAAAAAGAAGTGAAATCTCACCAAAAACATTTTCATGTAAAGTGATGCCAAGACGATACCATATAACTCGCACTGTCAAAAAGATATTAAATCTCATGTGAAACCAAGCTTCTGACTCTACCAAACTTCTAACTCTACACGCCATAATTCTACAAGCCTAATTCCACAAACTCTACACCTTAGTCAAATTATGTGGCTTGGCCATTTCGTTCGTACAAGAATAGTATAACAGAAAAACAGTCCGTAAATTTTTCACCTTACGCCTAAGCGAATGTATCAAAATGGCCAGGCCACATATTTTGACTAAGGTGTAGAGTTTGTGGAGTTAGGCTTGTAGAATTATGGCGTGTAGAGTTAGAAGTTTGGTAGAGTCAGAAGCTTGGTTTCACATGAGATTTAATATCTTTTTGACAGTGCGAGTTATATGGTATCGTCTTGGCATCACTTTACATGAAAATGTTTTTGGTGAGATTAATATATTCAGAAATATTGAGGCATTCCTACTTGGTAAATGTAAAAAAATATATTATTTTATGTGTAGTATACTAATAAAATACATTTAAAAAGAACCAAAAAATCTTTTTTTTTTGCGAAATTGGTAAACAAAACCTACATCATTAGTTTACTCACATCATATACAAAAACATTCATTATGGTAAGTATGAACTTAAACGCACAAATATGGGAGATATTTATAAATATATTCCGGCGGCCATATACCTACTTCATATACTATAACCTACAAGTGACGTCATTTGTAGGTCGACTTTAGTATGGAGCGTTTTTAGGAGGCTCACGAAATTTTGTATACAAATTGCTGTACCTTTGAAAATATTGACTTTTGATATACGGTTTCTTCTGAGAAGTTACTCATATTTAAGAGTACTATTCATTTATGCAATAAAAAAAAATTAGTCCGATTGCCTATTCACATACCTACATACTACCTATTTAGGTAGGTATATTTTATTGACATATTTAGGTACGTATCTAATATTAAAGGCTAGATGTTGCCCGCAACTCCGCGCAAAAATATACTTGTATCATACAGAACCGTACATTTTGCTGCGATAAAAAGTAGTATAATATGTGTTACTTCGGAGTCTAAACTATACCATACTAAATTTTGTCAAAGTCCGTTCAGTAGCTATTGCGTGAAAGAATAACAAAATCCACACATTCATACATACAAACTTTCGCGTTTATAAGTAGTAAGGATTATGGTTTACTAGTTTTTGCAAACTTTAACAAACTTACACAAACAATAGCTGTAGGTAATGAATTAGCTTAGAGCAAGGAATTTGTAAGTATTTTAAACAACTAATACTTACAAATTCCTTGGCTTAGAGCGATAATATTTTTTTTTTTAATGTCAGCAGCGGTAGCCAATGCGAACGATGCGTAAGTAGGTACTTCTTTTCCGGTGATAAAAACACTCGCCGGATATCAGCATTAGTGTGTACTGTGTGCAGCAGCTGTGTTTTAGCAGCATGTATATGGAGCTATATGGAGTCTAGATATAAGCGCCGCGCCGGCGCGCCGCCGCCGCCGCCGATTTTGCCACGCCGCCGCCGCCGCGAAAATACATCGGCGCGCCGAGTGAGCAAGAGGGAAAGTCATTATATTATGTAATTTCAGCCAGTACTCAGTGACTATGAGCATTCATATTACCTAAGTCATATCTACCCATATAAGCCTTACTTCGTTCATGCTTTAAACGAGGAGAACTTCCATATAAGTGACACCTATCTCATCGAAAGAGTTTTGCTTAAAAGACAACGTGCTTACTATAAAGGCAGATCTACTGAATTAATGGAGCTATTAGATCGCATTGATAAAGCCATTGAGGATAAGAAGTTTGCGCTAAGCGCCTTCCTAGATGTTGAAGGCGCGTTTGGCAAAAACTTAACCTGATCTATTATCCTGATAGCCTGGCGTCAAGAATTTCTATAGATTGCATTAAAGCTACGCTAAACAACAGAATAGCGTCATCAACTATCATGGGTAGGTAGGAGTATGTTGACCCAAGGATGCATACAGGGAGGGGTGGGGTACTGTCGCCGCTGGAGTGGTCCCTGGTAGCGAAAGGGCTGCTAAAAGAACTGAACAATAGAAGGTTCTATGCTCAAGGATACGCTGACGACCTAATAATAATGATAATAGCTTCCCATACTGATTTCGATAACGGTGGCCGGTTTTATTGAAACCATTGAAACCATATATTATTATTGTAGTGCGCTAATATGTGCGCAGTATACAAGAGCACTCTCTCTTCCTTTACTCTCGTAATCTAGTGGGACGGGTAACGACACGACTGGCGAAAGTTTACATACCCATCCGACGCAGGTGATCAGCCTGCAACAACCTTACCAAACTTGAAAAGAACATTTTTTGTTGTTCCAATGCGGGAATCGAACCTAACTCGAACTTTCGAGTCGAGAGCCAAGCTCTAATTCGACCTAAAGATACTAGTGGTGGGCAAATGCGCATCAATAGTAGCTGGGCTACAGTCTTGATACCTACCTAACACAAATAAGAGGAAGTTGAAGGGCCTCAAACCCCGAACTCGGGAAAACTACCACGTTTGTAAGCGAGATAATATGTTGTAGTGATCCTAGATATTATGGGACTTACTTGGAATAAGCCCATGGATCACCTTTCCTGTCAGACAATCAGGTGATCAGCCGTCAATGTCCTAACCAAATTTAAAAACATTTTTTTTTTGTTTTAATGCGCGAATCAAACACACGACCTCCGATTCGAGAGTCAAGCTCTAATCTGACCTAGCGATACTAGTGGTGAGCAAATGCGCATCAGTAGTCGCTGGGCTAATGCAATCAGGTGCAAAATCGGTGCAAAAGTCTCAAGCTAATCGTCAACGCTAATAAGATAGTCTTGGTACCTAAAACTAATAAGAGGAAGTTGAAGGGACTAAAACCCCTAACACTCTTCGGTAAAACAAGCGAGGTCGAATATCTTGGAGTGATCCTAGATATTATGGAACTTACTTGAAATAATCACGTCGAGGATATTATGAAAAAGGCTAGATGTGCTCTGTGATTCTGCCCAAGACTTGTCAGCTCTAAATGAGACCTTCGGTCGAAGGCAATTGTATGCTTCATTATACGTAGTGTAGTGAGTGAGGCGATTGTAACATATGCGTAATGTGGTATGCCACACTCCACTTCCTCTGTTCCTTGTTCATACTATGGAGGCTAAGAAGGTTGTTCTTAGGGCCATGACGACAGGTAGCATAAAAAGGGCCTCCACCGTACTTGGATAACTGCTACAATCTCTTCTTGAGAGACCTGTTATGGTCATGCCATCGGACGCCATAATCAAGGCGCATAGCTTCTAGAAACTATACCCAATTTCCCAGTTTTCATAAATTCTAGGGAGGACTGGGTCTCAATTAATGTTCATCTTAAGGACATAATTTGGTTTACGGACAGACAACGGAATGGCGCTGGACTACGGGGGCATGCTACCTACAGGCATATATACTTGTTTGAGATTTTGCATCGTGTTTCAAGCTGAGATCTCGCTATTATTGGTTGATATGATATTACAGTGATTACGCTCTTTAGAATCAAAGCACTGTTAACTACCAATTCCAAAGTAGTTCCTACTTTGAAATTGTATAATTACGTTGTCTTTTCATCACTACAAAAAGTTCCATAAATTGTATTGCATTGTAATTATATGTTACCCAATAAATAAAGCAAACTACACTTTTTTTACTACTGGAGTACAAACTTCAACCCTTTCAAGGTCACGCCGCCGACGCCGCCGCCGCCGACCCAAAATAGTCGGCGCGCCGCCGCCGACCTACCACCCATCGGCGCTCATATCTTATATGGACTGACTGATTGATTTGCAATATTTACAATTTTTATAAAAAAGTATAGCTACGTATTATGTAGCCTATGTTACACGGGCTATTATTATTACGGAATACGGATCTATTGACACCTCATTCATTAGGTATAATCGGATCAGTAGGGTGGGCGCTACGGTAGAACAAACAAACAAACATACATACATACCTACATAGACGGCCAAAATCATTACCCTTCCTTTTGGCTTCGCCGTAGTCGGGTAAAAATGTATGTTGAGTGTCCATGGGCGGCGGTTATCACTTAGGTACCATCAGGCGATCCGTTGCTCGTTTCCAGGTCAATTTAAAAAAATATATCTTACTCTTCTAAACTTTCTACTCAAAGGAACTCCAATAAACACAAACCAATATTTCAAACCACTTTATTACGAACCACCTAAGACAGTTGACAATCTGGACTGCCCTGCCGGCCTTTCATTGCCTCTATATCATCGACGACAGCCTGTAAATCAGAGGCAGTTGGGAGATTCTTGGACAGCAGAACTCCTCTTCCGGCGGATGAGCAGCTGACGCCCAAGACGTAGCCGTCTTCTAGATCCATGAAGATGTATTTGGACATCTTCCCTTCGCTGCGGTCGCAATTACGAAGCTGAAACTTAACTTCTTCACTCCCGAAGTAGAATATATTCATCAGTTTGCCCACGGAGTTCTTGTAGAAACATTTGTATATGGGCTCGTCGTCCGGTACCTTCGAACTGCATTTGTGCAATAGGGTTTTCGTTACCTGTTTGAAATTCATGGTCCCACACTTGGTCCTGGTCCTCTGCATGGGTGGCCAGTAGTACACTGCGTACCAATCGCCCACAATGTTCGTGAGATTGAAATTTTCGCCGGTTTTGAAGTAGTCCACGCACGTTTGCTCGTCTTTTATGTCTTCGACGCACGTGGCATACGAAATGCCGAGTAGAATTACACACATACACAATTTGTACTGCATTTTGAAGGTTTCTGGGGCAGTTTTGTTTAGAAGTGCAGCTCTGTTGAGTATAGAGCGCCGAGTGCGGAGATAACGTGCGTGGGTCGCGACACTGGTATCATTTTGCTGTTTTATCGCTCTGTATTTATAGTAATTTATGTCACTATATTATCTAATTCGCTTCCCTTATATAAATCGTTGTAGGCTATTTTTTATAGCTAAAACAGTGCACTGTTCGTGCAGATAAATATTATTAATATCTATTTCTTTAATATCTATATTTTTTTATGAACTTTTTAAGGTTTCAGAAACTTGCATCAGATAAACTACGATAGTCTTTAAAGTGATTTAATAATTCGAATAAGGTATTTGTGCTAACTGCTAACAGGCTTATACGGAAGGATACAGTTATAACATATTTGTAACTGCGCAATGCGCATTGCACAAGATGTAGGAAACGCAAATATTTTGGTTACGAAACGAACAATTTATTACACTAATCGGTGTATAAATTAAATTGATTCATTTCTAAATTATATATTACGTATGTCATAGCTAGCTGTCAATTATAAACAATAAACAATTGTGTAAGAACAAATAAAAGCCTTTCACTTGCAATTTCTATCAATTTCGATGCGTCCTTCCGTATCTACTATATAAAATTAACATTTATAATAACAATAAATTAATTGTTTCCTGAATAAATAATTTTAGCTACATTTTGTTACTTTCTTTACATACCCTTGCAAATCTTCAGTACCCACTTGACATGTAGTGCCGTAAATAGGGCGGTGCCAACGGTGCCCAGGCACAGGGCGTCGACTCTGGGGGGCGCAAGAATGACCAGACCCGGCAGGACTATAGTTTTTTCGGTTTACTAATGATAAGTTCCCGCTACGCCCCTAGTGTTCGATTCCAATAATAACCAATTCGATATATAACATTTTGAAAGTTAGTTACGCTACAACATACGTGCCTACATGTCAGTATCATTAAAGACGCCTATTAGACAAAATATCGCGCTCATTTTTTTGGCATCGCACGGGCGTAGCCAGGGGGTTTGGTTGTTTTGGGGGTTCACCCGAAAAGTTACACCCATACAAAATATGGCCGTCATTAATGTCAACTGGTAATAGTGACAATCATTTTAGTCTACTAATTTGCTTCAAGGTTGCGGTGCTGGATTGGTCGGCTGGTCCATAAGGATGACCCCTACACAGACGCGTATTTAGATTATAAATTTTGCGCACCAGGCCAACTAACGTATTTTGCCGCCCCGTCAAGCAGAGGCGGCCTTTTTTATTAGTATTTATATAGTTATTTAAAAAATTTAGGAAAACAGTTGACCTAAAGGCCATCCGTGCAACTTCCCGCCAAGCGCTTAAATTTTATCTAATGCGTCATTTTTGAGCTTATCGAGCTCAAAAATAAAAGTGCTTCTAAAAATTTTCACATATAATACCACAAGAGCTTCAAAATTATCGGGTATTTCCCGATAGGTTCGTTGCAAACAAATGAAGGATTCAAGTTTTTCAGGTTAAAAAATCACGAGCGCGAAGCGCGAGTGATTTTTCCTGAAAAACTTGACGACTTTATTTGTTTGCAGGGAACCTTGAGGGAAATGCCAGATAATTTTGAAGCTCGTGTGGTATTCGGGGGATTATTTTTCCGTCCCAAATGTCGGCCAATAGAATTGCACCATGAGACGAAATGTACAGATAAGAATTTCATAATGAATAAAACAACATTTAATTAAGATTCAGGCTAGTGCAATTAAAATCTCCAATTTTCACAATTGAATTCAACCTGTCAGTTTGACGTGTGGTTAATTTGACTGGATCATGTTTTGTATAGCAACGACCAGAGAAAATTTTCAAAAAATTATCAGTATAATACCATGTAGGTTGTACCACGTGACGTCGAATGGTGCAATTCTATTGGTCGATATTTGGGTCGGAAAAATAATCACTGATAATTTTCTTTCGGAATTACTTCAAAATTTTTCATCGAATTTTTTTGTTGTCGATGCTTTAAAAGGACATAAAAAACTGCATCAATTGCCGCTAATCGCGTGAAAATCGGTTGATTCATTCCAAAGTTATGACAGTTTGAAATTTCAAAAAATAGTGTACATTATTAAACTTTCGGAGTAAGGCCAAGCCCGCACCACGATTTTTTGTCGTGCGATTATTTAGTCGCAGAAATGTTACATACATTTCTGCGACATAATAATCCACATATGCGCGCACAGACAAATAAACCCATACGTTGCATTTCTGGGACTAAATAATCACACTACAAAAAATCGTGGTGCGCGGTTAGCCTAAATCCGAAAAAACACTTTTTTCGGTTTTCTTTCCTGCACGATATCAATCGAACGAATCAACCGATTGTGACCGGATTAGCGACGATCGACGTGGTTTTTTTAAGGTTGAGAGCTGATTTGTTTTTGGAGTTGATCGATAAAGTTACTTAAAAAAAACACTTTATAAAAAAATAAAGTTTTTTTGATTTCTTGAAATCTATTTATCCGAATCGGCCCAAATTGTATTCAAAATCTAAGTTTGGCCAAGCCCTTCCGAATGGCGCCAGGCGCAATAAAATCGGTCAAACCGTTCAAAAGTTATAAGAGGTTTACATACTTACACACACCCACACATACGTACGTATGTATTTGTGTGTGTGTGACATGGTGCATACAGACATAGTGACACCCTCGCGGGGGTAGTCAGGGAAGCTTCCTGTGACCTCAGAATTTCGAGATTTGATGAGAATTCGATTTTTGCAAAACGGGGTAAAACCAATAACTTCCCGATTTTTGAAAATCTAAGATTTTCTTAGCGGGAAGTTAAAAAATCAACAGCCTAAAACAGAACGTTGGTACTAAGTACTATAATACCTATAAAGGGTATAACTCTTTATGTTAAATGCGTCCAAACTGAGAAAGCGAGCAAATGTTTTTACCCAACTGCCGAGAGGGTTATGTGTTTGGCGCGTATCTTGTATGTATGTATGTATGTAATATTCTTTATTACCTTGTATCTTCAGAACCGCTTAACGGATTTTCACATTTGAGGTATTTTTAGATTCGTCTTAATAGCCCAAGTGTTCTTAGATAGGTGACATTAAAAAAAAAACAAAATGGCGGATGTTTGACGCCATATTGTGAGGTAAAAAAAAAATATCTACCAAGTATATCGAGTGGGGTATCAAAATGAAGGATTTTAAACACTGATTCTAAATATGTATATAACTTGCAGTTTTATATTAAATATAACGATAAATAATAATAATAAAAAACAAAAACCCGCCTGCATAGATAACTACAATTCAAAAGCAACTGAAAAGACTGAAATAAAATAAATAATTAAAAAAATAAAAAAACCCGACTGCAAAAAATGCATATACCTAAGCAACGCACTAAAAAGACCGAAACAAGTTTGAGAAAACTGACTACACTATGAGCTGAAACCCTAAGTGAAATAATTGAAGTTATGTTTGTTAGCAGGCGGGGCCCATATATTTTTGTACGATTTATAATTTGCGAATGGGTCCCGCCTGCTACCAAACATAATGTCAATTATTTCACTTAGGGTTTCAGCTCATAGTGTAGTCAGTTTTCTCAAACTTGTTTCGGTCTTTTTAGTGCGTTGCTTAGGTATATGCATTTTTTGCAGTCGGGTTTTTTTATTTTTTTAATTATTTATTTTTTTACTCTTTTGCCTGTTAAAATCTTTTTAAACCTTAAATTACACTGAAAGAAAGTAGTAAAAGAAAGTACTTTAGAAAGAAACAATAAAACCAATAACCTAAAACAGAGATCGCGAACCTATGGCACGTGTGCCATCGAATCCTCGAACCTATAGCATGCGACACAATATTTTGAGCACGTCACTGATCACAAAATTTTGTAATTATGTAGATACTACGAAAAAAGTGTGAAATAGGTATTATATGACAAACTTAACACAATAAGTTATTTGTCATCTATTTTGCAACATCAGAAATTACGAAAATTTTAATTTTAATTATAAAATCAACCTACATATTTTCAGTCTTTTAGGGTTTACAGTTTAAACAGATATAACCTATAGAATAGAAAAAAAAATTGCTCGCACGCTTCGCTCGCTCGCGTTTAACATGAAGAAAATATTATATTTTTTAGTACCTATGTTCTGTTTTAGCTGGTTAATTTTATGGTATTTTTCTGAAATTCACCGTTATTTAGTATTTTAGTTTAACGTTTGAACAGATTTTAACCTGTAAAATGGGAAAAAATTTGCTCGCTCGCTTCGCTCGCTCGTGTTTGACTTAATGAACATAATAAGTATTATAAAATTCAGTACCGACGTTCAGTTTTAGGCTATTGATATTTGTATTTTTCTTTCAGTACAGTCTTTCAGGGTTTAAAGCTTAAACAGGTAAAAACGAAAAGAAATTATATTTAATATACTTTTAGTCGTTTTATTTTCTTGAAGAAAATAAGTTTTTTTTGTGCTTTATTCTATCAGCCTGAATGAAATACAGTAAGTAGGTCGTAGGCTCTAGGTACCTACCTATAATATCTAAAAAAAACAAGGGCGCAGTTACAGAATCTCGCACAGGGCGCAGAAAAGGCTATTTACGGCACTGTTGACATGACAATTAACATTTATTATATAACTTAATTAATCGATTGTAGATTTTGAAGATTTAGTGCTAGTGAAGTTTCATCAAAACCTGTTAAAGTTAATTGTTGAATAAATATCATGTTATCTCTCTCGTTCTTCGCATTGATAAAAGAGAACATTCTTGATCGTTCTGAACCGTGATATCTATTTTAGAGCTTTCTAAATCATTCTGGAATATTCAAGATCATTCTAAAATTTTCTAGTACAATCCAAATCATTTTAGATCACATATTTTTAGAAAATCACATGTTTCAACCACCGCGCCGTATCTTCAACACCCTTGTAGGTATCAACTTGCAACCACCATAGTGCACGATGGGAGCCTTGTACCTACCTACCTAGTGTGTACAAACACTATGCGTCTGCGATGTGCAGTTTTAGCTAATATAGATTAAATATTGCTTGACAGCAGTGTTAGTATTAATTGCCGGTGATGCCGGCCGTAAGGTCCACGAAAATGAAGTGAATTATTTTTAAACAAAAAATTAAACCGACTTCCAAAGTAAAAATACACAAAAAAGTATGAAATAAAACTTAATCTCTAAATAATTCCCCTTTCAAATTCGGCAAAAATTTATACTACTTATTTCTCTACTCAATCTTATTAATTTTGAAATCGGTACCAGCCCAAACAATATTCTACAATATTTTATAGAACTTACGTTCATATTTGCTGGTACCGACTTCAAAATTAATAAGATTGAGTAGAGAAATAGTATAAATTTTAGCCGAATTTGAAAGGGGAATTATTTAGAGATTAAGTTTTATTTCATACTTTTTTGTGTATTTTTACTTTGGAAGTCGGTTTAATTTTTTGTTTAAAAATAATAATTTCACCCTTTTCAGAGATATATTTTCTTAAGTTATTATTAATACGTCTTAAGAACGTCTAAACTAAACGATCGAATGTATAATTGAATACGCGCCAAGCTTCCATAAGGTGATATCCAATATTAAGATGATGATGATGATTACTGTAAGTTATAAAGTGGCATATGCTTGCAGTTCATTAAACAATGCTGAAATTTCCAAACGCATATCTTCAAAGACTGAGGAGTTCTGTACAGTGCTTTTGGATCCAGGGTATACCTTGGTACAATATCTTATGTTTTGGTACCATATGCTTGTGTTACTTCAGTAAAAGTCAAAATCACTATATGTGTGGATATAAATTTCGAGGAGTTCCCTCGATTCCTCATGGATCGCATCATCAGGTTCCCACTTTAGTGACTAAAGGACCAATTTCGAACTAAACCCTTTACAACAACAAAAGAATTTTGCAAATAGGTCCAAAAACGGCAGAGTAATGTTCAAAGATCTCCGTGTTAGTGTAAAATACTATGAAAAATACCTTTTATATCATCATAATCTGATGATGTATGGTGTGATAGTGGTGATGTTGATGATGATTACTCTAACTGACAGGGTGGCGTATGCTTTAAACAACGCCGAAATCCCCAAACATGTATCTATAAGGAGCCAGGAGTTCTGTTCTGTACTTTTGGATCCAGGGTATACCTTGGAGCAAAATCTTACTTTTTGGTAGTATATACTTGAACTACTTCAGAAAAAGTCAAAATCACCATATGTGTCCATATAAATTTCGAGGAGTTCCCTCGATTCTTTATGGATCCCATCATCAGGTCACCACTTTGATATCAAAAGGACCAATTTAGGATTACACCCTATACATCACAGAAAAAATTTTGAAAATCGGTCCACAGGCGGCGGAGTAATCGTTGAACATACAAAAAAAAATAATAAAAAAATAATATACAGGAATACTTTTTCATCGGTACAATAAATTTTACCACGTCATTGGTATCGATAATAGAGTACATTTCTCAAATAAAAAAAAAATTTTTTTTTTCATTTCAATTATTTTATCCTATAACCAATCTAATACCGCATGTGCGCACTAACTACAAGGCGTCAACGGGTGCGGTATGAGGTAGGGGGCGGCGAGGTGGGGTAAGCGATCGGCCGGCGGCGCACGAGTTGGCAACAAAGCATCGATAGATGCGTAACGTATCCACATTTTGTATTAGTTCAGCGGATAAGTTCGGGGATTGATAATTTTGTTTTTTTGTTCCAAAGGGTTAGTAACAAAAATCGCTAGTATTTTTTATTTTTGACAACTATTACGTATGTTGATTTATTGTACTGGTGAAAAAATAACCCTGTATATACAGCCGAACGTATAACCGCCTCCTTTTTTGGGAAGTCGGTTAAAAATGTGCGAATCGGCTCTATACTTCGCGTTCGCGGACTTTTTAGTGTCGCGCCCAAAACACAAAACTTTGAGAAAGTCCATGAAAGAATTTAAATAATCAATACCTTGAGTTTCCAATCGTGCAGCGCCAGAAACGAGTGGCGATCTGTCGTGGAGAAGGCCAGCACACAGGCGTGCGCGCCGCGGTAGTACGCCTTGGTGATGGCGTCGAACTCCTCCTGGCCGGCCGTGTCCCACAGCATCAGGCGGACCTCCTCACCGTCGATCCTGGAGCATCAGGTCTGACCATTAGTCTTATGTGGGGTTCAATTCTGGTAATAATAATATCAATTTACCTACACTATGGCCAGAGACAGGACAAGTTATATCACTCGCGTGCGTGAGACGAGGGAGTCGGATATATACGACGGCCTCGCAGAATTCCGGCGTGTAATACGCTTGGATTGTGTTTCGCCGAGTGAGGGAGGTTACCGGAGGCCCTGTGGGGTTATGGATTTTAAGGTCCAGGACTGCAATTGCGCAAAACCAGAGAATTTACTAGTGTAAATCCTCTGGTGTTAACTTCCGAGTGACCATGGGCGGCGGTAATCGCTTACCATCAGGCGAGTCTGCTCGTTTTCTGGTCCATTTCATAAAAAGCTAGCACGCGCGTGATTTAACCAAACCTCCAGGGATTTTAAGTAGCTTTTTCTCACTAGGGCCGAGAGTCCGTAAATTTTATACACTGGCTCTTATTCTTTTCTGCATCTGTCAAAGATAAAACCGGCCAGCCGGCGAGGAGGAATCGCGCACGAAGGGTTCCGTACAAAAACACGTTTGTTGTATGGGAGTCCTACAGCCTACTTGAATATTTATTATATTCTGTTTTTAATATTTGTTGTTATAGCGGCACCAGAATTACATAATCTGTGAAAATTTCAAGTGTCAAACTATTACGGTTCATGAGACACTGTTTGGTGACAGACGGACAGACAGACGGACGGACAGTTTCACCCTTTGGGCACGGAACCCTAATAAGGCTAACTCACTCTATCTGGCGCTCCAGGAAGTCGACGCCGATGGTCTTCTTGTAGTCGCGCGTGAAGGTGCCGCGGCAGTAGCGCTGGATCATGCTGGACTTGCCCACGCCGCCGTCCCCCACCACCACCACCTTCAGCGCCAGCTCCAGCTCCTCCTCGCGCATGCCGACATCGGTCCACTCGGCACTCTGGAAGAACACTAAGCTCAAGACAGACTGAAAGTTTTGCTCGTGGATTACGAAGGGATCGGTCTGCATAGCGATTTCTACAAATTTCCTCGATATATTTTAAAGATAGTACGTCTGAATAAACTAACCAAGAGCATGCCAGGACTAATGTTACCAGGGGTTAAAATCGAAAAGCCGGTTGCAAGTGTTAAAAATCCTGATTTCAGTTAAAAAGCTGAGCTGGACAACCGACAACGACGATTTCTTGATCAAAGTTATTATTCAAACGTGTGATCACCCACATTTCTAGTAGCACCCCCAAAATTAACATTCGGATTAATTAGCGTTATCGCCAGTGAAAGAAACGCAATTTTCTTTATATGCACTTTTCTGTAGATGATTGGCAATGGTTATCATTGACTATTTAATGACATGATTGAAAATCCGGTCTCGAATGAAATCCGGCCGGTACATATCCTTAAAATCAGGTCTAGACAGGACATGTCTAACGAAGTTTCCGTAACTATCAACGCGTAATAGGTTTTTTTTCAAATCACTTCAAAAGTTACATAGGTACTGCCCGATTTCCTTCAAAATAAGAGTTTTGAGCATGATCTTGGAAAATTTTCTGTTTCATAGTATAGAAATGCCAGGGGTGGACCAACTTATAAACCAATATGGAGGTCGATTACTCGAAAATAGTTTACATTATAAAAAAAAGTCATGAATGAAACCTTGCCTTTATTTAAAAAGACATATTCGATGATACCCCAAATGATGGGGCGAGTGTTGGAATGATAAAAAATCATCCCTACTTCAAATGTATCACCCCTAAAATCTTAGAGCATCCAACAAAAATACATTAGTGAGCGTTCCTCACGAACACAAGTTCAACTTAGCAACTATACAAAATGTTAGTTAGTAATTCATTAACACTGTCTATGGTCTAGGGTGGGCAAAGGAGTTTCTAGGGTGGGCGTGGACCACCCCCCCCCCCCCCCCCCCTAGCTACGCCTATGCTTTTACCAAATCTAAAGTTTAAATACTATTTCTACAAGGTTTATGATTTTTCCTACTATAGCAAAAATCAGTAGGTATGCTAAAATAGCTTTCATAATTTGCCAATAATTAAATACAGAGTATCGCTTACGTAGGAACTATTCATTAATCTGTGGTACCTATCACCCAGTCACCGCGACTAAATAGCGTTTAACTAAACAAAATGGCGACTAATAGAGATTGTGTAATTTGAACGTACTTAATTAGCGCCGTGCGCCGTGCTCCCAGAACTTAGCAGATTTATTGAAGTGCTAAGTGACTCTAATTGCGACATGTGAATATTTCACACTGTCTGTCTGTTCGGCTTGTCACTTGTTACTTGTCCTACATATCTTAAAAAAACTCCCCACACCGATTTCGGTGACGGTGGCCGGTTTCATAGAAACTAGGCCAGTTACGCAGGAGTAATATTATAGTGCCCAAGTGTGTGCGCAGTACACAAGGGCACTCTCTCTTCCTTTACTCTCGTAACCCAGTGGGATAACAGACACGACTGGCGAGAGATCCCCATCCGACGCATGGATCATCTTTCTTGTCAGACAAGGTGATCGCCTGTTGTTATTCAAATGCGGGAATCGAACCCACGACCTCCGAGTCGAGAGCCAGACTCTAACCACTAGACCACGGAGGTTTTATATGTCTTAGGGTCAGTTCACACCGAAACGAAACCATACGCGACGCGGCGCTGCATTTCTAAGATAGTTATTCAAAAGTGAACTTTATTTACTACACAAGAAGATACAAATTTATGTTGAATCAAAATATTTTGCCTTCTCTTTCATTAATACGAGGAACGAGGGAGATAACATGATAGGGTTTATATATTATGAACCCAGGGTTTACTTTAACCAAGGTCTGCGAAAGTAGGTCTAAGTCATAAAAAATGATCCACTGCTTATATTAAGACGACGAAAGAAAATTGGTAATAAATTAAATTAAATCAATACCTAAACCTACTGAGTACTGACGAAAGTATTCCAAAATATTTACCTCAAAATATTAAATTTAAATGGGTATAAGTAGAACATACATATTACATGATTGCCGAGGGACATTAGGAAAGTATTTTCACTGTACCGATAATTAATATCAATAACAGTGTACCGTGCACGTTTATTAACCGTGTCAAAATAAACAAGTACACCCAAGTTAATTTTTCCTCGAGTTAAATATAACTGTACGTCCCAAAACGAAGTCAGTCTTAATAATAATAATTACGAGGGGAGCGGTACACTTGTAGGCAGAACCAGTTCGGTTACACCTGCTGATCGCGTCCTGATTTACGTTATTTACGACTGTACTAGTGCTGGGAATTTGACAGACCAGAGACAGGTACTATCGACAAAGTTGCCGCTCGATCAGGCATAAATCGCTTAACATCGCCGTTAAATCGTGCGCACGCAAACGTACCCGTAAAAACATAGTTCAACCACGTCTGCAGTCGTTGCAGTCACTTCCTTTGTGTTTAAATATTTTGAGGCGTCCTAGTGCAAAGACAAAATTATAAAACTGGTCGAGCAGGAATTTTGTCGATATTGTACACTGGGCAGCGTGAATACTCTACCCACAGAGTAAATTCGTGGCACCAACCCCAGTCATTTCTTTCAGTTCATGAGCAGCATAGGCCTGGGGCCGGTACTATAACGCGAAGGAGTCATAATAGATCCTTAGATAATAGGTCTTAGGTCGCAGTGACGTCAGAGCTCGATTTTGACCTGTATTCGCTTAGAAAAAACTAGTGTGGCGATATTGTACTATATGTAGATAGGTATGTTTAAAAATATTGTTTTCAGTGTAGACACTTGAATATTGCAGCTCGGATTGGACACTACAATGGCTGTGTTTGGGTAAACCTGTGCTTAAAGTTTTGCTTCACGTATTAATTTGAATGATAATCGTAAATTCGATATTTTGTAAATTGAATTTCTTTCATTCATTTGTCCACAAATAAAGAATACAATTATTATTAATGAATAAAAGTGAAAGTCATCATACATTAAAACATAATTTATTAATATGAGTTATATGACACACAATCTGCATATCAATAGCTAATTTTAAATTAATAAACAATAAGAAACAAACACATTTGAAATATTAATTCACATTCCTACACTTGTTTAGCAGATCTTAAGATTGATAGATTGACCAGTCATTTATTGACAGAGATCAAGAGATCTTCAACATTTTCTAGTCTACCGTCTACTGTCTGACTAGTCTCACTTTCGATGATTCGAAAGCGACAGTTGTATTACACAAAAGCTATTGAAATTAAAAGTAATTCTAATGCCCGGTTTCTGAGGTCGATTTGTCGTTAGTTTGTCAATTTATTAGCACTATTTGTTCGCTAACTTGTTTCTGCAGAAAATGTTTACATTTTACAATATATAAACTAAGTTTAACTTAACTGACCAACGTTATCCGTTTATCATGGTTTATAGATTCCATAACTCGTATATTTTGTCAATGTAACTGATAGATAGCGCTGATACAGAAAGTAAATAAAAACTTTACAGAAAAAAGTTTATTTCTTAGTTAAAACACTCTCAAACTAACAGATGTTGTTCATAAAACAAATAACATTGCCGAATTACTTAGGTATAGCAAAACAAAACAACTTCATCTTCAAATTTATAAAAAAAAAAATAGCCTAGCGAGCGCTATGTGACACATTTTGCATTCGGCACCAGTACCTGTATAACTTAGTTTATCTAGAGCAGTGTTTTTCAATCTGTGGGGCGCGACCCCCTGGGGGGTCGCGAAGCTTCTGTAGGGGGGTCGCCGGAGTTCCGAATTCTTATTATGGAGACGCATAAAAACGTCGTATGGAATGAATATTTGTATCACTGTAACATACACATACATACATGATAAAAAAGCGAAGGGTCGGGGGTCGCGAAATATTTTTTCAGACAAGGGGGGTCGCATCATGAAAAAGGTTGAAAAACACTGATCTAGAGTTTATATAAAACTAGCTGATGCCCGCGGGTTCACCCGCGTAAGTAACCTTCGATAGTAACCCACGGGAACCGTAGGTATATGTCCCGCGATAAAAAGTAGCCTATGTCCTTTGTTAGGCTCTAGACTATCTGTGTACCAAATTTTATTTAAATCGTTTCAGTAGTTTTGGGGTGAAAGGTGGACAAACAGACACACACACTTTCCCATTTATAATATAAGTATGGATTTTCAGTAACCGGACCAAGTGGGTTATACATGTTTGCAAGTTGATAGATAAAATTAACCAATGGATAAAAGGAAAATCTCTTGTAGATGGAGCAACCGACAAGTTTAGTACTCTTACGACCGAATTTTGAAACGATACTCTATAGTTAAATTAAGTGACGCTCAAGTCACAATATGCTGTCCTAGAGACAGCGACAGCCTGTGAATAGGAGGGCTCTTAATTTTGAGTAACGTTTTAATATTCAGCCGTTAGCTTCCAACTTCGAGCAAGTCGACTAGATTAGATTTAGTGTTAATTTTATACGTAATAATTTTTGGTTATTTTTAATAAAGTTAATTTTGAAAATTCAACGTTTTCGGGATACTCGAGCATCTAAAATTTGGCTACATAATTATTAACGCCCGTTTACATTTAGTTGGCAAATCGTATTTGTGCTCGTCTCAATTACGAACGGTTCGTCGTGTGTGGATCGATTATATCCGTGGTTTTACTTTCGAACAGTTTCTCTCGGTTTGTGCGCGTCATCCGAGTAGTCCGCCAATACTGCAAATCATCGCTCTCATCCTTAACTCAGGAAATCGACGTTAAAATTCCGTAAATGTCAAATTAAATTATACCCTCCGACATTCGTAGTTATTTCAGCTCAAATACCATGTGATAATGTAGTGAAATAAGCTTTATTATGTTATGTAAGCATATGGTACTAATTAAGGGTGACAAATGCCAACATACGCTGCTTTGTAATACAGGTCAATCATAGCTTTGTCAAAATTATACTAGCGGCTATGTCGGTGTTCATTGTACAGTAAAACAACCTTTCTAATGGCTTCAGGAATCGTCGGTTTTCTGCATACATCGTCTGTCATTTTCACAGATGGAATGCCATCATGAACTAACAAAGTTAGATAAGCAGTTATAGTTTTTCTTTAAAATTCATCATAATATTTCATCCTACTAATATTATAAATGTGAAAGTTTGTGAGGATGTATGGATGGATGTTTGTTACTCCTTCACGCAAAAACTACTGAACGGATTTTGATAAAATTTGGTATGGTAGTAGTTTAGGCTCTGGATTAAAACTAAGGCTACTTTTTATCCCGAAAAAATACAGTGTTCCCGAGGGATACTGTATTTACGCGGACGGAGTCGTGAGCAACGGTTTCAATTTTTTTGATTTTTTTTTTCAACCATCATGATTTTTGTCAGAATTTTCGATGCAGCCGTTTAGCTTTCAGGACGTCCTATTTAACAAAAATGCGCTTTAAAGTTGAATGTCTCACAAACTGATACCTAAATCGAAATTCGGTTTAACAACATCTCGATGTATTTGAAAGACCTATCGAATGATACGCCACACTGTGGGGTAGAACCGAGAAAATAAAATCATCCCCACTTTACGTGTTATAAAATGTGCCCCAGATTTTTTTCTGATTTTATTTTAGCACTTTGTCGTCGTGGTAGATACACATAATACGTAAATCCACATATCCATTATCCATGCAAAATTTCATTTTTCTAATACTAACCGTTTGGACGGTAAGCCGAAGAAGGACGGACGGACGGATAGGACAAAACTATAAGGGTTCCGAGATGTTAACAAAGGAATCCTAAAAATGCTGAGCTTCATAGACTTTCTTGCGTAGTCATCCGCTTTTATCATCTTCAAAGTCAATAGCAGATTTATTAATTCATTAAAATGTTAATAAAATTAACATGATAAATTACGATTTCGTTAAATCACAGTTAAATTTTAACATTTATCTCATTATGAGAGTGTTAATTTGATGGTTTAAAATATAGACATTAATTATGTTTATAAATATACCCAGTATTATAAATTATTATTTGTTATATGCTAAATAATATTTTGATAGAGTTATAAACGGGATCATTTCGAAAACGTTCTAGATTTACAACTGTACCTACTTATAATCATCTAAGGTCCCCTTGAGCAGGTTCTGGGTTAAATATCATGTTATTTCTCTCGTTCTTCGTATTTATGAAAGAGAAGTAAAATATTAAATAACACAAAAGGGATCTACCACAATACTGAAGCCCTCTACTAAATTGAAATTACATCAATAGCTAGTAAGCCGTGGCTAGTGCCTACACCATGGAGCTAATTATAGAGAGCTGGGTTCTCCAGAAAACTTGACTTACGTGACTAATGGCGGCAGGTTTTTTCAGCTCTACACGGAATGTTATCGTCTTTAGGCCTTTATGTACGGAACCCTACAAAGTGTATGCGTAAGCGGTCGCAGTGTGATGTTGCTGTTCGCGCCGAGAAACACAATTCGTGTTTGAGGTGTTAAACTGTTAAGAAGGCTTTCAGCCTAAGGCTAATAACGGTTTAGAAGTAGCGATTACTTTGACCATTGCTGGTTAAAGTCTCACTTGTTAAAAGTTTTAATGATTAATAAAAGAAAGTTCTGTTCTTCGTTAGTTTTACTGTCTTAGTTTTTTTTAATATTGAGGTTGTTTTTAAACGGAACCCTAAGATAAAAGTCAGCCTAAGTTATTTTTAAAATATCAGCTATCTGCCAAAATCCGTCTGGTCCGGTCAAAATCAGTCTGGCCGTTTCAGAGAAACAGACAGACAGACGGATAGATAGAAAATAATATTAAAAATTGATTTTAGTGGTGCAGGTCCCGTACTATCCTATCATATGCATTCAGTGCAAAGCTGTTCATTAGAAATTCCAAACAGACACATCAATTTAATTATTTTGTATATAAGTAGATTGGTGTAAAAGAAACAATAAAATACCTACTCACATAAAGTTTTTATTATTATCAAGAAGACGAATACGTAGGTAGATACAATTAGAGAAAATAGGAAGTCTGGGTAAAATTAAACGTGCGTGGTTTAGAAAAATACTAAATAAACATTTAGAAAATGAATAAATAACAAAAGAAAATATAAAATAATGAAATCATCACATGCGTGTCATAAAAAATACAAAGAAAATGTTTAAAATATAGCTGCGTATGCGCACGGAAAGGAAAAACACGGACTCAATATGCAGAATTAATCTCGGGCCACTTGTTCAATACTGTGACATATAAAATCCGATCGAGCGAGACAGATAGCGAGCACCAGGCTCATCGCATATGCATGCACTCTGCATGTCAATGCTATTCATGCATGCACCAACATCATCTAGTTTATTGTGGTCATAATCATGAACAAATAGAAGCGGCGCGGCGGTTACGATTAAAGTGAGACTAGCTTTTGCCTGCGGCTCCGCATTAAGTTGAGTACCTGAGTAGTTTCTTGGCAACGCGACAACGGATTTATGCTTTATTTTGCAAAATATTTAACTTTACGTATCTCACATGAGTTAATTTCAAAAGACAAAGATAAAAAGCGTAGAATTGTTTTAATAGTAACTGTAAAAAGCTCTACATTTATTATTGTCCTAATAAGGGGGTTTCACATTTTTTCTACCGCTTAGGGGGCAGACCCAACGCACACAAAGCGTCATCTGGACAAGAATTTTCGATTTTTTTTCTGTCACCAGGCGGCGCTCGGTAGCCCGACGGTCCTTGTCGTGTCAAAAAGCTATCAGATGTCACGAATTTAAAAACCCTCAACTATAGTAGTTTATTACAGCAAAATCAAGTTGTTAATATCCTGCAGTAGTGTATATTATCAATGACAGACCGTCTACACCCAGACCCAGACAGGTCCACACCCTTTTAATATAATATGTATTTCGCAGTACGTCTAGTGGTTAGAGCATTGGCTCTCGACTCGGAGGTCGTGGGTTCGATTCCCGCATTGGAACAACAAAAAATGTTGTTTCTGTTTGGTTAGGAAAATGCAGGGCGATTACCTGATTCTCTAACAAGAAAGATGATCCATGAGTCGGATGGGCATGTAAAAAGTCGGACCTGCGCCTGATCTCTCGTCAGTCGTGTCGGTTATCCGTCCCACTGGATTATGAGAGTATAGGAAGAGAGAGTGCTCTTGTGTATCACACATGTATGCGCATAAACTTGGGCACTATAAAAATTACTCATCCTGGCCTGGTTTCAATGAAACCGGCCACCGTCACCGTGATCGGAGTTATTATTTCGCCGTTCTAAAGTGTATCGTCAACTCATTAGATTGCTACATTGTAATATGTATGTTCGAGGACAGACGGCCCCCTCCTGAGAGAGTCAGTTGTCTGCCTGCTACCACCTAACGAGGGTGTCTCAGTAAAATATGAAGCCGTATATAGTATTTTATGAGAAGACGGGAAGACCCGGTCAATGCATCTATAATATTTGGAAATATTCGCACTCCGTGCATTATCTGTCATTCTCAAAACAAAACGATGATTGCCGAGGGTCATTAAGAAGTTAATTGGAGTGTAGCTGAGTGTACGTGATTTTTCTTCAAAAATGCAGCTCGTATAGATTATTTATAAGCAGACGTGTGGTGGTTTGAAAGTGAAACATCTATGTAACAGTTATAATTTATCAATTTTGTTCAATACTCGTATACTTTCGTGTACAAAACTTTCGCTTATTCAATTAGTAGTCAGCTAAAAAGTAAAAACGAAAACGATATACCGATTATAGACGAGACATGTCGAGGAAAATAGTGTCCACACTTAATTTGTCCCACTTTTGGAGTTGTGTGGGGCAGTCGAGATTAGATATTTGTCACCTTGACATTTGCTTTCCACATTTTTATTCGGTGCGCTTAAAATTTACAAAAAAAAAAAACGAAAATCGGTTCATCCTTTGGGAGCTACGATGCCACAGACATACACACACAGACACGTCAAACTTATAACACCCCGTCGTTTTTGCGTCGGGGGTTAAAAATGATGAATTCAATAAAATCAAGATGGCGTAACTTTTTCTTGTATGAGGGTTTTTTCTGTCAAATGGTTACATTTCACGAGAAAACCCTTCAACAGCTTTAGTTTTGAAATCAAAAATGATTTCAAAACTAAAGCTGTTGAACACTGCACAGTATTCAAAACAACTACTTTACTAAATAAATTATTAAATATTTTTAAGACTAAATATCTCTATCCATACTCTATCGCTTTAATTTTGTGTCAAATGCTAAGCCTGTGTGTTAAAATAATTATTTGTAAGTCTGTCTGTCAGCCTGTCCGCTCTTCTAGCTTCTATAACACAGATTAGTATTATGAATATTTTTATTACGACAAAATAACAATTATGGTATATAATAATATGGTATAATACCTAATAGCTAATTACTTTAAAAAATTTAAACTAGAAAAACTTAAAAAGCTACAATAATAAACAAAAAATTAAACCGACTTCCAAAGTAAAAATTCACAAAAAAGTATGAAATAAAACTTATTTTCTAAATAATTCCCCTTTTAAATTTGGCTAAAATTTTAACAATTTCTCTACTCAATCTTCTTAATTTTGAAGTCGCTACCAGCCCAAACGATATCCTAGAATGTTTTATAGAACTCACGTTCATATTTGCTGGTACCGACTTCAAAATTAAGAAGATTGAGTAGAGAATTTTTTAAAATTTTAGCCAAATTTAAAAGGGGAATTATTTAGAAAATAAGTTTTATTTCATACTTTTTTGTGAATTTTTACTTTGGAAGTCGGTTTAATTTTTTGTTTAAAAATAATAATTTCACCCTTTTTAGTGATATATTTTGTTCAGTTATTATTAATACATCTTAAGAACGTCTAAAATAAATCGAGTTTATAATTGAATACGCGCCAAGCTTACATTAGGTATTGTTAATAAGATGATGATGATTACTGTAAGTTAGAAAGTGGCATATGCTTGCAGTTATTTAAACAATGCCGAAATTTCCAAACGCATATCTTTAAAGACTGAGGAGTTCTGTTCAGCGCTTTTGGATCCAGGGTATACCTTGGTACAATATCTTATTTTTTGGTAGCATATGCTTGTGTTATTCCAGTAAGAGTCAAAATCACTATATGTGTCGATATAAATTTCAAAGAGTTCCCTCGGTTCCTCATGGATCGCATCATCAGGTTTTCACTTTAGTGACTAAAGGACTAATTTAGAATTATATCCTTTACAACAACAAAATAATTTTTGCCAAATATCTCCATGTCAGTGTAAAATACTATGAGAAGTACCTTTTATACCATCATTATGTGATGATGTATGGTGTGATGACGGTGGTGATGATGATGATTACTCTAATTGACGTAGTGACATATGCTTGCAGTTGTTTAAACAACGCCGAAATCCCCAAATATGTATCTATAAGGAGTCAGGAGTTCTGTTCTTTACTTTTGGATCCAGGGTATACCTTGGAGCTAAATCTTATTTTTTGGTAACATATGCTTGGATTCCTTTAAAAAAACTCAAAATCACCATATGTATCCATATAAATTTCGAGGAGTTCCCTCGATTCCTCATGGATCCCATCATCAGGTCACCACTTTTTTGAAAATGGGACCAACCTCGGATGATACCCTTTATATCAGAAAAAGAATTTTGAAAATCGGTTCACAGACGGCGAAGCAATCGGCGAACATACAAAAAAAAAAAAAAAAAAAACCAAATATATACAGCCGAACGTATAACCGCCTCCTTTTTTGGAAGTCGTTTAAAAAGAAATCTCCCAGGTTGTCCCCACCAGGCAGAGTACCTAGAAGGCTCAAAGAGTTTCCCCGCTGAATTGCGATACTCACTCTTTGGGCCAGATAGGTGCCGGCTCTAGGGTCTCGGGTGGCCTCAATTAGTTTTTTGGAAATCTCTCTGAAAAGTTTGTGCGCACCCGGACCCCATGAACCTAGGGTTTCAACCCCAAACGGTTCAAATATGAGATCCCCACTAAGGTTCTCATATTTGCGCCGCTTGAGGTTCTCCGCCTGATTGGCGGCCGCACCTGCAGTGCTCGAGGTGGGACGGAGCAAGTGTATCGACGCAAGTAGCGTCCCATACAAGAGCCCGTCCCACTCTCCAAGGGACCAGGGTCATACCGTCTGGTCTCTTGCCATCGTCGCGCGCCAAGCCAGAGGGTTCCAGCACAGCTGGTACTCCGGCGGTGACAAGAGCCCGACGGATGAGGTCGTTCAGGCAGTGATGTCGGGAGATGCGGCCGGCGCTTCGCTGGCAGGACAAACCGTGGTGTCCGAGGCTGTCCACGTTTGCGCCACAAACGCAGCGGAAGTAGCTATTCGGAAAGCGGTTCGATCCAGTGCCCGTGTTGTGCCCGTGCCCGTGTTGGGTGACGGCAACGCTTGTAGCCAAAGGCCCGACTCCCACTTCTCCGTAGCTAAGAGGCGAGCCTGCTCCACAGGACTGGAGGACGTATTAAGGAGATTATTCCGTACCAGTCTGCAAAGTGGCTCGTCCCAGAGCCTTGGGGAAAAAACGTTGTCAGGCAATTCGCTACAAGCACTAGTTGCGCTCCAGGTGTCCTTGGCCTCGTCCAGAAAGGGAACTATAATGGAGTAGGATTGGTGCTCTAGTATTTTGAAGATGAGTCTATGGCTTGCGTGGACTGAGGACAAGTAGGCCGTGATATGTCGGAAGGTTTTCGAACACCCAGGCCACCGAACCTTACTGGAAGCATTGCCTGAGTCCATGAGCGGCCATCAAAATTTATGTTCAAAATCGTGGAGAGCGTATGTCTTATGGTATCATCCAACTGTTTGAGAAGTAGAGGGAACTTCCACAGTTGACAACACCGCAAGACATACGTAAATTTTGGTACGAAAATGCAATAACGGATGAGGGTGAAGGCCATGTGACAGTTAATTTGGAGGAGGCGTATTATGTAGTTCTATAATCCTACTATCCTGCTAATATTATAAATGTAAAAGTTTGTGAAGATAGATGGATGGATGGATGGATGTTTGTTACCCTTTCACGCAAAAACACCTAAACGAATTTCAATGAAATTTGGTATGGTAATAGTTGAGGCTCTGGATTAAAACATAGGCTACTTTTTATACCGAAAAGTACAGTGTTAAAAGAAAATCTAAGATTTTCAAAAATCGGTAAGCTATTGGTTTTACCGTTACCCGTTTTGCAAAAATCGACTTCTCATCAGATCTCAACGTTCTGAGGTCACAAGAAGCTTCGCTGACTACCCCCGGGAGGGTGTCACTATGTCTGTATGTATGTATGTATGTATGTATGTGTGTGTGTGCATGTATGTAACCTATTATAACTTTTGAACGGTTTGACCGATTTTATTGCGACTGGCCCCATTCGAAAAGGCTTGGCCAAACTTATATTTTGAATGGACCGATTCGGATAGATAGATTACAAGAAATCTAAAAAACTGTTTTAGGTGGTTTTTTGTAATCACTTTTAAACGGCTTTATCGATCAACTCCAAAAACTAATCAGCTTTTAAACTTGAAAAACCACGTCGATCGCCGCTAATTCTGTCAAAATCGATTGATTCGTTCGAGAGATATCATGAAGGAAATAAAACCGAGAAAAAAAGTGTTTTTTCGGAATTAGTAATAATATATCTATGGACGCTTCACACCACGTCAATCTGGCCCCGTGCGAAGTATCCAAAGAACTTGTGTTACAGGTACCAGAAAACGGGAAGTATATTTAATACTTTTATACTGTACAGTCTATAAATATATTTAAGATTTTTGTTA
Source organism: Glaucopsyche alexis (assembly GCA_905404095.1). NCBI lineage: Eukaryota > Metazoa > Arthropoda > Insecta > Lepidoptera > Lycaenidae > Glaucopsyche > Glaucopsyche alexis. The sequence continues at coordinate 20,650,914 of FR990057.1, forward strand.
TATTATACACATATTTAACAAAGAAAAACTTTTTGTTCCGTCGGCAGGATTCGAACCTGTGACTCCCAGCTTGAGCACCAAAGCGCTGAACCACTGAGCCACAGAGGTCGTCGATTACTCCGAAATTTTTCATCTAAAAAAGTTTTGTTGTCAATTCTTTCAAAGGACATGAAAAACTGCATTGATTGCCGCCAATCGCGTGGAAATCGGTTGATTCATTCCAAAGGACAGTTTGAAATTTAAAAAAATAGTGTTATTAAACTTAAAAAAAAAGCTCGGAGAATTCAAAAATTATATGTCCAAATATCGCGTAGTAATTGATTTTTCAATAACGTTATATATATTTTAGTCTTAAACAATAGTTGTGGTCAACATTAGTGCCTGCGCCGTTAGTCGGAGTCTGTGGTCGCTCCAATTCGTGGAGTGCGGACAATCGTCATTAAATTACTTGTACTGTTACTCGTTAGGTGTTACTGCACGTGTAACATTAGGTGTTGATTAGACAATACACAGTTACTGAGTGATAGAACCTTTGAGTATAGTCTTTGGATAGAACTGTCTAATGACTATAACAGGGTTTCACAACCCTTTTTTCACGGAGCAAAGTATTATAAATAATACTTAAGTACATGTCCCCCTAAAAATTGTTTGATTGCAAATCTATTTTTGTTTGGAAATAAATAAATATTGTAGCGTCTTCTATAAAAGCGACTTACAAGGCATCGATTAATATATGTTTAATTTCTATTCTGTGATCACTGATCTGTCCCTCTTGTTAAACTCTCTACTAAGGATCTAGGCGCGATAAACTCGGCAAACATCTAGCTTGTGTTTATGTGAAAATATTGTAATGACTATATTGATTTTATCATTTTACTTAATATATTTTTAACGAATTTAATGTAAAAATTAAGAACATTTCCACGCCCAATTTGTGACCAATAATTATTGTACCTAATGTAACATCTTTGTACCAATTTCATGGAAATTAATCATTCTGATTCTGAAACATCAAACAGGACGTTTCGCTTAATAACGTTTTGAAACAACAGATTTCTTGGAAGTAAAGCATGAATGAAATACGAATTAACTAGCTGTTGCCCGCGTCTTCATCCGCGTTAATAAAGTATCCCGTGGGAAGTGGAATAGAATGCATTCACTGTACTCTTTCGGGATAAAAATTATCCAGACCTTAAGGCTTAAACTACTACCATACCAAATTTTATCGAAATCCGTTTGGTAGTTTTAGCGTGAAATAGTAACTAACATCCATCCATCCTCACAAACTTTCACATTTATAATAGTAGGATTATGAAGCAGACTGCAGATCATGACTAGGTATACCTACCTGTGAAAAGTTGAAAACTAAAGGAAATGTATTCAACCAACTAAATTATGTAATTTATACAACTGATCCATTGTATTATTATTTTTAAACAAAAAAATTAAACCGACTTCCAAAGTAAAAATACACAAAAAAGTATGAAATAAATGTTATGCTCTCCAAGTCTCCTTTTAAATTCGGGTAAAATTTTAACAATTTCTCTACTCAATTTTCTCTCTTTCTCAATCTCTTTCAATACGATTGATACCAAACAAGAAGTTAGTCCAAAACAAACTGTCCGCCATTTTATCTCGATAACTTTGTTACCATTGAGTGATGAGGCTTTGCATTAGCAGTTAGCTCTCATCTTAATTAACAAGGAGAGCAGGTTCGTTAGGAAGTACAGTTAATGTTAATAATGATAAGTGGACTTACTGCTTAGCACGATCAACTTACAACAACGTATTTGTAACGTTATCTATACTTTCTATACTAATATAATAAAGAGGAAATGTTTGTTTGTTTACATCGAATAGGTCCGAAACTACTTGATCGATTTCTGTGAAATTTAGCACAGATATAAAATTGACTACGGGGAAGGACATAGGCTACTTTTTATTTTGAGAAAATGTAAGGTTCTGGCGAGATTTCCTTTAGCGCGCACGAAGTTGCGATCAACATCTAGTCGAATAATAATTGTATAGGCGCTGTCGTGATTTTCATATACTCGTAATAGGCTAGACGACTTATTTTTTAAATTGTATATATGAATAGTATTCTTAAACATGAGTAAGTTCCCGGAATAAAATTCAATATTTTAAAATTTCGCAAGTCTTGTGAAAATGCTCCATACAAAAGTCGTACCTAATTGTGACGTTACGATTAGATAAAAGTGTATTGAACTGGCATTGAACATATTTGTAAATATCTCCGAAATTTATACGTTTATGTTCGTACCAACTTATAACTATAATAAATATTGTTTTTGTATATGATATAACTAAACTAATGATGTAGGGTTTTTACCATTATAGCAAAAAGTTTTGTAATCTTTTTTTGTATTTTCAAGATCTAATTACTAAAATACACATAACATTGTATTTTTTAACGTTTACCAATATAATAGTAATAACTCAAGACATCTGATTATACAAATTAAACTAAATATTTTAGATATCTACCCTAATCTGTCCAATTCGATAACGCTACGAATACGTTTTAGTCAATTGTTCGTGCTAAGCCCACAGAGCCGTACATGTGTGTAATTGACCGTGCGCAGGCGCCGCCCACGTCGTGCTCATTAGTACACTGCCTCCAAATTGTGCTTTACTTTATGGTATTTGGACAGAAAGTATAGAATTTAAATATCAAGATAGAGTCGAATAGTCTCAAATGTAGAGTAGGAACGACTATTCTATCTATATAATAGGTTGGGGAAAAAGTCTTTTCGCATTATAGTATGTATGAACTTGTCATAAAATATCTTGGGCTATACCAATTGTATCTGGCTGATTTTGGTATCATTAAAAAGTTTTAATTTTACAGAAGACAATTCCAAATTCGTATTAGGTAAATTTGAGATTTTAATTTGTTTTTCTTATTGTTAAAATGAGTGATTCTTATGAAGAATTTCGATACATTTTAAAATTTTATTACAAAAAAGGTAAAAATGCAACACAAGCCGCGAAAAAAAATTGTGATGTTTATGGATCTAATGCAGTATCTGTGAGAGTAGCGCAAATTTGGTTTAAGCGTTTTCAATCCGGAAATTTTAATATCAAAGATGCACGTCGCTCTGGTCGCCCTGTTACGGACAAAACTGTTGCCATTTTTTAAAAAGTGGAGCAAGATCGGCATATTAGTAGTTACGATGTAGCTGAAGAACTGGGGATTGACCACAAAACGGTTTTGGCGCATTTGAAAAAAGCTGGGTACACAAAAAAGCTCGATATTTGGGTGCCTCATGAGCTCACTGAAAGAAACCTAATGAACCGTGTACTCATTTGTGATTCTTTATTACGACGTGATGAAACCAAACCATTTTTGAAGAAGCTGATAACTGGTGATAAAAAGTGGATCACGTACGACAAGAACGTGCGAAAAAGATCGTGGTCAAAGGCCGGTCAGGCTTCACAGACTGTGGCGAAACCCGGGTTAACTCGCAACAAGGTGATGCTGTGTGTGTGGTGGGATTGGAAGGGCATTATTCATTACGAGCTGTTACCGCCAGGCAGGACCATCAATTCTGAACTGTACTGCGAACAACTGATGAGATTAAAGCAAGAAGTTGAGAGAAAGCGGCCGGAATAAATCAACAGAAGGGGTGTGGTTTTTCACCATGATAACGCTAGACCTCACACATCTTTAGCCATCCAGAAAAAATTACGGGAGTTTGGCTGGGAGGTGTTAATGCATCCGCCGTATAGTCCTGACCTTGCACCTTCAGATTTCCACCTGTTTCGGTCGCTGCAGAATTCCTTAGGCAGTGTCAGGTTGACATCACAAGAGGACTGCCAAAACCACTTGTCGCAGTTTTTTCATCAGAAGCCCCAAAAATTTTATAGCAATGGGATCATGTACCTACCAACAAGATGGCAAAAAGTTATCGAACAAAATGGCACCTATATACTTTAGTCACTTGTAAATAAACTTTATAAAAAAACCTTTTGAATTTTTATATAAAATGCGAAGAAACTTTTTCCCCAACCTAATATATAAAAATGTTATGTTGGTTTGTGTACGCTTCAAAAACTCAAAAAGTTCTGCACCGATCGAGCTGAAATTTTAGCATGATATATAATCCGCATCAAGGATTGTTTTTATCTGTTTTTTGCATCAGTCACATATCCGCGACCGCGAAAAAACTATATTTACGGGGGCGGAGCCGCGGGCAACAGCTAGTTCATTATATAAAACTAGCGACCCGCCCCAGCTTCGCACGGGTACAATAATGATACTAATACTACAGAATGTCTTTAAACCTCTAACCTACTAAAGCTCAATGAAATACGTAGGTGGGTATACTTTTATCGTATGAAATACCATAGATCTAAACTCCCCCCGGCACGCGCACTTCGCAACGGGCCGTGCAGCAGAAATCGTAATATTTTAATTTCGCCATAACTTTAAAACCAAAGGTCCAATTTCAATCATTCAAAGACCAAATATTATCTACATAAACTGTACTTAGTGATGAAATAATTTATTTTGATAAGGATTAATAGCATGAGTAAAATAAACGCGTTTAAATGTAGTCATAAAAAAATTCTAAATAAAAAAAAGGTTGTTGTGCCTCACTCGACATAGATAGGTATAGTGTGTCGCGGACTTTTTTGTAGACATTTATAAGATCTAAAATTAATTAGAACATTTTATGGTTCTATCTTTTATCGTTTAGGCAGCGTACGCAAAATAAGTAACTTTTCTGGTTGATTTTTTACACCTTGTGTCCGAAAAACCCAAATATTTTACGGAACCCTATTTTTTTCCAAAATAAAATTTAGCCTATGTTACTCGTGGATAATGTAGCTTTCGAGTGGTGAAAGAATTTTTGAAATCGGTCCAGTACTTTTTGAGCCTATTCATTACAAACAAACAAACAAACAAACAAACAAACAAACATACAAACAAAGTTTTCCTCTTTATAATATTAGTGTAGATATAGCCGTTTGATTTTCACACTAAAGCTTTCAAAGATCTTTTAACTTCCAATGCGATCCAAACATAATAATATTATGTAAATTTTAGTGTTTGATTGTGTGTACACAGTTTTAATTTTTATGGTCTACTAGATGTTGCCTACGACTTCGTACGCGCAAAAAGAAATGTAAAAAAATTAGCCTATGTAAATCTATACTCCAGAGTCTAAACTGGTAGCAACCATAGCAAATTTCATTAAAATCAGTTCAGTAGTCATTGCGTGAAAGAATAACAAACATCCACACATCCATACATTCTTACTAACTTTCGCGTTTATGACATTGGTAAGGATTACGAGTATTATCATGTATTAAATTACTAAGAAGTAATGTCTGTACATTCGTGGAATCATCTGTCGATTGTTTCTACACAATGTCTCGTAACCTTGCCGTGTCGCTGACGACGTATTGTCTGTCCGTGCGCGGTAATCCGATGATACTGATGGCCATAGTGACTAATATCGGCATTCAAACATGTAAAAACTTCTGTGTCTAAGGTACCCACTGTGGTGCGTGTAGCAGTGGCGAAGGCTGGTTCTCCTTCATAGGTAAGCCCTAGCCTGTTTGGCAGGGATTTAGATGAGGGTCATCAAAAGGTAAGTGATAAGTGAAGTCGATAGGAATGGAGTTATAGGAACCTCACGCCACTGGCGTGTAGTGTGTATTGCAACAATAATTTATATGTAATTAATAAGTACCATATTTCTCCCGACTACGGCATAGCCAAAAGGAAGGCTAATGATTTTAGCAGTCTATGTATATGTCACCGTAAAATTGTAAAAAGCGTTAGATTGTAATAAAACTAGTGAAATTGTAAAATGTTGATAGACTTCCGACGCGAATATGCTGCCTATAATTTAACGCATTATTTTTCGTTAGATTACAATAGTCAACAATTTTGGGCACGGGTTATACATACATTATTTTTATTGCTTCTATACCTATAAATAATAATAAGAACAAAAAAAGTTATGTATTTGCTTTTAAGTGTAAAAAATAAAAAAAATCAAATCAATGAAAATACCTACATGAAAAATTTACATAGAGGTGATTTATTAAAAGATACTGAGCATCAATTTTATGATATAATCTTACAAAAATTTTACAATAAAACAATAATAACTATCTACTTTAAATTATTTACAGACTAAAAGAAAGAAAGAAATAAAAAACTAAAAAAGATAAAACTAAAGTACAAGATATGCTATAAAAATAAGAAAACCTCTAGGTCGTCCCCATCAGGCAGAGTGCCTATCAGGCTCAAAGAATTCCCTCGCTGGATGGCTATGCTAAATCTTTGAGCCAGATAGGTGCCGGCTTTGGGGTCTCGGGTGGCCTCTACGAGTTTTTTCGAAATTTCTCCGAAAAGTTTGTGTGCCCCCGGACCCCATGTACCTAGGGTTTCAACCCCAAACGGTTCAAATATGAAATCCCTACTAAGGTTCTCATACTTTCGCCGCTTGAGGTTTTCTGCCTGATTTGCGGCCGCACCTGCAGTACTTACTTATCTTACAAAATAAGTTTTAAAATAGTGTTAAAATGTCTAAAAATTAACAGTTTTGCTTTTCCTGTCATGTTCAGTAGAAGTTATCTTATTAACCACCAAATATAGTCCCTCAATCCTCAACATGCTTTCAGTATGTATACTGGCTTTGGGAACGTCTCTCAAATTCAACTATATCTCGATGGAATCCTTCCCCTTATTCTTCCGAATAAGCTCCCATATTATCTTTAAACTCATCAAAATGAGAATTGAACATTTGCCTCTTTAGAGACATCCTATAGCCGAAGATGAGAAAAATCTTAATCATCTCGTTATTTTATTCATACATTTATTTCATAAGCCTATTTTTGGTCTTGATTTGTAACAAGATGGAAGTAAGCTTGGTATGCCTCGCAAATCTTTAAATCTGTAGTGTAATAACACTTTTTCTCTCTCACTTTAATAAATCCACCACAAATATAGCAAAACGAGTCACCGTCTCCTTTTCAACTTCTCAAAGCCATTTTGTACAAGATAAAACAGCGAAAAAAAATATTAAACACGTTATTTCTTTATAATATGCGAGGTCATACCGTCGTACACAAGGGGGGATGTAAGAAAGACAACCCCCATACCATACCTCTCTTTCGCCAGGAATAGACCGCAAAGACCGACTTTAACTGGAAGCAAAAATCATAAATGGTCAAATCGCTATAACTTCTTAATAAGCAAATATTTTCGATTTGTCATCGCACTTTTTTATAAATATTTGCTTATATATTCAGAAAAAATCAAGTAAAACCTATGCGCAAAAAAATAGTATCCCTGTACCTGTATTTTACATGTACTGTCACACTTAGTATGACCCCCCCTCCCCCATCAGGTGTGACGTAATATGTGGATGGACCCTTATAAATATATAGTTTTTAATCTTTCGATATATTTTTACAATCTCGTTAGTTATTTTACAATCTAACGGTTTTTACAATTTTACGGTGACATATATATGTATTTTTGTTCCACCGTAGCGCCTAAACTAAGACTTTCACCAAATTAAGACGACGAAGTTCGGAAACAAAAATGTATGGGATTTGACATATTATGCGTCATTAAGTGACATAAACATCGCTAAGTGACCTAGCGATGCTTATGTCAAATCTCATAGATTTTCCGCAGTTCGTCGCGTCGCACGATGTCGTAACTCGTAAGTAGCGATGACAATTTGGCTAAAGGCTCTGATTCGATTTTAATGAACGAGGTATCAATAGATTCGTAATAATGGCCCGGGTGACAAAGGCTGTATAATTTACATAGTCGGCTTATAGTTTTTAACTTTTGATTATTTGACGAATCATGAAAATACATTTTATGTACTATTTGGCATATGCCATAGTGCTCGTGAGGCTTATGTATGTAAACATAATAATGAGATCAGGCGCAGATCCGACTTTTTACATGCCAATCCGACGCATGGAATATTTCTTGTCAGACAATCAGGTGATCAGCCTGCATTGTCCTAACCAAACTTGAAAACAAATTTTTTTGTTGTTCCAATGCAGGAATCGAAGCCACGACCACCGAGTCGCGAGCCAAGCTGAAAGCTCCAACCACTAGACCACGGAGGCTGTTTGTAATTAATAATTATTATGATAATCTCAGTTCTTTGACCTCATGGAGCGAATTAAATAACTCCTATTGTTCCATCCATTGTCCATACAGTATACTCCATGTGAACATAGATGTGTAACATTGTGTTAATACCTACACTATCAGCTCATAGATGAAAGTTCGCTGTTGCCATGTTAAAAATTGTCAAAATAAGGAACATAAAAAGTGCAACGACTAATATTATGGCTGCTTCCTATTTGGTAAATTTCCCATTTCGTAACAATTATTGAATTTTGATAAAAGTCGACACCGCTCTTTCAATGAAACGTGTAGTATGTGTGTAGAATATAGTGAATCAAGATACCTATAGAAATTCTTATAAGTTAGAAAATATTTGGCATATAACATCGTAAATCGTAAGATAAATCATAATCGGAGAACACGATGGGCAAACCGCTTTCACGACCGGTGTCGATCGTGTCGACGAGAAACCTTGCCATATATTGCAGGTATTGTCATTGCAACGTCTGAGATGGTAATGTGTCAATGGGATTTTCCATATTATGGGTAACTGGCTGTTGCCCGCGGCTCCGCCCGCGTAAATACAGTATCCCTCGGGAACATTGCATTATTTCGGGATAAAAAGTGACCTATGTTTTAATCCAGAGCCTAAACTACTAAGATACCAAATTTCATCAAAATCCGTTCAGTAGTCTTTGCGTGAAAGAGTAACAAACATCCATCCATATATCCATCCATCCATACATCCTTACAAACTTTCACATTTATAATATCTATACTAGTATTATAAAGCTGAAGAGTTTGTTTGTTTGTTTGAACGCGCTAATCTCAGGAACTACTGGTACGAATTGAAAAATAATTTTTGTGTTGGATAGTCCACTTATCGAGGAAGGCTTTAGGCTATATAACATCATGCTAAGTTCAATACGAGAGGAGCACCAATCGAGAATGTTACATAATCGGGGGTTTTTTTTTCCTTTTGAGAGCTTTCGCTGAGTACGCTGCGGAAACGGTTAAAGTTTCGCTAAAATAATGTATGACAGAATTGTTCACCTTTGTACGGCGCGCGGAGCGGGCGGTCAGTTCTCTACGTAAATGAAGTCACGGGTAAATTTTAGCGATATCCCAAAGTTACTGTTCCACGCGGACGAAGTCGCGGGCAAAAGCTAGTTATATTATATATTATATGGGTAATATACTTAGAGCATCCAATCGGTTTAATGCTCTAAGGCTGTGTTTTTCAACCTTTTTCATGATGCGACCCCCCATGTATGAAAAAATATTTCGCGACCCCCCGACCCTTCGCTTTTTTATCATGTATGTAGGGTATGTGTATGTTACAGTGTTGCAAATATTCATTCCATACGACGTTTTTATGCGTCTCCATAGTAAACTGTTAGCATTCGGATATAAGTACATAATATAGTACGTCAAACACATTATTTTACAATTACATACATCGATGATCGATTTATGAGTACTTATATCCTTTTGTTAAAATTCTCTTACTTAATAAATCAATCTTTTTAATCTTTATTGTTTTTTTACTAAAGTTCTCTCGACCTCCGGCGACCCCCCTAAAGAAGCTTCGCGACCCCCCAGGGGGTCGCGACCCACAGGTTGAAAAACACTGCTCTAAGGTAATATAATATTTATACAGCCTGTCTTCAAGTCAAAATTAAATATTCAAGGAGCGTATTATAATCTGTGTGCTGAGTGCAAGTTTTTGTCACTACCTACTCGCCCTGAAGAGGTTAACTACAATTTGTATGGCGTCGAAATGATGCCCCTAGTGACAAATCTAAATAAATCGATTTTTGGTTTTAGAATATTATACGGAACAAAACTTATAAAATATATTTTTTATAGTTTTATACGACACAATTTGTATATAGTTTATATATTATAATCATTAAACAGACACCATCCTACGGATAAAGCCACATAAACCCTGCTACACTGTTGTTGTCAGATAACTAGACAGAGATAACTAGTCCATACACCAGGTAGTAATGTAATAACTCTATAAACTATAAACCATATAATAGGTACGTCTCGATGGAGATTGCCAATTAATTCACTTCCTAATGATACGTAATACGTACACTGTACAGCTTGGCAAAAAAGAGTTTGACGCGGTGACTGCAAGAATTAAAAACATCTTCCGCTGTATTATGTTTTATTGTTATTAATTAATTATTATATTGGAATAACATACGTATAATTTAAATATGTTAAAATATAAATCTACTTATACAAATAAATAAAACTGAAGTGTTTGTTTTTAATTCTAAAGTAACAGATTTTCACTTACTTAATGCATTTAAAGGTCATATACCTACAATAATAAATCAATTTTTATTTTTTTCTGTCTGTCAATGTGTTCCATCTAATCTCTGAAACGGCTGGACCGATTTTTATGGGTCTTTCACTGGCAGATAGGTGATGCTATAAGGTATAACATAGTTTTTATCTTAGAGTTCCGTTTAAAAAATAGGGTTCCGTTTCCGTTAGTTCCACCGTCCACGCAAACGATGTTGCGGGCACCAACGACTAAATAAATTATTAAATGTCATTCCTGTCTATTATTATAGATAAACAGTGGAAAATGTTTTAATTCCTGCTGTCACCGCGTCATACTCTTTTTTGACAAGCCGTGCAGTCGAAAAGCGCTTTTGAACATTATTACCATAGTAACACGTACACCGGCGATTTCGACGACTGTACACCAGAGGCCAGACTATATACTGATAGATAGAGATAGATCAGATCCATAAAAGATGGTATAATAGGTAATTACTTTAGTTGTTAACAAACTTAGTACCATCTTATGACTTAAGTGTGCTTTCTTGTAAGAGATTACAATTTTAGACCGTTATAGACCGAATACCGTTAATTAGATTTCCAGGTTTAAATTATAACGGACAACGTTTCCACTTTCCAGCCATTTTGGAAAATTCTTATGAATACATAATATATACATAATATCTAAATTAGTATTTATTTATGCATAATGCTATAAAAGTAAAGTTTGTATTTATTAATGCATAATGCTTTATAAGTGTAGTTTATATTTATTAATGCATAATGCTTTAGAAGTATAGTTTGTATTTATTTATGCATAATGCTATAAAAGTATAGTTTGTGTTTATCAGTGGCGAAGTCTGGTTCTCCTTCATAGGGAAGCCGTAGCCTGTATAATAGGTAGGGATTTGGATGCAGAGGGTCTTCAAAAGGTAAGCGGTAAGGGAAGCCGATAGGAATGGAGTTATAGGAACCCCTCGCCACTGGTGTTTATTTAAGCAAAGGCTACCGACTAATGGGCTCTGCCTGAGGGATGAGGCGAGAGGCGGGACTGAGGACTGGGGGGAAGGGCTGAGGCCGCTCACCTCACAAGGTCGCGCCCATTCATAACACGATCCAGAGCGCAAAGTGCACGTAAGTATACAGTTTTTGGTGGCTATATTCTTTACACAGAATAAAATGAAGTTGCTTCCGCTGTTTGTTGGCTGATTTATCTTAAACTATTAAACGGATTTTAATTCAATTTTCAGCAATAGATAGAGTGATTCAAGAGAAAGGTTTAAAATATACTACATTACATCCGTGCGCAGCCGAGGTGTTTAATATAAATAATGATGGTACCTAACGTTATCTTAACGTTCGACTATTTCAAACAAAGGGGCCTCTAGTCAAGATGCATTCGATAATTTTGACGGCGAAGTTCGAAACTAAAATGTATGGGATTTGACATATTGCATCGCAAGCGACATGTCACATATCTAACGATGATTTATATCAAATGCCATACATTTTTGATTTCAAAGTTCGCCGTCGAAATTATCGAATGCATCTTGACTAGAGGCCCTGGTATATCCATATAGTTGATACCTATTACCTATACCTACCTTCATGATCCTTTATTATATTAGAGAAAAGCGTCATTAAAAGTCAGTGTCATATTAAAAAGGTTCCCAAAATTTATTAACCCCGATATTATGTAGATAATAATTAGGTACCTATGTTGATTTTACAATAATATACTTAAACTTATGTCAATAACATCGAACCCCACACACCTATCAAGATGTTCTGTAACAGACGCGGGTGACCAGTTCGCGCCATTATGCCATGGGAACCGGCATGTAATTAGTTCCCCATTAATACCACAACGGCCTCCACATAAATAATACTCTTTGTTACATCCTTCATCAAGTTGTCAGTAGAAGGCTACGCTGTAATGTTTGTAGATTAGTATTCAATATTAGTTTCATACCAACTAAAGTATTTTCATGTAAAATGTTGGCAAGACTAGCCCAGCTAGTAACTATATGCCGTAACCTTCACAAACCGTAGTAAAAATACGAGATTATCCTTTAAAATAATTAACGTTGATTTATAGACGCGTGGCGATACTAAGCGGCCCTGCGTATCCTTCAAAGCCGGCGCGTGGTGACTGGTGAGGCAATGAGTCCAAGCTGTCAAGAAATGTCAATTACAAAATCACTGCCACGCTCTCAGATTTCGTTATTTTTATTCAGGCATACAGTATGTAATGTTGGGGAAAATAAATATATCATTAGGTATTAGGGTGCATTAATTATGCCTGCATGCATTATTAAGCCTGCATTTATAGCTTTTCGGGGATTATTTTAGTCTGAAAAGTGCAATGGTTAGAGTCAGAAAACGAATAATCATATTACTCCAGGCATGTCACAATAATGAATTTCATGTAAAAACATATAAAAGTCGTATGTTACGGAATGTGCTCAACAACAGCAGTGACTAAAAGCAGGTGTAACTTGACATCTGTCAACTCTATCATTACACTCAATACTCATTGTAATTTACTTGTAATTTAGGTATAATAATAGATCTATTCTATTCTACCACAGTCCACATTGGCCATAGGGTACATAATATCTATTGGCGTAGGCTAGTGGAAAGTAAAAAAACGGCCAAGTCTGACTCGCGTACAAAAGTGCAAAAAAACACGTTTGTTGTTACTTGTTGTATGTACTATGTAGCATAGTCAAAGTTAAAGTCAAATAATGTTTATTCAGAGTTTATATTCTATATTATACATTTTCTGATTGTCGTTCTACACTCTACATAAGTCATAATGCCTACCACCGGTTCGGGAATTAACCCGGCGAGAAGAAGCGGCGTAAGAAACTTGCGAGAACTGGGAAAATGGTCTTTAAAAAAAAGTATACCTACAACAATGTCATAGTTGGTATTTGTTTATCGACTTAGTAAAGCTGTGCTCGTGTGTTTGTGCAGCAAGTATTTACATAAACTCTTGGAAACGGCGAAGTATTTGTGTAACTGGTTCCCGCTAGACTTTTCACTTTACGCCGTATTTTCTGTCCATCTTTGCACAATAAGTATAAGTACCTACACTTATACTTGGTTGCGTTCGTAAACAAATAAACAAAATGTTCGAGCTGATGATGATTAATTATGGGCTCCCAGTTCCCACATATAATTGCGAGTTCGCATCGCAAATATCTCTCACTCGCACCTGCAGCTTGGCCGTGTACTATCTATGATGACGCTATGCGAATTCGTTGCAAGTCGCTATATGGACAATTTTCTCTACAAAAGTAGAGAAAAGCTCTGTTCAAAGTTTATAAAACACTAGATATTACCCGCGACTTCGTGCGCGCCTAATCGTACATTTTGCTGAGATATAAAGCCTATGCCCTTCCCGTGATCTCATATAATATATCTGTGCCAAATTTCATCAACATCAGTCGAGTAGTTTCGGAGCCTATTCAATGCAAACAACAAACATACAAACACACGTTTATAATATTAGTATAGAACTATAGATAAACGAATAATAATGTTTTGAACAATATATTATACTAGCTGTTGCTCGCAGCTCCGCCCGGGTACATATAATATCCCATGGTAACACTGTACTTTACCGAGATAAAAAGTATCCTGTTTTATTTCAGAGCTTAAACTACTATCATAAATTTCATCAAAATCCGTTCAGTAGTTTTTGCGTGAAAGAGTAACAAACATCCATCCATCCATAATTCCATACATCCATCCTCACAAACTTTCAATTTATAATAGTAGTAGGATGACATGTACAAAATACAATAGATTCTACCAAAGTATAACGTGGCGAGTGATGATGGTTTTACCAATATAGAGTGGTAGAAACGCGTAGTGAATGCGTCGATCTAGCTAGAGCATCAGCCAAGTGGATCAGCGGATCAGCTCGTGAGAAGTTGACCCACAGGTTCTAACGCAAAACAATGTAGGTACCTATGTATTGAACACTAGATACTACCAGCCATTTCGTTCGTACAAAATATCTATAAGTACTAATATTATAAATAGGAAAGTGTGTATAAGTGTTTGTCCGTCTTTCACGCAAAAACTACTGAACCGATTTAAATGAAATTTGATACACAGATAGTCTAGAGCCTGAGATAGCACATAGGCTACTTTTTATCACGTGGAAATGTACGGTTCTCGTGGGATACCTTATTTAGAGTTTCACGTAAAAACTACGAAACCGATTATCATGAAATTTGGCACAGATATAAAGTAGACCACGGGAAAGGACATAGGCTACTTTTTATCGCGGGATATATACGGTTCCTGTGGGTTACTGTACTTACGGGGGCGGAGCCGCGAGCAACAGCTAGTATGTCTATAACGACGGCACCGTAGATTTTTTCGATAAAAACACATGTTGTACCTACAATATCGACAAAGTTCCTGCTCGACCAGTTTCTAAACATTTTCCTTTGCACTAGGACACCTCAAAATAATATAGAAGTGACCGCAACGACTGCAGACGCGGTTGGAGTAAGGAAGTATTTAACTATTTAGACGTATCACGTAAGGATAGCGTGCGTACGTTTCAGTATTTTCATCTTATACCTGGTCGAGCGGCAACTATTTCGATAGTACATTCCTTTACTAGGGTCCCTAGTCACTACTCACTAGCTCTTGAAATTTGAATACTGCGTTATCAAGGCTGCATTAGTCGGTTTTTATCTCCATACAAATGCTGTTGGTGATTTACCCTAATGTCAAACCTTTTCTAAAATAAGTACTTTACAAAGCAGTATAAATATGTACACTATAGCTTCTCTTATATGTATAGATTACTCTTTTATGGGTATTATATCCTTTTTTCCCTGATGTTAGGTGAAATAACAATCATTTTCCCCGCGCACCGCATGAGTTCGACCCGTTGACTAACTTGGGCATTCTCGGTCATCCAATTCATTCATCGCGTAAACAAAACGATTAAACTCGACGAAATTTGTGTGTCATTGTATTACTCGACCGGGTAAATACCACGGCCTCACAGAAAACCGGCGTGAAATAACGCTTGCGTTGTTTCGCCGAGTGAGTGAGGTTACCGGAGGCAAAAGGGGCCAGGGGGTTGAGGATTTTAAGGACTGGGATCACATGGGTTTGACGTTTATGAGAATACCATGTTGCAATTTTAACAAATCGGGACTGGTTGGTGACTGTATTATTGCAGGATTCAATTTGCAAAATACACGTTTCTTTCGTCATGGGGTACTCTTCCCAATTTACCTGTCCGGTAGTTGTGGTATAGTATACGGGTACGCGACCCCGGCTTCCCTAGCTATTACTGTCCTATCCCTTGCCCTCCTGGGCGGTAATATCCTACATTCCCTATTTCCCACTCTAACTTACCAATCTTCCTTTCCTCACCGCCTATCCTTCCCTTTCCGTATTCCTACCCTCTCCACCAATCCGTGGAAACGCAATGGATAATCAAAAATAATTAAATTATCCAAAATGGCGGCGATGTGGTTCGCAACCCATCACGTCTCGTTTCTCGCGGAGGCGAAAAGCGGACCATGGAGAGACGCTTGGCTACGTTGAATGTAAGAGGAGGAATGGATGGTAAGAATGAAAGTGGACGAAGCGAAAGAAGTATGTAAGGATCGTAGCAAATGGAAATAAGTGGTCTCTGCCTGCCCCTACGGGAAAGAGGCGGTCCTGCCTACCCCTACGGGAAAAAGGCGTGATTATATGTATGTATGTATGTACGTTTCTTTGCTAGACTGGCGCCGCACTATGCGGAGTTCAAACTCTTGCAATTAAACGTGTATCTTATTGAGTAGTAAATAAAGTTCAATTATAAATCGCTAACTTAAGAAATGCAGCGCCGCGTAGAGTATCGTCTCGTTTCGGTGCAAACTGACTCTTAGGTGTTACGTGTATCATAAGTACCTGATGGGTGTACCGCTTCGGTTCCTCCGCATAATTAGCAAGTTGGAGTATTAGGGGTGCCAGTTTTTAGAAACCAGAACCTCAATTCTCGTATTTAAAGTAGACAATTTTAAGAGTCAATTTTACTTTGTTTGGTTTGAAAGTGTAGCGACATATTACCGTGAACGGATTTTATGACGTTTCGACCAATCAGAGCGCGTTTCACGTTGGTTTAACGTTTATAAAAACTGTTGGTGGGGCTTCCTCGCTATTGTAGTGCATCTGCGATGTTTGCGTATGCACACACAGACGGTTTTCACACCGTGCTGCGGCGTCGCATTGCATCGCTGATGTTCCGCACGCGTGAAAGTCCCAACACCATCCTAAATCTGCTTAGCGCCAAGCTGGACAGCCCTCTTCTGCGACACTGGGTCCAGGCACACGTGCCTGTGCCCGGAGCCCCAGAGGGGAAATATTTAAATTAAATAAATATAACCTATATGTAGTTATAATATTATGGGCTTTGCCTGAAATAAACATATTTTATTTTATTTTTATTTTTTTATTTTTAAAAACACCGTTTGGGAGTATAAGCGTATCGGGACTTGATTGTAATTGTATTAATGCAGGTTTTATTTTAAACTACTAGGTATACAGGCTGCTTCTAGGTATAGCGGAAGCGATTTTATCGTATTTAAAGATTACGCATTTAAAAAAAAGTAACTCCAAGGGCATCGACATTGCAAACACGTATTCTACGAAAACTTTTCCCCGCTAGTTTTGTAAATGCTATCAACAACTCGTTATGTTCAGCCCACCCTTCTTCATTGGTTTATCCAAGGATCATGTTTATGTTTTAAGGTTAGTAAATGATATATGTAATATGTAAATAAGTATAAAGGTTAATAGGTCTAGGATCTTAGGTATATCATGGCTTCATTCAATTATTACGAATATTTAGTGAAGATTTCCCTTCAAATATTGTTCGCTAAACAGTAAAGACAAACGGCAATTTGTTAACTTATCTAATAGATGTATTATATAATCTATCAAATTTCAAAATTACCTCACGCACAAAATTCTGGTGTATTTGTTAAGTTACTTATTGCGATCGACCATTATCAGTATTTAAGATTGTTCTTTAACTATTCATTATGTTTTATTCAAATAGGTTTTTATTTTAATTATCAGTGCAGTACACTGTACAACCCTATTGGTGATCCCCTAACACGAGATGTCCGTTAAGCGCTTTCGACCGTGACGATGCGACCGAAATCCGAATTGTCGAAACTACAACTCCTATATTCTTATGGTAGCCTAGTATCTCAGCCTGCATTTTTATTAAAAGATCCGATAAATGAACCGAATTTTCAAGCGCTACTTAAAATTAAATGCTCCTTAAATCGCATGCTATCACTGTCTCTGCTTTGCAAAACAATAAAGACAGCATGCGACTTAAGCGCCACTTAATTTAATAGCGTTTTACCATTTTACAATACAAAACTTACGGTTTTTAAATTACTTTTGAGTATAAAAGCTAGAACTGGTTAATATATCATTATTAAATGGTCTATTGTGATTTGTGAATTGTTTTAGCCTAGTAAATTATATCAATTTATAAATGTTACTAGATGTTGCCCACGACTTCGTGCGCGCAAAAATTAATTTCGCAGAAACCGTACATTATTCCACGATAAAAAGTAGCCTATGTCCTTCACCACAGAGAACTATACTCTACATCTGTACCAAATTTAATCAAAATCGGTCCAGTAGTTTCGGAGCCTATTCAATGCAAGCAAACAAACTTTTCCTCTTTATTATATTAGTAGATTTAGATATCTACCAATACCACGCGATATATAATATTTAAAATTGTATTTTATGGATTTCCGCAATCTATTAACTCTTCTGCATATTATGTCTTATACTTCGGAGAAACCTACGCAGTGGTATACCAATGGAGTGTACAATTTCAAATAATGTATGTTTATTCAGGAAAATAGATAATTATAGGTCTAAAAAAATATAGATTTTTCATAATAATTATTGTAACAATAATCCTCAACAAAACAATAACTTCGGCTGTCAACGAGTTTAATTAGTGATTACTCTGATTAGCAATCTAAATGCACAATATCACGATACTTTCTCACTTTGGTACATACAATGCGTTGCGTTTCTGCAGCAAATATTTCAATTTTCTCATGAGTGGGCGCAAAAACGGTTTATCAACAGCCATCGTATTTATTTCTTGGATACGAGTCGGTAATGAAAGCCAATCTCGAAGTCACGCCGGTCGCCGGGCGTTCTTTCAATTGTTTTACTAGAACTCTATGTGGAGACACGTTGAGACACACATAACAAAAAATATAAATATTTATACACATAACACAGTCCAAACTATAATGTCTATTAATGTCTATGCTTCCAATAAGAATGCCTTGGGAATTATGGAACTATGGAACAACTAGATGATGCCCGCGGCTCCGCCCGCGTAAGCACAGTAACCCACGGAAACCTTATATGTCCCGCGATAAAAAGTAGGCTATGTCCTTTCTCAGGCACTAGACTATCTGTGTACCAAATTTCATTTAAATCGGTTCAGTAGTTTTGGCGTGAAAGACGGACAAACAGATAAACACACATTTTTCCATTTATGTATGAGTATAATATTAGTATGGATTAGGTATCTACGGCGACCAAAGATAAAATTATGTAAGGCGTAAGAGTGAATGCATTTAAATTACTAAAATTATTATACTACTAATATTATAAATGTGAAAGTTTGTGAGGATGGGTGGAAGGATGTTTGTTACTCTTTCGCGCAAAAACTACTGAACGGATTTTTTAATGCAATTTGGTATGGTAGAAGTTTAGGCTCGATTAAAACATAGGCAACGTTTAATTTCGGAAAATTACAATATTCCCGCGGGATACCAGATAGTATATTTAAGGAAACAGCTAGTGATTGTATAATTGTATAATGCCAAAACTTAAATCTATACAAGTATACACATCACACAACACATTTATAAATAAACCATAAAGTATTATTATTATGAAAATGAAAATTAAAAAAATTTTTTTTCAAATAAAACTTAAAAAGCTATTTTCGGAAAGTCAACAAAAAAAGGCTACCACCGGTTCAACCCTAACCCGCCGAGAAGAACCGGCGTAAGAAACTCGCACGGGCCCATCTTTTAGTAAAAAGATGGAAAATTGTTGTTTTAAAAGAAATATATATTTTACATTGTAAACTTAAATCTATGTTAAATATAACAAAAGTCAGTACACAAGTACATATAGAGACAGCCTTGCAGGGTTGCATCTTATTCCCAAGGTGTGCAATCGTTAACAAAATCATTTACTTTATAATAAGCTTTAGCACACAAACGTTCTTTGACTACTTTTTTTAATTTATTAATAGAAAGGTTTTCAACGTTTTCTGGGATCCTATTGTATAGGCGTATACATTATTTAATAGTATTTAGTATTATTTAATTGGTGTACCTAATGATCATGGTCACGAGTTCACGTCTCACGGTCACCTACTCGGGTACCTACTCACGGCGGATTCCCTGGACCCGGGGCGTGGAGAATGTATGATGACGGAGGATCGTCTACCTCACGTCGATGTTGACTTTATGACGACCATTATGGCCTCATATTATGGCAGGCAGTGGTGATCACATTCGCATTTGGTTATATTTTTGTTTTGGCATATTTTCTGTAACCAGAGTTCGATCTGTGGTCGCAATACGCCCATAATAATTCATTTAATTTTTTAGTTTAAACTATATAAAGGGTCTGTTGCCTCTCAGATAAATAAAAAAATGAAAATTGTGTCTTTGGAATGTGAAAAAATTGGTATTGAATCACGAATGTCAATATTACACAAACGCACATGTGTCGTTGTTTTTTTATTGTGTGTTGTTGTTAAAGACATGTTAGATTTCTACACATCTTCTTCCGCATAAACATTAGGTGTGCCAAACTTTATACTCCTTCATTAGCACAAGTCTCGTAAAACCGTACTCAATTTTTTTGCTTCATATATTAATGTAATGTATACCTAATATATATTATGATGGTTTTAATATGAACGAAATATTAAAATAGGGAACAGAAAGAGAACTATTATAGTTTACAAAAAATCTTTTTCCTATAAAAAATCTATAATAATACTGGCATCTTCAATTAAAATATACTGAATTTAGATGATTTTTATACAAATATAAAAATAAAAAAAACTGCGATCTAATGATACGAAATGAAATCATCAGTTATTAATTTCTTACGTATTGCTATTGTCTATGCAGATGTGGGTAGGTACATACGAAGTGGAACGAATATGGAAATCGTCGTTATAATTTAAACTCAATATGCTATAGACGGTGCTTAATTACTGTGTTATTAATTGTACTTGAGAGTGATTTCACCAGCAATTTTAACCGACTTCAAAAAAAGTAGGTTCTCATTTTGACTTGTATGTTTGTATCAGCCATCAAGTTTTTTCCTCTTGTTCCCTCTGTGGCTTAGTGGTTGAACGCGTCGGTGCTCAACCCGAAGGTCGCAGGTTTGAATCCTACCAAAGGAACAAAAAGATTTCTGTGTTCATGGGTCATGGATTTGTAGAAATTGTATTTAAGGGAGTTTCCCATACAGCAAACATGATTTTTTGCCGTTTTGTACACGCACGTAGGCTGGTGTTCTAGAATTCATCACAATACATTTTTACATATTACCACAGTCGCAGATTAAAGAAAGAGGAACAGATAAACAGCTAGACAGCTTTCGATTTGATTGCATTACAAGCATACGGTGTGTCCACGATTGTGTGGAAAATTTTTGAACCGTTGAAGGTCGACGTGGTGGAGGTAGCCCGTCCCCTTCAACGGCTCAAGATCGTTCTTTGAAAGCTGTTTGTCTGTACTTCCTATACTGTGGTACTATCGTGTCTGTAAGTAAGTATATAACGTATCCGTATATCAATTACTGATACTTCGGGCACATGATCCACTGCTTATGTAAAAACGTTTAGGCAGAAAAATAATTGTCATACTCAAAGTAAAAAATCATCCCATGTATGGGTGACTCTCCGCAAAATGCAAACTCGCCCATGTAAAGAAAAAAAAAACATTTTCTAGTTGACAATAATTATTTTTCTGCATAAACGTCTTTACATAAGCAATAGATCATATGGCCAAAATATCCGTAATTGATTTTACCGAACCTTTACTCTAACTACTCTGTAGGTATTATCGTTTATGGAAAATACGCAAACGCAATCAACTTTGAAATCGCTGGAAGTGAAATGATTTTTTTGGTCGACAGCGTCCGATGACGTAATGACGATGACGATTAAAGCGTTTACACGGTGGATTGGCGGGAAATCGAAGACGTAATCGATGCCCTAATATGGGCATTGCCTAACACGGTCAAAACTTTAAAGTACATAGTTAAGAAAGAAGTGTGGTGAAAAATTATTGTTTTTAGAACAAGGGTATACGATATATATATTAAATACGAAAAATAAGTAGAGCCTTATCTATAGTCTATACTAATATTATTAGGAGGAAAGCTTTGTTTGTCTGTTTGAATTGAACAGACTCCAAAACTATCTACTGTCAGAAATTTAGAATAGACCACGGAGAAGCACATATAATAATAAGGCGACTTCTCATCGCAGGAAAACGTGCGGTTTCCGCCGGAATTTCTTTCGCGGGTACGAATTCGCGGGATACATCCTGTAGGACACATTGTAACAATCAGATTAGTAGAAAATTGAAAAAAATCTTACGATAAAACTTAAAAGATTAAAAAAAACGATAGTTCGAAGGAATCCTATTAGTAATATTATGATATGATTACTAATGTGAATGTGAGTTTGATTGTTTGGTTTTTTCTCTTTTACGTAAAAATACTCAGCCGATATTCGTGAAATTTGGCACAGATATAAAGTAGACTACGGAGAAGGACATAGGCTTGGCGGCAAAATGTATGGTTCCCGCGCGATATCTTTATACGCGCACGAAGTCACGGACAACATCTAGTATTTTTATAATCTTAAGGACTTTTACCTTAGTAGGTAATAAATAAATAAAAATAAAAAAATCCTGTAACAATCTTTATAACTATAAAAATTTGAAACATTAACCATTGTAAATTAAAGACAATATCTCTTTTAATAATAACATTTAAAATAATAGCTCAATTGCTCAAATAAAAAATGTTCACATGGTCTTGAAAACGTTGTAAACTTGTTGTAATTGTATGAATTTGTATGTAAATGGTTGGAATGCACAGGATTTTGCATAACATTATTATTTATACAAGTAACTATTATATATTATACCGTTTCACAAAGTGATAGTGAGAGCTGAACTTTCGGTGGTTTCGGAATTATTTAACCCCCTAATAGCTGTTATTTTCTTGTTCAACTACTAATATTATAAACGCAAAATATATGCCTCTGAGGTCCAGCGGTTTAGAGCTTGGCTTTGTCGTGGGTTCGATCCCCGCGTTGGAACAACAAAAATACTGCTTTCAAGTCTGCTTAGGATAATGTTGATCACCTATAATAAGCCCTTCTTTTTTAATTGCGCACATACTTACGATCACTATTCATTATAATAACGAGCACTATAAAATCGCGAGCTCTTGTTTAACTATGTAGTATTTTAAGGTGTTATAGCGTAAATAAGGCGTCCTATTATAATCGTTCAAACTCGTGGAAACCGTACATTTTGTCGCGACTATAAATAAGCTTAACCCTGCACAAGGTCCATCCTGTTTCAAATTTCATTAAATTCCTTCAGTAGTTGAGGTGTAATTGCGTAACATACATTTTAAATAATATTAATAAGAAAGTAAGGATATATGTACCTACTTAGTAGGTAAATAAGATGACATTTACATGTTATAACTACAATCTACATAAATTACAAAAATATTCCTCAATTCTCGTCAAACCAGTTCTTACCCTGTTCATATGTCATCTTAAAAATATGTTCTTATCAACTTGTAGCATGTTAAGTGTTAACATAATATTATAAACTACTAGTTGACCCCGACAGACGTTGTTTTTGTCTTAATTAGTACATTCAAATAACTACACATACTACCTACACCTTCACTTACTACCTACACCTACAAGTACAACTACCCCTAGAGCCTGCAGGGATCTGTGACAGAATAAGAGTTATCGACCACTGAGGGTTGAAGATTATTAGATACAGAATTAATATCGCTATTAAAAGTAGAGGTTGGTGTGAGAAGGGTATTAATTTAAGGTTATGTTATGTACATTCAAATTATAAAATAGTTTTACAGAAAAATGGAATGGGCCACCTTAAAATCTATTTTTCATTCATTAAAAAATAGCATAAGCAACTTCATACAAAAAGAAGTGAAACCCCGCAAATAACATTTTCATGTAAAATGGCGTTAAGACCAGACCAAGTGACTAGCACTGTCAAAATGTTAACAGAACACATCTAGAGCCAAGCTTCTGACTGTACACGCCCTAACTCTACATGTGAATGTAGCGAAATGGCCAAGCCACATATTTTGACTAAGGTGTAGAGTTTGTGAAGTTAGTTAGTTAGTTAGGTTAGGTGTAGGGTCAGAAGCTTGGCTCTAGATGAGATCTGAGGGGCAATTCTGCTAAATAAAACCTGCATTAATACAATTACAATCAAGTCCCGATACGCTTATACTCCCAAACGGTGTTTTTATGAACGTTAAACTAATGTGAAACGCGCTCTGATTGGTCGAAACGTCATAAAATCCGTTCACGGTAACATGTCGCTACACTTTCGATCCAAACAAATGACTCTTATGACGACCTCTGTTGCTCAGTTGGTTGAGCGTGTTGGTGCTCAAGCCTCCGGCTCCGGGTTCAAATCCCGCCGAAGGAACAAAAAGTTTTTCTGTGTTCCTGGGTCATGGATGTGTATTAAATATATGTATAATATAATAAAAATCTGAAATATGTGTATAGTATAAAAGTATTAAATATATTTCCGTTGTCTGGTACCCGTAACACAAGTTCTTCGAGAGCTTACCACGGGATCAGATTGACGTGGTGCGCTGATGATGATAAATTGTAGCTGAGAACACTTTCGATCAAGACAGCTTTCAAACAAAAAAAACTGCATCATCAAAATCGGTTCATCCTTTTAGGAGCTACGATGTTATTTGACGGCCTCTGTGGTTCAGTGGTAAGCACGTTGGCGGCTCAAGCCGGAGGTCGCGGGTTCTAATCCCGCAGAAGGAACAAAAAAGTGTTCCTGGGTCATGGATGTGTATTAAATATGTGTATCATATTGTAGTGAAAATCTTAAATTTATGTATAGTATTAAATATATTTCCGTTGTCTGGTCCCTGTAACACCAGCTCTTTGGGTACTTAGCACGGGACCAGATTGACGTAGTGAAGCATCCATAGATATTATCATATTATTGATCCACTCAAAACCAACTGAACCGATTTCAAACATTCTTTCGTCATAAGAAAGCTACGAGCTAAAATAAGTAGGTTTATACATACATACATATACATATAATCACGCCTTTTTCCCGTAGGAGTAGGCAGGACCGCCTCTTTCCCGTAGGGGTAGGCAGAGACCACTTCTTTCCACTTGCTACGATCCCTACATACTTCTTTCGCTTCGTCCACTTTCATTCTTACCATCCATTCCTCATCTTACATTCAACGTAGGTTTATCTTGTGTACCTATTATGTAATGAACATAACTGAAGATAATCCTATTATACTTACACCTAGGCTATATTTTTCATGAACGTGCATTTTATAAAAGCTATCATAGTATAATATATTATGAAAGTAAATAAAGATTTATTACTCTCTTGTCATATGTCTACACATATTAATCTAAATTGCACATTAATTTATTAATTGCATTGAATACTTTCTAATATCTACGAATAAATAAATCATAATCGGCGAAAGCTTTTTGACATTAAGTGGTAGCCATCTTGGATTTTGTTTATTATTTGCCGTAAGCTTAGAGTTCTATATCGAGAGTTTTCAAGTCGATAAATTAGACAGTATGTATGGACTGTCCGGGAATATAATCTGTTAGCAAGTTAACTAGCGGACTGCACACGTAATCTCAGTAATAGAGTCCCATTTTTACCGTTTTGATACGGAACCCTAAAAATTAAGTTCCTATCTACAAAGATGTCGAAAATAACGCTTTACTATGACTTTACGCGCGGTACAGTAAAAGATTTCAACGCGCGCAAAGTTCATGGCATTGCTACTACCTGTTACCATTACTCATATTTATTATAATTGGGCCTAAAAAATATTGTAACATACTGTACCGTCGTACAAATATTTGATATGACTATTGGGACATTGTATACGGTCTTTTTATATATGGATTGCAATTCCAATGTCTCGCTAGAACTCAAGAACGGCTGGATCAATTTGGCTAATTTTGGTCTTAAAATAATTGTGGAAGATCTGGGAAGGTATAAAATTGCGGTTTTTAAATTAAGAACGTTTTAATTACGATACCGTTTTGTACACTTTTTTACCGTTTTGTACACTTTTTTACAGTTTTGTACACTTTTTTGTATAAACCGTCTAGGTAGTAGGTAGTTATTTTACTTGTACAATGTACAGTGGTCAGTGCTGACTGGTGACCTTCGCGTCGTGCTGCGTGCAGGCACGCGCGTCGCGCACGCCGCGCCGGCATACTAATGTCCAGTAGGTAATGACTCGTCGCAGACAATGTCAGGATTTGGGATTATGATTTTGACAGGCAGTTTTGGTAAATACATAATTATATAACACTAGCTGGTGCCCGCGGCTCCACCCGCGTAAATATAGTTTTTACGCGGTCGCGGATATGTGACTGATGCAAAAAATAGATTAAACAAATCCTTGATGCGGATTATATATCATGCTAAAATTTCAGCTCGATCGGTGCAGAACTTTTTGAGTTTTTGAAGGGTACACAAACCAACATAACATTTTATATATGTATATAGATTTGAGGTCGGTGAGTTAATTCGACCATAATTCTTATTTCAATTTTTAAGTTTCATCTTTTTTGAGTTATTTAGCCTCTTAGATAGGTAATTAGGTACACGCAATAATTAAATGTGTAAATTTTGTCTGTGGAATCTGAAAGAAAGAATAAATTTCGTTAAACCAACACCACAGATTAGAGAAAGGAACGGATACATAGTAAGCTCAAATAGTAGGTACATGGTAAGTATTTTTTTTTAATTTTTATATTTTCGGATCGTTCTATGGAAGCTGTTTTTCTGTAAGTATAGGCAAAGAATATATATTACTAACGTAAGAATAGGTATAAATACTAACTCTGTGCCGACACCTACTGTTATTAATTATTATACAAAGGCAAGAGTGAGGTAGTACCTATTTGAAACTTTATTTTTATTAATTTTATGTACTTACCTATGTATTATTTAAAAAATATATACTTACTTAAATATAATTTCAATAGCTGATGATGTGTCATAATACGATTCTTTTAATGTGGCCATTTTACCTTCGATAAACGAGCAGACAGTTCGCCTGATGGTAACCAATATTGAACATATTAGGCAAGGCTACCAGGATCACATAAACGGCGTCGTGTTAGATAAGCCGAGTGCCCGAGTGAGATCGAAAGTATAGAACGCACCTGTTCTGAGGTCGACGAGTCCTGCAGGTGCAGCTTTGAGTAGTGTGCACGCAGGGCTATCACCTATCACATAATTTTCTATAGTCTATACTCTATACGAATATTTTGAAGAGGAAAAGTTTGTTTGCATTGAATAGGCTCCGAAACTATTAGACAGATTTTCATGAAATTTGGCATCGATATAGAGTAGACCACGGGGAAGGACATAGGCTACTTTTTTTTAGGGGATTTACATTCTCACACGAAGTCGCGGGCAAGATCTAGTATAATACTAAAATAATATCTATGGTCGCTTCCACATCACGTCAATCTGGTCCCGTGGTACTTAAGTTCTCGAAGAATTGTGTTGGAACAAAAGGGGAGGGCAACGAAAATAAATATATTTAAGTAATATTTTTTATACTACACACTCGCACATAATATTTTAGATTTTTTGTTATAATATTATGTAACACATATTTAGGTAATACACAACCATGACCCAGGAACATAAAAAACTATTTTTTGTTTTGGCGGGATTCAAACCCGCGACCTCCGGCCTGAGCACTAACGCGCTCAACAACCAGTAACCACTGAGCCATAGAGGTCGTCATATATTTCTTTTTTATAGCGAACAATACCACAGGAATGCTTAAACACATTTATGGTGTTTTTCAGTCACTATTCAATTTTTCAGGAGCGAATACACTCTTGAATAAAATCAACTTTTTTTAAGTTAAAAAGAAAATTACCTGTTTCATACAAAATGTTATCTATGCCGGAGCCTTTTTGTATAGATGATTTTTCTTCAAGTAGGAAAGTTGATCCCATAGTAAAAGTTCTTAATACCCTGTATAATTTATAATTTTCTAATGTCATTCAAAGGGCTAAGTTATAGTTTTAACGGGAGACAGAGAATTTAGCAAAAAATAACAAACATAAAGTTGACGACAAAATAAGTTTCACCAAATCTCAATAGATTAGTTATTAGAAAATACAATTATTTTGCCAAATTCGTGCTCATTAACAATATTGGGAAATCACACCGCTGATTTTCAGTAATCACAAACAAACAAACAAGTTACACTGAACGCTGAGCTCTACTTGGTACCATGGAGAATATATAGAGTATATCTCTATTCTCCATCTTAGTACCGATTGAATTTGTGGGAATAGTGGTGGTGGCCCCAAAGGGAGATCTCCGACCGAGCGAGATGGTATGCTCGGTTAGGCCGAAGCTCACTTGTACGCATTTCAGCTGTCTTATATATAGTTCCGAGCTTCAGAAACTTCGATAGCGGGATTCAGGACTGTGCGCTGATTGGTCCGCCACAAATTATTTATAGTTTCGTACACAACAATATGGTTAACAATTTAATTTTGGTAAAAGTTTGTCAGCATCAGACACCTTAACTGCAAATTTAGTAATCTATACTAATATTATAAAGCTGAAGAGTTTGTTTGTTTGTTTGTTTATTTGTTTGAACGCGCTAATCTCAGGAACTACTGGTTCGAATTGAAAAATTATTTTTGTGTTGGATAGTCCATTTATCGAGGAAGGCTTTAGGCTATATAACATCATGCTAAGCTCAATACGAGCGGAGCTCCAATCAATAATGTTTCAAAATCGGGGTGTTTTTTCCCTTTTGAGAGCTTTCGTTGCGTACGCTGCGGAAACGGTTAAAGTTTCGCTAAAATTATGTATCACAGAATTGTTCCCCTTTAAAAATTCTAAAAAAAAGTCCGCGACAGTATATGTCTATCTTTTAAGGTTGGCTCACAATAACCTTTTTATGCTAACCAAATTTGTTCTAAAATTAAGCATTATTTGTGAGGGTGTTTTCATAAAGATGATATTAATCCTTATCCAAATAAATACGTTATTCATTACAAGCATTTAATTTAGAAGGAAATTGCCATTTACATCATTTGATTTCAATAAGTATTTTAGAAGATATCGCAGTAATAAACTAATCAGCGCGCAATAATGATGTGCGGCGCGCTGCGGGCAGTCGTGAGTCGCGGGCAAGCGCTCCTCCTTCTACGTAAATGAAGTCGCGGGTAAATTTTAGCGATATTCCAAAGTAACTATTCCACGCGGACGAAGTCGCGGGCAAAAGCTAGTAATTAATATGTAGATTAAAATCACGGCATAGCCGTATATATTTTAAAGAACCGCCGAGACTCTACTTTATTCCCTTACTATTATAAATGTAAAATTTTGTGAATAAGGATGGATATATAAACGTTTGTGACTCTTTCACGCATTTACTGAATGGATTTTGATGACATTTGGTAAGGTAATAGTTTCAGCTATAGTAGTCTACATTTTATATCGAAAAAAGTACAGTGTACCCGTGGGATAGTGTATTTACGCGGCCGGAATTGCGGGAAAAAGCTAGTAACTCTATAAGGTAGAGTCTTATTAGAAACTTTTGTAGTAACTCGCTATGAGAAAAGCGTTAGAGAAGTTCATAATGGGTAGCGAACGCTGTTATTATGTCAAGTTGAGATATAAACTCATTATAAAGCTCGGCCAAAGCTTCGACTTACATGAAATCCTCCTCAGATGGTTCATATAAAACCTCCTTGTAGTTTTAACCATTCAGTACAACATTATAGCACTTAACACACAATATTTATATCACAAATCACACACAATTTAATCTACAATGCACTAACAAACCGTCGCACACGTCCACACTAACCGGGGGGCGATTTAAGACTGGCGACTGGCGAGATCGTCATTCGTCGTTCGAAATTTGAAGCGAAGTATGCGCGCGCGCAGGCTTCGCCGGGAAAGTTCATCGAACGCCTGCGCTGGTACGTTCTGGATTATCGCGAGATTATTGCGGACGTTTTGTCGCCACAAAATTGGCGTTTGGCGAATCTTATAAATGAGAAAATATTTCTGAATCGTGGTAGAGAGTGGTGGACTCGCTTTCATCCTTAGATGAATAACGCCTTCTATACTTTCATCAAGAACTTTCAATCATATCAAAAAGTTCACTCTCTACTAGATGCATTTAAATAAGGCGCAAATAGTCGAATATTAATTCAAATTAATAATAAATTAGGTACCTTATAAATTTATATTTATTTAAAACATTACTGTACAATTCTTATTCAAATTCAAATTCTTTATTAAACACACATAATAACATACAATAAAATAAACATGTAATATACATCACATCAATCTAATCCCATGCTAAGTTAAGACAAGTTGTGTTATGGCAATCAGACAATGGATACACATTAAACAATTCTATACTATGGTATATTATTACACACACTCTCTCAGACTCACACTACACAAACACACTAAAATAGTTTATCACGTTGGTATTGTCTTTTTCGGCGTCGTGATGCGCGCTTCGTTGGGGAGTCTTCCCCGGAACCTTCGGTAAACTACACCCGACGGCCAGAACGCCTCCACCTCGAGGGTAGACAAAAGTGTTGTCGGCACTCTTACCACAAAGGAACTGAAGTTGACTTTGTGGCGAGACTGCAGACGCTCAACCCTTAAAGTTGAGTCTTCTCACGGATGTAGCTCACGACGTCTTCCACCTCCATGGACCAGTGCAGACGGGACACGTACAGCTGCGTTGCGGGTACCTCACACCGTAAGCGCAGCTCGGGTACGTAGGGTGCGGTGCCGCGATGGTTGCGGACGGCAGGCTTCCTCTTCTTTCTTCTCTCCACCAGAGTGAAGCCCTCCTCATCGCACCTTAAAACATTAGCTTTAAACAAGTTATAATAACATAATGATATCTAAAATTTTACGTGGTAGAGCCATGCTTCGGCACGAATGGGCCGGCTCGACCGGAGAAATACCACGGGCTCACAGAAAACCGGCGTGAAACAGCGTTTGCGCTGTGTTTCGCCGAGTGAGTGAGTTTACCGGAGGCCCAATCCCCTACCCTATTCCCTTCCCTACCCTCCCCTATTACCCTATTCCCTCTTATAAGGCCGGCAACGCACTTCTGATGCTGCGAGTGTCCATGGGCGACGGAAGTTGCTTTCCATCAGGTGACCCGTTTGCTCGTTTGCCCCCTTATTTCATAAAAAAAAACAAAATATACTAAATTTAAAACTAAAAAAGAAGACACGTTTACAAATAAAACTATCTCTAAAAATATCTATAATTAAAAAAACTTCCCTAGGTCACCCCCATCTGGCAGAGTACCTAGCAAACTGATAGCATTGCCTCGTTGGATAGCAATGGCTATCCGTTGTGCCAGGTAGTTCCCGGCTCTGGGGTGACGGGTGGCTTCAGCAAGCTTTTTTGATACTTCTTTAAAAAGCTTATGTGCGTCCGGACCCCATGCGCCCCAATAGTACCTTATTAGTTATTTAGATGTTTTTTGTAACACTGCAATTAAAAAAATAACAGTGATTAAGTATGTCATTTATTTAAATCAAATCATTTATTGCAAGAATGTAGTATACATAGGGTCTTACAAAATTACATATTTACAAAAATCCTACATACTGCCATCAAAATAGCGTTAATACGGCGTCGGCGTTTGACGACCTCTGTGGCTCAGTTGGTTGAGCGTGTTGGTGCTCAAGCCGGGGGTCGCGGGTTCGAATCCCGCCGAAGGAACAAAAAGTTTTTCTGTGTTCCTGGGTCATGGATGTGTATTAAATATGCGTATAATATAATAAAAACCTTAAATATGTATATAGTATAAAAAGTATTAAATATATTTCCGTTATCGTCCCCGTAACACAAGTTCTTCGAGAACTTACCACGGGATCAGATTGACGTGGTGTGAAGCGTCCATAGATAATATTATTATTATACAAAAAAAATACCTCGTATAAGTAGGTACGATAATATTACAAACAAGTCTATCGTTAGAGTGTAGTGTGTACTAATTATGTCGCAACGATATAAAATTGTTAATTAATTATATTATGGTGGTCAATTAAACTGGCATTTAGGGGAATATGCTCTACCTTGGAGCCAGTTGTACCTTAACCAGTTGGCTTTTTCTATATTATTCTCAAGCTTTTGAATTCTAACACCTCGCTTCGTCTCTACCAAAGTCTCTACCATGGGGTAAACAGTTCTGTTATACCTCTATGGTCTCTACCGACTAGTTCTTATAAAGGTTATATAGAGTTAGTCATTTACCACCAATAAGCCAGTGTTTTTTTTTCGACGTTGAAATTTTTACTCTGTCCGTCCGTCCATCTGTCCTCCCTTGATAACTTCGGAAATTATGAATAAGTATAAATGGACAAAATTTTGTATAGTTATAGGTTGCATATTAATTTTATTTTTGGTATCATAAAATTTATAAATGTGTATTTTAGGGGTACATTACCCCATACCCACGAAGTGGAGATGAATTTTATTTTTTATTTCATCCCACCACGTGGGTATCATCGAATAGGTATTTCTATGATCTATCTATCTATAGATACTATTATTATAAAGCTGAAGAGTTTGTTTGTTTGAACGCGCTAATCTCATTAACTACTGGTTTGAATTGAAAAAATATTTTTGTGTTGGATATTCCATTTATCTAGGAAGGCTTTAGGCTATATATCATCACGCTGCGATCAATAGGAGCGAAGAATCAGTGGAAAATGTGGAATAAAACGGGGAAAATTATTCATCTTTGAGGGCTTCCGTTTTGTTTGAACGCGCTGATCTCAGGATTTGTTATATCGAATTGAGAAAATGAAGTGAAAAATGTTGCAAAAACGGGGAAATTATTCATATTGAACAGATTTTAATGAATTTTTTTGTGTGTTGAAGTGGATTCGAGAATAGTTTAGATTTGCAATTGGACCCGGTAGGTGGCGCTGTTGCCAGTACGTCAACAAAACGTCAAAAAATTTAAAAGCGGTACGCCGTACGAAGTTCGCCGGGACAGCTAGTACTTATATATAAAAATTTCGTGTCACGAATCACGTTCAAGTCACGAAACTTTAACCGTTTCCGCAGCCTACACGGCGAAAGCTTTTAAAAGAAAAAAACAACCAATTTTGAAACATTCTTGATTGGTGCTCCGCTCATATTGAGCTTAGCATGACGTTATATAGCCTAAAGCCTTCCTCGATAAATGGACTATCCAACACGAAAATATTTTTTCAATTAGAACCAGTAGTTCCTGAGATTAGCGCGTTCAAACAAACAAACTCTTCAGCTTTATAATATTAGTACCTATGGATGAAACACACTCCTCCGAAACGGCTTAACTGATTCTTATGATTTTTTTTTTCATTTTCGGTAAGTCTGAGAATCGGTCGTAAATATTTACTACATACATTATATGTGGCAAAACAACTTTTGCCGGGTCAGCTAGTATATATTATTATATAAAAGGCAAATCTGATTGACTAATATATATCAACGCATAGGTCAAACCCTCAAGGCTAGAAATTCGAAATTTTGCACATGTATTTCTCATATGACGTAGGCATCCATCAGGGAACGATTTTTTTGAAATTCAATAGGGGATGAAAGAAAGAAAGAAAATGAAAGTTTAAAAACTATTTCACGCGGGTGAGACCGATACTAGTTTCAATTAAAGGCAAGTTTCATACAATATGATTTTTTTAATATAATATGTACTAGCATCATATATATATTACATCATATTTGTTCTTTAAATAAATAGTTTCAAATATTAAAACATTACAATAATTATTTAAAATGTTGTAATTTTTTATTGTTTCAAATCACATTTCAAATGCTCGATGCATACAAATTCATGACAAATTCCATTAAGAAAAAAAATGTTAATTGTCAGTTGTCACTGTCAGTTTAAAATCATTGTCAAAAATTTGTCAATTGACTTTTGCATTTGTCGAAGTTTCCACGAAGTTGAAAATCGTGACTTTTCACTTTTAATTTGTATTAAAATTTTGCCGATAGACTCGTGTTTTTAAGGAAAATAAACAATAAAATAGTAAAATGCCAAAAGTTTCAGGTACTGTATCTGATTTAGACATATATTTAAATTTAAATGCCCAACGAAGAAGAAAACAGGTTAGCTTTTACCAGTTAAAAAACAACAGTTTAAAATGAGTTCAAAAGGAACTCTTTAAAATGATGTCTATTTTTAAAATACAAAATCTTAATCGGTTCTCCAAAAGATCTTATGTTTTTTTAACACAACACTGAACAGCATCTTCTTGGTAAACAGCCGTAAATGCCGGTAATCGTTGGTGCAAACAGTTTTCTTTATGACAAGAATTAAATTGAGATTTTTTTTTTTAGTTAAAGTGAAATGGGGCAAGGAGATATACCCAGATGTTGAGGTGAACACTGATGATGATCCTGTTTTATTCAAAGCACAAATCTTCGCACTGACCGGAGTACAGCCGGAAAGACAGAAGGTTGTCTGCAAAGGAATCACATTACGGGATGATTCATGGGACAACTTTAAGTTAACAAAAGTGAGTAGCTCTAAAGCTTATGGATTATTTTACAGTTTCAAGTAGCGAATGAAAAAATTCTGACTGTGTTATCACAACATTACTAAAGCTAAGTAAATGTAATAAATTGCTAAAAACTAAGGGGCAGTCAAGGATACTATGATATTTTATGTTAAGATCCAATAGCACTTGCTATACAGTTTGTATAAACTATCACAGACTACTAAGATACTATATATGTACCGTAATATGAAATGTGTCCAGGCATCTTAATATAGAATATTATAGTATCTTCACCATATGTGACATCCTTTACATTTAAGCTCTTCTTTGCTCTGTTACATCTTGTGATGCAAATAAAATTATTTATGTGATATTTAGAGATATTTATTGATTAAAACCCTGTAGTATTTATTTTTAACATTTAAAATTAATTTTCACTATTATTTTTGTAATAGAATGCCTTAGTTATGGTGATGGGCAGTAAAGAGGAGGATGTGCCGACAGCCCCGGTGGAGCAGACACGTTTTGTGGAGGACATGAATGAATCCGAGCTCGCTACTGCAGTGAGTATTCTTTATAGAATTTGTTGCAACCATGCAATGTCTAGACATTTGTGACTGCTAAATTCATTTACCAGCAGGTGATCTTTAACCTAAAATAAAGGCTTTGTGACATTCAATAGATTATGGAAGTTTTATAAATTCAGTAAAAATATTTTTATAACAACATTGAAGAGTCCATCCAATAAATGGTTATAATAGACAATAGTCCTTAAATAAATTATTATTAATTGTTAATATTTTGTACCATGATAGACCTCAAAATCTCTTTGTTAATAAATGCTGTTCCGGAAAATTTATAACGGTTTTTTTATTCATAAAATTTTGTCATTTACAGTAATTTGGCAAGTGTCCACATTTTCTTTTTCAGCTTGACCTTCCGGAAGGTCTCATAAACTTAGGAAACACCTGCTACATGAATGCCACGGTGCAGTGTTTGAGGACAGTTCCAGAATTAAGAAATGCCCTGCTTAATTATGATCAATGTAAGTAACATTTAATTGTTGACAAGACTTTTTGCTTTCTCGCTATTTACTAAGTAAGTTGTGATGTCAAAGGCACAACTTATATGAAGTTCAATTATCCATCCAAAATATTTGGAAAACAAACAAGTACAGAAACAGATAAATCACAAATAATGAAAAGGCCCTTGTGTACTAAATATTATTACAGATAATTCAACTCATTTGTGCGTGCGGCTCTATGTGTGGGTTATGTTTAAGGGGCAAATAGCCCCTAAAGCTTAAAAATCGCTCAGTTTGAGTCAGAACTACTCCGAAAAATGGGAATAAAAAAATTCAAAAAAATATACATTTCACACTTCAATCCTTCATCTTTAATATCATCGTTAATTTTTTTAATAAGACGAAGATTAATATTAAATAAATTAAAATTAAAAAGCCCTGTTTTCAGATTTCTTTTTCTATCTACTTACTACCTACTACGGCTATAAAGATGGTTCTTTTACGAAAATGTGGAGAATATATTTATCTAACATTTCATCGTTGGGTTTTTCGAAATACCGTTTTGTTTTCAAAATATACGTAAATAACTATTATTTTGTGAAAATATTTGTAAGCGGTGCGTGCGCGGGCGCGCGGGACAGTGAGCCGCTGACTTTCGTACGAGGAGGTTGTGTCACTCTCCGCGGTGCCGCTATTTCGCAATCGTTTATTTTACTCTTGTAATAATAGGGAACAACATGCCGTAAAAAATAAATTATGAAAACCTTAGTGAGCACTCTGCCTGCGATAGAATGAAAATGTTCGATCCTTGAATGTACTTTTTTGTTCCTTCAACTTCTTACTTGAAATTTTAATAATATATTATATAGTATATATTATAGTATAATATTTTATTATATAATATGTACTTGTAAATTTCACAGAAAGTGTATAGTTCTATTTCTATAACGACCTCTGTGGCTCAGTTGGTTGAGCGTGTCGTTGCTCAAGCCGGGGGTCGCGGGTTCAAATCCCGCCGACGGAACAAAAAGTTTTCTGTGTTCCTGGGTCATGGATGTGTATTAAATATGTGTATAATATAATAAAAATCTTAATTATGTGTATAGTATAAAAGTATTAAATATACTTCCGTTATCTGGTACCCGTAACACAAGTTCTTCGAGAACTTACCACGGGATCAGATTGACGTGGTGTGAAGCGTCCATAGATATATTATATTATTTCTGTTTTAATTATCTATTTAGTATATCAACGTTTTGAGGTATATAGTATATGAGGTAAAAATGCCTAAGCGACATTTATTTATTTATTTAACACACATACAACTACCATTACAGACAAAATCCAATTAGATAGCGTAGGAGAGTAAATTCATATTTTATATAATACATATTATGACATTTCCAGTTTAAATAATAATAATTGATAAAAAATAATAATTAAATAAAATATAATAATTAAAGAAAGACACATATGACGCATAAATTTAGTAAACTTTATAGAAGAGTGATTTAACGTTAAAATTTTTAGAAAAAAAAATCATTAAAAATCACAAAATAGTCGGATTTAGATGGTTTTAACATACATCTATATATCTATATATCAATAAGATACAACGTGTATCTTATTTTTATAGCAATTTTTGATATTAAAACGAGTCATATAGCTTTCGAATTACAGGCAGTTTATGTCGCTTAGGTAAAAAAGTCCTAATTCGAAAAATAGGTAAAATTATCTAAGCTATCAACGAAAGTTATGTAATAGCAAGTAAAATTGCCTACATTTTATTTTTAAGGTTTTCAGTAACATGTAAAAATAGATAAGCTATAGATACATTTTCTGTAATAACAGGTAAAAATAACTAATTCCAAACACTTTAAAAAAATTATAGGAGTATTCATCTAAATGGCCTAAGAGTTTATAAAATAAAACAAGATAAGTTACATAAATGTTGCTTACATTAAGAATTTTCTACGGCTAAAGTTATCTTAGTAAATTTATTATTCAATGACATTGTAAGTTTTTGCTCCTAACTGACAATATTCTCCTTCGTCTTGTTTATAAAAATTAATTGCAGTTCCCTTGTCTGACTAAAACGAGCTAAAACGTTAGCTAATTTTGATCTTGAAATAATAAAAAATATAGAAGTAAAAACTCAAGGCCTAGGATTTCAGCCCATTGCTTTATACTTAAGCTGCGGCCCCATTCCTTGAGTTATCTCTTGGTAGTGCTGGGAGATATTCCACATACCGATTCTGGGCATGACACCGTGACACAATTGGCCCAAAGCCTACCCAGCTCATCCGCGGTTTTGTTGCCGGAGATATTGCCGTTGCCTAGAACCCATACCAGACTGATGCTGTTATCTCGTCCTAGCGTGTTTAGCGTTTGAACACAAGCCATAACTAATTTAGATGAAAGAAGAAGGGGCAAAAAGTCCCCATCCTTGTAGCACTATAAGACATATATCAAATGAAAGGGCTTAAAAAAGTGTCATTGTTTTGTATGACGAAAATCCTCTAAACCATGGGAGAAAAAAGTAAATGAGGGTTAAAAAAGTTTAAAAAAATCATTCTATATTATTGCACCGTTTCATAGTGTTGCTACTATGGAAAAAAATTTGGAAAGTAATGGTATACACTCAACTTTAGAAAAGTGTTATATTTAGATAAACTGCCTCATATTTTGATGAAATGTATGGAATGATAATAAAATACTAAAAATAAGCTCTTTCCTCAATTTTTTCGCACATACCTAATTATTTTCTGGAAATTGTTTCTTAAGGCCCCCACAGACGAGAGGCCGATCGTTTCAGCTGGAACTGACGTCAGTTCGGCCTGAACGGATTCGAGCACACACACGGAAAAAATCGCATCCAATCCAATTTGCGTCAGTTCGGCCTGATCTGATTCGTGCCCACACACGGAACAGTCGCATCAGTCCATTCTGGTTTGCCGCGCGCTACGGTCGTGTTTATCAATTTTGTATTTAAACACCGCGAAAACTCATACAACGCTTGTACAAGATACACGCCCGCACGGCAGCGGGTCGGGCAAGAACTGAAGCGATTTGTCCACACACGGTCAGGACAGGCCGCGCGTTCAGGCCGATCGGTCAGGCCAGAATTAATGTTGCCAACTTAGTTATTTTACAAAATTTTACTAAATTGAGTATTTTATTCCCTCCTTGGTAGAAATTTAGTTATTAGTAGTGTTTAAGTAGGAAAGAGCCAGACAGTAATGATATGCAAAATAGCTACTAAATACGTAATATTTCCTAGTATATTTTAATTTAATGGTAAAATTTATAATCAAATTCAATTAATGAAAAAAAATTAATATAATAAAACCTAAAATGCAGTGGTTTTTGGGGGGCTTCAGGAATTCCTAAGTTAATTAGCCTCTTTAGTAGTTTTTTAGTAGTTTTAGTAGAAATCGATACGAGTTTAGTAGTTTCACAAAAAAAGAGCTGGCAACACTGGAACGAATCGCTTCAGTCCGTACGGCCGCCTGATGCGATCTCGAAATTGCACACACACGATACGATTTTGCATCCGTTCAGGCCGAACTGAAGGTAGACCGGACCATGTATGGGGCCCCTTACTTGCAACGCTATCGAATGGTGCAATAATACAAAATGTATTTTTTTCCTAATTTGCGGATTCGAATCCTGGCCTGGAAAAGTGGTTTATGTAAAATCAAATAATTCAGATAAAACAATTACATTAAAATACATATAATAAAATAGCAAAAATAATTTTAAAACGATTAGGTACAGAAAAAAAGTAAAAAAGATATAGTACATGGTGAATTATTCTTCTGGGCGTTGTAAGAGAAGTCAAAAAAAATTAGCAATAGCAATTTAGCCCTACGGAATATCGAGGCCGACTTGATGAAAACTTAAACTGCATCATTTTTGATAACTCATTTTTCCTAGACAGGATTCGAACCCATAAATTATGAAAAAAAAAAATACATCCTGTGTACTGCACCTTTAAATAGTATCGCAAGTAAGAAACAATTTCCATAATGTAAGTATGTGACAAAATTGAGGAAAGAGCTTATTTTAGCATTTTATTATCATTCCATACATTTCTTCAAAATATGGGACAATTTATCAAAATATAACACTTTTCTGAAGCTTGCTGTATACCATTACTTCCCGAAAATTGTTCCTTATTAGCAACACTATGAAATGGTGCAATAATACAGGTGGTTTTTTAAACTTTTTTCACCTATAACTCTCATTAACTTTTTTCTCCCATGGTTTAGAGATTTTTCGTCATACAAAAAAATTACACGCTTTTTAAGTCCTTTGATATATGTCTTGTAGTGCTACAGTAGTGGGGACGGGATCCATACAAAAATGCCCCTTCTTCTTTCTGCTGCTGTCAGTGCCTTCAGCGCAGTGTGATTGTTCTGACAGACTGCGCTGAAAGCATTGACAGTAGCAGAAATATCATCTAAATTATCCTAATCTTCTCTATAAGATTAGGATGTTTTATGGACAAGGACAATCTGTAGGCTCTGTAGTGAACAACTCATCACAGCCTCAAACATGGTTGTAAATTGTCCTAAGCAAGTATATAGGTAAGCCTGTAGGTGGCATGCCCCCGTAGAAGGTCCGTCCACCCGGTTGTCTTTCCTGGATCCGTCCGTGTACCAGACTATGTCATTGGAGTGAACATTGATTCCTATCCTCTACTCTCCCTAGACGATAGGAAAACCTGGTGTTGCTTTGAGAAGCTATGCACCTTGATCATATCGTCTGATGGCATGGCCATGATAGGTGTCTTAAGAAGAGACTATTGCATCTGTCCATGAAGGGTGGAAGTCCATTTGGCTTCCTGGCCTTGAAAAACGCTACTACCGCCATACATTTGTCATTAAAAATGTACGGTGATAGCAGCTTTTGATGTAACAAAAGAGATGAACAATATTTGTTATATTCTGATATTTTTTTTATGAACATCAACTTGGCAAAATCGCTTTAAAATTTTATCATAGTAACATATTTTGTCCGCAGCGTTAATTCGTTAATCGTTGAAGTTAATTCTTAACCCCAGTAAAAGTAATTTTTCCAAGGAATCCACGGAAAACTTTTTATTCTCTTATGGATTCGAACCCACGCCCTCTGGCTTGAGCACTAAAGCGCTAACCACTGAGCCACAGATATCTTCATCTAAACTGATTCAATTTAAGTCTCTATAACTCCTGAATTTATGTAGTTTTTTGGACCGTTATAGTTTTCGTTCAAAGTTTATTACATGGACTACCATCATGAATTTTTCACATTTTTAGAGCCAGCCGTTTGGCTTTTAGAGGGGGGGACGCCGTATTTTAACAAGAAATGCGCTTAAAAGTGGAATATCGCGCAAACGGATACGTACGTACATCAAAATATAATCTCAGAAATCTCTCAATGTTCTTATAATGTCTATGTACCTAATTATATCTCCCCTTTTCGTGTAGGTGTAACCAAAAATTATCTTCATTTATTTTAGCACTATGTCGACGTGATAAATAAACTTATCCATTCAAAGTTTCATATTTCAAGCACCACCGTTTGGATGGACAGACGGACGGGCGGACGGTCGGTCGAAAGGAAGGACATGACGAAACTATAAGGATTCCGAGACATGAACTACGGAACCTTAAAAAAGGAATAATAATGAAACCACACCGATTTCAGTGACTGTTGCCAATTTAATTGAAAATAGACCAGCTATAGGAGCTATTTTATTATGTCCAAGTATGTGCGCAAAGTTTATTCCCATAACCTAGTATATTGATATTTTCTACTACCGACAGGACTAACTAGCGAAACATTAGGCGCATAAATATAGAAATATATTTAGCAATGTTTGCGTTCATTAAGGTTCCCACACACTGTAAATTTAATACTTTTAGTTACATTTTATCTAACTGACGACAAAAAAAATATCTAACCGACATACTTAAAAACAAAAGTTTTCAAGTAAAAATATCTACATAGCACGAATAGTTATTGTGTCAAATATGTAAAACTATCTTTACGCCAATATTGTTTTATTTCACTATGGGTAAATTCTACAAGTTGCACTTTCGTAAAATAATGCTATCAAATTAAATGCACTGTAAGGACAATTCACAAATAATTTGTATGGAGAAAATGTACAAAGTGTTCACGAAAAGAATTTTTTAAACAAGTAAAAATATTTTTGTGCAAACAAAAGAAAAGTAAAAACATGAAAAATAGACTAAGTAGATTTTTAAAATTCTTCAAAATATCCAAATGAATTTTTTTATAAATAGCTTTTTGTTGTCGCTTAGTGAACATAACATTCATGATTTTGTATAAATTTCACTATATCTAAGCAACAAAAAAATCGTCGTAGGAAGACGACGATTAGACCAATCGACGCAGAAAAAAAATACAAACTCATTGATATAACTCATTTTCGGTATTTTTGTCGCTTAGGAAAGCGAAAAAACACCTAGTGGATATTTTAGTGATTCTGTCAACAGCACTAAGTATTGCATTTTGGTGGGCGTAGAGGTGGAAAATGAAATCAAAAGTGATGGGTTGGAAGCCGCATTGCCTACCAAATAATTTCTAGATTTCGGGAATAACCTTGACCGGCTTCTACAAAAGAAGGAGAAGCGGCTTATACATTCTACGTTTTTTCTTTGCTCATAGACCAGAAATAAATTAATATTTTCAAGTTGCATTTAAATCATTCCTAAAGTCTTTGAGTATATAACCACCCTAAAGTCGTATAAAAGGGCCGTTCCTCAGTTTATAATTTGAGTCGCGGCGCGGCCGCGCGCGGAGATCGCGAGCGCTGCGGGGTGTATGCGGGTGGCGCGGCGGGAAGTGTTAGGCCATGCCCGAATCTGTGACGTCATCTACGTATATTTTCGCCTTAATATGTTACCCACACATAGCACCGCGTACAGGTAATGGGCCGCGTCACTATCACACAAACTAAAGCTGTATAATTATAATCGCACACACACATAGCGCCGTGCGCAAGAATGACTTTAACTATCTATATGTTTGTGAGAAATGTTCAGCACAAAAATAGTTTGTACCTTTTATTTAAATTACAGTCTATACTCTACACCAGTGTTTTTCAATCTTTTTCGTGACACGACCTCTTTAGTATGAATATGATAAATGCAGTACTTTCCCTACCTTTTGCAACTCCCCTATAGAAGCTTCGCGACCACCCTAAAGAGGCTTACCCATACTTTGAAAAACACTGCTCTATACCATGGTTGATATGTGTGATATCTAATTGAATGCTGTGTAACGTGTAGCGTCTGGCGGCGGCACGGCTGGCGCGCTCACCGGCGCACTATCGGCTACCGTGCGCGCGCTGGACAGCGGCGGAGCGGGCGCGTGCGCGGCGGCGGCGGCGCGAATGTTGCACGCGCTGCACGCCGCCGCGCCGCGCCTGGCCGAGCGCGTGCAGGGGCAGCTGCAGCAGCAGGACGCGTCCGAGTGCTGGGCGGAGATCGTGCGAGCGCTGCAGGCGAGACTGCCGGCCGCACCGGAGCACCCCAAGTATGTGACCAGTAGTAGCATACTTGTATTGGTATACTTCGATGAGAGGAAATAATTTTCACATATTTCTGTCAAAACGAAAATAAATCATCTCAAAATGACAGGACTCACTTGTATGTTTATAAGCAATTTCAATTCAATCAAGGAGGTAAATGGAGTAAAATTATAACACAGTGGTATCCCAGAGGCCACAAAAGAAACAGAGGTAGACAATTTAAAAGGTGAACAGATGAAATAGAGATGACAGGAGGGACCAAGACCTGGAATAGGTGTACGACAGAGAGGAATGGAGAAGATTGGGGGTGGCCTGTGCCCAAAGGCACACAAATTTAGTGAACATATAAATAACAAGCTATTACTGTAAAAAATATGTTAAAAAGGCTATAAATAAATAAATAAACTATAATAAATAAATAAATAAGCTATTCCATTTCGTTGGATTACAATCTGACACATTAATCGTAAACATTTAGGCAAGATTGTCTGATAGTTTTTTATCGAAGTTACCAATCAAAAACTGTTTTTTATTTTTATTTATGTTTTTTGATTTCTATTTGTGATTAGAACTGCTGCTGGTTTAATCAGATCTTCCCCTATTGTAAATCATTAATTTTGTTTACAGCAAACCCCTGGTAGAGCAGTACTTCGGTGGCACACTCGAAGTGGAGCTAGTGTGCGGGGAAGCGGACGAGCCCCCCACCAAGTCCACGGAGTCGTTCCTGCAGCTGTCCTGCTTCATCTCTCAGGACGTCAAGTATCTGCAGTCTGGCCTCAAGTCCGTGAGTAATTACTGTCATGTCTGTTATCCTTATTAAGTAAAGAAGGACATATATCATCATATAAGTAAGGTCCGACCGAGAATGCTTTTTTGTCTCGGCCGACTGCCGAGACCGAGACTGAGAATTTATAAAATATTTAAGTAGGTAAAAAAAAATATATATGCAATATGCACGTATTTTTTTTATTTTTTTACATAGATCTATCTTGTTTGGTAAATCATATGGTAAAATCAGTTTTTTGATATCATGAAAAATAACTAAGATATGAACGTTTAAAGTAGTCTGTTAGACAGAGAGATCGGACGTGTATCGTGACGTCACGTAACATGACTTTCATAGAAAGTTCATACTAAATTTCATTTTGCTAGAAAGAGATAGAGTACAAACTTTGACCGCTCATATCTTGCTCATTTATCAACAGATATTGAAATTTTTTTCGCCATTTCCTTTATTTTTCAGTCTAGTATCATATTATTATGTTTTAAGCTATTTTTATATTTTATGTATATTCCCTATTACTTGCACCGCGCATATCCGATTCTATACTAAAAAAACGTCGCTGTACACTCCAACCGAGCGATGCAACTAATAAGGTGGCCTCGGGCGCCGCGCCCGTACGCGGTAAATTCAAATTAACTGATCGTAATTCGTAAGTCATGGCTTATTCTTGACTACGACCGAGAGCCAAGCCCGAA
Organism: Glaucopsyche alexis; assembly: GCA_905404095.1. NCBI lineage: Eukaryota > Metazoa > Arthropoda > Insecta > Lepidoptera > Lycaenidae > Glaucopsyche > Glaucopsyche alexis. The sequence goes on from FR990057.1 coordinate 20,695,378, forward strand.
ATCTCGGGCTCGAGAATGCCAAGTCTGAGATCGAGACTGAGGTCTCGGTCGGACCTCACATAATGTAAGGCTGTGGGGTCGTCCATTAATCACGTGATGCCTAAATGGGGAGGGGGGGTCCGAAAAAAAATCACGAAGTATCACCAAGGGGAGGAGGGGGTATAAGGAGACATCACGTGTATTAATTTCGAATCTAGTCTATGCATACCGAAATTAATATCGGTTGTAGATTCGTAGTGTTGTTTAAATACTTACAAGACAAATGACTCGTATAGTTTTTAATTGCTTTAATTAATCGATTAAGTTAAAGTTTTTCTTCAAACATGACCTGCTTACTATGTAACAAAATACACATGATCTTAGGTGGGGGAGGGGGGGGGGGGTAGTATAAAACCTCACCACGTATCACCAGGGGGAGGGGAGGGGTCTAAAAAGTTGTTAAAAACATCACGTGATTAATGGACGGTCCCTAAGTAAGTTCTGACCGAGAATGCTTTTTATGTCTCGGCCGAGACCGAGAATTTATATAATTAATTAAAGGAGGTACGATAAATAAAAAAACATGCAATAGGACCTTGTCTTTATTTAGGTCCTAAACGCTTCAAAAGTGTTTCATTAAACACAAAAAATAATACAACATGCAATAATATAAAATACTTTTTTTTTTTTTTAAACGGGCAATTGGCCCACCACACTTACCCACCACTGCAACTCCTGTGTAGCCAGGATCGACAGTGGTAACCAACCGCAAAAACCCTTTGATATGATCTCAGGGGTGCCGGGGGGACATGCTAAATCTGTCTTGGAACCCGCAACGAAATTAATCAAAAGATTGTAGGAGTAGGAAGTAGTAATATAAAATACTTAGCAAATACACTTTTTTCAAAACCGCCGAAATAACTATTCGCCGTGTTGGTTGATAGATTATCTGTGCTGTGATGTCAAAATTGTACTATTTGTAATCTATGTTATAGTAGAATAAATAATAGTACATGTACAGAAGACTCACTTCGAAAAGTCATTTAAAGAAATAGGACTCTTACTACGATACGATTAAGTTCAATTCAGATCGCGCAGCGCTTGATCACCTACGATTATATTTACCTACAAGTTGCGTATTTTTCTATCGCATAACTCTTATTCATATCGCATAATTTTGACGAAATCGGGGTTGTCTCCGTTTAGAAAATAATTTAATTACAACTTTTTTTCTAGTACCTACCTACTGTACTTTAGTGAACAAATTACTTTCCAAATAAACCTAATGTAGGTGTTAATAGTACTTACTTACTTACTTACTGCGGCGCAGCGACCCAAATTGAGTCTTGGCCTCTGACACTAGAGTACGCCATTTGGTCCTGTCCTGTGCGACATCTTGCCAGGCCTCCACTCGCAACGCCATCAGGTCCTTCTCCACCTCGTCCCTCCAGCGGTACCTGGGGCGTCCCACCGGTCTTCTGCCGGTAATTTGCCCCACAAACGCTCTTTTTGCCGCTCGATTCTCTTTCATTCGCTCTACGTGACCGAGCCAGCGGATTCGGTGGGATTTGTATTCCCCGATAATATTAGGCGTTGCCACCAGGTTTTCAATTTCGCGGTTTTTCTTGGCCTCCAGTCGCCGTCTTCATCCATAGTCGGACCTAGAATCTTGCGCAGTATTTTTCTTTCGGCCACTAAGAGTTTCGTTTCCTCCTTTTGGGTTAGAGTCCAAGTTTCACACCCGTATAAGAGTATAGGTCGAATAACAGTTTTATATATTCGTATTTTCGTACCTCTGCTTAGAACCTTGGACACTAAGATTTTATGGAGCGCTGAACTGCATCGAAGAGCACTTTGGACTCGGATATCAATTTCATCTATCCTAGAGTTCGTATCGGTTACAGTGCAGCCAAGGTATCTAAACTTAGCTGTTCCATTGTAGATGATGTTATCTACTTTAAGATCTTCTGGTGGCCGTCGCTTGTCTTTATATCGCCGCATGTGCAAATATTCTGTTTTACTGTGATTTATTCTAAGCCCGACTTTTGTAGCTTCCATCTCCAGAGTCTGTACCGCATCCTCTACGTCAGATTTCCTGTCACCCACAAGAGCCAGATCATCCGCATATCCTATCACCTGATGCTTTCCATTAAGCAGCACGCCACCGTTAAGATTCATAATCTTCCTAATTATATGCTCTAGCGCCAAATTGAATAACATAGGTGATAGTGCGTGTCCCTGCTTCAGTCCAGTCTCTATGTTAATTATTTCTGTATATGATCTGTCCACCCTGACCACTGCATTACTCTTGTTGGTTGCTGTCCTGATCAAGTTGACAAGTTTTTCAGGGATCTGGAAGTTCCTTAGTATTGTATATAGAGAAGCACGATCTATACTATCATACGCCTTAGCGAAGTCAACGAATAGCACATGGATGTTTTGAGCATATTCCCATTTTTTCTCCATCAGCTGCTTAAGTAGGAAGATTTGGTCCACCGTACTTCGGCTTCGCCTAAAACCACATTGGTAGTCCCCTAACAATTCCTCAGCATATGGTTCCAGTCGCTTTAGGAGCACGTACGAAAGTATCTTGTATGCTGTTGGTAACAAAGCAAAAGCAAAAAGGTGTTAATAGTAGGTACTTTAATTCTAATAAATTCGCGCATACCTATAAGTAGACCGGTATGCGTAAACGTAAGCGTTTTCGATACCTTCACGGCCTGATATTACTCAAAGATGTTGAATCACGCCGCCTTACTATTACTCTAGGTACTTTTGTCAACAAATGTTTTTTTTCAAATCGTATCAAAATCCACATTGCGTCGGAATGAGTTTTTATTACGCGAACGGATAGTTCAGGAGCGAACACCTAAAAACGTAATATTGGTTCTCAAAATCTCAACTAATAGCAGCAGCTCAAACTATAATAATATTATTTAATATTATGGTATTATAGTGTAGGAGCTGGCCGAGTGATTTTTACCTAACTTAAACACAGTAATATAATATTATGTGCCCAGATTGTAAGATATTCAATCCAATCCATAAAACATTGCGACGAACAAATCTCGCGCATACGTCGCTCACTGTTCGCGCGCGAGTCCCTACTGCAGTGTTATTCTCTAAGAACATTTTCATATATCTCGACAGCTGAATCCGCGGTGAGTGTCAAATATCATATACGAATTTGACACTCACCGCGGATTCAGTTGTCGAGATTTGAAAATGTTCTTAGAGAATAGACAGGCTGATTGGCCCGCTCGAGTGGGCCGCCGCACGTACTTATATTTTCGATACCTACACGGGGAGTGAGACAGGCCTGGTAGTAGTAAAATGGCAGTGTGACGTTCCGTTTAACGTTTCGATATTAATAAATAAAAAGTTAAGAATTTTAGAACAAACATGTCAAAGAATACAGGAAAACCATTTTGAGCGTATTCAATATAGCATGGAATTATTAGAAACAAAATACATAAATAATGGCTGTATAAGATGTCATGAACAGAAACACGTTCCGTTTAACTACTATGTACATGTTCAGTGTGTTTGTGTCGTCACATCCTTTCCGGAAGTTGCTTCGCAGTGTTTTTAAGTTATGATATCGCTAGAATACGTTTCCTAAGCCAAGTACTAAAGGAAATACTCCTTCAATGTATGAAATTAAATATGAGTCAAGTAGCATATTACTTGCATCTCGCATATCCGATTGTATAGTAAAAAAAAACGTCACATTCACACCAAACAAGCGGGCGCCGCGACCGTGCGCGGTAAATTCAAATTAACTGATCGTAATGCGTAAGTCATGGCTTGCTCTTGTCTACGACCGAGAGCCAAGCCCGAAATCTCGGCTCGATTTTTGGCCGAGAATGCCGAGTCTGAGATCGAGACGGAGGTCTCGGTCAGACCTCATATAATGTAAGGCTGTAGTACAATTTACTAAAGCATTACACATGGAATGGACAGTATATATTTCTCTCTCAAGAGTCTCTATTACAATTACATTTTAATCTATAATTATATTGCAAATTAATTTGTTTCAACATTGATATTCTTATTGTTACAGAAAATGTCAGAGCAAATAACGAAGATGTCACAAACATTGGGAAGGGATGCTGTATACACAAAAACTGTAAGTTTTAATATATATGTCACCATAAAATTGTAAAAACCGTTAGATTATAAAATAACTAACGAGATTGTTAAAAATATGTCGAAAGATTCAAAACTATATATTTATAATCTAACGAAAAATAATGTGTTAAATTATAGGCTGAATATTCGCGTCGGAAGTCTATAAACATTTTACAATTTCACTAGTTATATTTCAATCTAACGGTTTTTACAATTTTACGGTGATATATACACTAACTTCCTTAATTCAATATGTTGGCCAATTTCGAGACTTAATTTACTAGGTATTTATATAACTGACGGCTGATTTATTTTTATGAATAGTACACTTAATAAGGTAACTTCTCAGAATCAAAAATCTATATTATCAAAGTGTATACAGTGATTTGTTTACAAAATTTTGCAAATCTCTTAGATATATCTAAACTGTTCATAAAATATTGCGTTTTCTTACGTTTATCAAGTAGCAATACCTCAATATTTCTGGGTATACAAATTAAACTAAATATTTTACATGTAGTGGTCTCCCCAATTGAACCACTATAGTTTTACATGTGTTTCTACTACAGAGCAAGATCAGCCGCTTGCCCGCGTACCTCACGGTGCAGTTCGTGCGGTTCTACTACAAGGAGCGCGAGGCGATCAACGCCAAGATCCTCAAGGACGTCAAGTTTCCCCTGGACCTGGACGTCTACGAGCTCTGCACCTCCGAGCTGCAGGAGCGTTTGGCGCCCATGAGGGCCAAGTTTAAGGTACAATATCGATAAAGTTCCCGCTCGACCGGTTTCTCAACATTTTCCTTTGCAGTAGGACTGAACCTCAAAATATTTAAATTGTGTTTAAATATTTTGATGACATGTGAGTATGTGTGCGTGCGGACGATTCAACGGCGCTGTTGAGGGATTTCCAGCTTAATTTTTAATTTCCATAATTTTAAGAGCCGTTATGTACCTATATTCATGCATGATTGTATGAACACAATAATTTCAGGAACTGGACGACTCCAAAGTGGAGAAGGCCTTGGCGACCGCCAACCGCGGGGACAGCACCTCCATAGCGAGGAAGAAGGTGCTGCCGTACTGGTTTGAAGATGGTAAGATTAATGCTGGGGCTGTATCGTCCGGAATTTATTAGAACGGGGAAAATTCAGAGCAGTAAAATTAGAACTCTGCGCTAATACAATAGAGTTGAAAATCGAACCCACGAGTGTTCAGGACGTGTGTGAGGGACATACATGTTTCATATAGAATTGTTTTTGTATGGAAACTGAACATTCTACCTGAATTTTACATCCTTAAAGGATGTCAAATAAAGTACTTGTGTTCTCAGGCTCAGGGTTGAATTGAATTGATTATTATAGTACTACAGCGGCGAAGGCTGGTTTTTCTTCATAGGGAAGGGATGGGTCTTCAAAATGTATGTGGTAAATGAAGCCGATAGGAATGGAGCTATAGGAAACCCACACCACTGTAGCACTGTTAAATTTTTATACTGTATTTTGCAAAGATTTCAAAACTCAAGCTATGACAGAACAAATCTTCATACAAGAAAGTTACGCCATCTTGGTTTTTACCATACTTCAAATGTCAGCCATCTTGTTTTCACCATACATCAAATGTCAAAATGGCCCCAAAAATCTCAAGTGGGGGCCATTTAACTGGAGACACTTTTTGCCTCAACATGCCTCGTCTATAATATATATGTCTATGGTATTTTGTTCATGTAGACGTGGGCAGCAACAACAGCGGGCTGTACCGGCTGCAGGCGGTCCTCACGCACCGCGGCCGCTCCTCGTCCTCCGGCCACTACGTCGCGTGGATCGCGCGCAACGGCGGCTGGCTGCGCTGCGACGACGACGCCGTCACGCCCGTCTCCGCCGACGACGTGCTCAAGCTCAGCGGCGGCGGTGAGTGAGCGGGACCGCAGGGGCACAGCGTGCGAGCGAGATAGCACGATCGAGTCGTGTCACTCGTGTTACAGCACAGACATAAATTGACAAGATAACGCAAGTCTCATCGTCTGTATAGAAACCAAGCGTGCCATTATTTTTCTACCTACTGTGACGTCACAAGAGCGATTTAGTGATGATAACTCCCCGTCCTCAAGTAAACGATTTAAAGGCCGTGGCCGCGTGCCGCTCCGTCGCGTTTTTGAGTTTTCATTTGACGTTTGGTACCGAGAATATTCAAGAGGAAATGGCGCTGAAGGATGTAATTTTTAGTCGTCAATATATTAATTATTAATATTTATTCACAACTCGTGTTCAACTCCTCAGGCGACTGGCACTGCGCGTACCTGCTGCTGTACGGGCCCCGCATCCTGGAGCTGCCGGAGGACGAGCCCATGGTCACCGACGTCACCGAGGACCCGGCGGGGGAACCGCCTACTGCGCTCGCGTAGACCACCACAGTAGACCAGGGCGACAGACGGCCGGAGGGCGCGAGGCTAGGACGCCATGTTGTGACGTCACAGTACAATAAAACTGATATTTATCACCGACACGCAAGTTTTTATTTCAAAATTTTTGTTCCTTATGTTATCCTAGATTTTACTTTTTTTTTTACTTTTTTGGTTAGTTATAAACATATTGGTTATAAATAAACTGCGTAAAATGTTTTTTGTTTCAATGCAGGTTTAATTTTTCAATTTAACTGTGACGTCACAAAGATATAACAAACTATCTTATCTATATTAACTTTATAACGTTACTAATGGCCTCAAATGATTCGCTGCTAAAGAAGTGCGCTATGTTGTTTGATCACAGAAAATTGTTCGAGTATTTTTAACTTTAACTGTTTTAAAATCAGGAGCCAAAAACTTCTGACCTTATATCGAACGTTTTACAAAGATTTACAAATAAAATCACTGCCCTTTGTATAAATATTAAAGTATTCAAGAAGCATGAGGACAATTTTCCACACAATGATTTCAAAGTAGAGGTAGGCCCTTGGGAACGTTACGAATAAAACATCTTCATACATTAAATCTGAAATGTTCCTTAATTAGATTTCCAAATAAATTCGTATATAAAAATGGTTAACATTTTAAAAATTGAATTTAAATAATTATTTTATTCGAATGCCAAATTTTCTATTGGTAGGGACTAGTAGACTTTATGTGTTATAAACACAAAAAATGTAGCTAAAAGACTTGTGTGTATGTGTGACTGATTTCATCAAAAACATTATTCTCAAATCGACTAAAAACCAACTTCAATGAAACTTTAAACTTTCAGAATATATTACATAAAAATTAAAATATTTTTAGACAAATAGAATACTTGAAACCATTTTACCTAAATATTGTAGAAAAATGTACCCAGAAACAGAGACTTATTAAACTAAGCATATTCAACATACGTACCAATAAATTTTATCCTTCGAACAAGATCATGCTATGCGTGAAAAACATCAGCGAGATCTCAGCTGTGGACTCTTGTGGTTGCGTTGTGGACCTTGTGGTACCGACAAAATGTCGATGTTTATTGTGTATGTACTATTTCCGGTTGTTCACAATCAATTAATTATATTTTGGGCATATAATCTACTGCTTGTGTAAAGACGTTTTGGCATAAAAATAATCAAACATTTTGAAAAATGGGAAATTATACAAAATACAATTATATTGCTCTCTGTAAGTCGCTGAGGTCAATAACCTCATAGAAACAGGTAATTTAATTAAAGAGGATGCAAAGAGACTTTGCCTAAATAGCATCAATATATTATGTAATCAGTGGTGTGAGGTCAATGACCTTAACAGCGCCGTTAATTGCGTAATGTAATATCATTTCATATATTTATTATAGTATTTTTTTCGAAATTTTTATTTCAATCTATACGTCTTTACATAAGAGGTGTAGATCATATGCCCAAAATATCCGTACTCGATTTTGCTCCACCTTATAGATAGTCGGTTTCGCTGGTGGTTGCGTTGTGGTTGCGATGTGGTTCACACTTACCCACAGCTTGACCACCGTCTGTCGCGTTCGTGTGTGCAGTTATATAAGTGTGGATCGACCCTAACGCGTACACACAATTTTCACTATTTTCGAACCAATGCTGAGTCCCAGCCTTGTCCGGAATCCGGTAGGCCGGAGAAAATTCAGACTACTGAAAATGGAACTCGAACTAATTATTATTCATTAATAGGTACATAGATTGAAAATCGAACAGTGTCCAGTCGTCAGATTTGACATTGACATGTGACTGGACACTCATGTGTTCGATTCTCAGCTCTATTGTATTAGCGCAGAGCTCTATTTTCAATGCTCTGAATTTTCCCCGGCGTTACGAATTCCGGACAACTATTTATAATAATAATAATTCCATATTAATAATAATAATCACCGCTAATGTTCAATGTCGTGATCTCTTTCACAGCTATACTGTAACTTAATAATAATAATAATCAATTGATATTTGATGTAAAACATTTTGTAAGACTTATATAAATAAATTAACAATTTGAGGCCAGAGTTTTATTTTATGTACCTACTACATGGCGCCTGACACGGAAACTGTACATTTTTCTACGTATTTATTTTTATTTGTAATGTTTAAATAAAACCTAGGTTATCTAAGTTGCTACAGGTTTGTAAGTAAAAGTTTACCCATCACAATCGAGTCATAGTAGGGGTAGTAAGTTTAAAATTATTAAAAATATTTTTATTATAGGTATGACGTAACTAAAAATTTACGGTTTTCCTAATTTTTCCTTTATCTATAAGACGTTGTTTCGTACCAAATTTCAGTATACTGAGTTCACGGGAAGTACCCTGTAGGTTTTGAGTTTGCGAGTGTCGAAAATTTGCGGCATAAACGGCTGTATCTTTTGATTGCGTTGGCTTAGAAGTTTGATTTTTTCACAGCTCCAAGGGACAGCTGTAAACCTGAGTATTTGATATAAATTCCGGCTTGATAACTCCACGAGTTCCTTAGAAAAAGGGTCTTGACAGGCAGACAGACGGATGAACAACAAAGTGATCCTATAAGGGTTCCGTTTTTACCTTTCGAGATACGGAACCCTAAAAGTAGAAACTACTGGACCGATTTTGATGAAATTTGGCACAGATGTAGAGTAGACCACGGGGAAGGACATAGGCCACTTATCGCGGAAAAATGTACGGTTTCTGCGAAATTAACTTTTACGCGCGCAAGTCGCGTTGTTAATTGTTATAAAGGGTTTCAACTTTTAGGTAATAAGCTTGGTAGGTATAGCTGTATCTAACATATATAAAATTCTCGTGTCAGTGTTCGGGACACACGCGGCACTCCTCCGAAATGGCTTGACCGATTCTCATGATTTTTTTTGCATATCGAGGTCTGAGAATCGGTTGCAATAAATTTTTTCAACCCCTAAATATGTTATGTTATTGCAATACTGTAGGTTCTTGATGGAAATTCATGTTTTACTGTAATAATACACAATACTTCTTGCACTATTTCCACTTTAATAATTATTTTACATTAATTTAAATATTTTACACGACCGGTTTCGACAAATATGTTATTTTTTTTCTTTTTATTATTACATATTCAGGCAGAACAACGTTTGTCGGGTTCAGCTAGTTTTATAGTATTACAGGTACGTATTGATCGCAAAAACTTTTCAAGAAGCAAACAGTTAGGGGCTCTCGACCTCCCTCGTCTTTGGAACCCTTTGAGATTGGCTGCCCCTGCGGCCCTGGTGCTATATCCAATATCTTCGGCAGTGCGTGAAACGTTCGGTTGAATTTCGGCTTTTTACGTACGTTCCTTAGCACATATAAATACTAGCTTTTTCCCGCGTAAATACAGTATCCCACGGGAACACTGTACTTTTTCGAGTTAAAAAGTATCTATGATCCAGAGTAAAGTATCCAGATCTCAAATGTCTACCATACCAAATTTCATTTAAATCCGTTAAGTGGTTTTTGCGTGAAAGAGTAACAAACATCCATCCATCCTTACAAACTTTCACATTTATAATAGTAATTCTACTACTAATTAAGCCAAGTATTGAAAACTACTTACACCACGTAATGACGTCATACTTGTAAGTTGTACTCATAGAATAGAGCTTGGTTTTTTGAATTTTTCACATACATTTTGAGGTTACCTATGTGAAAAAGTATAAATATACAAAAGTTGTAGATCTTTTTATTACCGACAATTTTGCCATTTGACTTATTTCCATACGACTTGTAGTTTTGCCAGAAATCGAGGCAAGCCGTTTTTTACCCTTAAAAACTCACCCCCTTACACTTCTCGACCTCTAATCGCCCGTAAATTATTTTTCCTTTTATTTTTGTTATATTCTCTTCCTTTTTCAATATTTTTTTTTGTTTCAAATATTATCGACACTGGTCTATCAGTATAAACGTACATTTCTACTTTCTAGAAGCAATTGGAGCTTAAATATGTCGCTTTTAACTCTACATACCGAGCTTTTCAAACACATCATCATCATTATATCGCCCCCTATCGCCGTCCACAGCTGAACGTAGGCCTCCCCCAATGAGTATTCCGCTGAGTAAAAATATTTTGTAATAAGAATCTATGATATTATTGCTCTAAAAATATTTTCGTTTTTCCATCAAATCATACCAATTTCATTACCGTAGTATGTTCGTGCTCTATTTGGTAGCAAATTGGACATTCCCTGGCAGCGCCCATCGCGGGCGGGGCGGCGGGGTTGCAGCTATTTCCGAAACTTTATCCGTAAGAACCGCCTTAGCGTTAGTTCTACTAGTATAGGTATATCTGTATAATTTATGGTTAGTTCACACAGAGACGCGAGCGGCGCTACATTTTTATTATGATAGCGATTCAAAATTGAACTTTATTAACTACACAATAAGATACACGTTTCATTAAGTAAATAAAATTAATAAATAATAATAAAATACTTTATTGTTCACAAATTACTTATAAACTTAGCAATAAAAATAGTTTGTCAAAGCGTGTGCAAAGGTGGTCTAATCGCTTGAAGAACAACCAAAAAGTGTCAAAGGAAAACGTGAATGAATAAAGTAGTATAAAGATCAATTTTGAATCATTATAATATTATCTAAACATACTAATATAACATCTAATATATTAAAGAGGAAAAGTTTGTTTGCATTGAATACGCTCCGAAACTACCGGACCGATTTTGATGAAATTTGGCACAGATGTAGAGTAGACCACGGGGAAGGACTTAGGCTACTTTTTATCGCGGAAAAATGTATGGTTTCTGAGAAATTACTTTTGTGCGCACGAAGTCGCGGGCAACATCTACTTAAAAATAAAGCGCTGCGTCGCGTCGCGTGTCGGGTGTGACTGACCCTTACTGAGGGGAATCTCAAATGTTAAGGAGAAATAAAGTATAGTCAGCAAAAATATTAAAATAGTGTTTGTTTTAAAAATAATATTATTTCTGTAAAAACATAATATACGTAACATAAGTATTGTTTTTAAAAATGACGCTAATATAGAAAATCATTTGGGTATAATTATTTTGTACTATAATGTTACCCACAAAAAATAATAAGTAGACGGATTTTGATGAAACTTTATAATGTAACAATTATTTTTCAGGATAGGTAGAGAATTTAGAAACTCACCATTGTGGTGGAAAAATATACTTTTACCTACGTTCTACAATTATTTTACATACATACACATAGATAGAATATGTCAACTAAATACGTTTCCTTCGGTCATAATTTATTATTATTTAATTTCAAACTCCTATCTAATATTCTGCAGCTCGGCCGTCGATCAGTGCCCTGTTGCCCAAATAATATAATCAATATCGCCCCCTCGTTTTTCCGCCCGTGTGCTCCCCTTCATATTAATTCGTTACTTTCTTTAAAGTAAGGATTATCCGAGAGTCTGCAGCGACTCAAAGGTCGCCAGTTCCTAACTCATACAAAAGATAAATATTGAAAGAAATGGTAGTAAATGTTATATTACCCATACTAATATTATAAACGGGGAAGTGTGTGTGTCTGTGTGTTTGTCCGTCTTGCACGCAAAACTACTGAACCGATTTAAATGAAATTTGGTACACAGATAGTCTAGACTTCTAGAGCCTGAGAAAAGACATAGGCTACTTTTTATAGCGGGACATATAGGTACGATTCCCGTGGGTTACTGTACTCACGCGGGCGGACCCGCGGGCATCAGCTAGTATTCTAATAGAGCAGACTTCTATTTTCAGTGCTCTGAAATTCCCGGAAAAACACTTTTGTTTAATAATAATAAAATAAATAGGTATGGTTTCTTTGTTTGTATAGAATAGATTTCGAAACTACTGGACTGATTTCAATAAAATTTAGCACAGATATTATAGAGTAGACCACGGGGAAGCACATAGGATACTCTGTCTCCCAAAAAAGTGCAGTGTTCCCGTGGGATAATGTATTAATTTGAATATTTTTCACTGTCTGTCACGCTTGATGTGATCGAGGCTTACAGCAACTACCTATTATTTATTCTGTGTTTATGGTTTAGAATAACACGTAGGTTACTGTTTTATTACGAAAGAGGACACTGTTCCCATGGGACATATTTTGTTTGTTATTTATACATATCTACCGGCCTCAATCTAAAAGGCAGTTAAATGACAAAAACAATTTGAAATTTATGCTAGTGATTTTCTATAAACAATTGTTTATATAATTTCGAAACAATCCCGTGTTTTAAGCTCTACTTCAAAAACTGTTTTTGTCATTTAACCGCTATTTAGTTTGAGGACGGCAGATACGAGTAGATACTTCATCTTCTAATTTCTAATATAGTCCCAGCCATAGGATACGGTTAAAGACCTGTTTGTGTTGTTGTTGCTCTGGCGGCTGGCGGCTGGCCTCCAGAAGTCAGAACAGGCCGTACTCCAGCTGCTCGCCAACAGACAGGTTGTTGACGAACTGGATGTTGTCCGCCACCGCGGTGCACAGCCGCGCCAGACCCGACAACTCGCCGCTCTCCATCGGGTCGAAGTTGTACACCAACTGTGGAACACAACTTCATACTAGACCGGCCGAATCGGCGCACGCACACATACGCGTCATTCACACGGCCGCTAACGAAACCTCAAATAGCAGAAGTAATGTAGTCATTGTAGTGTCACGCCGCGCGCCGCCCGCCAAGACTGTCGCGTCGCGTCGCGTCGCTGCATTGAACGATTTGTACGAGCTTTGGTTGTGCCGCGACGCTTGCACACTGTCAAGGCCTTCGTTGTAGACGTACCAGGCCTACCGCTCAAGCTCGGCCACGCTCAATCGTAGTCAAAAATTTCAGGCTGAGTTTCAGGCTGTTCCGCTACTGTACATTATTGTGTGTGAAGCTCTTCTTAAAGAACTTAGAGTCTGACCCTAAGCACTGTAGACAGTCAAGGCTCACCGCCAGGAACTCGTCGTACGTGATCCAGCCGTCTGCGTCCTTATCCGCCCTGGTGAACTTCCTCTTACGCCGCTCCATGTTGCTGCCGTCGCCGAGACTCTCCAGAACTGCGCAGCTGTATAAAACAACTTCTAGAACATTCTTCAAGTAATAAAGGAATAAATAGTGTTACATACGAGAGGGGGGGGGGGGGTCAATAGGTCGAAATTTTGTGTACGGCCCTTGAGTAGTTAATGTCCTCACAAGTCATCAAACCCTAGCATCCCATTAGCGTGGTTGTCGAACAGCAGGAACAGGCTGTGCAGGTTGGCGACCGTCAGCTCGCTCCAGCCCGGGAACCGCCGCACCACCTGCTCGATACTCCAGCGACGGTCGCGCTCCTTCATCTCCTGAAAGTCGACAGTGATGGGTCCAAGAGCCCATTGGTTTAAAAAGAAGAAAACGGCTCAAGGCCCTGTTCCCATCCCACACACTCCTCTGGCGTTAGGGATGTCCATAGGCGGTTGAACCGTATCCACAAAATGAACGTAGGGTTATTGTTTATTACATGATGAGCCTCTCGGCAACAGCTTATCTATATCTTCTGTACTGCTGGGTCAATCTTCAAGAAAATTGATTTTGTGCCCTAAATGACGGTAGGTTTTTTGACCACTACACGTAGACACACAAAAATAACGGTAGGTTTTTGACCACTACACGGAATTTCGTCGTCCGGCAGCCAATTTTTTTTAACATAAAATGCCCTTATCTATCTATACATATAAAATCCTTTGTCCTGAATGACTGACGGATCAACGCACATCCTAAACCGCTGATCGTAGAGACCTGAAACTTGCAGGGCTTACTCATTGTAATGCGTAGGCATCCGATAAGACGGGATTTTTCGAAATTCGACTCCTAAGGTCGTGAAAAGGGAGGATAAATTTTGTATGGGGCAACGTGATTCCTTGGTCTTATCTACTTCATATTTTGCACAAACATTATATAACAGAATTGATGGAACTCGTATATCGTAGTTTATTGAAATTCATCCCATAACGGCGTTAAAAACGATCGATTTAGTCTTTACAATTTAAACATTTAGGTATGTACTGGATTCGTAGTTGCTTGCAACTACGAATCCAGTACATACCTAAATATTCAATTTTTATCTAAACCAATTTACTTGCAAGTAAAAAAAAATTGAATATACCATGAGATCCTATTTAAGCCCGCCTTACTACACTTTTTATATGAAACTCATATGAGTTTATTTGAAACTCATTTAAGCGTAAATTTTATTCCCACTTTTGGCGCCCGCCGCAAAAACTAGCTGGTCTTACACTAATCATTTTGTGTAATAGTTTGTCGTTAGCAATTTATTTTCAAATACTAATTAATTTCCAATTTGATAGAGGCAATCGATAGGCCGTGAGTGGAGAGCTTTATTTTTATTTTGACATAATATAATATTGTCTTCATGTTGAAAAATAAATGTCAATAAGAATTCGAAAGTTAATTTTGATGAAAATCTTACTCTGAAAAACTAGGCACTTAGATTTTTTGCGATTGCTGCATTTAATATATAATTCATAATAAGTACATACATATAAGTATAATATTTCAGTCTTTGATTAATTATTTAATATTATATATCTATGATTTCAGTAGAATATTTGAGAATAGTTAAGTTTATTTTTCTTTTGTTGTTATATTTAATATTTAATTTATTTGTGCTTGATTTATCAGTGTTTAATATACCTATAGGTATAAGTGGGAAGCTCGATGGCTTCGTGATCGTACTGCTAACTCTTCTCTCTCTCAAACTCAGCCTTAGTCCTTACTAGGATGGGTGATCACAATCCAAATTACTTTCATTAAGTTCAAAGTCTACGCGCCTACTGCCAATTGCCAACTAACGTCTTCCCATTCAAAATATTTTCGAAATCGTTAAAATACTAATTATCGGCTACAAAGAAACCCTTACTTAATATTATACCTAAAAGCGAAAGTTTGTATCTACATAATATGTTTAGTTTTTCATGCAATAACTACGAAACGAATTTTAATGAAATTTGGTATGTAGTAGTTTATCTAGAATTAACACAAAATTACTTTTTGCAGCTTATTAAATTTTATTTATGGTAGAGTTCCCGGTAGATTTATTGAGAGTACGAAGTTGCAAGAAACATTCAAATAAAATACAACTGATACGGCTGTGCAGTGCCTACAACATTATGTATTTAATTTTTCCGAACAAGCTTTCCCAGTGACTTAAACCCAATTTCACGCGGGCGAAGCTGCGGGCAAAAGCTAGTCTAAATATATAAAAGTCAAACCTGACTGACTCATCTATCAACGCACAGCCGAAACTACTTAACGGATTTTGTTGAAATTATGCATACAGATAGTTGTGATGACGTAGGCATCCGCTAAGAAAGGATCTTTGAAAATCGCCCCCTAAGGGGGTGAAAAAAGGGTTAAAATTTTGTATGGAAACTGAACTCCACGCAGACGAAGTCGCGGGCAAAAGCTAGTTATACTATAAAATTAGGTTAAAAAAATGGCCGCTGGACGATAATATTCCGTGTGGGGCACAAAAAACCTACCGCAACTATCCGTTACAAAATAAACTTTCTTGGAGATTGACCCTGCTGCGGATGTCCAGTCTAACCTGGCAGAACTGGCGCTGCTCCTCCAGCCTCTTGTAGAACAGGTCTACCAGCATGTCATAATCCGTCATGGGAGGTCTATACACCTCAGACTGCTTTCTAATAGGTTCACCTAAAACGTAGTCAGATTGACAAGTATACTTAAGTTAATAGGTAAGAAAAGATATTGAATCGTAAAACTTACGGCAACATACATACATACATAATATAATCACTCCTCTTTCCCGTAGGGGTAGGCAGAGACCGCATCTTTTCTGTAGGGGTAGGCACTAGGCAGAGACCACTTCTTTCCACTTGCTACGATCCTTACACACTTGTTTCGCTTCGTCCACTTTCATTCTTACCATCCCTTACATTCAACGGCTCCCCATGGGCTTTCCCATGTTTTGCAAAATCTATATTTTTTTGCTGAAATCGTGAAAGTGGAATAAAAACAGGCGAACCTGTAGTAAGGTAGAGTCCTTTTCATAAAAGAAGTCCCCTAGACACGGCGCTGTGATCGCACCACAAGATGTCAGCATTGTTTATGGGTATTAGGGTTACCTACGATATCAGATTAGAATACCTTGATTCTGCTGTTCTGCTTTTTTGTAATACAATGTACAATTTGTAATAGATAACAATTAAACAAATTTAGCTCCACTAATTGGCGCAGGACTTCTTTCGTGTGAAAAGCACTCTAGTGCAGGGGTCGGCAACCTGTGGCTCGCGAGCCACATGCGGCTCTTTGAATGTTGGCTGGGTGGCTCTTCGAAAACTTAGGAAATTTGTAAATTGTAATTTTTGACTCCTCCGACTCAAAAGGCTGCAGATTCCTGCTCTAGTGTGGTGACGCCACCCGCGGAGTGGAAAGCCGAAGCCCAGAAGTGGGAACATTTGGGAAGCTTAGACCTGGATTTAAAAATTCTTACCAGTCGCAGTGAAATCCTCCTGCCTATTGAAGCATATCGGTTTCCTCTTCACTGGATACTCGAAAAACCTTCCTAAGCTCGAAAAGACCGAGCTAATTTGTTGGCCCATGACTTGAGTATTAAATGTTATTTCCCGGTCGTGGCCATCTGGAACCTGTGTGCTGTGTGCGATCACTCCGAATGTTTGTCACCTCTCGCCGTGAAGTAGTCAACTACAATTATTTGTATGTCATCGAACTAGTTGCCATTGTTTGCCGCTAGGGGCGTTGTTTTGTTACCATACTATTGTAGTTAACTTATTCACGGGCAGTAGTGACGAGTGACAAAAACTCACACACAGCACACTGATGTCGGTTAGTCTAGAACTGGTTAGGCCTCCCCCACATTTAGGCGTGCGTTTCTCGGCCGTTTGAGCGACGCTTACGCAGCGCGCACGCGGCAACGGGCTGCGACTGACGACCGAACAGACAACAGTGAACAGTAGCGGGCGGCGGGACCAGTGGGTGGAGGGGTAAAATCGCGACGCGAGAGCAGCATGCACGCCGCGTCACTCCCACACACGCCACACTGCGGCAAATCGCGACGATCGCGCGACGCGCACGCCGCGAGCGCGCTGCGTGAGTTTCGCTCAAACACCCGAGAAACGCGCACGCCAGATGTGGGAAATAAGCTTAGAGCATCCAACCAAAAAATTGTGATTGCTTTTATTGGAAATCAGGGTGAGATAATGGAATACACGTTTTATTTGAGTTATCTAGTTTATTGATACTTAATAATTTGTACACTGGGCGACACTGGATATTAGTTAAAATATAACCAAATGTATTTAATTTTAATACAATATGTAGTACCAACTCAATAATTACTAGTTAAATTTAAAATATCTAGGTAAGTATTATCGATGGACAGGGCCTCCTCGTATAATAGTAATTTTCTTAGAAAAAAAAGAGAGCGACTCCGGCTTGTACCAGCTATTTATACCCTTGTCCATCGATAACAGACCAATGTGTTTTTGGTGTTGCTATTTTACTTTAAGCATAGACTATTTATTTATTTTTTCTTACATAATCCAAGTCTTAATAATTAATAACAATATTATATGTAAAGAATATAAGTAATTCTAATTTCTAACATTCGGCCTTTCCTGACTTTTAGTTTGACCTCAAACTGTGTGTGTACAGTTACCTACATGATATATTTCTTTGTTTTGTACTAGATAATTAAAAACATTAATGATGCCGTTTGGCTCAACATAAACATAATAGTCTTCTTTTAACATTAACCTTTAATTAATTAATCTGCGATGGTGGTGCTCCCATCAAAATTAATATTTGCAATGGTACCTCTATTAAATTAACATTTGCAATGGTACTTCTATTAAATTAACATCTGTAATGGTACTCCCATTAAATTAACATCTGCAAAGGTACTCCCATTAAATTAACATCTACAATGGTACTCCCATTAAATTAACATCTGCAATGGTACTCCCATTAAATTAACATCTGCAATGGTACTCCCATTAAATTAACATCTGCAATGGTACTCCCATTAAATTAACATCTACAATGGTACTCCCATTAAATTAATATCGGCAATGGTACTCCCATTAAATTAATATTGGCAATGGTACTCCCATTAAATTAATATCGGCAATGGTACTCCCATTAAATTAATAATTACGATGGTACTCCCATCAAAATTAACCTCCACGACAGTGCTCCCATTAAAATTAATAATCGATTTAAAATTACTTGTTATTGATATCTCTTACAATCAACTATTATAATATTATGTACGAGTTTCTTGTTTTGGATAACAGTTTACAATTACATATGCTACAATAATCTTTGTTGTTATACATACACATGGAAGTTAATATCATTACAATATACTATTTATTTATTTATCAAAAAGACAAAGATTACAATTTCCTACTAAAGTAAAATTATACCAGTGTTTAATTCACTAATTTCTAGATAAATTATAATTTTAGCATAAATAGCTCTATTCACTTTCAGTGGATGAAGATTCGTCAGTGGCTACACTTATCCAAGGTTTAATACGATCTGCCGCCCAAACATTACTATATTCTCGTTGTGTCAAATTTGATCCTTCAATACTTGAAACTTCGTACCTATCATTTTCTAAAACTTTTGAAATTTTGAATGGTCCGGAAAATTTTGGTAATAGTTTTTTTACTTTTTCCATCATTGTGTGCAATTGGTTTTAATATTTTAACTAAATCGCCTACTTTATATATCCTAGCTTTAATTTTTGTTTTGTCGTGCCTCTCTTTTTGTTTCCTTTGATCTTTTTCGATATGTGAACTTATATTTTCCCGAATCGTTTGTATGTCCCCTAGTGATCTGGTTTCCTCAAAAATTCCTGAAAACTTATTATCTCCTTTACTTATTAATTGACAACCAAATAAAGCCTCTGATGGTGCTTTGTTTATTCCTTTGTTTAAGGTGTTATTTAGACCCCACTGTAGCTTTCCCAGTGCTTTATCCCAATTTCTTTCACCTAACTTGTCAGTATAAGCTGTAAGTCCGTCCAATATTGTTCGGTTGTATCTCTCCACTTGTCCATTTGCCCTTGGAGAAGACACCGCATTTAAAATGTGTTTTATATTACTGTTGCTACAAAAAATCTTAAATTCGCGAGATGTAAATGATGATCCTTGGTCTGAAATAAGGCGGTTCGGATACCCAAAAGTAAAAAAAATATCCTCAAGAGAGTTTATTGTAGGTTTAGACTTTAAATTTCTTAGCGGTTTTAAAATACAAAACTTAGTAAAAGAATCGACTAAAACTAGCAAATAATTGAAGCCTTTGGAGCTCTTAATAAATGGTCCTAAATGATCAATGTGAACAGTGTCAAATGGTCTGTCCACCTTGTGAATTGGGTGCAATAGGCCCTCCTTTGGTCCACTAGGTTCTTTGCTATAAGCGCACTCTATACAAGATTTCACGTATTTAGAAATGAATCTTCTCATTTTAGGAAACCAAAAATCTTTTTGAATTTTATTCAGAGTTTTTTCTACACTAAAATGACCGATATCATCATGATTAAATTTGCACAGTTGAAATCGAGCACTTTTGGGAACTACCCACTTCAGTCCACCATTCACTATCCGATATAATTTATTATTTTTTATAGTATAATTATTTTTTATTTCTAACAAGTCAGTAAATTGTTTATCATTTAGAATATCACGTATACGTTTAGTTTCGGGGTCGCTTAATTGAATACTTAAGAGCCAATCTTGTTGTGATATATTTAATATTGAAGGGAAATAGTCATTCCCTTCGTTTGTTTCACACGGCTGAGCATTTCTACTTAGTGCATCCGCGTGCGACATTGCTTGCCCTGGTTTGTATATCACATCAAAATTATATTCTTGGAGGATAATCCACCATCGTGCAATGCGGGGAATAAGATCTCGTTTTACGAAAGAAGCGCGTAATGCACTACAATCTGTAACTAAAGTAAATTTCATGCCCAAAAGATATACCCGAAACCGTTGCAGTGATGCAACTACAGCTAATGTTTCTAATTCATATGCATGATAAAATTGTTCATCACGGGTGGTTTTACGGCTAAAATATGCAATAGGCCTCAGTGGTGAGGTGTCGCTATCTGCTTGTAATAGAATACCAGCCAATCCATTTTTACTAGCATCTGTGTGTAATTGTGTTATTTTATTAGGATCAAAGATGCCTATCACGGGACGTTGAACAAGACATTCTTTAAGCTTTCTAAACGAGTTTTCCTGATCATTTCCCCAGCTCCACTCCTTGTTTTTTTGGGTTAAGTCAGTTAAGGGTCGGGCAATTAGAGCAAAGTCTTTTATAAATCTCCTAAAGTAACTAGCCAATCCGATAAATTGTCGAATTTCGTGGGGGTTTTGTGGAGTAGGAAAGTTTTCAACGGAACTTATTTTTGATTTTCCTGGTCTAATTCCACTATGGCTTATTTCGTAACCGAGATATTCTAGTTCTTCTTGGAAGAAATTACATTTCTTTATATTAAGTGTAAGTCCAGCATCTTTTAAAAGTTTAAATGTCTCCTCGACTCTAACTAGACCTTCATTAAAATTTTTACTTGGTATTAAAATATCGTCCATATATGCCAGAGCAGATTTAAACCGAGAGTTTCCTAATATTCTGTTCATTGTTCTTTGAAAGACAGATGGAGAGTTTACCAAGCCGAATGGCATTTTTTTGAATTGATAAAGCCCGTCGGGTGTTATAAAGGCTGTTAGGTACTTACTATCTGTGTGCATGGGGATCTGATAATATCCACTGGCTAGATCAAAGCTTGTGAAGAACTTGTTTCCGTTCAAGAGATCTAACTGATCATCTATTCGGGGCATAGGGAAATGGTCTTTGACAGTTTTTCTATTCAAAGCTCTAAAGTCTACACACAGTCTACTACCACCATTTTTCTTGGAAACGAGTACAATTGGACTAGCATACGAAGAGTTAGATTCTTCTATTATATCCGCACTAAGAAGTTCGTTAATCATTTCACGCACCTTTGCTCTTTCTGCATAACTAAGACGGTAGGGTCGGTAAACTACAGGTGTAACGTCTGTGAGTACAATTTCCATTTGGGTGACATTAGTGCAACCTAGTTCAAAAATATTTTGAGCAAAACAGTCCCTATATTTATTAATTAAACTAAATACCAATCTCTTTTGATTTTCTGAAAGAGAATTGTTTATTCTAATATCACTGATGGCAATGGGAAGCAGTTGTTGAGCAGACTTAGAATTTATATTGTTAATACTTAATTTATTATGTTGCACGTCAAAATCTTTCTCGGTTATTATGTGGGCTCTTGCAAAATTTTTATTTGTTTTCAAAATTAATGGATATTTAGCCATGTTCCTAACTGCAATCTGGCATACCCCTGAGTCAATTTTATAGACACCCCCAATTATTGAATAATGTTTATCTCCTATAATTCTTAAACTATCTTCTAAATAAACAGGAGATGTTATTTGTGAGTCTTCTATGCAATTGACGAATTCCATTGTATCTACGGTTGTATCAGTTTGTATTCGCAATACTATCTTTTCGGGAGGTGTGCTTTCTAGCGTGAAATCAGCTAGTTCCTTTTTAATATCATGCTTTAAAAAATTCAAACTAGAATTAGTTTTAATTACAATTAAATCATTACGTTCAGTAAAGTCCTGACCGACCAGGATCGAAGTTGCTAATAGAGAATCGTCTACTATAAACGCGCGAATAGGTGCCTGCATTTCCTCTATGTGAATTGTGAATTTAGCCGTACCTAAAGGTACATATGAACTATGTCCAAAACCTCGAATACAGGGTAAATTGCCTTTATTTTTGTTGGACGTTAACAAGTATTTATCCACGAACCCCTTTTGAACCAATGTACAATCACTACCAAAATCTATATATGCTTTAGCCGGTATGTCGTCATTGACAATTATGTTTTTAATATATTTAGAATCTGAGCTAGTAGTTTCGGTTTTCAAAATGCGTTTACCGTTTTTATCATTATTATTAGAGAAACGTTGTCGACATTCAGATGTTGAGTGTCCAGGTTGACTGCAAGTATCACACTTTAGTTGAGGTTTAAGCGTAGGACATTTTGTAGCAATATGACCTTTTTCCTTGCACTTATAACATGTTAACTCATTTTGATGACAAACGGAACTGCGGTGACCTTTCTTATTACATTTAAAACAAATTAAATTAACTAAATTGTTAGGAGTCCTATCTTTAGTCCTAGTATTATCGAAATCCCTGCCTGTATCCTTAAGGAATTTTAACAAGTCCTCGGGGTCTTGGAAACGAGCTGAAGCTGCACCCGATTTAAGAATTCGATCATGAATGCCATGAATTAAACAGTCCACAGCTCGCTTACCACTAATATCACATGCATTTAACAAAATCATTTTATCGTAATAGTATTCATCTATTGATTCTCCTATCTTAGTGTGACGTTGTAACATCGTGGTTAACAATGTACCATAGTTCATGTTAGAAGGAAAAGCCTTTGTTAATTTTTCTTGCCATTCCGACCAAGTAAGCAAAATACTATCTAATCCTTGATACCATTCTTGGGCGCTGCCCCCCAATTTTGGTAAAGCGTAATGTGTAGTTTGTTCATCATTCCACTGATAAATTTTAGCACACTCGTTTACTTTAGCCAACCAATTAGTAATCTTTTGATTTTTCTTTAGTGGATCAAACACAGGTATCATGTTATTAGTCCTATCAAAATACATACTGTTATTTGGCTTAAGATTTTGTAGCAATTTAGCAAAATCATTAATATTAATAGACATACAGTTATCAGTTACCCGTACCCCTGGAGCACTATCGGGAGATATCTCGGACGCTACAGCGACATGTTCAACCGGTGGCTGCGTCGCGTTGACCAGCGGCGCCGACCCCGGCGTGTTGCCAGCTGTAGCCTGCTGCGCGCCATCCTGGAATTTGAAATTCCTAGTATCATTTCTCAATGTTGAGATTAGGGCTGAAGGATCATCTCTTGTAATAGTATAATGTAATCATAACACTATTATTACTAATAATATTAGGTATGTGTTAAACTCAAAAGCTATATTTTAATCTAATATTATTATTTTGTTTATATATAGGTACATATATTTCAAGCTTTGACAGCCCAACAAATCATTAAATTTTTGTGGGACATACTTTCCAGAAAATAAATAGATAATCTTTATGAAACTAGCCCCAAAAATAATGTTATTATCCAGAGTCCGTATTCTTTGTTTTGAAATAAGGTTGTGAATGGAGAGCACTCTGATCTCACTTAGGTACCTACATAATTTTTTGTTTCGTAAAATAAATCGCATCACCGCCGAGATACGTTAGTACCTACCTAATATATATTCTTTGGCCGAGTACATTAACAAAGTTATCACTACAGTAACAAATTATTGCTCCCGAATTGCGTATGTAATACCGATGCAAGTTGCAACAAGTTTTTGATCTAGGATTGTATGTTTGATATATCCTTGAGAAGTATAAAGAATTAAGCACCCATAGATTTTAGTAAAACGTACCTGTGTCTTTATAAACCCTTGAAAAAGCAAGTATTACGCATAAACGGATTAACTAAGTTAATGTTATTGGTAAGAAAAGAAAATGGCGGCCGGAGTAAATAAAAGAAAAAAAAAAATCTACAGCGCAAAGTGGCCAAAATAACCATTTAAGTTAATTATTAATAAATTACCTAAGTTATAGGACACTTGCCAGGAATAACGGTGCCGGTGTGCGAGCTCGTCTCCCTCTGGAGCTCCGCTTGTGGTGTGGCTTGCGCTTGCGGCTGTGATGACGCCGTTTTCCCCGATGCGCCCGCGTAGATGCATTTGACGAAGCCTCGGTGTCGGAGGCGTCCGAGCTCGTGACGTCGTTGCGATGAGCCCTTTTTCTACGCCGCGAGTCCATTTTATCCACTTCTGATATTGGAAATCAGGGTGAGATAATGGAATACACGTTTTATTTGAGTTATCTAGTTTATTGATACTTAATAATTTGTACACTGGGCGACACTGGATATTAGTTAAAATATAACCAAATGTATTTAATTTTAATACAATATGTAGTACCAACTCAATAATTACTAGTTAAATTTAAAATATCTAGGTAAGTATTATCGATGGACAGGGCCTCCTCGTATAATAGTAATTTTCTTAGAAAAAAAAGAGAGCGACTCCGGCTTGTACCAGCTATTTATGAGCATTTCTCAAATTTTTTGACCATCATTTTAATAATCTTCTTAAAATACAATAAGTATATTTTGGACATATTATGTTAAATACAGCTAGCTAAAACTAGACAGATTCTGAATTTATGGTTGTTTTTTTGTTTTAATAGAGTTTTTATACAAAAAACCTGTAAATTATTAGTTAAGGGCGAAATAAAAGTTCTTATTTTGTTACTTGGAAATTAATGAAAACCATAAAGAAACATGCAGACTGTATTATAAATTTATGTTTTTCTATGTAGATCATAAATTAAACAACATATCTGATAAAAGTAAAAATTGTGAAAAAAATTATTTAAATTGTTTTTAGCAGTACTGAGTATTTTTTGTTACCTTTTTTAAACTTTCTAATCAAAATGTTTAGTTTTCCTCTAAAATAGAAAAAGGCGTGTTATATTTACTATTTATAATTATAATAATATTTATCATAAAATTGTTTTAAATTATTGATTATAGCATTTCAATTTAAAGAAAAAGAAATATCTACCATTATTATCAGAAAAAATTTGGGACAGTATCAAAACAAGAAACTTGGGTAACAAAATCGGAAATGTAAGGCTAAGCATACACACACTTGACACTCCATTATAAAATGAAAACAAAATAAGTGAAAATGAAAATTATTTAGTTTTATCCTGTGTTATAATCTTCAAATTTAGTAATATATACATAACAAAAGATATATATAACATTATGGGGATTAAACGAATATAGATACCTACCTACCAGTATGGCAATTTTACGAAATGTGTACTTAGCTTTAAAAACTCCTTTTTTGTTACCCCTCGTTCTGGTTATACGTTACCACGCGAAAGTAACAAAAACAGAAGTAACGAAATGACGGGTACAGATTTTGAATAAAATACATATTCTTTAAAACTCAATACTTAAAACAGTATTTTACATGAAATTGTAGCCCATTAAAAGAACTATTTATCAATTTCAACAAGAGAATTAAGTATCTTGAACTTACCTTCACACAGTATAACAAAATCCAGATCGAATTAGTCGCAGTGCAGAGCACTACGTTAAGCCGCGGCTGTTGTCGACACCGAAATGACATCACAACAAAATAGCAATGTGAAATGTCGTCAATAGTGTTGCCAAAGGAAAAAAAATCAATTAACTTTGTAGTTTAAAAAATCTTTCGACACAAAAATCGGTAACAAAATCTGAATTCCGTTTTGGAATTTTTTTATGGGACAATATTATTTTTCTGAAACTGATTAACTTACGACGTATTTCACTATTATACTACATAAAATATGTATTCAAATACTCTAAGTAGTGTTTTAAGACTATAACATATATTCCGTTTCTTAGAATTTAATGAAATAAATGAGTTCAAAATCACCGCGGTCGCAATGGGACAACCTATTTTCCATACTACGAAAATTTTGGTATTTTACATTATTAATTATTTATTGTAGTGAGAGTGTTTTATTTATAGCTTTGATATTTTCTCTGATAATTAAATAATATCAACGAAGTTACGACAGTCATGTATGTTATTTATGTTATCGTAGAAAAAAAAAATCAAAGACCAAAACATGGGACATCGACGTTGCGGCTATGGTCAAAAAATTTGAGAAATGCTCTTATACCCTTGTCCATCGATAACAGACCAATGTGTTTTTGGTGTTGCTATTTTACTTTAAGCATAGACTATTTATTTATTTTTTCTTACATAATCCAAGTCTTAATAATTAATAACAATATTATATGTAAAGAATATAAGTAATTCTAATTTCTAACACTTTGTCTATAATAATAATATAATAATACTCCCACACCGATCTCGGTGACGGTGGCCGGTTTCATTGAAACCAGGCCAGTTACGCAGGAGTGATTTTTATAGTGCCCAAGTGTGTGCGCAGTACACAAGAGCACTCTCTCTTCCTTTTACTCTCGTAACCCAGTGGGACGGATGACCGACACGACTGGCGAGAGATCAGGCGCAGGACCGACTTTTTACATGCCCATCCGACGCATGGATCATCTTTCTTGTCAGACAATCAGGTGATCAGCCTGCATTGTCCTAACCAAACTTGGAAACAACATTTTTTGTTGTTCCCTTGTGGGAATCGAACCCACGACCTCCGAGTCGAGAGCCAATGCTCGAACCACTAGACCACGGAGGCTTCGTCTATACTCTATTGATAACAATTAGTTATTTCAGCATAAAAGTACACTAATTTACAAATTACAGCATATTACACCCTACATTCATGCCTTTTAGGTTCGTGGCTTAATGGCATGCATGTACAACAAGTTGCCGCTCGACCAGGCATAAGATGAAAATCGCTTAACAATGCCGTTGAATCGTGCGAACACACACGTCCGTACGTGTAAATTCAACCACGTCTGCAGTCGATGCAGTCATTGCCTTTGTGTTTAAATATTTTGAGGCGTCCTAGTAGGTACAGCGGAAAATGTTCAGAAACTGGTAGAGCAGGCACTTTGTCGATATTGTAGACTTGCCATACCAAACCAATTATTATTATTAGGTTACATGGGACGTTAAATGGACAATGATTCTGAAAACGCTTATTATTATCAAAAACAAAATTTAATTATTTAGACCATAGATATATAATATTAAAAACTGATTTAGACTATAATATTATAAATAAAATAAAACACACGTTTAGTTTTTAATCATTTATTAAATGATTGTTATAAAATTGCATTAAAAAATCCAAAAAAAATTGACATTTACAGCGTCACATAGTTAGGTATATGAATAAAAGTAATGTATACTAAACACGATACAATGTAAATGTTAGATGGAAAATTATCCTAAATTAAAATATAGGAACATTAATAAACATCAGTCTTTTCTTAACAATACATATATCGAGGAGTAAATAACATAAAATAAATTAAGGCTGTTGTCAACAAACGTATTTTATTAAAAAAAAACACAAAAAATTTCACTATAGGACGTAAATATTACGAAGAGACAGAGCTAATAGGACAACAGACTACTGGTGATTGCACCACCGCCAAAATTTCAGTCTTTATATTAAAATTGAGGTAGATTCGCTTGAACACATTCCCGCCGAGCAGTCAGTACTCAGTGCAGTCTGTGGTGACTGGAGACGTCAGCGGTCAGCCTTGTCTATGGTCACTCCAAGATGGCGCCCGCACAGACTAGCTCGGCCATCAGACATTAATCGTTCCATTACAGTCCATGTATCCCAGCCAAAGTTGTTAGTACATAGTTGGTAGAGGAATCACAATAATCCAATTGCTTGGCCACACAACTTTTATCATTTAAGACAATAAAAAGTTATGACCGGAAACATTATTTTCTGTGGAGGGATTAAACATTCAATACCTGAGATTGATAAAATAAAAATTTTGCATTTAAGGACGAAATTGTGTCACAGGCATTTAACTGAATTACTGAACACTCCAAAAGCTAAGAAAGTCGCTATTTTGGTGTTGTTTTTAATTTTACCTACCTCCACTAAAATAAATAATAATTCTCAAGGTCACAGCTTTATAGACTTGATATACCTAAACCGTTACAATAATTTAGCAATTAATACAATAATTAAACAAACCAACCTTTAGGGTTGCCAAAAACGGTTTTACAATATTTTTTTTTTATAATTTCATAATGTATTTCACGGCTATGATTTCCATAGTCTATGTCAGTAAACGTACGAATTAAAACTAAATAATTTGAATAAAAAATTTGGATCTAAATTAAATAAATGCTATATGATACAGTAAATTTTTGCTCACATCACATTAAATTTACTGATTTCCGAATTCGAACCATGTACAAATCAACATTGGCTGGGATCCTTATCTAACTTACAAAAATACTGTTTATCTTATGCTATCTTTATTAACTAGACTAATATTTCATCATATATTTTGGATACACGCGATGCTTTACTATACGTTTAGAACATGTTAGTATGTCGAGTATTGATACCTAGTGGCTAGTGTTCAGTACTCACTATACCTCGGCTAGATATACATATCCAAAACCTACAACGAATTTGCACTAACCTACGACTACACATGTATAGCACGAGCGCTACCTATCTAGAATCTCTCGAGGCGATAACGAATGCCGGTGGTCGCATCTGCGTCTACGCTCGACGTTTAACTAAACTTACCCATCACAATCCAAATATTCCCAGGTTTATCACAAACGTACATTTTACTGCCAGCAGCTGGCAGCTTTTCACAGAGTCGTCTATATATATTTTGACTTTATCATCGACCACTTAGAGTGGACCGTCTGTGATAGCTAAGAGACTAAAGTCGACTGCGACACGCCCCGGCGCGGCTCGTAGCGGCCCGGGGCCTCACTTAGCGGAAGAAATCATATCGTAACAAAATAAATTTAAAATAAAACATAACGCAACTGATTCGCATTAAATACGGCACCGGCAGAGGCCGGCGTACTACACGGTTATACCCACGTTACATTATTTACATCTAACATTACATCTGTTTCCAGTCTCGACTCGACCTACGGTCCAATGTTTTAAGTCTTAAGAAATGCGACTGACGCTCACCTGTTGATTGGGCGCGAAATTGCTTGGCAAAATCACAAAACGAAACTTTGGAGTTAAAAAAATAAACATAGATAATAATATTTGACTCTCAATTTGAAATCAATAAAATAATAATTTAAATGGCACAATGCAAAAAGAAAAAAATATTTTTTATTTTTTTATTTTTTATAAATAGATGCACGCTTTGTGACGCATCGGTTTCATCGAATTCGTCAAAGCCTAGCTCCCCTACGAACGATGCACAAGAATCTTATCCTTCAGTCTTGGAACAATATTATTTATCTTACGTAATACTTTCATTAGCTCAGACTTTTCTCAGTCAAACAATTCGATCGAAGGTTACAAGCGCGCCTTCTAATTTCCTAGTCCTAACGTGCGCTAAGTACGTACCAAATATGTAAAATTTACTAATTATAATAATATAATGTTAGTAATATTATTCTAAATAGAAATGCGTATTGCCCCGATACCTCCTACACTAGTACTCGCCCCCACGTCATCCATGTACGACGCAACAGATCCGATAGAACGCGTCAATTAAACAGGGCTAGGAAGCTGTAAGGCTCTACGAAATATTTAAGCAAAATCTAAATAGGTACAGTCTTCCGAACGTGTGGTGCCCACAAAACGAGACAAGCACGACCTAATATAATATTAATATTAAACCTAAATAGTGAACACATATTCATTGAACACAGCGGTATAAATTCTAGTAATTTCTAATTAAATAGAGTCAGTCAATAGATTTCGAAATAGTCAAAATTTTGTAAATGTAAAATTTCCAATCTAAGTAAAAACTTATAAAGCTACGTAGTCAAAAAATCAGACAGAATTTGGGATCTAAAGTAGAAGGATCCTATGCGTAAAATTAACTATCCTAGAAGTATTTTATATATCATTACAATCAAAATTAAAATTCAGCAAATTTTTTAAAGGCAAAAAATATGTTAGAATTCAATGTAAACGATGTCAGATTCAATACTTGCAGCAACATCTCGACTATCCCTGCTTGGCAGCGGCTAGCATATCTATATAGAATTTATTCAAAATTTGATCTAAAACCGAACAAATAACTTTTAAAAAATAACCTCTATAAAATTATTGCCATGTCGAACAAACCATAGCTGATTTCATTTCCGTCGATTAAAATGTCAACTTATAAAACTATAATAAATGTGGACTCCGCGTCCATAATGTTTAAAATATCTTCATTAACTTAATATACTTTAATATAGAGTTTACGGTGATAGTAGAAATCACGGGCGTTGTCTGGGAGGGTCTCGAAGAGGACAACCAGGTAACCTTCGGGAGTGAGGGCTACATCACACGGGCGGTCTTTATCATCAAGCCCTGGGCTTTTCAGGTTTACCGAGAGCATGATTCTAAGCTCCGCGTTCAGAACCAGCAGTCTGTGGTTCTTGGAGTCAGCCACAATCAAATTCCCGTTATCGTCACAAATCATTCCCGAGGGACGGTTGAACTCACCGAGGCTGGATCCTTCGCGTCCAAAGCAGTATATGATTCTGGAGAGGGTCGGATCAACCACGAGCAGACGATGATTCTCGAAATCGGACACGACTATGTTACCTGTGGTAGTAAAACAGATGCCTCGCGGAGTAGTCGGCCCTTTCAACAGGCGTGCCGGGTTGAATCCTTCGAATACAAACTTGGTAAGGAATGCACCATCACTGGAGAACAACTGGATTCTGTGATTTCTGGTATCAGTAACCGCAATATTTCCTAGAGAGTTAACAGCCACGTCCCATGGGTACTGGAACTGGCCACTGTCTCGTCCGAACGATCCAAACTTAAGAAGGAATCTGCCTGTGGCTGTAAATATTTGGACTCTGTGGTTATCTTTATCGACAACTATGATCCTTCCGTACGGATCAGTAGTGATTCCAGCGGGCAACTCAAATTCTCCGGGTCCGTTTCCTTTTGTGCCAAACATTCCTCTGAAATCTCCCTGTCTATTGAATATTTGAATCCGGTTATTTCTTCTATCGGCAACGATAAAGTTACCGTCTTTGTCAATACAGAGACCCCAGGGCCTGGATACTTGGCCCTCTCCCGGACCTTCGGGTCCAAATGAAAACATGGGGGAACCAGATACGCTGCTTCGAGGAAGTTTAATTGAAACCACTTGATTGTAGCCTGGTATAGCTTGTCCAATTCCACGTGCAAAATTAAGATCCAGTGATGACAGACTAGGTGAAACGGTGCGCGTGGTTCTAGGAGGTTGTATTATACTGAGAGAAGAAGTAGATGATGTGCATTGAGTAAACTGACTCTCTGAACGGGGCGGTCGTGGTGTTAGTTGGCGCGGAGGGTCACTGACTGAAGTACTCAACGAGCGCATGGGATTTACCAACACAGATTGGACACTACATTGTCTGCTTATCTGATAAGCTAGATCTTTATTAGGAGGTATGAAAACAATTCTTTCTTCGTTTACCCAAAAACGACGAAATGTTGTGGAGAAAGATTCGATTTCCTGTTTACCTCTTTCATTAGCGGCATTCACATCGATGCCCTGCGATGTTATGCTTCGCACCAAAGTCTCATTTGTATGTGACAAACCTGCGAGGATACCACGTAGAGTATCCATGTACTCGGACAGCTGGTTCATCTTCGTCTGGCGCATCTGTTCCACCTGGCTCAGTAAATACTTCTCTCGGTTGTATATAGCAGTTACAAAATACTGCATTGCACTCTTTATTTTCATGTTGGCCTCGTTTGTTTCCTTTTCGTAAGCTTTAGTCATCGCAATGGCTTTGTCTATAGCGGATTTGATGGCCTTTGTGTTAGTCTTGCTGGCTTGAAACAGCGACTTCATGTCGTACAGCACGCGGTTGTCTATGTTGCCGTTGAGGGGCGAGTAGCTGTGGTCCTTGTGAAAGTACGACGTGCACTCGTGACAGATAAGTTCTGTGCACGAGGTGCAGCAAAATGTAGCTGCCATCGAATGGACCTCGCAGTACATTTGGTCTCTCTCGTTGGAGTAGGACGAGAATATCTGATGGATGGGCCACAGGGTGTGGTTGAACATCTGACAGTCGGACTGGTGTTTGTAGCAGCAGTCGTGGCAGTACATGTCGTTGCACTCCACGCAGCGTATTGTGGGCGTAAGGAGCTCGCAGCGGCTGCATGTAATAGATAGAGAAGGGGAGGTTCTAATAGACTCACTGGACGCTTCGGTGTGGTTCTCGTTGTTGTCATTGGAGGCACCATTGCACTCGGAGGTGCTGACGGTGGCGTTTTGGACCGAGCTGCTGGTGGATGGCAGGCCGAAGGGCTCGAAGAGCATGGAGGGTATGGAGTTGGACGAGTCTCCGGAGTGTAGGCTGAGGCGGCTCATGTTCTGCAGCTGCAACAGCGACAGATCACTGTCTCGCTCGGGGGAGCCATTGGAACCGAACGCCACCGCCGACGTGGATGGCACGCTGCTGGCCGTGCGCGACAAGTTTGCGAATGACGTCATTGTGGGGCACGTGCTTACAGCTGGAATAGATAAAAATATTATATAAGTTTCAGAGTACAATACAACGAATAATTATTTTTAAAATTAAATTTTATGAACTTTTTTTATGATTGTTTTGAGTTTCCGATAGACGTTGATATCACGAATTTTGACGTTGAACCGTTGTGGTCACCATTTTATCTTCAAAAAAATCAATGTTTTCCCTTGTTGTGTCTCAAACATTTTAAATAATAATAATAATTTAAACTTTTTAGTTAAGTAAAAATCGTTAACAGAGAAGTTTCAAATAGACAAACAGCACCCGAATTTGTATCTATGTAAAACAATCCTACCAATATTATAAACTAGCTGTTGCTGGCGACTTCGTCCGCGTCAATTTATGTTATTATGATCGCCATAAAAAAGGTTATAGTGAGTCAATCTTAAAAGATATACTGAAAATATAGTATACTGTCGCGGACATTTTTCAATTCGAACCAGTAGTTCCTGAGATTAGCGCGTTCAAACAAACAAACTCTTCAGCTTTATAATATTAGTATAGATGTGAAAGCTTGTGAGGATGGATGGATGTTTGTTACTCTTTCACGCAAAAACTACGGAACAGATTTCGTTGAATCATAATCATAATAATCATAATCATAATCTTTATTTGCATTGAATATGGTACAATTTGATGTTAACAATTTACATATATGTTTCATCACATTCTGCTTAATGTAAGCGTGCAAATATTGTTAGGCTTTGGTAGTAACATAATAAGTAATAACAGTTTTAAGTTACAAAGAAAGTTTCCATGTCAAAATTAGTATTAAAGTTAATATATAATGATAAAAAAAAATATAGAAGTTAATTTGTTGATAATAATAAGAGTAACCATATAATAGAGAATGTCAATAATAATAAAATTAAGATGTCATAATATAAAAATACATTCGTTATTAAATAAACAGTCGCATTAAATTACTTAAAATATTACAATTTATTTTATTATTATATGTTTAAATACGTTTATGAGTTTTACTGTTTCATTAATCATTTAAATAATCCTTCACATCATAATACATTTTTGAAATAAGCCAGTCAAATAGAGCCTTTTTAAATCTTTTTCCTGCTAGCTCAGTTATAGCTTGTGGTATTTTATTATAAATCTTAACAGCCATACATGAAATTTGGTATGAAAGTAGTTTCAGCCCTGGATTGAAACATAGGATATTTTTTCCCAAAAAAGTACAGTGTTCCCGTGGGATACTGTATTTACGCGGGCGGAGCCGCGGGCAACAGCTTGTAAAAAATATTTCCAACCTAACTTCGTCATTACTTCAAAAACAAATATTTTATCTATGACCAAGCACTAACGAGTCATGATAACGCAAAAATTACCTGAACTCTTTACTAGGGTTTAATTATTATGAGGGTTGTAAATCACTAGATTTTCAAATGCAGTAGGCAAGTATAGTTTTATTGTTATACCTATTGTGGACTTTCTAGGAAGGGAGAAGATTAGATGTATTGTGCTTTGGGTCGGCCATTTACCGTACTATTGTGACTCAGGTAGTAAACAAGTGTATACCAAGTGCACGCCAAATTGTTACAAATACATAATAGTACCTGGGTAACCGAGCTTCGCTCGGAACTCTGGTAGATTTTAAAAAAATCACAAAAATATTTTACCGGTGTTCGAAATCAAACGCCACATTCCGAATTTCCAAACAACGCAAAAATTAACCAAACTGCCAATCGAACTGACGTTATAGAGTTGAAATTAATGATATATTGTTGCACTTACTACACTTATAGTACAGTTTACTTCAGTATAAAACCTAGCTCGAACGATTTTTCTCCCCCAAAACTACCTACAGACTAAATTTCATGTAAATACTTGCAGCCGTTGCCTAGATTACGATTATATTATATTACAAGATTGTCTCGTTTAAAACATAAGATACGACATTACAAAAAAATACCACGAATGCATTGAAAAGGTTTCAAATATTAACATTAAAATGTATATTATTATATACATGTATAAGAAATAGGTAGGCAACTTACTGAGTTTTAAATACATCGGTATAAAAATCTTTGTTATTTTTTTAAAAGACACTGACACTTTTTTTTTTTTTTTTTTTTTTTTTTGATCTCGCAGGGGAAAGGTCGTTACGCCCTTCCCGGGTTGGGGGACCCGGGGGTATGTGGGACTCCCGACGCGACTCGCCGGTTTACCCACTAAAACTGAACCTGCGGATTGCCCTCAGCCGCTATAAGGGGGAGTGTCCCGGATCTGTCTAACACAGGACACCCCCCGCGACCGGCCGGTCTACCTCTTATAGGGACCGGACTTCCAACACAGTTAGGGGCCACTCCGGCAAACTGGAGCGTCCCCCTCGACGCCGGGACTAGCTAAGCCGGGGAGGTTCCCATCCTCTCCCGGAGCCCCGTTAGACAGGAGATTGGAGGTTCGCAAAGCGACGCCTCCGTACTCCTGTCCTACGCCGGCGGAGCGGAACAGAGGATGGATCTATCTCTCTGTCCCGCTCCGCGGCCTCTTTCTGCGAAATGACGACTTCGCAGAAAGAGACCGCCGCCTGCCAGGCCTCATCGCTCTCGAGCATGCAGCGAACCACACTCGAGAGCGAGAGGTCCCGCCCAAGCACTGCCACGAGATCGTGGCGCTGCACGGCCCATCGGTCGCACACCTCTAAGGTGTGCTGGGCCGTGTCCTCCGCAGCGCCACATTGGTGGCAGGCTGGCGTAGGCTCCCTCCTGGCGACCTTACACAGGTATGCACCGAAGCATCCGTGTCCGGTGAGCACCTGTGTAAGGCGGAAGGTGAGGGGTTTTCGCTTGCGGCGCATCCACGCCGCAAGGACTGGACGCAGTGCCGTGGCCGTATGTTGGCCGTACGGCGACTGCTCCAGGAACACTGACACTTACCCGAGAACATATTAATAATAATAAAAAGATAAAACACTTAGCACTCGCAATATACTTATCCTCGTACTATACTATACGTATACTTATTTATGTGATTTAGTTATTTTTTGTAACTAAATTATTCGAAGTCACTAAAACTAATATATTTTATAGTTTTTGTTGCAAAAAAATTAAAGTTACTACTTTCAACTAGAGATATTTCTCTATTTATTAAACAAGTAGAACCAAACTGCACTGCTATATTTTCAACAGTATCTTCAATGTATATTTAGATGGAGCGCATGTTTCCTGACATCCATAACCACCTCGAAGCAGCTTTTGTACAGTATGTTATTTATATAAAAACAAAAGTTTACATTTGTAATCATATAACTTACTGTAGTTTTCATTACAAAAACGATATTGAAAGTACAGTGGCTTGCCACATCACAAAAATGCCCTAATTATTATTTATTAATAATAATTAGAACGTATATTATAATGTAAATTATATTTATGGGCATCCTTAGGTAATTGTCATTATGCTTACTAAACTTTTCATCCATATATTTATAATCATTCCTTTCAATTATTAAGTTCTTTATTAATTAAACCTCAAAGCCCACAGAAAAGAATCGTCAAAGATTTTGTGCATTATCATTCTCTCTGAGTCATCCACAAAACTCACACAAATAGTCAACATTTTGAGGCATAAAGGAAGTGTAACAATGACATACATAATAATCAAAAATGTTTTGCATGACATAAACATTAAAGTCAAACTTACGTAGTGATGGAAGAGAAACCTTTTGGCACTGACTAATTATCATTTATCACATTATTACAAACACTACTACTACACCTTTATCCAAAAATTTATCAAAAAAAAAAACAACCGACGGAACGAGATCCTTAATCTAACTGTGTATACAATTTCGGCACCGGGTTGTATATATAGATTTTGGGTTGCGAAAAAAATCCATCCCGAAAACATTCGGTGGGGAGCGACCCTAGCGTCAACCCTCGGTGTTAGAAGAGGGAGATAGCTATTACTCTCGGGCGAGCGGGACGCAAGATAAGGGCACATTCCAAAATTTTCCATAATTTAGATAAAAGAGGTTCGCTATGATTAGGGTTGGTTCGTTAATATCTTTTGTTCATTTTGAACACAAAAATTTTGTTTAGATTTCTTGTTGTTGTGACTTGTGAGATAATACATAGGTACTCAATTTGTCTTGCCTAAAACAATATTTTGAATTATCATTTTTTACGAATAATATTCTAATTTATACTTCAAATTCGAATTTCAAACTATGCCTGTGTCAATATAATATAAGAAATTAATATGATTAAACATAATTGTACGTTTAAAATATTAAAACTTAAGTAGTTAAGTAAATAATAATTATAAAATAGCTTAATTTGTAAATCGATTTTTGATCTCGCAAGAACGACTTATAATGTCATCCAACCCATATAACACAGGAGCGACAACCCTAAAATCATGGTAGGAATCACTTTTTGTATTGAGTGGGCATTATGAGACTTTCACGGGCAGCGTAGGCGCGGCGCGAGCTCGAGCAGGACGCAGGATGCACGGTCGCCAACAGATTTTGGAACTTGTTACCGCAGTTATAAGGTCGAATTTAATAGACTGGATAAAGCGAGCGCGAAAGAGACAGCCACCGTAGTATTTTGGGCGAATAAGGTATAAATAATCACATGGCGCTCGTGACCTTGGGGCGAGTGCGCGTGAGGCAGGTTCAGGACCTCCGCCATCTTGCCTTCACCGCGCCCCCGTGCACCCCCGCGAGGGTGTCGAAAATCGATGCTGCCCCTAGCTGCGTGCATCTCGAAGGGCACCAAATCCCTTCTAGAAATTATCAAATTCCACTTTCTTATATTGCTTTGATGTTCCCCAGATTTTCAAAAGACCCAGAGCTAGCTTGCAGGCAGGTCAATTCAAAAGACGAAGAAAATGTTTAGACCATGGCGAGCGGGATGAAAAATAGGGGACATACCGACCACGGTGAGCTGAGTGGCTAGAAGATACCTTACGTATTTTTGGTCCCTAAATCCGAATATGAAATTTAATTTGATCTAAATTAATAAAACAAATTTCATATTCGTCATCAAGAAGATGCACTTTTCATTAAAATCGGGAAATAACATTTTTTTAAATGTCCCGTATTCAACTCGATGTTACTTCTACAGCTACACTAAAATTTTCATTAGAAAAGAGCATTTTTCTCGATGACGCTGTTACTTTAAAGCAAAATGAGTTTCATATTCGGATTCAGCGACCAAAAATACGTAATGCTATGGCCTTACGTACTTTGGCTACTGATCTCACCGTGGTCGGTCCATTCACTACTCAGTACTCGCCTGTGTACAACGATTTTGGCTTATAAAGCAGCAGAGTGCAGATTGTAAAACATGCTGTCATAACATTAAACATTGTTCAATATCTCCCACGCAGATAGCTTTGATCAGTAGTATGGTAATAATAATATAATTATTTCATGTACCTACCAGTAGGACTTATATTACTAAAGGCTTGTTCCACAATATACTAAGTGTCAGATATGTAGTTTATTTGCATCTTTTGTCTCTGTCGCTCGATGTAAATTAAGCTGAAATAAAACTTTCTAATAAGCTATCCGACACTTAAAAGATTTTGAAACAGGCCATAAATAAATAGCAACTAAAAAGTTTAATGTAAAAAAAAAGTAAACTCATATGTCGCTGCCGTCGCATCTAGTCTGATTAAATAAGTCAACTAATTTAATAAAGCGATGACATCCAATGAAATTAAATATGTTCATTTAATCAAACGGCTAAACGTTGTGTACCTAGTCATTTAATTAAATTTCATATTGATGATTTTACAATGTTTAGTTAGATGTAGTTTATTAGATAGTACTAGTAAAAGAGGCAATATATAATCTGTACCAGTGAGATATTTACAAATGAATAAATCAGTTTTCATAAGATATGTGAAACAATTAAATACGAATATAAGGACAGTTTCATTTTTAACTAGCGACCCAGTCGGCTTTGCAAGGTTGCAGCTTGGAATGTATTATTATAGCAATATAAACCTTCCTCTTGAAACAACAGGCTATCTTTCAAATTTCAATACGTCAAGTCATCAAACGTCGAGTGATTCCAGTTCAAATAACTATATCAGTTTACTTATTTCTATACTGAACGTCCTAAGTGTCGCAATTGGCTAGCTAATTAATTAAATACATACGTCATATAAATTACAGTTCTCGCATTGAAATCTCTGTCTGATCTGTCTGTCATCTGTTGTATAAGTCACCGTAAAATTGTAAAATAACTAACGAGATTGTAAAAATATGTTGAAAGATTCAAAACTTTATAAGTATTTATAATCTAATGAATAGAATTTATATATATTAGATTATAAGTATTTATAATCTAATATATATAAATTATAGGCAGCATATTCGCGTCGGAAGCTATCAACATTTTACAATTTCACTAGTTTTATTATTATCTAACGGTTTTTACAGTTTAACGGTGACATATACAATACAGCAAGTTAAAGCAGAACGTTATCGAATGTCAATTATATGGGCGCTGTCATAATTTTCATAAAAAAACGTTTCGAAAACGTTAAGAATCTATACGATACATACAATATACATATATGCAAATAAATAAAATTGAAGTGTCTGTTTGTAACTTCAAATTAACAGCTTTTCACATAGTGAATCTGAAAGTACATTCGGTACTTACAATAAAATACCATTTTTTTTTAATTTTTGTCTGTCTGTCGGTCTGTCTGTCTGTTTGTTCCGGCTAATCTCTGAAACGGCTAGACGAATTTTCACGGGACTTTCACTGTTATAAGGTCTAACATAGGCTACTTTTATTTTAGGCACTAACATAATTTCCCATCCATAATTATAAACTAACTATCCTATAATAATAACATTGGAAGACATTGGAAAAACAACAAAGACTTCGCGTCGGCCAAAGCCCGTACCGGTATAACAGGCCGAGTCATTAGCTCAGAAATGGCTCAGAATGGAAAATGCTATTATCAGACGGGTGAAATTAAAAACAAGGACATGATGTTAAAAATAGATGCGCACGTTTTTACAAACATTCCTGCTGTGACCGCCCGGGCCCGGGGGCTACTATGAAGGATGCCTTACTACGAAACGAGTGGCAAGACTTGAATAAAATATAAAAATTGAGCATACTTGTAAGTTAATAGATGTTGTCCGTGGTATATTCTATATCTGAGCCAAATTTCATCAAAATCGGCCCAATAGTTTCGGAGCCTATTCAATGCAAACGAACAAACTTTTCCTCTTTATTATATTAGTATAGATATCTATATAAATATGTAAAAGAAATTCGTGTTGACTGTTGGTGTGTATTTATAACTCAAGAACGGCTGAATCGATTTGGTTGAAAATTGGTGAGAGATATCTTAATACCAGGGGAAACACATAGGATACTTTTTATCCTGTTTCCGAAGGACTCAAAACTCGAGAATGACGACCGATTTGGCTAATTTTGGTCTTGAAATAATTGTGAAAGTTCAGGGAAGGTTTAAACGGTGAGAAATACTGGAAAAAGTGTAAGTTGTAGGAGTAGGTGTAGGACTAGAACGTATGCCGCATTGTACACTACGGCCGCTGTATCTTGACGGGTCTGAACATAGGCTCTGCGAACTTTAGCGCATGTACAACTCGTGAAGAAAACTGTTATTGTATTATTTTTATATACCTATGTACTAATATTATTTCCCTTATACAGTTGACCTATTAGTACAAATAAAATAAATACGAAAACACTTAAAAACAGTTATTGCGCAACCTTCTGCGCGAAGTTCAGACTCGCCAAGATACATCGGCCGTATTGTAGGTGTAGTTATATTTTATTCATTCCAGTTCATATTTAAGACAGAACAACGTGTGTCGGGACAGCTTGTCTATATAATAGTCACCGTAAAATTGTAAAAACCGTTAAATTGTAATAAAACTAGTGAAATTGTAAAATGTTGATAGACTTCGAATGCGAATATTCTGCCTATAATTTCAGACATTATTTTTCGTTAGATTATAAATATATAGTTATAAATATTTCGACATATTTTTACAATCTCGTTAGTTATTTTACAATCTAACGGTTTTTACAATTTTACGAATATAAATGAAAATCGTGTTAGTTACACTACTTATAACTCAAGAACGACTGAACCGATTTAGCTGAAAATTGGTGGGGAGGTATATTAAAACCAGGAGAAGGACATAGGATACCTTTTATCCTGTTCCCGAGGGACTCAAAACTCGAGAACGGCTGGACCGATTTGGCTAATTTGTTCTTTACATAATTATTTGTGGGAAGGTATAAATGGTGAAAAATATTGGAATTGGAAGGTGTGGGTGTAGAACTAGGACGTAGGTTGCATTATATGTGTACCTATTCCTTCCAGTTCATATTTAAGACAGAACAACGTGTGTCGGGACAGCTAGTATTAGTACATAATATAGATTAGGGGTCGTCCATTAATCACGTGATGCCTAAATCTATGATCTAAATAAAGCGTCATTCATTCCGCTCCGCTCACTCAAACTTAAACTCAAAATTTTTATTTCCATGTAGGTTATGATATAATGCTTATAGAATTGTCCTAAATGAAACTAGCCCGGCAAGAAGAACCGGCGTAAGAAACTCGCACATTTGCTAATGCACATTAAGGTTAGGTAATCAAGGTTGTTTTCAGTTATTGAGGTAATGAATTATATGGCACTGTAAAATTGTAAAAACCATTTGATTATATAACTAACGAGATTGTAAAAATAAGTCGAAAGATTGATTACTTTATATTTATAATACGAAAATTATTGCGTTAAATTATAGGCAAAATATTTGCATCGGAAGTCTATCAACATTTTACAATTTCACTAGATATATTACAATCTAACGGTTTTTACAATTTTACGGTGACATAAATAAAATAGAAAATTTGGAATTCTACTCCTGGTTTCTTTAGATTCTAATCTAAACAGTATTAAAGGTCAATATGTCACTTTTTAGGAGTTTCTAAAATGGCAACAGCTTTAATCTGATGAGGAATAATATTGTGGTTGATGTTAAAAAAAAAATTTAGTGAAACAAAGCATTTTGTACCAAATAGGTAATAAAATAGTTTTTTTCAACAAAAAAGATTAAACTAATTATTAAAATACGAAAGTTTATTATTAGATTTTTTGTTACTCTTTCATACAATAACTACTAATAGGACTTTGATAAAATTTGGTATAGTAGTAGTTTGGATTCTGGACTTACAAAGGACTACTTTTGTACTGGTGGGGACGACCTAGGAGATTTCCTTTTTTTGCAGCCTTTTAAGTTTTGGAGTTAGTAATTTTTTTAGTACTTACCTACTTTTATAGTTTGTAAATATTTTAAATAGCTATCCATAGATATTAACCTGTATAGTTAAATGTTATTAATAAATAAATCTTTATATATTAGTATGTAAGGTAAAGCTTGAGCCCGATCCACACTTTGTTTAAAAAAAATAATAGTCAACTGAAAAATAAAAGCCACAATTAAATATAAAGTATACATACCATTAGTTCTTTTATCCTCAATTGCTTTCCTAAAACAAATTAATGATGTTGTCATTTGTGTATTGATATATTTCTTATTAACTTTTAACAATCTTAGAATTAAACTTGTCTTTACAGTTTACACACAACCTCTACAATAATTTGAAAATTTACTTATATATTGTAAAAAAATGTAGGTAGAACAGAAATTTATTAGCACAGAGTAAATTGAGGTAGGTAATTTAGTCTGTTCTATTTTTTTATAACTTCATCCTGTTTATGAATGCTGCTGCAGAACTTGTAAAATGTTAAAATGCAACATTGCATCAACATAAGATTGTGTTTCATACGAAAATATGTCTAGAATTTTAGTCATAATATATTCC
Source organism: Glaucopsyche alexis (assembly GCA_905404095.1). Taxonomy (NCBI): domain Eukaryota; kingdom Metazoa; phylum Arthropoda; class Insecta; order Lepidoptera; family Lycaenidae; genus Glaucopsyche; species Glaucopsyche alexis. The sequence goes on from FR990057.1 coordinate 20,738,105, forward strand.
AAAAAAATTATATGTATATTATACAATTTTACCATTTTTTTTCATTTATAAAGTAAACTTCTTTTTTTAATATTTTTAACACATAGTGTCGTCACCCTTTTGAAAGTACCTACTTGAAGAAAATACATACTTAATTACAATTTGCTTTGATAGAATATTTGGGGCTTTTGTAACGTTTTTTTTTCCATCAATAAAAAATATCCATAAAAATACTATCTTGTATCGTACGAACTTTCTTTTGTTTGCTATTAAACAATTTATTATGAATTTCTTTTGCAACTTTTAGCTGTGGGGATACAAATAACTTTTTATGGAACATGTTACTGAATTCGCCGATGAACATTACATTAAAAAAACAACAAATAGTATGTTGAGCACAATCCGAAGCCTTCCTGTTCGTGTCTTTTATAGTCACGTAGCCAATAACCTTATGAAACGACGATGAATCATAAATAATACTATAATTAAACATATTTTCGTTTTAACTCACCAAAAAGCTGTGATATTGATGGAATTCTGATCCAGTCACTTAGAAAATATGATTAAGCACATCACAAAGTCAATTATCCATTAATTTCATGCAAAAATCCACAAAAATATTTACACCAACACATCGACTGCTATTTAATTGTAGTCTATTTTTACATACTACTGTTTACATTCTTCTATTTTAATGCACATTATGCACCGATTAAGCTTTGTAAATTATTTATTATGGTTTTTGCTTAATTTTCATTGATTATTTTTATCGTAAACAACAAAGTCAATGTAATCATACAGCGGTGAATGAACGATCACAGACTACTCAGAAGAACTAACGTTTGAACGATCAATTTTTTCTGTGACGTTTTGTATAAATATTTTTTTTATAAAAATTGTAGTACGGCATAAAACTACCCGCCATAGGCGCCATAGTCTTATGCCGTACTACCATTTTATAACGTAAAAGTGTGACGTTTTTGTTTTTGTATTCATCCATTAATTTATTGTGTTTAAATTCAGTTCTCAATGTGTAATATTGGTAGAATACTAAATAACTCCTCAACGTGCATAAAGTAGGCAAGTTGTAAAACTTCAAATATAGTGCTATTGCATAATAAAATCGGTGTTGTCTCCAAAATTTCTTTAATCTTTTTCTTAGGAAGCATTATTAGTAGTTTTAGTAAAGTGTCTACCTACCATTTTAATTAGTCAGATGAATAGACTCATTGACTACATGGGCCTTGGCCCTTGACTAGACTTTCTAGACTAGGTTTAACGATTTAGAAAATAAAATGGCATTGAAAACATAAACGGAAATTAAATAGGTATTCCCACATTTTAACTTGCCACTGGCAATGGTTTTACGCTATACTGAATAATAAAAAAAATCTTCATTGACTTGACAGTTGACAGTGACGTATATTTTTAATGCGATTTTTCGCGCCAAGCGGGTAACGTAAATAAATGCGTTGTGTGAAAATAAATTAGTTTAATTCGAGTTTTTTTTAATGTTATTTCGGTATTATTGAGTGATAACTAAGTTTATTATGTCGACACCATCTAAACGTCCGTCGTCACGAGCATCCACAGCGTCGGATCCTCAGACGCCTTCACGAAGAACAAGATCTTCGCAACAAGTGGTCGTACCTGAAACTCCACAAAGATCGACAGGAACTCCTTCCAAGGGTAAAAAACAGTAACTTTAGTTTGTTTACTAACAAACTGAAACTCTTTATACCAACTTTAAATAAGTAAAATTATGGGAGGTTATGCATAAAACTTTTTTGCCGTTTGTAATTTTAAAATATGCACACGAATTTTGTATTTTCAACTTGTTTTTTTTTTGTTATAACGTGATAAAATAACAGTTGCATGTGTCCGTTTTTTTGCATTAGTACTAATTATGTAGGTACTAAATGTTTTTTCTCACTTAAATTTGTTATATTTGCAGATGGAACTCCCAGAAGAACTCCAAGAACACCCAACCAGGCCCCTGGAACTTCGCCGGCGCGTGCCTTGGCTTCCAGTCCTATAGGTCAGTGATACATGCTAGCTAGATATCTAACAAAATATTCTCAATAGCAGAGACTCCTCAGATACATAAATGATGTATCTGAGGAGTTGTTATTTATGCAATTTTTACAAGCTCACTGGAGAATATATTGTACAGGTTGTTTGTTGCAATTTGCCATTTTCTAATATAAATAAAATTGTGACTAAAAGTTGGTTCTACTTTTACTAATTTAGTTGAAACAATTTAATGATCTGTTGTTATTTTTTATATAATGCTGATCTATGCTAAAACAATAAATTAAAATGTAACTAATTATTGTAACCTAATTAATTGAACATGCTTGCATTTTGTTGGCCAATGAACTCAAAATTTGCTGAGCTATCACAATATTCAGCACTTGCATGAACAGTATTTGTATTATAGTTGTTGTATAGGAGCTAGTTAGTGCTTTAACATATTGAAAGTGATTTAATTGTCATTAAAAATGAAGCAACTACTCTCATTACTGTCAAGAAGTAAGTTAAAATTGAAGTTTATGATTTCTAATAATAATTTATCAGTTGTATTGAGCAGGGATTGAATAACCGAAAAATATTGGTAGAAACGGTAAGCAGTATGATGTCCTACCTTAAAATTATGGTACCTCTATGTTTGGTATTGCAATGTTACAGTATCAATAATTCTTCAGATACCTAAACCTGTAAAATAAAGGTTTTCTTTGTACCCTGCTGCTGCCGCTGTGTAATACCGGTTGCTTTGGTCCTTGATTGAATTTTACTGTCATTTGTGTCCTGACTCCTGCCTGCCGTGCCGTGCAATAAGGTTGCCAATAAGTTTTATATGTGCTTTGTATAAAACAACAAGTAGACAGACACCAAGATGGATAAAAGTGTGTCGTCACTCTGCATTTTTTCGGTACTGAAATGAATTTGGTTAGGGTAGTAATATAATAAAGGTGTAACAATACCATAAAAAAATAAAGGTATATTTCTTTATTTAGCGGTACCGCAACAGTAAATCTCAACCGTTTTGGCTCAACCTTTAAATCAAAGCTATATCGTAATTTAATAAGATTAAATTAGGATATATAAAAATGGTATCGATATAAGGGCTTTATACCGATAAAACCCTTATATGGATACCATTTTTAATCCCTGATATTGAGGGAACTAATTGCTGTTAGAGCTTTAAATGCCTCTTAGCTACTAAAATGTAATTATGTTATTGCTTTTGAATAATCACCTGTATATTATTATTTTCTACAATAGAATATACCTATGACCTATTTGAAAAATGTTATGTAATAAGTAAAGACTTAGGTAAAGAAGGAAAACTGGTCTAGTGTATAAAAGGGTGGTATAATGTATAACAGTGCTGTGGGGACCTGTAACTCCATTCCTATCGGCTTCAATTGCCACTTAACTTTTGAAGTCGCTCATCAAATCCCTAACTATAAAACAAACTAGGCCTTCCCTAGTTTGTTTTATAGTTAGGTCCTGAAGGAGGACCAGCCTGTGCCACTGCTGTATAACACAAATAATACTTTTCTGTTTACAGGCACCGACATAGACATGAGCTCTCCGCTCAACTATGGTACTCCGAGTTCGCTCAGCACCCCCCGCTCTATGATGCGCGGCGTGATGACGCCAGCGCGCCAGAGGGCGGATCTACGGAGCTATCAGTCTGGTCCTAATGTACCTGCGCCTACACCTACAAGCAGGGTTTGTGGCTCTATATACTAGCAGTAGCAGTAATTGCCTGCGGCTTAATTTCATGTGAAATTAGGTTTTAAACTTTCATCCCCTATGTTACGCCCTTGGGGGTTGAATTTTGGAAAATCTTTCCTTAGTGAATGCCTACGTCATATGAGAAATATGTGTGCAACATTTCAAAATTTTAGCCTTAAGGGTTTGGCCTGTATTGACACATCAGTCAATCAGATGTGCCTTTTGTATACGAGATATAGATAGATGTGATGCGTGAAATAACGCTTGCGTTGTGTTTCGCCGAGTGACTGAGGTTGCCCATGGGGGGATTGGGGATTTTAAGGACCAGGAATGCAAGTCGCAATACCAGAGGAGTTACAAGTGTAACTTCTCTGGTGTTGTGAGTGTCCATGGGCGGCAGTAATCGCTTACCATCAGGCGATCTGTCTGCTCGTTTCCTGGTTCATTACATTAAAAAAAAAGATGGAACTGATTAGCGATTCCATGTTGCTGTCGTCATCCAATATGTTGGAGAAAGACAGAATATTGAATAGTGCTAATCAGTTGTTCAGGTTCAGGCATTAGATGAAACTTAGCCTTTATGAAAGGCAATGAGGAAAGGAAGATGTTTTTTTGATTATTCATGACTTTGCTAGATATAAAATTGGATATTACTATGTTCAATTATAATAAACTTTTGATAAGGCACAAGTGTAGGTTATTATTCGTTTCAAACTTTATATAAAAGGTCAATCAAATCAAGCCAAACATGTTTTTTAAAATTCAATAATAACAAGTATTATTGCAGGCAGATGAACCAACACCGGAGTCCAGTGAGCCGCAGCTGGTGGTGTGGGGCACGGATGTAGCTATAGCCGAGTGTCGGGAGAAGTTTATCAAGTTTATACAGAGATTTGTGGAACCAGATGCTGTCACCACGGAACCGCTGTATGAGATTAAACTGGAGGAGGTATTGTAGTGTTTCAATATTTAAATCTATGTGATGGAGAATATCTGGCAGATGCGAAAATTTAAATATTTAACACTTTGTAAAAACATTATTATGGTGTACATGGTTCGCCATTACATCGCCACGCACCAAGATACACATAATATATCACTGTCACATACATATAACTTTTAGGATTAATGATTAAGGCCTTATTATTGAAACATTGTAATTATGTTACTCTGTGGCTCAGTGGCTAGCGTGATGGCGCTCAAGTTGGAGGTAGCCGGTTCGAATTCCGACAAGGAACAAAAAAGTTCCTAAGTTTTCTGTGTTCCTGGGTCATGGATGTATATTAAATATGTGTATTTATATAATTTAAAAATAATAATATGTATAGTATTAAAGTATTAAATATATCTGTTGTCTGGTACCCGTAAACACAAATTCTTCGAGAACTTACCATGGGACCAGATTGATGTGGTGCGAAAGCGTCCATAAATATTATTATATTATTATATCAGATACACACACTGGAAGAGCCGTTCCTGGATGTAGACTGCGAGCACGTCAAGATATTCGACGCGAAACTACACAGGCAGTTGATCAGCTACCCACAAGAGGTAAGACTTATTGTTACTTGATTCTTGGTGTTGGGAATTTGTTCCATCTCTTAGCATAACTAATATTATAAAATGTACCCTTGTTAAAAAACAGCAAAATTAATACATTGATGAGAATGTCGTCGAAAGTAAGGATAAATTCCTTAACTAAAATTACTATTGTAGAATTGAAGATATGTTTTCATTCCATTTGGTTTTGCTTTGGCGTGATAAATTTACTAATATTATAAAGACGAAGGATTTTAATTTGTTTGCTTGCATTGAATAGGCTGTAAAACTACTGGACCAGTTTTGATTAAATACAGATATAGAGTAGACCATGGGAAAGGACATATGCTACTTTTGTCAGGGACAAATGTACGGATCCGCCATTTTCACGGAGATCTATCTTTGCGTGCACGAATGAGTCACAATAGTCAAAAGATAAAAACTATATCCCGACTATGTAGATTATATAGCCTATGTTACCCGTGTCATTACTTCGAATCTATTGACATCTCATTAAAATCGGATCAGTAGTAGAGGCGCTACGATGGAGCAAACATGTATGTATCTATGTATGTAACATAGACTGCGAGTGACCTTACCTTTGGCTTCACTGTAGTCGGGTAAAAATACAATCCCTCACAATAACTCGCGTTTATTATGTCACTATCAATGGGCTAGTGGTTACTACTATACGTTAGGGTCCATGCACATATTACGTCACAGCGCATGGGGTAGGGAGGGTCATACTAAATGTGACAGTGCATGTTAAGTACAGGTACAGGGATACTAAAAAGCGTGACATAGGGGGGTGGGGGTTCAAAGAGTCGAAATTTTGTGTGACGTAATATGCGGATGGCCCCTTATGTTTCTACACTCTATTTGCAGGTGATCCCGGCATTCGACGCGGCGGTAAACGAGTTGTTCTTCGAGAAATATCCCGCAGCTGTTCTGGAGCACCAGATACAGGTGCGGCCGTACAACGCGCCGCCGAGACACATGCGGGACCTCAACCCTGAAGGTGAGGGCCTCAAACGGGCTTGTGCAATATCCCGCAGCTGTTCTGGAGCACCAGATACAGGTGCGGCCGTACAACGCGCCGCCGAGACACATGCGGGACCTCAACCCTGAAGGTGAGGGCCTCAAACGGGCTTGTGCAATATCCCGCAGCTGTTCTGGAGCACCAGATACAGGTGCGGCCGTACAACGCGCCGCCGAGACACATGCGGGACCTCAACCCTGAAGGTGAGGGCCTCAAACGGGCTTGTGCAATATCCCGCAGCTGTTCTGGAGCACCAGATACAGGTGCGGCCGTACAACGCGCCGCCGAGACACATGCGGGACCTCAACCCTGAAGGTGAGGGCCTCAAACGGGCTTGTGCAATATCCCGCAGCTGTTCTGGAGCACCAGATACAGGTGCGGCCGTACAACGCGCCGCCGAGACACATGCGGGACCTCAACCCTGAAGGTGAGGGCCTCAAACGGGCTTGTGCAATATCCCGCAGCTGTTCTGGAGCACCAGATACAGGTGCGGCCGTACAACGCGCCGCCGAGACACATGCGGGACCTCAACCCTGAAGGTGAGGGCCTCAAACGGGCTTGTGCAATATCCCGCAGCTGTTCTGGAGCACCAGATACAGGTGCGGCCGTACAACGCGCCGCCTAGACACATGCGGGACCTCAACCCTGAAGGTGAGGGCCTCAAACGGGCTTGTGCAATATCCCGCAGCTGTTCTGGAGCACCAGATACAGGTGCGGCCGTACAACGCGCCGCCGAGACACATGCGGGACCTCAACCCTGAAGGTGAGGGCCTCAAACGGGCTTGTGCAATATCCCGCAGCTGTTCTGGAGCACCAGATACAGGTGCGGCCGTACAACGCGCCGCCGAGACACATGCGGGACTTCAACCCTGAAGGTGAGGGCCTCAAACGGGCTTGTGCAATATCCCGCAGCTGTTCTGGAGCACCAGATACAGGTGCGGCCGTACAACGCGCCGCCGAGACACATGCGGGACCTCAACCCTGAAGGTGAGGGCCTAAAACGGGCTTGTGCAATATCCCGCAGCTGTTCTGGAGCACCAGATACAGGTGCGGCCGTACAACGCGCCGCCGAGACACATGCGGGACCTCAACCCTGAAGGTGAGGGCCTCAAACGGGCTTGTGCAATATCCCGCAGCTGTTCTGGAGCACCAGATACAGGTGCGGCCGTACAACGCGCCGCCGAGACACATGCGGGACCTCAACCCTGAAGGTGAGGGCCTCAAACGGGCTTGTGCAATATCCCGCAGCTGTTCTGGAGCACCAGATACAGGTGCGGCCGTACAACGCGCCGCCGAGACACATGCGGGACCTCAACCCTGAAGGTGAGGGCCTCAAACGGGCTTGTGCAATATCCCGCAGCTGTTCTGGAGCACCAGATACAGGTGCGGCCGTACAACGCGCCGCCGAGACACATGCGGGACCTCAACCCTGAAGGTGAGGGCCTCAAACGGGCTTGTGCAATATCCCGCAGCTGTTCTGGAGCACCAGATACAGGTGCGGCCGTACAACGCGCCGCCGAGACACATGCGGGACCTCAACCCTGAAGGTGAGGGCCTCAAACGGGCTTGTGCAATATCCCGCAGCTGTTCTGGAGCACCAGATACAGGTGCGGCCGTACAACGCGCCGCCGAGACACATGCGGGACCTCAACCCTGAAGGTGAGGGCCTAAAACGGGCTTGTGCAATATCCCGCAGCTGTTCTGGAGCACCAGATACAGGTGCGGCCGTACAACGCGCCGCCGAGACATATGCGGGACCTCAACCCTGAAGGTGAGGGCCTCAAACGGGCTTGTGCAATATCCCGCAGCTGTTCTGGAGCACCAGATACAGGTGCGGCCGTACAACGCGCCGCCGAGACACATGCGGGACCTCAACCCTGAAGGTGAGGGCCTCAAACGGGCTTGTGCAATATCCCGCAGCTGTTCTGGAGCACCAGATACAGGTGCGGCCGTACAACGCGCCGCCGAGACACATGCGGGACCTCAACCCTGAAGGTGAGGGCCTCAAACGGGCTTGTGCAATATCCCGCAGCTGTTCTGGAGCACCAGATACAGGTGCGGCCGTACAACGCGCCGCCGAGACACATGCGGGACCTCAACCCTGAAGGTGAGGGCCTCAAACGGGCTTGTGCAATATCCCGCAGCTGTTCTGGAGCACCAGATACAGGTGCGGCCGTACAACGCGCCGCCGAGACACATGCGGGACCTCAACCCTGAAGGTGAGGGCCTCAAACGGGCTTGTGCAATATCCCGCAGCTGTTCTGGAGCACCAGATACAGGTGCGGCCGTACAACGCGCCGCCGAGACACATGCGGGACCTCAACCCTGAAGGTGAGGGCCTCAAACGGGCTTGTGCAATATCCCGCAGCTGTTCTGGAGCACCAGATACAGGTGCGGCCGTACAACGCGCCGCCGAGACACATGCGGGACCTCAACCCTGAAGGTGAGGGCCTCAAACGGGCTTGTGCAATATCCCGCAGCTGTTCTGGAGCACCAGATACAGGTGCGGCCGTACAACGCGCCGCCGAGACACATGCGGGACCTCAACCCTGAAGGTGAGGGCCTCAAACGGGCTTGTGCAATATCCCGCAGCTGTTCTGGAGCACCAGATACAGGTGCGGCCGTACAACGCGCCGCCGAGACACATGCGGGACCTCAACCCTGAAGGTGAGGGCCTCAAACGGGCTTGTGCAATATCCCGCAGCTGTTCTGGAGCACCAGATACAGGTGCGGCCGTACAACGCGCCGCCGAGACACATGCGGGACCTCAACCCTGAAGGTGAGGGCCTCAAACGGGCTTGTGCAATATCCCGCAGCTGTTCTGGAGCACCAGATACAGGTGCGGCCGTACAACGCGCCGCCGAGACACATGCGGGACCTCAACCCTGAAGGTGAGGGCCTCAAACGGGCTTGTGCAATATCCCGCAGCTGTTCTGGAGCACCAGATACAGGTGCGGCCGTACAACGCGCCGCCGAGACACATGCGGGACCTCAACCCTGAAGGTGAGGGCCTAAAACGGGCTTGTGCAGTGCTTGATGTATGAAAGTTTTTGTCGCTACTCGCCGTGAAGAAGCTTTTTTTTTATGTAATCAAAAAATCAAAATCAAAAACAATTAGGGACAACAAAAAAAAGTAGGGACAATTCTTTAAGCGTTATAAAGTAACGCTTAAAGAATTATCCCTACTTGATGCCTACCACCGGGAGGCATCAAGTAGGGACAATTCTGATTCTGATAATGAACCAGAAGACGAGCAGACGGATCGCCTGATGGTAAGCAAATACCGCCGGTCCTTAAAATTAAATCCTTAAAACCTTAATAAAAAATAAAAATAAATAAACACAACCGGTTTCGATTAACACCTGATGATGAGTTAATCGAAACCGGTCGTGTTTATATATTATAAATTAATGTAAAGATCTTAATAAAGTGGAAAAGTGTATAAAAAAGTTGTGTGATATTATTATTTTCGTGTTACAGATATCGACCAGCTCGTAACCATCTCCGGCATGGTGACCCGCACTTCCGCGATAGTGCCGGAGATGCGCGAGGCGTACTTCCGGTGCGCGGTGTGCGGCGCCGGCGCGGCCGCCGAGCTGACCCGCGGCCGCGTGCCCGAGCCCGCGCACTGCGGACACTGCAGCACCGCGCACAGCTTCCAGCTGCTGCACAACCGCTCGCACTTCAGCGACAAGCAGCTGGTCACGCTGCAGGAGGCGCCGGGTGAGTGGCACTGTACTATGTTCCCGTTAGGGTCTGTACGATGCAAATCGATCGCTTGATGTACGATTTGCATCGTACAGGGTCCATCCGCATGTTACGTCCCAGCATACCAAATGTGACAGTACATGTTAAGTACAGCTGTACCTGTACCATACGAAAAAAGTGTGACATAGGGGGGGGGGGGGGGGGGGGGGGGGGGCAGGGATTTAGAAATGTGTGACGCAATATGTGGACACTAGACAGCCTCCTATACGGCAAATTGGTTTACTTGGTGAATGCGAAAACGGCTTAAGCGCTATAGGTCAATGAGGGTTTTTAAGTTCGTTAACATCTGTCAGCTGTTTGATACGACTAGGACCCAACTTTTATTAAGCGTCGCCTTTTTTTTTTTTTTTTTTTAGCAGCCTATACTGTCCCACTGCTGGGCAAAGGCCTCCCCCAAGGTCTTCCATTCCTCTCGTTCCTGCGCCACCGTTGGCCAGCCTGGCTGGTATGCATCCAGCTCATCGCGCCATCTTTTCCTAGGTCGACCACGGCGGCGGCGTCCGTCTTCTGGTACCCAGTCTGTGGTAATCTTTGCCCAGCGGTCGGGATGCATGCGGCTAGCATGACCCGCCCAATCCCACTTTAGCTTGGCAGCCTTAGTGATCGCGTCTGTTACAATCGTTTTGGAGCGCAGCGTGCTGTTTCTCATTCGGTCGGCTATTCTTATTCCCAAAATGTTGCGCTCCATTGCTCTTTGGCAAACCCCAATCTGGAACCTTTGCGACTCAGTCAATGACCAGGTCTGAGCACCGTAGGTTAGGACGGGTAGAATACACATGTCGATAAGTCTGCATTTCAGAGACATTGGCAAATAGCCCTTCATCAGCGTCTTCATGGACCAGTAGCTCTTCCAGGCGTTTTCGATTCGACGATCGACTTCCTTTCCTTGTCTATTTTCAAAAGAGACTAGCTGGCCCAAGTAGATATACTCGTCGGCATAGTGTATTTCTTGCCCGTCTACCTCGATCCGACGTTTCGTGCTATTGGTCATTATTTGTGTTTTGGACCGATTCATCGCTAATCCCACCTCGAGGCTTGCAGCGCTCAGGTCTTCAAGCATGTTTTCTAATTCTGAGGCTGTGGGTGCAAAGAGAATAATATCGTCGGCAAACCGAAGGTTTGTCAGCCTCCTGTTTCCCACTTCAATACCCCTTGTCGCCCATCGGGCTGCCAGCTTTCGAAATATTTCTTCGAGAACACTCGTAAAAAGTTTGGGAGAGAGCGGGTCCCCTTGTTTAACTCCTTTGAGGACTCGGAATGTTGGACCAGCTTTATTCAATTTTATATTAGCGGTACTATTCGCGTATATGATTTTTATGAGATCTATGTATGTGTCATCTATGTTTTGGTTGTGGAGGGCTTGGAATATAGCTGAGTGCTTGACATTGTCAAAAGCTTTAGTGTAATCAATGAAGGCCAAATAAAGAGGTTTGTTGAATTCCAAGTATTTCTCAAGGAGTTGGTTTATTGTTTGAAGGTGGTCTGTTGTGGAAAAACTGTGGCGAAAACCGGCTTGTTCCGCTGGCTGATGTTTTGTCCAGCTTGTGGTCTATACGGTTTAGTATTACTTTTATGAAGGCTTTGTACAAGTGGGAAACCAAACTTATTGGGCGATAGTTATTAATATTATTCTTTTCGCCCTTTTTGTGAAGGAGGATTATATTGGAATGACACATTTTGTTGGGGAGCTTGCCAGTTTTGAGGATTGTGTTAAAAATATTTGTTATGTGTTGTAACAGAGCAGGAGAACCAATTTTAAGGACTTCGGAGCTGATGCCATCCTCTCCAGGGCTTCGGCCGTAATGCATACTACGTAGGACTAAATCAACTTCTAGTTTTGTGATGTGAGGAATTAATTCTGAGCATTCGTATTTTAAGGAGCAATGTTCTGGTTCTGAGGTATCAAAATAAAGTTTTTTATAAAAATTTGTAGCTATTTCCATTATCTTGTCTCTACTGCTGTGTATTTTTCCTTCGTTATCTTTAAGGCTATTTATCCAAGTTTTTCCTCTCGTAATACCCTGTTTTAGTACCCTTAATGATGAGTTTTTTTTCTATTGCTATTTTAACCAAGTGTGTGCTAAGATTTCGAATATCCCTCCTTATACCAAGCTTAACTTTTCTATCAATTTCTCTATATTCTTTTGATCCAATTTTCATTTCTGTTTTTTTATCTATTAATTTTATAGTCTCAATTGTTAACTTATTTTTTTGGTTGGGTTGTTTTTTTAATTTTTTGGTACTTTTACAGATTCCTGCTAGGATAGCATTGTACTGGGTTTCTGGGGCTGCTTCGTCCAATTTTAAGCTACTAAAATGGTTAGAAAGGTCGAGATTAAATTGTTCATGATTATTAATGAGAAATTCTTTAGAGTGATTGGAAGGAGATTTCTTAAATATCTTGGCACGGTTGATTTTAAAATTAAATTTTATTTTAGTCCTCAGTGGTCTGTGGTCAGAGCTATACTTGATTTTATTTATAGTGCTGACGTCTTTGATGATGTGTTTATCAGAGGGGAGGACATAATCTATTTCATTGTTTGTATGTCCATCAGGTGACACCCAAGTCCAACGTCTTTGTGGTCGTTTGTAAAAGAAACTATTGGCGATGTGTAGATTTTGGCCGAAACAGAATTGTAAGAGACAAGTGTCCCGTTCGTTTCGAGTTCCGAGGCCATATTTCCCAATGATGTTATCGTTGTCTAGGTCTTGTCGACACCCAACCTTGGCATTAAAATCACCTAAGATGATATTCCAGGTGCCTCTATTTTCATCGCATGCTTTGTTCAGGAGATCATAAAAATCTTCCAAGTCCTCGTCAGAGTACGCAGATGTTGGTGCATATACTTGTACGAGTGTTAGTGTTTTTCTAGTTGTAAGGCGGAATTTAAGAACTGCAATACGTTCGGAATAGCCAATAAACTCAATAATGTTGTTTTTCCACTTTTTTGCTACCAGAAAACCTACTCCGTGTCGTCCACTAGTATCGCCAAAATGAAAGAAAATACTATCGTCTCTCTCTTCTGTGTGCTCACCTTCGCGTCTAACTTCCGCTAGTCCTACTATATCCCAATTAATATTTTTGAGGGCATTTTCAAGTTCGATCAAACGTTCGTCTTTTAAAAGCGTGCGAACATTGTAGGTAAGTACGTTTAGCATATCGGAGTCCTTTATAACGTTAGCTATGGTCGTTTGTGTAGATACCGCCGCCCGGGGATTTTTAGCACCCCTAATGCCGGGCACTCGGGGCCATGATGTTGTCATGTCTGTCATATTTGGGGGGGGTTGGACCGTAATCCGCCACGCTGGTCCGTTTGCGTGTTGGCAGATGGGAATCGCCAGAGCCTCGTTCGTTGATCAGCAGGGTGTACCACGAGCAGGTGAGGTTGACTTGAGTTTCGAAGATATTGGTGAGACCCCTTACACCCCAGCGTCGCCTGGTGCCTGAATAAGTGTCAGTCATAATTCTTATTAACAAATGAATGCGGGGAAAAGCTATTAGAATATAATGTCAATCCAATCTAATATAAAGATAAAGGTTGTTATGTCGAAAATGTTTTTAGTTCCTGCTGTCACCGCATCATTTTTTTTTTTGCCAAACTGTAAACAAGCACATACTTTCGCATTTATAATAAAATTTGTGTGATTTATTATTATATTTACGTATTTACTTGCAGACGACATGCCAGCCGGTCGTACGCCCGCTACCGTCTCTGTCGTCGCACACGGCGCGCTCGTGGAAGTCGCAGTGGCAGGCGCGCGTGTCGCCGTTACGGGCGTATTCCGCGCCGCACCCGCGAGCGCGAACCCGCGCCGCGCGACGCTGCGTGCTCTACACCGCACGCATTTAGACGCGTTACACTATCGTACGCAGTGCGCCGATCGTCTGCGCGAAACGGATCCGGGGTATGTGTTTATGAAAAGTTTGAAAAATTGCTGGCAGCGGTGGGATCGCACCTGGCAGTATTGATCAGTAGCCCAAGCAGGAACATTTAGCGGTATCGTTACGTGTACGTAAATGTGAAATATGAGAAATTTTGTATGAAAATTTTAGTTACTTTTACGTCCGCTAGAGAGCGCTTTCATAGTTTTCATACAATATTTCACGCTTACGTACACGTAACGATACCGCAAATGTTCCTGCTTGGGATACAGAGCCTAGCTTTAACTTAACGTTTGACAGCGGTGTAAACGTTATGTTATAAAATGAGAATTGTGTGAAAATTTGTCAAAATCATGACAGCGCCCCAGGTTTCATGACGTCATCTTGCGTTTTTCTATTTTCCTCTTCTACTTCTAAAGTACTCAGACACCTAGATATCTAGGTATACAACAATTTAACATTTTATTTTCTAGGAAAGAACTCCAGTTCCCACCAGAACGTATCGAGCTCTTCAAAGAACTAGCGGCTCAGCCGGACTGCTACGAGCGTTTAGCGCGCGCCATAGCGCCGTCCATATACGACAACCTCGATATCAAGAAGGGTGTGCTATTGCAATTGTTAGGCGGAACTAAGAAGAATTTCAATGCCGCTGGACGAACTCACTTTAGGTATGTCACTTGAATAAACTATAGTTAAACATCTCATATACAGTTTGACTTAGATTTATATAGTATATTAGATGCATAAAGTATATTTTTGAAGCATTGCAATTGGCTTCTTAATGTGTTACTGTGGTTTTTAGCAAATAAACAGATTTTGTGTATAAATAGTATAACATAATGTAGGTAATGTAATCCAAATGTAAAAAATCAAAGTAAAATGTGAATTATACGTAAAACATTACGTGGAAATCTGTTTATTAAAAACTAGCGACCCACCCCGGCTTCGCACGGGTACAATACTGATACTAATACTACAGAATGTCTTTAAACCTCTACCAAACGGGCGAAATTTAGTCAAAAGTTCAAAACAAACAGAAACAAATTAATATAGGTACCTACAAAAAATGAATGAAATAAGTAGGTAGGTATACTTTTATCGTATGAAATACCTATACTCTTCAGGACTAACAATACAACAAACACTAAATAAATAGGTATTCAAGTAACTATCCATCATAGTTACAACGAACACAAAACAAAAAAATTACCCAATAATCTAAACTCCGCACGCGCCTTGGTGACGCCCGCAACGGGCCGTGCAGCAGAAATCGTAATATTTTAATTTCGCCATAACTTCAAAACCAAACATCCAATTTTAATCATTCAAAGACCAAATATTATCTACATAAACTGTACTTAGTGATGAAATAATTTATTTTGATAAGAATTAATAGCATGAGTAAATAAATGCGTTTAAATATAGTCCAAAAAAATTCAAGATTTCTAAATAAAAAAATGGTTGTTGTGCCTCATTCGACATAGATAGGTATAGTGTGTCGCGGACTTTTTTGTAGATATTTATAAGATCTACAATTAATTGGAACATTTTATGGTTCTATCTTTTATAGTTTAGGCAGCGTACGCAAAATAAGTAACTTTTCTGGTTGATTTTTTACACCTTATATCCGAAAAACCCAAATATCTTACGGAACCCTAATATTTTACAAAATAAAATTTAGCCTTTGTTACTCGTGGATAATGTAGCTTTTGAATGGTGAAAGAATTTTTGAAATCGGTCCAGTACTTTTTGAGCCTATTCATTACAAACAAACAAACAAACATACAAACAAAGTTTTCCTCTTTATAATATTAGTGTAGATATGGAAAGGCATATGAAATCTGCCTATCCCAGACAGGTTTTTGTCTCAGTAGCATAACACTTAATAATGATGGTGATGATGATCGCCAGGTCGGAGATCAACATACTCCTCTGCGGCGACCCGGGCACCAGCAAGTCGCAGCTGCTGCGGTGGACGCACGCGCTGGTGCCCCGCGCGCAGTACACCTCCGGCCGGGGCAGTTCCGCTGTCGGCCTCACCGCCTACGTCACGAAGGACCCGCAGACGCGCCAGCTGGTGCTGCAGACGTACGTACGCGACACATTCTTCAATTAGCGTAGTTAATTCAGTCCTTAGCTATAATTCACATTGCTAAAATTATGTATTACTGTCTGAATGTTTTATTTCCATTTTTAATTAAGTTGACCAGGAAACAAGCAAACGGATCGCCTTATGGTAAGCGTTACACTTGTAACTTGTTCCTGGCTTATAAAACCCCCAACCCTCCTTGGGCCTCCAGTAACCTCACTTACTCGGCGAAACACAACACAAGCGTTATCTCACGCCGGTTTTTTCTGAGGCCGTGGTATTATTCCGGTCGAGCCGGCCCATTCGTGACAAAGCATGGCTCTTTCAAGTTTATATTTCATCATCAAATATCACGTTACTGCTATCTTTTATTAAAAAACTGTGTTTATTGTTTTCAGTGGTGCGTTGGTGTTGGCGGACAACGGTATATGCTGCATCGACGAGTTTGACAAGATGAACGACTCTACCCGCAGTGTTTTACATGAGGTAAGTAAATCACGCTCACTAACACACGCTAATTTTCTGAAAACCCTGAAATCTCCTTTGACAGTAAAGTTTAGGTTACGTACTTTATAATAGTCTTTATTTCACGTAACTCTGTACGGTGTTAAGGAAGGAAATTTGAAAAGTGCTCAAAACTTCTTACGGTCATCGTAAGAATTTTTGAACAGTTTTTAAATTTTGCGCGATTGGGCGCGCTTGCCGCGTGACGTCAGCGGTTCTGCCGCCCGTGTCGCGCAGACGAAACTGCCATCCTGTGCCCAGCGTTGGCTAGACTAGTGACGTCACAGCGCACCAAACGCTGCGTGCGTTTTTAAATAAATTCGCGCAAAAATGCAAAATTGCTGTTATCTCGAATATCTTTGCGAATTTGTGTATTTTCTTCTACACACACTTCTACAGCATGTCTAGAAACAAAACATTGGTCAGTCTAATTGCAATGGAAGTAGGCAATATTGTGTGCTGCGCTTAGCAGAACTGAAGCTACATGCTTGAACCACTAAGCCATTGTCAAAAATATCTAAAGTATAATGTATTCATAACTCAAGATCGCAGAGTATTCTGAGAGGCGTAACTCAGTTTTATTATTCGTTCATCTGCTTGGCAATACTTTTTACCTTTCGACAAAATATGCGCACTAAAATCACAATAGGGAATATGCACGTATTTTTTTTATTTTTTTATATAGATCTATCTTGTTTGGTAAATAGTATGGTAAAATCAGTTTTTTGATATCATTAAAAATTACGAAGATATGAACGTTTAAAGTAGTCTATTAGACAGAGAGATCGGACGTGTATCGTGACGTCACATAACACGACCTCCATAGAAAGTTCATACTAAATTTCGTTTTGCTAGAAAGAGATAGATTACAAACTTTGACCGCTCCTATCTTGCTCATTTATCAACAGATATTGAAATATTTTTCGCCATTTCCTTTATTTTTCAGTCTAGTATCATATTATTATATTTTAAGCTATTTTTATATTTTATGCATATTCCCTATTTGCAGGTAATGGAACAACAGACGCTTTCTATCGCGAAAGCGGGTATCATCTGTCAACTTAACGCACGCACGTCCATCCTCGCGGCCGCCAACCCCGCCGAGTCGCAGTGGAATAAGAATAAAACGATTGTGGAGAATGTGCAACTGCCGCATACCCTCATGTCCAGGTCGGTAGTACGCTAAGTGAGGACAATGACACAGCACACACACAAACACGATATATACAACAGTTGATGTGAAAGTTTGTGAGTGAGAATCAATAGATGGATGCACGTTTGGTACTCTTTCGCGCAAAAACTACTGAACAGATTTTGATGTTTTTGTTTTGTTTTGTTTTTGCGAGCTTCTTACGCTGGTTCTTCTCGCCGGGTTAGTTTCCGAACCGGTGGTAGGGATCATGTAGGACAATTCTATAAGTTAAAATTCTATTTAAATTACTTTTTACGTTTATATTTACGGAGAAACACAAATTTCACCGTAAATATAAACGTTATGGGAATCACAGTGATTATCTAACTTTCTCATTGCTTAGAAGCAGAGCCAAAGCATTAGAGCATGCATGCTATGAGTCTTATATTCGTAAAACAGAGAGCTCTCTTATTAATAATCCTAAACTTTTTTGGAATTTTGTGAAAGGTAGCCGCAAAGCTTCTTCCACAATTCCTTCCTCCATGTGCTACGAAGGAGAACTAGCAACTGAAGGTGATACAATTAGTAATCTATTTGCCACATACTTTCAAGCAAACTTTCTGGATACTAGTACCTCACCTAGTGATTTGGATTCTGAATTGCATACTAGTTGTTACAATTCGATTGGGGACGTCAAGATAGATTCTGATGACATACTCAAACTGCTAAAGTCCGTGAATTTGAATAAGGGCGCAGGGCCTGACGATATTTCCCCTGTACTGGTTGTTGAGTGCGCCACTAGCTTGGTTAAACCCCTAACCATATTATATTCAAAATCAATTAAGGAAGGATATGTACCAAGCATTTGGAAATCAGCATTTATTACACCTGTGCATAAGGGCGGGGATAAAGTCAATATCAAGAACTACAGGCCAATATCTAAGCTTTGTATTTTTGCCAAACTCTTTGAGAGCATTATATATCAACAAGTTTATTCTGCACTTAAATGCTGGTTCATGCCTGAACAGCATGGGTTTTTAAAAGGACGTTCAACAACCTCAAATCTTCTTCTGACTTATGACCATGTTAGTTCGGGTATGGATTCAGGTGCACAGGTGGATTTAATATTTACGGACTTTAGCAAGGCGTTTGATCGTATAGACCATTGTATCTTACTGCTGAAGTTATCTTGTGCGGGGATTCATGGAAATCTTCTCCGATGGTTTTCCTCATATATTAGTAACAGATCCCAAGCAGTAGCTATTAACGGC
The DNA here is from genome assembly GCA_905404095.1 of Glaucopsyche alexis. Classification (NCBI taxonomy): domain Eukaryota; kingdom Metazoa; phylum Arthropoda; class Insecta; order Lepidoptera; family Lycaenidae; genus Glaucopsyche; species Glaucopsyche alexis. The sequence goes on from FR990057.1 coordinate 20,757,053, forward strand.
TTCATGTCTAGATGGATATTTGTTCCTTCTGGTGTTCCTCAAGGTTCTCTGTTGGGGCCATTGCTCTTTGCTATATTCCTTAACGATATTACTTCTTGTTTTCACCACTCAAAATTCATATTATATGCTGACGACACAAAAATATTGAAAAAAATCTCCTCTTATGACGACTGTCGCCTCTTACAGGAGGATTTGAGTAGATTTTGTAACTACTGTGAAATAAATAAATTAGACCTGAATGTATCAAAGTGTTTTGCCATAAATTTTAGTCGAAAAGTAAATTTAATTAAGTATAATTATGAACTTAAAAACAAAGTACTCGTATTTAGGAAATCGATTAAAGATCTTGGAGTCATTATTGACTCTAAATTGATTTTCGATGAGCACATTGACTATATTGTTAATAGGGCCTCGAAAGCTTTAGGCTTCATAATAAGGTCTTGTAATAAATTCAAATCTATTAAAGTTGTAAAGGTCCTTTATTGCGCATATGTTCGCAGTATTTTGGAGTATTGCTCAGAGCTCTGGAACCCTGTTTATAATATATATATAAATAGAATTGAGTCAATACAGGAACGCTTTCTTAGATTTCTACAATTTAAATGCCACCTAACCCTTTCTGATTATGATGCCAGGTGCAAAAAATTCCATTTTCTTCCTTTGCACTATCGTAGGAACATCTCCGACCTGGCTTACTTGTGTAAGATTCTTAATAATAAAATAGATGTACCTGAATTACTATCTAAATTCAGTTTTGACGTTCCTATTAGAACTTCTCGAAATTTTATGCCTTTTTATGTCCCACCTTTTAATACCTACTATCGTAGAAACTCATTTGTTTTTAGATCCAGCGCACAATTCAACAAATTCCTAAATATTAATCCATGTGAGGACTTATTCTTACTAAAGCCAACGAAAGTTAGGAAACTCATGACAGATGCCTTCTTTAAGTCTAATTTATAAGCTCTCTATTTAGTATTTTATGTTCTAATTAATTATTAAAAACCATTAGCTGCAAGTATGTGTGACGTGTCCTTTGATTTAATTATGACATTTATTAATCGGCAAGCCTTTTCTTGTGGTTTAAGCAATGATTATGTTGATTATTATTATTATTATTGATTTTAGTTTTACTTTTATGTAGTGGGTCTAAGTTATGTGTTGTCATAATCAGATGCTTAGAATGTGCTTATATTAACTTTAATTTGTTTTACACTAGTGGAAACTTGTTATTGGCATTTCGCTTTTTAATATGTGTTCTTATTGTTATATATCTTATATGCTGTAAGTTTTCCAAATAAAATAAAATAAAATAAAATAAAAATAATCCTGAAAAAGTATAGTGTTCCTGTGGAACACTTAATTACGCGAGCGAACACCTTGGAAAAAGCTAGTTAATAAACATATACATACAACCTGTCCGAAATATCTGCGAACCTGGCTTAGTGACGTCATGCAAATTGATATTAATATTTTACCAAACAGAGAAACAATAATGCGATTACTAAAGCAGGAATAGGTAGGTAATACATGTACGTCGATAATTGCGTTGGCAATTTTTTACAACAGGCAACAGTTACTGGATTGGCGAAAACGGGGCGAAGTCCGCTAAACCGCGAGGGAAGCGCATTCCAGCGGGGTTCGCAGATATTTCCGACGGGTTGTATATTGACTATTTTTGCAGGTTCGACCTAATCTTCCTCGTACTGGATCCGTCGGACGAGGCGTTCGACCGGCGGCTGGCGACGCATCTCGTGTCGCTCTACTACAGCGACCCCGCCGACACGCAGGACGACGAGGAGAGTGTGGTATGTGTTGCAGTTGCGACGTTTGCATATAACACACAGACATCTTTTGACTAGACCACGCATGTGTATGTACTCCGCGTATAATTTCGCGTGTAAAAGAAGCGTGAAAATTACTTCCTTCAGCGCCATTTCCTCTTGAATATTCTCGGTACACTACAAGAGGGAGCAAGTTAGATTTGATATAATACTCCTAATACAGTTGTAACAAAGAATCTGTCACTAACAAAATCGCAGTCAAAAGCAACTTATATTCTTGATTTTAATCTATACCTACTTACCTACTAATATAATAAAGAGGAAAAGTTTGTTTGCATTGACTATTCAAGCCTATGCTCCGAAACTATTTGACTGGTTTCGATGCAATTTGGCACAGATATAGAGAGAGCTCCGTGGCCTAGTGGGTAGACTGTTTAAGTTCGCACTCGAGAGAGTGCAGGTTCAAATCCAATTTTTCAGATCTCAAGTACATTATACGGACACTTCAATGGTGAAGGAAAACATCGTGAGGAAACCCGCACATAGCTCCAGACGTATTGACCAGTTCATTTCTCTGGACTAGGCTGACTATGTTGTGACTTGTGAGAATGCCGTATGTGCTTGGGCAACCTTACGACACTTAAAAACCAACTGTCCCAGGAACTACAGTATTTCAAGAGTGGTTACTTCGCTCTGAGAATACTGTATAAATCATCCATTAACGGATGTAAAGACCTAAGTTTTTATAGAGTAGACCACAGGGAAGGACATAGGCTACTTTTTATCGCGGAAAACATACGGTTTCTGCGAATTTATCTTTTGCGCGCACGAAGTCGCGTGAAACATCTAGTACATTATAAAATGTTATATTTACAGAGCATGGGCCTGATGCGGGACTACATCGCGTTCGCGAAGGAGAACGTCCACCCCGTGCTGAGCGAGCCCGCGCAGCAGCGGCTCATAGACGCCTACGTCGATATGAGGTAAACGTATTGGCCCATCACACCCGCCACTGTATAGCAGCTAGGAGCGACTACAGAGCATGAGCCTAATGCAAGACTACGTCGCGTTCGCGAAGGAGAACGTCCACCCCGCGCTGAGCGAGCCCGCGCAGCAGCGGCTCATAGACGCCTACGTCGATATGAGGTAAACGTATTGGCCCATCACACCCGCCACTGTATAGCAGCTAGGAGCGACTACAGAGCATGAGCCTAATGCAAGACTACGTCGCGTTCGCGAAGGAGAACGTCCACCCCGCGCTGAGCGAGCCCGCGCAGCAGCGGCTCATAGACGCCTACGTCGATATGAGGTAAACGTATTGGCCCATCACACCCGCCACTGTATAGCAGCTAGGAGCGACTACAGAGCATGAGCCTAATGCAAGACTACGTCGCGTTCGCGAAGGAGAACGTCCACCCCGCGCTGAGCGAGCCCGCGCAGCAGCGGCTCATAGACGCCTACGTCGATATGAGGTAAACGTATTGGCCCATCACACCCGCCACTGTATAGCAGCTAGGAGCGACTACAGAGCATGAGCCTAATGCAAGACTACGTCGCGTTCGCGAAGGAGAACGTCCACCCCGCGCTGAGCGAGCCCGCGCAGCAGCGGCTCATAGACGCCTACGTCGATATGAGGTAAACGTATTGGCCCATCACACCCGCCACTGTATAGCAGCTAGGAGCGACTACAGAGCATGAGCCTAATGCAAGACTACGTCGCGTTCGCGAAGGAGAACGTCCACCCCGCGCTGAGCGAGCCCGCGCAGCAGCGGCTCATAGACGCCTACGTCGATATGAGGTAAACGTATTGGCCCATCACACCCACCACTGTATAGCAGCTAGGAGCGACTACAGAGCATGAGCCTAATGCAAGACTACGTCGCGTTCGCGAAGGAGAACGTCCACCCCGCGCTGAGCGAGCCCGCGCAGCAGCGGCTCATAGACGCCTACGTCGATATGAGGTAAACGTATTGGCCCATCACACCCGCCACTGTATAGCAGCTAGGAGCGACTACAGAGCATGAGCCTAATGCAAGACTACGTCGCGTTCGCGAAGGAGAACGTCCACCCCGCGCTGAGCGAGCCCGCGCTGAGCGAGCCCGCGCAGCAGCGGCTCATAGACGCCTACGTCGATATGAGGTAAACGTATTGGCCCATCACACCCGCCACTGTATAGCAGCTAGGAGCGACTACAGAGCATGAGCCTAATGCAAGACTACGTCGCGTTCGCGAAGGAGAACGTCCACCCCGCGCTGAGCGAGCCCGCGCAGCAGCGGCTCATAGACGCCTACGTCGATATGAGGTAAACGTATTGGCCCATCACACCCACCACTGTATAGCAGCTAGGAGCGACTACAGAGCATGAGCCTAATGCAAGACTACGTCGCGTTCGCGAAGGAGAACGTCCACCCCGCGCTGAGCGAGCCCGCGCAGCAGCGGCTCATAGACGCCTACGTCGATATGAGGTAAACGTATTGGCCCATCACACCCGCCACTGTATAGCAGCTAGGAGCGACTACAGAGCATGAGCCTAATGCAAGACTACGTCGCGTTCGCGAAGGAGAACGTCCACCCCGCGCTGAGCGAGCCCGCGCAGCAGCGGCTCATAGACGCCTACGTCGATATGAGGTAAACGTATTGGCCCATCACACCCACCACTGTATAGCAGCTAGGAGCGACTACAGAGCATGAGCCTAATGCAAGACTACGTCGCGTTCGCGAAGGAGAACGTCCACCCCGCGCTGAGCGAGCCCGCGCAGCAGCGGCTCATAGACGCCTACGTCGATATGAGGTAAACGTATTGGCCCATCACACCCACCACTGTATGGCAGCTCGGAGCGACTACGGTCTAACGTGTGCTTTGGTGCGATGTGACAGGCTAAAGTGTTATTGGGACCCACTACATTGTTCAACTGTGAATTTGTACAGATCAAACAATATGATGTAAAACTTAGCTTACATATTATATAAAACGTTTGTGTTAGTTGTAACATAAATGCAGTCAAATCTACGGACACGGACAAATATAGCTGTACATGTATATAACTCCCCACACCGATTTCGGTGACGGTGGCTGGTTTCATTGAAACCAGGCCAGTTACGCAGGAGTAACTGGATAGTGCCCAAGTATGTGCGTATTATAGAAGAGCACTCTCTCTTCCTTTACTCTCAAAACCTAGTGGGACGGATAACCGACACGACTAGCGAGAGAGGCGCAGGTCCGACTTTTTACGTGCCCATCCGAAGCATGGATCATCTTTCTTGTCAGACAATCGGGTGATCAGTCTGCATTGTCCTAACCAAACTTAGAAACAACATCTTTTGTTGTTTCGGGAATCGAACTCACGACCTCCGAGTCGAGACTCGAGAGCGAAGCTCTAACCACTAGACCACGGAGACTATTTGGTGCACAACTGCTAATATAGAATTACATTCAATAATAATAATAATAATATTAATAATGTTTGTATTCAATATGAATAATATTTCCAGGCGCGTGGGCAGCGGGCGCGGGCAGATCTCGGCGTACCCGCGGCAGCTGGAGTCGCTGATCCGGCTGGCGGAGGCGCGCGCGCGCTGCCGCTTGTCCGACGTCGTGGAGCTGAGCGACGTGGACGAGGCCGCTCGGTGAGCATAGCTAAGAATCGCTTACCATCCAGCGATCCGTCTGCTCATTTCCTAGTTCATTTCATTATAAAAAAATCCATGATAATACTCGTAGCTAATAAGCTAAGCATAATAATTAGGAAACGAGCAGACGGATCGCTGGATGGTAAGCGATTACCGCCGCCCATGGACACTCGCAACATCAACTAAGTTGTTGTTAAGTAAGCTAAGTTATACTTGTAACTCCTCTAGTGTTGCGACTTGCGTTCCTGGTCTTTAAGATCCCCAATCCCCCGCTCGGGCCTTCGGTAACCTCACTCACTCTGCGAAACACAACGCAAGCTTATTTCTCGCCGGTTTTCTGTGAGGTTGTGGTATTTATCCGGTCGAGCCGGCCCATTCGTGCCGAAGTGTGGCTCCCCACTGTCAGTTAACTACGAAATGTTTTTTTTTGTTTAGACATTAAAATAATCATAAAGGGCCATACTGACCATCCAGCCTGCTAGCTCAAGGCCGCGGATTTGTAGGCAAAAATTTGAAATTATAGATACTATTGACACTAATGACGGCTATTAGTACCGGTGCTGGATTTGCTGGGTGCACCGTGAGTATGGCCATTTAGTTGACGTGTGTATTTTGTGAATTTGTGTGACAAAATGTGTATGTGACGATTTTTTATTGCCAGTATGTTAATTGTTTTTTATGTCCAGGTTACACCGTGAGGCGCTTAAACAGTCGGCGACCGACCCGGCGTCCGGCCGAATCGACGTGGGCATTCTCACCACGGGGCTCGGTGCTGGCGCGCGCCGCCGCCGCGCCGACCTGCGCGCCGCGCTCGCGACCCTGCTGCAGAACAAGTCGCGGCCCGCGCAGCTCGCCACCGCCGCCATACTCACCGAGATCAACGGCGCCTCGCAGCTGGTGAGTACATTATATTGTGACGTCATAGACTCATAGTTATTATTACGTATATTAGGAAACTACACTCAGCTCCTATGATAGTCACCACGCTGCACGTCCGCCCCCCGCCGCAGATTGCGACGTACTGAGAATACGTAGAAGCGCGCACATGTACCATGAACATTAAAAGAATAATAACCAAAAATTTTTACGTCTGGGTCAAATTTCACCCACGATACCAGCTAAGGGTTAAACACGTTTATATAGAAAAGATATTCGTACAAAATTACATTGAAAGAAAGCGAAACTACTACTGATCATTGATCTCACACTGTCACACTTGCTTTTGAAATCAGCTGTGCGACAGGGCGCATATTATGCGGCACATACGGACGCGTACGAAAACAATATAATTTCTGAAATTTACTTAGCAATCATTATAAATAGGCTAGTAAATCTAGTTGAATGTTTTTTTGCTTAAATTAATAGCTAAGTAAACTAATTATGTAGATTTTTACATTAATTATGTAAAAAAATATTTTAACTTTTTTGTAATTTTGAAAAGCACTTAATTACAAACTATCCATAAAGGTATAACTGATTGAATGTACTGTTGGTTCTTGGTGGAAATTCATGTTCATAATAATATAACACAACTTTTTATACACACTTTTCCACTTTATTTAGATTTTTACAATAATTAAATATAAACACGACCGGTTTCGATTAACTCATCATCAGGTGTAAATTGAAGGTAGATTCAATATAAAGTAGGTAGTTAAAAAATAATTCAAAAAATTGTGCAGATTAATGTTGCCCGCTTCATGAAACATTTTTATATTTTGGGCAAATATATACTAAATTATACCATATCAATAATTGTTATCCTAATTATTATTAACACCACATGCAATTGACAAATTAATATTAAAATAAGATACAATGTCCTAAAACAGAATCATAATGCAAATGTCAGAGTATAAAATTAAATAGGTACAATATTTTGTCACATTAAACTTTCGTCACAAACATTAATATCGGAATATAAATAGGGTAAATATGTCAACAGAATAAATTAAAATGAAATTGTCAATAAAATAAATAAATTAAATTAAAATATGATGTCCCTGAATTAATTGTTAAGGCTAAATTTAATTAAATATTATAAATAAAAATAAAACTAGATGTGCAATAAAATAGAATTCGAAAGACATGATTGATCATTTAGCAAATTTCCCCCTTTCTTATATCTGTTTATTTCTAAAGCTTCTAACGCATCCATTTTTCGACTTTTTGGTAGAATATGCAAATATTTTATGTCTATATACTATACTCTGACATTTGCATTATGATTCTGTTTTAGGACATTGTATCTTATTTTAATATTAATTTGTCAATTGCATGTGGTGTTAATAATAATTAGGATAACAATTATTGATATGGTATAATTTAGTATATATTTGCCCAAAATATAAAAATGTTTCATGAAGCGGGCAACATTAATCTGCACAATTTTTTGAATTATTTTTTAACTACCTACTTTATATTGAATCTACCTTCAATTTACACCTGATGATGAGTTAATCGAAACCGGTCGTGTTTATATTTAATTATTGTAAAAATCTAAATAAAGTGGAAAAGTGTGTATAAAAAGTTGTATCCATAAAGGGCTTGGTGCGAAATTGACAGAAACGAAATGGTTGCCTTTGGCTGTGTTCCGCGGAAAAAAGCGCTTGTTAGCACTTTATAGCGCTAAATATAAAAAAAACAGATTATCGGCAAGGACATGTTTGCTAACTTCAATACTGCTAATATAATCCGCCATTTTGATTATTTAATGCCAGCGGTCGCCATTTTAGTTTTCTGGTATACTTTTATATAGGCTTATACTTCGGCCTTGCCATGGGGGGGGGGGGGGGGGACGTATTCTTGGATTATTGATGGAGGTTTTTAAGACCGAAAACGCAGTTGTAACTTTGTGTGGCGAATGTCCATTCTATGGGTTCAGTTAGCTACACAATATATATAAATCCATCATCAAAAGACGAAATACTCTAAAGTCTAAACTATAAATAGTCTTAACAATACAAATGATGTAGGGTTTGATACAATATCAACACACATAGTAACAAAATGTGCAAAGAACATTGAAGTTATTAACTACCTCGTAAATCTCTCGTTTGAAGAAAAAGTGTCTCTTTAATCGCACTGATCCTAATAAATATAGGCCGATTACTTTAGTTCTAGTATATTTTTTTTTATCAAATATGGGGGCAAACGAGCAAACGGGTCACCTGATGGAAAGCAACTTCCGTCGACCATGGACACTCGCAGCATCAGAAGAGCTGCAAGTGCGTTGCCGGCCTTTTAAGAGGGAATAGGGTAATAGGGGAGGGTAGGGAAGGGAATAGGGTAGGGGATTGGGCCTCCGGTAAACTCACTCACTCGGCGAAACACAGCGCAAACGCTGTTTCACGCTGGTTTTCTGTGAGCCCGTGGTATTTCTCGGGTCGAGCAGGCCCATTCGTGCCGAAGCATGGCTCTACCACGTAAAAAGATATTTAAAATAATAATGAACAAAAGAATTACAAACTCTTTAGATAAATTTAATATTATAACCGAAGAGCAATGCGGGTTTTAAATAAAACTACAACACTTGCTATCTTTCATCTAATTGATAATGTGTTAACATACGTTGACACTAAAAAACAAGTGTCAGTAATATTATTTGACTTAACAAAGGCATTTGATTGCGTTAACCATAAAATACTAATAGATAAATGTTAACGTTATAGTATAAGAGGAAACCCTTTGAATGGGTAGCCAGCTATTTAAAAAACCGTAAGTAACGTGTTGAAACCACACGTATTAATAAACATGAGCTTAAAATATTTAGGTCAGGACGGACACAAAATTAGAAAGGCGTTCCACAAGGGAGTATATTGGGACCGCTACTATTTATTCTATATGTAAATGACTTACCTAGAATTATTTAGTATAAAATATATAAGTACATACCAAATATATACATATCTGTAGTTATACCTAACAATAAAGAAAATATAAAATATGAGAATGAACTTAAAAATATATTATACATCATAAAAAATGGCTTGACCCTAAACTTAATCTAAGTAAAACAAAAATAATACAATTTTACAAAAAAAAACCGGACTTAAAAAAAGACTATGATAATCAAATTATTGAACAATAAAATAAAAAAAATGTACTTATATGCCATTACAACCATAAGAAAGACCGTCAGTAGTGAACTTAACAGCCTACACGGGGTAACGCCACCACTAATATCACAATGTATTTGTCTCACAAAAGAAAGTGTTAGAGCCATACGTGGAGTGGGGCCTTTAGAAACGGCCTTTTTGGAGAATTTAGAAAACTGTCGCTAACTTATATATATTGGAGTGTTGCATTGCCATAGGACTGTTTCCAAAAATGAGGAGAATAGAAAATATTATGCATCTGGGACCCAACTAAACTAAAGGTACGTATAACGTAAAAAAAAATATTTCATGGCGATAAAAATAAATATTAACATTCCAAGACATAAGAGATTAGCCGGGACCACACCAAACGATCCAACGCGCTCCGATCGCGCGCGGCATGGAGCTCGTTCCACGGAGCGTTTACACCAAACGCTGCCGCTGATGTGCCGCGCGTGATCCACGCACACGATTAATAAATATATTTAGAAATAAATTAAAATTAGGGCTTTTAAGTAAACGCTTTTACAAGTTAATTGAGGTATTTGACTTACTTATGTATAAGCAATAACATTATTTTATGACTAATATTGGACATTATCATATAATTTACTAAACTTATAATAGGCAAGCGGACTGATTATTTTTTATTGCATGAATGAATAGTACTCTTAAATATGAGTAACTTCTCAGAAGAAACCGTATATACTATATCAAAAGTCAATATTTTCAAAGGTACAGCGGTCCATACTAATATTATAAATGCGAAAGTGTGTCTGTCTGTCTGTCTGTCTGTCTGTCTGTTACCTCTTCACGCTTTAACCGCTGAACCGATTTTGATGAAATTTGGTACAGAGATACTTTGAGTCCTGGGAAAGGACATAGGATACTTTTTGTCCCAAAAATTTGCGGTGTTCCCGAGGGATAATGTATTATTATTGTGTGTACTTTGACTGTATTTTACTGCTAAACGGTTGAATTGATTTGAATGAAATTTGGTATGGCAGTGGTATATGCTTTGGACAAACGCGCAGTCTACTTTTTATCCCAAAAATATACAGTGTGCCCGAGGGATAATGTTTTAATTTGTGTACATCCATACTTCCATACTTCCATATCCATACTAAAATTATAAATGCGAAAGTGTGTCTGTCTGTCTGTCTGTCTGTTACCTCTTCACGCTTTAACCGCTGAACCGATTTTGATGAAATTTGGTATAGAGATACTTTGAGTCCTGGGAAAGGACATAGGATACTTTTTGTCCCAAAAATTTGCGGTGTTCCCGTGGGATAATGTATTATTATTATGTGTACTTTGATTGTCTTTTACTGCTAAACGGTTGAATTGATTTGAATGAAATTTGGTATGGCAGTGGTTTATGCTTTGGACACAGAATAAATAATAGTACCTAGAGGTACAGAAGAACCACTCCGACAAATGGTTAGAAGAAATAGGGACTCTTTCTGCGATGCGATAAGGTTCAATTCAGCTAACACAACGCTTGATTACCTACGATTATATTTACCTAGAAGTTGCGTCTCTTTCTATCGCGTAATTCTTATCCTTTCTAATGACATTAGGGTTGTCTCATTTTAGAAAATTATTAACCGACTTCCAAAAAAGGAGGCGGTTATACGTATTATATATATTTTTTCTTAATATTTAATTACAACTTTTTTTACCTACTTTCTAGTACCTACCTACTGTACTTTACTAAACAAATTGCTTTCCAAATAAACCTAAGGTAGGTGTTAATAGTACTGTAATAATTTGACGACCTCTGTGGCTCAGTTGGTTGAGCGTGTTGGTGTTCAAGCCGGGGGTCGCGGGTTCAAATCCCGCCGAAGGAACAAAGAGTTTTTCTGTGTTCCTGGGTGTGTATTAAATATATGTATAATATAATAAAAATCTTAAATAAGTGTTAAATATATTTCCGTTGTCTGGTACCCGTAACACAAGTTCTTCGAGAACTTACCACGGGATCAGATTGACGTGGTGTGAAGCGTCCATAGATATTATTATTATTATTATAATAAATTTGCGCATACCTATAAGTATATACATACTTATGCGTAAACGTAAGCATTTTTTATACCTTCACGGCCTGATATTACTCGAAGAAGTTGAATCACGCCGCCTTATTTTTATTTATATTTACTACTAGGTACTTTTGTCAATAAATGATTCTTACAATCGTATCACATCGGAATAACATAAGACGCGAACAGATAGTTCAAGTGGACTGTGGAGCCAACACCTAAACACTAAATATTGGTTATCAAGTAATTGCAGTAGCAGTAGTAGCTCAAACTATATTATTAAATATTGTTATACATTATGTTATATGGTATTATAGTTATAGCTGGCCGGGTGATTTTTACCTAACTTACAGAGTACCTATCGTAATATTATATGTACAGATTGTAAGGTATTAAATCCAATCCATAAAACATTGCGACGAACAAATCTCACGCATACGTCGCTCACTGCTCGCGCGCGAGTCCCTCGTAATTGGCCCGTTTAAGGAGGCCGCTGCACGTACTTACATTTTTAATACCTACACGGGGAGTGGGACAGGCCTGCTTTGGACAAACGCGCAGTGTACTTTTTAACCGACTTCCCAAAAAAGGAGGCGGTTATTTTTTTTTTGTATGTTCAACGATTACTCCGCCGCCTGTGGACCGATTTTCATAGTTTTTTCTGTGATGTATAGGGTGTAATCCCAAATTGGTCCTTTTGATATCAAAGTGGTGACCTGATGATGGGATCCATGAGGAATCGAGGGAACTCCTCGAAATTTATATGGACACATATGGTGATTTTGACTTTTTCTGAAGTAGTTCAAGTATATGCTACCAAAAAGTAAGATTTTGCTCCAAGGTATACCCTGGATCCAAAAGTACAGAACAAAACTCCTGGCTCCTTATAGATACATGTTTGGGAATTTCGGCGTTGTTTAAAGAACTGCAAGCATATGCCACCCTGTCAGTTAGAGTAATCATCATCATCATCACCACTATCACACCATACATCATCAGATTATGATGATATAAAAGGTATTTCTCATAGTATTTTACACTAACACGGATATCTTTGAACATTACTCTGCCGTTTATGGACCTATTTGCAAAATTCTTTTGTTGTTGAAAAGGGTTTAGTTCGAAATTGGTCCTTTAGTCACTAAAGTGGGAACCTGATGATGCGATCCATGAGGAATCGAGGGAACTCCTCGAAATTTATATCCACACATATAGTGATTTTGACTTTTACTGAAGTAACACAAGCATATGCTACCAAAAAATAAGATATTGTACCAAGGTATACCCTGGATCCAAAAGCACTGTACAGAACTCCTCAGTCTTTAAAGATATGCGTTTGGAAATTTCGGTATTGTTTAATGAACTGCAAGCATATGCCACTTTATAACTTACAGTAATCATCATCATCATCTTAATAGCAATATTTTATGGAAGCTTGGCGCGTATTCAATTATACATTCGATCGTTTAGTTTAGACGTTCTTAAGACGTATTAATAGTAACTTCAGAAAATATATCTCTAAAAAGGGTGAAATTATTATTAAAAAAAAAACCGACTTCCAAAGTAAAAATACACAAAAAAGTATGAAATAAAACTTAATCTCTAAATAATTCCCCTTTCAAATTCGGCTAAAATTTTTACTATTTCTCTACTCAATCTTATTAATTTTGAAGTCGGTACCAGCAAATATGAACGTAAGTTCTATAAAATATTGTAGAATATTGTTTGGGCTGGTATCGATTTCAAAATTAATAAGATTGAGTAGAGAAATAGTGACATAAGTTACAAATGTCACTTTTTGTCGAAAATTCAATAAAAATGTGACTTCTGTGTGAAATAAAGTATTTTAAATATATTTTGCGACAATTGTATTGCAAAATAAATAGATGTGCATATAAATTTATGTAGTAATAGTATGAAAATACCTAATTAATGTCCATTGTATTTTTGTATAGGAAACGAACCACCTTAAGTTTTATTTCATACTTTTTTGTGTATTTTTACTTTTTATCCCAAAAAGATATATATTGTTCCCGAGGGATAATGTACTATTGTGTATATTTTTTTAATGTCTTTCATGGCTTAAGTGTTTAAACCATTGAAATGAAATATGGTATGATGGTGCTTCGGATAAACAATTAGTAATTAAATAGAGAACGTAAGATAAGGAAGATACAGATTTAACTTAGAGTACAGTCGGGAGTGGCCAAAAAACCTCATTTCTCGCGGGCGGAGCCGCGGGCAAAAGCTAGTTTGTATATAAAATTTCGCAAGTCTCGCAAAAACGCTCCATACTAAAATCGCCATACAAATGACGTCACTATTGGATAAAAGTGTATGAAGTAGGTATAAAGTATACGGCCGCAGGAACATATTTGTAAATATCTCCGATATTTGTGCGTTTAAGTTCATACTTATAATAATGAATGTTTTTGTATATGATGTAAGTAAACTAATGATGTAGATTTTGTTTACTAATTACGCAAAAAAAAAATTGTTTGTACTTTTTAAATGTATCTAATTAGTAAACTACACACAAAATAACATATTTTTTTACATTTACCAGCTAGTAATGCCTCAATATTTCTGAATATATTAATGAAACTATATATTTTAGATGTTGTCCGATCCCCTATTGATATTGGTAGTATCTTAAGATAATTGATAATGACAAATTAATACTAATTATTATTTATGTAAATTTAGTTTGTAAATAATGTATGACTTTCACACATCATTGTTATGGTAGGATGTTACAATATATCATGTAAAAACGGTTCATACTTTGCCACCACCATTGTAAACCATATTTCGTGAATAAACGATTATGATTATGTCATGATCGCGAACCACCGATCGCACTGGAAATCTATGGGGGAGGCATATTTTTTATTTTTATTTAATCAGGTTTAATTACAGACAACATAATAGCACTGTATAACGAAAATAAACATTCGTACAACGAATTACATTTAGACGGAAGTCCTATTACAATTATACTCAACATTACAAAAGGAACTAAAATATTAATGTAAAATCAAGAAATGCTTAACTTAATATTAGTTTAAATTATGTACAATATCTCTAAAAATTATGATACGAAATTAAAAAAGTATATACCTATGTCAACAAATACAATAACTACCAAAAATTAACAACATAGGGGGCAAAAAAAATGAAACAAAATTAGTTAATACTTAAAGGTTACTATAATTAATTTAACAAGCAATTAGGAAGATATCATTGGGTTCTTTGATAGATCACTTTTAAAAGATGCTATAATCCTATATCAAATCATATATCATATAATATGTCCTGCAGTGGACGTCACCAGGCTGAAACGACGATTATGATGATACAAATTATGTGTGGTATTGAACAATACACTCTAGGCATAATGGCACATTGCAAGCTGCGCAATAATAATATTGACGCTTTTTACAAACAACACAACTATGCCGAATTTTCTCATGCCTTCCGGCAACGTCTCTCCTGCCATACTCTTTAGGGAAATGAAGTAACGCTTCCCGAGAAGTTGCGTGAGGTCTGAACTCCTCCACCTGAGACGGCGTGAGAGGCTCCAAAGCGCCCGGTCGATGGTGTCTCTCTAATAATTCATTGACTAAAGTCTTTCTAAATGCGCGGTGTTTGCAGATGTGCCCCTCCCCGCTGTCCCGGTGCAATATAAAAGAATTTAATATGCTTACATTTAAAAGCCGCCGGAATAAATTTTTGTACCAAATTTTAGTTCGTTTACGTTCCATGGGGTAAGTGCTCAGCTTTTGGTCCTTTTTGTCCAGCCCCCCCATGTATGTATTATAGTCAATAGCGATCCTGGGTTTTGTTTTCGTGTCTACATTGGAAACGTCGGCACCGTGGTATGTTGAGATCATGGTTACCCGATTTATATCTCGCCATATCACGACGTCTACGTCTCCGCTAGTTGCCCCAGAAATTTGGCCCTTTGCCATGTTATATCTGTTTAGGTGCTTTAATTCGTGTGGGACACCTTGCCGATTTAAACGTAGTGTACCTACACAATCAAATCCCTTAGTCTTAAGGACTCTGGCAAGGGCAGGACTGTTGTAAAAAGTGTTCATCCATACGGTATGTCCTCTGTTCTCGAGTCCCCCGAGGAGCTCGAGAACTAAATTTCCTATATATCCTAATGGACTGTCGATGGCCCCCGCCGTCCGACCGGCTTGTGCCTTAAAGCGCCACAGGTAGCCGGTCTGGGAGTCCCAGACCTCATAGGTTTTTACACGCTCCTCTGGTTTGAACGATAACCACCCCTTCCACTGCGTAAGTGACTCGTCAAGTGCTATGTTTTGTTTTAAATTATACAGCACCTGAAATTTCGTATTCAGGTGCTGTATAATTGGATCAATTTTATATATTTTGGCTTCCATCCGCGATAAATTGGTTACATCAATAGAATTGTCCACAAAATGCAGACATGCGCTAATGAGCAAAAACCTATTATAAGACATGTATTGGCCAAAGTAAGGTGTAGCGGACACACCCTTTTTGGACCAATACTCTTTTAGATCCAACTTTACTGTTATACCCGTTTCAATGAGGATGGCAAAGTATATGTACATTTCATCTATTGTCACATCCTGCCAATATGTGATGCGGCTGGTGGGTTGCAAGATTCCTTTCTGAATTTTGAAGTCCGTATATTGTTGGGCATATCTGTTTGTCTCTTCAACTATACGTGTCATAATATCCGACGACCAGATTGCCGTAAAAGCGGCATACGGGGATGCAAAATCTCCGACTGGTCCCTCGGGGCCCTGGAAAATTTCCCTTCGATCACTGCAGCTGGCAGTGATTGAAGAGAAATTTTCCCACTCGAAGTCCAGGAGATTTTGCGGCCTCATACTCTCCGGCGTAATTAATTCGGCATCTTGGACCGGAAGTGAAGTCGATGAGAGGAGAGAAGGAAAGTCGATGTCTTCTGCACCCTCCTCCAGTTCAACCCGTTGTGCCCTTGGCACAAATACTGGCACGTGTGGTTGTTCCTCGTCGCCATTGTCATCGCTGTCGTCTTCACTTCCTGTAAATAGGAATACTAGGTTACTTATAGCTTGATTCACCAATAAGAGTATGTATTAGAATTATAATGCCTTACCATAATTCACTAAATGTTCCATTTGCATCGAGTTTGGCGACCGTGACGCTCGGCTGCACTGAACAAAATGTCTGTAATTAAGACATTATTATTACAATTTTATTATTACTCGTTAGACTTCTAGTACTTAGTAATTTTTAAAAGTACATATCTTTAAAAGAAAAAACTTCAACTACATTTTTTTATTTCCATAATATAGGTTATTAAATAACAGTTATAGAAACGTCCTACAATCTACATGATGCTCACTACCGGTTCGGAAACTAGCCCGGCGAAAAGAACCGGGGTAAGAAACTCGCACGGGGCCACCTTTAGGCTTTTAACAAAAAGATGGGAAAATCGTACTGATTTTCTAAATAAGTCTCCTTTTAAATTCGGCTAAAACTTTAACTATTTCTCTACTCAATCTTCTTAATTTAGAAGTCGATACCAGTCCCAACAATATCCTACAGTATTTTATAGAACTCACGTTCAAATTTGCTGGTACGACTTCAAAATTAAGAAGATTGAGTAGATAAATAGGTAAATTTAAGCCTTTAATGAATTTAAAAGGGGACTTATTTAGAAAATAAGTTTTATTTCATACTTTTTTGTGTATTTTTACTTTGGAAGTCGGTTTAATTATAACAAATATTAATTATAATAAATAATAATACATCTTAAGAACGTCTAAAATAAACGATCGACCCCCTTACTAATAAAAAAATTCACACTGTGTATACAGGCGTTTTAAGAATTCTACTACTAATAATCATTTTTTTGACATTAGGCCAGGATAGCGATGTTGTAATTTCCATACTAATTTATTCCACGCCTATACTAGGCCATACCCTAGTTTAAGCGTGTTATAAGGACAAGATGGCGGATTTTCAATTCATCAGCTGATTTTATATTCTTTCGAAACTCGTTAGCGTTCTATTTCTAGTACCTAACTTAAGAGTTGGACTACAATCTACATAAATATTGATTCTTAGGCTAGGAAATTATTCTTGCGCCCGGAAAAATACAAATGTATAATGATCGTGATGATCCGTTATTGTTGTATTTTTGGTAAAAGACAATGACCTAATTTCATCAATTTCAATCCTAATATTATGTATAATTAACTGTTCTTACTAACGTAAGAGAAGACAGGGCTAAACTAAGTAGTTAGAAGGGTTCTCAGTAGTGCTATGGGATTCAGATGAGGGTCTTCAAAAGATAGGTAGGTAAGGAGTATGGATACTACCTTATACCTATAACACTACCTAACTTTTATACAGACTAGAGCTTCCCCCGAAGGAAATGGAGTTAGACCTATTGCGAGTTGCAACCTATCAATTATACAGGCTAGGGCTATCCCCTGAAGAAGAAGAACCAGCCTTGTACATAAGGTTTGGTAAAGTCAATTAACTTATTTAAAATCAAGGATCTTCTGTGCATAATTATTGCTAATTATGATCTACTACTTACGTTAAGATGTTTAGGCAGAAATATAACATCCTAATCTCAGTTGTAGGTGACCCTTCGCCTAACACAAAACTATTTAAAGAATTATTTTTTTGCCCAAATTTTTTTTCTGTATATAAGTGTATTTACAGCAGCAGTATACCATAAGCCCAGAAGATCCATAATTAATTTTACTAAAGCTTATTATTATAGTAGAACTATGGAATGCCAGTAAATGAAATTTACTGAATTTCAGTGTTTTGAGATTGCAACGACAATCTCTACAATCTTTAAAGTACAAAGTACAAAGATAAACGCTCAAAGTGTGCAATTATTATGTTTAAAATGCGAGTTGCGATTAATCGATTATAGTGCATACTGTAATCCTTGTAAGCACCATAATAATGTAGCGTTGCCATAACATCCTATGTACCGACCGGGACCATAACAGTGAATTACTAAAATAATACAAGTAAATGAAAAATGTGATATTTATTACCAGTTAACTTTATAAGGAACCTTTATTTTCTTAAAAAAATAGCTTACAAATATAAAAATTAAAAAACAAATATGAAATCAAATTTTCTAAATGAAATATTAATTTGTATTATATACCTTATTCAGCAGGTCCGGTTTACCCATAATATATTTATGAAATTATGAACATGTCATATTAAAATTAAATTTGCACTTTATTATACTTTCAACCATGTCTACTTGAAATGCGCCAGCCCAGCCACTACTTGCCGGGCTGCGCTGTTGCTGTATGCATATTGACGGGGACATTTTCTAGATTAACCGGGACAAAACTTTCAAATTGGTGACATGTCCCGGTATACCGGGACGGATGGCAACCCTACCATAATAGCAACTTGCATTTTAAGTACAATTGAAAATATGAAACACTTTTAAGATTAATTACAATATAATTATTATAGATAATTTTTGATACTATACTTTCATTTTTTATTGAAATCGAGCTCATCCAACTATTAACTAGCTTTTTTGTTGCAATGCAACCTATAATATACTTACTTTTATGAATTAAGTGTCCATTGACATTAATACTTACGGCTTACCCAGCTATTTATCATACAGCTATTAGGGTGCAGCTTTCTAGCTCTGGTTTGGTCTGTGCATTGATATAACAGTCAATCAGCTTTGCCTTTTATGTATAGATAGATAAAGAGACACAAAACAATAAACATCACATTCTGTGATAGACAGTTAAAAACATAATACTTAGGATACAATACCTACAATCAGTCAGAAAAAAGGAAAAAGATGCATTACATAACCCATTGTGTATTCTTGGAAACATTTGGAGTAAATTAAAAACCAATAAAAGGCATTATATTTTCATAAATATGTTTATTACTTAATAGTTGGACACTTCACAGATGTTCGCACATACCTTATACAAATAACCCTTTTGTTTGTTACTTTCTGTGTTTTGCTTATGTTAATTACAACTCCAAACAATCAGAAGTTATCAGAGTTGGTGTTCTAATTAGAAAACTCCAGTTTAGCTGAAAATTAAAAATCTCAAGAAGACAAGAACTGCAGTCTCATTATTTAGAAAATAAATTACGTCTAGGGATGCTCGCATCGAAAATCGATGATCATCGATGTTAGATGATAAAACATCGATGTTTTATATCGTATCGATATTGCATTATTTAAAACATCGTAACATCGATGTTATTGACCCATACATAATCGAAAAACCCAAAGTTGAAAAAACTTTCGGTAGTATATTTAACCACTATTGCGACATAAACGCCATCGGAGCAATTATTTTCTAAGGCTGGTTCAACCCTATATTTACAGCGCAACAGGTTAAAAGGTTCTGCGCTTTCAAAATTATCATTTTTACAGTCAATTATTGACAAAAAATATTGGAACTTATAATGTGCTCCTCCTTATATCTCCAATATAAAATTTCTATGTTTCATTAAAAAAACATGTGATTTTTTTTTATAATTTACTAGCTGATGCCCGCGGCTCCGCCCGCGTACGTACAGTAACCCACCTGAACCTTATATGTCTCGCGATAAAAATAGCCTATGTCCCTCCCCATGGTCTACTTTATATCTGTGCCAAATTTCATAATTGGTTTTGTAATTTTTACGTGAAACCGTAAATACATAATATATGTAATCTAGAACCTGAGAAAGGACATAGGCTTCTTTTTATCACAGGGAAATGTACGGTTCCCGTGGGATACTTTATTTACAGTTTCATGTTAAAACTATTAAGCCGATTATCATGAAATTTGGCATAGATATAAAGTTGACCACGGGACCTTTCCGTGAAACCGTAAATAAAGTATCCCACGGGAACCGTACATTTCCCCGCGATAAAAAGTAGCTCATGTCCATTCCCGTGGTCTACTTTATATCTATGCCAAATTTCATAATAATCGGTTTAGTAATTTTTACGTGAAACCGTAAATAAAGTATCCCACGGGAACCGTACATATAAGGACATAGGCTACTTTTTATCGCGGGGAAATGTACGGTTCCCGTGGGATACTTTATTTACGGTTTCACGGAAAGATCCCGTGGTCAACTTTATATCTCTGCCAAATTTCATGATAATCGGCTTAATAGTTTTAACATGAAACTGTAAATAAAGTATCCCACGGGAACCGTACATTTCCCTGTGATAAAAAGAAGCCTATGTCCTTTCTCAGGTTCTAGATTATATTATGTGTACCAAATTTCATTTAAACCGGTTCAGTAGTTTTGGCGTGAAAGACGGACAACCACACACACACTTTCCCATTTATTTTTAATATTAGTATGGATGTATTACCAATATATATTATACGGCCGTGAAGACGTTTGTACAAAAACATCGATGTTGCCTGACATAGATGTTTAGAGCTCGATAAACATTGAACATCGATTTTTAGCTATCGATCTCATTATTGTTGCCAACATCGATGTTTTTGCAACATCGAGCATCCCTAATTACGTCTTGTGACATTGTCAAGTGTCATTGACAAATGTCAATTTCAATGACAGTTTGACAGTTTGGCAGAGGTGCGTTCAAAAATGTTAGTACCTTATTAAATTTTGTGGAACTATTAATATTTACAAAATTCACATACTTAACTAATTGAAACTGATTAAAAATGTGTAAACATCAATTTTGTATTTAATTAAAATGACGAAGTCCATAATAACGTACATTTTATGTCAATTTTTGTCATCAACACGCGAACATCGGATACGTGTTATTTGCGTGTTATTCAATTCCTGAACGTTTTTCTTTGAGTCTTCTGTCTATGGTGTGTAGCGTGAGTATAGTTATACAAGGTCTTGAATATCTTTATTAGTAGTCAGCTGTTTATGCGCTTTATATCGAACGTATAACTTATACAGCGAGTTTAACTATTCTAACGTTATACCTCATTTTAAGATTTCTTTATTAGTAAGGCCTCGAGTGTATAATTTAATACGCGCCAAGCTTACATTAGGTATTGTTAATAAGATGATGCTGATTACTGTAAGTTACAAAGTGGCATATGCTTGCAGTTATTTAAACAATGCTGAAATTACCAAACGCATATATTTAAAGACTGAGGAGTTCTGTTCAGTGCTTTTCGATCCAGGGTATACCTCGGTACAACATCTTATTTTTTGGTAGCATATGCTTGTGTTACTTCAGTAAGAGTCAAAATTACTACATGTGTCGATATAAATTTCGAGGAGTTCCCTCGATTCCTCATGGATCGCATCATCAGGTTTCCACTTTAGTGACTAAAGGACCAATTTCGAATTAAACCCTTTACAACAACAAAATAATTTTGCAAATAGGTCCATAAACCGCAGAGTAATGTTCAAAGATCTCCGTGTTAGTGTAAAATACTAAAAGAAATACCTTTTAATATATCATCATAATCTGATGATGTATGGTGTGATAGTGGTGATGATGATGATAATGATTACTCTAATGCCGCGTCCGCACGTTTGCCACTTGCCGCAAACTCCAAACCTCCACAAACGCTTGACTTGAAAAGGGAATCAAACGTCGCCATCCGCACGCTTGCGAGTGAGTTAGTATGTTCTAAACAGGCATTTGCTTTGAGTTATTTTTATTGTAAAAACAACAGCCTCCGTGGTCTTGTGGTTAGAGCTTGGCTCTCGACTCGGAGGTCGAAGGTTCGATTCCCGCACTGGGATTATGAGAGTAAAAGAGAGTGTGCTTTTGTGTACTGCGCACACACTTGGGCACTATAAAAATACTCCTGCGTAACTGGCCAGGTTTTAATAAAACCAGCCACCGTCACCGAAATCGGTGTGGGGAGTTATTATTATTATTATTGTAAAAAAATACATAAATAAAATGAAACAAAAAAAAATGGAATAAGTTACAAATTCCTAAAAACCGTATACTGGCTTATTCAATAATGTACTAAGCCACGCATCAGCTACATACTTTTTCTTATAATAATAACAATAATAACTATTGACGTTTCACACCACGTCAATCTGGTCCCGTAGTAAGTTCTCGAAGAACTTGTGTTACGGGTACTAGACAACAGAAATATATTTAATACTTTTATACTATATATGTCACTTAAAATTGTAAAAACCGTTAGATTGCAAAATAACTAACGACATTGTAAAAATATGTCGAAATATTTATAACTATATAACTATTTATAATCTTACGAAAAATAATGTGTTAAATTATAGGCAGAATATTCGCGTCCAAAGTCTATCGGCATTTTACAATTTCACTAGTTTTATTACAATCTAACGGTTTTTACAATTTTACGGTGACATAATACATATTTAAGATTTTTATTGTAATTTGTATCTATCGGCATTTTACAATTTCACTAGTTTTATTACAATCTAACGGTTTTTACAATTTTACGGTGACATATACATATTTAAGATTTTTATTGTATCTAAGTGTATTACTCTATATACACTTAGATACAATAATTACGCTTGTTTTTCGGGTCCCAAATGCATGGTTCAGAGTTCAGACTGATAACATTCGAGAAAAAACAAGATGTCTTATTTACCAATCACCACTCATTTTGTGCGAGCGTAGGCACGTCTGCCCGTCTCCAGTACACAAACCAGACTGAGCGCGCGCAAACGTGTGTATGCATCGCAACCGCTTGCGACAAATTCCCTTTGATTTGTGTCAAAAAACCGACACTCGATCGGAACGGCTGCAAGCGCTTGCAAACCTACACAAACCAAGGCAAACGCTCTATCCGCACGTTTGAATTTGTGAGAGCTTGTCGAGGTTTGGCAAACGTGCGGACGCGGCATAATAGACATGGCATATGCTTGCAGTTCTTTAAACCACGCCGAAATCCCCAAACATGTGTAAAGAGCCAGGAGTTCTGTTCTGTACCTTTGGATCCAGGGTATACACTTTTTTGACAACGGGACCAACTTGGGATTATAACCTTTACATCAAAAAAAGAATTTTGAAAATCGGTTCATAATTGACGAAGTTATCCGCGAACAAACATAAAAGAAGCATTATATACGATCGAATTGAGTAACCTCCTCCTTTTTAGAAGTCGGTTAAAAAACATACCCTCTCGGAGTCGCCCGGCTGCTCGTAGGAGTGATGGCAACACTTTCACGGGTCTCGAATCTATGGAAAATGTTTACATTTAGAGATCAATTAGCACTAGGCAATATGGTAATATTGTTATTATTATTTTATTTATTTATTGAATATAAAATACATAATATAATTGTATAGTTAGCATCGTTAAACCCGAGGGTTTGTCCCGATGCCATGTCTATATTAAATAATATATTATATTATATAATATAATTTCTCACATTATAATAATGTTGAAAGGATAACATATAAAGTAGGTGAGTAAGTCGCATGTGTACTGCAGGAGCCAAGTAACGAGTGAGTGTAAGCTCGACGAAACTTGCGACGCAATAGGCAAGCGGACTGATTTTTTTTTATTACATAGATGAATAGTACTCTTAAATATGAGTAACTTCTCAGAAGAAACCGTATATCAAAAGTCAATATTTTCAAAGGTACAGCGATTTGTATACAAAATTTCTTCGAGTCTTTATACCAAAAAAAAATTTTTTTTTTTTGCGAAATTGGTAAACAAAACCTACATCATTAGTTTACTCACATCATATACAAAAACATTCATTATGGTAAGTATGAACTTAAACGCACAAATATCGGAGATATTTACAAATATATTCCTGCGGCCATATACTTCATATACTACTTCATACTACTTCATATTCAAGTGACGTCATGTGTATATCGATTTTAGTATGGAGCGTTTTTAGGAGGCTCGCGAAATTTTTTATACAAATCGCTGTACCTTTGAAAATATTGACTTTTGATATACGGTTTCTTCTGAGAAGTTACTCATATTTAAGAGTACTATTCATTTATGCAATAAAAAAAAATTTGTCCGATTGCCTATTATTCACCGCTCACCAACCGGTTTCGCGACATGCTTGCTATATACGGGTGCCCCAAAGCAAAGAATATATATATTACTAACGTACCCAAAGGGCCAGTCTCTTCATACAAAAGGCTTTTTAATAATTTTATTTAAATTTTTGCCCGTTATTTTTTTCGTTTACGTCCATTGGGATATGAATTATTACATGGGATATTAAAAGTTGTGACGTTCTCTGGTCATTGAAGTTCGTAAATTTTGATGGTATTAACATATTTTTCGTGTTTTTCTTATTATTTTATGGGACTTACTAAATTGCTTAATGTCGTATCTAAAATAATGTTCTTTTAACATCTGATAATTACAAAGATCAAAGATACATTGGTATTTGGTAACAATGGTAATTCAAAACTGATTTTGAAAAATTGTCACGCAGTTATCTGTCAATGTATGCAAATCTTATTTTTTTCTTAAAAATACGGAACGTAAGGATTAGCCACTTAGATTTTATTTAACTAAGGGCCGATTTTTCAATCGTCAGATAACTCTTACCTGAGGAATAATTATGTGACTTTGACAGATTTTGTATGAACAATCTGTCAGTGACATATATTTATTCCTCAGGTAAGAGTTAACTGACGATTGCAAAATCGGCCCTTAACATTATACTGTTGTGGGCATAGAGTAAAAATATAATATATTTATGTACACACGAACTCCTTTCATAGAACGATCAAAATTTTCTCAGGGTTTTCACAGAAAATGAGGATAAACTAAAGTAACGATACGGTTTGATTATATGGGGAAATTCGGTAGACCTAATACAAATATTTAGACTACTAAAGGAGGTAGGGGAGACCGAGGGGCGTTGACACAATTTTTACATTTTGTCTCATATACCAAACACTATTGCCAGAGATGGTATGATATTAGTACCAAACGTTAGGTCATTCTTTACACTTGTAAATGGCTAACATAAAGAAATTGTAAGTGTTAAATATTGTGGCAAATCGACTTAACCGCAACAAGTCATCTTGTTTCAATTCCCCTCATACCGAGGTAAGATGAAACAGGGGTCAAGGAGAGTTAAAACATATGATTTCTGTGCAATATTAAGGGCTGTAAAATAAAAGTTGTGATATAATTTAAATGCATGTATTAAAATTTAACTTTTCAAGCACATACTTTGTTGTTTTACGTATATATTCACATTTTGTACTGATATATCGCTTATGTTGATAACTACAGTTCTGATACACAATATGATCAACTCCTAAAGTAGTTAAAAGTATCATAACGTCATTATTCGTAATAATATTAATTAAAATTACAGTCAGATAAACAAAATATTTTACATTCATTGAAAATCTTTAAAATAAAATATTGATTTTCAATAAATAATTAAATTTCAGCCGTTTCTTTAGAATTACAATCAGTTTTGATAATTGTTTCTTCAAATATTTATGTAACAATAATCTCACAAATATCAAACATGTAAATAGAAAACAAAAAAAAAACGTCAATCTGGCAAAAATGTGGCAAAGTTACTTGATACTATATCTTCTGCTGCAAAATCATATATTTTGCGACTTGCCATACCTCTGTCAGTCTTTATTTTATGATCAGTAGGCATGCTGAAACAAAATAAATAAATTAAAAGCATTTACTTAATTGACACAACGTTAATGCTTGTAAATGCTTAAATATTCTGATACAATATTGAAAACGAGGAGATTTGAAACAACCTGTTTCAAATCTCCTCAGTAAGAAAAAACCTCTCAATATTAATTTTATCTGCAATTAAAAATAAAATACACAGAAATCAATTGCACCAATACAATAAATCTCTAGATAATGAGCTTTCGAAATCAATATAAATCAAACTAAAATACAATACCCTTATCAAAATATAGGCATGGTAAAAAAACGTAAATAACTTACTTTTCACGATTTTTGTCACATGGCACGCAGAACTCCATAACCGCGCGACTCATGCCACCGACGCGTATTGACAAGTCAGCGGGTGGAGGGGACTGGTTGAAATGCAACATTGCGAACTCGCTAACAGTTTTAAGTTCCATGAAATCGGTACTGTTTCAAATCACCTTTGTGTCAAAACCCCTCGGTCTCCCCTATGCATTAGCCCCCTTACTAATAATCGCTGTATAAGCTTTGAATAGTTATACAGTGTTTTGTCTCCTTCTATCGAATTAAAAATGTCACTTGTGTGACGTGAACAAAACACTGTATAACTATTCAAAGCTTATACAGCGTTTATTAGTAAGGTGTTAGATGTATTACCAATGCCAGTTATATCGAACCCCGTAAACCCTTATTCGAACAGTCGAAGTAATATATCGCACCTTTAGAATTAAAGTGGCGTAACTCAAAAATTTAAGAAATCGACTTTTATACATAAAACGACTTAGAAACATATAATCTATCGGTCTAATAGAAATAAACAGCCACTTTCAAGCTAGAAGAGGATAAACGTACAGTTGTGTCTCTTTCATATCGACCGCTCATCACGCGTTCCTTCACTTTTGAAGGGCCCCTTTTAGTGTTAAGTCGATAATGCTAAAAGTTGGGTGCTGCGCGGTTACTCCGTAAATGACGTAAACTGTAATTCGTCATTTTAATTTTAAACGTAAGGTAAGTAAATTGTGTGTTATTTATTTTTGTACAGCCTCTTTTAGGTTTCGGGCGTTTTAAATCTAAATGATAATAATATTTGACGCCATATTTGTATTAGTGTCATTTCATTTCTAAATATTTCATAAATACATGAGCCTGATTATGTGTTATGTCTTTACTTTACAAACCGTTTTTGTGACTACAGTGACGTATACGGAATTATGTCTATTATTTTCTACAGAATGATGTGAATTGATGAGTTCAATTGTGATTGAGTCTTTTTATTTTTATTTCAATGAAAGTTTAAGGTTAGTAATGAAAAGACAGGACCAAATTTTGCCACTATATAAATATAACTGGAATGAAAATACAGAGAAAATATGAGTTCAGCAAAACCTAAATGTATAAAAGATATTTAAGACTTGGTTTTTTCTATGAATATAAAACTATTGGGTATTTTTGGGTCATCAAGCAAGATATAGTGTGAAATAAGGGCTCGACGGTATTTGCTTAACTCAATGACTCACGTTGTCATATTTTGACAAAACTCAGCCGCAACTTGCAAGACACTATTGTCACCACGAAATCGGGGATTCTCGATGAAGTTGAAATGGATTCCCCATACACCTAAAACACGATCTCACCCCAAACCCATCTTGCTGGGTATGCGCCACCTTACTGATGAGATTGATATTGACATGGGTAAGATTAGAATGGCTCTCAGTCAGATTAATAATTTAATAAAGCACCAGAAGACGACGAAATAACCACAGAGCTGCACCAGGAGGAACACCTGTCTTGACTGAGCTCTTTAATTTTGTCATCCACACTGCCACTACCCCGGAAGCATGCAGCAGGAGCATGGTGGTTTAATTTTTTTAAATAGGGAATGACACGCGACTTGAAACTACCATCCCATTACGCTCCTGAGCCACGTGTATCAGCTATTATTGAGGGTTATCTCAAATCATCCTACCCAAAAGTTGAACGACTTTCAGCTAGTGGAGTCAGGGCCGTGCCGCCCCTGTGTGCGATGTGTGCGGCGCACACAGGCGCCAAGACGATGGGGGCGCCGCGGGCCACTACCGAAATTATTTATATTACACTTTAACACTTACACAACAACATATTGTTTGTAATGGAGTATTGATAAGTAAGTAGGTACAATAGGCGCAACATATGTCTTGTAAATAACAAAATATATAATACATTTAACTACTTTACATTAATTACTCAGCGAATCAAAATAACGCAACCCGAATCCCGATGCGATGCGTGCGACGCAAGCGCGGTGGCACGGGCGCGCGAGCATTGGGATCGCGGGGTTTTCCCGATTTTAACGAAGGAGAGAGTCAAAACAATTGAACAATCTTATTTTATTCATTGTAAAATAACTAACGAGATTGTAAAAATATGTCGAAAGATTCATTACTAATTAATAAATAGATATTTATAATGTAACAAAAGTAAAGTGTTAAATTATAGGTAGAATATTCGCGTCGGAAGTCTATAAACATTTTACAATTTCACTAGTTATATTACAATCTAACAGTTTTTCAGTTGAGGACTCAAATGGGGGTTCGAATCCCGCCTAAGGAACAAAAAGTTTTTCCGTGTTCCTGGGTCATGGATGATGAAAATCTTAAATATGTGTATAATATAAAAATAATAAATATATTAGGTGCCGTTGCCGTAACACAAGTTCTTCGAGAACTTACCACAGAACCAGATTGACTTGCTGTGAAGCGTCCATAGATATTAAAAAAAATTAGGAAAACAGTTGACCTAAAGGCCATGCAACTTCCCGCTAAGCCAGTGGTCCCCAACCCCTTTTTTTACGCGGGCCACAAACCCGTTGTACTCCTGGTGTCGCGGGCCGCAACCAAAATTTTTTAGGGGCAAAAAAAATACGTTGTTTAAATTTAACGATTTAATAATAGAAAAACACAAGGTAGTTAAAAGAGTGAAACGAAACATTTAAGATGAGATAACAACACAAACTAAAATAAAATAACAAATATGTATTATAATAATTATGTGCCCTTTTTATGACAACAAAACGCGATTTTTTTTGTCCTTTCTTTGGTCGATGTTAATAATGGCAATACTTTAAATATTCACAAGGATTAATACTAACTACATTGATTTCTACTCCAATTTATAATTCAAAATAAAAATTTATATAAAAGGGATTTTCATAAAAAACACAATTTTTGTCTATTTTTTTCCTCAAATGGTACGGAACCATTCGTGTGCAAGTCCACTCGTACTTGACAGATTTTTAAGTTACAGATTTCACGCGGGCCGCAGATAAAGGCCCGGCGGGCCGCATGCGGCCCGCGGGCCGCGGGTTGGGGATAGCGGCGCTAAGCGCTTAAATTTTATCTAATATACGTCATTTTTGAGCTTATCGAGCTAAAAGGGCTTCTAAAAATTTTCAATGATAATTTTTTTTCATCAGACTTTTGAGATGTCTGACGAAAGTTTAATAAAACACAATTTTTTGAAATTTCAAACTGTCATAACTTTGGAATGAATCAACCGATTTTCACGAAATTTGCGCCAATTGGTGCAATCTTTTATATACTTTGAAAGAATTGACAACAAACATTTTTTAGATGAAAAATTTCGGAGTTATTCCGAAAAAACACTTTTTTCGGTTTTCTATCCTTCACGATATCTCTCGAAAGAATCAACCGATTTTGACCGGATTAGCGGTTATCGACGTGGTTTTTCAAGATTAAGAGCTGATTTATTTTTGGAGTTAATCGATAAAGCCGTTTAAAAGTTAATAAAAAAAAAAAATTAAAACAAAATTAGGAAAACAGTTGACCTAAAGGCCATCCGTGCAACTTCCCGCTAACCACTTAAATTTTATCTAATGCGTCATTTTTGAGATTATTGAGCTCAAAAAAAAGTGCTTCTAAAAATTTTCACTGATAATTTTCTTTCATCAGCCTTGGAAAGTTTAATAAAACGTTCAAAGTTATAACAGTTTGAAATTTAAAAAAAATGGTTTTTGAAATTTCAAACTGTCATAACTTTGGAATGAATCAACCGATTTTCACGTAATTGGTGGCAATCGATGTAGTTTTTTATGTCCTTTGAAAGAATCGACAACAATTTTTGTTAAGATGAAAACTTTCGGAGTTATTCCGAAAAAACACTTTTTTCGGTTTTCTTTCCTGCACGATATCTCTTGAACAAATTGGCCGATTTTGACCGGATTAGCGGCAATCGACGTGGTTTTTTAAGGTTAAGAGCTGATTAGTTTTTGGAGTCGATCGATGAAGCCGTTTAAAAGTTATTCCAAAAAAAAAAACACTTAAAAAAATTTACAAATTTTTGAGATTTATTGAAATCTATCCGAATCGGTCCAAATTGTATTCAAAATCTAAAGCCTCAGGAAGCTTCCTGTGACCTCAGAACGTCGAGATCTGATGAGAATTCGATTTTTGCAAAGAGGGGTAAAACCAATAACTTTCCCGATTTTTGAAAATCTTAGATATTCTTAACAGAAAGTTAAAAATAGATAATATAACATCAAAAATTAAGTATGTAACAATTTAATTCGTGCTTTATTTTTCGTAGTAATTGGCAAGCGGACGTTTTACTTCTTTAAGATAATATATAAACTAAGTATATTAAACTGAAGAACATTTTTCTTTCAGTCAAATTAACAAAAAAAAAGTACGTTAAAACATGAATATTCGTAATAAAATAAATAATTAAAAAATAAAAACAGACAGATACCTAAACAACGTACTAAAAAGACCGAAACAATATTGAGAAAATCGGGACCCATTTGCATTATAAATTGTACAAAAATATATGGGCCCCGCCTGCTAACAAATATAACGTTAATTATTTCACTTAGGCTTTCAGCTCATAGTGCAGTCAGTTTTCTCAATCTTGTTTCGGTCATTTTAGTACGTTGCTTAGGTATCTGTCTTTTTTTGCAGTCGGTTTTTTTTTAATTATTTATTTTATTTTAGATTTTTTTAGTTTAACCAACACACGTTTGGTCGATTTAAAGCAAAAATAAGATGATACGAATATTAACATGCAGGTTTTTAAACAGTAGGTACTGTCTAAAAACCTATATGTGAGAATGGTTGCTACGCAACTTTAAATCGATATAGATCCTAAACGGTCAGTGGAATCGAAAAATGTTGAGAAAAAGCTAAAAAATATTTTTAAATACATAATCAACGATAACCCACTTGACATAGTTTGTTGATTTTAATTTTTTTCATTTCACAATATGGCGTCCAGTAGTCGCCATATTGAATTTTCACTAACGTCATGTCTTTAGTGACACTCGCCGGACTAAGAGGAATCGATTGACATGCGAATCATAAAAATCGGTCCAGGCGTTTGTCTGTATAGTGCTTCAAAGGAACATACAAACATACATATACATACCTACATACATAGGCTGATAAACACATTACCACTCCTTTGCGTCGTGCAGTCGGGTAAAAATAAGAGGCGCTTCATGGGTTACGCACACAGGCGCCGCCGGGGGTCGGCTCGGCCCTGAGTGGAGTAGACGTATAATCAGCCTCTCTGCCTAGCGTATATGGACTATGAGAAAGCCTTTGATATCGTCGAGACCTGGGGGGACAGTTTTCAATAGAAATACGTAAAATTGCATATAATTCATCTAATGTTCACCTAAAGTGGCCCTTTTTTACCCCCTGAGGGGCAATTCTGCTAAATAAAACATGCATTAACACAATTACAATCAAGTCCCGATACGCTAAAACTCTCAAACGGATATTTTATAAACATTAAACAAACTTAAAACGCGCTCTGATTGGTCGAAAAGTCATAAAATCCGTTTATGGTAACATGTCGCTTCATTTTCAATCCAATCAAAGTAAAATGAAAGTCTACTTTAAATACGATAATTGAGGTTCTGGTCTGTGCTGGAATTGGAACGGCCGGGGCCTGAGACTGAACATAAACGGCCAGTACATCTCACACTTGCAATTTGCCGATGAAATAATCATTATGTCAGACATATCTGGAAGAAATGCTGAACAGCCTAAGCGCCCTATGCGATTGTTCAAGACGGGTGGGTTTCAGAATGAACCTTAACAAAACCAAAATGATGCATATTGAACATGTTCTCCCGGGACCTGTCGTCGTAAATGGCACTAGTCTTGAATTTAAGAAGCAAGAATTCGTATATCTTGGGCAAACTTTGAATCGTCGATACCACAATCACAATCACCTTTAGTCAAGATGCATTCGATAATTTCCACGGCGAAGTTCGGAAACAAAATGAGGATTTGACATAAGGCATCGCAACGGTTACTTATGTAAAATCCGATACATTTTTAATTATGAAATTCGCTGTCGAAATTAGCAAATGTTCTTGACTAAAGGTCCAGGGTCTTTAATCAATGCGTTCTACTGGTAAAGAAACACGGTAGCGAACTCTGCTGAATGACAAGTTCAAGGTTGTTCAGCCTGTGATGGAAAGTGCAATGTTGAGGGTATCTCTGGTGGATAATAAAACTTGCAACGATGTGATTCGACAGAGAATTAAAGTCACTGACATTGCTCATAGAATTAGCACGCTGAACTGGAAGTGAGCCGGCCATGTTTGCAGACGGACAGATGGTTGATGGCGCAGACAAGTGTTAGAGTGGAGACCACGCTTAGGCAAACGTGGTGTAGGACGACCTGCGGCACAATGGACCGATTTAAAGTTGGCTGGCAGCAGATGGATGAGGGCTGTCCAAAATCGGGATGGTTGGCGCTCATTAGTGGAGCCCTACATTAAGCAGTGGGCTATCCATATGTCCGTAGGCTGATGATGATGAAATTTCCCATCGATAATAATTTATATTGACCTCTGATATTGAAAGGCTTATTTAATTATTGCTTATTTAAATAGTTTTCCTGTATAATAAACATTATTTTGATAGGAAGACGCCACGGTAACTTAAGTATCTTATTTTTTATGTACACCGAAAATACATAAAAATATAAGGGACCCAATATGTACAAATTAGGTAAAAGTTTATTACTCATAAAATAAAAGATTTTTTCAGTTTTCTCTATTCTAATTTGCCTTTAATTTTAAAAGTCAACCATTAATAAACTAGCATATTCCGAAATGAGACACCAAAAATAAATTTTACATTAGAAATAAATAGCCTATTTTTAAAATATTTACGTTTTATTTTTGAATGCTTTATTAAAAAATAGACACAAATCTAAATAAGTCAATTAAATTTTAAATATTTTGGAAATAAAGTGACACTTTTTTTTAAATTATTAATTAACAAAGGTTCTAAATAATCAAACTCATATTTTTAATAACAAATCACTAAAACAACTATTCACCTACCGCAAATAACAAAAACTGTAACTACATAAGGCTCACACTTACTATTATAGTCAAAAAACTAAAAAATGGCCTATTCTCCAATTACATTTTAGGCGTTTACCAAAAATCAAGAATTTTGGATTAAGCCACTTCAATTCTAAAGGTGCGATATATAGATATATAATTTGAATTTGTTCACAAGTTTTTTTTTTATTCAAATAGTACATATACTTAACACATAACATAATATATCTACTGAAATCTCCCACAGTTTAGGGTATTTTTTTAATTCTATAAATGGCAACACCGGTGCATGTCAGCTAACATTTTTCTATCAAATTATTAATTATTTGCATTTGTTTGTTTACGTATTAGATACAAAATTACTGACTTACCTATGGTAGGTTATCCCCTCATGTTTCTTAGCTAAACCACTATTGTTTTGGCAACATTAATTGACAACACAGGACGGCATTATTATTATTTTGCGAAATACGTGTAACCGTGTGTCTATTTCAACTCGCGGCGACGTACTGGCGGCCGATCGTCTTACTTTGCTGTGAATGTGTGCGTGCGCACGTGACGCTACGATATGGCCGGCCTTCTTTGATTTCTTCGCTATTCATATTACTGAAGCGGTGTCTGCCTTTTTTTACGTCTATGGGATTTATGAAATGGACAGACACGCTTTCACACTACCCATTCAATCCTTAGTCAAAAAAGTGTCTCAGTTCAGGTACCGATTTATCTTTTCTAGGAAACAAAAGATCAACTCTGTGAACATAAACTGGAGCCGATACAAAGAAATTGTGCCTCTCTTTCACACTACACATTTAACGAAAAAGGTCAGAACGCTCGTCTTAGTTCAGGTAGTTGTAATTTTGCAGAGAGATGCTTAGACGACACAGAGAGGATCCGCAGTTCTACAACAGTGTTATGGACTGATGAGTCTAGAAAAATGGGAATTTTTAACAAACACGATTTACACTCCAACTCCAGAGTGAACCCACAAATCATCAGAAATGATCGATTCCAGCATCTATTTGGTATAAACATGTGGGCTGGAATAATTGACCAGCAGCTTGTGCTACATGAAATGCCACCAAGGCTGAATGGTGCTCTTTATTTGATTTTTTTACAAAATAAATTGAACCAAATACTCAACGAAGCTGAGATACCTGAAGGTAAAGTGGTAGAAATGTGGCTGCAACAAGACGGCGCCCCGCCTCATTACGTACAAGCAGTTCGAGTACATTTACGAGCGCTTCCCTAACCGGTGGATCGGTCGAGGTGGACCTACTGCATGGCCACCCCAGTCGCCCGACCTTAATCCAATAGACTTTTCTATTTAGGGCTATTTTCGAAGAAATAGTTTTGTTGGTAAGGGGGACTATTTGAATTAAAACATATATTTCTGTCTTGCACAGTTTATTATATAAGAAATACTTTTTACAACACTACTGTATGGGACTGTATTTTTCCACTAGGTTTTCACCGCCGGCTCTGATCAGACTCGAAGATAGCAAGGTTACACTGATTCGGGCAGAGCTGGGGCGTATAAAAAATAACACTGATTTGAGGAGAACATTTAGCACGATAAGTCGTTAGCTTACCTGGCTCAGGGCAATGCCGTATAGGGAGCACAAATGTACTCTTCTAACTTTCATATTAGCTATCTCTCTCTTATTTCTCTATACGGCTATTTTTCCATAATTTTCCCTAATTTCCCTTTGTTTCCCTTGAGCCAGGATAAGTGAAACGCATAACGTGAAATTCTTTATTTACCATAAAACAATACATAATCACACAGTTTACATAGATACCTAGTAACACATAAGTTAAAATTACAAGTTTATGAAAACCATATATTTTTCACCATTATAATCTAATTTTCTCTAAAACCATTTACATTACTGTTTACCTAAACGTTATTTACTTTAGCCACTAATTTTCCCTATGTACAACACTAATTTTCCAAGCGAAATAAGCTACGGTTAAGAAATTATAACGAAAATAAACTCGTGACTTTAAAACAATTATTTACCACTATTTTAATGAATTTAACACTTATATACAACACTTATATTCACTATTTTCACTCTTAAGAGTTTATGTACTATTTACTCACAGTTTTAAGAAACGTTTTAGAGCACTGATAAGCGTTCATTGTCTTTAAATTCACTTTTGTTGAGGCGAGGCCGCTGTCCTTAACAACCATAAAAAATAAAAATATTCATAACTTTTCGTGCAATGAAGTTATGGACATGCTGTAGAAAGATGTTTTGTTGGAAATTAGTAATTACCTCTAGACCAGTGGTCCCCAACCTTTTTATTACGCGGGCCACAAACCCGTTGTACTCCTGGTGTCGCGGGCCGCAACCAAAATTTTTTAGGTACTTAGTTAAAAGAGTGAAACTAAACATTTAAGATGAGCTAACGACACAAACTAAAATAAAATAACAAATATGTATTATAATAATTATGTTCACTCAGTGAGATTTTTGGAATTGTGAACGCTTTTTCACAACTTTATCTAATGCGGTTACAGATTTCACGCGGGCCGCAGATAAAGGCCCGGCGGGCCGCATGCGGCCTGCGGGCCGCGGGTTGGGGATAGCGGCTCTAGACGGGTCTGGATAAGTTTTGAGGGTGCAAAAATTCTAAAGTCTTTTATTTTTTGCATATAGTTTCCGGACCTTCTTCTTAGTCTAAAATTTGATTTTGTGCCATTTTGGATGGCTGCGTTTGTAGCAATTTAGGTTTTTGTGTCTTTCATGGATATTGGCCCAAAAGTAAATTATAGCTAAAAATTTTACTTTCACGATATTAAGGAAAGAGTAACCGACGCACATATTCAGTTTGAGTCGTATCCAACCTGGAGTTTCCTGGTATTCGGCTACTATATAAAACATGGTCCCACCAGGCCCACAACTATTCTAATGTCTGACAAATCTTAAAAAACTGTTCAGAGTGTTAATATCTGAGTCTGTAAGAAAGATGTGCCACATTCGGCAATTTCGTATAAAGATATTCCATTTTTTTTCCTCAAACTCGCTATAAAAACTACAAATGAAACTTTTAGTTAGTAGAGTTCATATCTATATGATGATTATGGTGTTACAAAACACTTTCTATAAGTTTAACCATGTTTATCCGCGGGATTTTTTATTAGAATGTAAAAAACCAACTTTTTATCATGTATCAATGGCGAATACGGGGTGCGGGCCTCTCGCCACGCGGGGAGGGGCCCAAGTTTCATATTAATACGACAAAATGAAATGACAATTTATGTGACAACTTGACAAGTAATAATGTTCTAATGCGAAATTTATAATTTCAATTTTAAATTTATTTCATGTTTAATGATGTCAAGACGAGACCATAATATTATGACTCGCCAATAAAAAATGTCTTCAGATCTCGTCTAGAACCTTCTGACTCCACTCTACGTTCTCTAACTCTATAAAGCTTGAATTTACAAACTCGTAAAGTAGAAAATAGGCTTAAGATAAAAAATATTTTAGTCACTGTTCATAGCTTTTCTGTTAGAGAACACAATGTTCTGGCACAACGACGACGCTCGAATATTGCTAGTGTGGGGTGTGCCTTATACAAAAGCTCATGAAGTAATGAAACGCTCAAGCTATGCATTTTGACTCATTAGACGGATCGCGCTAGCTGTTTTTTAGTGGGAAGTGGAAAAATTCTAATGTTGCTGAATTTTTTCTGTACCTATATGTAGTTGATAGAGTAGTCCCTATGGAGTTAATAATTAAGTTTTGTGCCATGTCTGCCTATTGCCTTTTCAGCAATTCGATTATTTGTGGTTAATTTTTCCGTGGCTGCGTAACGTGAGACTTTAAAAAAATAAAAAGTCAAGGAGTGTTCCCAAAAAGGCAAGCAAAGTTTAAAATTGATGTAATACAAAAAACAAAATAACTTAAAGATAAAAAAATCATAGCTTCTAATACTACTTACTGTACCTACGCGGGCGGAGCTGCGGGCATCAGCTAGTTTTAACATAAAACTAACAAGCAATAATAAATAAATAAAAATTCTAAAATAAAAAACCTTTTATTTCCAGTTTCACAAATTAATGCTTTTTATAATACTAATTAAAAATTATAATAAAATTACAAATTAAATTAAGACTAACGTTAGGTATTATAAATCAATTATTTTATAAGACTAAAGCGGGGAATTCACTACACGGACATGCCCGCGGGCAAGCCTACAGGCATGTCCGACAGGCTTCGTTACTATTAGGTCTGTCTAGTGTATTACCGTCGCGGGCCGTCCGGCAGACTGCCCGATGCAGGTCCGCGAGATCTCATTTTGCCTGCGCGGGCACGGACATGTCCGAATGTGAATGCTCACCGCGGGCTGCCTGTCCACAGACGTGAGTGATAAGCAAGCCGTGCAGACGTCTGTTTATTTATTAATTGCGGATGATATTTACTTTATAATGAGTTTTAATGAAAATAAAATATTCAATTTATTATTTACAATTGTATGCAAGTAATCGTTCTCTTGGAGTCACTCGACAGCCTCATCTTGGTCTTTTGTTTTGTAATTTTAGGCGCGATAAGTTGTAGTAAAAATCCAAATGACTATAATATAGAGACATTTGAATTTTTACTACAATAAGTTGGAGCGATAAGTCGCGCCTAAAATCTATACAATTACTTACGTATGGATTATGGATATATTATATCCATATTCCATACGTAAGTAATTGTACCATATACTTATAATATATTGCATTATAGGTTTATGAATTGTACAGATCGCCTGGTTCTTCAATTTTTTATTCTATATGCATATTGACATGACTACTCGTTTCTATTCTGATTCCATTTATTGCACCAAATTATCTTTCTTTTCTTTCATCTAAAGCAATTTTTCGCCTTTGCGTTGTCATATTGTGCACAACTAATCGCGAAGCCGTTACAAAGCAAACTGATCGGCCTGTGTAGTGTATTGCGGCGACAGACTTGCCCGGACAGACTGCCTGCGGGCATGTCCGTCTAGTGAATTCCCCGCTTAACATTATTATTAATTAATGCTAAACATAGTAAACATATATCGAAAAGCAGTACAAGGATCGGTCCACATTCGTACGTAGTGCTCTGATGTTTCACTAGGCTCGACTTGGCGGGGCCCTGCCGTGCCCCTAGATATAAAATTGTCAACGAGATGAATAACAATATATACAAATATTATTTTGTTGGTTTGTAAAATGTATTTAATTATATAAGTCCTTAACCACGAGTATTAGAAACATGTATTCAGCAACCTACGTATAAAAGTCAAGCGTTGAAATAATTTATTTATTTTTTATTAAATAATACTATATATACAATTTTAGTGGTCTTAAACAGAAAATAGTCGTTTATCACACTTTAGAATTTTTGCCGGTACTGTTTTCAAAAAATGACCCTAAGTCATTTTTTACTGGACGAAAACGACGCAAATTAAGTCTCCATACTCTGGAAGCTGTCCCAGTTAAGATACCATTAATATTTTAAACTTTTAATCAATATTGCCACTTTTATAGCCATATAAAAAATCAACCACAAATAATGGAATTGCTGAAAACGCAGTGGGCAGAAATGGCACAAAACTTAATGATAAGCTCCCCAGGGACTACTTTATCAACACAAAAAAATTCAGCGACTTTAGAATTTTTTCCACTTACCACCTCGAATACGCCTAGCGCGACCCGTCTACTCCTTTAACTCCCTATTTCGTTTGATCCATGACTTTTTGATCACGCTGTATATTATAGACGAGGCAGGTTGAGGCTAAAAATGTCGCTAGTTAAATGACTGGGGTCATTTTCTTCACTTCTAAGATTTCTGGGGCCATTTTGACATTTGAAAGAAAACCAAGATGGCGTAACATTTTCTTGTATGAAGATTTGTTCTGTCAAATGTACGACATAGCCCATATTGAGTTTTGAAATTCTTTGAAATTTGAGCCTAGATGGTAAAAATGTAACAGTATTTTAATCCTAAGGCTATAAGGCGAACCATAGTTCGGAATCCGGAAGGCTGAAGAAAAATCCGAGCATTGAAAATACACTCTGTGTGTATTAGCGCAGAGTTCTATTTTCAATGCTCCGAATTTTACATATTAAATATTACAGATACAGATTATAATAAAACACACAAGTGTCGAGTCAAATGTCAATGTCATATATGACAGCTCGACACTCGAAACTTCTATTTTCAACTCTATTTACCCGACTGCGCGACGCAAAGGAGTGGTAATGTGTTTATCAGCCTATGTATGTATGTATGTATGTATGTTCCTTTGAAGCACTATACAGACCAAACGCCTGGGCCGATTTTTATGATTCACACGTCAATCGATTCCTCTTAGTCCGGCGAGTGTCACTAAAGACATGACGTTAGTGAAAATTCAATATGGCGACTACTGGATGCCATATTGTGAAAATGAAAAAAAATGAAAGTCAACAAACTATATCAACTGTATCGTTGAATAGGTATTTAAAAATCATTGTTAGTTTTCTTTCAACATTTTTCGATTCGACTGACCGTTTAGGATCTATATCGATTTAAAGTTGCGTAACAACCATTCTCACATTCCAGCGCAATTGTGATGTAGGACTGATGCTGATAGGAAATCCAGTCTGGTAAATAGCTAGCTAGGTACTCATAACTAAAAAGTATAAAATAAAAAATAATAATTTAAAAAATTTAAAAACCCGACTGCGTAAAAAGTGAACCAAACTAAGTAGGTACATAATTATAACTGAAAAGAAAAAAACAAGCACTTAGATAACCGGTGGTCTAGAATTCTATAATATATTATTGATTTAATACTATTGGAACATAACAACTGAACAGTCGGGATCCATTATTCGACAGCCAATCTAATTTTTCAATGGATGTCAGGATCCATGTTTAGTTGTTATGTTCCAATAGTATTAATTCAATAATATATTATAGAATTCTAGACCACCGGTTATCTAAGTGCTTGTTTTTTTCTTTTCAGTTATAATTATGTACCTACTTAGTTTGGTTCACTTTTTACGCAGTCGGGTTTTTAAATTTTTTAAATTATTTACTAGCGTATATACTAGACATAGTTTATACTATTTTCAGTGCTAAGTGTGAGTTTTTCTTTTCGCATTCGATCGTGAACACGTTTGGCGTTTACTGGGAATTTGTATGTGATTTGTACAGCGCCATCTAATTGTAGCGTGTACAACTAGGTTCAATCACATACAAATTCCTAGTAAACGCCAACCGCGCCAACTGAATTTTCATCGGCGTTCCGGTTTTCAGCCTTAAAACCAATGTTTCAGACGGTAACCCGGGAGCAGTTGGACGAGGCGCTGCGAGACTTGCAGGACGAGGGGAAGCTGCTCGTCGTCAACCACACGCACATACGGCTCACGTAGACGCCGCGCGCCGGCTGTGCACATACATACGTGCAGCTGTGTCCAGATAACAGAAATGTACTGTGAAAACCTTTTTTTCCAATTAATAAAAATAATATATATGGGAAATAATAATAATAATAACTGTGGGAAAGCCACGCTTCGGCACGAATAGGAATGGGCTGACCCGACCGAAAAAATACCACGACCAGGACCAGGAACGCAAGTCGCAATACCTATACGTTACACTTGTAACTCCTCTGGAGTTGCGAGTGTCCATTAGGCTCATTTCCTGGTTCATTTTATTAAAAAGTCAATCGATTTCAGTCCACGGCAATGTGGTCCCGTAGTAAGTTCTCGAAGAATTCATGTTACGGGTACCAGACAACGAATACGTTTAATACTTTTTGTGCTAGATATTTAAGATTTTTAATATATAAATGCACATCCATGACTCAAGAACACAGAACACTTATCCCCTGGCAGGATTCGAACCCGCGACATCCAGCTTGAGCACCAACGCGCTAACCACTGAGCCACAGAGGTGTTCTAAATAAAGGATAGAGTTTTGCCAGTTTTAAATTATTTTTGCTACTCGATCACAGTTTTTTGTGATTTTACAGACCTGTCCCCGTTGCACGTTGTTGACATGGCATCAACTGAAAGACGACTTGATCATGCCGGTTATTACATGTTGATTATGGAGATTAGCTTCTCGTTCTAATTCAGTAATGTAAAACTATAACTGGCTGTGCCAGTTAAGCCAGTTTATTGTTGGTTATTATAATAAATAATTTAAGCCTAATTTTACGATTCAGACCATAATTTGTTAGTAATTACAATTAGTTAGTAATTACAAATTATGGGCTAGATCCAGTAGTTTCGGAGTATCTTCAACTACTGGATCTAGCCCATATAGAGGGATGGATATAGCCCTCAGAGTGTGGTCCCTCAGTTCACACACCGCTATTTTCCAGATCTCGAAAAGTATGTGGAAAATTATCGGTCCTCACTCAGTCCACACGCATACACAATTTTTATCATCAGTTTGATAACACATTCCAGTTTCGTCAATTTAAATATCATTTCTCTGGAATCTAACTCTGCTAATATAATTTCCAGGCGTTTACATACTTTCATGCGACTTTATATTATGCCGTTAAATCTGTGGCATCTAAAATGTTATAAGACTTACCACATAAGAAAGTTTTTGTTT
Source organism: Glaucopsyche alexis (assembly GCA_905404095.1). NCBI lineage: Eukaryota > Metazoa > Arthropoda > Insecta > Lepidoptera > Lycaenidae > Glaucopsyche > Glaucopsyche alexis. The sequence goes on from FR990057.1 coordinate 20,799,196, forward strand.
TGAAATAAATTTGTATTGATTCATTGTTTTTTTTTTTTGCTTTTTAGTTATATACGTTAAAAAGGAATAATACAATATAACATTTAAATAAGTTATATATTTATATACAGACATAGTTTATACTAATTGCGAGTTTCAGAACTAACACTCGCGGTTATAACTTTTATAATAAATATAAACGAAAAATCAGTTTACAGATAGTCAAAAAAGCTTGCATTTAAACTAAAGATATAATACAAATCTTTTGTACCGATTTGAACAAAATTCTGACTTATAATCAGTAGTCCAAGCACGAACATTTTACGATAAAGTGTTCGTGTCGTTATTAAATGAAAGTTATTATAATCGCCGTCATGATGCCCATAGAGAGCCGCTTCGCTACGTTGAAGAGTAGGAATAGATGGTAAGAATGAAAGTGGACGAAGCGAAACAAGTATGTAAGGATCGTAGCAAGTGGAAAGAAATGGTCTCTGCCTACCCCTACGGGAAAGAGGGGTGATTATATGTATGATTGTCTTATAATTTTAATAACATACCAATACTTTTTCGCAAATTGTTTGTGCTTGGGCTACAGAAAACATAATTTTTGTTAATTGCATTTGTTTACATAATAATACCGTTACCGTTTACCCGCAACATAATAAATAATACGACACAAAATAATGTGTTATAATATGAACTTAGCAATCCAAACATTTGTATCAAAAGTACTAATAGCAAAAAACAGTTATAGTTTTACTATGGATGCCTTCACTCAATTTTAATGTGGTCCGATTAGTCCTGTGGTAAATATTGAGGAAAACTTACGGGTTCCAAAACAGAAATATCATAAAATTTGGTGAAATCAATTACGGGTATTTTGGGTATATGATCTACTGCTTATTATAAAGACGTTTGGGCAAAAAAATATTGTCATACCCAAAGTAAAAAAAAATCATCTCATGTATGGGTGAAGCTGCGCTTAACGCAAACTTGTCCACATAAAGGAAGATTTTTTCGAGTATAACAATTATTTTTCTGCCTAAAGGTCTCTAAATAAGCAGTAGATCATATGCCCAAAATATCCGAAATTGTTTTTACCGAACCTTACATACTCGCGTTTAATTCTTTCATAACAGTAATACACATTACATCCGTCAACGTATCAACAAAAGCCCTTTAGCGGGATTCGAACCCCACGACGTCCCCACACCGTGGTTTTGGCAATTTTCCAAAACATTCCTTGTCTAAAAAACTTAAATGTATTGTAGTATGTGTCGCAAACATTAATGTGAACTATCATAGACTTGCTGTAATAAATAAGATTCGTAAAAAATATAACAAAAGGAAAACATTTAAGTAGTTTATGCGTAGTAATTTATAAATAACTACTGTAAAAACGTGATAACTGTGATCGTGAAACTTTGTACGATTTGTTAATTCATTTACAGATACTGTTGCGCCCTTTAGTGACGGCTTGCATATATATTAACATACAAACAAAACACCTATAAACAAAATTAAAAAAATTAACTAACTGTCAAACAGTGAGCGAGCTGATGATGATGAATTATAGCTGAGAACACTCGATCACGTCAGCTTTCTAACAAAAAAAAAACGCACCTTAATCTGACCTTTCGTTTAGAGGCTACGATGCCACGGACAGACAGACGTCAAACTTATAACACCCCTCTCTTAGCGTCGGAGGTTAAATACGCAATCGTCAGCCAGATTGCATATAATATTAAGACTTATCTTTCAACTCCTAGTCGTATATTCCACTAACTTCGTATATTGCAGCATATAAAATGTAAAAAAAAAACTAAATTAAACTCGTGAGGCACTTTGTGGTGTAACTGTCGTAAACATAATAAAACGTAACATTATAATAAATAACAATATCCTTAGACTTCATTCCATGGAACGAACTCCCAAAGAAATATCCGTGATTTACCTTACAATTTCCACTCTCATCTCTCGCCGCGTAAATTGACCAATGAGCTGCAAGTGTTGGTCAATGATTTGTGAGTGTTGACCAATAAACTGCGCGTATTACGCATGCTCCGCGAGTATTTACCAATGATCTGTGCATATTAACCAATAAGCTGTGACTATTTTGTTTCCTAGAAGCTCGTCTCGTGGAATGAAGTATAGAGCCCACTATCACGACGCGACTGGCGTAGATTCAGGTTTCTGTGGCGCGGATTCAGTGGCGGAGTCACGTCTTTTGGTGCCCTCTGATTTGGAATCAGGGGCGGAGTCAGGTCTTGAGGTCCCCTTTAGTTCAGAATCAGGGGCGGTGTTATCTCTCGTCGCAGCTGGCGGGGCAGCGTCGGCGCGCTCGCACGCTTCAATAACGAGCTTGTTGAACGTGTCCGGCTTGTCCAGGTAAACGTGGTGGCCCGCGCCGTTAATTAACTGAAAATAATTTGAAATAAATATAAGTACCGTATACAATAACATTGTGTATAATGTTTCGGAAAATTATTATTTTTGAGCATATCATTGGCTGGTTATGTAACGATGAACCAGGAGAAAATATTTGACATTGACCTGACGCTGTCACACAGCTGATTTCTACAGTTTCTACAGTTCATAGAAGGGATGATAAATGACCAAACCCAACGAGTGCTGTTTAACCTAATTATATTGTACTTTGTACAGCTGATTTCAAAACGTATTCCGTTTTAAAATCGGCGGCTGCCCGGCCGTGACATCGGCAGCCGCGCCCACCCGAACCCCGTCATCGCGAGCTGTACTGTACTGTACCCGGTCGGTGGTGTCGCGGTCGGGGCGGTCGGGGCGCGCGGCGGCGAGCTGGCCGGCGGTGTCGTTGTTGAGCCAGGAGCGCGCGCCGCGCAGCACGGTGACGGGCAGGCGGGCGGGCAACTCGGCCGCGCGCCGCGACATCGGCAGCCGCGCCCACCCGAACCCCGTCATCAGCGAGTGGAACGCGCTCTCACCGCTGCGAATGAGTTTAACTTTATAGACTAAGATCCCAGGGTCGCCAGACTATCGTTATATTCTTATCACTACATAGTATAAAACAAATTCGCTTTATCTGTCTGTCCCATGTATGCTTAGATCTTTATCTTTAAAAATACGCAACAGATTTTGATGCGGTTTTTTTAATATTATGTAGAGTGATTCAAGAGGAAGATTTATATGTATATTAAAGTAGAGAAATACTGATATTTTTAGACTTAGAGGTTTCTAATGTGATATCGTAATCACATTTTTTGCGCTTACATTGCAAACGCTGGCTGAACCCTACGAGATAGATCAAAATAATGTTCTACAGTACTGTACACCTTAAAAAGGTCTACAAAAAAGTCCGCGATGGCATATGTCTATCTCTTAGGGATAAGCCCACAATAACCATTTTATATCCTTTACTTTACTTTTTACGAAAAATAATGGCTTATTTACAAACTGATTTTAAGCAATACAGCATTAATCGTGTGCGTGTGGTTTGAGGGACCTAGCTGAATATCCCCAAAATAAGTATAGCAAGTTTTAGTAGAAGTCTAAAAAAAATTGTAGAACAAATCTGGGAATTTGTAAAAAGATAGTTTAAAAGATATAGCCCTTAGAGTGTGGTCCCTCAGTTCACACACCGCTATTTTCCAGATCTCGAAAAGTATATGGAAAATTATGGTTTTTTTACTACAGAATTTTAGTAGAACTTTTGTAAAAGTTTTTACAAATTTATCAAATATATAGCATTAGAAATAAAAAAGCTACAACCACCGAAGTGTGGTCCCTCAGTTCACACAAAAATGACATACTCATTTCGCGATATATTACTGACTTTTTTAATTATTTTTCTACGTAGAGTTTTAGTAGAAAATTTGTAGAATTTGTAGACAAAATTTCAGCAAAATCTATCGGCGCATTTGGAAGATATATACCATTATGTTGGGTCCCTCAGTTCACACACTTGTGTTTAAGAAAAACTCAAATAACTAATAAACGAGAAAACTAACAGAAAGTCTACTATACTTAAATTTTAGTAGAAGTTTTTTTCTCTTGGATTAGCACATAAAATATTTAATTTCTTGCTTCCTAGCTGAGATAATGTAAATTTTTTGATTGTATGAAAATGCAGAGTAGGTTACCACACAAGAGGCAAAATGAGGACAAATCCTAATATTATTGTGTATGTTATACCTTATTAATTTTACGTTTTGCTCGCGGTTTCGCACCTTTTCACTATTTTAGGGGTTCATAGACTTACTACAAATAACCCATATACTTACCAATTATTAACTATGTACCTATTTGTGGTTTCGCTCTGCCCGCCCTTTTTTCTGTCCGTTCTTGCTAACTCCTTATATGTAATTACATATGTATTATATGAATAAAAAACTGGCCAAGTGCGAGTCAGGCTCGCGCACAAATGGTTCCGTACAAAACGGCAAAAAAAAATCACGTTTGTTGTATCGGAGCCCTCGTCCTCGTCTCGTCGTCGTCTCGCCCCCAGCACCAAAGATTACTCAATGTAATATTATGACTGCACCTAATATTTTCGTTATATTAGCTCGGCTTCGCCCGCGTGGAATAGTGTTCTTGGAGAAAAAACTACTTCGGCGAATAACTCTCTAAGTCTCTACTTACAGTAATATACTTCTGATACAATACTGAAAATGTTTTTAGGTTTACCCAATGCAAATGGTTAAAAATTGGACCCTTCCGAGTTTCGCCTCGACACGATATGGGCGACCGCTTGATATATACATAATATTATATTTGTCGCGCTTGAATATACATTCGTTGCGTCATGCTTTCGTTGTTGGACATCTACGAAGTGGTAAAAAATACTAAGACCACTCGTGAACTGTATTTTAAAAGTGGAATGCTATCGTGTGTTGGCGTCCATAAAAAAAAATGCACACAAAAAAAAGCACACACACTTAAGAATAATGTACACCGTACATCCCACAAATTAACTTTTTCCTTTTCATAAAAGCTTGACATTAATTTGAAGACCTAAGATTTCTATATTTTTTTTATAGAAAATAGGTAGGTATAATAAAAATATGAAATTTCATCAATGAGGGTTCCGTACCCAAAGGGATCCAAAATATTATTAAGACTTCGCTCTCTGTCCGTCCGTCTGTCTGTCAACAGGCTGTATCTCAGGAATCGCGATAGCTAGACAATTGAAATTTTTACAAATTATGTATTTCTGTTGCCGCTATAACAACAAATACTAAAAACAAAATAAAATAAATATTTAACGAGGGCTCCGATACAACAAACGTGATTTTTTTGCCGTTTTGTACGGAACCGTTTGTGCGCGAGCCTGACTCGCACTTGGCCAGTTTTTTATTCATATAATACATATGTAATTACATATAAGGAGTTAGCAAGAACGGATAGAGAAAAGGGCGGGCAGAGCGAAACCACAGATAGGTACATAGTTAATAATTGGTAAGTATATGGGTTGTTTGTAGTACTATGAACCCCTAAAATAGTGAAAAGGTGCGAAACCGCGAGCAAAACGTAAATTTAATAAGGTATAACATACACAATAATATTAGGACTTGTCCTCATTTTACCTCTTGTGTGGTAACCTACTCTGCATTTTCATACAATCAAAAAATTGACATTATCTCAGCTAGGAAGCAAGAAATTAAATATTTTATGTGCTAATCCAAGAGAAAAAAACTTCTACTAAAATTTAAGTATAGTAGACTTTCTGTTAGTTTTCTCGTTTATTAGTTATTTGAGTTTTTCTTAAACATAAGTGTGTGAACTGAGGGACCCAACATAATGGTATATATCTTCCAAATGCGCCGATAGATTTTGCTGAAATTTTGTCTACGAATTCTACAAATTTTCTACTAAAACTCTACGTAGAAAAATAATTAAAAAAGTCAGTAATATATCGCGAAATGAGTATGTCATTTTTGTGTGAACTGAGGGACCACACTTCGGTGGTTGTAGCTTTTTTATTTCTAATGCTATGTATTTGATAAATTTGTAAAAACTTTTACAAAAGTTCTACTAAAATTCTGTAGTGAAAAAAACATAATTTTCCACATACTTTTCGAGATCTGAAAAATAGCGGTGTGTGAACTGAGGGACCACACTCTGAGGGCTATATCTTTTAAACTATCTTTTTACAAATTCCCAGATTTGTTCTACAATTTTTTTTAGACTTCTACTAAAACTTGCTATACTTATTTTGGGGATATTCAGTTAGGTCCCTCAAACCACACGCACACCATTAATCCTTATCCAATTAAGTACTTTAAATACATTGTGCATTTAATATAGATCAATATGGCCCCTTACATCATGTAATGTTAAAATGAATATTTTCGAAGATGAATTAGATATGTAAAACTAGTTCCATAGTAGAGGGCAACTGAACCTAAAAATAAGAAATTCGATCGGCGTTACAGCTCTCATCTCCTGTATAGTTAAAGGATTAATAAATAATTCATTACGCTATGTGTGGACTGAGACAAAGCTGCGCAGAGAAAGGGAAATCGTCGCCATGTTGAGGTCACTAGCTCACCATTATTTATAGCTTAATTCATTGATTTATATGGAGTGCATATTGTAACTAACCTGGGCGTCTGCGAGTTGCACTGGTATATGTACTCCGGTATGACCTCGTCCGCGTCCGGGACGTACGGCCGGTACTTCCGCGCGATGTCCGGCCGGGTGACGCCCACCAGCCACCGGCCGGCCGGCCCGGCAGCCCGGACGGCGAACAGCGGGTTGAACGGCCGCATGACCGTGGCGACGCCGCGCACCCACCACGGCACCTCCTTGAACTTCTCTGGCATCGTCTCCGGCTTCTCCGCGAAGCCCCACGGGTCCGCCAGGATCAGGTGACGCACTCTGGAATAATCATTGAAAAGACATTAGGCGTTTTTTACCCGAGTTTAAAAAAAGTTTGTTACTCTTTCGCGCAAAAACTACTGAACGGATTTTGATGAATTTGTTATGGTCAGAGTTTAAGCTCTGGATTTCAACACATAGACTACTTATTATCCCGAAAAAGTACAGCCTAAACCACTACCATACCAACTTTCATTCAAATCGGTTAAGCCCTTTGGGTTTGAAAGACAGTCTTTCATACACACATAAATACAGTATCCCACGGGAACACTGTACTTTTTCGGGACAAAAAGCCAGCCAGAGCCCAAACTACTACAGTAAATTTTTTTATCAAAATCCGTTCAATAGTTTTTGCGTGAGAGTAATAAACATCGATCCAGTATGAAGATATTGTACCTCTCAGGGTACTTGATGGCGTAGGCGGTCGCGATGTACCCGCCGAGGCTGTGGCCCAGCAGCACGAACTCCTGCAGCTTGAGCTCGCGCCGCCACTCCTCGATGGACTCCACCCACTGTGACGTCACCTTCTCCGGCGTCGACGCGAACTTGGGCCGGGAGCTGCGCCCGAAACCTGAAAAATATTGGAAAAAAGCCTAACATTTCTTTTTACCCGACTACGGGCGAAGCCAGAAGGAACTGTAATGATTTTGGCTATGCATGTATGTTTGTTTGTTCCATCGTATCACCTAAACTGCTAATCCGATTTTAGTAAATGTGGTGTGAGGATACGTAATCATGGCCCGGGTAACAATGATAATACAAATTATATAATTTGCGCAGTCCGGTTAAACAAAGATTATAATAATAATATCCATGGATGCTTCACGCCACGTCAACCTGGTCGCGTGGTAAGTTCAAATTATAATTAGATGTATAATTCGATTATAATTAGATACAAACCCGGTAATGATTTACTTTGCATAGGTATGTAACCATTCTAAAATAAATAATACTTACGGTGTTGTCAATCGTTGACAACTTTACACACTCAGAATTTAAATACAAAAGAACATTTGCATATTAAACACATTAACATAAGGGCAAGAAATTTACTAAAATCACTACTATATTATTTTAATTAAATTTTTTTTATATTACATTTGGCAAAATCAATTAGAGAAATTTCAGAGACGTGACTTACTGCTTATATAGGTACGTTTAAACAGATTTTTTTTGAGAAATTCGAAAAAAAAAGATTATACTCAGAAGTTCATTGATATTTAAATTGCATAACAGTATAATGAATTGTATCGTAGACAGTGGCCGGTCTACTGACCCAGCACCAGCAGGCGGTGTACTCACCCAGCAGGTCCACGGCGTAGACGGGGCGGGCGGCGGCGAGCGCGTCCAGGTTGGGGCACCACAGCGCCACGCCGGCCGCCATGCCGTGCAGCAGCAGCAGCGGCGTGTGCGGCGCGTGCTCGTTCAGCGCGATAGTCCACACCTTGTCGCTCTGGCCGACCACGCAGCCGATGTCCACGTAGAACCGGTTGTACGCCGTCTTCACGCCTGGAGAATAGGTGTGAGTGAAAGCGATTTACCACATAAAGTCGTAAACTGAAGAAGGAAAAATATGGTATCATAAGCGCGTTTTCTAAAGATTATACATAAATTCTAAAAAACTCGATAAAAACTCTAGATTAATAAAGTAGTTTAACCGGCGCCGAGTTTACGAAACCAAAAAGTTATTTAATTAAATAAGAAAAGGTGCTTTAATTAACTAAAAAAAATAATCGTTTGATAATTTTTCATAACAAAATATAATGAGTAATGTAGTTTAGTTGACTTTATAATACATAATATATAAAATATATATGTAGCTAGCCCCAGTTACATTATACCACGACCATGTCCTAAGATTTATAAAAAGGCTGGCCTTTAATCCCATTAATAAAAGATACATATTTTATATTGATATAAACCTGCTCCACTAATATTATCTCGGTGATTAGAATGGTTATCTCTATAATTAGGAAATCTGGGTCGCTATTTTATTGATCTCGTTGCTAAGTAAAAGATGCAAAATTATTTTACTCCAGTGGCGAGGGTTCCTATAACTTTACTCCTATCGGCTTCACTTACCACTTACCTTTTGACGACCCTTATCCAAATCCCTATCTATTGTACAGGCTAGCGCTTCCCTATGAAGGATAACCAGCCTTCGCCACTGTTATACGCTTTAAAATAAATACTGTATCTAAGTAAATTAACGAATATTTTATAAACAAGATTTGTTGTGTCTAACAGGTAAATTTGCTTACACCTGAAGCTTATTGCCATAGCAATGAAGGCGAAATACCTACCTAATACCTATGATACTTAATTTATCTGCATCAACTGTGTTACGTCTAGCTTCATACCAGCATTTTTAAATGAGGATGTCCGCGTAATAAGCTATTATAGAAGGGTACGACAATAATAGGTTCGGAGCTATAATATCATTAACATGTAGAATGTGTTTTTATGACACATTGAAAACCAGTTTTCCAAGAATATTGGTTTCTATAACTACTAAATAATAATATAATCCGTATTTCCTAATAGCGAGTCCGCAGTGGGCAAGCAAGGGTTTACTGCAGCCTATTCTCATTTTAAGAGACCCGAGCACCGGCAGTCACGAGGACGGTAATAGTCAGTGGTGATGATAATGAATATTATTTTGTCCAACATTAAAGATATTTAACATTACGGAAGAACGATAACATTAATAGATAACATCAATCGCTACATACAAACTACAAAGATCGAAAAACATTGCAATCATGATTCATTCGCGTCGTTTGAAAATTATGTAGCTAACGTGACATTATAAAATATTAGGTATATTTTTTTTTTCAAGAATACCAAAGCCACTGATATGAGATTATTAAGAGATTATAAATGTTACAATATTTTGCATATTGTCAAAACACGGCTAATAATTTCTTATTTGGTTCCGTACAATTAAATGCACATATTTTTTTTTTTCTAATTACATAAAAGTAGTCCTATTTCGCTTGATAGAAAATTCCGCGTCGCTTGAAATATTCAGATTAGACTTAAATTAGCATCTTAGTTTAATATTTAGTTATTAAATTGTTACTAGCATATTATTTTGAGCGTGACTTTGTTTCGGTAGAACCAAAATCAATTAAGTAAATGAATCTTATGGGTTTGACCTGGTTCGGGTAGAATATACATTTGCCAAGTAGCATTTATCAACCAATTTTTGAGTCCTTAACTCCTTGCCTACTTATAACCTACATAATATTATAATGCGATTCGAATGAGAATAGGAACGTCAATGACCTCTATCTGTCAAATGTCACTTGAAAAGTACGGTTAGCAGAAAAGCTTATTTGCCAATAATAATAGTCGAAAGAATTCTTTATATACTCGACACTAGCAGATTGGTGCAAAACCTTTGCAACCGCGATTGCCATAAATAAAAGAAGAGGAATAATAGTCTTACATCGAATTTAAATAATAACGTTAAATTATCTAAACATTTAACTATAATAATACATATTCATAGTTCGTTTTTAAAATCATAAATTAACATTTCGTTTTTCATTGTTGGTGCAAGGCAACTTGCCAAAATTATATTGTTTGTGTTATTGTCATACTCTTTTTGCTCGAAAATGAGTAAACGAGGCGCTGTGTTACATAAACGACGATGACTACTCGGACAGTAATACAGAGATGAGCGAAATTCAAGAGCTAGATTCAGATTAAATTTTTTTCACTCAATTTTGTAAATAAATTATATTAAAAGAAAAAAAACTTTTTGCCCATCCTACCTGATTAGGTACCCAATTGGATAAAATTGACAGCTATGACGTCACAATATGGCGCCGACTCGATCCTATTCTCATTTGAATCGCACTATACATGCATTATGCACTGTTTCATAATATTTATCTGTTCAAAGTATCAACTATAGTCGAGTTCGCCAAAATAAATTAAAAATGCTATCAAAAATTCATTTGTTCTCGTGGTTTCAGGTAAGGTCACTCGTTACAGTCTAGCAAGTTACTAATATTAAAAGTGCCTTTTTAAAAAGAACGCAACAATGAAGGACGGAAAAGTCTCTGTGTCCTATCGATTATTCACCTGACCCAATAGTCATGAATGATTCATAACAATCCTCTAATACAATAATGATAAGATACCAGTGGCTTGTTCTGTTTTTATTTTGATTAAAAAAAAAACAAAGGAAGTCTTAATAATTATACTTAAGCTTATTTTCTTACGTGCAAAAGTTAATTTCGCAGAAACCGTTCATTTACTCGCGCTAAAAAGTAGCCTATGTCCTTCCCCGTGGTCTACTCTACATCTGTATCAAATTTCATCAAAATCGGTCCAGCCTATTCGATGCAAACAAACAAACAAACAAACTTTTCCTCTTTATTATATTATAGTAATAGAAAATCGTGTTATGGACTGTGGTACCATGATCATTATAGTAATTTTAACCACTAACTTTCCAACATGACGGGCGACCGTCTGCTAGTTTCGTCGTCTATAACAATAAAGGGTTACTTACATGACAGTATTTTCTGTTCAACATTCCGCAACACCATGTCGGACTGGCGGGTCCACTGGAACCAGCCGCCGGTCCAGCTAAAACCAGAAAAAAAATTACAGCAACCAAAAGAATACATATTATAAAATACGAGACAAAAAACAACAATTGACGCACAATACTTAGGACATCACATTAGTAGCCTTAAGATTTGTTACCGTGTAAAATATAATATGTTAACATAAAGGTCATTTCAGTCTGCAGAAGCTCAGAGGGAGTAGCGTCAGTCCAAGACGCGACGCGGCGTACCTTTTTTAAGATAGCGACTCAAAATTGAACAATAAGTTTTGTGTAGTGAAAGTTCAAATTTGAATCGCTATCTTATGAAACGTGCGCCGGTTCGCGTCTCGCTGTGAAATGACGCTAATTCCCTCTGAGCTTCTGCAGCTCATCAGTATGCTATTAAATTATGCGAATTGCAAGGTCACTAGCTATTGTACGTCAACGACATTCAGTAAGCTAACTACATACAAGTAACAACAATTTGAATTATATCAGATGCAAAAACTACTTATTAATGATAATATGTTAATGTAAGTTCTAAATAAATCATACTACAATAATGCTGTGTTAATAATTTTAAAACTGTTTAGTCACAAACACTAGATACACACCTAATTCTCAAAGAATTGTACACATTACATTAGAATAAGTAATATGGCAATGCATTTATATAAATGTTTATTCTTTACACAAGAATTACGCATTGTAATTTGTATCTACTATCTAATGTTAAAAAACTAAAATAAGGAATTAACAATAAATATTAAATACACAATAAGATTATTGTTAATCTATACTTTATATTATGCAGTTACATTTTTTCTAAATTAAATACAAACCCACTCCAAACAAGCATTCTTCAAATTCATTAAAACAAAATGTTGTTTAATGTAAGATGATCGTAATTACAACATTACATCAGCAAAGTTTTTTGTTGCTGATGCTGTGTCATTATGACTCGTAGCTTTTAAATTGTCCCAAAACATGAAACTGGCAAAATGTAAGCAAATAAAAGTTTTAATGTGTAATTCTGTAAAGTTTTACAACTGAGACCAAGAATATATATTACTAACGTAACTGAGATGTTTAACACCACACTTAAAAAATAAGTTCTAAAATAATTTAATAGTAAATGTTTCTGAAATATAAATGAGTCCAGTAAACGAAATAGTAAATGAGCACAGCTACTAATTAGCAAATATAGCATAATAATATGTGAAGCACATAAATGTAAGAATAGAAAAAAAGCCTTACTTCCACAAAACATTAACTATATTCCCGGACCATGACGTGCTTACAGCACTGTAATAGAAGAGAAACAATAAATAATAATCATACTAAATACTGGGATAGTAACAGGGGTGTATCATGTATGTATTACTAATGTATTGAATTTGCTTACTTTGTAATAAAGTGTGGCCTGTATGGCATAGAATAACCATTATAATGAGTAATAGGTATTTGTGTAAATCTTTGCCTTTTTTTAATGAAAGGTAACCATCATTAGTAGAATTAGAAAGACAAAAACAAAAATGATATCTTTTTCGTAGTAGATATGTAAGTACATTTTTTTATATACAAAAACATGCAAATAGCACACAACACCAAAGACTTGCTTGTCAATGCCCATTGGAGAATGAAATTAAGATGATCTGTAAACATATAATACTTATTGTATTTTAAATATAAACAAATTCATGGTAATTGGTTGTACTTTACATTCAAAACGCAATATACCTTATTTTACCATTACATAAGAAATAAAGATATAAATATACATAATATGTATGTAATAATATTAGGAAACTACTACTTCATAAATATTGCCAAGTTTGAGACATTTTATCTAAGATAAAAAATTGTGAAACTGTACTCAGTAAATTATTTGTTTTATAACATGAGGATAGCAATGTATATTTTATTTGTTGATACATGACGAAAAGAAATTTTAAACTCCTTTATTTATAAGTCTGTAAAAAATTGTCTCCTAAAATAAATGTTTATATGTTATGATTATGATATGATTTGTGAACAGAACCAATAATTATTTTATGTGACTTGTTTCATTGTAATTGCATGTAATTTTTAAAATAAAAATTAAAGATTAACTATTTTTGTACCCTGTGTACAAAATGTTTATATGTAATATTCATTGTATTAGAATAAATTAAGATATTTTATGTGAGAAAATAATCATAAGTAGTAAGGTCCGTCGGGGCAAGTGCACCTACGGGGTAAGTGCACCTATCTCAAAAATATCGAAAACTACAAATATTATACAACTAACGACATCTTACATACACGCAAGAAACTAAACTACAGTTCCACTTCAAAACACAGATGGCTCTGTTTACCATAACTTGAAATATCCGCCATTTTAGCTTTAGTGTCATTTATACCGGCTGCCTGAGATGATCTCGTGTCAGTAATTAGTTCAAATCTGGAAAATTTTGACTTGTTCCGGTAAACTAATGCGGTGAGTAAAGAGTTTAAATGTTTTTCTTTAATTCTATGTTTGTATTTTACTTCTAAACGTTGATATTAATGATTTTTATTTAATTGAAAATCCTAACCTCAAAATAGTTAAGTTGAGGCAAGTGCGCCATAGATGACATAAGTATGGCGCACTTGCCCCCACCCAGAGGTCGCCAACCTTCACGATTTTGGCGATGTTTTTAACCCACTTAGAAAGGGGCAAGTTGTCGAATAACTATTTTGTGTGTGTGTTAAGTGTATTTTTGGGCTCATTTCAAAAGTCCTTTGATTTTTTTCACGTTGTTTCAGTGTAATCTACACTATGTACGGTGTACATAGTGTAGTAAAACTATGTACGGTGGAGAGCACGTCATGCTATACATAACTAGTATAAGCTGACCTCTAATTCATACTTCAATGATTTTCTCAGTAGACTAAAATTTTGTTTTAATATTCTTTGTGCAACTCAATTTAAGCAATAGAAACAATAATAAATCAGAGTTCAGCTTATGGAAAGCTTGATGCGCTTTCGACTGTACTATTTATAACTTTTACTCTATAGGTGTCCACATTTCATACTTACCTTACATTAGTCCTAAAAATCATTTTGTGCATTGCTTTTCAGATAGTTCGTATATACCAAAGAAAAACCGATGGCCCTTCGTGGTCAAAAGAAACTTTATGTCAGGCAGTTGACGCTGTTACAATATTCCGCGTAAAACTATCATGGACCACGTGACAGTCCGAAGGGCTAAAAAATCTTCTACGCAAGGTAGACCAACAGCCTTATCAGCCGAAACAGAAAAAGTAACAGCTGACTGTCTTCATATCATGGAGAGAAATGGTTTCGGGTTAACCCGAAAGGAAGTTCTCGAACTTGTTGGCGACTACGTAAAAAAACAACATAAAAACACCATTTGCAAATGGCCACCCTGGAAGCGATTGGTTTTCTAGTTTTATGTCTCGATATAAATTGTCTTATAATTTAAAGTTTGACTTAATATTATTCAAAATAAATATATATTTTATATTCAGTCAAAGAGTTTTAATTCATTTATAATTTAAAAGGTACCATTAAAGGTTTAGAACCCCTGATTATTAATCTATGGCGCACTTGCCCCATATTTGCGAAGAAAGTTGTAGTAGCTCTATAAGATTAGATAATAATATGAAAAAAAAAGGAATGTGTTTAGTGGTCAATATTCTATAGAGTAAAACTATTGTTTTTATTGTTACGCATTACTTTGGCGCTTTTTTTTTGAATAGGCACACTTGCCCCGTTTTGAGGGAGAAGTGCGCCTAAGGCCATGTTTTTAAATTTCTTACAAAATATCGTTAAATTTATGATAGATTTGACTGCATTGATAGTTATTGCAGTTACAAAATACCAAATATTGTTAATGTAATAAATATACACTCATAAGTTGATATTTAAATAGAATATTTTGCATCGAAATCATCTATGTAAAAAATATGGCGCAATTGCCCCGACTGACCTTATGACTAGGATAGAGATATCTAGAAGTTAGAGATATACAAAATTCATATAAGTTAGGCAACTTCCAAAGCCAGCACTTGTTCTGTACAATCGCCACCACAAAATATTGCACTGACAAATCTGTGGACAATACCTTACACATCCACTTATGTGTTGAATCAATGGCAAAGAGTAATGAACCCAGGTATAGCAGTATGAGATGAGACTCGATATTAGGGTCATAGCTTGAATACCTAGAATGAAATGAAAATTCATGATTGCGGAAAAATTGCGCAATGATTTTTCAGAGAAACATGACGGTTTTACCTGGTTGTCGCAGTTGATCCTTCTATTTCACTTCCCATGGGTAATGATAAGTATTTTGCTGTCCCAGCTCACTCTTTTAATCGTTTGCTTCAGTTCCTGAGTATGAGGTGATGATTTTGCAATTTCAGAGGAACGTTCACTTCCTAGATTTATAGAATTAGTATATTTTGCTTTTCGAAACTTGCTGAAGCTAAAATGATAAATCTGTCTGTCCTCAAAATATGTCAAATTCTTCTGACAAATGACAACGACTTGTTTGACAATCATGTCGCTTTGACAGCTAAACTGACTTCCAGTATGTCTCCGTCTTCTTCCGTCCTATTTTACGAGACTCGAGATCTTGATTTTCACGAAAACCTGCACTTACAAGTGTTTTATATTGTAAATGCCCATTTATTAAATAAAGTTTTTAAAGTGTGAACATCAAAACTGTAGTGCTGCCAAAAACTATAGGTTTTCATTTACTTTGGTAGGTTACCATGACAACTAAACAACCCACCAAACGTAAATAAAAAACTAATTTCACCTATAAAACTTTTTGCTTGCCTAGCTTTTACTTCTAAAATGCAAGTCTCTACAATACAGCCAGTGTTTAAACTGGAATTAAATCACAAAGTCACACCCGGCATTGCAACTATTGCAAAATATGACGGTACCCATGCCTGCTTCACCGCATCAGCTGGGTATGATAAAGTATGTTTATTTGATATATGTTCAATAGATTTTAAGCGTTACACAAAATATTTAAATAATCTAAATCTTACTGGCCAGTATACAATAACTTAACTTCATTTAAATTCTTTTATTTTAAGATAATAATTCATCATCCACAAGGAGGTATTATTAGCGGTAGAGCTCAAAGATCTCAGTCTCACGGAGAAGTCTCTGAGCTGAATCTGAGCCAGGCTGTCATATCAATGGCCGCTGGTCCTTTGAAACCGGATACACAACGAGACATGCTATTGATAGGATCTCCTACGCAAATATTGGGTACGCAAAGTTATTATTCTGTTTCGTTTGCCATCCCGCGTTTGTCATCTTTTCTAATTAGTTATTTTATTATTAGGACAGATAATGAGTTACACACTTAGTGGCGCCTACTATTTATTTCATAGTTTCAAATTCGGTCTACTTTAAGGTTAGCCTACATTCCTGTACAGTCGAGAAAATTGGATTTTTTCATCTTCGAAAACACGACTTTCAAGTACATAATACTAGGTTGTTAGGTACTGTTATAAATAATACGACCACCACACGATAAAACACGATACTCCGTTCAGATTCAAATTATAATTCAATCTGCGAAAACAAAATACGCAATAGCGCGCTGTATTGTCACACATAATTTAAGTAGGTACATACGTCGATGGCAAGAAAGCTGAAACACATGGCGTTTTCGGCATCGAAAGCTCCCCCGGGGCAGGGGAGCCCGAATAGCCGAATATCATATTGTTTATTTAGTCATGATGATGTGACCGTGCCGTTGGAAAATTTAGTGCAATGTACCCAATGTTATATAAATACCACGCTATTTCAAAAATGAGAGGGGCCTACGCATCCATATAGGTAAGTGCCATAAACTATCGTTAGCCCCTTCTCCTTCAGTAGTTCTACCATCACAAAACTCCACCGAACACCAACCCTTTTGGCAAGAAATTTCCAAATTGAAAAGTTCAGTCCCCATACTCAGGCGGATCCCTAGGGGTGCAAGAGTAGCTGTAGCCCAGAAGCTTGCCGAGACGGTACACAAAACTGTAAGTAAAAACTCGAGGCAGGCCTGGGAACATCTATTTACTTTTCCCTACCGCATCCTACACGTTACTAGGGATCCTCGCAATAATGCCTCCCTCACGTCTCTTGTAAAAAAGAACTGTGTTTCTGATTTCGATTTACACCCAAATTTTTATTTACCTTCATCGGCCAAAAATAACATCATAAAAAATGTCGAAAACAAAATAAGTGAGGGAGACATTAAAGGCGCCGCGGGGCTACATTTTTTCCAACGACACGATCGCTCCCAATTCCCCAGAAACCCTCACCGCCTTGCAGAATAAACATCCTCCTCAACTATCACCTCATCTTTTCCTAGACACCGATGATGCCGAACCAGCCCTCCAAACGTCGGTTGACAGTGTTCGCGGTGCCATCATGTGTTTTCTTCCGGGTTCAGCGGGCGGTCTCGACGGTCTCACCCCTTAGCATCTGAAGGATCTCACCAGCGGTTGCTGTGGGGAAGCCGGAGAAAAGCTCCTGCAGGAAGTCACGAATATGTGCAACCTAATGCTTCGCGGGGGGGTTGCATCAGATATCGTTGACATTTTGTATGGAGCAAACCTCTGCGCCTTGAGGAAAAGAGATGGAGGTATTCGGCCGATCGCTGTCGGCTCGACATACCGGCGCCTCACTGCCAAAATAGCCTGCAGGTCTATTAATTCACTAGCTTCTTACTTCCAACCGAAGCAACTTGGTTTTGCCTGCAAAGGTGGCTGTGAGGCAGCCGTTCACTCTTTTCGCACATTCATAAAAAACCAAAATAACAGTAAAGGTGGACGTAAAAAATGCATTCAATTCAGTTAACAGGGTCGCCATGTTGGCTCAAATAAAAGCTAAAGCGCCTGCCATTTTGCCTTTTATGCTCCAATGTTATAAGGAGCCAACCAAGCTTATTTATAAAAATCATCTCATCCCATCAGAAGTTGGCTGCCAACAGGGTGACCCTTTAGGTCCAGCAATTTTCAGTCTTGCTATACACCCGGCCATCGAACTTCTAAATTCAACGTTTGGTATTTGGATGGTGGGACCCTTGGAAGCGATGCATCTACTGTACTTTCTGACTTTCGTACATTAATAATCCATGAGTTCCAAAATATCGGCCTAGAATTAAACTTTGGAAAATGTGAACTTTTTGTCCCTGATAATTGTGAGGACAGAGAAACCGTTATATCCAGGTTCAAAGAAGTAGCTCCACAATTATCAGTTATCGAAAAGGGTTCACTTCTTCTCTTAGGTTCCCCTATTCTAGACGATTCCCTTCCGGATTTTATAAACAATAAATTACAAAATTTTACTGAAACTTTAGACCGACTTCTCCAAATTAACTGTCACATGGCTTTTACCTTAATCCGATATTGTTTATTTGTTCCAAAATTTACTTATGTCTTGCGGTGTTGCCAACTTTGGAAGTTCCCCCAACTTCTCAAACGTTTAGACGACACCATAAAACATACGCTTTCTTCTAAGATTAAGAACCTCTAGATACGCAACACTTGTAACCACTAGAGTGCATCTCGCTCACCCACTATGTGTTGCCATGTACAAACATAGCCTTCAATTGTGGTATTTTTGTCTTGATCTTAGGATGCACATGTAAGTTTTCTCGTCGTAGTCAGTAATAAACAAGAACCGTAAAACGAGTTTTCCCTTACACCACTCATTATTAAAATAAGTAAGTAAATTTCAATATTTTAATACTGGCGATTAAATTGTTCTAGTTATTTTTTATGAGTCAGAGGTTTTAAGAAAACATGAGATTAAAGTACAATCGTACCTGGATTTTCAGTCTCGATTAGAAGTCTTTGGTCTCGATCGACACCTATTATTAAGTAAACTCTAGGCCAAGACCGAAAGTAATAGATATATTTAAAAATATTATGAACGTGGTAAAAATATTTTTAACTCATGAACGGCTGAACCGATTTGGCTGAAAATTGGTGAGGTATCTTGAAACCAGGAGAAGGACATAGGATACTTTTTATCCCGTTCACAAGGGACTCAAAACTCGAGAACGGCTGGATCGATTTGGCACATTTTATATTGTTTTGAAATAATTGCGGAAGTTCAGGGAAGGCTTGAACAGTGAGAAATAATGAAAAAGGTTGTAGGTGTAGGACTAGGACGTAGGATGCATTATAAGTGTAGTCATTTATTCATTTCAGTTCATGTTTAAGACAGAACAACGTGTGTCGAGACAGCTAGTTATATATTATTATTAGGGGTTATAATAAAAATAAAAAGATAAAAAGGCCTTTACCATAGTAACTGAGCCTCTCATACAATCTGTATGGTTTAATGGCTTTAAATACCTAGTAATTTTGTTAAAATTAACGATAATTCCGCTGTCTGTGGACCAATTTTCGAATTGTTTTTTTATGTAAAGGGTTCCTATGGGTGTATAAAGTGGTGACCTGATGATGGGATCTATGAGGAATCGAGGGAACTCGTCGAAACTTATATGGTGATTTTGACTTGTTCTGAAGTAGTCCAAGCATAAACCACCAAAAAGTCTTACTATTAATACTGTTAGGTAGGGTAGGTATTTCTCTTAATATAAAAATTAAACAATTAAATGAAATTATATTAAAAATTAAACAATATCAAAAAAGTAAATAGTTTTTTATTTAAGTAGATGTTTCAAACATTCTTCATTCACTTCAACACATTTAAAAAATTAAACAGTTAAAATACATATAAAAGAAACTAGCCCGTCGAGAAGAAACAGCGTAAGAAACTCGCACGGGGCCACTTTTTAGCAAAAATATTTTTACAATGTAGTAGGTAACTTAATCTATATGACGTCACCGTAAAATTGTAAAAACCTTTAGATTGTAATAAAACTAGTGAAATTGTAAAATGCTGATTGACTACCGACGCGAATACGCTGTCTATAATTTAACACATTGTTTTTCGTTAGATTAAAATAGGTATATAGTTTTTAATCTTTCGACATATTTTTACCATCTAGTTAGTTATTTTATAATCTAACGGTTTTTACAATTTTACGGTGACATATAATATAGCAAAAGTCAAGATAACTTAATTACATGGAAGCAGCTTTGGAAGGGTCTATCTTATTCCTAAGGTGTGCAATCGTTAATAAAATCATTAATGAAATAACTTTTTTAAATTTGTGGCACACCTAGTCCTATTTTGGTCCCAGTAGACCTTGTAGAATTTACTTCTACTCTCTGCGTTCTAATTTTAAGATAAGAACTTAAAAGTTTAAGTGCCGTGTCCCTTTATAATTTTCTGACCAACGTAGCGTGCTCGACACAGTCGAAAGCCTTGGATAGATCACAAAAGACACCAAGTGCATCATGTGATCCCTCTCAGGCCCCAAATATACTGCATAGAAGACCAATACCTGCGTCTGTTTTGGACCGACCTAAAAGTAAAACCGAATTGATTACTATATTATAATAGACTATTTAAGTTAAAGTGAACGAGCAATTAATTTAATTTAATTTTCTATTTGAATTGATTAGGTATGTATCCAAAATTTATGTTTAGTGAGGTTTGTGGAGGTAAGGGTTAGCTGTCGCCTTATTACTCCCAACTAAAAACTTCAACCA
Organism: Glaucopsyche alexis; assembly: GCA_905404095.1. Taxonomy (NCBI): domain Eukaryota; kingdom Metazoa; phylum Arthropoda; class Insecta; order Lepidoptera; family Lycaenidae; genus Glaucopsyche; species Glaucopsyche alexis. The sequence goes on from FR990057.1 coordinate 20,820,224, forward strand.
CTAATATCTCAGTGACTGTGGGTTTCCTGATGGGGAGAGTGGGGGTTCCACCTTCCCCCTTCCCTCCCCTCTTAACCCCCTCCTCCACAAATCGTGGGATCGTGGGACATTATACTAAATTTTTACCGAAAGAACTTTAGTCAGTATATTTTGGTACTAAATTAAATAGCAACACTAAGACAAATATATTTTTAGAATAAGTTACGAATTATGTAAAAAATACAGATTTCATCTCACTTTCTATGGAAAATATGATTGTATTTACGTCCACATATCATCATTCTTAAGTAATATGCAATCACAAACTAAAAAAACACGAGCTATAGCTACTTACGAGTGAAAAGTTACGGCAGCACATTTTCCTTCGCTGCGACTTTTGCACCTGAAAATACTGCATCCACCCATTGTTAAAATACTTAAAAATACACGGAGTATCTATCTCAAAAGAGTATATAACATAAAACACACCAAAAAACAAAAGATTTCAAATAATACGAAACCTCACTCTTCACAGCTGTTATTTGTTTGGCACAAGAGTGTCAAATTTGACAGCTCTGTGCCAAAAACCCGGTTACAGCGAAAGGGACAAAACATAACATTTTTGTCTCGTTTCTTCACAAGTATTGACCAATTTACGTTCTCTCTCTAACAAGCTGTGACGTCAGGAGCTATCCTGCCCTGGCTTTCTTCCATTCTTAATATAAAATTTGACCACCGCTCATGGACTCAAGCAACGCTTCCAGTAAGATTCGGTGGCCTGGGCATTCGACAAACGTCTGACGTAGCCTTACCAGCGTTCTTGTCCTCAGTCCACGCAAACCACGCAGTAATTTTGAAAATTTTAGAGCGCTCATCCTGTCCGTTAGTTATCCCTTTTGCGGACGAGGCCAAGGACGCCTGGGACATTGCTAGTGCCGGCAGCAATGTGCCCGAGAACACATTTTCCCAAAGGCTTTGGGACGAGCCCATCTGTAGACTGGTACGGAATAGACTTTTTAACACGTCTTCCAGTCCTGTAGAGCGGGCTCGTCTTTTGGCTGTGGAGAATTGAGAGTCGGGCGTTTGGCTGCAGGCACTACCGTCAGCCAATACTGGTACATTGCTGGGCCGTAATACATTTCGGCTAGCTACTGCCCTGCGTCTTGGTGCCCCCCATGTCGTCCCTCATCAGTGTGTTTGCGGCGCGAACGTAGACAGTCACGGTCACCACGGGCTGTGCTGCTCACGAAGCGCTGGACGCATTTCCCGGCATCACAGTCTGAATGACCTCATTCGTCGGGCTCTTGTCACCGCCGGTGTGCCAGCTATACTGGAGCCCTCCGGTCTGGCGCGCGACGATGGCAAGAGACCTGATGGAATGACCCTGGTTCCTTGGAGTGTGGGACGGGCTCTTGTATGGGATGCTACTTGTGTCGATACTCTTGCTCCGTCCCATGTCCAGGGCACTTCGAACTGTGCGGGCGCGGCTGCAAACCAAGCAGAGAACCTCAAACGGCGCAAATATGAGAACCTTAGCGGAGACCTTATATTTGAACCGTTTGGGGTGGAAACCCTAGGCGCATGGGGTCCGGGCGCACATAAGCTTTTTAAAGAAATCTCCAAAAAGCTTACTGAAGCCACCCGAGACCCCAGAGCCGTGAACTACCTGGCACAACGGATAGCCATTGCTATCCAATGAGGCAATGCTATCAGTTTGCTAGGTACTCTGCCAGATGGGGACGACCTGGGAAAGTTTTTCTATTTATAGACTTTTTTAGAGATAGATTATATTTTATAGATGTCTTCTTTTTATTAGTAGGTATTAATTTTTAGTTTTTTATTTGGCTCTAGTTTTATTGTTAATTTTATGTTTCTTGTGTTATTTTAATTACCTTATCAAAATAAAAATTTTTAGTCATGTAAAATTTTAAAAAGAAGTAGTGAGTGGAATTTTTGTGATTTGGGAATCATCGGTTTAGTTTGGCTATTTTCGTACTCATTCGGGTAGCCCTGCCTCAGAGAGTTAAGATGGCGAAAACACTAATATGGTAGGATTTAATCTTTTTGTTTACTAAATATTAATTTAAATATTGTTATTGGTAACAGCCTACGACGTGCACGACAATATCGATTTGTTCTTCAAAGAGGCACCAGATGGCGTGAACGTGATCATTGTGGGTAGTTTCGGAAAACACGAGGCCCTGGCTATAGTCGGTGGTCACAGTTCCGTGTTAGCGCTGAACAGCCAGGGTGAGGAGGTGTTCTGGAACGTTATTGGGGGGAAAGTCAACGCTATGATCACGTTTGACTATGATAAAGATGGCGAGAACGAGGTAGGTTGTCTCACGGGCTGCGGGCACTAATATAGCGACATAAAGAAATATACACGACAAACGGTTGTTTGTAATTGGGGCTACCTGGCAATAGCGCGTAATGCGCATCGTGTCGTTTACATTAATTCATTGAAAATTTATTGGTGTCTTTCTAACCAGATAAGTACCTATTTTTTTTTCAGTGGATAAAAAAAATGCGATGTTGAAGTAGAAGGTCAATAATTTACACCGAAACAAAACGATACATGACATAGTGCTGCATTTTTAAGATAGCTATTTAAAATTAAACTTTATTCATAATACCCAAGAGGCCAAGAAGATACACGTTTCATTATAAGGCTGGGACTATATGCAACGGAATCCGGTAGGCCGTAGAGAATTATGAGCACTGAAAATAGAACTCTGTGCTAATACAATACAGTTGAAAATGGAAGTTTGGAGTGTCGAGCTGTCATATATGACATTGACATTTGACTCGACACTCGGATGTTCGATTTTCAACTCTATTGTATTAGTGCAGAGATCTATTTTCAGTGCTCATAATTCTCTACGGCCTACCGGATTCCGTTGCATATAGTCCCAGCCTAAGAGTTCGAATGTCATGTTGCACCGTGCTACACAACGCATGTGCTGCAGTGTATGGAGTTATGGACTGATATCATAATATGAAACACTAGCGACCCGCCCCGGCTTCGCACGGGTACAATACTGATACTAATACTACAGATAACAGAATGTCTTTAAACCTCTAACAAAACGGGTGAAATTTAGTCAAAACAAACAGAAACAAATTAATATAGGTACCTACTAATACTTAAGGAAATAAGTAAGTGGGTATACTTTTATCGTATGAAATACCTACACTTTTCAGAACTAACAATACAATAATCACTAAATAAATAGTTACTCAAGTATCTATCCATCATAGTTACAACGAACACAAAACAAAAAATTTACTCATAGATCTAAACGGCATGTATTTAAACTTGCGACAAAACAATTAAATTTTGGATGTGAAAATACCCAATATTGAATACTAAATTACTAAGTTGGCGAAAGAATGTAAGGAACAAAAAAATTACAAATCTGGTGACTAAATAATACTATTGAATTTTCCAAACTGGCAGACAGATTATATTTTAGCGAACAAATAACCACCTTGGCGACAATTTGTGAGTACACATTTAATTTAAGAATAGGCACATATATTTTCCCTGATGTAGGTAACTCAAAAACCATACAAGCAGCAAAACGAGAGCACACAAAAAAAACATAAAGGAGCGTACAAAATTTCCAATTTTTAATTTTTCTCGGTTTTAGGGGATTATTGTGTAGATTAATTTTGAAATTTAAAAATGGCGGATATTTATTTTTCGTAAAATTGATATGGGTGTCGTTTACCAGGTTTTTGGGAGTGCTGGATACGAAAATGACATTCGTTTTGAAATTCCAATATGGCGGACATACTTAATTTTATAAAAATAATATGGGTGTCCTTTTATTGGTTTCTGGGGTTGATAACAAAAAAGTCATCCATTTCAAATTTCCTTAGTAACCCCGCAACCTCATATTTTCCTCAAGATGGGAGAAATAGAAATTTGAAAATCCTGAATTTTTCAACATTTGTATAGCTTTATACATTCCTGGTATCTCAATGTAGAGCATTTACTTCTTTTTATATAAAATTGATTCTATCTCGGAAACGGTGCATCCTATTGAAAAAATAATGAAAATTTCGTCCCCCTTAGAAACCCCGCAACATCATATTTTCTTCATGATGGGAGAAAAAAAATTTCGAAAATCCTGAATTTTCCAACATTCCTATAGCTATAAACATCCGTCGTATCTCAATGTACAGCATTTACTTCTTTTTTTATAAAATTGATTCTATCTCGGAAACGGTGCATCCTATTGAAAAAATAATGAAAATTTCGTCCCCCTTAGAAACCCCGCAACATCATATTTTCTTCATGATGGGAGAAAAAAAATTTCGAAAATCCTGAATTTTCCAACATTCCTATAGCTATAAACATCCGTCGTATCTCAATGTACAGCATTTACTTCTTTTTTTTATAAAATTGATTGTAACTCGGAAACGGTGCATCCTATTGAAAAAATAATGAAAATTTCATCCCCTTTAGAAAACCTGCAACATCATATTTTCTTCATGATGGGAGAAAAAAAAATCGAAAATCTTGAATTTTCCAACATTTCTATAGATTACAACCCTCGTATCTCAGTACAGCATTGTCATATTTTTTTTTTATAGTCGCTTATATCTCAGAAACGGTGCGTCCTACTGCAAAAATAATGATAATTTCCTCCCCCTTCTTAACCTAGAAATCGCATATTTTCTTCATGAATGGTATAAAAATTCATAAATCCTGAATTTTGAAAAATTTCTATATATAGTTAGCTGGTACCTTGAACTACATAACATACTGTAATAATAATCATCAATCCTAATTAGCATCCCCAAGATCTTTTAATTTAGTATTCATATTCATTTTACGAAGATTGAATATTCTCCATTTTGGAAAATGAAATTGGAAGACAATTTTGTAATCAGAACCCCCAGAAACCTGGAAAAGGACAACTTTATTAATATTAATGACAAAAATTTACGCCATTGTGGAATTTCAAAACAGATTTTATTTTCATACTAGCTAATGCCCGCAACTTCGTTTGCGCAGAACTAACGAAAGCAGAACCCTATTTTTTAACGGAACCCTAAAATAAAAGTAGCCTATGTTAGACCTTATAACATAAGCTATCTGCTAGTGAAAGTCCCGTGAAAATCGTTCCAGCCGTCTCATAGATTAGCCGGAACAAACAGACAGACAGACCGACAGACAGACGGACAGACAAAAATTAAAAAAAATGGTATTTTATTATTAGTACCGAATATACTTTCAGATTCATTTTGTGAAAAGCTGTTAATTTGAAGTTACAAACAGACACTTCAATTTTATTTATCTGTATAGAGTATAGATTATTCTGCACCCCCAGAAACCTAGAAAATGACACACATGCCAAAGAAAAACTTACTCCAACAGTATCCAAAAATAGGATTTTCCGTAGCCTGCAAATTGACTTTTTAGTAGCCATTAATTTATCAACCAATTCTGGTTTTATAGCTGCTTTTATGGTATAATGGTCACCAACTCGGAAATTAAGTCACCAACTTATAAATGTCGGTGCGAATTTGGATTAAATTTCGCCTCTTTTTATCTGCCGACTTTTGAATTTTTTGTCTCCCGAGTGTTTTCGCCAGTTTAGTAATTTAGTCCCCAACATATTAATTCGCTGCCAAATTCAGTAATACAGTATGCTCACATGCAGTCGCCAACTTATTTTTTGTTCGCTCGATTAATTATATCCCGATCTAAACTCGCACGCCTTGGCGACGACGCGACGCCCACTTCGCAACGGGCCGTGCAGCAGAAATCGTAATATTTTAATTTCGCCATAACTTCAAAACCAAACATCCAATTTTAATCATTAAAAGACCAAATATTATCTACATAAACTGTACTTAGTGATGAAATAATTTATTTTGATAAGGATTAATAGCACAAGTAAAATAAACGCGTTTAAATGTAGTCCAAAAAAAATTCAAGATTTCTAAATAAAAAAATGATTGTTGTGCCTCACTCGACATAGATAGGTATAGTGTGTCGCGGACTTTTTTGTAGATATTTATAAGATCTACAATTAATTAGAACATTTTATGGTTCTATCTTTTATAGTTTAGGCAGCGTACGCAAAATAAGTAACTTTTTTGGTTGATTTTTTACACCTTGTGTCCGAAAAACCCAAATATCTTACGGAACCCTATTTTTTTCCAAAATAAAATTTAGCCTATGTTACTCGTGGATAATGTAGCTTTCGAATGGTAAAAGAATTTTTGAAATCGGTCCAGTACTTTTTGAGCCTATTCATTACAAACAAACAAACAAACAAACATACAAACAAAGTTTTCCTCTTTATAATATTAGTATAGATTAGTATAGATGTATCTTTTTATATATGTACATACTTAGTGAATAGGTAAAGTTCATTTGAAAATAGCTTCCTTAAAAATGCATCGTCGCGTAAACTCGCGTAGCGTCGGATACTGTCGCGGTTTGAACTGGCCTAATTTTTTGTCTTTCAGCTGCTAATAGGCTGCGACGATTCCTACATCCGGGTGCTGAAGAACAATCAGTTTATAGCGGAGATGGTGGAGACTGGACCCGTGATTTGTCTATCTCAGATAAGTGAAGTGAGGTTCGCGTACGGCCTGGCCAATGGAACTATTGGGATATACGAGGAAGGAATACGATTGTGGCGTGTTAAGGTAAGTTAATTTTTAAAAAGCTAAGAAAACTGCACCTATTAGGTAAGTACTATAGTCTGTGACTATAGTACTAACTGTAGAGGTCGGCGCAGGAACGAGCGGAGCTGTGGGACACCTTGGGGGAGGCCTTTGTCCAGCAGTGGGACAGCATAGGCTTCTACAAAAAACGTTACATTGACGCTGCTGTCAAACGTTCCTGCTAGGCCTTTTATTGTTCTTTTTGTTTACCTTTGATTATATTGGATTTGGACAGAGTATAATAGAGGGATCAAGGCCATCTATCGACCGTTGGTAGAGGTTGGACATTTCTAACTACTACGCCAATCGTATTCAATATTTTGTGGACAATGCACATAATATTATCCAAACTATACTTTCCTATTAACTTGTTCTATTTTGTTATCCAGTCGAAGCAGAACGTGATCTCGCTGCAGTGGTCTGGCGAATGCCTGGCGTGCTGCTGGGCGAATGGGCGAGTAGATTGGCGCGACGCGACGGGCCGGGTGGTGAGGAGGGTTCAGATGCGGTCCGCCGCGGCCGCCATGCTGCTGGCTGATTACCGGGCATTGGGCACGCCGGATCTTGTGTGCGTCTCGGATAGGGGGGAAGGTTGGTTAAGTTCCGAGATACTCACGGTTCACAACATGTTCGAAAACTTTTTGAAAACCTTGTAATACTGTCAAGCTCTTTAAGTGGGAGGAACTGAAACTAACCCTCGTCTATAAGTAGTATTACATTAATCCTAAACCTTATTTTCTTTCTTTGATTAGTTCATGAGTAACTGCTATCTGTGGAGGCTTGTAATTGACTTTTTATAGCTCTATTATAGCTATATTAACTATCTTCAAACATATCGAATTACTGTTAGCTGTAAGCCACCCAAATAAAATAAAATAAAATGGTCCAGCCGACTGAACTTAAAACGACGGGTTAGTCGTCAACGAAAAGTGACGCTTCCGTTGTGTTTCGCTGTGTAAAACTAGCTTCCTATCCTGTAACTTCCTTGAAGTTGAGCGCAGTGAAGTTGCTTACCATTAGAGAAATAAGTTTTAAAATTGAAAATCTGCTTTCCTTCCTAGCAATGCACTACTTCTTGATAATAATTAACCTAATACTTTTCTATGACTATTAGTATTAGGCTATCCACCAATACAAGACTCGTCAGACGCCAGTGCTGCAAAGAAAATACCGTCAGAAGAAGACCGCTTAGCCATCACGGAGCTGCTGAACAAGAAGCAGGCGTTGATGGTGGAGATGCAGCACTACGAGGCGAACGCGTCCAGCAGTCATTTGGATTTAGAAGTGGACAGACCGTCTACTGCGATGCCTACGAACACGAGATTACAAGTTGCCGTCGCACCGGATGTTGAAGAAGTAAGTTACAAGTTTCCGCAAATATTTGAATTCGTTGCCTACTGACCTTCGTCATTCGTATCTGGGGGCACGGCAGTGCCCCCGCCAAGTCGAGCGCGAAGCAAACACTGCCGTACCATCCTTTACTGGAACCATTTCGCCGCATTTTCAGGCCCCTATTTGAGAACCTCTGGATAAGACCAGAACGCAGAAATTTTCGTCATCCAGTAAGCTATAATCACATACTTAAAATCCAAAATTTTAAGTCTGTAGGTCATTTAGTTCCGAAGTTAAGCGAAAGCAAAGTTTCGCATTTATGACACTCACTCACTCACTCATGATCATCAGAATAGAACTAGTACTTCCCATAAACTCAGAGAGCTGAAATTTGGTACAGAGTTAGGGTTTAATGGCCACATAAAGGGAAAACTATAAAAACTAGGATAATCGATCTGGGGGCACGGCAGTGCCCCCGCCAAGTCGAGCGCGAAGCAAACACTGCCGTACCATCCTTTACTGGAACCATTTCGCCGCATTTTCAGGCCCCTATTTGAGAACCTCTGGATAAGACCAGAACGCAGAAATTTTCGTCATCCAGTAAGCTATAATCATATACTTTAAATCCAAAATTTAAGTCTGTAGGTCATTTAGTTCCGAAGTTAAGCGAAAGCAATGTTTCGCATTTATGACACTCACTCACTCACTCATGATCATCAGAATAGAACTAGTACTTCCCATAAACTCAGAGAGCTGAAATTTGGCACAGAGAGCTGAAATTTGGCACAGAGTTAGGTTTAATTGCCATATAGAGGGAAAACTATAAAAACTAGGATAATCAAAGATCTACTCCAGATCTTTGATTATCCTACCTGGTGACCCTGATTAGAAAACACAAGAGCCCAACCAAACTATTAGAGATCGACATACCGCCTTTACAAAAAATATTCAACTTGGTGGGCCACTTCATTTGATGTCAAAAATCGAATGTCTGAAGTATCTGATGTCCCTGGCCAAGTCACACAACATTAACTATAATAATAAAGAAATCGCAGTAAGGAACCTTAGACTTGGCACGACTTTGTCTAGATTTCAGTACTTTTTAGAGATAAACAAGCAGCTCCATCGAGACTTGGCTATTTTTTTACATAATGTTTTTGGTGGGATAGAATTGTCCGAAATCTGTAAGGCCGCGGTCGGAGAAAATTCAGAGGAATGAAAATGGATCCCTGCGCTATAATACATTAGAGCTTAAAATAGATCTCTGCGCTAATACATTAGATCTTAAAATCCCTTGCCTTGCGGATTCCAGGTAACATAGATATTATAATAAATAATAATATAGTCCCAGCGTATGATGACATACTTTAAATAAATGAATCTAGCTAGTACACACATACTTAAATAAGCGCCATCTATTGACAAACTAAGTACTCTTTGAAATATTTTTTAGGTAATTTAAAATAAAAAATCTGTCGTTTAAATTTTGTTAGGGAACTTTAGAGTTGGCAATCTCAACAAACAATGAGACTATCGTCCGTGCGGCCCTGGTGCTCGCGGAGGGTATATTCGAAAGCGGCGAGACGTTGGCCAGGCATCCTCCACCGGAGCAGTTGAGGTCCATGTTATACATCCCACTGCGACCGCCACGAGATGTTCCAGTAGATGTGCATATCAAGGTATTAAAACCAAGGAAAGGAGATGTAGTGACAAAAATTGAGAAAGGTATGCTGAGATGGTTTGGCCATGTCGAGAGAAAGAATGAAGAACGATTGTCGAAAAAAGTGTATAAGGCGAGTGTGACTGGAAGTGTTGGAAGGGGTAGATCTAGATGAACGTTTCGAGACCAAATCAGGGACGTCTTGAAAAAAGGCCAGGTCAAGAGTTTTAAATTGAGCAGCATGTATGAAGGGAATAATGAAAGTGGACGAAGCGAAACAAGTATGTAAGGATCGTAGCAAGTGGAAAGAAGTGGTCTCTGCCTACACCTACGGGAAAGAGGCGTGATTACATGTATGTATATATGTAATACCAAGGACCTTAAGCTAGCTCCACACTACTTGCGAAGTAGGCTGAGGATGTGCTCAGCGCAGTAACCCAAAGTACGAAAAGCGTGACACTAGGCGAAGCGAAGTGCGTGTCCACACTAACGTATTAGGCTAACTTCGGTCTTCTTCGCGATTAGTGTGGAGCTAGCTTAAAATATGTGAACACTGTATGGTACAAGTGATTTCATAATGGCCCTCGGCATTATATTCGTTTTCTTTGAAAGTGACTACAATGTTGGATGTATAAAAATGACCATTAGCATGTCATTAATTACCAATGTCGTTTTGACTATAAATAATAACTCCCCACACCGATTTCGGTGACGGTGGCCGGTTTCATTGAAACCAGGCCAGTTACGCAGGAGTAATTTTATAGTGCCCAAGTGTGTGCGCAGTACACAAGAGCACTCTCTCTTCCTTTACTCTCATAACCCAGTGGGACGGGTGACCGACACGACTGGCGAGAGGTCAGGCGCAGGTCCGACTTTTTACATGCCCATCCGACGCATGGATCATCTTTTTTGTCAGACAATCAGGTGATCAGCCTGCATTGTCCTAACCAAACTTGGAAACAACATTTTTTGTTGTTCCTATGCGGGAATCGAACCCACGACCTCCCGAGTCGAGAGCCAATGCTCGAACCACTAGACCACGGAGGCTGACTATAAAATAAATAAGTCAAATCAAAAGTTAGCATAACCAAACTAAGAAGATATTTTAAGATACACAGCAACATAATATTTGTGCCAAAATGTGAAAAAGTAAGCTGCAACTTGCAAATTAGCTCCATTGAAACCTTTCGTTCCATTTTATTTTCCATCCGATTTTTAATAAAGTACACAGTAATTTGAAATATTTCCACAGGCTTTAGTCGGATATCCAGATAGTGAACAATTCCACATATTCGAGCTCACAAAACATCTACCAAGATTCGCCATGTACAGGCTCACAGATAATGCTAAAAGGAAAATAGACAGTCACGTCACATTCAAAATAACGGAACGGGTGCAAAGGATTTGTATTTGGGTCAACAAAAACTTTCTACTCGATGATGAGCTGGAGTTGGATAGCGAGGAAACTAAGGAGTTACATTTGACATTCCTCTGTTTGAGAGACAAGAGCTTTCTCATAATAGATTTGGAAGCTGACGGCCAGGTTACAATTACAACAAAAGATATAAGACTGGCCGGTGACCTAATACAGAGTCTGAGTTTATTCTTAAACTTATCAGATTTGCAGGTAAATATTGCAGTGTTTTTTTTATTATTATTGAAACAAAAAACATTTTTTTTTTTTCACTTTTTACAACTTGTGCACTTAATTGATTTTCAATATTGTTTATTCCTATAGAATATACTCAGAAGCCTACTAGTAAAAACATAGTTTTTTATTTTATTTGGTTTATATTTAAGACTTCCTCCACTCTTTTCTAAAGAACTCAAAATTTTCAAACAGCTATATTATTATCAACGTTGTAAAATTCAAATGAACAACATGATAACTTTATTAGTGCAGAAAAAAAAGATACATGAGAGTAGAAATTAATTTATTTTGTCTTATAATATAACTTACATAAAATCTATTGACCATACAGTTCCACGAATCCCACACACTTGAGCGGGTTGAAGAAGAACATATTGTTGTGTGGAGGTTCTCTCTGGCTCACGGCTTTCACTACCTCTTGACCGATGACTCCTCCGACCACAGCTGCAGCACCGGAGACAATACCAAACACATCAGTAAGGAGTGCGTCACTAATGAATCCTTCCGGAAGAGACAGCTCCTTAACAAGCTCGTTCCTCATCTTTAACAAAACTTCTGTGTCTGCTTTTCTGTTAGACGGGTCGGGATTTCTATTGTACTCATCTCTAAACCTCAGAAGGATCTTCATGACGAAGTAGGAGGGGTCGCCGCGGCGTAACCTCGACCTCAGCTCCGGTTTGGACCAGTCGGCGGACAGAGCGTTCTGTAGGGGCACGTAAATTGCACGGCGCTTCACTGTGATCGACACGGTCTCTCGAGCGCTCTTCTCGTTGTCGTCCGGACCTCGTTTCACCGCTTTGTGCTGTACAATCTCCTCGGAATACTCGTGGTCGACTAAATCGGCGAACATGTACCCGAACATACCCCAGACGTCACCGCAGAGGAACTTTTTGTTGTTGTCTCGGCAGATATTGTTTATGCGCTCCAACTGTTCCTGCTTTAGTCCCGTCGCGCACACGATGTCAAAGGTCGAGAAGTAATTATCAGGCAAGTCGTCGACTGCCTTTGTCTCAGCGCTCACTTCCACCATAGGGTTCAAAGCTCTCGCGCGTTGTAACGACGCTTCCGCTCTGTTTTCGCCGACTTTGTCGGGCGGTGCCAGAAATTGAGAATACAAATCAATCTCGTTCAGTTTCTCAACATCCAGTAAACATACACTTTTTACTCCCGACAAGATGATATTCTTTGCGATTTCAGCTCCGAGGCCGGTTAGGCCAATGATCAAAACTTTCGATGCTCGTAACCTCTTTTGGGACTCCAATCCCCAAAGTCGAATTTGACGATCGTATTGTTCAGCCTCGGCTTCCGAAAGCTCGACTTCATTGTTTCCAACCATGTTTTTCCTAGTTTTTGTTTGATTTAACGAAATTTCAATTTTCAACCACAAAGTTTGCAAGCGGCTTGCGGCGTTAAAATTTGACAAATGAAAAGGCGATGACATCAGTCATCACATCTGACAGTTAAGTTGGTGGCCGAATACGAGGCAAATGCTATTTTTTGTTTTTTTTTTTTTTATTTTATTTTGATAATATTAATAGGTGTGTAGTATTTCTTAGGTTAAAAATACTAAAATATTTTATTAACTAAAACACTACTCAAATTATAAATAATTCTAATCTAAACATTAGTCAACAGCAAAGTTTCCTGAAGTCGAAGACAAGCTGCGACTAGAGATGGATAATGTTTGTGATATCGATGAAACAAGACACAGGTTAGCCGCTGAAACTGCAGAAAAGGCACAACTAATAACTGCACTATTGCCAGCTGCCCAAGACGCTGCCGCGTACAATTTGTACGTAAAACGCTTTACTAACCGTCCAGCCTGCAAATCCAGCACCCGTACTAATGAACGTCATAAGCCTACGCTCAGTTTTTTTTCGAGAATTTTGGAGCGTTTTTTATGGTCGCGATATAAAGTGCACTGTAAATAGAACTCTGCGCTTGAGCTCTAATGCATTAGCGCAGATAAAAAACGCTCGTAGGAACGTAGCCTTAGTGTCACTAATGTCAATCATTTATAATTATTTTAATTGCCTACAAGTCCGCTTCAAGGTCGCGATATTGGATTTGCAGGCTGGACGGTGAGTATGGTAATTATAATAATATTGCAGTATGGTGATTATAATAACTTTTAATAGATAAGTTTACAGTCAGTTTACCTCAATCAATCACTACAAACTTTTTACACAATATTTATTCAACACATTCTAGAAACGAAATGCTGAACAGATACAAGGAGGTGATATTACTGAACGAGGAGCTAATAACAAGCTGCTACGTGCGGCGCTCGGCTCAGGACCAAGCGACTGGCTCGCTCAAACACTTGCACACCATTCTTCAGCAGGCTACACGGCTGAGAGGTAGTAATTCTTCGATATTAATAATAAAAACATAAAGCAGTCGAAGTTAATGGTACTGGCAACACACTTGTAACCCTCTGTATGGTTGTCACGATCCATCTGTGGGACAGATAGTGGGAGAAGTCAGGAGCCCGGAAGATCCCCGGGTACTTTAGTAATATATATTCTTTGCCCCGGGTGCTTGCTCAGTCCATGCCTTAAATTGTATGCGTTTCAGCACCATACTGAAGTTACTTCAATATTGCGATTCATTATAATGCGCCACACGTCTTCTCGTATAAGTGTTATTCCACTATTCATCTATAGATATAATGCCATTCTATTTTAAAGAATTATGATACATGCTAAATAATTTATATTAATAAAATTAAAATCAAGTACGTACCATATTTAGTATTTGTGTAGTTAAATTTAATTTTGATGTTATTATCTACTGTTTTCAGTCGGCAAGTACAGTAAGGCCGTAGTGAACGCGTGTAGGAAGGCAGTACGTGAGAACAACATTGAGGCCCTCATCAAAATCTTGCAAGTTGGTGATACATAGTCTCTCACTCTCTGCTAAAAGAAAACTATAAAACCTTATCGTGCTATTGAGACAGTAAACCCTAAATAAGAGATGTGTTAATAATCAGGTAGTCAGAGTAGTCTATATCATATTATGTTTGTTTGCATTGAATAGACTCCAAAAGTCAAAACCGATTTTGATGTAATTTGGCACAGACAGTATAGATCACGGGGGAAGGACATAGGCTAATTTTTATTGCGGCAAAATGTATGGTTTCGCGGAATTTCCTCATACATCTCGTATACAATAACAATGTAAAGATTTAATAAAAATACTTATCACAAATTCAACAGTCTTTTATTTTTAAAACTTAGCAATACTTAGGCACATTCGAAAGCACACATTACATTTATTTCAATAATTATTATTATCATGCACATTTAACATTATGTATTATAAATAAATAAAAATACTTATGTCAAAATACTCACTAAATATTCGAATTCATTTTAGGAAACTGTTAACTGATCTTAAAAAAACTATAAGGGTTCCTCAAGTATTACGGAACCCTAAAAACGTTGTACTTTACGCTCACATTTTACTTTTCCGCGACATTACTGGCGCCATCTATCTTGTGTCTTGTTACACTTTACAATGAACTGCGCTATAATGTAAAACGCCAGAGAAGAAAAAGAAAATACAAGTATTCAAATTAAAAAATAAAAAAACAAAACGATTACTTCAAAGATGGCTACAATTTTTAATACAGCTGTTAAACCATAAACGGCATCTAGACCCGCGAGGAGAAGTCTCCCAAGAAGTCTCTCTCGTAAATATTCTTTGCACGAGAGCGAAAAGACGAGACACTATCTGGCGAGTCCGGAAGAAAGGTAGCAGCCTTCCGATGCACGCGACGTGCGACGCGAGACCGAAATAGGGTCGCGGAGCCACTGCTTAGTATGAATTTATATGGAGCACTAAGCATTAAACAATACCCGCGTCGCGCGACCGATGAGCGGTTTGCTGGTCGCGGCGGTCGCAAAGATCGATAGGCTTTATACAGTAATCTGTTTAGTCGCATAATGCACATCATCAGCGCTAACATTGAGCAGCAGTCTCGGCTCGGGCTTGGGCTCCAGCAGCAGTAGTTTGAGTGCCGCCAGCCGGCTACATGCCGCTCGGGCCTGTGCCGGCGTAGGGGCGACGATATGCGCGCTGCGGTACGGCCGCCCGTCCAGCGCGACCAACGCCCCCGCTGTAGATAACGCGCGGGAGAGCGTAGTCTCGTCAGAGCCGGTGCGCTCCACCTGAAAAAAAAAAAAATTAAAGCCATCAAATAAAAAAGACATCAAAACGAGGTAATATCATGTAGAGCGACGCGCCACTTTGACAGCTCTAGCTCGAGCAAGTGTTTTGTTCACAAGTGACATTTTGAATTCGATAGAAGGAGACAAAACACTGTATAATTATTCAAAGCTTATACAGCGTTTATTAGTAAGGGGGTAGTTGTAGTGACGGTGAGTCTTAGCAACAAAATTGTTTGTCACGTCATGTCCTAAAACTGTTGACTAACTTTGCGTCAAAAATAATTTGTTGTATGTCAACGTGGCGACACGTTATTCTACACGTCAATTAAATTCGCATGCGCATGAATTCTTAATATATGTAGCGTAAATTGGTTGATTACATCATAGCCTCGGTGGCGCAGTAGGCAGCGCGTAAGTCTCATAATCTTAAGGTCGTGAGTTCGATCCTCACCCGGGGCATAGCTTTTTGTGAATTTTAATATTTAATTTTTAATTACATTAGCACTCTGTTCGGATTAAATGTAATCGTTAAAAGTTAACAATAAAAAATACATATATAATAATTCAACCAAATTCATTTATATTTCTGATTTGCACGGTATTTAAATTGGTAAAAGTTATTCTTCTGTACGCTAGTGCTAGACGATAATCTGTAAAAAATATATTTATTTGGAGTTAATTTTACTAATTGAACAAGGTTTTCTCTGAACGTATAAAATAACCTAATCAAGAGTATGTCAGGAGGGTTCCGTAACTATAAACGCGTAATATGTTTTTTTTTTCAAATTACTTCAAAAGTTACTCTCCAATTTAGTTCAAAATAATTTTCCTAAAGAGTTTTTAGCATGATCTATCAGAGTAAGAAAATTAAGTTTCTAAGTCTTATAGTTTAGAAATGCCAGGAGTGGACCAACTTATAAATCACTTTGGAGGCCGATTGATTACTCGACAATGGTTGACTTTATAAAAAAGTTATGTATGAAAACCTTGCCTTTATTTTTAAAAACCTATTCAACGATATGGGATGAAGTAGAAAGGGCCCGTCCATTAATCACGTGATGTTTTTAACAACTTTTTAGACCCCTCCCCTCCCCCTGGTGATACGTGGTGAGGGTTTATACTACCCCCCCTCCCCCACCTAAGATCACGTGTATTTTTTTACATAGTAAGCAGGTCATGTTTGAAGAAAAACTTTAACTTAAAAAACAATTTAATTGAATAATTTAAGCAATTAAAAACTATACGAGTCATTTATCTTGTAAGTATTTAAACAACACTACGAATCTGTGACCGATAATAATTTCGGTATACATAGACTAGGTTCGAAAATTAATACACGTGATGTCTCCATATACCCCCTCCTCCCCTTGGTGATACTTGGTGATTTTTTTTCGGACCCCCCCTCCCCCTTTAGGCATAACGTGATTAATGGACGACACCAAAGAAAAAAAATTTTCATCCCCACTTTACATGTATGGAGAGCCACCCCTAGAATATAAAATTATTATTATTGTATGATGCCAAATCCGAGATCTATACATGTCATAGATTACTATGACTATACCAAATTTCATCCATTTATATTCATAATTACCGACGCGGACAGACCCACAGACAGACGGACGGACGAACAGAGCGAAACTATAAGGGTTCCTCAAATATTACAGAACCCTAAAAAGGGGATTACAATTACCACCGGTTCGGGACTCTAATCCGGCGAGAAGAACCGCCGTAACAAAGTCACGCGGGTGCCACCGTTTAGTGGTTAGTGTGGCTCAGTAATACCTCGGCGGCGACAGCTCGCAGCATGAGGCGCTCGGCGGGCGAGCAGCGGCGTATCGCGCGCACCGCCGCGCCCCCCGCCGCCTCGTCCAGCGCGCGCTGCACCTCGGGAAACCCCGCGCCCGCGTCCCCCGCCAGCTCCAGCGCGCGTGCGCACAGCGCGAGCGCACGACGCGCGTCGCCTGACACTGCAGCTACTTTTCTGGAAAATAAGAGATAATAATAATAATAATATCTATGGACGCTTCACACCTCGTCAATCTGATCCCGTGGTAAGTTCTCGAAGAACTTGTGTTACAGGTACCAGACAACGGAAATATATTTAATACTTTTATACTATACACATAATTAAGATTTTTATTATATTATACACATATTTAATACACATCCATGACCCAGGAACACAGAAAAACTTTTGTTCCTTCTGCGGGATTTGAACCCGCGACCCCCGGCTTTAGCACCAACAAGCTCAACCAACTGAGCCACAGAGATCGTTGGGAGTAAGAGATAAATTGATAACAATGAAATGGTAGTTAATAATGAGTTTTAGTAGTTTTCCTTACCTACCGTACTAAAAACTTTACAGAATACAACGGTTTAATTCCAAACGCTGGATAGTCACCGCCAGATGATGGTTTACCACTTTTGAAACTTATTACGAAGTAATACTTTAATTATTGCTTATTTAACGGGTTCAAAAGCACTGGGATCTGTCTGGAATCTGTAAAGGATCTGTCGCCGATCGTACAATACAAGTAATAATACATAAGGTTGTTCGAAATCAAATACGGTTATTTTGGTCATAATATTATGATCTACTGCTTATGTCAAGACGTTTAAGCTAAAATATAATTCAAAAATCATATGGCCAAAACATACGTAAATGATTTTTTAGTCTATTATTGGAATTATAGTATAGACTATAGAGCATCGTTTCTCAACCTTTTTTATGTCGCGACCCACGAAAAAGCCAAAAAGTTAAGTAAAATTGCGACCCCGCCACGATTTTATCGACGTTCAATACAAAATATTCGTTCGAAAAACGAATATTTTGTACCTTTATGTATTTTGTATTTATTATTTTTCAACGGACTGGGACCCCCTTTAAAAACAAACGTCGAGTTTGTTTTTAAAGGGGGTCCCAGTCCGTCCCAGTCCAAGGGTCGTCGGAGTATAGATTGACTCGCACCTACGAGTATAACGATCACAATTCTAAAGCTATATTACCTCTATGGCTATTGGCTACTATCATACAAAAAAACTAGTCGTGGTCATGGTCGGAACGATTTGTAGATAACAACAACGGACAAAAATGCTTATTGATTTTAGCCACAGCTGACAGTCATACCTGGCCACCAGCTGCACGGCGTCGGGCACGATATGGCCCATCAGCCGCGCGGCCACAATGTTCTGCAGCTGCGTGTGCGAGTACGGCGGGAACGACAGGCGCGTGAGGCCCAGTCGCGACGCCACCCGCGCCGCCATCCGCTCGGGCAGGTCCATGGTGTTGGCGACCGCCACCACGGTGAGGCGCGCGCCGCTCGTCGCCCACTCCATTATGCTGTAGATAACGTCCTGGCGGCGGTTGCAGAGCGCGTCCAACTGAATTTTTTTATAAACTCCTTTAGGATTGTTGTGATTTTAATTCGACGAAACGAAAGTTCGTCCGTAGCTTATCGAATTCGTATTTTGGAAAGCTTCACTTGTATCGACTGCAAACATTTAAGTTTTTCATTACTATTAAACTTCTTTGTGGTATGGGGAGCGTTCAAGTATTAGCGTAACGCAGTTTGGGGGGAGGAGGGTCTTGTAAAACGTTACGATGCGTTACAAGGGGGCGAGAGGATTCGAACAATGCGTTACGTAACACTAAAAGTTATTAGTAATAGTAATTAAAAGTTATTTTTGCTACTTTTCGGTACTTTTTGCAACAGAATTACTATGAAATTTGTCACTTGGGTGTTACGTTACGTTACTGTAATAGGCTGTAAGAAATTAATACACAAGTACAGCAGTAATAATATTATACTTAAGAATTTAAGCGGTACCTATAAATACATATTATGTATAATGCTTTACCTCATCCACAATAAGCACGGTGGGAGTCCTCCGCGGCCCGGGGTTTGTGAATCTCTTCTCCAAAAGAGAACACGCTTGCTCCCATACAACTGTCTTCCCTGTAACATTTTGTTTTAGCAATTTTAACTTTTTTTGCTATTAAATGGTATAATTTACCCAGAATATAAATGATAATATTATAGTGAATAAAGCAAATTACTAAAAGATATTTATTATGTACTTCTTTTTTTTTATGAACTGGACCGAGCAGACGGATTGCCTGATCGCCCGCGCTTACCGCGCTTACCGCCGGTCATAGACACTCGCAACACCTGAGGAGTTACAAGTGTAACAATTACAAGTGACGCGGACTTGCGTTCCTAGTCCAATATCCCCAAATCCCCAAACCCTGTAACCTCACTCACTCGGCGAAACACAACGCGAGTGTTATTTCACGCCGGTTTTATGTGAGGCCGTTTTTAGCCGATCAAAAATATTTACCGCGACATATTTTCTTGCACGGCTTGCAGAAATTGCCTAACAGTGGTGTGGGGTTCCTGTAACTCCCATTCCTATCGCCTTCACTTACCACTTACCTTTTGAAGACCCTCATCCAAATCCCTATTCCCTACCTATATACGAATTACGAAGTATAGATACCAAGAGTCCAAACGTAATGGTCTCAGTTTAGGGGACATATTTTTTTGCCGGTAGAGCGCGCCATTGTTCAAGAAGTACCAAGCGCGATTCAGGACTGTGCGATGATTGGTCCGTCACAATAACATCGGTACGTCCAAAATTCTAGCGCAGCCAGTGGCAGAAAAGAGAACTAAGATCTGGGTTTATTAATGTATACATAAATACTATGGAAAAGCCTATACCGTTCGGACTCCTGGTTACTGATACTTCGTGTATGCCGCCTTCAAAGTTATAATTTTCTTATTAATAAAATACTTAGCGATGGCGCGACCTTGGCCAATACACTCATATTCCCATACCAGTCAACTGTTTGTATATCTGCACGAAGGCCTGCCTCGGCTCGGCTATCCTCATCCCGTTGACCTCCACCAGCTGGAACTCGGGCAGCTCCGTGTCCTCCTTCAGCATCTTGAGAGCGGAGTTCACTGTGGCTGTCTTCCCAGTACCCGGCACACCAGAGATGTACATGCAGCTACAAATACATTTTTTTAAATTATTATTAATGAGTAATAAGAAATAGTGAGATAGGGTGGGTGGTAATGTTGTGGTCTGAAAGAAGATGTAGTGACAAAAATTGAGAAAGGTATGCTGAGATGGTCTGGCCATGTTGAAAGAATGAATGAAGAGCGATTGACGAAAAAAGTGTATAATGCGAGTGTGAATGGAAGTGTTGGAAGGGGTAGACCTAGGCGGATGTTCCAAGACCAAATCGGGGACGTCTTGAAAAAAGGCCAGGTCAAGAGTACCCTAAACCGAAGAGCATGTATGAAGGGAATAATGAAAGTGGATGAAGCAAAACAAGTATGTAATGATCGTAGCAAGTGGAAAGAAGTGGTCTCTGCCTACCCCTACGGGAAAGAGGCGTGATTATATGTATGTATGTATTAATGAGTATATAACAGCTAACACCTCGTCCAGACTACTCGCGAAGTAGGCCGAGGTTGGCCGAATAAGACGTCCCTTCGCCTTTTCGTACTTCAGGTTACTTCGCGGAGCACTTCCTCGGCCTACTTCGCAAGCAGTCTGGAGTTCTGGACGGGGCATAATATAGTTTTGTGTGAGTGAAATTGAACTTATCTGGTCATTTTTTTAAACTTAGCTTAAATTTTCTGTGGCTACAAAAAAGATACTTTTGAATTTGTCACACAAATCGCAATTCATATGATTAGAAACCTCTTTTGACCTAGATTAACAAATTTTTTGTCCATTAATGCGGACCTGGGAGGCTGGGAATTATTGCTAATTAAATATTATGTAAATGGGTAATTAAATTTGCAGTGAATCATTGAACCATACATACATAATATATTGTGATTGTGACATAATTTATTATGTATTAAGCCGTGTTCACATTATCCAATTAAAGTAAGCCATTTTGACATCCAATGCATGATACACTGCAAACTTGACGCAAATACTATCCTACTAATATAATTAATGTGAAAGTTTGTGAGGATGGATGGATGTTTGTTACTCTTTCACGCAAAAACTACTGAACGGATTTTGATGAAATTCGGTATGGCTGTAGTTTAAGCTCCGGATTAACACATAGGCTACTCTTTGTCCCGAAAAAAAAAACAGTATTCCTTGTAAAATACTTGTTACTATATTTACGCTGGCGGCGCCGCGGGAAAAGCTAGTAATACCATAAACTCTTACCCACTGCTACCATCGCACAGTTTGGCTCTGATGAAGGACAATATCTCATGAAGTTGGTTCTCTCTTCCAGGGAGGGACTTGTTCTCTTTTGTATATTCTGTAATTATTATATTAATATATGAAACAAAAACCTTCAATACAGTTTAACAAGAACTGTGCGAACGGAGGAGTATGATATTTGGCACAGGTTAAGTTTATGTAGAGGAAGGTGTGCATAAAGCTAAGATTTTTTAAAATAATGCTAGGCCTGTCCAACTCCCCGTGTAGGTATCGAAAATGTAAGTACGTGCGGCGGCCCACTCGAGCGGGCCAATCAGTAGGGACTCACGCGCGAACAGTGAGCGACGTATACGCGAGATTTGTTCGTTGCAAATCTGGGCACATAATATTACATTACTGTGCTTAGGCCTTTACATCCGTTAATGGATGATTTATACAGTATTCTCCGAGCGAAGTAACCACTCTTGAAATACTGTAGTGCCTGGGACAGTTGGTTTCTAAATGTCGTATGGTTGCCCGAGCACATACGGCATTTTCACAACATAGTCAGCCTAGTCCAGAGGAATGAACTAGTCAATACGTCTGGGGCCAACTATGTGCGGGCTTCCTCACGATGTTTTCCTTCACCGTTAGAGCGTCCGTATGATGTACTTGAGATCTGAAAAAGTCTCATTGGTACACGCCACAACCTGGGATTCGAACCTGCACTCTCTCGAGTGCGAACTAAACGGCCTACCCACTAGGCCACGGAGCTCACCATTACTGTGCTTAAGTTAGGTAAAAATCACCGGGCCAGCTCTAACTATACCATAACATAATAATATTATTAATATAGTTTCATCTACTGCAATTACTTGATAATGATAACCAATATTAAGTATTTAGGTGTTGGCTCCTCCTTAGCTATCTGTTCGCGTCTTATGTTATTCTGATGTGATACGATTTGAAAAGTCATATTTTGTTGTCAAAAGGACCTAGAAATAGGGGCGCGATTCAACATCTTTGAGTAATATCAGGCCTTGATGGTATCGAAAATGCTTACGTTTACGCATACCTACTTATAGGTATGCGCGAATTTATTAGAATTAAAGTACTATTAACACCTACCTTAGGTTTATTTAGAAAGTAATTTGTTCACTAAGGTACATTAGGTAGGTACTAGAAAAAAAAGTTGTAATTAAATATTGAGATTAAATTATTTTCTAAACAGAGACAACCCCAATTTCGTCAGAAATAGGTAAACATAACCGTAGGTGATCAAGCTCGGCGCGATCTGAATTGAACTTAATCATATTGTAGTAAGAACCCTATTTATTTAACTGATTTTTCGGAGTGACTCTTCTGTACTTGTACTATTATGTACTCTGTGATAATGCTGAAATACATAAAATTAATAAAAAGTAACAACAAACTACCCTCAGATTATTTACACACACTACCATGCATTTGATAGATACAACTTTTTTTTGTACATTGATGTCTGTCAATCTCACTTTTTTTGCCAAGAGACAAAATAACCTTCAAAAGTTACAAATTATTTTATGAATTATTACCAGCGAAATTCGACCACAGAGTGACCTCTAGTTATATTTAAATAGTAGGTAGATATCATTAGTCATTACTAATATTAAGTACACATGTTTATGAGAAACCTTAAATGTCTTGCTCAGATTTGATGTTTTTTTTAATCTATTAAAGCCAGTACATATTATATTTAATAGAAGTTGTTCCTAATTAACAAATGTCAGTTTTAATTACCAATTTACGAGTTAATAATCTCTCACCTTCAATGTTCTCAACAGAATGAGCTCTAGAATGTAGTGTAGGAGTCAGCTCACTGGTCAGTATTCTTTTGGAGACACTTCTGGGGGTTCTAACAGCAGATGGCCTTCCACGGGGAGTCCTGGGTGTTTTTGGTGTTCGTGGAGTTTTTGGTGTCTTAGGTGCAACCTTGAAATCCTCCTCACTCCCACTAGTATTCTTTCTCACCCGTCTCGGAGTACGTTTCACTGGTGACACCTCTTCTTGGAATGATTTCAAGTTCTTTATGACTCTCCCCGATCTGGTTAAGTATCCGTCTTTATCCTCCTCTTCGAAGACTAGAACTTTCTTTGGGGTTTCGTCGTTAATTCTCACCTGTGGTGTCTTACGTTTTGGTGTGCTAGGCTCATGCTTTCTGATAATGAGTGTCGGTAATTCTTCATCTGAGTTCACCTTCAATTCCAAAAGAACATCTTCTATATCATTACCTTGAAGCCTTCTAGTACTTTTTGGTGTTTCTGGTTTAATGGACTTTGGTGTTTTCTTTGGTGAGTCCCTATCATTTTTGTCAGCTAAAATTGCTCTTTTTAACAGTAATTTTGTTCCATCATTTTTGGTGACACTCCAGTTTTTGTCTGAAATTGAAACTCTGTCCATTCTTTTTACCAAACTGTTTGGAGTCTTTGGTGTTTTAGGAGTCATGTTCTTACTGGGAGTAGATAGCAATTGGAGAGCTTTTCTTTCTGTTTCTAGCACCGGTTCTAAGTGTAGTTTTCTCTTGCCAATTGGAAGAAGTCTGTACCGGCAGATATAATGGTATGGAGCAGATTTTAATATCTCATCCGTGTCTTTGGTCACAGTGAGTGTGATATAGCATTTCTTGTAGAATGTCTCTATGTCTACATCCGTGTCAAACGGCCTGTGGTCTTCAACAACCTGTAAGACAAGTATCAGGTTACTCAAGTCTAGGAGATTCAGATAGCATTTTCCGATAGCCAAGGGCAAGTAAAATATATGTAATTCATACTTTTCTTTTTATTACATAACAGATATCAGGTCAGATGTAAAAACATTCTAAATATGAGTCGCAATTGCCCCATCAGCAGGTCTAAAATGGCCACACTAAATGTATTGTACTATGAAACATCAACTATTGAAATAGTGCACTCAAAGTTAGACATTGCTTATCTTTATGACCACAATATGCAGTAAGTCAACCGCTAGGGCGTCGTGCGGCACATAAATACAAATAAAAACCACCCCGTTTTGCGTCGGCCGGCACATTTGCCCATTTTTATTGCTATATTTTCTGTTTATTCTCATTTGTAAATATCTGGATTTTTATCTGTGATTGAAATTTATTTACTTAGTACAGGGATAAAACAAAGCT
Source organism: Glaucopsyche alexis (assembly GCA_905404095.1). Lineage (NCBI taxonomy): Eukaryota > Metazoa > Arthropoda > Insecta > Lepidoptera > Lycaenidae > Glaucopsyche > Glaucopsyche alexis. The sequence continues at coordinate 20,845,057 of FR990057.1, forward strand.
GTTATAGTTTTTTGTCTTTGCTGTTGTACTCAATAATAAAATAAATAATTGTTTGTCTCAGAGTAAAGAAATTTGACACCAATTTCACTCCACTCCACTAATCATTGATGTTTGGTTAATTTTGTGCACAAATCACGAATTTTTGTATATAATATATCGCTATTTGAACACGTATTTATTTAATTAAATAAAAACTTTCGTATGCGTGTGATATAAATTTTCGCCATAATTTAGCTTCAAAAACCAACATTATAAAATTAATTTCCAGTGAAATCATGTTTGATATTTTGCATTATGTAGTTTATATTTCTTTTAATTTTTTTTTTCATTGTGTAGAACGATTCTTCTAATTTCTAAAAATATATAATGTGCCAAGGTTTTACTAACAACTCAATAATAAAAATCGAAAAAACAAGCGCGGGTGCCTTCTGGCGTATAATACCGCGTAACGCTCAAGGGGGGTCATGGATTTTTTTTTACATTGGCCTGTTTTGTTATTAAATAATATGAACAATATGTCCACAGAATGTAATTAACGCAAAATCAAATTAAATATGTTTTTTATTGAGTTTAAAAACTAAGAATTGGGAAAAAAAAACAAATTCTTTTGTGTTCACATCATGATTGCTTTCATTCGTTAAGTTTTTTTTAAATTCCAGCTACATCATCATATAAGAAATTTATTCTATTTTCTAAATATATATAACATGCAATAGTTTTAAAATCAATTGATTAATATAATCTTGAAAAACCGGAACAGGAGAAACCGCGCGAACGCCTTCAGTGCCGGACGCCGGACCCGCTGACACCACCCGTCTTTTGAAATTTTAACAGTCCGACGCCCGAGAGGATAAACTAATATTACTTTAAGGGCACATGTATAAATGTTTTTAAAAGTGACCCAGTAAGGACTGATATTTCTTTAGTAATGTTTTGTGCAATAAATCCAGTGACCAAATAAAATAAACGTTATCACCACGCATGATGATTCATGCATAATAGCAAAACATTGTCAAATTTGTAAACCCGCCCTTATTACCAGAAGTCAGAACACATACCTCCTTCTCAAAGAATGCTATAGGTTCGTTTTCATTCAGACAGCCTTTAGGTAGGTCATTCCATTTGGAGAACCACTGCACTCTAGCTCTAAATGGATCGCGTTTGTTCGTCCTATCCTCGTACAGAGACAGAATTTTCGCTGCATCGCAACCTTCCTCGGTGTCCGGTTCTGCTGCGTCCGCATTTGAAACGAGCACGAAATCGCCTATGCCAGCAATTAATTGCTTGTATTGGAACTTTCTACAAATAAACGTTGACTTTACAAAGTAAGTAAAAAAAGCTACTGAAGCATTTACAAGTAAAACATTGAATTATTTACAAAATCTATTAACTTACTCGTAATAGTGAAATGAGGTAGAAAAGTTTTGGTCGTTATAAACTTCTTCGCTGAGCCATGTCACAGCTTTATCAGCAGCAGATTGTTTTCTTCGGCCCATTATGAAACATTCACTTTGTATTCAGTATTGAGTATTGTGTAATTTTGATTCAATAATTTAATCAATTTTTCGGTTCATTTTACAACCTCAATTCAAAAACAAAACAATCAACAGACATCTCAAATCAGCTGTCAAATTAAAAAATTAAAAACGCGCCTCTTTCGCGCCGTTTGTTAATTTTTTAATTTTTTGTATTGTATTTTTCATTATTCATGTTTGTAATAATAAGATTCATATTTCTAAAAAGCTGAAAATTGAAGTGTCAAATATCAAATTTGACAGCTGTACACGATTTTCAGCTCTATTATAATAGCGCACAGTTCTATTTAGAGTGCAGTTTTTTCTGTCGCGACATCAAAAAACACTCGTGGGTACGTAGCCTCGGGGTTCCGAGACATGAACAACCTTTGAGTAGGTATCCAACCATAGTTGGTTGGATACTCAAAGTGAACAACGGAACCCTAAAAACTAGCATTTGGTACAATTCTGTGTTGGTCTGAGTGTATACTGTGCTTAAATAAGTAGTAATAAAAATTAGATAAACGGTTTTATTGAATTATTGAAAATAAAGATTAAAATTATGTAGACAATATACTAAAAGCATCGATGCATTATACTTATTATCTAAGTAAAAGTAAAAGCTAAAAAAAAATCGGTAGGTCCTAGGTTCTAGTCATCACACCACTCTTCTCATCAATTTAGGGCATTGATCAGACAAAAAAGTATAATGGGCGTGAGTAACCCACAGAACACTATTACTCGCGGAGAAGAAGGTCGACTTCATACAAAAAAATTGGGACCAAATTAGCGCCTCTAGTGAGCTGCCCCCTCAAACTTTTAACCGCCTACCAACAAAGGAGGACTATATATTTGATTATATGAATATGGCGGGAAATTGAAGATACGTAATTAAAGTTTAAGTTAGCGTTAAATTTCTCTTTAGAGTTAAATTTTACATTTCAACAAAACCGAGCAACCACCTCCACGACCAAATAGTCACTACGTTACAAACCGTTCGTGAGCCCTTATATATACATACGTCTAGTGTTTTCGCTAGCGCGATCTAGAAGCGGCATAGTGTCTGTTACGCGCCATCTGTTGTGGTTTTTAAGTAACTTTTATGTAATATTAACATTGAGGTATATACATGGAGGGGCCCTTACAGTTCTATACATACTAGCGCTTATACAAATATGATGGAAATATGAGACAGACGGTGAAATATCATTTGGTCTCTTTCTATCTAATGCAATAATTTTCATGTTAGAAGAAACAGCAGTATTTTTGTTTTTGCTCATTTTAGAAACATTAGACTTCAAAACTTTGACAATTAACGAAATGTGGAACGATCCGCCATTTTCTGCTCATTAACTGTCACTTAACTGTGGTAGGTCTCCTGTCAAAAGGTTGTTTATGTTTTGTTTAATTATGAATTTCCAAGAGATTATAAGGAATTATTCTTTAAAATTTTATTTGAATGTTGTAAAAGTGATAATTAACATGCCTAAACGTTATATTGCAAGGTGCAATGCATTAAAGAGTATAAATCAACCTCAATTGTATTTACGCAGGTTAGTAGCCGGTTTTATGCAATACTATAAACATTTCATGAAATAATTGCGTTGCAATTTGATTTTTTCATTTATTATATTCATATCAACTTAAATTTCATTAGAACAGTCCTTTAAATTGCATTTTAAGTCATTAGATTTATTTACGTAATTGAAAAGTGTTGTACCTACCTACCGTTTGTAATAGTTATCGATAAAGGTACAAATAATAATTACATCGATAAAAACATAATAATTACATTTGTGTTATGTCTCAAAAAGCAATCTGAATGTATTCGATGTGGTTTTAAAATATAAGTTTGATAGCTTTTAATAATATTGTTGTGACCAAAATTATTTGACAAATGATAAAACTAATAATACTTGTTTTTTATAGGTTTCCGAAAAGTGATACAATAAGCAAATTATGGTTGAAAGCTGGAGAAGAAAATATTAATCCCCGGACCCAGTCAAGAGAATAGCATAGCCAGTTTTTGAACAAACTTAATTTTATTTAGAAATGGATAGATTTATTCATTTTAATATAAGTGGATATATTCCTTTGTCTTTTATTTCTATTCCACCTTAGATAGTTCAAAAAGTTTTTAGTTCCATCTGTCGATGCCACAAGGACTAATTATTTGCCAAGCTGTAAAAATGTAACACCTATTAATTGTAACCATATTTTCACCAAATAAAGCATCTTGTCATTATGTATAAGATTAGGTTACGATGGGACTGACTTACGCTGTACATCAAAAGTCCCTAAATAAAGAATAAAAAAAGCACAATTTCGTTTCATATATCAATTTATACAGTTGGCTCAGCTCATATGAAAATAAATATTTAACCATATTATAACCTCTAAGGACCTAGGAGTTAAAGTATCCTTAAATAATAAAAGATAAACGTGTTGACTTCAATAAAGAAATGGCACTTCTTTCCCATGGTAAATAAAGTTAAGTCTTACTTGATTAATAAAGGTATTACAATTTTTTTTGAAAAAATGGTCCAGTTAGAACAAATAGAATAAAACTATCCTCAGCAATCAGCATAGAATACTCAGGATGTCGGTTAAAAGATATTATCGATTAATAAAAGTAGTTAAATGTACAATGTCATTAGTAAAATAAGTTTTTTTACTTACGTATGCATAAATTAAGAATAAAAAAGCATAATTTCATGTCATAAACCAATTTATACAGTTGGCTCAGCTCGTATACAATAAATATTTAAGGATCTTTTAACTCCTAGGTCCTTAGAGGTTATAATATTATAACCTATAAGGACCTAGGAGTTAAAAGATCCTTAACTAATTACCTATACTTATGCGTGTTGACTTCAATAAAGAAATGGCACTTCTGTCCCATGGTAAATAAAGGTAAGTCTTACATGATTAATAAAGATATTACAAAAACTTTTTTGAAAGTGGTCCAGTTAGAACAAATAGAATGTATACCTAAATATATCGTCAGCATCGAATACTTTTTTGGATGTCCGTTAAAAGATATTATCAATTAATAAAAGTAGTTAAATGTACAATGTCATTAGTAAAATAAGTTTTTTATTTACGTATACATGTAAGTTATTGTAAAACTTATGAAAATTTAAAATATCGATACTGTCGATATCCATAATTGCAACTCTAGTTCGGCAGCCATTTTTTGCTCATAATCAGCTGATAAATGAGGAAGATGTAAATCAAAATATATTCCCCTTTTTCAGCCCTAACAAAAAATTTAAGCAATAATAAGACTAACTGTGAAAAAATTGTGTTGATATCACGAAAATTGAGTTTTTTATAAGCAAATCAATATGGGAACGCGCGAAAACTGATTGCGCCCGTCGAGTAATGGCTGTGACGTCACATCGCCGTACGTACCTAGCTAACTATGCAATGTGCATACAGTATGTTTTTGACACGCGCTCTGTAAACTTACCTTCGTTCATTTCGATTCATTTTTATATATTATTATAATAAATATGACTTAATAGGGAAAATTGTTAAATTTAAACAAAAAAATTATACCAACTTTCAAAGTAAAAACGCACAAAAGAGTATGAAATAAATTTTATTTTCTAAAAATAATTCTCCTTTTAAATTCGGCTAAAATTTTAACTATTTCCCTACTCAATCTTCTTAATTTTGAAGTCTGTGCCAGCCCAAACAATATCCTGATAAAACAATATTTTATAGAACTCACATTTAAGTTGGCAACCAACTTCAAAATTATGAAAATCGAGTAGAGAAATCAAAGATTTCAAACTCAAAATGGGCTATGAAAGTACATTATTTTGATAGAACAAATCTTTATCAAGTAAAAGTTACGCCATCTTGGTTTTCACAATACTTCAAATGTTAGCCATCTTGTTTTCACCATACTTCAAATGTCAAAATGGCCCCAAAAATCTCAAAAATGGGACCATTTAACTGGAGATAGTATACGTCTATGAGAGAAATAATTAAAATTTTTGCCGAATTTAAAAAGGGAATTATTTAGAAAATAAGATTTTTTCATACTTTTTTGTGCGTTTTTACTTTGGAAGTCTGTTTTCATTTTTTGTTTCAAAATTATAATGTTTTCCATTTTTAGGGCTCCACTTAGGGCACACAAGGAACGCTTATAGTTTCGCTCGCTCCGTCCGTCCGTCTGTTATACTTCCGTAATTATGAATATTGATGGATGAAATTTGGTACAGTTATAGATTGTGTGTAGATCTTAGGTTTGGCATAATAAAATAATAATAATTTTATATTTTAGGGGCAGCTCTGAAGGGGGAATGAAATATTTTTTCATTCTACCCCATTTATGGAGTATCGTTGAATAGGTCTTTTAGAATTTAGGTAAGGTTTCTTTTAACATTACTTTTTTACAAAGTCGACTATTTTCGAGTAATCAGCCTCCAGTGGTTTGTAAGTTGGTCCCCCCTCCCTTAGAATTTCTAAATTATAAGAGATAGAAACTTGTAAGCTTCTATGCTAATAGATCATGCTAAAAACTCTTTAGGAAAATTATTTTAAGCGAAATCGGATAGTAACTTTTGAAGTAACTTGAAAAACCTATTACGCGATTTCCAAACGTGTATCTTTAAAGACTGAGTTCTGTCCAATGCTTTTGGATCTAGGGTATACCCTTAGCACAAAATTTTACTTTTTGGTATGATATGCTTAATTTACTTCACAATAGCCAAATTCTTAAAGATGTACCTATAAATTTTGAGGAGTTCCCTCGATTCCTCATGGATTCCATCATCAGGTTTCCACTTTAGTGACTAAAGTCTAAAAGGGCCAATTTCAAATTAGGGGCCATCCATAAATAACGTCACACGTTAGGGGGGAGGGAGGGGGGTGTGACATTGTGTGACAAGGGGGTAGGAGGGGTCCTAATTTTCGTGACGTCACATTTCAAAATCTATTTTAATCTAAGTGTTAATATAGTAATCATAAGTAATAGCTATATGATATTATGATAGCTATTGTCCCAGTGTCGAGACCCCCCAGCCCCAGTGATGTTTAAGAGATCATAATGTTGTTTTTTTATTACTTAAGTTATTATTTTTTTTCGCCGAGAAAATACGTTTCAGCATCCCACTAGGGGATAGCGGTCCTACCCGTGAGTATGTGAGACTCTGCTGCACCCGAAAAGATGGTGAATGGGCGCAGCCCCTACTCAATAAAAACTCGGCGGTACTCCACTCCATACCACCCTTGGCGGGCCACGGGATCGCGTGAGCCTGGGCATAAGAGTCTGGCAAGAAAGACGATCCATGCGTCAGATGGGCATATAAAAGTTGGACCTGTGCCTAATCTCTCGACAGTCGTGTCTGTCATCCGTCCCACCAATTCAAATTAAACAAATTTCGGAACTGCTGTTTTAATTGAATAATTATTTCTAGATGTAAAATTGTAAAATGTGACGTCACGCTAGGGAGGGAGGGGGTCTCACAAATGTGACAAGGACGGGGGAGGGGGTCAAAAATAATGAAATTCGTCTGACGTAATTTATGGACGGCCCCTAAAACTCGAGAACGGCTAGACCGATTTGGCTGATTTTGATCTTAAAATATATATATATATATATATATATATATATATATATATATATATATATATATATATCCGCCTCCTTTCTTTGGATGTCGGTTAAAAAATACTAAAATATAATAGTCAATCTATGACATTTTGTTCATAAAGTTTTTTGTCGAGATCTCAAACAAGTGACTACACCATAAACATAGTTATAAGCGAGGGAAAAAGTAGGTAGGGAGTTTTTTGTATTGTCTTATTTCATCTTTTAAGTTTCATTCAATAGATTAAATATATTTTTAAGTAGGTACCTAACATATCTGCGTGACTCGTGTTTTATTTATCTATGTAAAACCCATTGTTTAAAATACATTGTCACTAAAATACTGAATTCATTCTGAGCATAAACATTTAGTAATGCAAAAAAATGTAGGTAGATGTTTCGTATTTATTTAGGTACCTACTCAATACTCACATTAAAATATTCTTCGCAATAAATGTCTACTGATTTTTGTAGCCATAACACTTTTTTCAACACTTTTTTCAACACTTTACACAACTAATTTTCTCAGATTTTGTCGTTGGGCACATGAAAAAAGTATTTTTTTGGAGTGCTAACCGTTGTATTATACATAAAGGTGTTATACAATTATATCTATATGTTATTTTATCACCATAATTCCAAAAAATTCAATAAAACTTCAAAATTACTGCACGAGTTCGTTACATCCCGGCGGACGGAGTCGGCGAAGTGACGTCACGCGTTGAGCGGTCAAGCTCGCGCTGATTTTAAAAACATGCAACTTTAAAAATTAATAAAAAATTCAGTTTTTGAGATATCGAAAAAATTCTTTCACTAATATTTTTTAGATTTTATGTTTGATTTTTATACATTATAAAATAATTACACTCATCTAGCTCATTGGACACGTTTTTGTTATAGGTAGGGCCTGTCCTTTGAATTCTTTAGTCATTGAATATTAACCATGTAAGACAGAGAGCGATATATTGAAATATAACCATTCTTGTCGCACCGAACTGCCCCCTTTTTGGTCCAAGGTCATTCATACAGAGTCGACCACCCCTGGAGTAACCTGCGTAAAATATATATGTAAATGGCGTTTAGTTTAGTTACATAAAGCGGACTTGATAGAAATTTCACACGCCCAACGATTTTATTTTTTTGTCTGATCAATGTCCTAAATTGATGAGGAGAGTGGTGTGATGCCTGATGACTCATGACTGATGACTTATACTACCTAGGACGGTCTACCGAATTATTTTTTAGCTTATATTAAAATACATTGTCTACGTCATTTTAATATTTATTTTCAATAAAACCGTTTAACTTCAACTACTAGTCAAGACCTTTTATGTGATACCCATAATAATTATAATGCCTTCAATTGTTGGTAAACAACCCCTTCGTTGTGAACAGAAAAATGAACCTGCCATATGCCTGCCATTTTGTTGGCGGCCATATTTGATTTATTTTTTTTCATATTGTAATCTATTCTACGAGTCAAGATCTTTTATTTGATACCCATATTCATAAAGATTACAGAAACCTCCAAAAAGAAAGGGATTGTGAAAAGAAAAATGAACCTGCCATTTTTTTGGCGGCCATATTGGATTTTCATTTTATTTTTATATGGAACTCTATTCTACTAATCAAGCCCTTTCATTTGATACCTAATTAACCATATTGAGGAAGTAATGATAAAATATGTAGGTACCTAATCCGCCATTTTGTAGCGGCGGCGATTTACAATGATACCGACGCGAATGTGTTATAATATATTGTCACCAGAACTAAAGGTGCGTACCAAATTTCAGATCAACCGTCAACAGGAAGGGGGTCAAGTTTCAATTACTAGATTTGACCCAAATAAACAGGGCATTGGGCAAGCTAAATAAAACAGTGTAATAAAAAAAAGAAGTGTTTGTAACATTTATGATTACACTGTACCTACTAATTATTTCTTCAATATGTCAATACCTAATAGGTAGGTTAAAGGTACCTACCTAAAAAATTAAGTAATAAAAGACAGGTTTTTTCACGGTGCACTGGTTTTATTAATTAAATACCTACCTAGAATTATTATTCGTAGCTTACGTAATATAGTATCATTATGTATATTACCTATAGTTTCAAATTTATTTTAGGCGCTTTAACAAGTCAGAGAAACGAGTAGGTAATGACTAATGGTACTAAATATCTATCTATGGACACTTCACACCACGTCAATCTGGCCCCGTGATAAGTATCCCAAGAACTTGTGTTACAGTCTACAGACAACCAGACAACAGAAATATATTTAATACTTTTATACTATACATACATTTAGAATAAATCTTAAGATTTTTATTACATTTTACACATTTTTAACACACATCCATGACCCTGGAACACAGAAAAACTTTTTGTTCCTTCGACGGGATTCGAACCCGCGACCTCCGGCTTGAGCACCAACGCGCTGAACCACTGAGCCATAGAGGTCGTCAAACTAACTTCATCATTGTCAAAAAGTTTTACACAAACTATCATTACTCTGATTAACATTATAATAACTATCAATAAAATACATTCTAGGCAGTGGCAACAGCTGCGATGGTTAGGTACCAGTTAAGATACTAATCCACGACTTAGGTACATTTCTAAAGTTCTAAGCAGTAGGTACTGCCTAAGTTCAGCGCCTAATTTATAACATAATATGATCCGGAATCCGGAACGCCGGTGAAAATCCAGTGCACTGAAAAAAGAACTGTGGACTAACATAGACACGAAGTATAGATAACAAGGAGTCCGAACGTAATGTTAAAATAATGGTCTCAATTACGGGGACAGATTTTTGCCGGTAGAGCGCGCGACGGTCCGACATGCACTCGTTTGAAATTACGCGGGAAGTTTAAAGTTGCTATTGACAGCTCTGGAAAGATTGAAATCTTATTATATAAAAGTTTTAGGAAATTCTTAGAAACTGCTCTCGAAAAATAGATACCGTAGAACACGGTAATTGCCTAACGGTAATTTAAAAATAATTGTAATAAATAATAGTATTGGCAACACTCGGTATAATAGTATTGGCAACACGCGGTACTCGTCGGTCTCGCACGCCTAGCGGCAGAAAAGAGAACTAAGATCTGGTCCTATTATTGTGTACATAATTATTATTAAAAAGCCTATACCGTTCGGACTCCTGGTATCTATGCTTCATGAACATAGAGTTGAAAATAGAAGTGTCGAGTGTCGAGCTGTCATATTTGACATTGACATTTGAGTTTTGACTCTACACTCGTGTACGTTCAGCTCTATTGTAATTAGCGCAGAGTTCTATTTTCAGTGCTCTAAATTTTCCACGGCCTTACGGATTCCGGTAATTAAAGTGCCAGCCTACAAAGAAACCTACAAATAGTTAACAAATATTTTAAATTATAATGCGTTTCAAATCAGAATAGGAACGTCAATGACCTTTTCTGTCATAATTATATCACTTGAAATGTGCTATTTGCAGAAAAACTTATTCGCATATAAATATAATTAAGTCTTGCATCGAATTTAAATAAAAACGTCAAATAGTAATTAATGATCTAAACATAAATTTAACTCTCTTAACAGTCTAAATTCGAAACAATCTGGCACCGACTCGATCCTATTCTCATTTGAATCGCATTGTATGATGCAACATCCCTTAACTTTTATGTGCAACTCATAGTAAGTAATTTAACAGTAGGAGTAGGTATGGATTTGTCATACTGGATTTTCCATAAGTTTTCCACTTGGCACAATTCACTGGAATTAGTCATTACGAAAAAATCTTTTGTAGAAAAACAGTCTTTATCACTAATAATATGGCACACAATATTTTAAGTTATAACTTTTGAAAGCAGTCCATTTTTGATTTTGCACTCTCGCTGTCTCGACATTCAAATAATTCTCTTCTCGTATTCAAATCGAATGTTTTCTTTTTTTCAATCATTCAAATAATTATTTTTCTCTCCTATAAAATTCAAAAATATTCTTTTTTATAAGGCCTTTTCGTCAAAGAAGAGATCAAACTCGTACTCATTGAATCTGTCGTACCAGTCCTGACTAGCGGTATTCGGCACTTTCAGCAGGAGTTTTTTCCTTTCGGGCACCAGTGGCCTTTCTGGCACCAGTAGTCTTTCTGATACCAGCGGCCTTTCTGGCACCAGTGGCCTTTCTGGCATCAGTAGTCTTTCTGATACCAGCGGCCTTTCTGGCACCAGTGGTCTTTTTGGCACCAGTGGCCTTTCTGGAACCAGTGGTCTTCTTGGTACTAGTGGAATTTTTGGGACTAGCGGTTTGTGCGTTGTCTGTGGCATCTGCCAGTGGTCTGGTATGTCCTCAGCAGGTCTGGCGATGACGCTGGCTGCCAGCAGAGCGACGATGATGACGTGTCTCATCTTCAAACGAGCCGCAAGTCGTAACTGGCGCGGATTATCTTGCGCGCGATCTTTTATGATATTTATGCGTTGTGAGGTATAGTCGCCCGGATAATAATATGCAAAATAATTAAAATAATTTGTTTGTTTTGATGATAAATCGCCAGAAGATTGATAAAGTACAGTTTTTAAGGTCTATGGAGCCTTATTGTTAGTACAGTACATCCCTACTACTAACATAAACGTAAAAGAGGAGGGATGGATGGATTTTTGTTACTCTTTCATGTACTTCGCACATACTACATCTATCTACACTAATATTATAAAGAGGAAAACTTTGTTTGTATGTTTGTTTGTTTGTTTGTTTGTTTGTTTGTTTGTTTGTTTGTAATGAATAGGCTCAAAAAGTACTGGACCGATTTCAAAAATTCTTTCACCATTCGAAAGCTACATTATCCACGAGTAACATAGGCTAAATTTTATTTTGGAGAAAAATAGGGTTCCGTAAGATATTTGGGTTTTTCGGACACAAGGTTTAAAAAATCAACCAGAAAAGTTACTTATTTTGCGTACGCTGCCTAAACTATAAAAGATAGAACCATAAAATGTTCTAATTAATTGTAGATCTTATAAATATCTACAAAAAAGTCCGCGACACACTATACCTATCTATGTCGAGTGTGGCACAACAACCATTTTTTTATTTAGAAATCTTGAATTTTTTTTGGACTACATTTAAACGCGTTTATTTTACTCATGTTATTAATCCTTATCAAAATAAATTATTTCATCACTAAGTACAGTTTATGTAGATAATATTTAGTCTTTGAATGATTAAAATTGGACGTTTGGTTTTGAAGTTATGGCGAAATTAAAATATTACGACTTCTGCTGCACGGCCCGTTGCGAAGTGGGCGTCACCAAGGCGGGGTGCGCGTGCGGGTTAATGTTTAGTTTAGTTTAGTTAAATAGTTTAGTTATTTTATAAACATCAAATTGATAATATCTTAAAATATAATACATTATAATATCTATACATCTATACAGTTAAATACAATTTAAGTGTCTGTTTGTAACTTCAAATTAACAGCTTTTTACATAATGAATCTGAAAGTATATTCGGTACTTACAATAAAATACATTTTTTTTTAAATTTTTGTCTGTCCGTCTGTCTGTCTGTTTGTTCCGACTAATCTCTGAAACGGCTGGACCGATTTTCACGGGACTTTCACTAGCAGATAGCTGATGTTATAGGGTACATAGGCTACTTTTATTTTAGGGTTCCGTTTAAAAAAATAGAATTCCGCTTTCGTTAGTCATAAATAAAGTCGCGGGTAAATTTCAGCGATATCCCAAAGTATTGTTCCACGCGGACGAAGTCGCGGGCAAAAGCTAGTGCACAATATAATTGCTCGTTGTTGAAAACGATACAGTGGAATTTCATGTATTGAACTGTACTAAAGTTTACAATATGAATGGAGAATGAACTGGGAAGGCCCTCGCATAAAACATATGGGTAAAATCGACCATATTAATTTTCCCATGCGCAGTTTGATGAAATTTCGCTAATGTTTTGATACGCGTTTAATTCGTGGAAATAATTGGGGTATTTTACAAGACGTGAGCGGTAAAAAACTGACGTAAATAAGTAAAGCTTTCAAAAAGGATGGGCGGCTATAAGTATGACGTATATATACGTCATACCTACTATTTATATATTCAGTCAAATATATTTGACTGAAAAAATGAATACAAGAAAAAGTAACCCCATCTTGATTTGAGGACTTGAGGACTGATTATAGTAGGGTTGCCAAAAATTCGCGCGCCACTTTTAGAATTTTTTTTTACGTGTAGGTAATTTTTTTTCCAATACTCTTATGAAAAATTTTATGATTATATAATGCATTACAGGTATTTCATTTAACTTATTAAATTAGCTGCTACAATTCTATTACTTGCGTCCTGTTATTAAGCTGAAAATCCTGGTTTTTTAAATTTGGTGTGACAACCCTAGATAGTAGATTATACTGTGGAAAGCAAATGTCAAAATATCAAGATGACAATTAATATCAAACCTAAAAAACCCCAAATAACCCGATGTTTGGGACCATTTAGGTGTAGACACTTTTTGCCTTGACATGCCTCGTTTTTAGGGTTCCGTAATACTTAAGGAACCCTTATAGTTTCGCTCTGTCCGTCTGTCTGTCTGTCTGTCTGTCTGTCTGTCTGTCTGTCTGTCTGTCTGTCTGTCTGTCTGTACGCGCCTCTAGCTCCTGTAATTTTGAATATAAATTGATGAAATTTGGTGCAGTTATAGATTGTATATAGGTCACGGTTTCGGGATCATAAAAAAATAATAATTTTGTATTTTAGGGGTGGCTCTCCATACATGTGAAGTGGGGATGAAAAATATTTTTTCACTCTACCCCATCGTGTGGGGTATCGTAGAATAGGTCTTTTAAAATAAAGGTAAGGTTTCATACGTTACTTTTTTATAAAGTTGACCATTTGCGAGTAATCGGCCTCCAAAGTAGTTTGTAAGTTGGTCTCCCCCTAGCATTTTTAAACTATAGGAGACAGAAACTTGTAAATTTCCATGCTGATAGATCATGCTAAAAACTCTTTAGGAAAATTATTGTGAACCAAATCGGACAGTAACTTTTGGAGTAATTTAAACAAAAGCATATTACGCGTTTATAGTTACGGAACCCTCCTTAGACATGTCCTGACATGCTCTTGGTTAGGTTATTTATATACTACCTAAATACATAGTAACAAAATAATATTATGTTGATTATAATAGGATTTAAATAAAGTAAAAGAATCAAAGTTTGTTTTAATTCTTTTTAAAATTAATTAACTACTCACTGTCACTAATTGAGTAAATTATTATGATTCAATTACAAAAAACGAGTTTGATCACACGTGACACGACTGAAGTAAAACTCGCAAACGAACTACATACTGAGATAGTATATTTTAAATTTCTTGCAAGAGAAAGAGAGAATAAAAGAGAGACAAAAAATGCGCGTGCACTGCTCTCTCTTGCTCCTACAGTAATGTATGAAATGTAACTCTCTCTCTCTTTCCATCTCTACTAGCTAACTTATAAGTTATATCTCCCTCTCAACTTCCGTTCGCCTCGCCCAATCAAATTTCGTAAAGCGTAACGCTCTCGCCACGCATTTTCCAGGTAAATTCTCAAGTCAAGCGTGCGTAAAAAAGTTTTACTTCAAAAACAAACAAATGTTGCTTTAATTCTTATTAAAATTAATTAAACAGAATTTTCCTTTAATTAACTTGAAGGAAAATTCTGAAGGAAAAAAAAAGAATGAACCCGTCATTCTTTAAACTTCCTATTAAATTGTTAGATACCTACTCGTATGTAGATACTTCGATTATAATCGATAACTTATGCTCTTTCCTCTATGAGTAGTTCAGTTTGTGTCTTGGGTTTATTTCAATTACTTTAACCAAGAGTCACGTATTGTAGAGACATTATTATGCAATAGTTTGGTACTTATTTGTAGATCATTGTTCTTTAATCTTTATCTCTCGTCTAACTTTACTGTTTTTAGTTTGACGCAAAAAGTATTTGACAAAGCCACATATTATCAAAATTTTAGACATTTACACGTAAAAAAATTGTCAAATCATTTGATCGTTTACCGGGCGCTCAACTCATATAAATATTTTTGACACAACGTGACGATAATATGTGTAGCTGACTGTACTTACGATGTTGTTTAAAATAATATTTTTCGCAAATCTAATTTAGTATCATAACAAATAAATAATTTCGATTCTAAAATATATAGGCTAGGGAAAATAAGGAAAAGTTATAAGAAAATAAGGAAAAACCTATTGATAAGAAAAATGTTGGCTATGTAGATGTAAGCATAGTTAATAAGTATAATATGTCAATCACAAATCACAATCACAATCAACTGATAAGCGTCAGATAGCATTAATAATAATAATAATAATAATAAAATCTATGGACGCTTCACACCACGTCAATCTGGCCCCGTGCTAAGTATCCGAAGAACTTGTGTTACAGGTACCAGACAACGGAAATATATTTAATACTTTTATACTATACACATAGTTAAGATTTTTATTATATAATACACATATTTAATACACATCCATGACCCAGGAACACAGAAAAACATTTTGTTCCTTCGGCGGGATTCGAACCCGCGATCCCCGGCTTGAGCACCAACACGCTCAACCAACTGAGCCACAGAGGCCGAGGTCGTCTAAACTTGCATGTTTCGTCTCGGTCGCTCAGTATAAAATAAGCAGCGACAACACATCCGAATAAGCTATTCGTGACTCATAAAGAAGATTGTGAAACAGAGTTAACAGACCCTAGGCTGGGACTATACGATCCGGAATCCGCCGTGCCCGGGAAAATTCAGAGCACTAAAGTAAAACTTTACACTAATACAACAGAGCTGACAATCGAAATGTCGAGATCTCATATTATACGATATTTGACTCGACACTTCGTCTCTATTTGTATTACCCTGAGTTGTATTTTCAGAGCTTTAGGTACACCGACCTACGGGGTAAAGCCTTAGAGTAGTAAGTACCTACTGCATAGGAGATTCTTATTCCTATCCTTCCCCCTTTAATGAAAAATAACAAGGTAGTCAAACTTATTTAATTATCATAATAAATTTAAACGGTAGCGCGAGTTTCTTACTCCGGTTCTTCTCACCGGGTTAGTTCCCGAACAGTTGGAAGGCATCATGTATATTGACGTTCAAAAAGCGTTTAATAGCAACTTTGAATAAAAAAAAATTGACTTTGACTTTGACTTTGACTTATTTTTTACTAACAAATACGGTCCTTATTTTCAAAGTATTGTTTACCTTCGATATAATGTCTCAACAGCTTCACACCACTCAAACTTCCAAGTCCTTGGACATTGTCTGGCTGGAGACCTTCTCGAGTCTCTCTCACCTGTAGCCAGGAAATTGGATCCCACCAAAAACGTTCTGTAAAAAACAACGTATACAGAATGTTCAACGGCCAAGTCACACATCATTAATTATAATCATGGGCGTAGCCAGGGGGGGGGGGTTTAGGGGGCTCAAACCCCCCCCGAAATGGGCCGGCTGGTATATAGAGATCTGACCCATAATACAGAGGTGTATTTAGAAATTTTGCGCCCCAGGACAATTAACATATTTTGCCCCCTCTGAAAGATGATTTTTTTAAGGTAATTAAAAAAAAATCAACAGCCTAAAACTGAATTTTGATACTAATTTGTACTATATTATGTATGTGTTAATGTTAAATGCGTTCAAACTGAAAATGCGAGCAATGTTTTTTACTCCTTTGCCTGTAAAATCTTTTTAAACTTTAAACCATGAAAGACTGTTGTACTAAAAAAAAAAATTATTTTTAAACAAAAAATTAAACCGACTTCCAAAGTAAAAATACACAAAAAAGTATGAAATAAAACTTAATCTCTAAATAATTCCCCTTTCAAATTCGGCTAAAATTTTTACTGTTTCTCTACTCAATCTTCTTAATTTTGAAATCGGTACCAGCCCAAACAATATTCTACAATATTTTATAGAACTTACGTTCATATTTGCTGGTACCGACTTCAAAATTAATAAGATTGAGTAGAAAAATAGTAAAAATTTTAGCCGAATTTGAAAGGTGAATTATTTAGAGATTAAGTTTTATTTCATACTTTTTTGTGTATTTTTACTTTGGAAGTCGGTTTAATTTTTTGTTTAAAAATAATAATTTCACCCTTTTTAGAGATATATTTTCTTAAGTTATTATTAATACGTCTTAAGAACGTCTAAACTAAACGATCGAATGTATAATTGAATACGCGCCAAGCTTCCATAAGGTATTGCTATTAAGATGATGATGATGATTACTGTAAGTTATAAAGTGGCATATGCTTGCAGTTCATTAAACAATGCCGAAATTTCCAAACGCATATCTTTAAATACTGAGGAGTTCTATACAGTGCTTTTGGATTCAGGGTATACCTTGGTACAACATCTTATTTTTTGGTAGCATATGCTTGTGTTACTTCAGTAAAAGTCAAAATCACTATATGTGCGGATATAAATTTCGAGGAGTTCCCTCAATTCCTCATGGATCGCATCATCAGGTTCCCACTTTAGTTCCTAAAGGACCAATTTCGAACTAAACCCTTTACAACAACAAAAGAATTTTGCAAATAGGTCCATAAACGGCAGAGTAATGTTCAAAGATATCCGTGTTAGTGTAAAATACTATGAGAAATACCTTTTATATCATCATAATCTGATGATGTATGGTGTGATAGTGGTGATGATGATGATGACTACTCTAACTGACAGGGTGGCATATGCTTGCAGTTCTTTAAACAACGCCGAAATCCCCAAACATGTATCTATAAGGAGCCAGGAGTTCTGTTCTGTACTTTTGGATCCAGGGTAAACCTTGGAGCAAAATCTTACTTTTTGGTAGCATATACTTGAACTACTTCAGAAAAAGTCAAAATCACCATATGTGTCCATATAAATTTCGAGGAGTTCCCTCGATTCCTCATGGATCCCATCATCAGGTCACCACTTTGATATCAAAAGGACCAATTTGGGATTACACCCTATACATCACAGAAAAAATTTTGAAAATCGGTCCACAGGCGGCGGAGTAATCGTTGAACATACAAAAAAAAAATATATATATACAGCCGAACGTATAACCGCCTCCTTTTTTGGGAAGTCGGTTAAAAAAAACAATAAAATCAATAGTCTAAACAGGAATCGTGAACCTATGGCACGCGTGCCATCGAATCCTCGAACCTATACACAGTATTTTGACATAATTTGGGCACGTCATTGATCACAACATTTTGTAATTATGTACGACGAAAAAAGTATGAAATAAGTATTATACGACAAATCTAACTTAATTTTGTCATAGAATCTATAAATTACGTAAATTTTACTTAAATTGAAATTACAAAATCACCCTATTTTTACAGTCGTACCCCCTTACTAATAAACGCTGTATAAGCTTTGAATAGTTATACAGTGTTTTGTTCACGTCACACAAGTGACATTTTTAATTCGATAGAAGGAGACAAAACACTGTATAACTATTTAAAGCAGCACATATACAGCGATTATTAGTAAGGGGGTTAGGGCTTAAAGTTTGAACAGATTTAATCTATTAACTAGGAAAAAAAATTTGCTCGGTCGCTTCGCTCGCTCGTGTTTCATATGAAAAATATATTAAATTATTGAGAACAGATGTTCTGTTTTAACTGGTTGATTATATGGTATTTTTCTAAATTTTACCGTTATTTAGTATTTTAGCTTAACGTTTGAACAGATTTTAAATACCTGTAAAATGGGAAAAAAAATTGCTCGCTCGCTTCGCTCGCTCGTGTTTGGCTTAAAGAACATATTATAAAATTCAGTACCGACGTTCAGCTTTAGGCTATTGATATTTGTATATTTTCGCATTACACAGTCTTTCCGGCTTTAAAGCTGAAAGGGGTAAAAACGAAAGAAAATGAGGGCCCATTAGCTAATGAGCCCATGGCTTTTAATAGTTTAAAGACTAGTATTTAATGTACTTTTAGTTTTTCTTTCTTGAAACACAACCCCCCCCCCCCCGAAAGTAATGTACGTTTTATCTTCTTGAACCCCCCCCCCCCCCCCCCCCCCCCCCCCGAAACTAAATCCTGGCTACGCCCATGATTATAATAATAAAGAAATCGCAGTAAGGAACCTTAGACTTGGCACGACTTTGTATAGATTTCATTACTTTTTAGAGATAAACAAGCAGCTCCATCGAGACTTGGCTAGTTTTTTACAGAATGTTTTTGGTGGGATTTCACTTCTTTTTGTAGAAACGTGGGCATATTGATTTATTTTACTAGATTTTAGTGTAATTTGTTTATTTAATTTCTGTAATGTTCGAGTAGAATAAAAGTTAATTGTTCGACTATTTCTTCTTGTAAACTTGTAAGTATAAGTATACTAATGTAAGTATAATAATAGTTTGGTTGGGCTCTTGTGTTTTTTAATCAGGGTCTGGTGACCCTGATTAAAAAACACAAGAGCCCAAGGTAGGTACTCCAGGTCT
The DNA here is from genome assembly GCA_905404095.1 of Glaucopsyche alexis. Taxonomy (NCBI): domain Eukaryota; kingdom Metazoa; phylum Arthropoda; class Insecta; order Lepidoptera; family Lycaenidae; genus Glaucopsyche; species Glaucopsyche alexis. Next base: position 20,864,655 of record FR990057.1, read on the forward strand.
TCGATTTTCCTAGTTTTTATAGTTTATGGGAAGTACTAGTTCTATTCTGATGATCATGAGTAAGTGACTGAGTGAGTGAGTGAGTGTCATAAATGCGAAACTTTGCTTTCGCTTAACTACGGAACTAAATGACCTACAGACTTAAAATTTTGGATTTTAAGTATAGCTTACTGTATAACGAAAATTTCTGCGTTCTGGTCTTATCCAGAGGTTCTCAAATAGGGGCCTGAAAATGCGGCGAAATGGTTCCAGTAAAGGATGGTACGGCAGTGTTTGCTTCGCGCTCGACTTGGCGGGGGCACTGCCGTGCCCCCAGATATACAGATGTTACATTAATAAAACCCATTAGAGTGAAAGAGAAAGCAACTCCATGTCTTTTCGTTTTGTGTCTAAGGTTGTCTAGGTGTTGGTGATCTATTGGAGTCCATTTTAGCAATGTTAGAATTACGACTTTATGCCACTCATAATAAGTGTTGGCATGTGGGATACCGGATAAGGAATGATATACCTAATACGTTTCTCTCTTAATACTAATAGCACAGATTATACAATATACCTATGTAGTTATTTTTTTATATTATTCTCCTTGCTATAGTTATTACTAGGCTATTTCAAATTCGTTATTTTGCCACATTTATCGCGGGGACAGATTGACGATTGTTTAAACGAAGTGGTTTTCCCCACACGTGTGGAACATTCGACCTACATTTGACAATGCGGGCTCGCCAGTCGCCACGGATTTAGCGGATTTTCGCATTCATCATCATTTTCGGAAATCATTTGGAAGTACCTTTTTTGTCATCCAAAAATCCGAGTTGGTTTAAGGCATAGAGCAGATATACGTGGTTTTACAATTAGAGCATTATGCGGCATAATGCTCATTGTTGAATATTTCAACTACAGTAACGCTTCACACAATAGGCAATCGGACAATTTTTTTTTATTGCATAAATGAATAGTACTCTTAAATATGAGTAACTTCTCAGAAGAAACCGTATATCAAAAGTCAATATTTTCAAAGGTACAGCGATTTGTATAAAAAATTTCGCGAGCCTCCTAAAAACGCTCCATACTAAAGTCGACCTAAAAATGACGTCACTTGTATATGAAGTAGTATGAAGTAGTATATGAAGTATATGGCCGCAGGAATATATTTGTAAATATCTCCGACATTTCTGCGTTTAAGTTCATACTTACCATAATGAATGTTTTTGTATACTTATGATGTGAGTAAACTAATGATGTAGGTTTTGTTTACCAATTTCGAAAAAAAAAAAAAATTTTTTTTTGGTATAAAGACTCGCCAAATTTTGTATACAAATCGCTGTACCTTTGAAAATATTGACTTTTGATATACGGTTTCTTCTGAGAAGTTACTCATATTTAAGAGTACTATTCATTAATGCAATAAAAAAAAAATCAGTCCGCTTGCCTATTGGGTACTCTTAAAAGTAGTGCCTTCGAGTTCCGCGACTTGCACGCAGCAAGCAATGTTGGTATTGCATCAATCAGTGGCAGAATTTTTCAAGCGCCTAAAAAGGGTACCGTAGCCAAATGACAAAAAACGGAATCCTTATAGATTCGTCATGTCTGTCTGTCTGTGTCTGTCTGTTCGTCCGTATGTCACAGCCACATTTTTCTGAAACTATAATAAGTAGATGTATTCTGTGACCGCATTAAGATTTTCACAAAAAAAATAATAAACAATTTGTTTTGGGGGTTCCCCATATACCTACTTAGAACTGAAACTCAAAATTTTTGTTCATCTAACCCGTACGTGTGGGGTATCTATGTATAGGTCTTCAAAAATTATATTGAGGTTTCTAATATATATTTTTTTTCTAAACTGAATAGTTTGCGCGAGAGACACTTCCAAAGTGGTAAAATGTGTGTCCCCCTCTGTAACTTCTAAAATAAGAGAATGATAAAATAAAAAAAATATATGATGTACCTACGTACATTACCATGCAAACTTCTACCAAAAATTGGTTTCAACGACATCTAGTATGTAGTTTTTTAATACGTCAAAAATCGTAAACCGCAATTTACCTTTCATTCAATCTACTCACATTTTACATTTAATTTTATAAACATAAACCTTATGCATTTATCGTGAACCATTATTTTTTAATACAAGTTTGTACCCTCGGTGCGCGAGTCCGACTTGCACTTGCCTGGTTTTTCTTAAACCCATTTACCGCCAGCGTACGCAATTAGGTACACCTACAAATTTAAGTGTAGAGTAAAATTGATCATAATTAGAGTAATTATTTTGCTTAATAAAAGGATATTTCTTTACTTAAACTTAATGAATAAGATCGACTAATTTCAGTACAAATTTTACTTAAAATATGCTTGATTTACTTTTTTAAGCTTTGGAATCAATTGAACAGTGTTTTATTTCTTTAAAAGAATATATATTGATAGTAAAATAATGATAAAAAATATTTTTTTACAAAAATTACATTAAATTGCTTGCACCCATAAGTCGCCATTGTACACAAATAAGTACACCCCCCTTTAGGGGAGAGGAATAATGTTCTTGAGATTTTTTATTATTATTGTGTTTATGTCGCTTATATTAAAAAAGAAAATGTACATTTTATTAATTTTACTTTGCTGCCTTTAATTTGGCAGTAATTGGGTTAAGTTGGCATTGATCGAAATTTTATTTATAAATTATTATCGTTAGACATATTGTTTATTGTTGAAAAGAATTTTTAAAGCTTTCGTTTAGTCGTAGTTTTTTGGAAATAATAAAAGTTAATTCAGACTATTTCAGACTGTTAAAAATAAATTTATGTATGGATGAAGAAACTCAGTGGGGCACAATTCGGTATTGTGCGCCACTGAATCGCATAATGCTCTCTAATTGGAAAACTTAACCATAGAGTTTAGTTAGTAAACATATTTTGTGATTAAGAAAAAGTTACTTAAAGTTAGGGCTTGTTTACAATCTTGAAATAAGTGTAAAATAGCTTTTTCGGAAGTTCTGAGCCGCTAACTTTAAATCGAGCGACAGGGACAAAACATACAAATAAGCTGATACTTATCGGTAGATTGTGAACGAGGTCCTTATTATCATAGTGACATTTTATTGCCTCATTAATTAAATTTCTAGTTCATTCGATTGGTGTTATTACATCATATAATACTTATGTTCGATAATTTCGACCGATAGCACAAGGACTCCGTGGCGCAACGGTAGCGCGTCTGACTCCAGATCAGAAGGTTGCGTGTTCAAATCACGTCGGGGTCAAAAAATCATTCCTTTTTATTTTTTTAACAGTATTATGGATACAAGTTTTGGAACAAAATTGATTTATCTATTCTTTCGGCTTATCTATGAATGACGTTGCTCACCCTACCCACGTATTACTATGTAAGCTACTGGCTACACTACCACAGATTGAAAAGGAACTGAACAGATACATACCAATCTCGCGATTTGTTTGCACTACTACAAGCATAAAAAAACTTAGACCTTTTCATCCTTATTGGACGATACAGTATTCTCCAAGCGAAGTAACCACTCTTGAAATACTGTAGTGACTGGGACAGTCGGTATTAAATGTCGTATGGTTGCCCAAGCACATACGGCATTCTCACAGCATAGTCACTATTCAGCCTAGTTTAATGTACCCACTTGAGATCTGAAAGTCTCATACACGCCACAACCTGGGATTCGAATCTCCACTCTCTCGAGTGCGAATCAAACTGTAGTATGTCCTTGTAAAAAAAATCCTAGGACTCAAAGTATATCTGTACCAAATTTCATTAAAATTGGTTCAGTAGTTAAAGCGCGAAGAGGTAACAGACAGACAGACACACTTATCCATTATAATATTAGTATAGATGTGTGCTCTAGCCTCCTCCTCCTTTGCCACGTAAAAGCACGGAAAAGCCAGTTGACCGTCGAAGGGAGGAAATTTTCAAAATTCGTGTTTGAGTTTTTGTAACTTTTGAGATGCTGATGTGATGTGAGCGAGATGAGAGATGAGAGCGTACCTCAAAATTTACGCCCTTTTAATAATTGTGCTTTACGAGCACCTGAAGTCTGCCAACTCTCATTTAGGCTATCGTGGTATTGTAAAAAGTCTCGAGCTCAGCATTGGGGACGTTAGTGGTGACTGGTGTGTACTTAAAGGTTTACTACCCTAAGGGTTTAAAGCCCCGACAAATTGGATCGATTCTGAAACTTCTATTAAAGCTGGTACGCTCTTTACGGTATATTAGTTATTCTGTGACACCACAGTCTACAATAGCAAAAGTTGGAGATGCCGGGGATCGAACCCGGGGCCTTTCACATGCAAAGCGAACGCTCTACCACTGAGCTACATCCCCTTTTATGATTCTGTTGTAATTTTATGTCATTTAACCATACGATTTTATTACGGTAATTTTTTTGTAATACTCTAAAATAAAATACATACAACAAAACCCATATAAAACCATTGTAGTAAAATCCTTTCTAGTAATTATACTCTACAAAAGTTCTCTAACCATATTTTACATTTCAGGCATTTTATTCTATTAATGATTACTAGAAGTCGCCCTATGGTGGAGTTTTAACTTTATAAGAACTAAGTTTGTACTTTATACGGGTTCTTTTGTCTCTTAGATAGAAAAAAATTAACTAATTGATTCATGTGTTCCGCGAAAAAAAAACCCTTGTTAGAGCTTGCTAGCGCTAAAGAAAAAAAACAGATAATCGGCTAGGACACATTAGCTAACTTCAATACTGCTAACATATGGCTAACATAATCCGCCATTTTGCTTATTTAACGCCGGCGGTCGCCATCTTACTAACGTTTTTTGTTAGCGCTATTTTCCGCAAAACACAGCCATTATAAATTGAAAATGTTGTGACAGATTGACAAACGTCAGTGTAACAAAACGCACGGAAGTGTGTTAAAAATCTGATGTAGTGTGTGTTGTAGTTATTTTTATTAATTATATGCATTATTTAAACAATATGTCTCTACACACCTTCCTCTACATAAACTTTAACAGCCAAATATGATACACCTGTGTTCGCACAACTCTTGTAGTCTGAAAGATTTTGCTTTACGTAGTTTATTAGTTTATTATATTAATTATTAAGTTTTACAATATTCCGGACAGACACACCAGCTTTTTCTAGTTTCGGAGTATAATATTTTAATATGTTCTATTCTGTGGTATTAGTACCACAGAATAGAACATATTAAAATATTATAATACTTACGTACAGAGAAACAAGTTTCATTTATCGATCAAAATTTAAAAAATTTTAAAAAAATTGTAGAGTGCGATCAAATAGAAAGCTAACTATGTAGCTGTTTCTCTACGTTTTTCTTGTACTATGCCACTCTTCAGTTTACATAGCTCAATTTAGTATGAACATGTAATAAGTATTTATAAAGAGTATCTAGGAAGATATCAAACAAAGAAATGTCATTCAACAAATGAATGCTAAACACTTTATTCACATACAAATACTATAATAAACCTAAATCTATTTATTACATAAAAATCATGTCCTTGAGCGAGCAGAGGTCGTTTTGTTCATTAATAACATTAATATCTATATCTACTAAAATCGGTTAAGCCCAGCCAGCACGTAAAAACCTAAACGAAGTTTTAATTACAATGATATTTATTATTTGTATTATAAAGATGATTTCCACGAATATAAAACGTTTTTCCCATTTTGAAAATTCCGCGAAACAAAATTATACGTAATTATTACTAATCGTAGATTAAAGCTAAGATATAATAAATACAATATAGAAGTCGTATAAGATTACTTTGTATTTTTTTTATGAAATGGACCAGGAAACTAGCAGACGTATCGCCTTATGGTAAGCGATTAAACAAACTTAAAAAAAACTTAATTATAGTTCCCAGTCCATAATTTCCCTACCCACTTTGGGCCTCCTGTAACCTCGTGAGGTCACAGGAGACCTAAGAGGGAGAATTGAGATACACTAGACAAGTGGGAATTTCACTCTCGCATTTGTTTTGATTTAATCTTACAAAACTGTAATAGAAAGAACGTCACTTTTTTGGGGTTTCTAAAACACTGCCGTGTGCCTCACTCACTCGACGAAAGGCAAGACAACGCAAGCGGTGTTTCACGCGGATCGGACTGCATTCCTAAATCGCGGAGGCATCTGTACTGCTTGAAATAGTCCATCAATAGGGATTGAATTGTCGTGATAATTACAACTAAAATTGCGTCATAGTTTGGACTGCCGACGTCTTTTTTTTTTTTTTTTTTTTTTATGTAATGAACCAGGAAACGAGCAGACGGATCGCCTGATGGTAAGCGATTACCGCCGCCCATGGACACTCGCAGCAACAGAGGAGTTACACTTGTAACTCCTCTGGTGCTGCGACTTGCGTTCCTGATCCTTAAAATCCCCAATCCCCCCATGGGCCTCCGGTAACCTCACTCACTCGGCGAAACACAACGCAAGCGTTATTTCACGCCGGTTTTCTGTGAGGTCGTGGTATTTACCCGGTCGAGCCGGCCCATTCATGCTGAAGCGTGGCTCTCCCATAGATAATACATCAAAATACATCATAGCGCTGTTATCGATTTATATGTTACTTACACGTTCGGTTTGGAGCGCGGTATCGGCGCGTGCTACTTTCCGCGATCAGAACTCTACGTGTGAGTTGTGAATTGTGACGGGCGCTAATGATACAGCTGTCTGCAGTTTCCAATAAGATGGTACTAAGTTTAGTGTGGTCGCGAATCGCGGAACACATTGACTCATCATCATCTAAATATGTCACGTCAGCGTCACTACCATAATCATTAGTTTACAGTTTTGTGGTTATTAGACAATGGATTTTGTACACATTTACAATATAAGTTACCTAATATATGCTAATATATAAAATTATAAATTATATAAAAATTACATCATTTTATTGTTATATTTTAACAATTATATTTATATACGAGTATGTACCTACCTAATACTCGTTTCTTAGTTTTTATGAACTTATATTTACCATTTATCAAGTACCGAAAAAACGCTATTAACGTGGTTAACTAGATAACACGTATCTCTACCTAAAGACCCAAGTCAAAAAATCTCAACTCTTCTCGTACCTATAACAGATAGTCAGATCGGTTACATAACTTACATAATATCAAAGCCAAATGCGGCCATGAGCCTAATTTCTATTCTGATCGAAAGTCTACTCTCTGTTCCCGGTCAAGGCGGTTACGGTCTTGGACTACTTGTCAGGTCTACTGGTCTACTCCGCTTCCATGATGAACTCGGCCATGAGCATCTCCATGGTGGGCGCTATTCCGGTGGTCATGCAGGTGACCTTAAAACACTCCGCCACGCGCAGGATCCGCCAGCAGTGGTCAGTCTCGTGGTCAAACTTCTGCTCACACTCGTGGATTATGCCCACCATCTGCTTGGCCAGTACTTCACCTGGATAGATCAACTTAATAATTAGTTATATTACGAATTTACAGGTGTAGTCGAGTATAAATCGTTATTTCGTTTACCTAAATATAAGAAAGATTGGGACCTACAAATGAAGCCTATTTGTTTAATAAATATTAAATGAAACGTTTACACATCGTATGTTAACTTTATTTGTCGCACCCTCTCTTTATTTAAACGAGTTTTAATTTTTTAAGTTAATTAGGGCATAGAAATTACAGCGCCTGATTACATTTTATAGCATTTTTGTTTTATTGTGTGTTGCTTTATGTTTCGGTATAGACGTTTATTTATTAGGACTCAAAGCCTCAGCAGTCAGAAGATCTGTATATTCAGGCTTACTCAGGCCCTTAGGCTTAGAAGAGCTTCAGTAACGTATTTGTCGTAGCAGATCCCCTCAAGCCTAAAGACCCCGAGGACCTGCTGCTCTCCCCTCTCGCATTTGCACATGTAGTACCTATCCATTCGCGCGTGTGGGAGTGTGACATTATGCTCTGCCACTGGAGCCATACGGTTAGTTGTCAAGTTTTAGGAGATAGGAGTCAGGACCCACCGTTGGGGAAGGATTTGATGAACTTGTCCGTGTTCTCGTGGTGCATGCGGTGTGAGTCAGTAAGCAGGTCAAAGTGGGTGCTCATGCATTTGATGGCGCAGCCCAGCTCGCGGTGCTCGAACTTGAAGTCCTCCCGCCAGAAGTGGAAGAACTCCTCCATCTTCTCCTCGGAGAGTTGGCTCTGGTGGTGAATTTGAATGATATAGGGCAAACCGCATAGGGGGCTAAAGAAAACGGCTTGCCTGATGATTAACATAGATCACTTTCAAGAAGTGCGGTGACGAAAATCATCAACCATCTGGATAAAAATTATAGTCAAATATACTAATATTAAAATTCATTTAACAACATTTATTGAATTTTTTGCTAAATATTTAATGAGATCTACATAAGATCTGATCTAGCAGGTCTGTCCGTCAAGGCCAAACTCCTGGCACGTGTCGTAAAGTAATAAAAAAAAAGTTTTTTTAAATAAATTAAAACCAGAAATTCAAGTTCACAATCGAATTGAAATTCATGCACACAATCTAGGTCTGATTTTAGATTGTATTTCTTACCACCAACGGTCTAGTTTTTATTAAATTGTAGCAAAATAGGACTAGCTCAAATAATAAGGCGCACTTTTACTCACTTCTTCTCTACAGCGATCCAAGGCTTCACCGAACCCAAGCGTGACATCTTTCATGATCACCGCTTGCTCCGCGGCCACTGCTGCACACAGCAGCAACACTAACATACCTCTGGAACCCTGGTACTTCCACATGGTCCACCTACTAGTACGTCAGCTGTTACCCTAGTATATTGTGCCAATAAAGTTTCCTGTGACCTGTGAGATCCACTCAGTGACTGCCAACGTCTGCTGCTACCCTAGTATATTGCTATAGTGGCCCTGTGAGACCGTCATGTTTATATAAGATGGCATAATGATGTATAATGTCAGGTATTTATTCAGCACACAGTGGGCGGAGCAATTCAGCGTGGCATATCCGCAGAAGACAGCAATTAGCCGTTTAATAGACGTCAGGCAAATCATAGATTGAGGATGTCAAAAGAATAATAAGCTTTGACAGCAGTCAAGACAGAGTTGGTAAAAAAATGGTCACAGTGATTGTTATTGGATTGTTACCTTAATCCTACTATAGTCTATGCGACAAGTTGAAAATGGTACAAAATAGAGATACTGCTCTTAAAATTATGTGCGATAGCTCATTGGATCCGGAATGACGTCTAGAAAAATGTGCCAAAAGCGTGTATTGCACATAAAAAATTGCAAAAGTTATAAACAATGAAGATGAAAAAAAAAATGGCATTTCGTTTTCTGCCAATATTTAATAAACTATTAATATTTAAGAAATTTCAAAAAAAGATTCTGAAAGAATAGGAAATTTCCAATAAAAAACTCCTGACTCCCGGAACTCTATCTCGATTATTTTTAATTTTAATTTAACGCTGAAAATAGGTCTGCACGTGACATTTTTAGGATGCGCGTATTAGATATGGAAATACGAGTATACTATAGAGGTATAGATATATGTGAAGTATTTGTATTTAAGTCTGATTTGGTTTCGTAAGTTCCGTTAAATATTTCGCAACACCAATATTAATACCGTTCGAATTTTAAAGATATGTTAAATATTAGGTAAACCTTAGTTAGTTAACGAGTCGTTGATGTAATCATTAATATTATTGTAAAATAATTAAGTGTGAAGACTAAATGTATATAAAATATGGTCTGTGACAACTGTAGCAACCCCGAGGCCTATAAAAAGGCGAGACAGGCCCAGTCGGTCTCTGACACGGGAAGCTGAAATACTAGGTGATGTTACCTACTTATTGTTTTTCATTTAAATATTGTGTTTAATATTATTTGATATTATTTTATGGCTGTAGCCTTTGGTATTATATTGTTTCCTAATAATTATTATAATTGTTAAAAGTTAGTATTGTTCACGATTGTTTTGTCTAGTTGATGAATGGTTTATTTCTAGCTGTTAGGATATATTACTTTTGAATCTCAATTATTATTCTGTACTTAGTAAGTCATAAATTATAGTTCGTGTACCTTTAGAATAAGTGTTTTGCTAATAGAAAGTGAGTCTTATAAAATAACATAGCTACCCACATGTTTTTGTTATTTCCGAATTAATAAATAATGTTGATTTATCTTGGTTTTGTATTTTGAACTGTATGAAGATCCTCATAGAAAATGGTATATTTATATCTACCTACCTTTAATTTCTGAGGTAGGTTGATATAAATGCATTTGCTTTAATAATTACATATTCAAATTGAAATGTCAGTAAATGAACTAGTAACATATTAATATCACTTATAGCTATAGATTAGGGTCTACCCTAATCTGACACGCGCGTGGCGTCAAAAGCGAGTACGGCACATTAATTAATTTATTTAAGGTATTGAATATTTTTTTTAAAATTTGAAAAAATTATGGTGTGTTCTGAACACTATAAATAATTTATTCCCGTTGGAAATTTTACTTAAAGTTAATTTTTCAACGAGTTAAACAATAGGGTATTTTCCAAGTTTTTGAAAAGTATGTCAAATTGTTCCTAATACCAAAATACATTAGCAGTTTGAACCATTCTTTGTGAATTTCTTTCTATTTCTTGCAAATTAGCCTAAAAGTTTAAATTAATATTATAGGCGCGAAAACGCTATAATGAGTTGTCATGACGTCACATTCTTGTAACATTGTAACTGTCAAGTGTCAAGTGTCAAATTACACTGAAAATGCCAAATCTCAGAACTATTAACGTTTTTAAATAAATGTTTTAAGCCTATTAAAAATGCCTTATAAATGGTGCGTAGTGCCAAAATGCACTAATACGTCTATTAAAACACCGGGGAAAATCTTTGTGACCCTACCAAAGAACACTGAAATGCGGAAAAAGTGGCTATTACTCGCTGACGCATGACGTTAATGATTCGATGCTGGCTGTTCTTTATGGAAATCGGGAAGACGAAGAATAAAAGATTCTTTTCCCAACTCTTATTATTATTTATTTATTTATTCATACAAATGAAAACAAAATATAAAATAAAGTCCTACAAAACTGTTCTTCAGTTTGTCTGTAGGATCAATGTTATAAAACTTAATATTATAGACAGAGTATAAAAATAAAATTAACAAGATAATTACAACATTACATTACAGTAAAACTAAAATTAAATACCTATTGTAAAAACAAATAAAGTAAAACAAAATGAGGATAATGATTAAAAGAAAATATATATATTTTTTTTCTTGACACAGGCACCTACTGTTTTAAGGTACGTCGCCATTTCTAAACAAGTTTTACATACAGAAGTACTCTATTTGTAACAATTGCACGACAATTGTTAGTTTTGTAGGGTTTAGTTTCATTTGGCCGCAAAATAATCCTAAAACAACCAAATTTCAAATTCGTAACGTGCGCTTAAAACAATCTTTTCGCTGGTTCGTCTAGCACAAGTCTAATCTAGTGACTAGATTTAGAGCCAGTCTAGCGTAGCAGGAAGGCGGCATCCATCGGATACACCATATAGGCTCCGGAATAGGAACGGCCTTCCCACAGATAGAGTATTGTCTTTGTCTTCATTTACAAGACTGCTAACATCAGAGCCTCGTAAATGGAGACATGACGAATGCTCGTTCGAGAGCCTTTATATACGGAATTTTCTGGTCAACGATAGCGCGATGTAACTCGAATCACCTGCCATCTGTCGGGTGGCTGGCGAGCTAGACAGGTCGACACGCCGCGTCGTCTGGGTTTGAGTCTCTAGTAGTGGTCATTGTCGAATACCTAAGCTTGAGCACTAACGTTAAAGTCAACGTTAGCTTAGGTCGTAGAGTAATTGGAATTATCAGGACTGTTACAGGAATTATTAAGTTTTCAATCATTTGATATTAATTAATATTGCCTATTTAGTAGGTCTTCTTACGTTAGAATAGAATAGAATAGAATAGAATAGAAATCTTTATTTGCAAAAATATGGTACAGTAAGATGGTACAGTATTGATTGTCACACATATTCTGTCGCATTTATCTCGACGTGCAAATGTTCAATTCATGAAATTAAAATTAAACTAGAGTTATCATTTAAAAACAAATTATTATACAATTAAAATTAAATTAATCAGATATTTAAAACATGCTTATTTATTTAAAATAGTATAAAGTCAATCCGTCATACATATTATCTACATAATTTTTATGTCAATAGTATTCATTTCATAATTAAATAAGTAAAAACACAATAACATTAATTGGATATCAGGTACATAATATTAGCTCAATTTATTGGAATGTCAATTTCATTAAATTATTATATTGTCATATAAGTAATCATTCACGTCATAATACATTTTGGTTGTTTTGGATAGTAACAATTTAAACAGTTCAATTTTCAATTTTTTTAATGTAAAATCCTGGTAGTTTATTATAAATTTTTATAGCGAAGCAATAAGCATTTTTACTACACATATTTATTCTTTGTTCAGGTATACAAATTTTGTTACGGTGCTTGCAGCTTTTGGTAGCTGTGTCGGTTTTCCTAGAATAGAAGTCATTACAGTATTTATGGACAAAGATGCAGATTTCTAGTATATAGAGGCACGGTAAGGGAAGTATGCAATATTTTTTAAATAATGGTTTACAGCTATCTAGGACATTAACTCTACAGGCGGAACGAATACATTTTTTTGTGCCCGAAAAGCGCGTATAAAGTCAGTAGAATTATCCCATATTATCAGGCCATACCGTAAGACAGACGCAACGTAACCATGGTATGCTAACAATGCAGCTTTCTCAGACACAGATTGTCTGACATTTCTCAGGACGTAAATAATTTTTTCTAATTTGAGGCATATTTTGTCAATATGCTCTTTCCAAGTGCAATGACGATCGACAAATAAGCCCAGGAATGTAGTGGAGCTTACTTCTTCTATGTCTTTGTTATTTATGGAAATATTTAAGTTGTTGTGTTTGCTATTATGAGCTTGAAATTGGATTATTTTGGTTTTAGTAGCGTTTACCATCAGGTTTTTAGAGTTAACCCAGTTTATTGTTCTTTTTAATGTGCTATTTATTTCAGTTTCATGGTCATCTTTGTTTGTATTATCAACTAATATAGTAGTATCATCTGCGAAAAGTATACATTTATGTATTATTACGTCAGGTAAGTCGTTTATATAGCTTAAGAATAATAGTGGACCTAAAATTGAGCCCTGAGGTACACCATAAGAGTTGAGAATATATGAGGACTTGTAAATTACTTTATGCTTACCCTTTACTTCGTTTAATTGAACACATTGATACCTATTGGTGAGGTAGCTTCTAAACCAATCATTTGCTACGCCTCTGATTCCCTGATTATGTAATGTGTCTAGTAGAATATCGTGTGAGACAAAGTCAAATGCTTTTGTAAGGTCTAAAAAAATAGCAGTATCGTTAAGGTTTTTCGTGATATATTTTATCATGCTGAAGCAGGCCAATGTTGTAGAGCTATTTTTACGAAAACCAAACTGTTCTGGCTTAAGAATTTTGTGTAAAGTGAGAAAGCTATATACTTTTTGAAACAGTACTCGCTCAAATACTTTAGATAATACAGGAATCAATGTTATGGGTCTATAATTATTCATGTCTGTTTTTTTACCTTTTTTTGTAGACTGGCTTAATTATTGAGAATTTTAGTCTCGTTGGAAAAATTCCTTCACTCAATGAGAGGTTTATGATATGAGTCATAGGTATAGCAAGACTTTTGTTACATTTTTTTTAATATGTTTGTTTGAATTCCGTCATATCCTACCGAATTTGTGTTTTTGAGATTTAGTATGATTTTTTGTATTTCAGAGTAAGTTACCGGCATTAAATAAATAGACTTATTATTGATATTTTTATTGTTAAATTTATTGAATTTATTGCTAAAGCTTTCTATGTTAGATTTATTTGTTGTTTTTATAAAATGTACATTAAAGTTTTCAGCTATTTCTTTATCCTCTACTTGTATCTTTGTTAAATATGATCATTAGAAAGAAATCAATTTGAAGCGTAAATTTTGCGTCAGGAATAAAATACTTATTGAATAAAATAATGAAATAATAACATTTTATAACTGAGTTATTAATACAAATCATTCAGTAAGTACGTATTTATAGTTTTTTGATATTCATCCTCTAAAGGGTGAAATGTGGGTCCATTAATGTGTAGTGAAATATCAACACCTAGTTGTACCTCGTGTCTACTAAATATTGATTTGAATTTTGACACGATCAGATCAGATCAGATAGTTATTTGCAAGAATTTTTCTTAATTCGGGGGTGCAATGGGGGTACAAAAGCTGGTACATATTATAAAACTTCCACTTGAATCAACAGGCTAACTATCAATACATCAAGACGTTTAACGTTGAGTGTTTCATGTTTAAATAGCTATCGGTGACTGGTGTACTCATTTCATTGGACGCCAGCATATACTGAACGGTCTGGCCGTCGAGTTGGCTGGCTAATTTAACTAGACGACTGCAACATATTGCAGGTGTTGCAGTCGTGCTTCGTATTCAAGTAACAATAATATCTGCACGTAGCTGGAATTATTTTAACGACTCCGCTTTGGGATTCGATACTTCCCGAGAATGCAAATTGCTCTCTAGAGATACTTACTTAACTATTAGAGTTACATAACCCAAGATAAATGATCTTGGGGCTATTTTATTTTGCTTACATGTAATTTATAAAGTATATTAGATCTTTCTTTTCACTGGTTACCCCGATGTGTGAGTTGTAACCCTAGAGATATTTAAGTCAAAGTTTCAAAGTACAAAAGTAGCAAAACTAGTAATTTTTAGTCTTAATTTCGGTATTGCTCGAGGACTACTAAGTATGCCCACTTAAAGTTCCAGACTCCAGCACAGATAACTAAACAGTTACTAAGTATAGCTCTACCAGAATCTGATGGCATTTTAAAAAAAATAAAAAATGTGATTTTCATATGGCAATGTCAAGTATGACCCGTCAAATCAAAGTACGTGATCTGTCAACCGCTGCTAAAATTTTGTGATTATGTTCTTGGAATTTGTTGTTTTTGTGAAAATATCCAAAAAGGCAATTCGATCTCAAGCGAGAAATATTGTTTTCTATATCTATAGTAAAATACAGAAAGAAGAAGGTGTAAATCGAACTCAATCTTATAATTTAAAGTTCGTGGTAGAGTTGACCGGTAAGTTAGAGTGAGTTGTTTTGATACTTTTAGTTTTTTTATATTTTCTTAGGTAATTATTGTGACTTCTTTAAATGTGTTTCCAGTACTACTATAAGGTGTATCGTAGCTGATGGCACATCGAATGATGGTTTGTTTTCCATGCCTGGTAAAAGGAGGAGAGGAGGAAAAAAGAAAATCAACATAAGACAGTTTCGATTTATAGTTGATTAGGAATAAAGTAAACGAGTTCTATACAGTTCGGAAGGAAATTCCAACATTAAATAAACTGTTGCCAATTTAATTGTATGTTATTCGTAATAAATAAGTATATAAAGTAATTCACGATTGATTTATTTTTCATGAAATATCATTATATTACATAGTATAAAACAAAGTCCCTTTTTTGTCTGTCCCTATGTATGCTTAAATCTTTAAAACTACGCAACGGATTTTGATGCGAGTTTTTAAAATAATAGTCTTTAAGTATTTAATAGTCTTTAAGATATTATAAGATTATGGTAAAATTTATATTCAAGTACTTATTATGTAAGTATATTATCAAGTGGTCGCGCATGTCGTATCGAGGTGATAGGGTCCCATTTTTAACAATTTGCATTGGGCAAACCTAAAAACATGTTCAATATTGTATCAGTAGTATATTGCTGTAAGTAGGTAGAGAATTATTCGCCGAAGTAGTTTTTTCTCCAAGAACACTATTCCACGCGGGCGAAGCCGCGGGCAAAAGCTAGTTTTCTATATTATACACCGAACATTCTTCATACAGTCTTATTATAATTCATGTTCAATAATACTAAAGACATAATTAAATATTAACCAGTATCAAGATCGTTTAATCCAATTTCCCCAGTATTGCACACTACAAAATTTTTTTTCCCTATTTGCCATGAGATTCTGGTACACCTATAAACGCCAGTGCCTTCAGACGATCCATTACTCAATAGCGACGTAGTCATAATTTCACAAACAACAAGCAATTACACACGGGTATAATTCACAAAGGTAAAATGTTTGCATTTCTAAAACAATACATAATAAAGTGCACAAAGTATGGACCGTAGAGGTGGAGAGTCCTTACATGATTTCAAATGAATCATTGGCACTGTTGTCACAGTTGTCTACGTTTCATCTTAGGGTTAGTTCACACCGAAACTAAACGATATGAAGCTGCATTTTTACCCGACTACGGCAAAGCCAAAAGGATGGGTAACGAATAACGATTTTCTTAGTCTACGTATGTTTGTTTGTTCCGCCGTAGTGATTAAACTATTGATACGAGTTTAATAAATTAGCTGTCAAAGATTCATAATAATAGCTCAGGTAACATAGATGTACAAACTCGTAGATTCCGTGACTCAGGACAATAGAAAACTTTTTGTTACTTTGGCGGGCTTCGAACCCAAGACCTCCGCTTTTTACTACTTTTTACTACCCCCCTCCATCCACCTAAAATCACGTGTATTTTTTTGTACATAGTAAGCAGGTCCTGTTTGAAGAAAAACTAACTTTAAAAACAATTTAATCGAATAATTTAAGCAATTAAAAATTATACGAGTCAATTGTCTTGCAAATATTTAAACAACAATACGAATCTACAACCGATAAGAATTTCGGTATATGTATAGACTAGATCCAAAAATTAATACACGTGATGTCTCGCCTTAAGCCCCCTCCCCCTTGTGATACTTGGTGATTTTTTTTTCAGACCCCCCGCCCCCTTTAGGCATCACGTGATTAATGGACGACCCCTTACAATGAAACGTGTACCTTGTTGTGTAGTAAATACAGTTTAATTCTAAATAGCTATCTCATAAATGCAATACCATGTCACGTATCGTTTCGTCTCGATGTGAACTGACCCTTAAGCGCCCTCGAGACGGTCAAACGGTTCGATTTAAACACGTAGATTCCGTGACTCAGGAAAATTGAAAACTTTTTGTGCCTTTGGCGGGATTCGAACCCAAGACCTCCGCTTGAGCGCTGATGCGCTATAACCAGTGAGCCACAGAGGTCATCAAGGTAAAAGGCGGCATCCATCGGATACACCGTATAGGCTCCGGAACAGGAACAGCCTTCCCATAGATAGAGTATTGCCTTTGTCTTCATTTACAAGACTGCTAACACCAGAGCCTCGTAAATGGAGACACGACGAGTGCTCCTTCGAGAGCCTTTATATACGGAATTTTCTGGTCAACGATAGCGCGATGTAACTCGAATCACCTGCCATCTGTCGGGTGGCTGGCGAGCTAGACAGGTCGACACGCCGCGTCGTCTGGGTTTGAGTCTCTAGTAGTGGTCATTTTCGAATATTACCTAAGCTTGAACACCAACGTTTCAACGTTAGCTTAGGTCGTAGAGTAATTGGAATTATCAGGACTATTACAGGGATTATTAAGTCTTCAATAATTTGACATTAATTAATATTGCCTATTTACTACCTGCCTACTTCTTACGTTTAATATTGATCATTAGAAAGAAATTAATTTGAAGCGTGGATTTATTGGGCGCGTCACGAATAAAATACTTATTGAATAAAATGATGAAATAATGAAATAATACCAACATTTTATAACTGAGTTAACAACTACAAATCGTTGAGAACGTATTTATAGTTTTTTGATATTCATCCTCCAAAGGATGAAATGTGAGTCCATTAATATGTAGTGAAATATCAACACCTAGCTGTACCTCGTGTCTACTAAATACTGATTTGAATGTTGACACGATCAGATCAGATAGTTATTTGCAAGAATTTTTCTTAATTCATCCCCCACGGGGGTGCAATGGGGGTCCATACATAAGCTGGTACATATTGTAAAAATTCCACTTGAATCAACAGGCTAACTTTCAATACATCAAGACGTTTAACGTTGAGTGATTTACTTATTTCATTGGACGTCGGCGTATACTGAACGGTCTGGCCGTCGAGTTGGCTGGCTAATTTAACTAGATGACTGCAACATATGGCAGGTGTTGCAGTCGTGCAGCGTGCTAACACGTTCAACTAACAACAATATCTGCACGTAGCTGCAATTATTTTAACGACTCCGCTTTGGGATTCGATACTTCCCGAGAGTGTAAATTGCTCTCTAGAGATACTTAATTAACTATTAGAGTTACGTAACCAGTGGACATTTATCTTGGGGATATTTTATTTTGCTTACATGTAATTTGTAAAGTATATTAAATCATTCACTGGTTACCCCGATGTATGAGTTGTGACCTAACCATAGTTGTGACCCCAGAGATATGTAAGTCAAAATTTCTCATGAAAGATTACAAAAGTGGAAAAACTAGTAATTTTTGTCTTAATTCTGGTATTGCTTCGAGGACTACTAAGTATGCCCACTTAAAGTTCCAGACTCCAGCACAGATTACTAATTAAAAATAGTTACTACGAAAATGCCAGTGCATTCAGATGATAATGGATCATCTCCTTAGCGACTTAATCATAATTTCACAAACAACAAGCAATTACACACGGGTATAATTCACAAAGTTAAAAAGTTAACATTTCTCAAACAATACATAATAAAGTGCACGAAGTATGGACCGTAGAGGTGGAGGTAAGGAATCTCCTTACGAGATTTCAAATGAATCATTGGCACTATTGTCACAGTTGTCTACGTTTTCATCTTAGGGTTTGTCCACACCAAAACTAAACGATTTGAATCTGCATTTTTACGAAGGGGAGGGGAGTGGGAGGGGGGGGGGTTCATGGGGGGGGGGACGATAGGAGGTAAAGGTCAATGTAAAAGTCAAAGGTCACTGTGATGGGGATGGTTGGGGGTCAATGTCAAAGGTCATTGTGTTGGGAAGGTTGGGGTCAAAAGTCAATACGAACTACTACTTGAATCTTACACTTTTTCGATAAGGACACGTGACGTGTCGCGAGTTTTAACAGTTTTTATCCATACCAAGAAAATTACACAGCTCCGCTAAAGAAGTATATACTTCAAAAATATAGTTATTGAGATGTTGAACTTTATTCACTACACAAGAAGATACATGCTGCCGTCCGTTAAATTGTTAATGTTGTCATAAGTGATAAGACATTCATGACAACCTTAATGCTATCTACAGACACACGAATTTGGTACGGAGCGTACAGCGAACCATATCCGGAGACCAAATTCGGTGTCGCTACTCACGCACGGATTTAGTACGGTGCAGTGGACCGTAAAGCTCGAAACTCGTGTGTTCGATTTTATGCTCTATTACATTAGCACAGAGTTCTATTTACAGTGCGGTTTTTAAACGACGACGACGATTCCCGCAATTCATTGATAACGGGCAGTGATACCAACACTTTAAAAAATATTTCTCCCCAAATTTTACCCCTGATTACTTATACCATTGACAGGTCTAAGAGATAATAAGCTAGAAAGAAAGGTTATGTGTTTAACATAAAGACTTACGCGTGAATAACATAAAACTAACTTGTCTTAATCTGATTTCACTCCCAATACATTTTCATATCCCTGGCTATATACACACATTAAAATAATTTTTATTATTACATACAAATTGATTCATAAGGAGTAAACTCTAAACATCATGTCTTCTAGTAAACCCCGTAGATATTTTCCCTAATTTTGGGGGGTACATCCTTAAGTTGGCAACACTGATACTGTTGTACAGCCAAACCGCCGGACTGCTCTACACACGCACGAATATGGTACGGAGCGTACCAGATCCAGTCCGGTCCAACGCCTACAACTCTATAAGGCGCAGGTTCGGCCTCACATGGAATTCTGTTCTAATCTCTGGGCAGGGGTGCCAAAGTACCAGCTTCTCCCTCTGGATCGTATCCAACGTAGGGCCGCTCGAATTGTCGACTGCCATAGTGTTTCAAACAGGCTTGACTCCTTAGAGCTACGTAGAGATGTAGCATCGCTCTGCATCCTCTATCGGTTATATTACGGGGAGTGCTCCGAGGAATTGTTCGGACTTATACCTGCTGCAACTTTTCGCCACCGTTCCATGCGACAAAATATTTATCATCCTCATCACCTTGATGAGTGGCAGTCCTCCACCGTGCGCTTTAACCGAAGCTTTCTGCCGCGCGCTGTAAAACTCTGGAATGAACTGTCGCCAGCAGTATTTCCGGACCACTACGACCTGCAAACCTTCAAGAAGGGAGCGTATTCCCTCCTAAAAGGCCGGCAACGCACTTGCAACTTCTCCGATGTTGCGGGTGTCCATGGGCGACGGTAATCGCTTTCCATCAGGTGATCCGTTTGCTCGTTTGCCCCCTAGTTTTATAAAAAAAAAAAAGATCCGATGCGGACAACGGTGAACTCTTCGCCTTCTTCATATGTTCGCCGGACTGCCCTACACACGCTCGGATCTGGTACGGAGCGTTCCAGATCCGCTGTACGTTCCGTACCAAATTCGTGTGTCTGTAGACACCATAACAATTGTTTAATATAAAATCACTAGCATCAATTTTAACCCGCCGTCGGTTGCGTTAATTTTTGTAACATCGTCGGTCGCATGGGGTCTTTCAAAGCCCTATATTTGATAACGTTTTTATCAAAAATTTACTATGTATATTACTATATTTTACTTATAGATTTTAAAGATGTTAGGACATAGTATTAATAAAAGTCGTAGATTTTTAATAAGCAGTTTTATTTGGCAAAAATTCTAGACTTCAAAAATATATTTGGTATTTGACTTAGCTTTGGCAACTTCTACTAAAAATTACAAAAAATAACAAAAAACTTAATATTTTTTTCTAAATTTTCTTAATTATTGAAAATTATTAACGTATTTTGCTATCGCAATGGATAGAAAAGAAAAAAGAACGAAAGAATAAAAAACAATCACTCTTCATTTTGGTCATTATAACAGATGACGCAAATGGAAGCTACATGTCTCGGGCATATGTTTTGATGACATAAAATGCATGCCGTCGAATATTTTTTGTAGACACTTCGTGGGCAAAATGCGCATCGCTTTCTGGTCATTTGAGTTTGATTTTGGGGTTGTGTCTGTAGCACTTTATTGCCAGTAAGGCGCTTTATATGCTGTCGAAGTGCTCGTGGCAGAGTGTTTATACTATTCCTGTATTTCAGGTAATCATCACAGAGAGAAAGCGTTAACTTCTTCAGAAATTCCTTTCTGGTTATAATCCTGTCTGGTTGATTATGTCCCAGCAGTATTTGTGCATTAATCAGCTTGGTGGATATTGCAGGGATAAATTTTATCCCTGCAAGCTGAAAAATGTTCTCAGAGGCCATCTACAGCATGCAACTCAATAATTCTTTTTCAACCTATCTTCAACATTTTACAATATCACCCTTGGTGATATTGTAAAATTCTATAATCTCGGGTTTCTTCTGAGCTGAGGCTGAATTTACATCACCATCATGATGTATGGTAGAGAGCAAGAGAACAACTTTGTTCTATTTTGGACAATAGGACACGAGAGTGTTGTGGTCATTTGGTTGATCTACATCATCACTATTATCTTCTTCTAACCATCTAAGTACTTGTTATTCTTGATTAGAGTCATTTTTTCCAATACATAAAATATTAGTCCTTAAAAAAGAGTAACACGATCGGTCGCATGGGGTCTTTGAAAGCCCGAACGCAAAACAAACGTCGATTCCACTCAAGCGCAGCTTGCTAACTAACGCGCGGTGGCTGTGTTGCGTACTTCAGTTTATTTTAGGAAGCTACTAAAATGTTCAAATAATTGGTACCTTTACGAATTAAAAAGTTACAGCAATTTTTTCAAACCTCAGGCTTTTAAAGACCCCATGCGACCGATCGCGGGTGTAAATAATCCCACGTTTTTAAGCTCTACTTCAAAAACTCGTTTTGTCATTTAACTGCCTTTTACCACAGCCTATGGAACTTACCTACAGTCGTCCAACGGACACGTCTAGACAGAGCAATCGTGCGTGGCGTGCGGGGTGAGAGAGGGGAGGTAGCGAGCCCAAGCTGCCATACACTCGCTTGGGACACGTCAGCCAGGGTTGACGCTTTTTAATTTGATTGTTTTAAGTGGTTTGCGACAGTGTTTCGTTTGAGTTGTATGTAGGTACTTATTTACAATGGTCAATTATATGAATAGCTAAAGAAGATTAATTTTAATACAAAACCATGCGCCTGTTTCCCGTCAGAATTTTTAATAAAATTGTATCTACGTATGAGAATATTTTACTACATCGTCAAATTCACAATCGCAATCTAAAAACTAGTAAATCCAAATGTCGAAAATACCTTTCAGTTTTGCATTTGTAGTTTTTGCAGGGTTCGTAAATATTCGATATTTATAATAAATATCAAAATATCAGATATCTTTGATATATATCCGATATTTTTGATTTTTTGATATTTTTGATATTTTCAAGAATTAGAATTAGAATTAGAATTATTTATTTCCAAGAAATTGGTATTACATAGATGTTACATGTATTATAAAATATGGGTCACAATTTCTGCCTTTAAGGCGTGGGAATATTACAATGTTTTTCTTATTTTAAGATTATAATTGAATTTAATATAATTATAATTAATACATTTTACACAACACAAATTATTTAAAAAGAAAATCATTAAATAAGATAAGTAGGTATACATACATCTAACATTCATAAAAAATAATAATAAAAAACAAATCAATCCAAATAATTACAATTCATGTCACTTGTCAACTGTCAAAGTCAATGGACAAAGAGGTTATATTTTGTGCATCATGGCCCAATACCACATGCGTGGCATATTTTTCGATAACCATATTGTGTAGACTACAGAATATAATATTGTTATGTATTACAATTTTACAATCGAGTACAGGATAATATGAATAAATAATATGTTATATTTTATTATATACTAGCTTTTGCCCGCAGCTTCGCTCGCGTCAGAGGGAAAGCTTGTTCGGGAAAATACCAATACCAAAATTGAATACATAATGGTGTAGGTACTGCACAGCCGTATCAGTTATATTTTATTTGAATGTTTCCTGCGACTTCGTAGGTACGCTCAAGAAATCTACCGAGAACTGTACCATAAATAAAATTTAATAAGCTGCAAAAAGTATTCTGTGTTAATTCTGCTTAACCTAATACCATACCTGATTTCATCAAAATTCTTTACGTGTTTTCTTTAGTTTACTTTATTGCATGTAAAACTAAACATATTATTATGTACATACAAACTTTCGCGTTTAGGTATAATATTAAGTAAGGATTTCTTTGTAGCCGATAATTAGTATTTCGATATTATGATTGTTGATAACGATTTCGAAAATATTTTGAATGGGAAGACGTTGTGGACTTTGAACTTAATAAAAATAATTTGGATTGTGTTCGCCCATCCTAGTTGGGAGTTGGGACCACGGCAGAGTTTGAGAGAGAGATGAGTTAGCAGTACAACTACGAAGCCATCTAACTTCTCATTCACTTATTCCTCATATAATAATCATGATTAGGATTAACCTAGGTAAAGTTTTAACCAATTAAAATATCTGGTTATTTTATAGCATTTTATACTACGTTATTTTTTAGATTGATAAAACTTTTTGTAGGTATGAACCGATTGAATTGAAATACCTACACAAAATTATAAGCAGAGCTATCCTAATTCCTAACCGCGTGGAACCCGTAGGTAGTTAGGTACCCAAAAATTTTCCGCGATAAAAAGCGAGTCCTATGTATTTATCCAAGGGCTAAACTACTACGGTAACAAATTTTATAAAAATCTGTTCCGTAGTTTCTGAGATTAGTGCGCACAAACGTACAGATCAAAAATATTTTAAGAAAATCTTAAAAGTCATTGTTTTGGGTTAAAAACTAAAAACCTATGTATTAAACACTGATAATTCAAGCACAAATAAATTAAATATTACATATAACAACAAAAGAGAAAGAAATATAATTAAATCTACACTCAAAATATTCTACTGAAATAGTAGGTACCTATGTAATATAATAAGTATTATGAATATAATTAATGCAGCAATCGCAAATATTTACGTGCCTAGTTTTTCAAAGAGATTTTCATCAAATGACAACTTTATTGCTTTTTTGACACGATGACAATATATTATGTCAAAATAAAAATAAAGCTTCCCACTCACGGGCTATCGATTGCTTCGATCAAATTGGAAAATAATTCGTATTTGAAAGTAAATTGCTAACGAAAAACTATTACACAAAATGATTAGTGTAAGGACCTACCAGCTAGTTTTTGCGGTGGGGGTCAAAAGTTGGAACAAAATTTACGCGTATATATACGAGTTTCATATAAAAAGTATAGTAAGGTGGTCCTAGGATCTCAGACTATATTAAATTTTTATCTAAACCGATTTACTTGCAACTACGAATCCAGTAAATGTTTAAATTGTAAAGACTAAATCGATCGATCACTTGTGTGTGGGGAGCTTTATATCAAAAGCACTAAGGAGTATTTATATCAACTTTAGAGCAAATCGCTCCCAAGCAACTTAATTTCCCTTTTTATTCCCGTTAGCGGACGAATTTCAATAAACTATGATACACGAATTCCATCAATTCTGTTACATAATGTTTGTGCAAAATATGAAGTAGATTGGACCAAGGAATCACGTTGCCCCATACAAACTGTTTTACCCCTTTTCACCCCCTTAGGAATCGAATTTCGAAAAATCCCTTCTTATCGGATCCCTACGCATTACAAAGAGCAAGCCCTGCAAGTTTCAGGTCTCTACGATCAGCGGTTTAGGCTGTGCGTTGATCCGTCAGTCATTCAGGACAAAGGATTTTATATGTATAGATTAATAGCAAGCAAAATAACATACTTCATACTCTGATATGTTTTTTCGTAATAGTTGAATCGAAATAATTTGTATGTCTGATAATTTGAAGAAAGGGAAGTAAAATTAAACTCATTTATTTATTATTGATATTCAAAGTTTTCAAATAAATTAAAAATCAACGATAGATACTTTTGAGTATCAATTTAAGTCTTAGATCCATAAAATGACTTTTGTTTATAACCAGAAGAAAAAAAAGTGTATTAATTTTATCAGTCGAATTAATTTGACACATGGTATAAATGGTATAACAATAGTATAATAACCTGTCAAGCGTCACTTGCTGCCTTGCAGCAAGTGACAGCATGACTCTCACGCGTCGCTTGCTGCCTGGTGGCAAGGTGGGCACGCCCATAGAATAAATTTCTAATTTATAAGTGGTTTGTTTGTACCACATAATTTATACATTTATGTAATTAATATTAAGTTTTTTATGCATATACGAAGTATTTTCCATAAATCTACTACAAATTACTTCAGAAAATCGAATGAAAAATATACGTTTTTATTGCTATTTTATTTCATAGTGAGTTTATGATTTTCTTGTGAAATGCATTTTGAATTGAACATTTTAGTAGAAATTTTATTAGAACGGTATTTATTCTAGAGTCTACGAATAGAATATATGGATAAGAATAAGTAAATTTATTACTATGATTGTTTTTGTAAGACATTACCGTCAAAATAGGCCTAGTTTCGGAGGGTTCAATGAAAGAGTTCCCTTATTGTACATTGTAAAAAAATAATGAGTTACTGTAATATTTAACATCCTGAAATGTATAAAAATATAAAAATATGTATTTAATTATGTCCCAGTTACAGTTTATTGAGCAATCAAAAAATGTACTATGTCAGATATTTTTCATAGTAATTGTAATTAGTTTTGCTCCAATCCTTGTTAGTACAACTGTTTTTGTATTAAATTTTTATGTATAATATATCCAATTACGTAAATAAAGCAACAATCACTGTATAGAAACATACATTTTATATTTATTTGAGTTTTAAAACAAAATATTAAAAAAGACGAAGTTTATGTGTTTGTATCAAGATTCCATTTATTAAATGAGTATTTTTCTAAATTCCATTTACGTCATCACTTAGGAAATCTATTCTACTTTTTAAATATATATCACATGCATAGGTAGTACATAAATTATAACAATATAATTTGGAGAAATAAAAATCGCGGGAATCGAAATTAGACTGACAATTTTATAGTAGGTAACTGTAACTTATTTTATATCGGTTTTTGAATTAAAATTTTATATATAATGTGTGCACCTACGTAAATTAAGCAAATTTTACTATATAGAAACATAAATTTGGCCTTAGTTTAGATTTGCAATAAAAATATAAGAAAAAGTCGTGTGTTGTGTTAGGATCAAGATTTCTTTTATTAAACTAGTATTTTTCTTAATTCCAATTATATTATCAATTAGGAAATTTAATCACCTTTCTAAATATATATAACATGCATATGTTTTATTCACATTAAAACATTATAATCTTGAAGAAAAACACGACGGGAAACGTCATATGATTTATAGAGGTCGGTACTCCGTGCATCTGTCATGAGGGAATGAGGTCGTCCTCCTCCTTCCTCTCCGTAATGTGTGTGATGAGGTATCATTTGGCATGTTCCCACTTGAGTGTCAATAACGAAGTCAAAAGTAAACAATCAGTGCAAGTGTTTATGTTATTTGAAATGTTTACTTTCAAGTGGATAGGTACTTAATTATACTGAATCTAATAACTGTAATTTATAAATCTGTTTCTATATTACGTAATCACTTAGGAAATTAATTATATTTTTAAATATATACATCATCCATAGGTTTTATTTACTTATTAACATTAAAATTGCGAAAAAAAATCGCGAAAAAAATTGCGGGAGAATGTAAGGAAAATTAATTTTTGGTGGCAAAAAGGCCCGACGCTTGTCTGCATAAGCTGTCAAAGAGTGTCAAGGCGCTTGACAGGATAACAAACAAGGAATTTTCTTCCGAAAAACAGGGGGTCACGTGGGTGTCATATGCCGTTACAAGCCGCGTCGACGGCTATGTCGTGTCAAATAGCAAGTTTTTGATGACCTAGGCTTGTGAAACTCTCGGAAAATAAGATCTGTGTTGATGTAAGATTTTTTACATTTAAAACATTATTTTACATTTTTAAATATAAATATAAATTTTGATATATTATATCAAAATAAATATCCATTGATATATAAATGTTACGGGTAATGCTAGAAGATAGAGTAAACCTAGGTTTATTTGGGTTTAACTAGGATTACCCAAGCTTTGTGGATAAAGTCCGAATATTAATTTATATTCGGCGTTTACCCATATACAACTAAGTTTACCCAGCACTGGTTGCGTAATATTCGGTGTTGGTCTGAATAATATAATTGTAATAAATTTTAATTCGAAATTTACCCATACTCACCTAGGTCTACCCAAGACAGGCTGGGTAATGTTAGTATAATTAATGAAATTAAAAACCATGTGCATTTATAGCTTTTGTTTAATTGAAAAAACGTACTACACAAAACAGTCATTGCTTTTTTATACATATTGGTGATATATTTTCAATGTCGATCAGTTTATCCTGACACACAGAAAACTGGTTCCTTGAGAACATTTCTTCGATAGTTCCACGTTCGTTTCCTAGCTTCATAAGTAATTTCTATAACTGCCATAAGCACATTCCGAAAATCTTCTCTTCCTCTATCAACATTATTATTACTACCAACACCAAACATTACCCAACCAGTGTTGGGTAAACTTAGTTATATACGGGTAAACGCCGAATATAAATAAATATTCGGACTTTATCCACAAAGCTTGGGTAATCCTAGGTAAACCCAAGTAAACCTAGGTTTACTCTATCTTCTAGTATTACCCGTAACATATATACGATATATATATATCAATTGATATATATCATGCTAACCCTGAGCTTTTGTATACGCATTTGTATTTTTTATAATAAAACTCTTCATTAATACTTATATATATATATATATATATATATATATATATATATATATATATATATATATATATATATATATATATATTATATATATATATATATATATATATATATATATATATATATATATATATATAAATATATATATATATATATATATATATATATACATATATATATATATATATATATATATATATTTTTTTTTTTTTCCACATACTACGAATACACAAAATGTAGAACAGATTATAATAAAATACATTATTGTGACAACCCTGCGCGATGTGAACTGACCCTTAAGCGCCCTCGAGACGGTCAAACGGTTCGATTTAAACAGGTAGATTCCGTGACTCAGGAAAATTGAAAACTTTTCGTTCCTTTGGCGGGATTCGAACCCAAGACCTCCGCTTGAGCGCTGATGCGCTATACCAGTGAGCCACACAGGTCATTAAGGT
Organism: Glaucopsyche alexis; assembly: GCA_905404095.1. Lineage (NCBI taxonomy): Eukaryota > Metazoa > Arthropoda > Insecta > Lepidoptera > Lycaenidae > Glaucopsyche > Glaucopsyche alexis. The sequence continues at coordinate 20,893,136 of FR990057.1, forward strand.
AAAAGGCGGCATCCATCGGATACACCATATAGGCTCCGGAAAAGGAACGGCCTTCCCACAGATAGAGTATTGCCTTTGTCTTCATTTACAAGACTGCTAACACAAGAGCCTCGTAAATGGAGACATGACGAATGCTCGTTCGAGAGCCTTTATATACGGAATTTTCTGGTCAACGATAGCGCGATGTAACTCGAATCACCTGCCATCTGTCGGGTGGCTGGCGAGCTAGACAGGTCGACACGCCGCGTCGTCTGGGTTTGAGTCTCTAGTAGTGGTCATTTTCGAATATTACCTAAGCTTGAACACCAACGTTTCAACGTAGCTTAGGTCGTTGAGTAATTGGAATTATCAGGACTATTACAGGGATTATTAAGTCTTCAATAATTTGACATTAATTAATATTGCCTATTTACTACCTGCCTACTTCTTACGTTTAATATTGATCATTAGAAAGAAATTAATTTGAAGCGTGGATTTATTGACCGTCACGAATAAAATACTTATTGAATAAAATGATGAAAGAATGAAATAATACCAACATTTTATAACTGAGTTAACAAGTACAAATCGTTGAGAATGTATTTATAGTTTTTTGATATCCATCCTCTAAAGGGTGAAATGTGACTCCATTAATGTGTAGTGAAATATCAACAACTAGTTGTACTTCGTGTCTACTAATATTTATTTGAATGTTGACACGATCAGATTAGATCAGATAGTTATTTGCAAGAATTTTTCTTGATTCATCCCTCAAGGGGATGTAATGGGGGTCTATACATAAGCTGATACATATTATAAAACTTACCTACTACCCTGTTCTGAATAAAAAAAAATACCCTTTAGAGGATGAATATCAACAGGCTAACTTTCAATACATCAAGACGTTAAAAGTTTAGTGATTTATGTTTAAATAGCTAACGGTCTACTCATTTCATTGGACGCCGGCGTATACTGAACGGTTATGCCGTCGAGTTGGCTGGCGAATTTAACTAGATAAAGTTGGCTGGCTAATTTAACTATACGACTGCAACATATGGCAGGTGTTGCAGTCGTGCTTGGTGTTAAACTAACAATAATATCTGCACGTACCTGGAATTATTTTAACAACTCCGCTTTGGGATTCGATACTTCCTGAGAGTGCAAATTGCTCTCTAGAGATACTTAATTAACTATTATAGTTGCATAACCATTGGGCATTTATCTTGGGGTTATTTTATTTTGCTTACATGTAATTTGTAAAGTATATTAGATCTTTCACTGGTTACCCCGATGTGTGAGTTGTAACCCTAGAGACATTTAAGTCATAGTTTCAAAGTACAAAACTAGTAATTTTTAGTCTTAATTCCGGTATTGCTTCGAGGACTACTAAGTATGCCCACTTAAAGTTACAGACTCTAGCACGGATTACTAAATAGTTACTACGTAAACGCCAGTGCCTTCAGACGATCCATTACTCAATAGCGACTTAGTCATAATTTCACAAACAACAAGCAATTACACACGGGTATAATTCACAAAGTTAAAATGTTTGCATTTCTAAAACAATACATAATAAAGTGCACAAAGTATGGACCGTAGAGGTGGAGAGTCCTTACGAGATTTCAAATGAATCATTGGCACTGTTGTCTACGTTTCATCTTAGGGTTTGTTCACACCGAAACTAAACAATATGAAGCTGCATTTTTACCCGACTACGGCAAAGCCAAAAGGATGGGTAACGAATAACGATTTTGGCAGTCTACGTATGTTTGTTTGTTCCACCGTTGTGATTAAACTATTGATACGAGTTTAATAAATTAGGTGTCAAAGATTCATAATAATAGCTCAGGTAACATAGATGTACAAACTCGTAGATTCCGTGACTCAGGACAATAGAAAACTTTTTGTTACTTTGGCGGGCTTCGAACCCAAGACCTCCGCTTGAGCGCTGATGCGCTATACCAGTGAGCCACACAGGTCATGTAGGTAAAAGGCGGCATCCATCGGATACACCATATAGGCTCCGGAACAGGAACGGCCTTCCCACAGATAGAGTATTGCCTTTGTCTTCATTTACAAGACTACTAACACAAGAGCCTCGTAAATGGAGACACGACGAATGCTCCTTCGAGAGCCTTTATATACGGAATTTTCTGGTCAACGATAGCGCGATGTAACTCGAATCACCTGACATCTGTTAGGTGGCTGGCGAGCTAGACAGGTCGCCACGCGGCGTGGTCTGGGTTTGAGTCTCTAGTAGTGGTCATTTTAAGAATTTCAAACTTGAACACCGTTTCAGACCTTGTAAGTCGTAGTGTATTAGGCAATCGGACTTTTTTGTATTGCATAAATGAATAGCACTCTTAAATATGAGTAACTTCTCTGAAGAAACCGTATATCAAAAGTCAATATTTTCAAAGGTACAGCGATTTGTATAAAAAATTTCGCGAGCCTCCTAAAAACGCTCCATACTAAAGTCGACCTACAAATGACTTCATTTGTAGGTTATAGTATATGAAGTATAGGTTATTATAAAGTCAGTGATTTCATTAACGATTGCACACCTTGGGAATAAGATGGCCCCATGTGAGGCTGCTTTTATGTACTTAAGTATGTTTTATGTACTTATAACTAATGTTATATAGATTAAGTTACAACATTGTAAAAAAATTTTTTGAAAAGAACAATTTTCCCATCTTTTTGCTAAAAGGTGGCCCCGTGCGAGTTTCTTACGCCGGTTCTTCTCGCCGGGCTAGTTTCCGAACCGGTGGTAGGCATCATGTAGGACAATTCTATAAGCGTTATATTATAACCTACATCGAAATAAAAAATTTTGAGTTTGAGTTTGAGTATATGGCCGCCGGAATATATTTGTAAATATCTCCCATATTTGTGCGTTTAAGTTCATACTTACCATAATGAATGTTTTTGTATATGATGTGAGTAAACTAATGATGTAGGTTTTGTTTACCAATTACGCAAAAACAATTTTTTTTGGTACTTTTTAAATGTATTTTATTAGTAAACTACACATAAAATAATATATTTTTTTATATTTACCAAGTAGTAATGCCTCAATATTTCTGAATTTCGAAACTAAACTTTTCAGATGTAGTCCGATCCCCTATTTAAATTAAAAGGTCTATTACAGGAATAATTAACATTTAGCCATTTGAAAATGATTAATACCTATTCTGTATTTAGTAGGTTCTTCTTACGTTATATGATTATTATAAAGAAATTAATTTGAAGCGTAAATTAATTTGAAATATTACCAACATTCTATATCTGAGTTAACAAGTACAAATCGTTGAGAACGTGTTTATAGTTTTTTGATATTCATCCTCTAAAGCAGTGTTTTTCAACCTGTGGGTTCTGTAGGGGGGTCGCCGGAGGTCGAGAGAACATTAGTAAAAAATCAATAAAGTTTTTTATGTCTTTGATTAATTATTACATAATATTATATATCAATGTTTTATGTTTTATGTATTATTATTTATTGATTTATTACATACATACATACATACATACATATAATCACGCCTTTTTCCCGAAGGGGTAGGCAGAGACCACTTCTTTCCACTTGCTACGATCCTTACATACTTCTTTCGCTTCGTCCACTTTCATTCTTACCATCCATTCCTCCTCTTATATTCAACGTAGCCAAGCGTCTCTCCATGGTCCGCTTTTCGCCTCCGCGAGAAACGAGACGTGATGGGTGGCGAACCACATCGCCGCCATTTTGGATAATTAAATTATTTTTGTTTATCCATTGCGTTTCCACGGATTGGTGGAGAGGGTAGGAATAGGGAAAGGGAAGGATAGGTGGTATGGAAAGGAAGATTGGTAAGTTAGTGTGGGAAATAGGATATGTAGGATATTACCGTCCAGGAGGACAAGGGATAGGACAGTAATAGCTAGGGAAGCCGGGGCCGCATACCCGTATACCATACCACAACTACCGGACAGGTAAGTTGGGATGAGTATTGATTTATTAATAAGAAAATTTCGTGCGTGCGAAAAGTTCAGTGTCGTGTGTTGAGTGCTATGAAACGGTCGCGCTCCGTATTACACACGAAGCAAATTTAATTGTTTGCGAGTCGCGCGGTTACGCCGCTGCACGTACACCATGGCGTTGGTGGCCAACGAGTTGCTGGCGTTCATCCAGCACGCCATCGACACGATGGACGAGGTCAGCATCATGCAGATCTGCAAATCTTCTTTCTCAAGCGAGGAGATTTGCATGGGTAAGCAGCTGCTTTATGAAACGCTCGGCCAGAGCGCGAACATGCCATCACGGAGGCGAGATGGCGGCGAACGAAGCGTGCAGGACATCATCTTCCTGCTGAAGCAGACGGATCCAGACGACGTGCCGGCCTTTGTGGCGAAAGATCTCCACAAGCTGCCGGTAGTAACGATGGACCACGTCGACGTCTCCAGCCTGCTGAAGAACTTCAACAGTATGAAGGCAGAGCTGGACGAGATGCGAGGTAGGTTGGATGCATCGGAATCTACCATCCGTGACTTACGTAGTGAATTACTACAATTAAAATGTAATAATTCAGTAAGTAGGTCACCCGATCATTCAACCGCCTTTGTCAACACACGTCGTGGCGGCGCGCGCGCTGACACATCGTTTTGCGTGTCAGCGGATTCCGACGAGTCGGCGATCGCCGCCGCCCCCGCCCGCACTCCCCTCCGGGTCGTGCAGACGCCGAGTCAACCAACTCAGCAGAAAACTTTTGCGACTGTCGCCGGTCGCCCCGCACCACCCCCGCGGGCGAAGACAAAGGGGGTGAAGGAGAGCCGTAAGGCTGTGGAGAGCCGCAAGGCTGAGCCTCTTCGACCTGGCAAGGACGAGAGCAGGAGGTGCGATGAGGAGGGCTTCATACTGGTGGAGAGAAGAAAGAAGAAGAAGCCCGCCGCCCGCAACCACCGCGGCACCGCACCTTACGTACCTGAACTGCACCTGCGGAGCGAAGTACCCGCGACGCCGTTGTACGTATCCCGCCTGCACTGGTCTATGCAGGTCGAGGACGTCGTGGACTACATCCGCCAGAAGACTTCCATCGCCTTAAGGGTCGAACGTCTGGAGTCTCGCCACAAGGTCAATTTCAGTTCCTTTGTGGTGAGAGTGCCGACGCATCTTTTGTCGACCTTCGAGGTGGAGGAGTTCTGGCCGACGGGTGTGGTCTACCGGAGGTTCCGGGGGAGACTCCGGAACGAAGCGCGGATCACGTCGCCGACAACACGTGACAAAGTGTAGTTTTTAAGTATATAATATGTATGTTAGTCTGTAAGGTATTTATAATATGGGCCTATGCCGCCCGAAATAAATGAAATTTAATTTAATTTTTAATTTTAATAGTTATTTGCAAGATTTTTTCTTAATTCATCCCCCACAGGGGTGCAATGGGGGTCCATACATAAGATGATACATATTATAAAACTTCCACTTGAATCAACAGGCTAACTTTCAATACGTCAAGTTGTTAAACGTTGAGTGATTCATCTTTAAACAGCTATCGGTGACCGGTGTACCCATTTCATTGGACGCCGGCGTATACTGAATGGTCTATCCGTCGAGTTGGCTGGCTAATTTAACTATACGACTGCAACATATGGCAGGTGTTGCAGTCGTGCTTGGTGTTCAACTAACAATAATATCTGCACGTAGCTGGAATTATTTTAACGACTCCGCTTTGGGATTCGATACTTCCCGAGAGTGCAAATTGCTATCTAGAGATACTTAATTAACTGTTAGAATTACATAAGCAGTGGGCATTTATCTTGGGGCTATTTTATTTTGCTTACATGTAAATTAAAAGTAGGTATATTAGATCTTTCACTGGTTACCCCGATGTGTGAGTTGTGACAGTGTGGTCCTAGAGACATTTGTGTCAAAATTTTTCATGAAAGATTACAAAAATGGAAAAACTAGTAATTTTTGTCTTTATTCTGGTATTGCTTCGAGGACTACTAAGTATGCCCACTTAATGTTCCAGACTCCAGCACAGATTACTATTTAAAATTACTACGAAAATGCCAGTGCATTCAGATGATCCACTTGATGAGCGACTTAGTCATAATTTCACAAACAACAAGCAATTACACACGGGTATAATTCACAAAGTTAAAATGTTTGCATTTCTAAAACAATACCTCTAGGTACTATTATTTATTCTGTGACAATACATAATAAAGTGCACAAAGTATGGACCGTAGAGATAGAGATTCCTTATGAGATTTCAAATGAATCATTGGCACTGTTGTCACAGTTGTCTACGTTTCATCTTAGGGTTAGTTCACACCGAAACTAAACGATATGAAGCTGCATTTTTACCCGACTACGGCGAAGCCAAAAAGATGGGTAACCAATAACGATTTTGGCAGTTTATGTATGTTTGTTTGTTCCACCGTAGCGATTAAACTATTGATACGAGTTTAATGAATTAGGTGTCAAAACATTCGTAAGCCCAGGTAACATAGGCTACAGCCTACATAGTCTACGTTGTCGGGTTATAGTTTTTATAAAAAAATATAGTTATTGTGATGTTGAACTTTATTCACTACACAATAAGATATACACGTTTCATATGACATCGTTCATTCATTGCACATGCGCCGTGCAGATGACATTCGAATTCTTACAATGAAACGTGTACCTTATTGTGTAGTAAATACAGTTTAATTCTAAATAGCTATCTCATAAATGCAATACCATATCACGTATCGTTTCGTCTCGATGTGAACTGACCCTTAATTTCAAATTCAAATTCAAATCATTTATTGCAATAATGTGGTCTGTCATGAGGTTTTACAAAATTACAATATTAAAAAATCCTACATTCTGCCATCAGAATGCAAATCATCTATACTAATATTATAAAGCTGAAGAGTTTGTTTGTTTGTTTGTTTGAACGCGCTAATCTCAGGAACTACTGGTTCGAATTGAAAAATTCTTTTTGTGTTGGATAGTCCATTTATCGAGGAAGGCTTTAGGCTATATAACATCATGCTAAGCTCAATACGAGCGGAGCTCCAACCAATAATGTTTCAAAATCGGGGTGTTTTTTTCCCTTTTGAGAGCTTTCGCTGCGTACGCTGCGGAAACGGTTAAAGTTTCGCTAAAATTATGTATGACAGAATTGTTCCCCTTTAAAAGTTCTAAAAAAAAGTCCGCGACAGTATATGTCTATCTTTTAAGGTTGGCTCACAATAACCTTTTTAAGCTAACCAAATTTGTTCTAAAATTAAGCATTATTTGTGAGGGTGTTTTCATAAAGATGATATTAATCCTTATCCAAATAAATACGTTATTCATTACAAGCATTTAATTTAGAAGAAATTTGCCATTTACATCATTTGATTTCAATATGTATTTTAGAAGATATCGCAGTAATAAAATAATCAGCGCGCTATAATGATGTGCGGCGCGCTGCGGGCAGTCGTGAGTCGCGGGCAAGCGTCCTTCTACGTAAATGAAGTCGCGGGTAAATTTTAGCGATATTCCAAAGTAACTACTCCACGCGGACGAAGTCGCGGGCAAAAGCTAGTAATTTATAACCATGCAGGTGTAAGAGTAAACTTATAATTAATTTAGTT